>CM074724.1:363300032-364530241 GCA_037306005.1 Rhinophrynus dorsalis
AACACTGACCCAAGGGACTAGGGTCACAGTAAGACCTAGGCAACCGCTTCTGGTAAGAAAAACCCTAGAATGGATCGAGACAGCACAACACGAAGGCAACTAGTGTCCAAGCACACGTGCAGGGCGTAAATCACGCTACAGCTGGCTCTTGAGCCTAGAGGCTACTGCAGGTAGAAATGGAGCACTGACCCTGCCTAGAGGATCTAGGCATTGAAAGGGTCCTGAGGTAACGCACAGAGTGAAGTCTGCAACTCCCACAGGAAGTGAGCCCAGCTGGGAAGCGGAGGAGGACACAAATGGATCACAGAGTAACACAGTCAGCGGTACAAAGCACTGAACCGGTACTTCGGATGTGCACACTGTCTGAGGCGGTTAACCAGATAAGCAGTTAAAGCACGAATGCTCAGCCTTCAGTCGGCAGGATAACGGAAGCGCCACGCTGCTCTACTACAGACAAGGGCAACAGGTCAGGCAGCAGAGTAGAACGCTAGCCCGATAGAGGCAACCAAGCGGGTTCTTAGCCAGGAACAGTAGCCATAGAGCAGATTCCCAGCCAGATACTAGTCAGTAGCGTAGCGGTCAGATCAGCCAGCAACAGAGCGGGTTCTCAGCCAGATCAGTCAGAAAAGGAGCGGGTTCTCAGCCAGATCAGTCAGCAACGGAGCGGGTTCTCAGCCAGAGCAGTCAGCAACGGAGCGGGTTCTCAGCCAGAGCAGTCAGCAACGGAATCAGCAACACAGTATACGCAGGAACGTCGTCAGGCAGACCAGGTCATACACAATCAGAGCAAAACAGGAACTAACGTCAGGAACGGATACACCACGAAAGGACGACTCAGTATAGACATGACAGAGTATATAAAGGCTGGCCCTAGGCGAAGTTAGGATCGCCAGACCAATAAGAGAGAGGCAGTGAATCAAGCAATAATAATGTCGCTGCCTGCGGCCTGAGCATGGGCACCGGGATAACGGGAAAGAAAGATGACATTTTAGAAAGTACAGAAAATGAAAAGTGAAGAATGGAAAAAAGTGGAGTAAGGAGGGAGAGTATCACGGTGCCCGTGATTGCTGCAGTTCCTTGTCTGTCACCAGTAGAGGGCTTCTATTGGCTGTCTGCAGATAGCCCGCCTCTTATTGCCTATTTAAACCTGGATTGGGCACCCTTTGAGTGCCCTTTCGTGTTGTTTCTGACTTTCTTGCTATCACTATGCCAGTGATAGCTGGGCCTCTGTTCCAGTGTTCCTGAGTTCCTGATCTCATGTGTTCCTGAGTTCCTGATCTCTACTGCTCCAGTGTTTCCTGCCTGCTGAGTTGTTCCAGTCCTGGTTCCGGCCTAGTCTCTGGTGTTGCAGTTCCTGCTGTACTTCTTCTCTGCTGTTTCCTGACCTGACTGATCGTTGCTGGTTCCTGTCATCGCATCGCCTGTCTCCAGTACCCTGGCGACCTCCTGCCTGGTCGCGTCGGCGACATTGCTTGTTACTCCAGTGTGCGGTCACTGGTTTGCTCCTAAGCCTATCGGCTATACAATCCTGTGTTGGTCCCAGCGTGCGGACGCTGGTTTGCTCCAAAGCCTTGCGGCTGTACAAACTCGCTTGTTACACCAGTGTGCGGTCACTGGTTTGCTCCAAAGCCTATCGGCTATACAATCCTGTGTTGGTCCCAGCGTGTGGACGCTGGTTTGCTCCAAAGCCTTGCGGCTGTACAAACTCGCTTGTTACACCAGTGTGCGGTCACTGGTTTGCTCCAAAGCCTATCGGCTATACAATCCTGTGTTGGTCCCAGCGTGCGGACGCTGGTTTGCTCCAAAGCCTTGCGGCTGTACAAACTCGCTTGTTACACCAGTGTGCGGTCACTGGTTTGCTCCAAAGCCTATCGGCTATACAATCCTGTGTTGGTCCCAGCGTGCGGATGCTGGTTTGCTCCAAAGCCTTGCGGCTGTACAAACTCGCTTGTTACACCAGTGTGCGGTCACTGGTTTGCTCCAAAGCCTATCGGCTATACAATCCTGTGTTGGTCCCAGCGTGCGGACGCTGGTTTGCTCCAAAGCCTTGCGGCTGTACAAACTCACTTGTTACACCAGTGTGCGGTCACTGGTTTGCTCCAAAGCCTATCGGCTATACAATCCTGTGTTGGTCCCAGTGTGCGGACGCTGGTTTGCTCCAAAGCCTTGCGGCTGTACAAACTCGCTTGTTACACCAGTGTGCGGTCACTGGTTTGCTCCAAAGCCTATCGGCTATACAATCCTGTGTTGGTCCCAGTGTGCGGACGCTGGTTTGCTCCAAAGCCTTGCGGCTGTACAAACTCGCTTGTTACACCAGTGTGCGGTCACTGGTTTGCTCCAAAGCCTATCGGCTATTCAATCCTGTGTTGGTCCCAGCGTGCTGACGCTGGTTTGCTCCAAAGCCTTGCGGCTATACAGACTCGCTTGTTACACCAGTGTGCGGTCACTGGTTTGCTCTAAGCCTATCGGCTATACAATCCTGTGTTGGTCCCAGTGTGCGGACGCTGGTTTGCTCCAAAGCCTTGCGGCTGTACAAACTCGCTTGTTACACCAGTGTGCGGTCACTGGTTTGCTCCAAAGCCTATTGGCTATACAATCCTGTGTTGGTCCCAGCGTGCGGATGCTGGTTTGCTCCAAAGCCTTGCGGCTGTACAAACTCGCTTGTTACACCAGTGTGCGGTCACTGGTTTGCTCCAAAGCCTATCGGCTATTCAATCCTGTGTTGGTCCCAGCGTGCTGACGCTGGTTTGCTCCAAAGCCTTGCGGCTATACAGACTCGCTTGTTACACCAGTGTGCGGTCACTGGTTTGCTCTAAGCCTATCGGCTATACAATCCTGTGTTGGTCCCAGCGTGCGGACGCTGGTTTGCTCCAAAGCCTTGCGGCTATACAAAACTCGCTTGTTACACCAGAGTGCGGTCACTGGTTTGCTCCAAAGCCTATTGGCTATACAATCCTGTGTTGGTCCCAGCGTGCTGACGCTGGTTTGCTCCAAAGCCTTGCGGCTATACAAACTTGCTTGTTACACCAGTGTGCGGTCACTGGTTTGCTCCAAAGCCTATCGGCTATACAAGTCAGTATTGGTCCCAGCGTGCGGACGCTGGTTTGCTCCAAAGTCTTGCGGCTTTACGATTCCCCTGTTGGTCTCAGTGTGTGTACACTGGGTTGCTTACGATCCTGTCAATTTGTCATTACCATCTGACTGCTGCTACTATCTCTGGGCTGCCCTGCCCGGTATTGGTAAGGCCGGTAGAACCTTTTGCCACATTCCATCTGAGGTTGCCTTACCCGGTATTGGCAGGGCCGGTAGAGCCTACATTGTGAATCTTTGAGGCTGCCTTGCCCGGTAATTTGGTAAGGCCGGTAGAACCGTTATGCTATTCCATCTGCAGGTTGCCTTACCCGGTATTGGCAAGGCCGGTAGAGCCTAACATTCTGCTTCTTCAAACTGTCCTGTCCGGTATATTGACAGGACCGGTAGAGTCTGCCTTCTGTCTTGTTATATTCTGTATGTATCTGTATGTATGTGTTTGCCATCCTACGTTATCAATTTATTATTTCAATAAAATTGATTTTTACCTAAAACTTGTTTCTGAGAGTCATAATAAACCATGACAGAGAGTCTGTAGAGGGAAAAGCCATTTCTAAAGATAGATTACTGATAGCTGGGTGGCTAGAGAACGACAAGTACACAATTCTGTATTAGGTACCGCTAAGGGGATCCCAAAAGCCAGTATGAACATTAGTGCTGACCAGGGGGAACCGCGCCCTTCAACAACTGAAAGACTATTCAGCAGCTCACACTTCTAATATATATGAATCATCATGATTAAGCGAATACAGTGCAAAATGCGTTGATCTTTGAAGGGTCGAATTTAGAACATCTTGCTGGGTCAAATATGAACACCTCCAAAAGTCTCTCTTCCATTTCTCTGTAACATCGGCATGTCAAGATATTTACCATTTTATATTGTTGTGCATTAAAGGAAACATTGATTTTACTTCGATTTGCAAGTGTGTTTGTATGAGCGAATTTGTTTATATGTGAACCGTGCCCTTCAACCAGAGAAGCCAAGGAGCCCAAATCTTCTGGAAAACTAGGGATTTGCCCATAATTGAAGCATGGATGCGTTCCATCCCCACAATCCTGTCCACCCTCGCTATCCACATATCCAAAGTGGGAGTAGTATCAGTCCTCCATAGCGTCATTATAAGACGTTTCACTGCATTGGTGAGTAAGCTCATAAAATTCCCATTGATTTAACCCCTTAACGACATGTACCGTACTATGACCGTCACGGTCCTTGAAATACTCAAGGACCAATGACGGTCATAGTACGTCACATACTTTTTACTTACAGCGCTCTACCGGGAGCGCTGTAAGTAAAAATAGGGCCTGAAATTGACCGCTCCAAGATCAGAGCGATCTCTATCAGGCCCCATAGTGACGCGCCGATACACACAACAGGTCACGTGTACCGGCGCGTCCACGTGGTTCAATGCGGTCCTTATGGGACGGAAACGTCCCAGGACCGCCGGTCGCTAAGGGGCTAAAGGAGGCTTTTAAATCCTTGACCTGGAGAACTTTCTAGCATTTAATGAGTTAAAATCCCCATTCAAATAAATGGGGGTTTTGAGGATCTTGTTCCCCCCTGTAGTGCACATGGTTTGCTCCAGAATTGCTCCTCTTTTCATATCTGAATAAAGTCCTTTATTCAAATAACATTTATTTTAAAAAGAAAAAAAAATTGCTAGTGAGATCAGCGAGGTGTTCAGCGGCTGCAGAGGCTCACAGTAGTACACTGGATAACAAAAGCAGCTATAATTAAACATGGAAATGACAAAGATATTCCAATCAACTGTTGTTTGGCACAAATGACTGAAAACATATTGAATTTAGCCTAATGCACAAGGGTTTGTCACTTCCTGTAGTATGATGCAAAAATATGTTCCAAGTCCCTTCTGGGAGCTCTGCTGTCATTTGGCTTACCATCATTTTTGCTATTAGATTTCTCATATTAACAGCTGTAAAACAGCAATGATGAAAAGAGCTGTCTGCAGTAACACAGAAGCGCCATCTGCGACTTTTTTTTTTAAATTTGATTTTTTTTTCCTTCTTGGCATAGAGGTGAATTTTAACCCTTTGAGTGCCAGAGGGGTGCGCAATGCGTACCCCCTGGCACTCAAAGGCTTAAGGAACGTAAATACCTAAAAATAGGAATATGGGTTATATTATACCCTACACACATCCCTTTGAGTTCTGGAAGGGTGAGCAATGCATTGCAAAAGCAATGAGTTGCACATCCCTCTGGCACTAAAAGGGTTAAAGGGATAGTAATATTTCACAAAAACAACAGCTCCAATTAATCTTCATAGTTCCATGGAGAACGTTATTTCAATACTGTCAGAGCTGTAGTTCAAGAGTAATTGAATCCCCCCCTTTTACCTAGTGTAAGTCACCTCCCCTCAGATGTAGAATCCAGTCCATAGACCAGCAGATCACGGCAAAGGGCAATCTTCTTACTGTGAGAACAATGAAAGCCCTGCCCCCATTGATAAGTTCTTTAGCTTTTTCCCTTATCTTAATTGAAGATTGACCCCCCTCTCTGTGATCCATCTGGACAGTCTTTCTACTCTGAGCTGAGCAGTGTTACATCACTAAAAGGGGGGAGTGGGATACTTTATCATTCAATTACTCTTGAACTACAACTCTGACAGTATTGAAATAACACTCTCCATGGCCCAAATACTATGATGATTAATTAGAGCTACTTTTATTATGAAACATTACTATCCCTTTAAAGGTGACCTGCTGCCATAAGAGAAGTGTACCGCATTTTAACCCTTTGAGTGTCAGAGGGGAAACACAACGCATTGCAAAGCAATGCGTTGCATACTCCTCTGGCGCAAATAGGGTTAAAGAGAATTAAAATGTGACTCTGTGATGTGCTAGTCCTTTGTAAAATAAATAGTTTTTGAGAAAGTAACCTTTATTTGTTGGAAATACAGTCTGTCACTTTATGCTAATTTGTTTCAGTTTTGGGATAATATTAACACACACTGTGCTATGAAACAATTGATTTTCCAGCTCAAAGAAGGAAACGTTCAGCTTTAGTTTAACCCCTTAAGGACCCATGCCATGATTTGTCAGGACTGTCACCCATGTCCTGACACTTAAAGACTGGTGACGATCCTTGCACATCATGGAATTCTGGCATGACTGCGCAGTAAAGCGCCGCTCTGCCATCACAGAATGCAATAAGAAATAAAAGCTCTGTCTTTAACTCCTGCCTACGGACTGGATCAGATGGTTGTTAAGGGGTTGAGTATCCTTCAAGGGATAGTAATATTTCATTATTATTATTATTATTATTGTAGCCCTTAAAATTCTGAATTCAACGATACCAGCGGCATCTCTCAAACCTTTATGGTTTGAGAGATATCCGCTTTCAAAGTTCCCTCTTTTTGGCTTTTCCCCTGACGTCAGCATTCTACCGGACAGCAGGGGAACCCGGTCAGTGAGTAAGTGGCGGCTCTGCAGGATTCCTGAGATCACGTTATAGAAACAGAAATCCTTCACAAAAATGGTCTTCTACATGTGCTTGGTTTGCAAGCACAAGTAGAAGTCCATTTTAGTGAAGAATTTCTTTTTCTATAACGAGATCTCAGCACTGCTGCAGAGCCGCCGCTTACTCACTGACCGGGTTCCCCTGCTGTCAGATAAAATGCTGATGTCAGGGGAGAGGGAACTTTGAAAGCGGATATCTCTCAAACCATAAAGGTTTGAGAGATGCCGCTGGTATTGTTGACTTCAGAATTTTAAGGGCTACAACATGGGGGATAGTAATAACGAAGTATTATTATCCCTTTCAGTCCCCTTCTAATACTTTCTTGTCTAACTCAGTGGGAGATACAATACCCTTTATAAATTTGGAACCTTTTTTATAACACTGTTTCTAGTTTGAGGTTTCATCTGATGAAGAAAGGTGTTGTGCCCTTTGAATGATTATGTATTGTATCAACTGACAATGGATAAAAGGAATGAAGGACCCATAAAGCAGTAGTAAACATGTATTCTAAAAACTTTAGCAAAAATTGGTATGCCCACTGCAGGCAGTTGTTTAATTCAAAACCGGTAAGATTTCAAAGCTTGTAAAAATAATCCTCTACTTGCTTTACTATAGCCAGAAAATGTTACTGCCCACTGTGAATTTGTCCCTTGCATATTGGTTCAAGTGATAACATCCTCAAGCAGTCCTGAATATCAATTTCAAGGAGGTGGACACAAATTTAGCTGGCATGACTCCTGAACTCCAAACTCTGCCTACTATTTTGTTATTTATTTATTTATTTATTTAGAAAGTTTTTCACCAGAAATAATACACTGAATTCTCACATTTGTCCTCTCCTATATTGGCATCTAATGCAATCTGCCTGCGTCAATTTGAAGTACCAATGGTCAGAGTTTAGAATCTAGAAGTCTAGCCAATAATAGGTATGTCAGTCTCCGTAGACATGACATCCAGAACTGGTTTAAGGTGTTATCTCTTTAACCAATGAGCAAGGACAAATTTCATAGCGGCCACTAAGATTTTATGGCTATAGAAAAATAAGTGAGGAGTTAATATTAGGATATGTTTGTATTATAGCCCTGTAAAAATGTTTTACATGTCATAGGGCGAGGGTATGATCCATAAATAAGTACAGGCACATCTATTTTGGGGATAACAGACCACAGCTTTATTTAACTATTTTACTCACATTATTGTTCTTATTCATACTCAACAATAATTAAACATTAACCAATAATTTAACTGACAGTCCTTGCCAATCTGCTTTCCTTAGAACCAAGCATGGCCAAATTGTATGGGCCATGCTAAAATTCCCACATTCTTTAGCACTTCCAGCTGATTCCACCATTTTCAGCACTTCCAGCTGATTCCACCATTTTTAGCACTTACAGCTGATTCCCAAGGAAATTACTCCATTGGCAATCCATTTTAGCTTTAATGGGTAACGTCACTTCCCGCGACCTAAGTCCGGGGCCAACTCCCAAAGGGCTTCCGCCCGAGATAAAATTGCTTAACTTTACCAGATCAGTTATCTATCTCTGAAAACAACGCAAGGACTATCCGCCCAGGAAAGACACACAACCACACCATAAGAGGGAGGGAGGGATGCTTCCTTTGTCCTTTCTTCCTCCAGACAACTGTCTACTTCCTGTCACCAACCCTATTTAAGCCGTTTCCCTTAACTCCTCCCTATCACACACACTTCCTTTATGCATCAACCCTCCCCATGACATGCTTCCCCTCCTGTACCCTGTGGTCCCTTCCGGAGAATCTCCTAACCATGATAATCTTCCTTTCAGTTCACAGACTTTGTACATTATCAGTCTCTACTTTGCTAGGAATTGATATTTAACTCTTTGAGTGCCAGAAAGGTAAATGTGTTGGATACTTCTTGAGCATGCAAAACGTTAAGAGTTCTGTATATTTATGTCGTAGAGCATTTTATTAGGACTTTATTTTGTACCTTTTAAGCAGATGAGAATATTTTAATGTGGATCTGCCACATTAAGGTACGTTTGATTAAATGTAACGGTAATTAAAAACTGCCTCTATGTTCTTTAATTTGTTTGTAAAATAAGTAGTTTTAAAAAGCTAATCTTTGTTGGTGACACAATATAGCACTTTATGCTAATTTGTTTCTGTGCTGGTCCAGTATTGCCACAAATTGTGCTGTGAATTAATCTAGACAGAGTGCGCACACTGGGTGCAGTTCTAATAGCACAGCAAGTAATAGGTTTGGCCTCAACTAATACTCAGTAATAACTAATTGCATACACTACAGGAAATTAGCTTAAAGGGTTAGTAATGTTTCATAACAACAGCAGCTGTGATTGTTCTTTATACATTATACTACTGATCTCCAGTATTGCCACTGTTCATATCTCTCTAGTTGAGATGAAATTTTATTATAAAGTGTACCCCTCCTGCCCCTTTTCTGTAGCATAAGCCGCCAGCCCTCAGATCTGAAATTATCGGACCGGACAGATCACAATGAGGGACAATCTTCCTACTGTCAGTATAAGGATACTGATACAAGATTGTCCCTCGTTGAGATTCACTTTCAGATCTGAGGCAAAGAAGACTGACATCAGTAAAAGGGGCAGGAGAGGATACTTTATAATATAATTATATCGTAACTAGAGAGATATAAACAGTGGCAATATTGGAGAGCAATAGTATAAACTATAAGGAACAATCATAGCTGCTGTTGATTTGAAACATTACTAACCCTTTAAAATACCACACTTTGCCGCCAAAAATAAAGGTTCATTTCTCAAAAATGTTTTATTTTATAGAAAAATGACTAGTATACTATGTAGACAAAAACAGCTAAACTGGTTTTCTGTTGACAGTTTGAAATAATAAACCACTTATAATTAGGGTCAAGAAGAGCATTATGAACCTCTTAGGTTGCTAAGCCACTTGCAGCGGCACTCCAAATCGAAAAACAGCCCACTTGTAAAATCAAAAAAGCTTTATTGATCCTTGATTAAAAAACATATACAAACTCCAAGCAACATATATCAAAAGCAGAGATGACATATAACATTCTTAATAGAACAGTTGCTTCAACTGTCTCACGCATTTTGCGCTTTATATGCACTTATTCATAGTGTCTATGAATAAGCGCATATAAAGCACGAAACACGTGAGACAATGTTCTATTAAGAATGTTATATGTCATCTCTGCTTTTGATATATGTCGCTTGGAGTTTGTATATGTTTATTAATCAAGGATCAATAAAGATTTTTTGATTTTACAAGTGGGCTGTTTTTCGATTCGGAGTGCCGCCATAACTATGAAAGTTGTAACTATTTGCGGGATTAGAGATCCCGTTTTGGCTTTGGAGCACCCGGTCTGCTGCACAGCGGTGAGTCCCTGTTTACTGCCTGCTACTATGTATACTATCTGATTGAAGGCATAGTAGCCCCATATTGTTTTCTGTGTGCTAAGCCACTTGCCCATATAGAGAAAGCTTATCAAACATTTGTCCCCCTACCTTCTACACTGTGTTCCCCTGTAAAGCCTCTCTATTGCAATATAGGACTTTTAAAGTGACAGACTGTGCTTGTGTTATAAGAGGTACTAAGGAAAGAATTTTAGCAATGAGGAGCATAGTAAGTTGGTATTAGGCTGACGTGGGGCAGATAAATCAGTTCAAGCCCATGGTTGTATTGTATTGTATATTTTTATTCATATAGGGCCAACATGTGTACTTGGTACTTTACAGTTCACATTTAGTACAGGAGGGGGACAATAAGTGCTTATATAGACAATCATAATGGGAACACCCGGTGAGCATACATTGGGATAAAAGGACCCTGCCCCATAGAGCTTACAATCTAAATAAGCACAATATACTTGTACATTCCCCCAATATGACTTTGAATATCAGGATAAAAAGTATCCACTTTAAAGAGATAGTAATACTTAAAATGTAGAAAAAAATGTTGTAGTGTTTATCCCCCTTAGTAAAACAAGGGAACTCCTACTGCTGAGAGGTGTTTTCTTCAAAAGTTATTACAGCTCAAACTTGATTTATTTAGGTGTAGTATCACAGTGGCCTGAAACTGTGCAGTGGTGCTGTTGTTACACCTCCCTATGAAGATTTCTGGTCAATTGACTAGTGCTGTCCATAGGATGGTGTAGCAACAGCGCCACTGTACAATTTCAGGCCACTGTGATACTTCACCTAAAAATGTAAATTTGAGCTGTACTAACTTTTGAATAAAACACCTTTCAGCAGTGGGAGTACCCTTGTTTTACTGAGGGGGATAAAACCTACAGCATATTTTTTTTACATTTTAAGAATTACTATCCCATTAAGTTTAATGATACCCAGGCTGAGCACTCATTGTCTGCTCTGGCTACTTCTAGCAATAAGAAACTGCAGAATATTTGTACACTAGCAAGAATGGAGGAGAACAGTGCTTATAAATGTCTTCTTATAAGACAGTACTTATATCTACTTATAAAGGAGAATTTCAGTCCAAGGTTTGGTGAGCACACCCAAAGTAAAAAAAAACACATTTAAAAGATCTGCCTTGCATTCAAGGAGTTAACCTTCTGAGTGCCAGAGGGGTAAGGAACGCATTGCTTTGCAATGCATTCCTTACCCCTCTGTCACTCAAAGGGGCGAAAGTAAAACCTCTATTTAAATCAATGAGAATTATAAGCCTCATTTAAATCAGTGGTCATTTTGACAAATGCTAATATGTTCTTTATGGTACAACTGCTGGTTTCCTCCATTTAATCTTAGTAGAGCCTCAATGAAGCTAATGATCTAAGGCCCTCTAGACTGTAAGCTCTCAAGATAAATCCTTTTGTTTTCTATGTTCCATTTGTAATATTTTATGTCTACATAGATCTATTCCCTATTGCATAGTGTTGCTGGAGAAGTTGGTGTCATTTAAATAAAGTTTAATAATAACAAGACATTTCTGTGCTATCATATGCACAAGGAACGTGTTTATGCATTCCAGTTCTGCCAAATGATTAGCTCCAAAAAAGAAACAACAACAAGAAGGGACGCAATCCTCAGATATTTAAAGGAAAAAAGTATCAAAATAATACTCACTTAGGGCTAGATTCTATTACCAGCACTAAAGCCGGCGTTACAAGAAAAACAAGCAACGTGAATTTTACAAATGTGTTATGTCGGTATTCTATTGCAGAACCACAGTAAAACAAAACTGGGGTAGACAGCACCTTTCAGAGAACTAACAAAACTGGCGCTGTCTGCTTTTATTCAACTACCGCCTAAAAAAAGCATTCAAAATGTCAAAGTCCAAGGAAATGGGCATACATTTGATGACAGAAAGATCAAGTTCAGTGTTAGATGTATTCCCCTCATTATCAAAATCTGCCGTAGAGCGCCCCCCTTCGACATATTAACCCCCACTTTTAAAAGTCGACTTGCAGTGTTTTCTTTCACCATTTAAATTCGACAAATATTGTTCACAGTCCACATTTTAACCCATCCCCCTTGAAAATTCGACTACAGTGCTCCCATAACTTTCTTTCACCATTTAAATTCGACAAATATTGTTCACATTCCACATTTAACCTCCACATTTTAATAGAAAAGTTTCACTTATTGTTATGTAAACTGGGTCACAATTATTCTGTAACCTTCTTTACAAAAGTAAAGGAGGGGTTAGTATCACTTCTTACTGTAGCATTAACACATCAAATGGGTTTAGCCATCAAATAGTGAGAGGTCTTTCGCACTTAGCACAGCAAGTTATACATTCTTGTACAGGAATCACTGTGACACATAAAGAGTCTGTATTTTGCAGTAAAATTGGAGAGTAAACAATGTTGAATGGGAGCAATATTATTAGTATTAAAATGGAGAAAGAAGGTCATAGAAACACTATAAGTTGAATTTTAAAGGGGGAGGGTTAAAATGTTTAATGTGAACAATATTTGTCAAATTTAAATGGTGAAAGAAAGTCATGGGAGCACTGTAGTTGAATTTTCAAGGGGGAGGGGTTAAAATGTGGAATGTGGACAATATTAGTTGAATTTAAATGGTGAAAGAAAGTCATGGGAGCACTGTAGTCAAATTTTCAAGGGGAAGGGTTAAAATGTCGAATGTATAATATTTGTCAGATTAATGTGGTGTAAGAAAGCAGTGTAAGTCGGATTCGGAAGGGGAAGGGTTAATTGTCGACTATGAACAATATTTGTCGGATTAATGTGGTGAAAGAAAGCACTGCAAGTCGACTTTTAAAAGGGGGGTTAATATGTAGAAGGGTATACTTTATGTCGGATTTCTATGCTGTATACTGTATTATACACTGCTTTTGTTCGAGCAACGATGGTTTTGAAACTGTCATTTTGGCTTCTACCCCTCAACCTCTGAGGAGCAGAATTTACGACTTAAATGTAACCACAAAACAGGCGGTAATACTGAGCGTGGGTAATAGGATACTAATTGCATGTTGTTTTTATTTGTTTCCTATGGGCTTTTTTTAGACTGGCGGTATGTATAATTACCACTGGTTTTGTTTTCACAAGTCTGGTAATAGGATACTAAAACCTGACTTTAAAAAAAAAAAACAAAGCCTGTTTTATTTTTAGCGCTGGTAATTGAATCAAGCCCTCAGTGAGGATCTCCGGCCTATCTCAATAGAAGCGGTAAGGATGTACCTCCGGTACAATAAGAACAGATCCACTTGTATGAAAATGCAATTTCATTGGTTAAAAAGTTCTTAGAAAACAATGCAATATAGCAGTTGATGAAAAGCCAAAAAACACTCAAAGCATTTCAAAGCAAGCAGCTTCTTTGTCAAAAGCAATCCGGCTATAAATGCAAAAGAGTAATATCAAACAACTCTTTTGCATTTATAGCTAGATTGCTCTTGACAAGAAGCTGCTTGCTTTGAAATGCTTTGAGTGTTTTTTGGCTTTTCATCAACTGCTATATTGCATTGTTTTTAAAGGGATAGTAATACTTCGTTTTAACTTTATTTTATTTTGTCGGCATTAAAAAAACATGAAGAATGATATAAGTCTTATCTCTCAGACCTTTATGGTTTAAGAGATATTCACAAGCAAAGTTTCCCCCTCAGGCCCCTTTGACCTAGTGTAAACATCTCTTCTCAGATGTGAATCTGGTTGTAAGACCAGACAGATAACAGCATGGGACAGTCTTCTTACAATGAAAACAATGAAATCCCTGCCCCCCTTGACAAACTTTTCAGGTTTTTCCCTTATCTTAATTGAAGATTGTCCCTCTCTGCAGTCTACCTGGGCACCTCCCTTCTGCTCTGGCTGACCAGTGTTACATGAGTAAAAGGGGCGGAAGGGGGACACTTTGTCATTGAATTTCTCTTGAACTACAACTATGACAAAATTGAAATAACACTCTCCAAAGTCCAAATACTATGATGATTAATTAGAGCTGCTTTTATTATGAAACATTACTATCCCTTTAAATAACTTTTTTAAGCAAAAAAATAGCATTTTTATATAAGCAGATCTGCTCTTATTGTAAAGGAGGTGGAACTCTGAGCAGGGCGGACAGTTAATTCCATGCATGCTATCCTTACCGGTTCTACTGAGATAAGCCAGTGAGGCTCACTAAGTGAGTATTATTTTGATACTTTTTCCCTTTAAATATCTGAGGATTGCGCCCCTTCTTGTTGTTCTTTCTTGTTGTGTTTAAGGATCTTCTATTGGAGAGCTGCATCCTGATCCAATCGGTGTGACTCAGTGAGGGCAGTCCAGAATCCCTTATTTGTCCTATTGATCACTTGTAGTGGTTTTAAACATTGTAAGTATGGTGGTGATTCGGTGAAGGTTATTCCCACCAAACTATATTACACTAGGAGCGCCCCTCTTCTCTCTTCTTCTTTTAACTCCAAAAAAAGCATTACTTTATGCCGCTTGTACTAAATGGTTGGCAGTACAGGAGAATATGGGATTTTCAAGGTGTGGTGTTCTTGTTTGTTTTGGTTTATGCCATGTAATAACAAAACACAGAGGAAATCTATGCAAAATTTGTCCAATTTCCGGCACATGCTACAGGAGTTGTAAATAAGTAATTTTCTACAGAATTTTCCTCTGTGGAAAGAGAGTTGGAAGGAAACCAGGGCCTTCTGCATCCCACGGAAATTAACACGAGAAGGTCCTTTCTGACAATGTAAGCACAGTAACATAGTTTGATGAGGTTGAAAAAAGACATTTGTCCATATCACCCTTGTCACCCTTGACATATCACCTTTGTTGATACAGAAGAAGGAATAAAAACATGTTAAAGTCATTTTCAATGAATCCCCAAGTGGATACAAAAATTCTTCCTAACCTCAAAAGGCAGTCAAATATTTCCCTGAATCAACATCCTATCTGTTTAGAAATTGATTCTCAATATTTATCCGAACTAGAAAGGTATCCATTACATTTTGAAACCAACTGTACTTTTGGCAAACACAGCATCCCGATGCAAATAATTTAATATCTTTACTGCTCTTTTTGTAAAATAATTCCCTGCCTTCATTTCAGTCAAAAACACCTTTCCTGTAGTCTTACTGGATGACCACTTGTTGCTTGATCAGCTCATTGAGTAAAAAGTTCCTTACAGAGTTATTTGTATTGACCTTGAATATGTTTTTAAAGGGTAATCATGTCAGCTAGACTCCCTCAGGTCCTCCAATCCTTTTATCAGTTTTATTGTACATCTCTGCACCTTCGCCAGATCAGTAATGACTTTTTTAAGAACTGGTGCCCAAAACTTTATCCCATTTTCTAGATGAAACCTTACCAAGGATTTATAGTGATGTAGAATTATATTTCCATTCCGTGCATCTATACCCCTTTTTATACATGATATTACTTTTGCAGCACTCCATGCTGTGAAGTCTATTGTCTATCTCTATTTCTCTAGCAAGATTTCTCCAAGTAGTTTCCCATTTAATGTACATGTAACATATTCTTTCTGCAGCCGTAATGCATAACCTTACATTTACGTATAAAAAGAAAACAATTATGCCCTCTAAGGGGTGTACTTTGAAGACCGCTAAACTATAATAAAACAATATGAACACAATATATAACAATAATTGTTATCAAACATATGAGAAGCAAAAATAAAAACAAAAATAAAGTGAATACTCTCTGAAAATGGCCAAGAATGTTATTATAGATAGCACTAATAAAATAGAAAAATATAGTCACTAGGTAGATACATAAGCCAGAATAACCAACCTTACCACATGTTCGTCTAGTCCATTCCCGATTGTAGATGAAAGTTCCACAAATAAAGAATATAGATGTTCTTTGCGGGAAGAAACCTTTGGATCCTGTGTTGCGGTATTCTCACGACTATCACCTTACAAACAATCCTTTGAATCCTTCTGGTTTAGCAACAAAAGCGGGCAGAGATGTACTTCAATTCTCCTGGCTACATATAGATGTAACTAGATCGAATGTGGACTCTGTTGTGGTATTGCAGGCAATGGTGTATAGACGTTGTAATGCGGCTTTCAAATATCTTCAGCAATGTATCAACCTAAGTAAGCTGTAAGTTCTACTTGATTAAAATTCAATGGATACAGTGTTCAAATGTACTTTCCAATATGTTTTATGTCAGGAATGACACTTCCTCAGGCAAAATAGACCAAATGATTCTTTTGTGAACCTATTGTCCTTTTGAACTTTAAGCCAAAGAGGCATCACATTTATTTTATCTTACCATAGTTCTATATTGTCATTATTTTTATTTTCCTTAGTTCATATTTTTTTTTTGGACTTTCGGTATATCAGTATGTGGCGTTTCGATTTGGTGCTGTTATCTATTGTATGGTCTTTTCTCTTTCCATCTAATTTTTTCCCCCTAAATAGATAAATAGTTTTTCTTCCCAACATGCAATGTCTCAATGCACAACAGGTTTTGGTTATGCCCCTGGAAGAATATTTTTGCATAAGGAGGGCCAAAAATATTTTTGCACCAGGGTCCTCGATGTTAGTTATGCAGCAGGATTTTTAAGCTTATGGATAAGTTCAGCAAATGAACTGTTCTAGTGGATTCTCTTTCAATAAGTTTATAAGTGACTTATAAATGTCTCTATGAGTCATGGCCCAGACACTCAGTTTGGTTGTGGTTTCCTTAGAATGTACTTAGCTCCTACGCCAGGATAACTTCATTACGAATAGAATTGTAGGCAACGTGATATAACTGATATGTTACTTGACTGTAAGATTTGCAATGCTTAGGGCCGTATTTTCAAAAGAAAAAAGAAGGAGCTCTGGGGCAAACCATTTGCACTATAGGAGGAGAATTAAAAATTCCAAAAATTACCTTTGATTTTAATGGGATTTTAACCCTTTTACTGCTTGCAAAGCAGTGCATTGTGTATCCCAATAGCACTCAAAGCAGCATGTTGGATTCCTCTCTAGCATTCAAGGGGTTAAAATCCCCACTTGAAATCAATAGGAATTTTTAGTCCTTCCCTATAGCGTAAATGGTTTGCCCCAGAACTCCTCCACTCTTCTTTTGAAAGTACAGCCCTTAGAATATATTTGATTAAATGTTTGCTTGTTTCTTCTTAGTGGCGTAACTGCAACCCCCCGACCACCCACACATAGCAGAGGTCCATGCCATCTTCAGCACAAACCTCTAGCAGTTGAGCGGCCTCTTCCACGCTCTTGTAATGCAGAGTGCTGGGAGATGACATCACCTCCCAGCGCACTACATTACCGAAGAGACGTCCGCGCGGGAGTTCAAGCTGTATAGAGGTCTGTGTCAAAGGAGGAACAGACCTCTCCTGTCACACCGCTGAACCACCAGGGAGGTAGGAGCTTGGGGGCAGTTGGGAGGAATGTGGAGATTGGGGGCAATAGGGGGCAATGTGGTGATTGGGGGCAATGTGGAGATTGGAGGCAATGGGGCAATGTGGAGATTTAGGGCAATGAGGGGGCAATGTAGTCGGGGGGTGGGACCATGACAATTTCTCCACCAGGGCCCGGTGGCTTCTAGTTATGCCTGTTTTTGCTGCCAGAGACAGATATTTAGACTTAAGTATGAATGTTATTAATGCTGTTTTATCCATATAAAACATATATTTAAATATGCATGAATTATATCTAGGTTAAGCTTGTATGATCAGTAACTCTTTCCAAGATTATATTGCATGCTGTCTCGTTTTCACTTAGCAAGAAAAGGTAATCAGTGAAAATTATATACTAAAGAAAATGGATTCAATTCTGGAGCAAGCCAACTGCTCCGTAGGGAATGAGTACACATTTCTGTTCATCTAAATGGGTCTTTTAACCCTGTGAATGCCAAAGAAATCTCCAACGCATTGCTTTGCAGTGCATGGGGTACATCTCTAGAATTCAAGGGGTTAAATACAAACTGAAATCAATGAGAATTTTCATTTCTCCCTTGTGGTACATTTGGTTTCCTTTAGCATTTCTCCATTTCATTTGTTCATAAGCCTCACTGAGAGAAGAGGAGACGCTGATGTACTAAGGTACATTGGTGCATTTCTGGAGTAAGCCAACTGCACCATACAGAAGAAATTAATATTTCCATTAATTCATATGGGTCCTTCAATCCCTTGAATGCAAGAGATGTCTCAAATCCATTGCTTAACCCTTTCAGTGGCAGAGGGGTACGCAACTCATTGTTTTGCAATGTGCTGCGTACCCTTCTGGCACTGAAAGGGTTAACCCTTTGGGGGCCAGAGAGGTATCCAATGCATTATAACCTTAAACTAGTCAATGAATGTTTTGAATGTTATAGACGTCTCAGGTGCATTGCTTAGCAATGCAGTGGAGATCTATCTAGCATTCAAAGGGTAGGATCTGTGATTCTTATTTGGTGGATCTGCCGGTATATAACCCCCTTCTGGAATTAAGTATTGAGGGAGATCAACACTATACTATGAATCAATATCGCTCCAGACCCACTTATGCTTTTATTCCTATATGTACCAGAATCTGCGAAACTTACCAAACATTGGCACAAACTTAAAGGGATAGTAATACTTCGTTTTAACTTTATTTTATTTTGTAGGCATTAAAAAAACATGAAGAATGATATAAGTCTTATCTCTCAAACCTTTATGGTTTAAGAGATATTCACAAGCAAAGTATCACCTCCCACCCCTTTAACCAAGTGTAAGCCATCTCTTCTCAGATGTGAATCTGGTTGTAAGACCAGACAGATAACAGCAGGGGACAATCTTCTTTATATGAAAACAATGAAAGCCCTTCCCCCCTTGACAAGTTTTTCAGCTTTTTCCCTTATCTTAATTGAAGATTGTCCCTCTCTGCAGTCTACCTGGGCACCTCCCTTCTGCTGTGGCTCAACAGGGGGGGATACTTTGCTTGTGAATATCTCTTAAACCATAAAGGTTTGAGAGATAAGACATATCGTTCTTCATGTTTTTTTAATGCCTACAAAATAAAATAAAGATAAAACAAAGTATTACTATCCCTTTAATAATAGAACTAAACAACAAAGGAGAATATCCAGCACTATCTTATTTGAGGGTGAACACACCTACGTCCTTATTTAACCGTTGGCTGTATAGTAGCTCTGTTCAGCTGATAAGGCACTATACACTTTGGATAAAAGTAAATTCTTTATTAGTTTCTTTTAAAAAATACTTCTCATATTAAAAACAAAATGTATAGACCTCAGTTCTTTTCACCAATGGTCTATATCAGGGTGCAACTGTCTTCTGTTGTATGTCTGTTATGTACTATTGGTATTGGTGTTAATTGTCTGTCAGTGCCAAATGTTGTATATACCTTGATTGACATATACTATCGGACTATACTCTTGTTTTATAGCTTCTAGCTATTAATTTGCAACAAAGTTCTTTTAATCAGTGAATTTTGCTACCTGATTTATTCACTAGACTGTTGTCAGTCTTATCCGTTTCTATCAGAACACTTATTCTTTGGTTCTATAGCTTCAGACTATTGACTTGTCACAAAGTTCCTTCAATCAGTGCATATTGTTTGCAAAGTTCTTTGTTCAGCTGTTGTCAGTCTTATCTATTTTAAACACAGTACTTCAGGACCGGCTCATTTGCCTATGTAACTATGCATGTTCTCAGTATAAAGTATTATTAAAGGTTATTCAGCTTGTCACAATATTTATTTCAATGTGTTGTAGCCATTTGTAAGGTACATTCATCTCTGTAGGTCTAGCACGTATTGAGCTCAAACAATGTTAATACGTTTCTGTGTTTCTTCCTGCTGTAACTGGCTAGTAATACCAGACTAAGCAGCGATTCTCCGGTAGGGGTATGGATAGTGTATACTTAAAGGGATAGTAATATTTAAAATGTAAAAAAATAGATGCTGTAAGGTTTATCCCCATGAGTAAAACAAGGGTACTCCCACTGCTGAAAGGTGTTTTATTCAAAAGTTATTACAGCTCAAAGTTAGAATATACCATAAAAACAAAAACACAAAAAAGGGGCGCCAATAGTGAAGTATGTTGCCACAAAGTGATTATGAAAAGATGAAATTGCACTCACATTTAGATGTTGTCAGAACTCCATGGTTTGGATCATCTGACTGTAAAAGCATACGGAGAGTCAAACCGTCTCCGTTCGGTCCTTTATCTTCTTATGCTTGGGTATGATGATCCCACAATCAAATATAACAGGCGGACACTCAAATAAATTGTAAAATTTAATATATAAAATAATAAATACAATAGACAGGCTAAGGATGCTAACGCGTTTCACAGCTGGAAAGCCGCTTTTTCAAAGCAACAAAACAAGCCTTAATACAATGAAAAATGTATATACTTGTATATATGTAAATGCTTTCTTTAGCATGTTTTTGCTATAGCCACATTCTGGAAATCTTGTTGTATTTTTTTAACTTCTAGCTTAAAGTCTTCTATTGTACTACATAGCCTCCTTACTCTTAAATTCTGTCCCACTGGAAACCCCATTTGAGGGGTGCCGGATGTAAGCTATCCAGTCTTAGACTATTACTGGCTGTACTTTTTCTGAACATAGATGTTTTAAGCTATCCACCTATATCCTTAGATTTTAGGATATCCAAAAATGAAATCTGAGATGTACAGATTTCACTGGTCACATGGAGGTTAAGATCATTCTCATTTATGATTTTAATGAATTCCTCTAAAATATTATTAGGTCCTGTACATAGTAACAGTATATCATCTGTTACTCTCAAACATATATTTATATACTGTGTATATTCCTCCATATCTTCACTGAACACAAACTATTGCTCACATCACCCCAGATAGAGGTTAGCATAGGTTGGGGAACATGTACTGCCCATCGTCGTACCTCTCTGTTGGTGATAGTATTTATTATCAAACACAAAATAATTGTGTCTCAGTATGTAGTCTAGGAGGTTCAGGATGAATTTATTATGTGCACAATATTGGGTGCCGCTGGATTGTAGGAAAAACTTAATTGCTGTCTTGCAACATGATATCTTCAACTCTTTTAAGGGCATCTAAAGAGTCCCTTATGTAGGAATGAAGGCTATATACAAAGTTCTGCAGTATTTTGTCCAGATAGATACGTGAATTTTCAGTTACGCTCCTGATGCCTGAAACAATCGGACAACCTCATGGGTGTTTCATATTTTATGCACCTTTGACACATTTTAAAAGGTGGAGATAATTGGATTTCTTGTGAGCAAAAAGTAAGATTCAGTTGTATCAATGATCATATTGTTCATTGCGTCTCTAAGAATGGTTTCTAGACCTTTTTGGAACATTTGTTTAGTATAACATTCTTTTACATTTAACTCAAACACTCCTTCCAGTCTTCTGTGTTTTGTAGCACTATATTTCCACCTTTGTCACTTGATTTAATTATGATATTTTTATAATTTTTAAGTTCTTTCGGTGCTTTCCTTTCCTCTGAGTTGAGATTGGCAATATGATTCTTATCTTTTATAGTTTTATCTGACATTCCTAACTGTTCTAGACCTTTGGTTACCATTCTCAGAAACATATCCACATTTGGAGATGTGGAAATAGAAGGTGTGAACTTAGTGGGATTTTTAAGTCTGTAAATGGACCTTCCCTCATTTTATGCATTTTTTCATTGTCATTTGAAGTGATTCTAGGACTTCTAAATTGGCCCTATCTGTACTATGTATTTTACCTAAGTGTTCTTGGACTTTGAAATATTTGTGCAGAAGGAGTTTCCTCCCAAGAAGATGAACATCCTTGATCCATTCAAAGGTGTTCATTTTTTGCATAGGGATAACACTAAGAACTCTATGTAATATTGTTATGTGTGATTCTTTAAGTTCCACCACAGTCAGATTGATTATCTGTAATGTGTCTGTTTTTATGAGTTTGTGCCCTTGTAGCCCCACCTGTTCTAATCTCTTAATTCCAAAGGGACTCCCGACCTCTGAGTCTGGCCTAAAAAATGTTTATTTCATCTATTTTTTTGTGGTTCTTTCTTTGTGATTGCAGCGCTGTTTCCACCTCTGGGTCGGTTTGGTCAATTTCTGATTTTGTGCACTCTTAATAGTATCTGGATTCCTAGTTAGGCTTCTCCTGTACACTTTGCCTTCCTCAAAATCCTTTAAGTACCTTTTACATCTTTTATATTTCCTTGTTTTCAAGTCTGCAGCTAACTTATCAATTGTTTCTTTGGTTCCGCCTCTAATTTCTTGGAGTTGGGTTCCTCTCTTTTTGTTTCTAATTCTTTTAACTGTTCTATCTCTTTGTTTATTATAGTTAGCTGTTCTTTTTCTGCACTTATTATTAGTTCTAATAGTTTAAGTCAGCATTCTGTAAGAATCCCACTTCTTTTGAAAGGCTTCATCTGTTAAGTGAGAGGCTGGATCCCTTTGGAATTATTTTGTTTTTAATGTAACTAGTTAATGTTGTTATTAGGGGTGGGCGAAAGTTGTCGCCATGTTCCCTCAGGAAATTTCATGAAAACCACGTTGCTATCCGCTTTTTCCCAGGAAAATCCGCTTTAAAACTAGTGGTTAAAATTTTAGCATCTTTTGCCCATTGGCCAAAATCTTTCATCATTTTTTCAATTGCTTGAAAGTTTTTGCCCATTGATTGACATTGTTGTTGCACTTCCGCTATAAAAATGTGACGTTTTCTCTGAAGGCAGACACAATAGAAGCAGCTACAGAGCGAGATAGACGTGCTATGCTGTTCTCTTGTGATATTTTGCAAAAAGTGAGGCAGGAAAGGCTCATAGCGACTCCTATTACTATGAGCAGCCAAAAGAGGAACTGGAAGGACCCTTATTATGTGTCCACTGAGTCTGAGGAGGAGGAGGAGGAAGTGACTAGCAGTACTGAACTAATGCTGTCCAATCCCCCTAAATCCCCCCAAGGGATCTTGGGGAATTTAATAAGAAGAGAGGGAGAAAAGGGAATGGGAAGGAAGGGAGAAAAGGGAAGGAAGGGAGAAAAGAGAAAGGGAAGGAAGGGAGAAAAGGGAATGGGAAGGAAGGGAGAAAAGGATAGTGAGCTCAGGACAGGTCAGCTCTCTGTGCCTGCTGCCAGTGTGACCATTTCTGATCCTGCAGCCACTAGTGTTGTACCTGTTGCCAGACGTGCTGCCCCTGCTGCCAGTGCCACTATTTCTATAACTGCAACCACTAGTGTTGTACCTGTTTCCAGACATGCTGCCCCTGCTGCCAGTGGCACCATTTATGATCCTGCAGCCACTAGTGTTGTACCTGCTGCCAGTACTGAACCTGCTGCTAGTACTGAATCTGGTGCCAGTGCTGAACCTGCTGCCACCAATACTTTGCTTTCTGCTAGTGTTTCTTGTAGTACTTAAGGGGGGAAGGAGAAAATTATGCTATGTGTGACAGCAGGGGACCCTCTGTCACATTGCTCGTCACCTCCTCCAAGCAGCAGTGAGATGTCTGGAATAGAGCAGCAGCAACAACAGCATATAGGGACTAGTGGTGTTGGTGGTGTTGGAGAAGCTGGGGTGGAAGAGACATTGATGGCCTTTTTATCAGAAACTGAGAAGGAATGGGAGACAGGGATGAGGATGGGCATCACCACCACTAGCATTCAGCTTTTGAAATTAGTGTAAATTGCAACTGCTCTAACTTCTGCTGCTGCTGAGATGAAAGGGTAGCAGGGTGCTGAGGAGCAGGCTAGTGTGCCACAGACCACCGTGGACACAGTGAGAATGGGGTAAACAAGTAATGCGACACTAGGACAGGTTCCACTTGCCAGCAGTAGCAATACTCCTCTTGATCCTAGTTGCAGTGCTAAATCTGAGGCAGTATCAGCAACAGCAGCAGCAACATTATCTGTTGCCACAGAAAGTGAAGGGGAATGTGGAGGACAAGAAGAAAGAGGTCATTCTTCTCCACCTGTTCCCTATCCCTCCCCCCAGAAATCATGGGTGAGGGACTGTTAGTCTCTTCTGGCAGGCACAGTGCAGTCATCATTAACAATGGTACAGTGCAAAATTTGTGACAAGTTAGTGAGAAGGGGAAAGGAGGGAACACACCTTGGCACATCCGCCCTGATAACACACATGAAACACAGACACCATGACATTTACTCCAAACATGTTAAAGCCAAACACCCCTTACAGAAATCTACCACCACTGTTACTCTACTCCCTGACTCTCCAGAAAGGTGAACATCAAAGAGGAGGAAGAATAAAGAAACCCAGACAGTCACTGGAAGTTCCCTGACGAGCGAAACAACTAGCTCGCTATCAACATCACCTTTTTCCTCTAGGGTAACAAGTACATCTCCTGCCAATCCACCTCATTCATCGTTACCTCCCCCGCCAAATGATAGCCACTCTGCTAATGTTAGGATATGTCAGTTCATCTCTACCCATTGCACATTGTGTGGTGCACTGATGTCACGGTTTCCCAAAGATGTTCAGGAGTCAGTATGGTATAGTTAAATGCAAATTTATTGAAAATAGAAAAGTAGTGCAAAATATATACAAAAGGAACAAGCAGAGGGTTACAAGCCTGCGAGCACTGCTATCAGGAATAGTAGGCTGCTAAGCTAGACCACTCTGCTAGAGACTAGGCCTCAGCCACTGGTAGTCTCGTTAGGAATCAGGAGCAGGAACAGAACACAGGATCTTGATCCAATGTTGCTGGAGTATTGATTCACGCCTTCAGTCAGTATGGAGCAATAACTGACCCACTCCTTCAGTCAGTATGGAGCATTAACTGACCCACGCCTGAGGTCAGTATTAGAGCTAGTCTACCAGAGCCCCAAGTCCGCACTAATTAGGGTGTCTTCTAGGTACAAGGGACATACGTAAGAATAGTCAGACAGAGCCTCAAGTCGGCACCACAGAGGGTAGTCAGACAAGCCAGGTCATACACAGTTTGGGTAGTCAGCCAAAGCCACAGGTCTGCACCAGGTTGGGTGTCCACTAAAGGGATAATCAAAGAGTAGTCAGACAGAGCCACAGGTCAGCACCAGATTGGATGGAAGACTAGCCAGGTCATGCACAGAGCCCAAGAATAGAACTGCTAGGAACAACAATGCAAGGGCACCTGAGTCAGACTCAGGCTGCCCTTTAAACCCCTCCTCAGGAAGTAGGTAGGAGGAGCAGGCTCAGAGGAAGGGAGTAGGTAGGAGGAGACTACAGGAAGCATGGCATAAAACAGAGGCCTGCTTCACTCTAAATCCTCGCACCTGCAGATGATGCGTGAAATGAGGCCTAGCGTCGCTGGAAACAAGGTAAGCTTTGACAACTAACCACACATGCCAGTGTGGTGGAGGAGAATAGATACCAGGTCATCAGGTGGCATCTGAGGAGATTCCATCCCACAGAATATGCTAGGATTCTGGCAGGGAGGGTTCATCAATATTAAACTGTCAGCAAGTTGTCATGTGTCCTTAGCGGGGTCTTGACAGCGGCAGTACTTGATTTCGGGTGTCATGGTGTTTGGATACAGTTGTGCCCCCAGATGTTATTTACCACACACACACTGTGCACATTGCAGTTGCTGATGGAAGCCACAGTTCCTGTTCTCAAGAGAAAAATATATATTCTAATAACACACCCATTATGATTTTGGAGGAGGGGCAGGTGGAGACGATTTAATGGGCAACTTGTTCTTTTCTCCACATATACTGGATGCTACTTATTCTTCTGTTACTGCCTCAGGCTCATCACTGGAGCCAGTTGTGGCAAATGGAACCTTCATCATCCATCTTCCATGTCACTGCTATTGTTGTTCCCATTCTTTTTCAGCTTCCTAATCAACCTGCTGCTTAAACAACTCAGCAGCAGCAGTTGGAACAGCAGTTGCAACTCAGGAGGACATTTGACATTTTGTTGACAAACAAAATTAAATAAAACAAAAAAAACTAGTCCTACAAAAAATTATTTTTGGGGGGGGTTTGTTTCTAACAAGCCTAAGTCCTACAAATAAATATTTCCTTAGGGCTTGTGCCAAACAAGCTAAAGTCCTACAAAACAATTTTTCTTCAGGGCTTGGGCCTCTAATAAGCCTAAGTCCTACAAAGGCCTCTAACAAATCAAACAAATCATCCTCTACAAAATCCTCTATCAAGTCAAGTATCAGTCCACCCCAGTGGCAGCTTATGTCAGGGGGTTCCTGTCTCTGTCACTTTAAATACAAATGTCTTATTTTATTTTATTCATTTATTTTTTTATTAACTGTCCCCCCAATAGCAATCAAGAAAGCCCCCCAAAACAAATTCCCTGTTCAAATGATTAATTCATTCACAAACACAGGCACCCTCCTCAGACCCCTTTATACCATGTATTATGTTTTTTATTTTATTTTATTTTATTTAGGATTTCTTTTTTATTAAGTGCCCCCCAATCCCAGTAAACAACCCCCCAAAAACATTCCCTGTTCAACTGATTCTTTCCCCACATCCCACCAACACAGGCACCTCATGCACCTTTTATACAATGCCTTTGGGAAATAAAATATTATTTGTAATGTGTTGTGTGTAACTTCTATGTTCCCATTTCTTTCAATGGGTGACAAAAGCAGGAAAAAATGAAAAATCAGCACTTTTCATGGGAAATTTTTTGCCAAGCAGAAAGTGCCATTTTTTGTCAGTTCCAGTTTGAGGTGGAAAGTTTCACCCATCCCTAGTAAAGAGATAGTGAGTAGTCACTAAAAAGCATGAAACAATGCATTGTTCACCCCTCTGGTCCAGAAAGGGTTAAATGGATAGTAATGTCTATATTAAAGTTCTGATCCTAGTCTTCTTTAAGATTTTTATAACAAATAGCGATACTCACAAATCTGTAGTTCAAAAGATATTTAAGCTGAAAAGATTACCCTCCCACTTCTTCTGGATGCGTCACTGATCCTGTCTGCCTGGCCCGGATGACAAGTGGCAAGGGACAATCTTCAGTAAGCATAAGGAAAATCCTGCTATCCTTCTTCAAGGGGGGTTTGGTTTTCCTGACTGACTGAAGATTGCCCCTCGATTGTTTCCTGACTGACTGAAGATTGTCCCTCACTGAGTCCGTCCGGTCCCATGACCTGATTACAAATCTAAGGGGAGGCGGCCATAAGGGGCTGAAGGATCCTTTCTGCTTGAATTTTTTGAACTATAGAACTGTAAGTACTTAAACATAACACTACGTGTTATAAAAAGCTTAAAAAAGACTCAGAGCAGAACTTTAAAATAAACATTGCTATCCCTTTAGGATTAAATGCACAGTGAGTAGAATTTTTGGTCCAGTAGCAACTGTCATGGCTGCCTCCATGGACATGACATCCAGAACTGCTTGAGCATGGCATTTATTTAAAAAAATGTACAAAAGGGAAAATTCACTGGGGGCATTAGGATTTCCTGGCCATAGCAAGGTAAGTGGGGATATTATTATAAGGGGGTTAGTTCTGCTTTAACACTTGGGTTAGATTTTATGAGTACTATAAAGTAATGTAGTTTGTATGAAATTGAACAGCATTAAATCTGATGTTTATCATAATGACCCATATTTAGACTCTTTATTTTAGATTGCATTTAAGATTGCAACAGATCAAATGCCACATTTCAAGGACAACATCAAAAATCTGAAATTCTGCCAACGTCAGAAATTGAAATCAATACCATTTTGATCCAGTTCCTTGCCAGTAGTTCTATTGATGTGTTTTTTTTTTTGCTTTATTAAACATTTTCAATGCAAGAACTTTTATGCCATGCCATAGCTTTGATTGTTTATTAAACCTTTGAGTACCAGGTGGGTATCGAGCGCATTGCAACGCAATGCACTCTAACGGTTAAAATATAGGAGAACTAACATTCTAAAATGCAGGTTTCACAGACAGAGGCTGATGTGCTTAGCAGAACTGCAGATAGACTTTGGAATACTAAATGCATTCAGTGGCGTAACAATAGGGGTCGCACCTGCGAACCCATCCCCACTTGCCCACAGCCCTGCCCGCAGCAGCTCAGCTGATCTCCTGGAACTCTAGTAATGCAGAGCGCTGGGAGAAGACATCATAACTGAGAACCGCGCAGGAGATGGAGGTAGGAAATGTACATGGGGCAACGTGAAGATGGGGGGGGCCCGGCAGCAATTTCTGCACCAGGGCCCAATGGCTTCCAGTTACGCCACCGAATGCATTATAAAAGACAAATAAAAATTCCTTTATTAAAGGACAGTATCTCCTATTAACCCTTTAAAATTGAGCCTTCATCCTAATTCAAATCTGCATATTTGAAAATCCCATTAAAAACTGCCTATATGTCATGTTAGCCAAAAGTCCAGCAGACGTATCGTTTAGGAGATATTTATACTTTTTGTTTCTGGGCAAAGTGAAAGTTAACATTTCCTGGTACTGCACAGCATTGAAACCTTCATAAGCATATGACACATTACTGAAAATGCTTCATTAACATATGCAATGTCATTGATTTGCTTAATTAGCATATGAAATCATAATGCCACACTCTCCCACAATTAGCATGTATTAGCATATGAAAGAAGTATGAATATCTCCTGAACTGTATGTTTGCTGACCTTGTTGATTAACACGATGTATAGTCAGTTTTTAATGCAGTGTTTCCAAATACGTAAACATGAATTTAGGTAATAGTTTCTCTATCTGGTGCTTGGGGGACCGTTAAGGACTATAGAGCTTTTTTTTTTTTTTTTTTTTTTTAAAGCAATTTGAATTCTGGGATGGCAGAGCAGAGTGCAGCTGTGCTGCCATCCCAGAATTCCATGACATGCCAAGACGTCACCAGTCCTCAATTACCAGGACTGGCATGACAGTCCTGGCAAGTCAAGGGTCCTTAAGGGTTTAATAACCCTCTATTTACCTTCTAAGGTCTGTAAATCCTTATGTCCGCTACAAAGTATTCACTTGTAACTCAAAGAAGACAAAATAATCTCTCTTCCCACCATAATATCCACTCACACAAATGCATATGAATATTTAATACGTTTCTAGAATGCATGTTAGGGTGCCTTGAGCAGAAAACGATTGAGAACAACTACTTTAGAAGGTTAGGAAGGCTCAGGCACTCCACCTGCTTCAGTATGAATGCCATCAACCTATGATGATGACATGCAGGGCTGATTGAAGATGTTATCTCTTGAACCACTGAGCAAAAGCAAAATTCTCAATGGCCATTATGATTTTCTAAGGTAAGTGGAGAGTTATTATTAGGAAGTATTCTTCTGTATTCTTTATGGACCAGAAGGATATACACTAGAGATGGGCGACACATTTTATCACAGTTTTATAACCTGCTATTAAGCATTTCAATGTGGCTGTTCTCTGTCACACCTGGTAACTATTGACAGAAAAAAGTTTACACCACAAAAGGGAAACATCTGAAAAATGGCATTTCCACTTTCCATTGGAATACCCATTACAATTGTTTTGTCCACCTTTTTAATTTTTGCAGTGAAAACAATGATAATAATATACATTCTCCCACATGGAGGGTCTCCTCGTGTGTTCATGCTGTGCAAACTCACTTAAAAAAGGGGGTGTCATTTTACAGTGTGTTTCAGTCAATGCTTGGGAGAGAAAGCTGCTGAAATTATGAAGCTAGCTAATGTAGGCAGAAAGTCAAAAGAGTTGCTTGAGTTAGGAGCATTGGTGGTAGCCAGTTAATGAAATCATGGTTGGTGGAATATTCTTCTTTCAGGACAGGTACTGTTCAGTTTACAACATCTGCAATGTGCAGAGTATATGATAATGGTTGAAGAGCAGTCCATGGTGAAATCTAATTGGATGCAGGGTATAAGGGGACATCTACAGACTGTCAACCCTGTACAATACAGGTGGCTCATTGCAAGGAGGGTCAGTTATTTATATTACATGATTGATAGTGAGTGTTGACCACCAGATTAAAAAAAAGTCACGTTTTATCATGCTGTGAAAAAATTGTTAGTAGGCTGAGGCCTATGGCAAGGTTAGTCTGCTTCTTTGACATTTGATGCTCAGACCACTCAGCAGCAACTAAATGAACAAACACCTTAAGGTCATTATTTGTTGTGAAATATAGTCCCATCTGAAGATCTCTCTCCCACTTTCCATTTCTCTGAGCTAAGAAAGCTCTCATTTCACTGTCATCATCATCATCATCACCACCTTCATCAGACAATACTACCACAAGGGTCTTCCTCCTCTCTTGGTGGTGACCCAGTGTCACACTCACAGACACAGCAGTATAAGGCTGCTGCACTTCTGTGTTGCTGCTGCTACTGCACACAACCACCTGTGGAAAGTCAAAAGTTCTCATGCGGTAGGGTTGACAGATCATCTGTATAAAACTTGACACAAATGAAAATGCTTGCTGCATGGATACATGGGAACCATTGCAGCCCAGTAATAATCACAAGAAACCCACAGCAGGCATTTATCATACATGTCCAAGAGCTGATCCAACAACCTTACCCTGAGCATGTGGTGTCAGAAGTCCTATCTGTTAGTGATGGGCTCATATTATTATTTCAGAAGGATTTAGTGTGTCCATATAAAGCATAGACAGAAGTCCTATCTGTTAGTGATGGGCTCATATTATTATTTCAGAAAGATTTAGTGTGTCCATATAAAGCATAGACAGAAGTTGCCAAGTTATCATGGGAATTTCATTGGTGGTAGCAAAATGATAAAGATCTTAATGAATTTTCTGTCATTTGGAATTTCTGTGAAAAATGGCAAAATTGTGTTTTTTTCAGTGAAAAAGCCCATGAAAAATAAAAATAGGACTTTCTACCCATTTCCAGTGTGAATCCTACTGGTTTGCAATGGGATGCACACTCCTTTGGTCGTCAAGGGGGTAACGAGCACATTTATGTTTTTCGTATGGCAGATTTTGTATTTTAAAAATATACTGTATATTAAAACATTCTGGGTGGAAACCTGCAGAAAAACAGTATTGCATCATATAAAGTGCCTTTTATTTTAATGAAAGTATCTTTCCAGGAAGAATACACTGAGATTGTATTTTGTTTTCAAGTATGTCATGGACTAATTTTATCTACCTCAGAAGAGCAAAAGGCTGAGCTGACCTTGTTTGGAAGAGAACCTGTGACCTTGTGGCTTAAACAAAATCTACAGCTGGTGCATTAACCAACTGAGCCATCAGCTCACAGATATCTGCTGAACTCTCCTGAACTTAAAATTGAGGACATGACAGGAAAAATAAATTGCCCGTCAGATATCAATGTAAACATGCAACAAATCTTAGGCAAAACAATTGCATGTTTTATCTTTTCATTTCATTTCTATTGAATTAAATAGGTCTTTTTAACTCCTTGAATTTTGGAGAAGTTTCCAATGCATTGTTTATCCATGCCTTGGAGACTTCTCTAGTTTCAAGAGGTTAAAAGCCTGTTTAAATCAATTTGAATGTTAATATGCTTCTTATGGTATACTTGGTTTGCCCTAGAATTGATCCCCTTTTCTTTTGAATTCAAGATCCATAAAATGCAATTCTTTTGCCCTATAATTGCTCAGTGTGTAGTGTAATAGAGTGTGTCGGGTTCATTATTAAAATGTTGTCCTCTGTTTGCTGGCCAACACAAGGGTGCATTAAAAATGTCACCTGGCTGAAAAGGGCAACATCAGAAATAGGCGTGCATGAAAAGGGCAATATTGTGCTGTTGCTACCACATTATCAAGCCTGCATCGCTAATGCAATAGAAAAATGAAGCCAAGATTTAATGCTCTCTTGTGTTGGTCGTCAAAAAGAGGGCGACATTTTAACAGTAAACCTGCAGCAAGCATAGCATAGGTCATGATGTCTATAAGGGATGTTGAGAACCTCAGTAGCCTTGTCGGTTTTGTGGGGCTGGCCTCTGTCCCTGGCCATTACCATGTGCATCCAGCCTCAGCAACATCCTCAATGACTCTGTTGCTGTCTCAAAATACTCTATCTACCAGTTCACCCCTATGTTATAGTTGGTGGCTTTTAATTGTAGGATCGGGGTGCTGGGGTACTGTTTTCTGCCAGGTCTGCCTCGTACACACTTTTTTCAAACTGGGGGCTGTAGTCGTTCACATCAGTTATGAGGACCCTGAGGATCGAGAGGAATGGGGTGGCTCACCCACATCCCTCACCCCCAGGGTCAGTTCGTAGGAGTCCCACTGATCCCAGTCTAGTGTTCCCTTCACCATAAGTTGTGTCTGCTTCTCCCCATCCGAGGTGTCAGCCACCTGCAGCACAAACACACTGCTCCTGCTGTCCACCTCAATGTTCCACTTCCCTGAGTAGAGGGCACTCTCCCTGGCCTCTAGGAACCTCCCGGAGCCAGCACCCACCGTGAACCAGGAGAGATGCAGGTATGATAATGCGGCAACTAGCATAGCTATTGGGTGCTTAGTCAGTTTATGTTATACATTACTTGTTCTGTGTCACCGATTGCAATTGGTGTGCCCCAAAATTGTTCCAGCAGGAAGATGAGCAAAGGATAACTAGAGAGTGGATGGCAGAGTCTGTATCTCCGAAGTGTTTGCCAGGGCCACAGTCCTTCCAAAGTAATATTCCTTCCAGCCTCTTCAGAGAGAAGAGTCCAGGATAGATTCCACATTGTATTCCTCATAATCATCAATAAGTAGAGACATGAGAGGCATGAAACAATGGGAGAACTTTGTATTAGGACTGCAGAATTAGCTTATAAGCCACAGAATTGATTTGTTAAGCAATAGCAAAGGGACCAATGAAACTGGAACCCAATGTCTTTGAATAAAGGTAGTTGTTTTAAAGAGACCAAACATTATCTCCAAGCTTAAAAAAATGAACAGGAGAACATTTGCAATTGGCCTTGATCTTGTAGGTTTCTAAGGCTATGGACAGGGCATATAGAAGAGGCAGCTGGTATAGCAGAGCCAGACAAGGTTTCACAGAAAGAGACAGGATTGTAAACATAGTTTGGTGGAGGAGAGTTTGTGGCTATTGTAAGACAACTCCAAAAGAGGGAGCAGGTAATACCAGCTATTTTGGAGATGTGAGGTGAAACATCAGAAACACCGGTTTGACATCTGATTGTCCTTTTAGTTTGTCCACAAGACTGTGGATGATAGCACCAGAACTGAGAACACTGGATTCATAATGTTTGACAGAAAGATCTCCAGAACGTACAGGTGAATGTCTTAACCCTGTCAGACTCTACCTCAGTATGGACCCCATGGAGTTAACTATGTCTTTGATTATCAGCACCAGCAGTAGGAAGAATGAAGTGGGCCATCTATAGTCTGTCAGCACCCCAAGCTTTTATTATATCCTAGAGATTTAGGAGGCTGAAGAATAAAGTCTAGAGAAATGGAGGACCAGGTTTGGTAGAGATGGTCAAAGGCAGTAGAAACCTAAGAGATATAGTAAGTGAATTCTTCCAGTAATTCCTGATCAACTATGTCATATTTGGCTTTCACAGAGCACAGTTTTGACAGGTGATAGTCTCTGTATGAAGGATGTTTTAGAAGCCGTACTTTGTGAAAGAATGACACCAACTACGGACTAAGATTTATCCACTACTACAACACACAAAAGAGTAGGATCTGGATGTTAGCATATTGGTACCTCCGTAAAGCATTTCTGACATTATCACAGCCTGTTGAGTCTGAGGTGTCTAAAGAAAGGACATTTCCATACAACTTAGAAAAGATCCAGACTCAAAGTAACTATACAGTGTTTAGAAAGCAGTCTTCCACTCATCAATAGGGGTGGGCAAAAGCTCTTGACATTTTCCCATGGGAAATTCCACAAAAAACACTTTGTTGTCTGTTTTTTGCTTGAAAATCTGCTTTAAACCAACAATTAAAATCTTTTTGTCTATTGGGCTAAAATTCTTCGCAATTTTTTCAATGGCTAGAAAGTTTCTGCCCACTGATTTATGTGTTTTTCTCCTTTATACTATAAAAAATGTGAAGTATTTCAGGAAATGGAACACAACAGAAGCCACTACAAAGCGAGGTAGACATTCTGTTCTCCTGTGAGGCAGGAGAGGCTCATAGTGACTGCTATCACTATAAGAAAGTTAAAAATAATAAAAAGATGAACTGGAAGGACCCTTATGTGTCCACTGAGTCTGAGGAGGAGGAGGAAGTGAACACTACAGAACCAATGCTGTCCAGTTCCCCTAAATCAACCCTAGGGATATTGGGGAAATCAATTGCAAGGGAGGAAGAAAAGGGTAGTAGCTAGAGCAGGACAGGTCAGCTGCCTGTGCCTGCTGCCAGACATGCTTCCACTGCTGCCACCATTGCTGTGCCTGCTGCCAGATGTGCTGCCCCTGCTGCCACAATTGCAGTGCCTTCTGTCAGGCGTGTTGCCCATGCTACTGCTAACACCATTGCTGTGACTTCTGTCATACGTGCTGCCACTGCTGCCACCAGTGCTGTGCCTGCTTCCAGTGCTGAACCTGCTTCCACACTATTATGCCTGCTGTCAGATGTGCTGTCACTGCTTCCACCAGTGCTGTGCTTGCTGCCAGTGCTGCCCCTGCTGCAACCAGTGTTGTGCCTGCTGCCAGTGCTGAAACTGCTGACACTAGTCCTGCACCAGTTGTCAGACAAGCTTCCCTTACTTCCATCAGTGCTCTCCCTGCTGCCAGTGTTGAACCTGCTGCCACCAGTGCTGAACATTGTTGCTTTACAACCGCATCCTGCGGTCATTAACAATTTAACCAGCTGCAGTGAAAACTCTCTCAGACTCAGCACTTGCTGGAGGAAACTAAGGGTCTCCACTACAGTATATGTCAATGCTGGCCACACGCGCTGCATCGTTTGTCAGTAGTCTATGGGGTCATTGTTTCTGCCTAGAAAGTAGCTATCCTGCAAGTTTGCAGAAAACATCTCACATGCAGTGGAACCATAGGTGTTCCTGTGTGTCAGTTAACAAACCATAGTCAGGAAGCAAGTCCCAAAGAGATGTGCCGCCACCACCACCACTACCAATGTTGGGTTTTTGCCGCCCCTGCTGAGACCTATGAATTGCCCTGTGTTCCGAATGGGATATTCTGGTTGATGATGTAGTTGCTTCTGCTGGTTGAAATGCTTTGCTGCTTCCTTTTCACTATATTGTCTAGATGTTTGTTGTGCCCTCACTTTCTCCCTCTCATCCTCCACAATGCAACCCTCCACTTGATCAATAAGCATATCTAGATATTCCTTGGCAGAATGCGATTCCTCAGAGAGTTGCTGCTGATCATCATGACTCCTAGTTGTGCCAAACTGCTGGTGGCCCTTTGGCATAAATTTTGAAATGTTGTGTTTGAAGTGGGGGCCCATCAACGTGGCAAGAATGTATTCCTCATTGCTTTTAATAGACACCATGCCAGCATCTTGTTCAAAGCACACTAACATGTCATTTACCAGCTGGTGCATGTCTGTGTTGCCATTATGGTAAGAATCCTCAGCCATGCTCCTCATTTTTTTCTGCAATAAAAATATAATTAGTAGAATTTCACTAATTACTGCCCCAATGCGACTCACCAGCATGGTTGTCTCCTCAAAGGATTTCAGCAGCTCACATACATCTCACATTAGTTGCCATTGGCCTGGTGACAAAGAGGCTTCCTCGAAAGCCTTCCAGTTTTGCATAGTGTACTCGCTAATTGTCACGGTTTATTATGACTCTCAGACACAAGTTTTAGGTAAAAAAAATCAATTTTATTGAAATAATAAATGATAACTTAGGATGGCAATAACATACATATATATATATACAGAATATAGCACAGACAGAAGGCAGACTCTACCGGTCCTGTCAATATACCGGACAGGACAGTCTTTAGGCTCTACCGGCCTTGCCAATACCGGGTAAGGCAACCTGCAGATGGAATAGCATAACGGTTTTACCGGCCTTACCAAATTACCGGGCAAGGCAGCCTCAATAGATACACAATGTAGGCTCTACCGGCCCTGCCAATACCGGGTAAGGCAACCTCAGATGGAATGTGGCAAAAGGTTCTACCGGCCTTACCAATACCGGGCAGGGCAGCCCAGAGATAATAGCAGCAGTCAGATGGAACTGGCAAATTAGCAGAATCGTTAAGCAGCAAGGCTTTGGAGCAAACCAGCGTCCACACGCTGGAAACAACACTGAATAGTATAGCCGTTAGGCTTAGCGAGCAAACCAGTGACCACACACTGGAGTAACAAGCGAGTAGTATAGCCGCAAGGCTTAGGAGCAAACCAGCGTCCGCACGCTGGGACCAACACAAAATTGTATAGCCGATAGGCTTTGGAGCAAACCAGTGACCGCACACTGGTGTAACAAGTGAGTTTGTATAGCCGCAAGGCTTAGGAGCAAACCAGCGTCCGCACGCTGGGGCCAACACAGATTTGTAGAGCTGATAGGCTTTGGAGCAAACCAGTGACCGCACACTGGTGTAACAAGTGAGTTTGTATAGCCGCAAGGCTTAGGAGCAAACCAGCGTCCGCACGCTGGGACCAACACAGATTTGTATAGCTGATAGGCTTTGGAGCAAACCAGTGACCGCACACTGGTGTAACAAGCGAGTTTGTATAGCCGCAAGGCTTAGGAGCAAACCAGCGTCCGCACGCTGGGACCAACACAGAATTGTATAGCTGATAGGCTTTGGAGCAAACCAGTGACCGCACACTGGTGTAACAAGCGAGTTTGTATAGCCGCAAGGCTTAGGAGCAAACCAGCGTCCGCACGCTGGGACCAACACAGATTTGTATAGCTGATAGGCTTTGGAGCAAACCAGTGACCGCACACTGGTGTAACAAGCGAGTTTGTATAGCCGCAAGGCTTAGGAGCAAACCAGCGTCCGCACGCTGGGACCAACACGGAATTGTAGCAATGTCACCAACGCGACCAGGCAGAAGGTCGCCAGGATACAGAAGACAGGTGATGAGATGACAGGAACCAGCAACGATCAGTCAGGTCAGAAAACAGCAGAGAAGTTCAGCAGTAACTGCAACACCAGAGACTAGGCCGGAACCAGGACTGGAGTAACTCAGCATCCAGGAAACACTGGAACAGTAGAGATCAGGAACCCAGGAACACAGGAGATCAGGAACTCAGGAACACTGGAACAGAGGCCCAGCTATCACTAGCATAGTGATAGCAAGAAGGTCAGAAACAACACGAAAGGGCACTCAAAGGGTGCCCAATCCAGGTTTAAATAGTCAATAAGAGGCGGGCTATCTGCAGACAGCCAATAGAAGCCCCCTACTGGTGACAGACAAGTAACTGCAGCAAATCACGGGCACCGTGATAGTACCCCCCTATCAAAGACCCCCTCTCCTAGAATAGGGTTTAGGTTTCTGCGGGTAATTGGCATGAAAGGCCCTAGTTAACCTAGGTGCATGAAGGTCCGTACTATCCACCCATGATCGATCCTCAGGACCATACCCTTTCCAATGTACCAGGTACTGTACCCTTCCTCTAAGCCTACGGGAATCAATAATGCTCTGAACCTCGTACTCCTCCTGGCCCTTGACCTCAACAGGTCCTGGCACCACAGGTGTGGTAGTATAGCGATTGCAAACCAGAGGCTTAAGAAGGGACACATGGAACACATTATGGATACGCATGGATGCAGGTAGGTCTAGTGCATAGGAGACAGGGTTAATTTTGCGAATAACTCTGTATGGACCAATAAACCGAGGAGCCAACTTATTAGACGGAACCTGCAGCTTGAGATTTCTGGAGGAAAGCCATACTCTATCCCCAACCTGAAAGGAAACCGCTGGAAGCCTTCTGCGATTAGCATGGCGCTGATGACGCTGAAATGACTGACCAAGTGCCCTCTGAACTTGTGCCCATGTGGAACGGAGTTGCTCGATATGCTCATCCAGAGCTGGAATCTGTTGCGTCTGAAATGAGTCTGGAAGCAAACAGGGCTGGAACCCATAATTAATCAGAAACGGAGAGCTCCCAGATGAAGAATTGACCGCACAGTTCCTGGCGAACTCTGCCCAAGGCAACAAGTCGGACCAATTATCATGATGGTCAGTAACGAAACAACGGAGAAATTGTTCCAAGCCCTGATTAGCTCGTTCAGCGGCTCCATTGGTCTGGGGATGGTAGGCAGAGGAGAAGGACAGCTGTATGCCCATCTGTTGGCAAAATGCCCTCCAAAATCTAGACACAAACTGGCTCCCCCTGTCAGACACCAGTACCCTAGGCACTCCATGCAACCGGAATACTTCTCTGGCGAACACCATTGCCAATTCCTTCGCTGAAGGAAGACCACGGAGGGGCACGAAATGAGCCATTTTAGAAAACCTGTCCACCACCATGAATATAAAGGAGTACCCCTTCGACATAGGCAACTCTCCCATAAAATCAATGGAAACATGAGACCAGGGGCGTTCGCCATTAGGCACCGGTTGAAGCAAGCCCACAGGGAGATGTCTCGGGGTCTTAGCGCGGGCGCAGGTGGCACAGGCATTCGTAAATTCGGCACAATCGTTTCTCATGGAAGGCCACCAAAATAACTGAGAAAGGGACCATAACAATTGGTCTCTACCAATATGTCCCGCAGCCTTAGAGGAATGGTAGGTTTCGAGCAGCCTAGTACGAAATGATTCAGCGACAAAACATTTGCCCACTGGGGTTTCATGGGGAGCGGACCCCTGAGAGGCCAGGATCTCCTCCCCTAGAGGAGAAGTGATACTCGTGCGTATAGTAGCCAGTATTCTATCAGGTTGGATGATAGGAGCTGGTGCTTCCACTCTGTCACTGTCGGCCTCAAATTGTCTTGACAGTGCATCAGCCCTGATATTTTTTGACCCTGGTAAATATGATACAATGAAATTAAATCGAGACAGGAACAGTGCCCACCTGGCCTGACGAGAGGACAATCTCTTGGCCTCCGAGAGATAGGTCAGATTCTTATGATCTGTTAGGATTAAGACAGGATTCTTAGTACCTTCAAGCAAATGACGCCATTCCTTAAGAGCAAGGATAATGGCCAATAATTCTCTGTCACCTATCTCATAGTGGCTTTGAGTGACAGTCAACTTTTTAGAGAAAAACCCACAAGGTCTGAGAGTTCCACCTTTCTCGTGTCGCTGCGAAAGTACTGCCCCGACCCCAATATCTGAGGCATCAACCTCTAACGTAAATGGAAGTAAAGGATTGGGGTGGGATAACACAGGAGCCGCAGCAAATGCCAGCTTCAAATTCTCAAAGGCTTTCTCAGCAGATACCGGCCAACAAGAAGGATTAGCACCCTTGTGCGTAAGATCGGACAGAGGTTTGACAATGGAAGAAAAGTTCTTAATAAACCTCCTATAATAATTAGCGAAACCCAGGAAACGCTGTATGGCTTTAAGACCCTTGGGTTTTGGCCATTGTAGGACAGCTGACAACTTTTCTTTGTCCATGGCAATGCCATCATTGCCAATTATGAACCCCAAGAATGGCACACTGGTTCTATGAAACTCACATTTTTCCATTTTACAAAATAATTTGTTCTCACGGAGTCGTAGCAATACTGCGGATACATCTTTGATGTGCTGTGCCATGTTTTGGGAGTAAATCAGTATATCGTCGAGGTACACCACAACACATGTCTGTAACATATCTCTCAGAACATCATTTATCAGTTCCTGGAAAACTGCGGGTGCATTACACAGCCCAAAAGGCATTACTAGATACTCGTAGTGCCCAGCTCGAGTATTAAAGGCAGTTTTCCACTCATCACCTGCTCGAATGCGAACCAGATTGTAAGCGGCCCGTAGGTCCAACTTGGTAAATATCGAAGCGCCCTTAAGCCTGTCAAAAAGCTCGGTGATGAGTGGTATTGGGTATGCGTTTTTTGCCATTAGTTTATTCAAGCCCCGGTAGTCAATGCATGGTCTTAATTCGCCATTTTTCTTTTTTACAAAAAAGAACCCAGCCCCAGCTGGAGAGGTAGATTTACGTATGATCCCTCTAGCAAGGGCATCAGAAATGTAATCCTCCATAGCCTTATTTTCATCACAAGATAATGGATAAGTGCGTCCTTTCGGAGGTACTGCACCAGGCTGCAATTCAATGCAACAATCATAAGGTCTATGCTGGGGTAGCATACTAGCCTCTCCTTTGCTAAAAACATCGCCAAACTGTTGGTACACGTCCGGCATAGCAGAGGAGGTGCACATGACCTTAATAGGCTGGATGACGCACTTGTCCATACAAAACTGGGACCAAGCAGCAATTTCACACTTTTTCCAATCGAATTGTGGGTTATGTAACTGTAACCACGGAAATCCCAATATCACCGCATGGTGCGGGGAATTAATCAGTTGAAACTGCTGCTCTTCTCTGTGAAGTGCCCCAATAGTCATAGACAATGGCATAGTTTCAAATATAACCTGAGGCGGTTCTAAGGGTCTACCATCAATCGCTTCAATAGTCAAGGGGTTTTCTCTTTCAATGCGTGGAACTCCGTGCAATTCAGCAAAGGTATTATCCATAAAATACCCTGCTGCACCGGAGTCAACCAAGGCCAAAACCTCCACAGAGCGTTGTGCCCAAGACAATACCACCTGTATGGTGGGTTTCATTATGCCCGACACTGGGGACGATTGTACACCACCTAGGGCCTGTCCCCCAAGATACCCTAGGTGTGTGCGTTTCCCGGACGTACCGGACAGGAATTTAGCAAGTGCCCTTTTTTACCGCAGTATAAACATAACCCTTGTTTTTTGCGATATATTCTCTCTGCCTTGGATAGTCTAGTGAAGCCTATTTCCATAGGTTCACTTGTTTCCCGTACTGGTTCACTAGACTTCAATGCCAAGGGAGGGATGGGTGGGCAAAACATGCTACTAGGCTCATTATTTTTTGACCGTAACTTACGATCTCTGGCAATTGATCTCTCCCGTATTCTGGAGTCAATTATCATAACATACTCAATGTAATCATCTAGATCAATAGGTAGATCTTTAGCAGCGATTTCGTCTTTAATGTGGTCATTCAGGCCTTGAGAGAAGGCTGCCAATAATGCCTCGTTATTCCAACCTACCTCTGCTGCCAATGTGCGGAATTCGATGGCATAGTCGCCCACTGTACGCCTGCCCTGTTGTATCTCCATAAGGCGTTTGGCAGCAGAGGTGGTTCTACCAGGAGGCTCAAACACTCTTCGAAAGGAACGCACAAATTCACTAAAGTTCTTAGTACAAGGTTTAGCATTCTCCCACAAGGGGTTAGCCCAAGCCAATGCTCTGCCAGTGAGCAGTGATATCGTGAACCCCACTTTACTACGATCATTGGGAAATGCGTGTGCCGTCAATTCCATAAAGATTTCGAGTTGATTGATGAACCCTCTGCAGAGACTAGGGTCACCATCATATCTTAGCGGCAAGGGTGCAGAAGCCGTTAACCCTTTAACAGTACCCCCTAGGGGTCTGGTATCACTTTCCGGTGTCTGACTTGGCGAGACCACCGGGCTAGAGCTAGATTGGTCAGCAGGTACCGTGCGTTCAAGGATCGTTTGAATTGCAACTGCCAACTGATCCAAACGTTGCTCGAGCACATCCATCCTCCAATGGATATTCTGTGCGTTACCTTCACCCTTGCTGTCTGAGGTCATGGCCCTTTCGTACTGTCACGGTTTATTATGACTCTCAGACACAAGTTTTAGGTAAAAAAAATCAATTTTATTGAAATAATAAATGATAACTTAGGATGGCAATAACATACATATATATATATACAGAATATAGCACAGACAGAAGGCAGACTCTACCGGTCCTGTCAATATACCGGACAGGACAGTCTTTAGGCTCTACCGGCCTTGCCAATACCGGGTAAGGCAACCTGCAGATGGAATAGCATAACGGTTTTACCGGCCTTACCAAATTACCGGGCAAGGCAGCCTCAATAGATACACAATGTAGGCTCTACCGGCCCTGCCAATACCGGGTAAGGCAACCTCAGATGGAATGTGGCAAAAGGTTCTACCGGCCTTACCAATACCGGGCAGGGCAGCCCAGAGATAATAGCAGCAGTCAGATGGAACTGGCAAATTAGCAGAATCGTTAAGCAGCAAGGCTTTGGAGCAAACCAGCGTCCACACGCTGGAAACAACACTGAATAGTATAGCCGTTAGGCTTAGCGAGCAAACCAGTGACCGCACACTGGAGTAACAAGCGAGTAGTATAGCCGCAAGGCTTAGGAGCAAACCAGCGTCCGCACGCTGGGACCAACACAAAATTGTATAGCCGATAGGCTTTGGAGCAAACCAGTGACCGCACACTGGTGTAACAAGTGAGTTTGTATAGCCGCAAGGCTTAGGAGCAAACCAGCGTCCGCACGCTGGGGCCAACACAGATTTGTAGAGCTGATAGGCTTTGGAGCAAACCAGTGACCGCACACTGGTGTAACAAGTGAGTTTGTATAGCCGCAAGGCTTAGGAGCAAACCAGCGTCCGCACGCTGGGACCAACACAGATTTGTATAGCTGATAGGCTTTGGAGCAAACCAGTGACCGCACACTGGTGTAACAAGCGAGTTTGTATAGCCGCAAGGCTTAGGAGCAAACCAGCGTCCGCACGCTGGGACCAACACAGAATTGTATAGCTGATAGGCTTTGGAGCAAACCAGTGACCGCACACTGGTGTAACAAGCGAGTTTGTATAGCCGCAAGGCTTAGGAGCAAACCAGCGTCCGCACGCTGGGACCAACACAGATTTGTATAGCTGATAGGCTTTGGAGCAAACCAGTGACCGCACACTGGTGTAACAAGCGAGTTTGTATAGCCGCAAGGCTTAGGAGCAAACCAGCGTCCGCACGCTGGGACCAACACGGAATTGTAGCAATGTCACCAACGCGACCAGGCAGAAGGTCGCCAGGATACAGAAGACAGGTGATGAGATGACAGGAACCAGCAACGATCAGTCAGGTCAGAAAACAGCAGAGAAGTTCAGCAGTAACTGCAACACCAGAGACTAGGCCGGAACCAGGACTGGAGTAACTCAGCATCCAGGAAACACTGGAACAGTAGAGATCAGGAACCCAGGAACACAGGAGATCAGGAACTCAGGAACACTGGAACAGAGGCCCAGCTATCACTAGCATAGTGATAGCAAGAAGGTCAGAAACAACACGAAAGGGCACTCAAAGGGTGCCCAATCCAGGTTTAAATAGTCAATAAGAGGCGGGCTATCTGCAGACAGCCAATAGAAGCCCCCTACTGGTGACAGACAAGTAACTGCAGCAAATCACGGGCACCGTGATACTAATGGCCTTATTCTGCTCATACAAATGCTCTAACATTTACATTGTGGAATTCCACCTGGTGGGGACCTTCATTTTCAGCTGGTGATGGGGTAGGTTGTTTCGCTCTTGTATGAAATATAGAGCATTGTGTGTACTGTAGGAGCGAATAAAATGTGAACAGCTTTTGATGGCTATAGTAAGCATTTCTCTGAGGGTTTCAGATTCTGCCAGGAATCTGGTCACAACTAAATTTAGCACATGGGCAAAGCAGAGCACATGCACCATTCTACCTATTCTCAGAGCAGCGATTATGTTGGAGCTGTTATCAGCAGAAACAAAACCAGTTTTTAAGGAGTTGGGTACAAGCCATTCCTCTATCACCTGTTTTAACTTACTTAAAACATCCACAGATTTATGGGACTATCAAAACTCTGTATACACAAGGTGGCATGACAATGGTATGGGCTATCCTGCTATTGCCGCCTTTAATCACACTGACAGAACTAGAAGCAGAATTACAAGCTGTCACCTGATGCTGTAAGCTAGTGTTGTCCACTTTTGGTGGTGAGAGGGAAACCCAGTGAGCAGTCACAGTCATATAGTCTTTGCTCTGCCCACTTCTCCATGTGTCTGTTGTCAGGTGGATTTTCTTGCCATACACACTTTTCAGCACTTTGGTCACCACATTAACCACCTGCTTGTACAATTCAGGCACAACCGTCCTGAAAAAATAACTGCAACTTGGGATATTCCAGCGTGGAGCTACACATGACATCAGTTCTCTGAAACCTCGGTTTTCTACAAAACCTTGCAATTCCACAGGCGTACTTTGGGATTGTTTTGTGAAGTTTTTGACTCCTTTAACAACATGACTAGAGGAGGAGGGGGAGGTAGAGCCAGCATGTGTGGACAGTCTTTGACACTTGCCATCTCCTACAGCAAAGCCAGAGTCATCATACTCTTCTGTAGCAGGAGCCATGGGTGTTATTTGGAGTGAACCAGCTGTTGACAGTAGCACACTCTCTGACACATAAATAACTTCACTACTTCTTTTTTCTGCCCTATAGTCCTGGAACTTTTTAAACTGCTTCTGCTGCTGCTAGTTGTGGCACCTTTGTCCTGCAGATAGTGTGTCTCCCAGTCAGACCTGCAGCTGTGTTTCAGGTGGGATCTCATAGAGGAGATGCCTAGGTGTGAGACTGCTTTCCCCCTGCTCATCATAAAGCAACATGCTTAGTTTGAGGATCCTGAGTGAAGTATCTCCATACTGTGGACTTCATGGAATGAGGGGTTCCCAAGGTGGTGGTGCTGCTACTACTACTACTGGGGCTAGATGTGGATGCAATTCTACTGCCACTACTACTAGTTGTCAAAGGGGCAGCACTTACAGCAGCAGAGGCACTCGTCATATCTGACATTGTGGATGTTAACCTGTGTTGTTGTTCCTGGGCACTCAAAACAGGTGTGTGCGGCTGAGTGGGACTTGGACTTTGAAAAGGTGATGATGACTGATAAGGTGACTGTGTACCTTTTGACATCTTTGTTGGTCCGTGTCAGACTTTCCAATGATTTTCTCAAACAGTTTATAGTCAGGCACAGTGCTCTTTTTCAGTGGTGGAAGATTCCTTTGTGTTTCTGCTAACTTTATAGCCATATCATCATCCTCAAACTCAACTTCATCTGTAACTGAACAAGAGAAGGATGCTGAATGGATATATTCTAGATCTTCATCATCATCAGTCATAATTAGGTCACCCTCAGTAGCATCATCATCACCTGCCAGTTCTTGCCCAGTATTTTTATATGCCTCTAAGCTTTTAGAGGTCTGAAACATTTTATTTTTGCCTTTACTGTAACAAAGTTTGCTACTACTTTGAGGACATGTGTTTTGGTGCTTGTTTGTCTCACTATTTAATGCAGCAGGTGGTTTAGCTGATACACCTTCCTCTATTATGCTATTGCCATCATCATCAACACTTGAATGCGACTTGTCATCTTCAGTGTTATTTTTATATGTCTTCTTATATGGTTCTTTACTTGCACTGGTGGTGCTGGAGGTTTTGCTGGGACCTTGAGAAACTGCATCCTCCCTTGGAGGAGAGGCATCATCATCATTTATTGTACACGCTGCAGCAACCATCCACTGCTGCAGTCAGTTTTTGAACTACTACTTTACTCTCACGTCCCTGCAATGCTCCATCTTCCCCCTTCCCCTTCTGCATTTGCTGGACATTACTTAGCCATTCTGTGTGTTTTTGCTTTACAGTACACAACATAACTGATTGGGTATGATGTCTTGCCTTATCACAGTCAGCTATCTATCACTTAATATATTTAGTTTTTATGTCTTTATTATTTTTTATTATTTTATTTTTTTATATATTTTATTTTTATGTTGTCCACCCTGTCTTATCACAGTCTGTCCAAAAAAAATTATAACTGAAAAACAAAATCAACAACTTGTTTCCTCAGACTTCCCCAGCACAGAGACAATAACAGCAAGATCAGCAAGCAAATGGGTCCCCAACTGCCTGTGTCTTGCCACTCAATCATGTGGAATTTTGGGGTATTTGGGGTCAACCTCCTTCCTCCCTTCTTCTTCCCAGTGTGACTCACTGACTCTCCTAATAAAGAGAACAAATGTGCTACCTAGAAGATTCCCTAAACTAAGCTTCAATTCCCCTATATTTGCCTATCTCCTCTAGCACAAAAACATGCTGCTCTTTCCTTTCCAGAATGGCTGCTGTGAGAGCCTGACATACGGCTGTAGAAAAGTGGAGAAAACTTTTGCGTGGTAGAGAAAATGTTTTCTTTCCATTGATTTCAATGCAAAATGAGCTAGGTAAAAAAAGCGTGAAAAAAGTGGAAAAACAGCACTTTTCGTGGGAAATTATTCACCAAGTGCCATTATTTGCTGATTTCAGTTTGAGGTGTATATTTTTGCCTATTCCTACCTTCTCCTGATCCAGCTGGAGATCTCGAGGAATGAATCAGTCCCTTGGCTAAGTTCTTTAGAACTTTCAGTTTAAACCAAAAGGTATTTCTGCTGCAGGAAACAGTTATATGGACCAATCATGTACACTCTAGGTAGTAAATTGGATGTTCCCTTCTTATTGAAGATATAAAGGAAATAATAATGATTGACTTTGAGAAGTAGGAAATATTTGTCAGGAACTTATTTAAGTTTACAGAGATGTCGGGATGAAGTTGCGGAAGGAAAATAACATTTATGGCAGTGGTCAGAAAAGGATGCAAGTCTTCTCATAACCTAGTTTATATGAGAATTGTGACTATGAAGCAGTGGCAGATGCAGCCAAGAGAGCAAAGAGGAGAGGTGGCTACATTGAAACTTAGTTGTTTTTAATTATACAAACAAGAACAGCGCTAGTAACATACATAGTAACATAGTAACATAGTAAATTAGGTTGAAAAAAGACATAAGTCCATCAAGTTCAACCTTCGCCTCATACCTCAGTAACTGTAGTGCTAATATGTAACATACTGCTAGTATGTAAGGTCGGGATAAAAAACCTATCCAGCTGCCTGAGAATTGGAAGCTGTGCCTTACACTATCCTTTTGAATACAAATGTATTCTATTAATCAGCGCTTCGGGATTATATAGAGAGAGTAACCACCAATCTTAATACAAATACAATTTATTAAATAATCCTGGACTTTCTGTATGTCCACAAGAATATAAAAATGCTATTACACAAAAAAATTAGATGTATTTAAGCTAAATGATGGAAACTCATGGATTAGTGTTCCTCTGCCTACCACCCCAGGCATAAGACCACCACTATGTCCCAATCAATATTCTGAATATATCATCTGTAAACAAATATATCACTCTATTGCTCCTCAATGTTCCATGTTATAAAGGAATGATGATGACCCACACCAAGCGATATATACTGGGCTATCAGTGTTCCCAGTAAGAGACTCCCAAATACTTGGGGCAACCCACAGCAACCAGCATCCAATGAACAAATCACAGGATAACCTGTGTTGCTACAGAGTCCAACCCCTTGAAAAGGGATAACACCAGGACTCACGATGCCCAAAGAATTATTTCACCGTGACACAGTGAAAAAACGGCATACACTATTCTCTCCCTACCTTCGAGTCATCTAAGACTCACTAAAAATTAACGATCGATTGAAAAAACATACTAAAAATATAAATTGTAAAAAATAAAAATATATATAGGACACCGTCTCTAACATAGAGAGAAGTCTTGTTAATGGCACTGAAAACCTCCAGTCTGGTTTTGGTTCCGGGTTGTATTAATAATAACTTAATGGTAACACTGTAGACCTCAGATCTGTTTTTAACACCGGATTATATCAATAGATTGTATAATTTCTCATTTATGTGATTGTATCATTTATATATCCACTTTATATTCTATATTGCTTATATTTGCATTTAATATTCAATTTTTTATTATGCATGAGAACATCTGTCGGCATGTGTCTCTTCACTGGTATATAGTATTTTGTAGATCATACAATACGGAACCTCTCTATTCAATTATTCAAAGTCCCAGAATATTTTCTGATTGGACCAGACTTTTGCTATATTATTATTAGCAGTCTCAGTCTAGTACACAATAGATGTTCATACATAGTGTACAATCTGGAGCAATCTCAACATCCTTTCTGGAGTTCCATTGGATATATCTCCTACCAGACTTCACACAGATCCTGGATCTACTCTGCTCCGACCGGAGGTCAATCATTGTTATTGAAGAGATGGGTCAGGAGAAGTAGCTCTGGTTCAGACCAAGCACTAGGTCAGGGAAAGCAGCAATTAGTACAAGCCTAGTCAGGTAGTCAGGTAAAATGTTGGGAACATTTTGCAAAGATAACGTTTTTTTTCAAAAATGACTAGCATATTAAACTTTTTTGCTAAATGCTCTATACAATGAGCATTAGATATCTATATGTGATAGATCCACTTTAATGCATCTCCTCCCAGTTCTTCTCAGTATCACAACTTCAGTGGGTCTTCAGAGGTACAAAGTCCAAATAATCCAATTAATTTAAATGGGGCTTTTAAACCCCCATAACATTGGCGTTAATTGGTCACGTCTCTAAAATTAAAATGGTTAAAATTTACATCAAGGAATGTGTGGATATGTGTCCCCAACGTGTGTGGATATGTGCCACCTACAGTGCATTTGCACTACAGTTGATGCAGTTTCCCTTGTACATCAGCCTCAGTGTCTAATCTTAAAAGCAAACCCAGGATTTGATTTGTAAATATGCTTTGAGACTGAATATATTTTCTTTCATTTAAAAATGCAATGACTGTCAGATTTAGAAGTGAAACATTGAGATTTTGTCTATTGTACATCAGTATAGAAGACATATTTTGTATTATAAAACTATTCTAATAATCAATTAGAAAAAAATGGCCTAGACCACATAATTTGTCCTTTTTTTTTTCCTCCAGACAGATTACCTTATTAAAGATAAGGATCAAAAGCAAATGCGTTAAAAGTAATTTTCCAAAAGTTAAAATGTCACTTGATAGATGCATCAATCTCCATTAAACCTTTAGAGAAGACTTGGTTGATGGTCCGGCAGACTGAGAGCAATACATCTAAATCAGCAGAATCCCCAGAAGACGGCCATATGCTCTCAGCTTTTTAACTTTTACTGTGGGCAGCTGTTGCTTCTGAACTTACTTAAGAGCATGAATCTAATTTAGGCTTCATAAAAAAAGTATATGATGTTTTGATTTCATTCTGATCGATTATGAATTACATTGAGCTAAAAGCTTTTTCGGGCATATGTATGAAGTGAAAAGTGGAGCTTGCCATCTGTACCATAGGGAACAAACAGCAATATAAAGAGAAGGTAACCTTTTATTTTGAATTTACATATCTTGCAAGTGCATAATACGAATAGTCAAATTGCCTACCGTAAAATCTAAGGTATAATTCGCACCTGTGTATAATACGCAAGTGTATATTATGCCCAAGATTTTAGTGGAAAACAAGAGTGCCTATGTTTAATACGCACCCTTGTTTTCACCTCTTAAGAAAAAAAAATAAAATTAAGCCTTCCAGATCCCTTCCCTCCCTCCCCCGGAGCTATCCGCTGCTAAAATACCATTTACTTACGTCAAAATTCAAGTCGCCGCATTTTCCCCATTAGCAGGCAACATATAACCCATGTCTACATTCCCTGCGGGTGGCATGCTTCCATTCGCCGCCCGTTTTCTTACGGCTATCATATTGCCCTGTGAGGACCTTCAGATCCTCACAGGGCATTACCATTGGCTGGAGCCGGTAGGTCCTGACGGAAGCAGGCAGCGAATGGGAGCATGCCGCCCACAGGGAATATTGACATCTGTTATATGTTGCCTGCTAATGGGGAAAGTGCAGGGACTTGAACTTTGAAGTAAGCAAATGGTATTTTAGCATCAGATAGTGCCGGGAGAGGGAGGGAGGGAAGGGATCTGGCAGGCTTAATTTTTTTTTTTTTTTTTTTTTTTATAAAAAACTCTCGGGTATAATACGCACCCCCCACTTCACATAAGGTGAAGTGGGGTAAAGTTGTGCGTATTATACCAGAGATTTTATGGTATATATTATTTTTCATCTTCACCTCTTTTTTTCTTCAACTTTTACATCCCTGACAATGTCCTCAATGTATCTGATTACAGAGATCTTTCTTTAAAGGAGTGTGAAAGCAGGGAGAGTGATGTAAAAAAGATACAGTGTAAAAAGACAGTGACACAGTATATAAAAACTGCTTCCAGTCTATTAAATATAGTATATTGAGCACTCAGTGTTCCTTTGATATTGATACATAGAGGGAGATTCACTAAGGCATGCTAAAAAGGTAATAAAGTGGATATGACTTCTCCAGTGATACCACTTATCCAGTTCCTATGTTATTCTATGGAGCCTATGCACTAACATCTCTCCAGTTTTAGACATCTTAGTGCATGTGCTCCATAGAATAACATAGGAACTGGAGAAGTGATATCACTGGAGAAGTCATCTGATATTAGTGCATAGGTGCCATAGAATAACATAGGGGATGGAGAAGTGATATCACTGGAGAAGTCATCTCCACTTTATCACCTCTTTATCACTTTTTAGTGAATAATCCTCATCCTCTCCAGTTATCACTTGTCCAATTTCTATGTTATTCTGTAGAACCAGTGGCATAACTATAGGGGTTGCAGGGGTCACAACCGCGACCGGGCCCATCACTCCAGGGGTCCGGCTGCCTCCTGCGACCCCCCTCCTCCTGGCGCCGCAAGCTCCCTCCGGCACTCTAGTAATGCAGAGTGCTAGGAGATGACATCATCTCCCAGCGCTCTGCATTACAGAAGAGGACAGCGCGGGAGCACGTCTCACCAGCCCGCCTCTCCTACCGCTCCACTGGACCACCAGGGATTGGGAGGTAGGAAATGGAGAAGTGATAAACATCAGAAGTCATCTCCACTTTATTACCTCTTTATCACGCTTTAGTGAATCTCCCCCCATTGTATCACTGTTCTGCTTTGACAGTCGACTGACTGGAAAGTCTCTGTAAGCAGATGTCCAGGTAGCTTGCTGTTAGAGGCATGAAACACACAAAAATAAATACATAAATAAAAATTATAGCCAATTTACATATTTTGTATTTGCAGAATATTTAAAGTCAAAATAAAAGGGTGCTATCCCTTTAAATGGGGCTTGTAACCCTTTGAGTGCCAGGGAGGTATCCATACCTCTCAGGCATTCAAAGGGTTAACTAGGGGTGGTCAAATATTTAGGGTCTTATTCATAAAAGAAATGTGCAGCTATTCTCAGGAATACCAACTGTACTATATGGAGCTTGAATGCTAGAGAGGTTTCCAACAGATTGCAAAGCATTGCATTGGCCATTTCTCTAGCATTGAAGAGGTTAAAAGCTCCACTTCACTCAATGGGAATTGTTATGTTAACCCTTTGCCCCAGAATTGCTCTTTAACCCCTTAACGACCAGCGGTTGCGAGGTGTGTGATCCTTTAAGGACCCGATAGGGAATTTCGGTGTGCTGCCCCACGTGACTGATCACGTGGGGTGGCACGCCGAACAGAGGGACTGAAAGAGATTGCTCCAGTCTTGGAGCGATCAAATTCAGTCCCCAGTATTACTCACCGCACTCCTGCAGGAGCCCGGTGAGCAATAGTACGTGACATACCAGGACCGTCACTGGTCCTTAAGTGCCGGACCAGCATGACGGTCCAGGTATGTCACCAGACACAAAGGGGTTAAATTTTTGTGCTCGCAAACCTTTATTTCCTTTCCAGTGTAAGTTTCTGTGAATTGGTAAATATTTCTTTTTTTTCCCAAGTAAGCTCCCATGGCAAATAAAATGATCACATGGATTTTAATGAGATTAACCCTTTGGGTGCCAGAGGGGTATGCAACGCATTGCAGAGCAATGCGTTGCGTACCCCTCTGGCACCCAAAGGGTTACATTTCTAGTTAAGACCACAACTAAACACAAATGTTAGCACACGTCCTTGCACAAAGTCACAGGGCCCTGACTGAGACAGTTGAATGGACCCCAAAGGGTTAAAATTGAGCTGTCACTGTGCAACAAATAAGTGTTTCGAAAGAACTTTCAAGATCACCTATATTTTTATTAGCCATTTTATTTCAAGCAATATTTTTGTAGACATTTAGCATTATTTATCGGTCAGTTAATGCAAATCTGGCAGGCATGCTCGCTAAATACTTATATTTCGCACTGCTCTATATTACCATCTGCCATGCCATTACTAGCTCAATTGCAGAAACCGAAAAATAAATAAAGTTAAATATCTCATCAACTACTGTTTGAAATTTAAAAAAAAAGTGCTCACATAAATATGCATGATTTTCAAAGCTCTCTGGAAATCAACTACGTGCTGCAAAGTGATAATTACTTCATTGGAAAGGTCTACAAAGTGTGCTTGCAAACCAAGCACACTTTGTAGACCTTTCCAATTAAGTAATTCTTTTGCAATAATGCAATTTTGGCTCTGCTGCGGAGCCGCAGGCTGATCCCCAGACCCGGGATCTCCTGCTGTCTACTAGATGCTGACGTCAGGAGAAGGGGAGGGAGCGGGATATTTCAATGCGAATATCTATATATCTATCTATATATATCTATAGCGGTTTGAGAGATAGGGTTTGTGCCGTTCAGCTTACTTTTTCATCTGCTACAAAACTATAACATGCTTTTATGCGACATTACTAACACTTTAACCTTTGGAATGCCAGAGGGGTATGCAATGCATTGCTGTGCGATGCGTTAACACTTTCAGTGCCAGAAAGGTATACAAAGAATTGCAGTGCAATGTGCTATAGATCACTCTGGGGTTTAAATCGTTAATATATGGTTATATACTGTTTCTATGTCTATGGAGAGACTTCTACTGGAGAATAACATTCCATTCAGGATTATTTGCACAGAGTTTTTGTTACATTCTTGGTATATAACCTCCTACATACACCACCAAATAATAATAACCACTTTTATCTCATTATGGCAGGAAAATTTTAAAGACCCGTATGAATTTTTCCCCTGTGTATTTGTTCAAGGGATAACATCCTGTATTATATATAGACAGAGGGGTGCAGATCAGTTGCTTATCAGTTGCTAGCAGGCCCAGCGGACCGCACACTCACTGCACATTGTAATCTTATGCAGGCTCATGTACACTGATGAATCAAACTACCAGCGACTGCCATGAAAACTGACATGACATCCAAGATGGATCAGTGGCTTTATCTTTTGAACCCAGGAGCAACGGCATAATTCATAGTATCATTTGGCTGTTTTGGTCATAGTAAGTTTGTAGGGTTATTGTTATTTATTTAACCCTTTGCATGTCCGAGGGGTTTTCATAGTGGTCATTAGGATTTTGGTGCTATTGTAAGGTGTATGTTTGGGGGTATTATTATTATTATTAATATTATTATTATTATAATCATTGTCATTATCATTATTAGGTTTGTCTCTGTAACCCTTTGCCTGCCAGATGCGTGCACAACACATTTATGGCACTCAAATGGTTAAAAGTCGATGTTTAAACTTACAATGAGGCTTATTTCTAATAGGATCCAAATAAAACTGTTCCATAATTTAAATTGGTTTTAACCAGTCGAATGCAAAGCTACATTTAAAACAATATTAATGTTTCACCAAAACAGCAGCTCCAATTAATCTTCGTAGTATTTGGGCCATGGAGAGTGTTATTTCAATACTATCAGAATTGTAGTTCAAGAGTAATTGAATGATAAAGTATCCCCCTCCTGCCCCTTTTACCTAGTGTAAGCCGCCTTTCCTCAGATGTGGAATCTGGTCCTGGGATCAGACAGACCACAGAAGGGACAATCTTCTTACTGTGACCATAAGGTAAACCCTGCCCCCTTGACAGTTTTTTCAGTTTTTTCCTTATAGTACGTGAAGATTGGCCTCTCTCTGATCCATCTGGACAGTCTTACTGCTCTGAGAGGAGCAGTGTTACATCAGTAAAAGGGGCGGGAATGGATACTGTATCATTCAATTACTCTTGAACTACAACTTTGACAGTACTGAAATAACAACCTCCATGGACCAAATACTATGAAGATTAATTTGAGCTGAATTTATTGTGAAACATTACTATGCCTTTAACGTAGGTTTACATATCAGCATTTTTTTCTTTCCTGCTATTCTTTCTATTACTAGGATACTAGAGAGAGATTTCCAATGGACTGCAAAGCAATGCATATGTCACTTTCACTGCATTCAGTGAGGTGAAAAAGGCAGTGTGCGATGGCTACTGGACAGAAGAAACTGCAGGTTTCTCAAGTTTGCATGTGAATATGAGGTATATTCCATAAAAGAAGTTTAGCTCTATTGAAACTAGAGTTTTCTAGTAATTTTTTTCAAATAAATATTTTTTAAAAAATTGGCTGTATGGCACTTTATGCAAATCCTCAGTATACATACACTATGTTAATTAGTTTAAATGTCAGCCCAAAAGGACCGCACATTATGGAATTAGAAACACCTCCCATGTCTGTCCTTTTCCTGTTTCAATTCAGTGGGGTAGTAACAGAAACTAATTAGCATAAAATGCTAGGCTTTAGTCCAAACTTTGTGTGAAGGACAGGCACTGTCCTTCACACAAAAACATACAATTATTGTTTTCTAGTAGCAAATTACAATACTTGTAATTATGTTTCAAATTAGCTGAATATTCTTTAGGAAAATAGTTACACCTTTAAAAATGCTCAAATTTAATACTTTAAATAAACCCTTTTTTAAATTGTGTTTTTTAGACTATATTGAAGTATATCAGGTATCACAACTTTATTGGGGTTGATAGACTAAGCCAGGTCTAAGGTATCTTTCACATGAACAACATCAAAGCAGTGAGAGATGTCATCCATACAAAATAGTAGCCTTGCGGCCTATGGTGCCTTTCACACTAACAACTATCACCTCGTACAGAGAGACCAAGATGCATGCTGAATCTTTGCTGTGTTCATACATGAGTATAGTTGCAACATGATTGATCTGCATGGAGGCCATCAGCAGATTTTTCTCTGGGCTACATTAGAAGTTATGATTCTTATCAGAATCTTCAGTGAATGGCTAGTCCACATGGGTGATAACCAATCATTTTTAGCTGACTTTATATCTCTAAATCATCAGTTACCACACTCCCTAGTGGCAGGATCACAAGAGAAGGTCAGTTAAATCTCTGAAGACTGAAATGCAAAAGGGATGCTTCTAAATTTCAGTCTCCCGTATGACCAGTGACTATATTGTTAAAGCTTTTACATTTTTTATGCTATTTTTCTTTATCAAAGTGTCAGAAAACTTACTCAACATAATAAAAAAAACTCCATGAAATAACAAAGGCCATACGGTGTTTATTCACCAGAGATATTTTTCACCACATTGTTCATCTCCCAAAGTGACTCATTGCCTTTCTCTTCATTTCATGCTTAATTTCGGAGTCTCAACTTACATACACAAATAAATAAGCTACTGATTGGACTCCATAGTAGAGTTAAATCCAAAGCTAATAATGAAAAACACTACAGTCTGCGTTTTTTGTCATATTATGCTAATAAATTAAATACATAGCAATAGAAGTAAATACAATAAAAGATGGCAGTTCATAACAGTATGTTTAATTTTCATAGAGTCTATAATACCCACAGGTAAAGTCGTGTCAAACACAAATTTAATGTAAGCTCATCAGAAAACGTTAACATGGGATTTCGACTTTAAATTATTAACATAATTAACATAGTATGTAATAGTCTTGGAAATTATACTCATGTTGATAAATGTATTGCAAATACTTTGCTAAAAGGGTAATCTATTTGTAGATTTCCTCCCCAGATATTTACAATGCATATTTCAACATAGAGTATTCTATTAGTATAGTAATTAAGCCAGAGATTATCTGCACTGGTATATACATTAACATTGTAATACAAAACAACTCAGTATTAACACAATAATATAAACATAATATATTTTCAAAACCAATAAAATTCAATCACTAACAATTTTATTTTTAGCATGATGCTATACAGATTCCATAAAAATGTAATTTACTGTCTGAATGGAAATGGATGGAAATGGAAAATAGCAGTATTGAGATATTGAATCATGTTACTTTTAATTGCAAAATGATCTGCATTCCATTATTAGGTATACATCATACTTTCTACATACATGTATACAGACATACATTAAGATAAATAGCAATTAGTAGTCTGTTTGAGTACTAGGGATGGGCGAAAATTTTCACCTCAAACTGAAATCAGTGAATAATGGCACTTTCTGCTTGGCGAATACTTTTCTGACAAAAGTGCTGTTTTTCCACTTTTTCCTGCCTTTTTACACCCATTGAAATCAATAGGAAGAAAAGTTTTCTACAGCCATATAAAAGGCTGATAGGCTCTCACAGCTTGCCATTTTGTGTTTGTGAGAGGAGAGAGTAATACATTTTTTAAGCTAGAGAAGATAGGAGAATTGAAGTTTAGTTTAGGGAATCTTTTAGGTAGAACATTTGTTCTTCTTATTAGGAGAGTCAGTGGGGCACTCTGGGGATAAGAAGGGAGGAAGGTGGTTGACTCCAAATTCTCCAAAATTCCATGTGACTGACTGACAAGACACAGCAAGCTAGGGACTTATTTGCTTGCTGATCTTGCTGTTATTGTCTCTGTGATGGGTGGGGAAGTCTGGGGAAAGACTTTGTTGATTTTGTTTTTCAGTTAGAATTTTTTTGGACACACTATGAGAAGACAACAGTGTGGACAACTTAAAAAAATAAAAACAAATAATAAAAAAAATTAAAAATCAAGAAAAAAATAAAAAAGAATGAAGAACTAAATATATTAGGTGACAGTGACAGACAGCTGACTGGGCTTAGGCAAGGCATCATAGAGCTCCATCATTTGTGTTGTGTACTATACAGTAAAAAACACGTAATATCCAGCAAACGCACAAGGGGAAGGGGGAGGGGTGGAACAGTGCAGGGACATGAGAGTAAAGTAGTAGTTCAAAAACTGGTTGCAGCAATGGTTGCTGCAGTGTGTGCAGTCAGTGATGATGATGATGATCCCTCTACTCCAAAGGAGGATGCAGTTTGTCAAGGTCCCAGTAAAACTAATTCCAGAACCACCAGTGCCAGTAGAAATAAAGAAGCATAAAAGATGAACACTGAAGATGACAAGTCGCATTCAAGTGTTGGTGATGCTGGCAATAGCATAATAGAGGAAGGTGTAGCAGCTGAAGCGCCTGCTGCATCAGATAGTGAGACAAACAAGCACCAAAACAGCCATCCTTAAAGTAGCAGGGAAGTTTTGTACAGTAAAAGTAAAAATAAATTGTTTGAGCCCTCCAAAATCTTAGAGGAATATAAGATTAGTGGGCAAGAATTGTCAGGTGATGCTGCTGAGGATGACCTAATGATGACTGATGATGTTGCAGATCTAGAATATATCCCTCCAGCAACCTCTTGTTCAGATACAGATGAAGTCTGAATCTTCTACCACTTTTAAGGAGCACTGTGCCTGTCTATAAACTCTTTGAGAAAGCCATAGGAAAGTCTGACCCTGGACAAGCACAGATGTCAAAAAGCACACAGTCACCCTATCAGTCATCATCAGCATCATTGCCTCTTCAAAGTCCAAGTCCCACTCAGCCGCACACACCTGTTTTGAGTACCCAGCAACAACATGACAGGTTAAAATCCACAATGTTAGATATGACATTGCTGTCTCTGCTGCTGCTGCTGTAAGTGCTGCACCTTTGACGCCTAGTAGCAGTGGCAGTAGAATTGCATCAACATTTAGCCCCAGTAGTAGTAGTAGTAGCAGCAGAACCACCTAAGGAACCACTCATTCCATGAAGTCCACAGCATGGAGATACTTCACTCAGGATCCTCAAGCTAAGACTGTTGCTATCTGTTGTCTATGCAAAAAGCCTATGAGCAGGGGGAAAACAGGCTCACACCTAGGCACCTCCTCAATGAGATCCCACCTGTAGCAAAACCACAGGTCTCACTGGGAGACACACTATCAGCAGGCCAAAGGTGCCACAGCTAGCAGCAGCAGAAGCACTTTAAAAAGTTCCCAGGCTCTAGGGCAGAAAAAAGAAGTAGTGAAGTTATTTGTGTGTCAGAGAGTGTGCTACTGCCAGTGCCAACACTTAGGTCAGTACAAATAACACCTATGGCTCCTGCTGCAGAGGAGTATGATGACTCTGGCTTTGCTGTAGGAGATGGCAAGAGTCATAGACTGCCCACACATGCTGCATCTACCTCCACCACCACCTCCTCCAGTAATGTTAAAGCAATAAAGTTTCAGGGTACTTCTGCCATGTCCTGCCAACACACACTGACTAAGTTCCTGGGAAGGAGTAAAAAACTTCACAAAAATAATCCCAGAGTAAGCCTTTGGAATGGCAAGGTTGTCAAGATGTTGGCAATGGACATACTGCCTTATTATTTTGTAGAAAACTGAGGTTTCAGAGAACTAATGTCATGTTAAGGTCCACGCTGGAATATCCCAAGCTACAGTTATTTCTCCAGGACAACTGTGTCTGAATTGTACAAGCAGGTGGTTAGTGTGGTGGGCAAAGGACTTAAAAGTGCATATGGCAAGAAAATCCACCTGACAGATATGTGGACAAGTGAGTAGAGCACAGACTATATGACTGTAACTGCTCACTGGGTTTCCCTCCCACCACCAACAGTGGACAACACTAGCTTAGAGCATTAGGTGAAAGCCAGTAATCATGCTTCTGGTTGTGGCAGCAGCAGCAGCAGCAGCAGCAGGACAGCCCATGCCATCATCACGCCACCTTGTGGATGCAGAGTTTTGAGAGACAATGCCACAAAGCTGTAGATGTAAGCTAGAGCAGGTGATAGAGGAATGGCTTGTACCCCGCTCCTTAAAAGCTGGTTTTGCGTCTGCTGATAAAGACTCCAACATAATCGCTGCTTTGAGAACTGGTGGTATGGTGCATGTGCCCTGCTTTGCCCATGTGCGAAATTTAGTTGTGACCAGATTCCTAGCAGAATCTGAAACCCTCAAAGAGATGCTTACTATTGCCCGCAAAATCTGTGCCCATTTTAGTCGCTCCTACAGTACACGCATCACTCTATATTCCATAAAAGAGTGTAACAACCTGCCCCATCAAAAGCTGAAAATGAAGGTCCCTACCAGGTGGAATTCCACCATGTACATGCTAGAGCATTTGTACAAGCAGAATAAGGTCATTAGCGAGTACACCATGCAAAACTGGAAGGCTTTGGAGGAAGCCTCTTTGTCACCTGGCCAATGGCAACAAATATGCAATGTATGTGAGCTGCTGAAACCCTTTGAGGAGGCAACATGCTGGTGAGTCGCATTGGGGCAGTAATTAATGAAATTCTACCACTGATATTTTTATTGCAGAAAAAAATGAGGAGCATGGCTGAGGATTCTTACCAGAATGACAACACAGACATGCACCAGCTGGTAAATGACATGTTAGTGTGCTTTGAACAAGATCCTCACATAGTGTCCATTAAAAGCAATGAGGAATACATTCTTTCCACTTTGCTGGAGCCCCACTTTAAACACAAAATTTCCGATTTTCTGCAAAGGGCCATCAGCGGTTTGTCACAACAAGGAGTCATGACAATCAGCAGCAACTCTCTGAGGAATCGGATTCTGTCAAGGAATATCTAGACATGCTTATTTATCATGTGGAGGGTTGCATTGTGGAGGATGAGAGGGAGAAAGTGAGGGCACAACAAATATCTAGACAGTATAGTGAAAAAGAAGGCAGCAAAGCATTTGTACCAGCAGAAGCCGCTACATCATCAACCAGAATATCCCATTCGGAACATAGGGTAATTCATGGGTTTTAGCAGGGGCAGCAAAAACCCAACATTGGTAGTTGAGATGGTGGTGGTGGCGGCACATCTCTTTGGGACTTGCTCCCTGAGTATGGGTTGGTAACTGACACACAGGAACACCGTGTAGCTCCTAGAAGTGGTCTCAATGAATGTGAGATGGTTTCTGCATACTTGCAGGATAGCTATGTTTTAGGCAGAAACAATGACCCCATGGATTACTGGCAAACAAAGCAGTGTGTGTAAGAGAGAAAATATCTTTTGAAGTAATAATAGGGACAACTAAATACCTTATGGATTATCATTTAAATATTAGACAGTGCAGTTCTGTTTTTTTGAAATGTGTGTCAATAATCTGAGAAGGAGGATAGGGTATGACAATGGTAAACATACATACACAAATCACACCATGCCAGGCCCCCACCAAAACCACTACCATACACATCTGCCACATTGTAGGTGTACTTTATTTTTTTTTAAATTACTTGGTATCATGAATATGTGCCAGTGTCACTTAAGAAGGAAGTTAGTGTTGTGGGCAAAGGACAAATGCATTCTGCATGCTAACAGATTTTTCAAGGCATATGTTGCTGTAGGACTCGCAACTTTGACTTTCAGCCATTATTTCTAAACTTCAGCCCTCACAAGAGGTAATATTACAGTGGGAAATGTGCACCTACAGGAAATATAGGTGAAAAATGTGTTAAAATAGGCAAAAAATGTCTTAAAATAGGCGGAACATTTGTTAAAATAGAAGAAAAGGAGGACACTTTTGCATAGGTGGAAAGGCGACATTTTTCACGGGAAAAGCGAAAAATTGTTACGTTTTCGTGAAAAGTCATGCGGGAAATTTTCCACACTTTTCGCCCACCCCTGTTGAGTAAAAATAATCACTTTTTAACATAATGTACTTGCTATATAGAAATGACAATAAACAAATGACTTTTGTAATAAAAAAGTAACAAAGGTGATTTATAGATTCCTTTATTTACTAATTCAAAGAAATATTTTGCAGCTCAGTGGACTAAGGATTATATTTTCAAACTGAAATAAGTATACAATTGCAATACCTAGAAATCCTTTTATATAGTCATGCATCCAAAAACACACTGTCAATACCTGAGCATAGACCAGGAATGGGTAATCTGCTATCATCCAGCTGTTGTTGGACTACAATTACCCTCATCCTCAGCAGGCCAATGGCAGGCTGCTCTTTCCTGACATAAACATATGCAGAATAGCAGCAAACATTTCTCATTATTAGGGATGCTAAGGCTTTGTTAATCACTGATTTGATAGAGGAGTGTGAAGTGCAAGTGGGCTTGTGAACAACTGGAAACCCCCTCTAGGTTTACTCTTATACCTCTCATCCCTAACTTAGTGACTGTCATGTCTGATTGGCCAATCTAGGCTATCAGACCTGTAGAAAGTATATACATGGAACCAACTGATGGGCCTGGGGCCCAGATCCTGGCCAACTATAATCAGCCGCCTGAGTGCACAGAGATAGAAGAGCTGGGGTTGACATTGATAAAACAGAGCAAAGTTTTAAAAGCACTTGCAGTACTAATGCTTGTGTGAATACTGCCTTGGGAGAAGGAGTATAGTTTCTACACTTGAATACTGTGAGCAGGCATATATCAGCAAATAATTGGTTAATGAATATGGCATGCAGATATATATGTTTTCTGGAACAGACTAAAGTGGGGAAAGGCAGCGTGGATAAGACTGCAGTACAGCAAATATCTAATAACAACAGGGAATAGGGTGGCATTAGAGAGCGTAAACAACTGATGCCTTTTCAAACAATGTTGATCAGCATGGGAGCTTGGGGCAGGAGTACAATGACATACTATGGAACAGATGCACCACTCTGGAAATAGTAGTGAAGGTGTGAACATGCACTAAAGGGAATGTGCTTAATCTGTAATCTGAACAGAATGAATACAAGCCAATAGGGAAACAGAAAAAATAGCACCAGGCCCACCCTTCATAATACGGCAATAATGGACATTAGGGGGACCCTACAGAGGTTATTAAAATGTAACCTTTATTAATGTAGTAAATTAAAAAGACCTCTAACCAAAGAAGTAAATTGAATTTAAAATATGTGAGATTAAAAACAAATTTAACACATACCTGATTTAATTTTGGATATGAGCATGTCTAGTATGGATCACATCCCTTTGCAAATACAGGTGTATTAACACTTAAACAGACTGAGTGTGATGGCAGCAAGTGAAACTAAATTAGGACACAAGCCGGAAAGTAGTATAATCTATCCTATTGCTCCGGGTTTCTGTCAGGTAAAGGATTTTGAAGGATAAGTGAAAATCCTCTAATATGATAAGTAATTGGTATTAGATCTGTAGAGGAATTCCTAATTTGTATGCTCTGTGTATCTAGGTAGTCAGAGTATGTATGCGTAAGTGAACTAATTATAAACTGGACATTCCTGTAGTTAAATTAGAACATATATTAAAAGTTCAGAGGGAGTGATCAGTGTGATTACGTTATATTTAAAAAGTCTTACTGATGACAGATTACTATCTATGATTGATACCCGATAGAATCCACGCACCAGGACAAGGATAGAGGGAATATAGTGATAAAGTACCAAACTATTAAGTCTTACTGGCAGTAGACTACAATCTGTAATTTTAGAATTGACACAATAGTAGCAGTGAGATTCTGTTCCAAACACCCGATAGAGTCCACTCATCAGGACAGAAATGAAAGTTAGTTGCTATGTCTCAAGTAACAAAATGGACACAATCCTTGAAGGATGTAATACGGAAGGCATAAGATTATTCCCTGTATAAGTATAATTCTGATCTCCCTATGGTCCCACTGATAATCAGCTACTGTCCAAATAGAGTATATATGGGAGAGTCGAATTATCAGGATCCAGGATGATTCTAAACTGGAATAAGATCCTAAATATAAGCTGAAATGTCCATAACTAATGCTACCTATCTTATACATAGAGCAAGTCCCTTGTGTCCAAAAGGGCCCATGGTGGTTCCCTATGATCGTACATCATGGTTCCACAAGCTGACCCTACACTTGTGCCCACCACAGTGTCCAACTGATCAACAAGGTAAAAAGGATAATATATCCAGTATTGGTGCTACCCTATTATCAAGAGATTTAATAGTTTCTTTGCTGAATTAATTGCTAAGCATAAAAATTTGACCTGACATGTGCCAGTTACGAGTTGCGATTGTAGGGAACCACCACTGGGTCCTTTTGGACACAAGGATCTTGCTCTATGTATAAGATAGGTAGCATTAGTTACAGACATCTCAGTTTAAATTTAGGATCGTATATATACCAATTTAGAGTTATCCTAATTGGGTCCAGATAATTTGACTCTCCCATATATAATTTGTTTGGTGGTCTGTGGGACGCTAACCTGCTCCTCTGCATCCTGCTGCCATTGCAACTCAGCAGCCACAGAAATTAGAGCAGTTGCAAATTCCACAAATTCCAAATGCTCACTGCTGGTTGGAGGATGTGACAAGCAATGTAACAGAGGGTCCCTAATGTCACACTTGCCATTTCTTGGTTACATTAAGAAGGCAGACTGGCAGCAGTAGCAGCAGGCACAGGCAACTGATTTGTGCTCCTGGTGGTGGTGGTGTTATTGCGGTGGTGACAATTCTGCCTTCTTCAGGATCATGTTCCACATGGACAATGCTGTGGTGGGAAGGGGACTCTCAGGGTCAGGGGTCCCTTCACCGCTAGTCTGGACTCTCCCAATTGTTTACCCTACCACTCTCCTAACACTATTCCCACCGGCTACTTCACCATCACTTTTACTACTATTAACACTAACTTAGTAGACAACTTGAAGGAGCCTAATCCTTTGTACTTAGATCTTCAAAAAAGCCTGATTCACCTCTGAGTCTTCCTCCTCACACTCACTATTAATATGATGATTACCCGCTCCTTTACTCCTAACGCTAACAAGCTGCTGGACCTTCTTAGTAGTAGTAAAACTAGCACTGGAGGGACTGCTGGGGTATTGCAAGTGTGACTTATGGTCCCCTGCTGTCACACTTGGCATCATCTTCTCCTTCCCCACCTCCTGAGTATTACAAGACACACTGACAGTAGGCACAGCACTGGTGGCAGCAGGGGCAGCTCATCTGACAGCAGGTACAGGACTGGTGGCATCATGGGCAGCACTAGCAGCAATGGGGGAAAAATACAAAGATTTTAATCTCTGGTATTAATGCGGACAACAACGTGGTTTTCATAGGATTTCTCGAGGGAACACGGCGAGAGCTTTTACCCACCCCTAATCAGGACAGAAAAAATGGGCTAAACTCTAGCACTGAAAGGGTTAAATCACTGTTAGTTTGCTTATTTATTGATTGATTTAATATTTATTACATAACTATTTTGTTGTATTTTAAATTCAACATTTTAAATTCTACCATGCCTTCTCTGCAAGGAACAAAATTAATTTAGGTGACACTTCTTTTTTTTTTTTTTGTGACTGACAATAAGCATAATGCATGGCAACAGGTATAATTTTTCATTTATGTAGTTAAACTAGAGAACAGTAATTGTATTTGTAGAAGAAGAGTGAATCACTGCTATGAATTTCAGTTTTATGTGCATAATTCTTCACAGTAGTTTATAATGATAACTGGTTTCCAAAAAAAGGCATCTCAAACAAGAAAAATGTATGGTGAGTGAATCATGTATAAGTAAAGAATCCTATAACATAAGTCCTAGAATGAGTTGGTCGTTGTGTGCGTACCCGCACATGCACAGTGGGGACTCGCAGAATGGGCTGATCCGGAGAGGAGAGTTCCGGAAGGCTGACAGCCTGTCTGTGCTCCGCTTCTGTTCCGGACCCGGGAGCACAGACAGGCTGTGAGCCTTACGGAGCTCCCCACTCCAGATCAGCCCATGTATACCATGCAATATATATTTTGTACATATTAATTGCTACTACCCTTTTAAATCTTTTAGGACCAGAGGGTTAACAATGAGTTTCAAAGAAATGCATGGTCCTTGAAGGGTGCCAGTTGTCCCTTGTGGTCCTGCTAACAACTGTTATATAGGTCTCAAAAGACATGACATCTAGGACTGACTGTAGATGGTATCACTTGAACAATAGCCAAGGGCAATAATTGGACTATTAGGATCTTTTTGCATAATTAGTAAAGTGGGGGTTATTATAAGGAGGTTCAATATGGATGTGGTCAAACAGATACAATACATGTAAGCAGATCTAAATGATTATGCTTTACTTGTATTCATACAAATCAGCCAAGTTCTCAAATTACAAAACAGGAATTTTGCTTCTGCTTTGCATACTGTTTTAGTTGCTCAGAGAGCAGGAAAAGGCATCTTGTAATGTCTGATAAACAGAGCGAGTTCACATGCCATCAACATCATTCAAAACATGTTCCTGTCAGGTCACTCTCTTTTAAACCAGGTAGGAGAACTGCTTAAAGGGATAGTAATACTTTGTTTTAACTTTATTTTATTTTGTAGGCATTAAAAAATATGAAGAATGATATAAGTCTTATCTCTCAAACCTTAATGGTTTAAGAGATATTCACAAGCAAAGTTTCCCCTCCCGCCCCTTTTTCCTAGTGTAAGCCATCTCTTCTCAGATGGGGAATCTGGTTGTAAGACCAGACAGATAACAGCAGGGGACAGTCTTCTTACAATGAAAACAATGAAATCCCTGCCTCCCTTGACAAGCTTTTCAGGTTTTTCCCTTATCTTAATTGAAGATTGTCCCTCTCTGCAATCTACCTGGGCACCACCCTTCTGCTCTGGCTGAGCAGTGTTACATCAGTAAAAGGGGCGGGAGGAGGACACTTTGTCATTGAATTACTCTGGAACTACAACTCTGACAGAATTGAAATAACACTCTCCAAAGTCCAAATACTATGATGATTAATTAGAGCTGCTTTTATTATGAAACATTACTATGCCTTTAAGGGATAGTAATACTTAAAATGTAAAAAAATATATGTTGTAGGGTTTATCCCCCTGAGTAAAACAAGATTACCCCCACTGCTGAAAGGTGTTTCATTCAAAAGTTATTAATTTTCAAAGTTGAATTTTTTACATGCAATATCACAGTGGCCTGAAATTGTACAGTGGCGCTGTTGCTACACCATCCTATGGAGATTTATGGTCCTGAGACCAGAGCTGTCCATAGGATGGTGTAGCAACAGCGCCACTGTACAATTTCAGGCCACTGTGATATTGCACCTACAAAATTCAACTTAGAAAATTAATAACTTTAGAATGAAACAGCTTTTAGCAGTGGGAGTACCGTTGTTTTACTCAGGGGGATAAACCCTACAACATATTTTTTTTACATTTTAAGTATTACTATCCCTTTAAGTAGAACTACTTGAATTGGTTATTACAACATATAATGTGAAAAATGGGTTATTACTGATAATATTATAAACCAAGCTAGCATCTGTAAAATTATTTCATCAACTTGATTTCTAAAATATAATCTTAAATATACCATGAGAGGTATCTATTCATGATATGGGCAGGGCTTCTATCCTGACCCTATTATTATAACAATCCAAAGACTTGTAACCAGTGTATTACCACTTCTAAGACATTTTAAGAAGGACTGACCCATGAACATGTCATAACCATTAGTACATTTTAGTCCTAGGAAGGACTGACCCATAAAAGTATCACTGCCTTTAGCACACTTTGGTCCTAGGAAAGACTGACCCATAAACCTGTCACTGCCTTCAGCACACTTTGGTATTAGAAAGGACTGACCCATAAACATGACACTCCTATTAGTGCGCATTGGTATGAGGAAGTACTGGCCCATAAATTGCATTTTTTTCTAAAGATACCTCTTACATGGTGAGCATTGCTAAGGCGCACTCACAATTGTGGGTGTCAAAATGGCACCCACAATAAGCTGCCACTCAGTATGTCTCCAGGTGAGTATCTGTTTGGTTAGGTTACTATCTGTTATGATAGGTAAAGTTAGGGTCAGTGTCTGTTTGGGGGTGTATTTCTTAGTTAGTTGTTAGGTTAGTATCTGTCTCTGTTCAGTTAGGTTAATATCTGTTAGGTTAGATTAGGTTTGGTTAGGTTACGGTCAGTGTCTGTTAGGTTTGGTGGTAGATTAATATCTGTTAGGTTATCTTGGGTTCTGTCTCTGTGAGGTTTAGGGGGTGGTTTAGGTTAGTTGTTAGGTTAGGATTAGTTGTTTGGTTTGGGTACTTAGGTTAGGGCCAGGAGATGGTTTTAAGGTGACATTTTAAATGCCCCATTTTCATGCCTATAACAGTTTTAAGTTGCCATTTTGATATGTGCTATCAGCATTGCAACATTTTTTTTAAGTATTTTTATTAGGGACCAATAAGAGAAAGTACAAAGATGGCAATATTTACTTTCACAGAGTACATACAGAAGAATAACAAGTATAGAATCAATGCAGGAAGTTATCTAGTTAACACATGCCCCTTTTTTAACCCCTTAACATCCGCGTGCTGTGCTATGACCATCACGCGGTTTTTGCATTAAGGACCGGTGAAGGTCATAGAACATCACGTACATTTTACTTACAGCGCTCTTCCAGGATCGTTGTAAGTAAAAATGGAGAGTGAAATTGACCGCTCCAAGACTGGAGTGGTCTCTCTCAGTCCCCAGTGCAGCATGCTGGTACGCATCACAGGTCACGTGTACCAGCACATCGGAAACTTCAAAGTGGTCCTTAAGGGAATGTTAGTTCCCAGGACCATGCACGTTAAGGGGTTAAAGAGCATCAAGAAACATAACTACTGAAAACCTCAATAAACCAAAGAGAGTCCCTATCTTAAATCCTCCCCCCCCCTCCAACTTATTCTTCCCCATACCAACAGGCAGAGTAACCCCTCCCCCCAGGAAATGACTTGTCAGAATGTCTGGGCAGTTAGGATAGTACTTTTTGCTCGAGAGTGACATTCTGATGAGCAGTGCAATATTTCAATAGTAAGTTCCCATAACCATGTCACTGCTATTAGTACACTTTGGTATTAGGAAGAACTGTACCAGAAACAGGTCATTGCCATTAGTACAATTTGGTCCAAGCAAGGACTGACCCATAACCATGTTACTTACATTTAGTACATTTTGGTATCTGTCACACCTCCATGTATCTGTTAAGTTAGGTTACTATCTGTTAGGTTATTATCTGTAAGGTTAGGTTATGTTAGATTAATTGTCTGTTGGGTTTGGGGGTATATCGGTTAGGTTGTTAGGTTAGTATCTGTTAAGATTGCTTGGGGTCTGTCTCTATTCAGTTATGTTCAATTAGTTTATTTCACGTTATGGTCAGTGTCTGTTAGGTTTGGGTGTAGATTATTATCTTTTAGGCTACCGTGGGTTCCGTATTCGTTAGGTTTGGGGGTGGTTTAGGTATGTTGTTAAGTTAGGGAACATATTTTAGAGTCAGGCAACGGTTTTAAACGTGACATTTTAAATGTGCCCATTTCATGCCTGCAACATTTTTTTATTTAAATAGGTCTTTAGTTTTAATCTCTTGAATAATAGTACAAGGTTATATTAAAATTAATCTTTCCTACTCATCATCATTACATATATTATTCAGCACCACCACCCACTCCCACCAAGTTAAATTCAACCTTTTATTTATATTATATATATTTTTGTATGATGGTGAGATTATAAATGAATGCCATCATAATTTATGTTTATGAATATAATATTAAATTAACACTTTTAGAAGTAATAGTACTATGTTTTTTTATAGGAATACAGACTAGTCACACTCATGTGAAATACACAGCTGATATTGCTTTGCAAATATTATTAAGAACCCTACAGCAGAATTATGGTGAAGGGTGATTTACAGGTACAATGTTGAGCAATAACTAAGTAATTATTACACAGAAAAGTTGCACATATGCAGATTTAGTATCTGCTGGTGATAGTTGTGGCAGATTAGTCTATGGTAATGCTACTGCTGAGGAGGATCCTGAAGGTGCCAGGGGTGAGGGACATGGATGTCACCACTTGTAGCTCAGATCCTATACTAGTTAACAACGAGCTAGGTGATGCCTTCTGGAATGGTAGAAGTTGCTTCACACCTGTTTTTAGCCTACTTTTCTGGTGTGGGTGGACGGGGCAAAGTGATAGCAGCTAGGGATGGGCGAAAATTTCAGCCTTAAACTGAAATCGGAGAAAAATGGCACTTTCCGCTTGGTGAAAAATTTCCCGTGAAAAGTGACGAATTTCTGCTTTTTTCCGCCTTTTTTACCTAGCTCATTCCATTGAAATCAATGGGAACATTGAAGTTACATACAACATAAAATAAATATTATTTAATTTCACAAAGGCAAAGTATAAAAGGGGCATTAGGTTGCCTTTGTTTGTGGGTTGTGAGGAAAGAATCAGTTGAACAGGGGATGATTTTTGGGGAGGTTGTTTACTGGGATTGGGGGGCACTTAATAAAAAAGAAATCCTAAACAAAATAAAAACCATAAGACATGGTATAAAGGGATCTGAGGAGGGTGCCGGTGTTGGTGAATGAATGAATCATTTGAACAGGGAATTTGTTTTGGGGGGCTTTCTTGACTGCTATTGGGAGGACAGTTAATAAAAAAAAATAAGAAATTTGTATGTAAAGTGATAGAGACTGGAACCCCCTGACATAAGCCTCCACTGGGGTGGACCGATACTTGACTTGATATTTTGTAGAGGATGATTTGTTTGATTTGTTGTTAGAGGCCTTTGTAGGACTTAGACTTATTAGAGGCCAAAGCCCTGAAGAAACATTGATTTGTAGGACTTAGGCTTGTTAAAAACAAACCCCCACAAAAATTGTTTATTTTTGTAGGACTATGGTTTTTTGGGGGGTTTTTAAAGCGTAAGCCCTGAGAAAAAAATATAAATGCTCTACTGGCCTAATGCCAGCAGGTCATGTTGACCAGTGGCCACTGTCAAATGTCCTCCTGCGTCCTGAGTTGCAACTGCTGTTTGTACTGCTGCTTCTGCTGAGTTGTTTAAGCAGCAGGATGATTAGGCAGCTGAAAGGGAATGGGATCAACAATAGCAGTAACATGTAAGATGGATGATGACGGTTCCACTTGCCACAACTGGCTCCAGTGATGCATCTGAGGCAGTAGCAGCAGAATAAGTAGCCCCCAGTATATGTGGAGAAAAGAAGAAGTTGGCCATTAAATCTTCTCCACCTGCCCCTCCTCCAAAATCATCATGAGTGTGTTGTTATTAGAAAACCAAGTACTGCCACTGTCACTGTACCCCTTTTCCAGACCTGCTAAGGACACATGACAACTTGCTGACAGTTTAATAGTAATGATGAACCCTCCCTGCCACCATCTTAGCATATTCTACAGGATGGAATCTCCTCAGATGCAGCTTGATGCACTGATTGTGATTCTCCTCCACCACACTACCATGTGTGGTCAGTGCACCACACAGTGTGCAATGGGTAGAGACGAACTGCCACATCATAACATCAACAGAGTGGCTTTCATTTGGCGGGGGAGGTAATGAACGAGGTGGATTGGCAGAAGATGTAGTTAACCTAAAAGGTGATGGCGAGCTAGTTGTTTCACTCATCATGAAGCTTCCATTCTCTGCCTGGGTTGTTCTATTCCTCCTCCTCTTTGATCTCCGCCTCACCTCTTGTTTCCTTTCTGGAGAGTCAAGGGCCAGAAAAAGCGGTGTTTGATTACTGTGGTTGGTGTTTCTCTTTAACATGTTTGACATAAATGTCATGGTGTCTGTGTTTCATGTGTGATATCAGGGTGCTTGTGCCTAGATGTGTTTCCTCCTTTCCTCTTCTCACTGACTTGTCACAAATTGTGCACAGTGCCGTTGCTGATGACTGCACTGTGCCTGCTCCAACAGAAAAATAGTCCCACACCCATGATGACTTCAGGGGGAAGGGAACAGCTGTAGAAGAATGGCCTCTTTCTTCTTGTCCTCCACATTCCCCTTCATTGTCTGTGGCAGTGGATAATGTTGCTGCTGTTGCTGCTACTGCCTCAGATTCAGCACTGCAACTAGGATCAGGAGTATTGCTACTGCTGTCAAGTGGAACCTGTCCTAGTCCCACATCACTTGTTGACCCCATTCCCACTGTGTCCACGTTCGTTTGTGGCACACTAGCCTGCTCCTCAGCATCCTGCTGCCCTTGCAACTCAGCATCAGAAGGAATTAGAGCAGTTGCAAATTCCTCTAATTCCAAAATGTCATTGCTAATTGTGGTGGTGATGCCCATCCTTATCCCTGTCTCCCATTCCTTTTCAGTTTCTGCTATAAAGGCCATCAATGTCTCTTCCACCCCAGCTTCTCCAGCATCATCATCACCACCACCACCACCACTAGTCCCTACGTGCAGTTGTTGCTGCTGCTCTATTACAGACATCTCACTGCTGCTTGGAGAAGGTGATGAGCAATGTGACAGAGGGTCCCCTAATGGTACACTTGCCATTTCCTTTTGACCTGAAGAAGAAGACAGACTAGCACTAGCAGCAGTAGCAGCAGGCACAGGCAGCTGATCTGTGCCCTGTTGGTGGTGATGGTATTAATTCTGAGCCTGCTCTCCCCCAACACCAGTTCTGGCCTCTTAAGGATCATGTTCAACTTGGACACTGTAGTGAAAGGAAGGGGAATCCCAGAGCCAGAGTAATGGTGTGGACTCCCTTGACCGCTAGTCTGGATTCTGTCAAATGTTTCCCCTACCACTCCAGCTGCTTCACCATTACTGCTACTAACACCAACTACATAAAGTTCAGAGTCTTCCTCCTCAGTCTCACAGTCACTAGTAATATGAGGATGTTGTTGATTACCCCCTCCTTCACTCCTAACGCTAACAAGCTGCTGGACCTTAGCAGCAGTAGTACTAGCACTGACAGGACTGCTTGGGAATGGCAAGTGTGATTTAGGGTCCCTTGCTGTCACACTTCACATCATTTTCTCCTTCCCCCCGAGTACTACAAGAAACACTAGCAGCAGGCAAAGTATTGGTGGCAGCAGGTTCAGCACTAGCAGCAAATTCGGCACTGGCAGCAGGTACAACACTAGTGGCTGCAGGTACAGAAATGGTGGCACTGGCAGAAGGCACCATCCATTAAAAAACAGGTGCACCATAACTTATAGTGAATCAGAGTCATGCAGTGATAAAAACAAACATTCTTTTAATGATCCAACAATTAAAATAGTAGATAGTTACAAATACCTTGGTTTATCTTCTGAGCAACGGAGATAGTTGGTTAGTGAGTACCCTTTACAATGCAGATGTAAGGATTTTCAGATCGACATGTTTCACGCACATCAGTGCTTAATCATGATTAAAAAGATTAAACACACATTCTATGGTCAGATTTAACTACGTAGCAACCAATCAAGACTTGGAATTGCTTCCTCCCATAGTCTCACTACGGAGATCAAATAGGGACAGCTTCTAAAAACAATCAGTCTTTGAGTCAAAAATGTGCTCGAATTAACCCCCGATTGACCTCCCAAGTTAGATCAAAGAGCCAACCAGGAAGAGATCCCAAATCTGAAAATTCCTCAACGTGGAAATCCAAATATCCAGGTGCAAACATGAGCACAACAACACATCAGACTTATTACATAAATTAACTTCCTAAAAAGAAGATAAATGTAAGCCGTTCCAATAGGCTTCATAGATCTCTGTTTAAAAACAAAGTACAGACCTCTAAATATTGCAGAACACAGTACATTAATGCCAGAAATGTATTTCTCATATTGACAAGAAGTCTAATGTAAATTTATATGAATATCTTAAAAGCAAGAAAACACACCTTATTATGCAAGCATTTAGCCTCATCCTGAGGCTTCTCATGGTCTTGCCAACGTACTGTTTACTATACTTTTTGCATGTGATCAAGTAGATAATACCTATTGTAGCACAGCTGACAAAGCCATTAATTTTATAAATTTCATTAGTGACACTTGAAGTGAAGGTTCCAGAGCTATTGAAATATTTACTACTGCCACGCCTTGAGCTGCCACATTTGTGACAACCAACTGTTGACAACCAGGTTAATGGCTTTGAAAGTTTCTTATCTCTCTTAAATAAACTAGGTGAGACTACAGACGCTACAGTTGGAGCTTTCCTGGGTATGATTTTAATATCTGCAGAGAGAACTTTTTGTAATTGCTCATCACCATTTAAAACAGGTAGATATTTCTTCACTATACCTCTAATCAGGTTAAACTCCAAACTAGAAGGAGTAGAGAAGATCACTCCACTTTCCACATTGGACCGGCTGCTACTACTTCCACCCAAAGCAGTCGACCCCTTGTAGACCAAGAGATCATCCCTTTTCTTACCTCTGGCTATGGTTAAAGCCCTATCCAGCATTCATTGTGGATAGCCTCTCTTTTTCAACCTATTGTATAGCTCACACGCCCTCGACTCAAATAAATCCTCTGTAGTACAGATACATCAAAGGCGAATTAACTGGCCAACAGGTATTTCTTTGATAACATGTTTGAGGTGACAACTTTCTGCTCTTAGGAGGCTATTCCCAGCCGTTGGCTTATGGAAGATGTCAGTAATCACATCTCCCGTAAGAACATCTGCAACAGTTTCTAAATCCAGAAAATGAATTTTCACTCGATCAATTTCATGTGTAAACACTAAGTTCAGACTGTTATTATTTAAATATGTAATGAATGCATCTCGATCCTCATCTGAGCCACTCCAGATAAACAAGAGGTCATCGATGTATCTCCTGTACCACTCCACGTGCCTCTTATAGGGATTCCTATCTCCAAAGATGTGGGACTCCTCCCACCAACCCATAAAAAGGTTGGCATTTGAGAGCGCAAATTTTGCCCCCATAGAAGTCCTACATCTCTGGAGATAATAGTCATCCCCAAACATGAACACATTGTGGGTCAGGCGATATTCGACGACCAAAAGGAGGAAATCCCTAAATATCTCTCCAAATTGGCTGTACCTTTCTAGATGATATTTCAACACTGTAATCCCCTATTCATGGGGTATGCTCGAGTACAAGGACCTAACACAACTCAACCATTGGAAATGTGGCTTCCAGCGGACATCGGTCAAAGTTTGTATGACATGTGTGGTATCTTTTAAATAACTATGGAGCTTTATAACCATAGGTTGGAGGACTAAATCCGTCCATTCACACAATGGCTCAATCAGAGACCCAATACCCGAGACTATAGGCCTTCCCTCATGCTTCATCAGATTTTTATGAATTTTTGGCAAGTGATGGAAGATGGGTAAGATAGGATTCTCCACCAAAATCACATCACTTTCCCTCTTTTTAAAAAATTCCAAGGACCAAGTACAATGGAACCCAAGGTACTAGCAAAGTCTCGGGTAGGGTTTGATGATAGCATTATATATACAACTCCTCATTAGATAGTTGTCTCAAAGCCTCCTGAAGATAATAAGACGTATATAAAACTACCACTGCTCCTCCTTTAATCGCATTCTTTATAGGTATTTCATCCCTTTTAGCCAAGTTCTTCAAAGCCAACTTCTCCCGGTGACTAATATTAGGAAGCCCTTTGACAAGATTTTTACTTAATATGACCAGGTCCCTTTCAATAAGATCTTGAAAATTGTCTAGGACACTCCCTCTACATGACACAAGGTAAAAGCTGGATTTGTGGCTAAGATTCACTTTGACACTATTCACTTTATTATCCTCACAACCCAAATGGTGAGATTGACATTCATTTTGCATAGCATTCACATCAGCCATGGTGCAAATTTCCTTAATTAACCATCGTATTGAGACTTCAATATTAACCTGTAAAACTGGTTGTGATTAACCTTTACTTATTACATCATCAGACACATTGACACTTTGATCTTTTGTGAAAAATGTCATCAATGTTAATTTTCTAACAAATGTATTTATATCAATCATAGTTTCAAACAAGTCAAAGTGTCAGGAAGGGGAAACATTTAGACCCCTTTCAAAAGACTAATTTCAAAAGGTGATAACTCATGACCGGATAGGTTAACAACAGATTTTACTTCTTCCGTCTTGAGTCTTTCTTTGAACTGCAAGTTGTATCTATTTTTATTTCCTCCCCTCCTTGTTGGTTTTTGCGATGTTTCCTTACTCTTGAAGACAATCTTCTTGGTGGAGGTAACCTGGGCACCTTCTCTTTCTCTGAGAATACCTGTGTCATCCTCTCCTCCATGCTGTTGGATAAAAAAGAAGAAGAGGAGGAAGTAGATGGAACAATGGACAATTCGGTTACCACAGTCGAAGTAGATGGAACTAGGGAAAGTTCTTGGTCCACATCCGTAGAATCCAGATCCACACTTGAGAAACTCACTCTTTTTTGTTTCAAAATCAACTTATGATGTTTTCTTCTCCTAAACGGAATATCTTTTTGGAACTGGCAGCAGGGGCAGCACGTCTGACAGCAGGCACAACACTAGTGGCTGCAGGTACAGCAGTGGTGGCACTGGCAGCAGGGGCAGCACATCTGGCAGCAGGGGCAGCACATCTGGCAGCAGGTACAACACTAGTAGTTGCAGGTACAGCAATGGTGGCACTGGCAGCAGGGGCAGCACGTCTAGCAGCATCACAGGCAACTGACCTGTCCTGCTCTCACTAGTACTACCCTTTTCTCCCTCCCTTCCCATTCCATTTTCTCCCTTCCTTCCCTTTTCGCCCTTTCTTCCCATTCCCTTTTCTCCCTTCCTTCTCATTAAATTCCCCAAGATCCCTTGGGCTTATTTAGGGGGAATGGACAGCATTGGTTCAGTACTGCTAGTCACTTCCTCCTCCTCAGACTCAGACTCAGTGGACACATAATAAGGGTCCTTCCAGTTCCTCTTTTTGCTGCTCATAGTGATAGGAGTCACTATGAGCCTCTCCTGCCTCATTTTTTGCAAAATATCACAAGCGAACAGCACAGCACGTCTATCTCGCTCTGTAGCTGCTTCTATTCTTCAGCGAAAATGTAACATTTTTATAGCGGAAGTGCGAAAACAATGTAAATCAATGGACAAAAACTTTATAGCCATTGAAAAAATGGCAAAAGATTTTGGCCAATGGGCGAAAGATGTGAAAATTTTAACCGTTAGTTTTCAAGTGGATTTTCCTGCGTAAAAGCAGATAACAATGTGGTTTTCTCGAAATTTCTCGCGGGAACACAGCAACAACATTCGCCCATCCCTAATAGCAGCAACTTATTTTTACCTTGAGGAGGTTTCGCATGTTCCACATGAATCTCAGTGTGGTTATGCTATATGTGATTTTTTAGGGTGGATATGACAATGTCTTCCTCTTCTCAACCTTTTCACAAAATGTGTACACTGCAGTTGTAGAAAATTGCACAGTGCCTGCCCTAAAGGAAATGCATTTCATATTCATGATTCCAAGTGTGGGAGATAAAGAATAATCTTTTTGACTGCACACCTGCTCCTCGTATCCACCTAAAATGGCTTCAGGTGCTGCTGCTGTCTCATTATCCCTAGTCACATATCAATGCTGTTACTTCTACTACTACCACGACAACCATAGTCTGTGGCTGAGATGATGATAATGACCCCACTTCCACCAGTACCCAACATGGTGGGCACAATAGCCTGATTTTGCTTTAACATTTCATGATGCTGGTGGTACTGGGAGTCAGACAATCCAACTGCAGGAATTTTAGAAAATTCCTCTACAACCACCAAACAAAGTAATTTCAGTGGTGGTGGTGGTGAGACCCATTCCCACCGTATACCTTTGCCCACTCCTGGCTAGTGTAAGCCAGAAAAGTTCTCATCATGTCACCAGTGGTACCACAACCCTCATCATCAGATGCATAGCATTATTTCTCCTCTGGTAGTGGTGCTGATTGTGACATAAGTGTACATGATGCACTGGTGCCACGGTCACAGATACAGCCACTGCAGAGACAGGCAGTAACTCTATGTTGCTACTGGCACACAGTCACCTGCAGAAAAAAGCAAAATTTTCCCTTTCAGAAATCAACCCCAGGACCCTGGGTATATAGTGGCAGCACTCTGCAAGGGTGACGGCAGGTGCAACAATATCTGATGCTGCTGGTGGACTTTGAGTCATAAGTGACGTTGAAGCAGGACTATCTGTTGGTAGGATCTGGTGTCTCTAAGTCACAGCAGGGGATGCGCTGGGTGTGGTAATAGCACTACCTGCTATTAGTGGGCTGTGGTGAGTCACAGGGAATGTGGTGGGGTAGTGGCAGCGATCTCTGATGCCAGTGGGCTCTGGAGTCTCTGAATCACATTGTATATGATGAGGGTGGTAGCAGCACTATCTGCTGCTGGTGGACTGTGGAGTCTCTCAGTCACAATTATTGTGGTGGGGGTGACTGAAGAATTATCTGATGGGCTCTACTGCTGACCACTGCTATTACTAGGACTGCTGCTGCTGCTCCTGGCTTCCCCCATGTCATCAGCAGCAGCATTCCGACAACTCCTCTTACTCATTTTTCCCCACATACACACAGTTCAACAAGTAACAGCACTAACAGGTGTACTGGTGGTGCTAACTCTCTCACTACACAGCTATCCCAGAAAGTATTTTTCTTTCCTTTCTATAGCTCTCTGCTTCTAGACCTCTTCTCTGTCTCAACCTGATAGAGCAGTGGGAAGTTCCTCATTTCTATAGTAGAGGGTGGGAATTTCTTTGCCCATAGAAATGGCAGGAAACAGCAAAGTTCTTGTAAGAAATTCAATTTCAGTAGCAGAAAAGCAGAACTTTGACACATTTTCAATAAGTGGACATTTTTGTTGCCAAATCATGGATTTTCTAAGGAAATTCAGTCAGAAAAATCTGACTTTTCACCCAACTCTGCTATTAATAATCTCTAAATTATTTCTTTTATCTCAATACAAACTGCACAAACAAAACAAAAGTAGCCAAACTGCATCTATACAGGACAGTGTTCAAGGGCATTGAAATGCAAGTTCAAGACTAGATGTTAGGGATCTAACACAAAATGACACATTTTGAAGATAGGGGAAGAGACACTCATAGAGTAGCATGTAAATGTAATTTCAATTTCCAAACCACTCCAAACCATCGAATGGGGTGCTCACAAATTTAGACAGACAAAAAGTGCAGATGGGAGGTATTTGAGTTCCCCACTTCCACTTGGGTATGTTCCCGGACTGTTCAGCAGCTACAAACGGTTCAGTTGGTGCTCCACACAGTGTCCCATCCAATAGACCACAAGTCAAAGAAAACAAAGTACCAGTACAATTTCTGGTTCTAGTGCTCTGTTTCCAGTGAGAATCGTACTGGCACTTTGTTTTCTTTGTTTTACATTTTGAAGATGCTGGCTAGAAACACATTATACTGTAAAATCTCAGGTATAATACGCCCCTGTGTATAATAAGCAGGTGTTAGTTAAACCCAAGATTTTCTTGGAAAACAAAAGTGCCTATGTATAAAATGCACCCTTGTTTTGCCTCCTCTACCACCAAAACAACTTAGTTTCCTTGTTGCTTCCCTCCCTCTACCCACCTCAATATGCTTCCACTACTCACCCCCCCACCCCTCCAGGGGCTTCTTGGATATCCATGTGAGGACCTGTGTTAGTTCAAGATACTGCTAGTGCCATTAGAGCTCTCTGCACTGCTCTCTGCTGCTGACAGCATTTTTTCAAGCACAGTCAGCTATTCAAATGCCTGTACTGTGAAAAAATACAGGCAAAAAAAAGAGCTGTTGTGTGATAAAGTTAAGAGGTTTCATCCATTGAAAATGATGAAAATGCCGTAACTATCAATTCAAATGTCTGCGTTAGCCATGAAAACCTGATGGGACTCAAGTTATCGCAGGAAAGTTAAGACCTATTTTTTTCTTACTTGAGTCCCGTATCGGCTCTTTAAACAGCCGATACAGAAACTTGAATGAAAAAAAAAGTTTAAAAAAAACCTAAGTCCTTAGTGGATGTATTGATATGGGGCTCTAAGCTCCATATATCAACTCATCCAAAGTATGAAAAATGTGTCAGACATTAGTACAAGTAACCCTATGAGTGCCAGTGGGGTATAAATACCCCACCGGCATTCATAGGGTTAACCCGATTAAGTTAAAAAAAAAAAAATCACTCCATTAAAAGTAACACTTACCATTAATCCTGATGTCCAGTGGAGTCCTCAGCTTACTGGTCATCTTCTGTCCTTCTCTTCAGTCTTCTCTTCTTTCTTCTATCTTCTCTTCTGTCTTCTCTTCTTTCTTCTATCTTCTCTTCTGTCTTCTGCCTGTAAAATAAAACAACAGTATTAATACAAGGCATTAACAATGACATTGTTTAGCCCTTTGAGTGGCAGAGGGGTACGCAATGCATTGTAAAGCAATGCGTTGCGTTCCTCACTGGCACTCAAAGAGTTAAAATATAATTGTGCCATGAATATTCCGTAAAGTAAATGCCTGCATTTAATGACAAAGTATGTAAAAATGCCAGGAAGAAATATCATGCATAAATCCTAAGTAAATGCACTTAGCTTAAATCTTCATGTATCCACCGCTTGGTGTGGCCACGGAGGCAGCGGAAACACTAATGAGCCGTATGGGGCCCTTCAGTCCTGCACAGGCCAATGCCTGTAGCACACTGAGGGAATTGGAAGTGAGCCTGCCTTTATATATGGTCAGTCTCACTTCCATTTCCCTCACAGCCATTGGCTGGGATGTTCTTGCTCATATCCCAGCCAATCAGATTTGAGCGGCTGTTCTTAAAACTGACTGGCTGGGATGTGCATAAGCACATCCCAGCCAATGGCTATGAAGGAAATGGAAGTGAGACTGCCCATATAAAAAGGCAAGCTCACTTCCAGTTCCCTCAGTGTGCTACGGGCACCTATGCGGCTCATCAGTAACTCCGCCGCTGCCTCCTTGGCCGCACCAGAGACATGAAGATTTAACTAAGTACATTTACCTAGCATTTATGCATGACATTTCTTCATGGCGTATATTTATATTCATGCCATTTTTACATACTTCAGCATTCAATGGAGGCATTTACTTTACGGATTGTTCATGGCACAATAATATTTTAACCCTTCGAGTGCCAGTGAGGTACTAAATGCACTGCCACTCAATGGGTTAAACAATGTCATTGTTAATGCTTTGTATTAATACTGTTGTTTTATTTTACAGGTAGAAGGAAGAGAAGAAAGAAGATAGAAGAAAAAAGAAGACAGAAGAAGTACAGTGAATGACAGGCAAGTGTAAGACGTATGAGTTAATGATCAGTGATTGGCAGCATGGCAGGCACCAATCGTTAGCTTTTTTACTGTTAAGTTCCAAATACTGCCGTTATTTAGCAGCGTTTTGTGAACTTAAAGCACAAAACGAATGTTTGGCCACAGGAACATTTTTGTGGCCTAATGTCTGTTTTGTGCTTTTAGCTGGTAAGACATTTGAATACCGATGAAGACATTGGAGAGTTCGGTATTCGGCTTCCTGCATTAGAACAAGCTAAATATCTATCTGTGAATGAAAAATGCCTTCAGATCATGTGCACATTTCTTGCATTTCTCCCTAAGTTATTATGACTGAAAAAATCCTTAAAAAAGACAAGAAACAAATTATTTGGGACCTCGCTAGAATTAATGGGTTTAAAACCCTTTGAGTGCCAGAAGGGCATTGCAATGCTTTTGATACCTCTCTGGCACTCGGAGGGTTGAAGGACCACCATAAATAAATGGGAATGTTTATTTGACCTCCTATAGTTGGCTTCCTACAGAATTGTTTCAGTTAAATTTAGTACATCAGCCTCAGTGTGTTAGTGGAGACAGTCCTTTTTACATGGAAAATGCAGAATAACCATTGTATCGAACGTTTCATCACATCATTACAGTGGTATTTTGCCTTTCATGAAGTTACCTTGAAATTCATGTATAGCTAAAATGATGTTCAGACAAATAAGATATATTCTAGCATAAAAAAAAATCAGAAAAGTGCATTGTAAGGAATTTTGTTGAATTTCATCAGCGACATATAAGTAGTCTGAGGTTCATAGCAATGTAAAAGAAAATCAATAAACCAATATGAAGAAGTAATTGGAAGAGAACTGTGTTGTAACATGAACAACATGGATCTACATTATGAACTCAAAGTCCTGATCAGTCACTGGCTTAAAGGAGACGTAACTAATAATAATGCCTGATTATCTTTCTCTGGCCAGACAATCCTAATGGCCAGTATGAATGGTGCCTTTGTTCTAGAGATAATGGGGTAGATTTGAAGGCAGGCGTTAGGCAAAAAAAACACCAAAGTGTGTTTTAACGTGTAGTAAGCCATTTAAAGGGACATGTAATTAACTGCTAACGGAAGTTCACAAAGTAATACGACCGATAGACTAACGTGTGTTTTGGCCTATGTAAAAAAAAAAAAAAAACGCTCCAATTTGCCATTTAAAGGACTGCGTTAGCTGAAAAACATCCGATAAGGGACTCACTTACCGTATAAAACCAAAGTCCTCAGTGGATGTATTGATATGGGGCCTAAGTCTCATATCAATACACTCAAAGTGCCTGAAACGTGTCCAAAGTTAGTAGGATTAACCCTATGAGTGCCGGTGGGGTATAATTACCCCTCCGGCATTCATAGGGTTAACCCGACTAATTAATTAAAGCAACATCGCATTAACACTTACCATTAATCCTGATGTCCAGCGGAGTCCACATCTTCCTGGTCATCTTCTGTCCTTCTCTTCAGTCTTCCTTCTGTCTTCTTTCTTCTATCTTCCCCCTTTTCTTCTGTCTGTAAAAGAAAATAAAAGATTAAATACCATGCATGAACAAAGACACTTTTTAACCCTTTGAGTGGCAGAGGGGTATGCAACGCATTGCAATGCGATGCGTACCTCACTGGCACTCAAAGGGTTAAATAGTATTGCACCATGCATGTTCCCACATTAAATGCCTCTATTTAATGCCCAAAAGTATAATCATACCAAGAAGAAATAGTATCCATATACACAGAAATAAATGTCATGCATTAATGCTAAATTCTTAATGACTCCGCCGCTTGGAGAGGCCTCGGAGACACATGTCCAACAGGGACCCCTCTTCAGTCCTGTACGGGCCAATGCCCATAACACACTGAGAGCATTGGAAGTGAGCCTGCCTTTATATATGGGCAGACTCACTTCCATTTCCCTCAAAGCCATTGGCTGGGATGTTCTTACTCACATTTCAGCCAATCAGATTCGAGTGGCTGTTCTTTAATCTGATTGGCTGGGATGTGAGTAAGAACATCCCAGCCAATGGTTGTGAGGGAATGGAAATGAGCCTGCCCATATATAAAGTCAGGCTCACTTCCAATGCCCTCAGTGTGTTACGAGCATCGGCCTGTACAGGACTGAAGAGTGAACCGTGTTGGACATCTCTGTCTCCGCTGCTGTCGCCGCCCTCGTGGCCGCTCCAAGCAGCGGAGACATGAAGAATTTAGCTAAGTGCATTTACTTAGCATTACTGCATGACATTTATTTCTGTGTAAATAGATATTATTTCTTCTTGGCATTATACTTTTGGGCATTAAAAAGAGGCATTTAATGTGGGAATATTCATGGCACAATACTATTTAACCCTTTGAGTGCCAGTGAGGTACGCAACACATTGCTTTGCAATGCATTGCTTACCCCTCTGCCACTGAAAGGGTTAAACAGTGTCTTTGTTCATGCTTGGTATTTAATCTTTTATTTTCTTTTACAGACAGAAGAAAGAGAAGAAAGAAGACTGAGCGAAGGCAGAAGATAGAAGAGAAGACAGAAGGACAGTGGATGACAAGTAAGTGTAACATGGATCAGTCAATGATCGGTGGTTGGCAGTATGTCAGGCACCGATAGTTAATTGTTTTTTAATGTTAAGTTCCCAATATCGCTGCTCTTAGCAGCATTTTGGGAACTTAACTCACAAAACAGATGTTTAGCCACAAGACTGTTTCTGTGGCTTAACATCCTTTGTGATTTTAGCTGGTAGAGCCTCTGAATACCTCGTTAGACATGTTAGTTTTTCAGCCGCCATTCACTTTGGCCCTACCGGCTATGTTAATGCCTGCCTTTAACACCTTCCCGACAATGGATGTACATGTATGTCCCGCAAAAACTGTCTCTTAGTGGCAGGGGATATACATGTATGTCCTGCAAGTCTGGGTCCTCGCGCGGCTGCACACCGTTCGGGGACTCCAGAATAATTTTGAAGGAAAAAAAAAATTCTTAGCCAGATGTTAAGTGACGGCCGTGTGTGCACGCGGCCGGTCACTAAGGGATTAAATCTACCCCAATATCTCCATGGAGGCAGACATGACACTTGCAAGCATTTTATATAAATTTAAGCAGACAGGCCATTGCATGAGCCTATTTAACCACTTAACAAGGACCGGTGACAGTCCTGGCATGTCACGTAGGTTGTGCTAAGTTTGGGAGTGCTGTAAGCACAAACAGGGTCTGAAATTGCCTGCTCCAAGACCGGACTGGTCTCTCTCAGACCCCCACTCAGCACGCCAGAACACGTCATAGGTCACGCGTGCCTGCAATCCGACAACAGTTAATGTGGTCCTTGAGGGAAGGTCACTTCCCTGGACCACTGGTTGTTAAGAGGTTAACCCTTTAAGGGCCGGAAGGGTGTTTAAGGCATCTGTCTCTTAAAGGCTTAAGAATACAATGTGGAGTGGGTTGAGTTTATGTCTTGTGGTACTGCTGGCATCTGTCATGTCTGCCTTCCAGGGAATGACATCCACTACTCATAGAAGATATTTTCTTTTGAAAAGCCATAAGGGCTAATTTAATAGGAGCCATTAGGATTTTCTGGCCACAGTAAGGTAATTGGAGGGTTATCATTAGTAGGTGTTACTCGTCCGTTAAATAAGAAAATTATTTAACAAATTCTTTTTAGCAAGAGAATTCATAAAATCTTAAACCATTACTGAGTCATTACCATCTAATTTTACAACTGAAGGAATACTAGTTCCTAATAGTATATCTCCCCTTTTCTAAATCTCAACTGAAATCTCCATGGCCAGTTGGACACTATAAGTCAATTCTGTGACCTTGAAGTTCCAGCTGGTAAAATGGACTGGTTCTCCAAACGGAATCTGTAGTTAGTACTGGAGATCATGTCTATGCAGGCAAACACGATTCTTTGTTGCAGGACTCCTTTTATTGGATTTTTATTAGTTGTGTGTGCACTTTCTATTCTATTATGCAAATATGTATATGTTAAGTGGGACTGGAGTGATTCTGGGGAAAACCAGTTGCCATATAGGGGACAAACAAAAATTCCCATTTTTAACCCAATGGATGCTAAAGAGGTTTCCAACACATTGTGAAGCAGTGTTGGAGGCAACTCTACCATGCAATGGGTTCATTTAAATCCTTACTTAAATCAATGGAAAATTGTATTTGTCCTCTATGGTGCAACTGATTTTGCCCAGACTTGCTCAAATTCTTCTCAGAAAAAAAGCTCAGAGAGGGAGTGTAAGAGAGAAAGGAAGTGGGAGAGGGAGGGAGAGAGGGAGGGAATGGGAGAAAAAAAGAGGGAGGGGAAAGAGAGAGAGAGGATGAGAGAGAGGAGGGAGAGAGGGAGGGATTGGGAGAGAAAAAGAGGGAGTGTAAGAGAGGAAGGAAGTGGGAGAGAGAGAGGGAGGAGGGAGGGATTGGGAGAGAAAAAGAGGGAGTGTAAGACATGAAGGAAGTGGGAGAGAGAGCGGAAGGAGGGAGGGATTGGGAGAGAAAAAGAGGGAGGGGAGAGTGGGAAAAGACGGGAGAGGGATAGAGACAGAGAAAAATGGGGGGGTGAGATGAGTAGAGAGGGAGAGAGAGAGAGGTGGGAGGCAAAGAGGGGTGATAGAGAAAGAAGGATGAGAGAGAAAGAGGCATGAGAGTGAAAGGGTAGTGAAAGAAAAAGGGGGGTGAGAGAGAAAGGGCAGGAGAGAGGGAAAGATGGAGAGAAAGTGTGCGCAAAGACCCATATCACTGGTCAATCAAGTATAAGGCTTCACCTGCCCAGCACTTATTTGTTCATGTCAACTCTGTGACCTCGTGCTACATCAATGTACTTCTTTCTTTCGCTGCTACTCCTCTGTGTAAGCAAGTATATCTATACTTCACACTGCATGTTCCAGTGTATTCTTCCTTCCATCCAGTGGTAGCATTGCCTCTCCTATCCGAAAGACATTCCCTACCCCTCCCTTGTTCTCCATAGTTTTTCCTCTGCCTTTCTTCCTCCCACCTTCTATTCAGGTCCTATCTCCCCTTATTAGTTTTCATAAGGCTGTTGTTCACATCACCATGCCCAAACTGTATCCCAATTACACAGTCTAGGCTGATATATTTTTTCTCTCCACTTATCCCGTTTTGCTTTATGCTAGGCCAGATGATATTTATTGTGGCGATTACCCATTTACACCCTTACTGCAAAACCACAGTCCTTCTTGCCCCTTGAACCCAATATCCCCTGCCTACTATGGTACGTTTTATATATATATTTCAGCCTCAGATCCCAGGCCTGCACCCTGTATTTTTACTTACTGTAGCCCAGTGTTCCCTCTCCTCCTTCCCTCCTACATCCTATTTTCCCTCCTCATAAGCATACCTGGGAACTTCAAGTTGAGGGCTACCCGGAGGGTAGTCCTCTGTTCAGCAGGGGGTGACAAAAATGACGCTAATCGCGTCAAAAGGGGCGGGGCTTGCTGCGAGTGTGGGGGTACTTAACCCTTTGAGTGCCAATGCATTCCTTACCCCTCTGGCACTCAGAGGGTTAAAGGTGTCACACAGAAGGCTGGGGAAGGAGGAACAGAGGGAGAAAAAGCAGATGTAGTAGAGTTTCAATAGAAACTCTCCACATCCGGAGGAATCTGCCTCTGCCCCGGAGACCCGGTAAAGCTCTGTCAGAACCGGAGTCTCCGGGGCAAATCCGGAGAGTTCCCAGGTATGCTCATGAGGCTCCATATTTCCATTACACTTTGCTGGAAATAGAAGACACACATACGGGCACCCAGTAGGGCCGAAGCAGTGACAATAAGATGTACGGTATATAAACCAAAATACTCACATATGAAGTGTTTGAAAGGAGACTTATACCTCCTATCAACAGAAATCACCCACAGAGATATTAACTGCTGTCTCTACTAAGGTACACAGGTGAATGCTGAAAAGGAACATGCTGTTCCACTGCTTCAGATAATATAAAAATATATAAAAAATAATATGTTTTTGTTCTTGCCATGAAATCTTGACAAAGCAAGTTACCGCAAAACACCTTGACTATATTGGCAATTGTAGTGTCATTTTGACAATTTTATTGGAATAGAGAATATTGTTTACGTGACGTGACAGTGGAACAGAGTCTTCCCTCCCATCATTTACTTGAGTACCTGAGCAGCAGCTTTCAACTACTTCATATATGAATAATTTGGTTTATGTACTGTATACCTTATTATATATGATAAGGTGCCCTTGGTGCCCTTGTGTGTTTCTTCTTTTTGTGTTTAATACTGTTGGATGGATGTAGTGAGGAGATACCAAAGAGAATTACAGTGACATGGCTCAAAATTTAGCCCTGGCGAGTATAAATTCAGCCCTGTTGGTATGTTATGGCTTGCAGTGGCGAGTAACTTTTCAGGTCTGGCTAGTAGCAAAGGACTTCAACTGAGAGATTAAAGGGATAGTAAAACTTAAAAATTACTATCCCTCATCTTGTAGGCAATAGAAAACTGAGTAAAATGACACCAGCAAGCACACGTAGAAGACCTTTTAAGTTAAGGATTTCTTTTTTATTAACGCGATCTCCACACTGCTGCAGAGCCGCCGCTGGTCCCGGGACCAGATTCTCTTGCTGTCAGCTTGAATGCTGACGTCAGGGGAGAGAGAACTTTGAAAGCGGATATCTTTCAAACCATAAAGGTTTGAGAGATGCTGCTGGTATCATTTTACTCAGTTTTTTTAATTGCCTACAAGATGAGGGATAGTAATTTTTAAGTATTACTATACCTTTAATAGATCTTGTAATCAAATGTACACTGTGGTTGGAAGAATATAAAGATCCCATCTACTCTTCTTCTGGACAACACATATGTGTTGAATCCAAACATTGCATTTGTGAGGAGACTTATATATCAGCTGGTGGTGGTACTTGGTGACTCGGTCCTTATATTTACGTTACTGCACTAGGAGCGCCATTGTTTTTCATTTCTGCATGACAGAAATAGCACAACCTCAGACATACCTTTCAGCCTATGTGAGCTTCATCATTGGGGAGCATCTGATTTTATCTAGGCACATGGAGAACAAGAGCCCATGCCTGGATTACCCTACCACATCGAGAAAATAGAAAAACAAAGAGTATGAAAAAATGCACACAAAGACAGAACAGAATTAAGTGTTTAGTTCAAGGCATGGTAGCCTCTCAGGCACTTCTCGAGTCATATTGTTTGCTCCCATATAATATTGCAGAGAGAAAATTGACATATCCATATCAGACTTGAGCAGCACCAGAGAAACTACCATTCCTTGATCAAAGAACTGAATTTGTTCTGTCTCGGTATGGTAGTGAAATACGTGACTTGTAGCACCAGTGAGAGGCCATCATGCCTTACAACTAGACACTTTATTTTGTTTGTGCTGGATGGGCGCTCATCACATTTGTTTGCTGTAGTACAATACAGGTGTCATAGGACAAAGGAAAAATCCTATATTTTGACAGAAATCTGGTTAAACGCTTAAAAACAAAACAAAAAAGAAAGATTTCAGGTCCTTAAAGGAACACTATCACCAGTATATAAAATAAACCTCCCTTTTTCCATGGTATTAATGAACCATCATGGAGATGCCTAATGTATTCTGGGGACTCCATGCGCCAGTGATCTCTGCCTGGTAAGACCTCATCTTGAGTTAGGAGCACCAGTCCACAGAAAAAGACAAACTGCTTTGCGGAATCTGATTTACTAAGAACAGGTGTGGGGGGGGGGCAGGGTTGCACAAAGGTTTGATAACAAGGTGCTAAAGATGAGATAGCTTCTCCAGTGAGATACATTCTCCAATTCCTTTATTATTCTATGCTGTCTGTATATAATATATTTCCTACTCAAGTGCATAGGCTCCACAGACTATCAATCAGACTGGTGAATGTATCCCTTCTTTACCACATCTTAGTGCATCTTTCCCCAGAAGTAATTCTGGGGACATCATAGGGAACAAGTAAAATCCTCCATTGATTTAATTGGGGTATTAATTGCTTCAATGCAAGAGAGGTCTATAAGTCATTGCCTTGCGGTGCATTGTAGACCATTCTGTGATTCAAAGCATTAAAGCACGATTCAGATCAATGGAAATTTTTCTTGGTTTTTCATCTGTTCCTGTGGTTCATTTGGTTCACTCCAATTCTTCATAGTATATCAGCCTCAGCATATTTTTTTAGGTAAAATGCACAAATGATGCTAAACAGACCTCTTCATATAGTGTATACCTTAACAAATGCTTGAGTATTTAAAGGTTAGAATGTTTATTTAAAGGGATAGTAATACTTTATTATTACTATCCCCCATATTGTAAATATTTGTAAAATAATTTAATAGCCCCCAGGTTCATCTCTCAAACCTTTATGGCTTGAGAGATAATCAAAGGCAAAGTTCCCCCTCCCTCCCCTTTCCCTGAAGTCAGCATTGTACTGACTGCAGGGGAAGTCTGTCATACGACAGGCTTGCAGCTCTGCAGCTGAGCTGAGATCACGTTAGTGAAAAATAATTATTTCACGGAAACGGTCTTCTGCATGTGCTTGGTTTGCAAGCACACGTAGAAGACCATTTCAGTGAAATAATTCTTTGTCACTAACACGATCGCGGCTCTGCTGCAGAGACGCGTGATGAAAGTCAGACCGGATATCCCTGCAGTCAGCACAACGCTGACTTCACGGAAGGGGGAGGGAGGGAGGAACTTTGCCTTCGGTTATCTCTCAAACCATAAATGCTTGAGAGATGAACTTGGGGGCTATTAAATTATTTTACAAAAAGGTACAATTATGGGGGATAGTAACAATAAAGTATTACTATCCCTTTAAAGGAGCACTAACTGCTTCAAACATAAACTCTACACTTACCTTACTGTGTTCAGAAAATGCTTAAAGTCACTACACATTTAGTTCTTGCACCTTTTATTATGAAGCCCCGAATGTCACGCCCAGCAGTCCTGCCAGCAAGAATCATGTCCAACTCCATGGACATGGAAAACAAAATTGGTAGGATAAGCACATGCTGAGAATGAATTAAAGGGATAGTAATGTTTCAAAATAAATGCTAATAGAAGATTGTCCTTTGCTGAGACCCATCCGGACGGTCTTGCTGTGCAGCTTTACATAGGTAAAAGGGGTAGGAGGGGACACTTTATGATTCAATTATTCGGGAACCGCACATCGTAGAAAATGATAACACTCTACATGGCCCAAAAACTATAAAGAATAATCGGAGCTGCATTTATTTTGAACTATCCCTTTAAACTATGCAGTTTATTTTTGGGAAAGGTTCTGTCTCAGGAACCTCTTAGTCATGGACTTCACTCCCATATGCAGAACAGTAATTTCCATATGCATATTAGTCAGGTCCTGCCCACAGATGGTAATATATGTTTCTATGTAGAACTATAATAGGTTTATAAATGACTCAAGACCACACATCAGTATCTCAGCACCTCTTAACCCTTTAGAACATTTTGCAGCATATGAAAATAGTGGAGTAGTACTATTTCACATGCTCAACGTTCTGAGCTATGTGTAATCTGAAACATCACTGTCCCCTTAAAGGGATAGTAATGTTTCACAATAAAAGCAGCTCCAATTAATCTTCATAGTATTTGGGCCATGGAGAGTGTTATTTCAATACTGTCAGAGTTGTAGTACAAGAGTAATTGAATGATAAAATATCCCCCTCCCACCCCTTTTACTGATGTAACAATGCTCACCTCAGAGCAGCAAGACTGTCTGGTTGGATCGCAGAGAGGGACAATCTTCAGTGAGCATAAGGGAAAAACCTGTCAAGGGGGGGGCAGGGATTTCATTGTTCTCACAGTAAGAAGATTGTCCCTTGCTGTGAGCTGCCTGATCTGTGGACCAGATTCCACATCTGAGGGGAGGAGGTTTACACTAGGTAAAAGGGGCAGGAGGGGGATACTTTATCATTCAATTACTCTTGAACTATAACTCTGACTGTATTGAAATAACACTCTCTATGGCCCAAATACTATGAAGATTAATGGTGCTGTTGTTTTTGTGAAACATTACTATGCCTTTAAGGATGAACAGGGTCATAGATACTTTTAGAAAAGTCTAAAAGTATTAAATCCAGCACTAAGTAAACAGTGTACACGATACAGTCTATAAACATGACAAGCTTAGAATATCAGAATGATATATTACATGTCACACAATGATTTTAATTGCTACGCAATGCTATATATTCTTGTGTAGTCTTCTAGATAGTCATCTGTCTTGAGGAAGATTGTCTTAGGTGAAACTGCTGTTTAGCAGTGAGATCCTGTAGATGCTGATTGTGTGAGTTACTGTGTTCTCTTCACTCTTCCTGTCATTGTGGGAATAGAATTTGACAGCCATTAGGCAAAACTCCCAGCAAAAAAAATCGTAGAAATTACTTCAAGGAGAAATAACACCTGCTATTAGCAACCCCTCAATTACATTACCATGGCCAGAAAATCATAACAGTGCCTATAAATGTTGCCCTTGTGCATTTTTTCAAGAGATACAAACTTCAATAAGTTCTGGATGTCATATCCATGAAGGTGGATGTGACATTTGCTGGCAGTTATTAAAAAAGGAAGCAGGCAGTATACACAGGGCCAGATTTCCCATTAGGCACACTAGGCAATTGTCAAGATGGCCACATTTGTAGGGGCACTGAAGTTGTGCTGACCACGCCCACATTCTGAATTGTTGGTGTGGCCAGTACAATCTCAATGCCATTGCACCAGTTTAGTATACCCCTTTACTGGCTATTATTTAAAGGGACAGTAATGTCCCAAAAAAATGTTTATAGATTTGTAGAGAATAAAAACAGAAACTCAGTGCCACAAATCCCATCTCTCAGACCGCTATGGTTTGAGAGATATTCGCAATTAAAGTTCCCCCTTCCCTCCCCTTCTCCTGACGTCAGCGTTTAGCTGACAGCAGGAAATCCCAGTCTGGGGACCAGCCGGCGGCTCTGCAGCAGAGTAGAAATCCCATTATTAGAAAAGAATTACTTCATCTACAAAGTGTGCCTGATTTGCAAGCACACTTTGTAGACCGTTCCCATGAAGTAGTTCTTTTCCAATAACACAATTTTGGCTCTGCTGTAGAGCTTCCTCGTGTCAGCTGACACGGATCTTTACAGCTGACATCAGGAGAAGGGGAGGGAGGGGGAACTCTGATTGCGACTATCTCTCAAACCACTATGGTTTGAGAGATGGGGTTTGTGGCACTGAGATTCTTTTCTTACCCTGTACAAATCTATAACCATTTTTTATGGGACATTACTGTCCCTTTACCCCCTTGGGTGCTAGATGATGATGAGAGTTCTCATTCAAAGCAATACGCCAGGGATCTCTAACAACCATGGGGTTATTTTTTTTTTTTCATTGTGTTTGCATCTCATAGACTAAGGTAAAAGTGGATGGGCTGGTTCAACTGAGGAGTGGGGTGTGGACATGGGTGGAGCTTCAGGCACCAGAGATGTAAATCTGGTCCATGGAGTGCAGGGCACGGGCCTAATTAAGATTACTATGTGCAGTGAGCAAAGAATGTGTCCTGTGGTTCTGTCAGCAACTATGTCTGCCTCCATGGACATGACCTCCATGACTGACTGAAGATGTTACAGCTTGAACAAAGTGTCAAAGGCAAAATTCATAAAGATATTGGGATATTAGCAAGTGTTTGTCTCCTCTAAGCTCTTGTCATTACTTTCCCTTATTCCCTCTTCATTCCACACAGGGCCTGTAATTTTACTTATGTGTCACTATCTCTGAGTACACGGAATGGGAGCTGCCATTGGTGTGGAACATCACGGTTGCCATAACAATGGTATGTCAACTCCGTTGGAACAACAAGCTGCTCTACTACACAGAGATGCAGTCTTAACATTAAACATAAATATAACAACTAACAACATTCAGCTGTAAGAAAATAAACACTAATATATGAGCATGGAAATCCAAAATAACATTATGCAAGATTTTCACATATAGCAAATTTAAAGGGATAGTAATACTTTGTTTTTATCTTTATTTTATTTTGTAAGCATTAAAAAAAACGTGAAGAACGATATAAGTCTTATCTCTCAAACCTTTATGGTTTGAGAGATATTCACAAGCAAAGTTCCCCTCCCGCCCCTTTTACCTAGTGTAAGCCATCTCTTCTCAGATGTGGAATCCAGTCCATAGACCAGACAGATAACAGCAGGGGACAATTTTCTTCTTATGACAACAATGAAAACCCTGCCCACCTTGACAAGTTTTTCAGGTTTTTCCCTTATCTTAATTGAAGATTGTCCCTCTCTGCAGTCTGCCTGGGCACCTCCCTTCTGATCTGGCTGAACAGTGTTACATCAGTAAAAGGGGAGGGAGGGGGATACTTTGTCATTGAATTACTCTTGAACTCTTGAACTACTCTGACAGAATTGAAATAACACTTTCCGAAGTACAAATACTATGATGATTAATTAGAGCTGCTTTTATTATGAAACATTACTATCCCTTTAAAGTGGGACTTTACCCCAAGAATAAGTGGTTCTTAATTTGTTTATCGGAAGGACTTACCTTGGGAAGTATGACCCAAGCAGATTTGAGATATTTTTATTTACTGTTATTTGCATTTGATCTCTTCTATTGTCTACTGCTAGTTGTTCTATTATACAGACTGATAAAGGCTAGTGTTCCTTAACCCTTTGAGTGCCAGTTCATCAAATTTCCTATACTTTTTTTTTTTTTTCAATCTTTACCTATTTTTTATGTTTTGACAAAGTGCTACTAAGATCTTTTTGCTCAGAGCTTTCTTTCAGGGAACATGAAAACAGGTCTAGTGATACAACATAAAAAGAAACAACATAATAACTTCACACAGAACATTCAGTTCTGCAGAGACATTAAAACTTTATCACATCCTTATCTGGCTTTGAGATCCAGGTAAGCTTACTGAGAGATATAAAAGTTTTAAAAAAAAAGTAGGCGACGATGAAAAATCTAATAAAAAATACAGGCAATTAGACTGCACATATTATGTTCTTGTATACTCGAGGGGTGTGGCCAACTGCCAATCATTGAAGACGCATTGGAGAGAGAGAGCTCCTGCTGTAGAAATCGCAATCCATTGCCATCCACCAACTAAAAACATTTTTTGAGGTGACATTTTGGCAGTTTTATACTCCTTATAAGCTCACCTTCACATGGATACTAGTATTGAAGATTTTCACTAGGCTGAAAGACCTGACTAGGCTAGAAAGTCACAGCCTTGTTTTTCTCATTACTAATGGATGCAGCTGCCTTACAGCATATACTGGCTGAATATGATCCTTCTCTGTATACAGAATGAACTCCACAGTTAACAAGGGGAAGGAGGTTGGAGGGGAAGGAGAAACACAGATATGAGAGAAAGGAAAATAAATTGATACAATTGTGAAATCCATTTTACAGTCAGATTAGCATCTCATTTTTCTTTAAATTTATTGGGACTGTGACAATAAATAAGTGATAGTGTGAAAGTTCCACAAAGACCTGAGTACCCTACATTAAAAGAAACTTACATTGTAACTTTGCTTATATAAAACATGGTAATTGTTTTTAATACTTAATATAATTGATGTAATTACACCAAATCTGCTGTAGATTTGTTTCTGTGCTTGTTAAGCATTTTTTATATAATATCCTACATTCAGATTCTCTCTGCAATTAATGATATGCAAACACATATCATTTTTATGGGATAGACCAGTGGTTCTCTATCCGTGCCCTCAGTGGCTTCTAACAGGCCAGGATTTGAGAATTTCCTTTTAACAGCAGAGGTGAGTTAGTCAATACGACTGAGCTTCTGATCAACACACTTGTGTTCTAGCAGGGAAATTCATAAGTCCCGGCCTGTTAGTGGCCACCGAGGGCACAGGTTGAGAACCTCTGGGATAGACCCATAGAACATCTATTAAAAAAATTTGATTCTTCCAGTTGAAAAGAAACCCAAAAATAATGGATTTACTCAAGACTTTGCACCCTGTTGAAAGGAAAGGGTGGATATGACTAGAGACAAAAAGGAGAAAAATAGCAAAGGTAACGGGTCTCAGAAAAATAAGTCTATCAAAAGGAGAGGGTCTACACCACTATTTGAGATTCAAGATAAGGCGTTTGTGGATAAGATGGTGAAAGGAGAAAAAGAAAATATAAAAACTGACATGGATAGATTTATATTTTTAAGAAAAGATCTGAAGACTCTAACAACAAAGCCTTGAAGATACTCATAAAACAATACTCAATGAAAAAAACAGTATTTTTCAACAGCTTCTCACCCAAGAAGGGCAGATAATGCACTAAAAATGCAAACTGATGATTTAGAGAAGAAGATGCAGTATGTGAGAGGCTGTCACCCGTTTCTCCGTGCTCTCCCTCCGCTGCCGCTGTCTCTGCGCTGTTCTCCATTTGCTTCTTGTGCCTCACCATCGCCGGTCTCTCCTCTCTCTTGGAGTCTTTGTGTGCACTTACGAGTCGCCGCCGCTTCTTCCCCTTTTTGCTTCCTGGGTGTTTGACGTCGCGTGCTGATGGCGTAGCATGCGACGTCTATTTCTAGCCTTCGTCCCTGGCTACAGAGCACAATTACAGTGTTCTGTAGTCAGCTAGTTCTGTGTCAGTATAGCTCTGCTTTGTCCTGAGTTTCTTGTTATATCCACAGTCCAGCTCAGTCCTGAGTCTCTCCTAATCTGTGTATGACCTTGTCAGCTTCTGACCACTCTTCAGCCTTGCAATCCTGGTCCTTTCCTGATCTGTGTATGACCCTACTTGCCTCTGACCTCTCTTCAGCCTAGTCCTCCTGGTCTCTGGTTGATCCGTGTATCTCTCAACTGTTCTTTGTCTCCTCTTCTGTTTCTGTTCCTGTCTTGTTGTTCACCTGATTTTGGTTCCCTGTTCCTGTTTTCTGTTCTGGAGAGTTCTAGCTACTGCCGTGGCCTACGCTCCCCAGCTACGCACCCCACTCTTCGTTCCCTAGCCTGCACTCTCCCCTGCAGGAGAGATTGTGCTGTTTATTGTCTCGCTATCCAGGGCTCACTTCCAGCTCCTCTGGGGTCTGCCATCCAGCCTTGTGGCTGGCAACTTTACTTGGCCGTAGCCACAGCAAAGCCTGACAATAGGCCGCCACCGTTCGACCAGCCTCGCACCCAAGCAACGCACCCAAGCAACGCACTCAAGCACTTCCTCTCTTGCAGGATTCCTGCAATTGGGTGACAGAGGCTTGACTGAAACCAAAGATTGATCTATAAGCCTCCAGAATATATTTGCAACAATTCTGCAACTAAGATAAAACAGTAAAAATCAAAGAAAGGGCATGGAACAATAAGTCCAAGGGCTCTACAACGTGAAAATCCAAGGAACATAATTTGCTGTTTCTATTCCTATCAAATCTAAGAGGAAATAATGAAGACAAGAAGACATCATGATTTCCAGCTATTCCATGATCTCTCAGCTCGCACACTACAATTGAGAAGGCAATTCAAACCTTTACCGATGCCTTGAGATAGCACCATTTTCTATATAAATCGGGATTTCCCTTCTCACTTTCAATCATGCATGATGGTCGTACCACTACAATAAGAAATGCATCAGAGGTGAAGGCTTTTTTCATATCTATTAACTTTCTGAATATTCCGCTACAGGAAACAAAAGAACTGCAATTCACACCAATAAGATCGACTTTACCTCAGACAACCAGGTGTACTCCAGTTGTTACCAGGAAACTTCAGCATTTTGAAATAATGGAATGTTGCAAAAGGAATGGGTGAGGTAAAAGGAATTGTTGAAGGAAGAAGGAGAGTGAATGGGTGGAGGATGTGAGAAGGCAGAATGCTGGGTAGAAAAAAAGTAAGGGAATGCCTGGGAAAAGTATGAATATGGGATGTGGTGTAAGAGAGATTTTTAAAAGGAAGAAAGGGATGACCTTTCTCTCGATACTCTTTAATGTTTGATTATTTATCATTTGAATTATCCAGTGTTACATAGACTGTTGATATAAATGATGGGAAAGTGTGAATGGAAACAGAGGATGTTAGTGTTCGTGGAATGGGTGGGAAAGCAATGTGTTGCAATGAATAGTCCGCCAAGGAAATGCCTTAATTTAACGCCCAAGTAAGTAAAAATGCCATGAATAAAGTCATAAATATACACCATGAATAAATGTTATAAATATATGCAATGTAAAAATAAGTAGCTTTTATCGTCATGTTTCCGCTGCTGTGTGCAGCTGCTGAGGAGGCGGCGGTGGCGGAGACATTGATGATCCGCACGGCTCTGTCTCTTGTCCTGAATGGGCTGATGCCCGTTGCACACTGAGGGAATTGGTACTGCGACTACCTTTATATACCGTAAAATCTTGTGCACAATTTTGTCCCTCTTTACCTTAAGTGAAGTGGGGGGTGCGTATTATACACAAGACATTTTAATTACAAAAAAAAGGGCAAGTTTTCCTTCTTACCCCCCCCCCCGCTTACCCATGGCCGCCTCTCCCCCTCTGGAGTCCAAATTCCGCCTCCTGACAGGGTCTTAGTGGGTGGCATGCTTGCATCCGCCGCCCACTTCCAGCATGGCCCTGTCAGGACCTCCTCTGCCCAGCCAATGGTAGTGTCTTGAGTGAACCGAAAGGTCCTCACTAAGCAGTACCATAGATCCAATGAGCATGGCATTCCGGAGGGGGAAAGGCGGCCATGGGTAAGCGGGGAGGGAGGGAAGAAGGGAAACTTGCCATTTTTTTTTATCTGTGTAACCGGGGGAAAACAAGGATGTGTATTATACATAGGGACTCTTGTTTTTCCCAAAATCTTGGGTATAATATACACCTGAGTATTATACACAGGTGCGTATTATACCTGAGATTTTACGGTATGGGCAGTCTCACTTCAAATTCCCTCACAGCCACTGGGATGTTCTTACACACGTCCCAGCCAATCAGTTTAAAGAACAGCCGCTCTAATCTGATTGGAGATGGAGCCGTGCGCATCATCAGTGTCTCTGCCACTTCCACGGCCGCACTCAGCGGTGGAGACATGAAGATAAAAGCTACATATTATTACATTGCAAATATTTATGACATTTATTCATGGCATATATTTACAACATTTTCTTTTGTCGGTAGGTATCCATTTTGCCCTACCGGCTATTTTAATCTACAACATTTGGATTGAGGCTTACATTTTAACAACAGGAATAACCTGTTCTTAATGGAAGTATATAGTGACCGATATGTGTGTGAAAATGTATTTGAGGGTGTGAATTTTCACAGAAAATTCTCACATAGACATTTTTATAAACATGACTTTACTTCTTTATAAACATGAGCAGCCGTTGTGAATTTTAGCCACAATTCTTACGTATACACTAAGAAGGCTTTTAATACATCCCCCACATAGAGCCTTATTCATCAACCTAAATAGCTGCAATTCTGGGGAAAACCAACTGCACTGTAGGGTGGAATGAAACATCTCATTGATACAACCCTTTCAGTGCCAGAGAGGTGCACAGTGCATTGCCGAGAAATACGTTGAGTACCCCTCTGGAACGTAATTGGTCAAATGTGGCTTTGTACCACTTAAATGCTAGACGGACCCACAGATGCCTAGATAGCATTAAAAGGGTTAAAACCTTATTTAAATTAATTGAAATGTGCCCAGTTTTAATTTCAAGCATCTGGGGGAGATACACTATTGAGTGATAAAGAGGTGATAAAGCGGAGATGACTTCTCTAGTTTATCACTTCTCCAGTTGTAAGGCTCTGATTACACTGTGTGGCATGGTATCCTTTTGAATGGTCGCACGCAGAAGACCATTCAACTCTTTCAGCAGGTCTCCTGGCTAAAAACTGTGATGTGACAATCTCGCAGTTCATGACAGCACGAGCTAGTCATGTGCCTAGTGAATGGGAGCATTAAGCACACGGAGGCAGCTGGAGCGCTGCGTGTGCTGAATATGGAGGTGCTCCTCATGTTACTATGGCAACCATATAAAAAGGGTAGAGTGCCAAAGGTGGCCTGCCCCTGTCCTAGTACATCAGTGTGTGGTAGTGTAGGCACAACTGCATTTACCTGTCTCCTTCTCACTCTGTTCCCTGCAGAAGTTCCTGCTCACCCCTACTGACATCTCCAAATGCCTGGCATCAAAAAAGCCCCAACTTGTAGGTAACTTGGTGCAAAAGGAGGTGAGGGTCCGATTCCACTGTGGAATGAGCAACTTCGCAAGATCCGCCTCAAGCTTCTGCACATCCACCATACTCTGCAGGGTATCTTTTCGAATGCAATACACGGAGACGCTCTAGCCGCCTCCGTGTGCTTAACGCGCCCATTGACTAGGCAATGTGACAATCTTGCGCTGTCATGCACTGTGAGATTGTCACGTTGTGCTTTTTTTAGCAAGGTGACCTGCTGAAAGAGTTGAATGGTCGCACGCTCTTCTGTGTGCGACCATTCAAAAGTTAACCGTGTGGCGCCATATAAATAAAGACATACATACAGATCCTATGTTATTCTACAGAGACAATGCATTAAGGTCTCCAAAGCTGAATAAATCTTAGTGCATAGGCTCCATAGAATGACATAGGAACTGGAGAAGGGATAAACTGGAGAAGTCATCTCTACTTTATCACCTCTTTATCAAGGCTTAGTGAATCTAACCCCCAGTTGTGGTTGGTTTGCTACAGAATTCCACCTCTTCATGAATCAGACTTTTAGCCTGTCTTTAATAGAAAAATGCCTTCATTTTTGGTCTGAGTTTATTTTCTTAGGGATTTAAGTATTAATGACCAAGATTATCTTTTTTTCCTCGAGTCATGATATCTGCAGAGCATGCAAGTCTATAAATCAGCAAGGAAACAGGCAAATGACTCTGGAGGTGTTGTAGAAAGCTGCAGGGACTTGAAGTGCACAACAGCATATTTTTATAAGAATTTCAAATGCTTCAGGTCATTTCAGTGTATTTTTAAGACATATGACACTTACTTGACTTGACACTTGAAATGATGCTTACAATAAACAATTGTGTTAAAAAAATAGCAATAAGGGTCACCCAGAAGCTCTGGTTTATTAACCCTTTACGTGCCTGAGGGGTACGGAACATGTACCTCTCTGGCACTCAAAGGGTTAAAGTGAAGTGTTGTGCTCCCTTCTGTTCCTCAAGGGGTTAAGGGAACACTCCAGGTTCCTAATCATCAATCCTCATTTACCTTACTCTGGTCAGAAAACCCTAGTGGCCCCTGAGGCAGGCACACTGAGTAGAAATGGAGTAATTCTGGGGCAAAGCCATTTACACCTAAGAGATAAATTAACATTCTCATTTGGTTTCAGTGGGGCTTTTAACCCTTTGAGAGCCAAAGAGGTCTCCAATGCGTTGCTCAGCAAAGTGTTGGAGACCTCTCTAGCATTCATAGGGTTAATCACCCCATTTAAATCACTGATTATTTGGGGGAATCTTTATTTCTCCCCATGTGTCAGTTGGTTTGCTCCAGAATTACTCCAGTTCCAAACTAAAATCTTTTCTTTTATGTGTTGGTCTCCCAAAATGAGTCTTTAACCCTTTGAGTGTTTTGCAATGTGTTATGCACCCCTCTGGCACTCAAAAAGGTTAAAGGGATAGTAATGTTCCACAATGAAAGCAGCTCCAATTAATCTTCATAGTATTTGGGCCACAGAGAGTAATTGAATGATAAAGTATCCCCCTCCTGCCCCTTTTACTGATGTAACACTGCTCATCTCAGAGCAGCAAGACTGTCCAGATGGATCACAGAGAGGGACAATCTTCAGTGAGGGGGATACTTTATCATTCAATTACTCTTGAACTACAATTCTGACAGTACTTAAATAAAACTCTCTATGGCTCAAATACTATGAAAATTAAGTGGAGCTGCTGTTTCTGTGTAGCATTACTATCCCTTTAATTAGTACTGGATATAATATCCACGGAGGTGACTCCAGATTCCTCCCACTTTTTAGGAAGTCATCTGTTGGCAGTCCAGGGCCTAGAGGCACTAAAGGTCGAAGAGGGCTACGAATGTCGATGTACTGTCGGAGCAGGGTCGTAGGCACCAAAGTCTCTACATCACATCGACATGATTTCGACAAAAAATGCCAACATCAATCCGACATTCTTTCGACTGGTTTATGAATTTGTACTCTTCGCATCAACAATTGCTCATTTCCATATGGAAATGAAGCATAATGAGACACATTCGTATGCAAGGGGGTGTGTTGACATGTTAATGTGACATTTAGATTCATTCAGTAAACTACGATAGGGGCCTCTGCTGTCAGAGTTCACAGTCTCCACTTCACCTAACTCAGGTTGTCATAGTACTTTCCTATGGAGCAAAAGCAGGGAGAGCTACGACAATTCTGAACAGCATTCTCCGACATACATTCTCCGACATACACTGCATTTGCTACCTCTCTGGTACTCAAAGGGTTAAGTGTTGAATAAAAGACTCGAGTAAAAGTGTAGTCAACAAAAAATGGAGTCAACAAAAAACTGGAGTCGACTAAACATAGAGTCGAATAAAAGTGTAGTCGACTAAATGGCAGTCCCTGAGGTGAAAGTCGGATGGAGTTAGTATGTCGAATATATGCAATATATGTTGACATACTAAGGGGGCGCACATTGTGTAGTGCTTGGTGTACTATGTCTGTTTATTGTAACCCTTTGAGTGCCACAGGGGTGAGCAATGCACATCCTTATAGCATTCAATGTTGTCCATGGTGCTGAAAGCCTTCTCTTTATTCCCCTACTGGCTGGGTAGGGAAGCACAGAGAATGCTGTACAGAATTATAGTAGTGTTGGTGATGTGTGAGGGGAGGAGATCCCTTCCACAAGGACAGCACTTCGTAAATCCTGTATGCTAATAGAGACCTTCTCCAACCTTCCCCTTCCATCCGACAATTTTGGTGAATAGGTCGATGTGTGTGCAGAATGAATTGTCGGAGTGATTTGAACACAATGAAAATATCATACTGACACCACATCGACATTTAGTGCATTTAGGCCAGTGGTTCTCAATCTTTTTTTGTTCGGGGCACAAAAAACATAATCTACAACATTAGGGGCACCCCTAACATATTCAATGTACTTTATCAAGGGCATAAGAACGGTACAATACATAAATATACAGTTATTATCAGGTTTTATAATCTATATATATATAAGAGAAAGGCTCATAACATAATTTATGTCCCCTCAGGAGACACACACACCCAGGGGCGACAATAAGGAGGGGTAACTGCTCCCATTGGGTGATTCAATAGGGGCGTGATTTTCACACCAATTGCAGTGGCCGAAGGCCACTGCTATTGGTGTGAAAATCATGCAGGGAGTTGGCCCACCCCCACTATGCAGCCCGCCCACCACTATCAAAGTCAGAAAAAAACAAAATGGCTGCCACTTGCTCCTACACCACAGACAAACACACACATGCCCCACTCACACAGCACCAAACACACACACATACCCCACTCACACAGCACCAGACACACACACACACACACACATGCCCCACTCACACACACAGCACCACACACACAAAATCCAGAAAGAAATATGGCTAACACACACACAGTCACTCACCCTGACTCACAGTGGCCTCAGCAGGACCTGTACTACAGCCACTGAGGAACAAAATGGCACTCAAAGGGTTAAGGTAGGTCCTCATTGCTCAATTATTTCTTCATTGTCATCATTTGCCATACAACACAGAGGACAGGCAGCCATCAGGTACACACTTAACCCACTGACTGCCACAGGGTTGTGTATCAAGTTTTAGCCCTCAGGGAGTGTGTTCAAACCTCTCACACTGGAAACTTGCATTTCCCTCCCACTTCTCCTCCTTCCCCAGCCTATTACTAACACTTTTCCACATTTCTATTAAGCCCTGCCCCCTACTCACGATTAAGCCCCACCCCCCTTTAACCCAAATTGCCCCATTGCTCTTTCCATATCAGTACCACATGAGGGACTCCACAAGTAAAAGTTCCCAGGTATTACACACACATGTCCCACTCACACAGCACCAAACACACACAAAGCCAGAAAGAAATATGGCTGACACACATCACTCACCCTGACTCCCAGTGGCCTCAGCAGGGCCTGTAGTACAGCCACTGAAGGGTGCTGCATCACCAGGGGAACAAACTGGCACTCAAAAGGTTAAGGTAGGCCCTCATTGCTGAATTATTTCTTCACTGTCATCATTTGCCATGCAAGACACAATACAGACAGCCACCAGGTACACACTTAACCCACTGACTGCCACAGGGTTGTGTATCAAGTTTTACCCCTCAGGGAATGTGTTCAAACCCCTCACACTGTAAACTTGTATTTCCCTCCCACTTCTCCTCCTTCCCCAGCCTATTACTAACTTAGTCTGAAAGAGAGTGAGTGCTTAGTCTGTCTGAGAGTGGTTATGCAACATTGAGTGGTTCTGCCCCTTTTTTGGCTCCTTGCTTTTGTGGCTCCTCCCTTTTGTGACTCCACCCTCACACAGCTATGGCCGGTATTTTTTTTAGGAACAGGTGCCAACTCTAACTTCAACTGTAAAGATACAGGGTCTTATTCATCAAGTAACACAGCACACTCACTTCAACTGTAAGGATACAGGGCCTTATTCATCAAGTAACACAGCACACTCACTTCAACCGTAAGGATACAGGGCCTTATTCATCAAGTAACACAGCTCACTCACTTCAACTGTGAGGATACAGGGCCTCATTCATCAAGAAACACAGGTCACTCACTTCAACGGTAAGGATACATGGCCTTATTCATCAAGTAACACAGCTCACTCAATTCAACTATAAGGATACTAACATTCTACACTGCTTCATAATCCGTCTACCTCTCCCTGCCTGCCAGATACTAACATTCTACATTGCTTCCCAATCCGTCTACCTCTCCTTGCCTGCCAGATACTAACATTATACACATCTCCCCATCCCAACTACCTCTCCCTGCCGGTCATATATTAATATTCCACACTGCTCCCTATTCCAAACCTGCCACTCCCATCCAGGTGTATACTAACATCACACACTGAACCTCATCCAAAGTGCCAGTGCTGGCCTGCCAGAAACTGACATTCCACACTTCTCCCTATCCTAAACTTGACACTCCTTGTTGCCAGATACTAACATTATGCGCCTCATCCCAACTGCAATTTCCTGCCAGCCAGATTCTAACATTATATACTGCTCCTCATCCAAACTGCCTCTTCCTGCTGGCAAGATACTAATATTCCACACTGCTTCCTATCCCAAACGTGACACTCCCTGTTGGTCACTTACTGCCATCCCATACTGTTCCTCATCACAACTGCCAGTGTCGGCCACATACTAACATTGCATGCTGCTAACCATGAGACATGTGACTATAGCAATGATGGGTTATTTGACACAATCCTATGTGTCAACATTCTGATGGGTCCAAAAACTTTCAATATTCTTATTTTGCCCATCTGAACCAAGCGACATGTTTAACCCCTTAGCGACCCTTGACGTACCAGGACCGTCAAGGGTAAATGTGACCGAACGACCCTTGACGGTCCTGGTACGTCAAGGGTTAAACTCTTCCATCGCGGCCGCACGGAGCGATGGAAGAGTTCAAGCCGCTTGTTACTAAGTGTCCCGGTATCGGGACACTTAGTAACAAGCGGCTGAAACATTGTTGCAACATGCGATTCGCTTCAAAAGCGAATCACATGTTGCAAAACCTGAATGACAGGGACAGTATTTGTAAATACTGTCCCTGTCAGATCTCTCTGCCTCCCTCCACCTTGCATACTGCTAAGGTGGAGAGAGACAGAGGGAGATGGTGTTCCAGTGTGCCTGTAAAAAAAAAAGTAAAAAAAAAAGTTTAAATAAAGAAAATTAACCCTTTGATCACTGTTCTGCAGTGATCAATAAGTGCCCCCCCCATCTGATCACTCTTGGAGTGATCAATTTGCTGCAGATCAGTGTTTTCTGATCTGTGGGACACCCCCCATCCCCCTTGAATTTTTTTAGATTTTTTAAAAATTTTAAAAAAATTTTTCAATTTTTTTTCAATTTTTTTTATAATAAATATAGTTTAGGTATTTTGGTAGGTAGTTGGGTAGGTTTAGTGTAGACGTGTGTTAGGGAAAGTTTTAGGGATAGATTTAGGTTAAGGGGAAAAAAAAAAAAAACCAAACCCCCCCCCCAAAAAAAAAAAATATATAATAAGCGCAGTTTAGATAGGTAGTTCAATTGGGTTAGGTAGGTTCAGGATATACGTAGGTTAGGGTAAGTTTTAGGGTTAGATTTAGGTTTAGGGATAGCGTAAGAAAAATAAAAAAACCAAAAAACCCCAAACCCCCCCCCAAAAAAAAAAAATATATATATATATATATAATAAGTGCAGTTTAGATAGGTAGTTCACTTGGGTTAGGTAGGTTCAGGATATACGTAGGTTAGGGTAAGTTTTAGGGTTAGATTTAGGTTTAGGGATAGCGTAAGAAAAAAAAAAAACCCAAAAAACCCCAAACTCCCCCCCCCAAAAAAAATATACATAATAAGTGCAGTTTAGATAGGTAGTTCACTTGGGTTAGGTAGGTTCAGGATATACGTAGGCTAGGGTAAGTTTTAGGGTTAGATTTAGGTTTAGGGATAGCGTAAGAAAAAAAAAAGGTTTTTTAGTGGGCAAAATGCAGCGCAGGTACAGCGTTGAAGAGGCATATGCCTTTTTGGCGTCTGACTCTGAGGCAACAGACACTGCATCAGATTTTGACATAGCGCAGTTTTCAGAAAGTAAGAGCAGCTCTAGTGATGACGCTGGGCCTTCTGTCAAGAAAAGACGCACTGCCCCAAAAGCTGCTCTGGCAACTGCCCCAGCACCTGCCAAAAGAACTGCCCAAAGACCTACCAAAATACCTACCCAAAGAAATGCCCCAAGTGCTGCCCCAAGAGCTGCCCTGGCAACTGCCCCAGCACCTGCCAAAAGATCTGCCCAAAGACCTACCAAAGAAATGCCCCAAGTGCTGCCCCAAGAGCTGCCCTGGCAACTGCCCCAGCACCTGCCAAAAGATCTGCCCAAAGACCTGCCCAAAGAAATGCCCCAACACCTGCCACTCCGGATCCTAATGAATGGGTATCAATTTATGCCCACAAATCTCAGAATTCACAGGCAACCCAGGGATTCAAATTGATGTGGAAGGATTTATCCATGATCATTTTTTTTATTTGTTTTTGGGGGAAGACATTTTAGGCGAAATTGTTTCCCAAACCAATTTGTATGCAGCCCAGTATACTGCCGCCAACCCTAAGTGTGAAAAACGCTGTTTTTTTTTTTTTACTTACGTCATGGTTTACGAGGGATTGGTGGTAAAATGGCTGTGTATAAAATTGGAAAACACACCTAAAACGAGAGCCTGGGGTGTCTACTTTCCAAAAATATACACTTTTGGGGGGAAATCTTAAAAAAAGAGCACTGTTACACAGCCCCAAATGAGACATGGCACCAGTAACGCAAGCTGTGAAGATTCAAAGTGTGAACCTGGAAACGCGCATGTTCCAATTTGGCCCCCGTAGCTCCCCCAAACCATGAGAAAGCTACGCATATGGGGTATTGCCGTACTCAGAAGAAGGAGCTGAACACTAATCAATTCAGTTTATAAAATCTTCACCTATTCTGTGCTTGAAATTCACATCAAAATTGAAGGCAAAGTGTGAAAAATGCTGAATTTTTTTTACTTACGTCAAATTTTCACAGGATTGGTGGTAAAATGGCAGTGTATAAAATTGGAAAACACACCTAAAACGAGAGCCTGGGGTGTCTACTTTCCAAAAATATACACTTTTGGGGGGAAATCTTAAAAAAAGAGCACTGTTACACAGCCCCAAATGAGACATGGCACCAGTAACGCAAGCTGTGAAGATTCAAAGTGTGAACCTGGAAACGCGCATGTTCCAATTTGGCCCCCGTAGCTCCCACAAACCATGAGAAAGCTATGCATATGGGGTATTGCCGTACTCAGAAGAAGGAGCTGAACACTAATCAATTCAGTTTATAAAATCTTCACCTATTCTGTGCTTGAAATTCACATCAACATTGAAGGCAAAGTGTGAAAAATGCTGAATTTTTTTTACTTACGTCAAATTTTCACAGGATTGGTGGTAAAATGGCAGTGTATAAAATTGGAAAACACACCTAAAACGAGAGCCTGGGGTGTCTACTTTCCAAAAATATACACTTTTGGGGGGAAATCTTAAAAAAAGAGCACTGTTACACAGCCCCAAATGAGACATGGCACCAGTAACGAAAGCTGTGAAGATTCAAAGTGTGAACCTGGAAACGCGCATGTTCCAATGTGGCCCCCGTAGCTCCCCCAAACCATGAGAAAGCTATGCATATGGGGTATTGCCGTACTCAGAAGAAGGAGCTGAACACTAATCAATTCAGTTTATAAAATCTTCACCTATTCTGTGCTTGAAATTCACATCAACATTGAAGGCAAAGTGTGAAAAATGCTGATTTTTTTTTATTTACGTCAAATTTTCACAGGATTGGTGGTAAAATGGCAGTGTATAAAATTGGAAAACACACCTAAAACGAGAGCCTGGGGTGTCTACTTTCCAAAAATATACACTTTTGGGGGGAAATCTTAAAAAAAGAGCACTATTACACAGCCCCAAATGAGACATGGCACCAGTAACGCAAGCTGTGAAGATTCAAAGTGTGAACCTGGAAACGCGCATGTTCCAATTTGGCCCCCGTAGCTCCCCCAAACCATGAGAAAGCTATGCATATGGGGTATTGCCGTACTCAGAAGAAGGAGCTGAACACTATTCAATTCAGTTTATAAAATCTTCACCTATTCTGTGCTCGAAATTCACATCAACATTGAAGGCAAAGTGTGAAAAACGCTGTTTTTTTACTTACGTCAAGTTTATGAGAAAGTGGTGGTAAAATGGCCGTGTAAAAAATTTGAAAACACACCTAAAATGAAAGCTGGGGGTGTCTACATTCCAAAAATATACACTTTTGGGGGGAAATCTTAGAGTGGAGCACTGTTACACAGCCCCAAATGAGACATGGCACCAGTGATGCAAGCTGTGAAAATTCAAAGTGTGAAACTGGAAATGCGCATGTTCCAATTTGGGCCCCGTAGCTCTCCCAAACCTTGAGAAACCTATGCATATGGGGTATTGCCATACTCAGAAGAAGGAGCTGAACACTAAACAATGCATTTTTAAAAATCTTCACCTATCATGTGCTTGAAATTCACATCAACATTGAAGTGCAAGTGTGAAAAACGCTGTTTTTTTAACTTACATCAAGATTTACGAGTGATTGGTGGTAAAATCGCTGCGTAAAAAAATTGAAAACATACATAAAATGAAAGCCTGGGATGTCTACTTTCCAAAAATATATACTTTTGGGGGGAAATCTTAGAGTGGAGCACTGTTACACAGCCCCAAATGAGACATGGCACCAGTGATGCAAGCTGTGAAAATTCAAAGTGTGAAACTGGAAACGCGCATGTTCCAATTTGGGCCCTGTAGCTCTCACAAACCTTGAGAAACCTATGCATATGGGGTATTGCCGTACTCAGAAGAATGAGCTGAACACTAAACAATGCATTTTTAAAAATCTTCACCTATCATGTGCTTGAAATTCACATCAACATTGAAGTGCAAGTGTGAAAAACGCTGTTTTTTTAACTTACGTCAAGATTTACGAGCGATTGGTGGTAAAATGGCTGCCTAAAAAAATTGAAAACATACATAAAATGAAAGCCTGGGGTGTCTACTTTCCAAAAATATATACTTTTGGGGGGAAATGTTAGAGTGGAGCATTGTTACACAGCCCCAAATGAGACATGGCACCAGTGATGCAAGCTGTGAAAATTCAAAGTGTGAAACTGGAAACGCGCATGTTCCAATTTGGGCCCCGTAGCTCTCCCAAACTTTGAGAAACCTATGCATATGGGGTATTGCCGTACTCAGAAGAAGGAGCTGAACACTAAACAATGCATTTTTAAAAATCTTCACCTATCATGTGCTTCATATCAACAGTAGTATTGAAATGTAAGTGTGAAAACTGCAAAAAAACAAAATATTACCACAATTTTGAAAATTTTTTCTGGAAAAATAGCTGCATGAAAAACTCCAAAATTCTCCTGATTATTTACCTTATGTTGTGTAGTTTTCAGAAACATATACCTTTGTGGGACATTTTTGGTTCTGGCACCGTCAGCTAAGCTATGATGCTCACATGCCAATTGTTGAGAAATTACAAGTTGGAAAAAATGGCATTCATCTTGTAATATTTACCTTGTAAATGTGAGGAAGTGATTGAAATACTAGGCATATGGGGTATTCTTATATTCAGGAGAAGCAAATGAATATATTTAGGGGTATTTTTTTGTCATAAACTAATTGTATGCAAATCCTGACACGAAAATATAAGCAAAATGTTGTTTTTTTTCAATTTTTTTCCTCTTTTTTTCTATTTTAATCAAATTAAACAATGAGGTATTCATATAATTGTGGCATCAAAAGAAATCCCTACTTGTGCTTAAAAAAACAGTATATAATTTATGTGGGTGCACAAAAGGAATTAAAGAGAAAATATGGTTGAACAAAGACATAGTCAAAAAAGTCAAAATTGCTCCGGTCCTTAAGTCAAATCAAACTCAGATTTTCCCGGTCCTTAAGGGGTTAATGCACCTTTTGGTTGGTCACCTAGTAGTGGGTGACATTTCCATAGTGAACCGTTTCTAATTTTTGGCATGTTTCACCAATTTAGCATCCGTAATGGCAATTATTGGATTCAAATACATTTGAACTAAGGATGATAGTTCTCTTTAAAAAGAATGAAACAGGACTCAATAAATATATAGGATTCTTATTTCACTACTAGTGTTTTCTATAACCAGAACCCCTTGTAGTTTTGCCATCACCATCATCTTCTCTCTGCTCTGTAACCAAACCACTGCTCAGATATCCTTTATTTATTACCCACTCCAGTTCCATAGATATTACCTTTATCAACCTTCTCCAGTTTTCCCTGTAAGCACCCTAATTGTTATCTAACTTGGGGATTCTGTATTGTTTTGAATAGACTGTGTGACTGAACAGACTTTGTTATTCAGTATTGCTTGACCCAAGGAAGAGAGCTGATCTCTCAAAAAGCCTGTCAACATATAGACTGTTAGTCCAAGTTAAAAAAAGGTATCACCAAATACCAATACTCATTTCTTTGTATTATTAATGTAGAAATGGTCAGACGTATAGGATTTAAAATGGAATGCCACAAAATACAAAATATTATGTATAGGATACAAGAATGCAAATCAGAATATCGGCAAAGAACTCTGCTGATGACAACGACAGAGGAAATTGACTTTGGAGGTAGTTATATCTGAGGATTTAAAAGCAGACACGTGTTGTTTTCACTTAATATTTCCCTAAGTGTGAAAAGAATGTGCAGATCTCTTTACTGTGTGGGGTAACTGGCTTAGAGTGACGCCTTTAAAACACTATGGACAACAGTGAGTGACCTGATCTACATGTTATATGTCAGCAGTAGGCAAAATACATCTCATAAGCCAGATCTAGCCAAATGATCAACTTGATCCAGCCTGTGGATCTGCACATTTTTTACTTTTGGAAGTAAAACTGTTTGGTCCTGCATATCCTGACCTGGCCTCTCTCTTCTCCATTGCCTTGTCATGACCTCTGTGGAGTCAGCTTGACACAATGATGCCATCATGTTGCACTCCCCCAGCAGAGGCTACAATGGTACAATAGTGAATAGAGAAGTTGGGTTGGGATGCTGGTGAACAACAGGATTATTTTTTTAAAGTAAAAAATGTATGGGCTAAATTGCAATATATGTGTGTATGTCTACCTCTCTACGTATATGTACGTGACCACATATGAGACAAAAAAGAAAGATAAAGTGTTTATGTGTGCAGTGTGTGTGTGTGTGAGAGTGTGTATGCATGTGTGTGTGTGTGTAAGAGAGAGGGAGAGAGAGAGAGTATCTGTGTGTACATGCATGAGAGAGACAGAGAGAGAAAAAGTGTCTGTGTGTAGGTGTCCCTGTGTGTGAGAGAGATAGAGATTGTGTGTGTGATTTGCCATGTGTGTGTGATTTGCCACGTGTGTGATTTGCCCGCCGCTGTCTATGGTCTGATTTCTACATATAGTGAGAATCCAGAATAAGCACACAGAGGATAGAAAAACTATGTGGTGAAAAGTTAAATGAACTATTTAGTTCCAGTTGTAATTCTTGGTTCCGGAATATAACTGAATTTCTACAAATAAGCAATATGTCCAATGTCAGGTATCCATATTGACAAGTAAAGCACCCTGCACAGTCTAAGTGTGCTCCATCTGTGCAATGCATTTACCAAACAGGATGTGTCTCCTAATTGAATGTTTCAGTGAGAAGACATTTGCAGTTTTGATCATTTGTTCTTGTCTGTTTTCTCAGAGGGAATCAGGGTAATTTGGAAGAAAAACACATTCAAAATGAACAGGAGAAAAAAAAAGCTGAATATGTGAACCAGGGGACGCCTGTGAAATGATACGGTTTCCTCCAAGGCTAGACAACAATAATGAGCACTGATATCAGCTAGTCATTCACAACAGTTATCTAACATAGCAGTGAAAATGAACATGCATTTTAATATCATTATAGTGGACCTGTCAACTACCAGATTCTAGTCAAATCAAATCAAGGCTGTATTAAAATAGGTGATGGCTGCCCAGGGTCCACTGAAGGGAAGTGGACACCCACAATCAGAAAATAGATTCTCGTACATGAAACTTTGGAACCATTTGTACCCACTTCTCCTCTGTGATGTGGAGCACACAATACAATCTGCTCAATGTGTCACTTTAGGTGTTAGAACACCTTAATAAACATATACAAAAGGAGAACCTAAGCGCACAAACTATGAAGTGCAGCAAGGAATGTGGGGACCCTCCATGAATCCCCAAATATTACATTATTTTAATGAGATTTTCTTGCATTTAGCTTGTAATTACTTCAAGTCAAATGAGTAAATGAAAATAAAGACTGAATACATATTGGAAAGTTGTGTTATTCAGGCTCTGTGCTGTTAATAAAAGTGGGAGGGACAGACCTCTATAGAAATGAGCTGTGTTTCAGGAAGGTCCTAAGTTTTGAGGTCTCCACCCATTCACTGCAGGAAATGACAGGTCAGTGTAAAGCTCAGGGGCAATAATTAGAACTTTTAATATAAAGAAGCTTGTAATCCACATGATAATGGTAAAATATTTTAGATAGGACATGTCTAAAATGTGGTGCCTTGGTATTAACTGGCATTAACCTTTAAGTGCCAGAGAGGTAGCCAATGAATTGTGTTGCAATGCATTGGATACCCCTCTGGCACTCAAAGGGTTAAACATATTTTGTCCAAACTATAAAATAATCTGTTGTTAATAAATCATGCTATACACACAGTTCACATTTAACCCCTTAATGACCCTTGACGGTCCTGGCACATCATGGGTATATTTGAGTTAAGGACCCATGTCGTGCCAGGACTGTCATGGAATTCAGGGCTCCCCGTGTTCGTGGGGCCCTGAACCGGAATAGAAAAAAAAATGGTCCTCAGTCCTTAAATGATGGCCGCATGCGCGATCGTCCGTCCTTAAAGGGTTAATCAATCTTTATGAAGCAGCACAGATTTGTTTGCTGTTTTATTATAGGCAGATAGATGTAAAAACTAATTAGTTCTGAAGCTGAAGTAAGTATAAATGTTTAAAGTGGAACTTTCAACTTAATTCAAATGTGTGAAAACTTTATAAAAAAAACTGCTTATGTGTCATGTTAGCCAAAAGACCAACTTATGTACAGTTAAGGAGATATTCACACCATATGCTAATGTTTGCTAATTGTGATATCCATGCAATGCCAGTGATGTTTCCTATGCTAATTAGGCTTTTCAATCACAGTTCATATGTTAATTAAGCCTTTTCCGTGACATGTCATCTGCAAATGAAGCTTTGTGCGGTACCAGGAAATGTTCACTTTCATTTTGTCCAGAAATAAAATTGTGAATATCTCTGAAACTATACATCTGCTGGACTTTTGGTTTACATGCCATATAGGCAGTTTTTAAAAGGATAGTAATACTTAATTATTACTAATCCCTATATTAAAGTCTTATTAAAAATAAATGTATTGCCCTCAGTGTCATCTCTCAGACCTTTATGGTTTGAGAGATAATCGCTCCTAAAGTTGCCCTCTCCCTCCCCCTTCCCCATAGTCAGCATTGTAGCTGACTGAAGGGAAATCCAGTCTTAACTATCATCAGGCGGCTCTGCAGCAGAGCTGCAATCGCGTTAATAAAAAAAAAAAACTTTCACTAAAACGGTCTTCTACGTGTGCTTGCAAACCAAGCAAACGTAGAAGACCACTTTAGTGAAAGATTTCTTTTTTATTATCGCAATCTTGGCTGTGCTGCAGAGCCGCCTGATGGTCGTACGACTGGCTTCCCTGCAGTCTGCTAGAACGCTGACTACGGGGAAGGGGGAGGGAGAGGGAAACTTTAGGAGCAATTATCTCTCAAACCATAAAGGTTTGACAGATGACACTGGGGGCAAAACATTTATTTTAAATATTACTTTAATATAGGGATTAGTAATAATTAAGTATTTCTATCCCTTTAGGTAGGAGAAGTTAAGGTAGGTAGTTATTGGTAAGTGTGGGTTAGGGGCATTGTTGTGTTTTTGGGAGACTACTGCCACTTCTCTTTCTTCTTTGTAGTGGTGTGAGCTTCCTCTCCTCCCTTTCCTTTGTTGTAGGGTCCTGTTATGATGGGTGAGTGGGGTAGATGTATACAGGGGTTGATTGGGTATAGGTGAGTGGGGCTAGATAATTGTCATGGCATCTGGCAGGGTGAGGGATCCTGGCTGGAATGTATAATCTCTAAGGGCATAGGGTTCATGGGAAGTGGAGAGGGGTTTTTTTTGGTTATGAAAACCCACTCAGCTGGTAGGATGAGTTGGCTGCTGGGATGGGCATGCTATTGAGAATTGGATGCAATCCGGGATGGCCCCCCTTTTGAGGTTTTGGTTTTGGTTAGGATGTAGTAGGACTTTTATGATGTTATGGTTATTAATGTATTAAAAGGTATTTAATGTATTAGTATTTAGGGAATGTTTATTAATTATTTTATATGTTACAAACCATAGAGATGTTAGAGGCTCTGAGCACGAATAAAAGCAAAATTGCCTTTTCTACAGCTAGTCACTGCTCAAGAGCATCACATTTTAGCTCTCTAGGGCCATAACAGAGGAGAAATTTCCACATACATATTACACTAATCCCACTCATAAGGGCAATCCAGTTCCAAAATGATGGGCAAGTCCACTCTGCACTGGAAATACCAGCTAACCCCAGATATACATTTCAGCCTTCTTTGGGCCTCATCAGAGAAGTGCAGCTGCTTTCCCTTGGCACTGACAGCAAGGGGTCCATGTCTGGATTTCCCTTTACGCTTTCTTTTATATTTTAACTAGTTGAACAGCCCGTTACACGGCCACAGTGCCTCTGGCAGCCGGTCGCGGGGCAGTCACACGCAGTGGAGTCTACTGCGCATGACTGCCACACGCGTAGCAGTGTCTACTGCGCATGTCGGGCGTTACACACAACTTAGCGAATTATTATATAGGATTTAATAAATATGCTGTGGCCTTTTTCTCCATGTCACGCATTTGTGTCAGTTATTTGGGGTTTACATAAAGAGTTACACTGCTCCTGTCATACCCTTTAACCCACTAGATGATAGAGTTGTTTCCGCCATCCATGTGGGTTAAACATTTTGGACTCTTCTTCATTCACTTATGATTTTTCTACTGTTGCCACTCTCTCTCTCTCTGTGCCTATGTCTGTCACTGTTCCTATCTCTGTCTCTCTCTCTCACTCTCTCTCTCTCTCCCCCTGAAGTCTAGAGATTACTTCTATTTGTCTCCTATGCTGCATTTGTGTTGCCTTAGAATTGAGTTAGAACTTACTACAAAGACCTTGTATTCTCTCTTTCACTCTCCTCAACACACACAAACATATATGCACACAATCACACAAGCCCCCCACACACAACACATATTGCACAACCCAGACATACACATACAAAACACAGAATCCACACACCACACAAACACTCACACACACCATACAATCCACACATACGACACACACACCGCAGAACCCCCCACAAACACATGCACACCACACAATTTACACACACACCATCCACATACCAGACACACACAAACCACATACCACACTCATTGCACACATTCACAGACATACACATGCCTTGTGTCCCCAGTCTGTTATAAGAACATGTTACACAACATGTAACAGTAGCTGGACTACACCACCCATCCCATTCAGCTGGCCAGTCTGAAGCCTGCAGTGAGAATGGATCCTTCCTTTATCCAAGTTAAGCTTGACAGCTTGAAACCTTAGCAATATTTTCCTGTAGCAATTTACATTTCCATAGTTACTGCATCTCAGTCTTTCACTTACTCATCTTTAAGCAGAGGAAACACTGAAAAATATAAGGGAACATGCATTTCCTGCCATGTAACACTGATTATAACACAAACTAAAGGTATATAAATATCAGGCCCTAAATCTTATAAAATGTATGCAGAGCCTGATCATTAATTATGGCAACCTAGGCACCAGCCTGGGGCCCATTTCAAAATGAGGGGCCCTGGCTGTAATTGATGGGTCACAGACCTGCAGGACCTGCTGTTTCTGCTGCTAACATCTTATGTTAGATGACTTTTTTGTTGAAAGACCACCATCATTCAGTTTACCCAATTTAATTGGAGCCACAATGCCAGCACCTGCTAGCAGCATTCTGTCAGAAGCACTGTATTAAGAGATGTGGGGCCCCAAATTCGTACCTTGCCTAGGGCCCTATGGTGCAGATGTGACATACAACACATACCCTACACAGACATGCACACGCACCACATATGTCACACACACACCACACACCATACATACCACACTTACATATATACCACACACAACAAACATACACCACACACACCTCACATACCATGTACACCACACACACACACACTATATCAGACACAACACACACACACACACACTACACACATACTACACACCCAACATTCCACATACACCACACACACAACACCTCACATACCACATTAACCACACCACACTTACATCACCTTGTGTCAACAGTCTTTTACAACAGAACAAGGATAGGCAAAATGTACCTGGAGTCAGACTAATTCACCCATCACTCTCAGCTGGCAATTGGAAGTATGAAATAGATCACTCATATCCAGTGAGGATGGATCCTAACAATATCCAAGTTAAATTTGACATCTTGAACCCTTAGCAATATTTTCCTGTCACAATTTACATTTCCATAGTTACCGCATCTCAGTCTTTCACTTTTTCATCTTTAGGCAGAGGAATCACTGAAAAACATAAGGGGACATACATTTCTTGTCATGATTGTACTGATTACAATACATACTAAAAGCATATAAATATCATATACTAAATCTTATAAAATGTATGCAATGTCTTGATCATATATCTTATATCTATCTATATATCTAAAAGAAGTCACCTGCATGTGTGGCACACACACACCTGGGTGGCAGAAAGGAGGAGATATTCAAATCCCCTTTATACTGCCTATCCAAGACATACAGGGAGGCATGATTTTCTCTGCGAGGAATTGACTCTCCCCCACTATCTTCTCTTCCCAAAAATCAAACATGCCGTTTCCACCCCCTGCCACTCCTGTGATAATCTCTGTAAGGAATTGCAGTGGCCTCCAATACACACACACGCAAAACACACACCACAATACATCCAACACATACACAAGACATACACACGCAATGCATACTCATGCAATACATACACTGGCACAACACACACAATACACTCATGCAATACATATGCACAACACAAAAATACAATGCACACACACACAATATACACATGCACAATACACGCACACGTACAACAAACACAATACATACAATACACATGCTCAACAAAAACAGACAATACACACTACACACACACTCAACACACTAAAACACAAGAACAACACACATGCCCACAACACATACACAATACACACACAACACACATGTCCACAAAACACACACTACACATGCAAATACACACAACACACCACAACACACACACTCAACACACAAAAAAACACATACACACACAAACACACACCACAACACACAAAAACATGCAATACACTACAACACACAATAACACACAGCACTACAACACACAATAAACTACACACATGCACAATGCACTGCAACACACACACATGAACAGCACACACACACATACATATAAACAAAAAGTCTTATGCAAAATGCAATATGCAAGGCTCTATACGCAAAATGCTATACGCAAAGTATTTCACTCAGTATGCAAGAAGCTAAACGCAATGCACAAAATGCTACATGCAAAATGCTATGTGCAAGATGTTTTACGCAATATGCAAGATGCAATACGCAAAATGCTCATGCACACATACGCTCTCAAATGCTGACTCACACACACTGATGGAGCGTTGTGTAAAGTAGCACTTAGCAATATGTTGCACACTGTTTTAAAGCTGAAAGGACTAAGCACTGATAATTCAGCAATCCAGTCATTAAGAACATTGTCTCCTTTCTGGATTTACCTGGATGTTAGGGGAAAATTATCCTATACATAAATCCACTTGATTTTTTAACCTTATTACTAACAGACACGTATCACATTCTATGTTTATTTAGTCATGCATACAACTGAAAGGGACTTTGTTTTTTGGGGGGTTATTTATTTTATTAACCGCACGGGCAAAGCCATGCCAATATTATTTATATATATATATATATATATATATATATATAAAGACAGAGTGGAGGCAGTGGCACTCTAAAAACAAATACAGGATTTTGTCTCCAACATGTTCATTAATATCATGTTGGTGCACTTACCATACAAAAATATGTGCAAAATATGCTCAGCTTGGGCCACCCAGAACTGATAAGAAACAGCACACAGTCACTGTCATTTGATGAAAGTTTAATATATAATGTGCCAAACATTTTGGTTCTCACTGGACCTTCATCAGGGCAAAGGGCAAACATACTGTGTAATATATCTATTTATTCTTACTTCTAAAAAGCCACTTGGCGTCACAATCTCCACGCTGCACTCCATGAGGACACCCAAGTTGTGGCATCACCATTTGTAGTAGAGGGGAGTGATGTCACCTTATGAACATTTGGTATCCAAGCAAAGGATACCCACAACAAACCATACCATAATCATGCTTCATCCCAGCGGTTAGGCTGAAGATTGGCTAAAGAGAATAAACATAAAATGCAAAATGCTGTGCGGTGTAGTGAAGACATCAAATAAGAAATATAAACAGCACTTGACACCCTATACCCTGTTGTCTGTCTCCTATTACCCATTTAGACTGTGAGCTCCTTGGGGCAGGGTCCTATTGTTTCTATGAAAGTGACACTTATTTTATCCCCTCTTATTTATTGTAAAACATTTCAATTGTAAGGTGCTGTGTACACTGTGTGGAGACATATAAATAAAGATATACATACAAAGATATACATACATACATAAAACTGGGTAAATGAGTAGGAGAATCACAATAATGAAGGAGTCATGACAACACGAATCTCTTGAACTTGAAGACTATTACAGCATACTGACCAGTCAAGGCATAGGCGAATAAATACAGGAAAGATATTGGCATCCTCATCAATGTAGATACTTGGCATCCTCATCAATGTAGATACTTAATGATCACAATATGAACCATAGTCATAAGGTATTGGTGTGTTTATCCACGCCAATACCAGTCTGAAGCACACACTTAGTATTTAGGCAATTAATCCCATCTGACAGTCAATGAACCAGTACAGTCAGTGTAAATCCAAAGGTTATAATATTCTCACAGCCCATAGTCATCAAGAATCAGCGGTATAGTGATCCAATATTGTCATGATATCAGTGTTCATAGCTTAATCATACTATATAGTCCAAAGGTTACAGCATCCTCATAGTCCATATTCATTGGATCAATATAACACTACTTGTCTAAGAGTATGGGCTGTGATGTGAGCATGCTATAACCTTTGGAGAATATAGTATCAACAAGCTATGAACAGTGATATCATGACAATATTGGATCAATATACCACTAATCCTTGTTGACTAAGGGGTGTGAGGATGCTGTAACCTTTGGACGATGTAGTATCAACAAGCTATAAACAGTGATATCATGACAATTATATCTCGTTATATGTGTTCACCAACACGTTCCTGTGAATATGCAACAAATATGACTTTGCCATGTTTTTGCCATCCATCTTCCGGGTGTATTATTTTACGGTGTCTGTTTCAACAAGAGAGCATTTGCATATTAAAATGCAGTTTAATAAGCCATTGTCCTATTCCTGTGTGTTTTTTGTGACATGCACTAAACTCCGCTAGCTGTTTAAGCTGTCAGAGTGCACAGTCCTATCTTAGCCTAACTGAGATGGCGATGTTGGCATCTTCCCATAGACAGCAGAGGCCCTCTCTTAACCCTTTGAGTGCCATTGGGGTGTGCAACTTGTTGCATATCCTGGGACACTGAAGGGGTTATAACCCAAAGAATCTCCTGCTCTGCTTCACAAATCATATACAGACACAGAAAACCAGCAAAGCGTGCTGTTACAGGGTTCTGACTTGAATCAGCTAATCAGGTCTTTTAAGTTCACAGTGGACTATTTGCAGCTGATTCATGTAAACAGAAGAATCTCAAGGTTTGTCTTCATGTATAGACAAAAGCTCGACAGAACCTGTTACATGTAACTGCTGCTTTTGCTGGTTCTCAGTGTCTGTTCATGATTTGAGAAGTGGGGCAGGGTGGTCTTTAGGCTATAACCCCTTCAGTGCCACAGGGGTGTGCAACTCATTGTAGAGGAATGCTTTGTACATCCCTATGACACTCAAATGGTTAAGGGGGTGGTGTTCTTATTGCTGAAGTCTAAGCACTTCCTCTGAACTTCCCCACTCACCCTCCTACTACATCATCAGCATTATGCCCACCATGCATGCTAATGAATAAAGTGTCTCCCCCGCATATGTATAGTTAATTCTTAGTACAGACAAAAAAGAAGAGAGACAGCACACCAGATAGCTAAGTGTAGTACGTAGGGATGTAGACAACAATATGAACAAGTGTCACATATATTTATTACTCAAAATTGTGTCAGTAATGGGTAATAACAGCAAGACATTTAATGTTATTGCACATGATAAAAGACAGAATAAAAAAAAGATATAGGGTACAAAAATGTGCATAAGAGAGTACTAACAATATCAATTGATAGGGTTTTGAGGAAAACCTGTAATAAAATAAGAATATAAAAATTATTCCTAAGGTACATGAAATCAAAAGCTGCCCACAAAGTAATACAGTGCAAGATAAAGCAGTGTTACAGCCGTTATGTCTTGGTGTATGAAATAAGCAGAGAATGGTGTGTATTAACAGGAGGGGTGAGTCTAATCGCCCTTGGTGTATCACTGACCCCCCATGTGTAGACGCTCACCAGATTTCTCCTTGTATAGTGACACAGCAACAAAATCACATTAATCTGCTCACCAGATAACCCCTTGTTAAAATGCACATCAGATAAGGGGGGAGTTTGTAGTCTCGCTACTACAGGAAGCTGGATCACCAATTCGTCTATGTACCTCTGAGGGATTAGTAGCAGCTTCGATATCTCCCGTAATTCAAGGATTTAAAGGGATAGTAATACTTCATTTTAACTTTATTTTATTTTGTCGGCATTAAAAAAACATGAAAAATGATATAAGTCTTATCTCGCAAACCTTTATGGTTTATGAGATATTCACAAGCAAAGTTTCCCCCTCCCGCCCTTTTTACCTAGTGTAAGCCATCTCTTCTCAGATGTGGAATCCAGTTCATAGACCAGACAGATAACAGCAGGGGACAATCTTCTTCCTATGAGAACAATGAAAGTCCTGCCCCCCTTGACAAGCTTTTCAGGTTTTTCCCTTATCTTAATTGAAGATTGTCCCTCTCTACAGTCTACCTGGGCACCTCCCTTCTGCTCTGGCTGAGCAGTGTTACATCAGTAAAAGGGGCGGGAGGGGGACACTTTGTCATTGAATTACTCTGGAACTACAACTCTGACAGAATTGAAATAACACTCTCCAAAGTCCAAATACTATGATGATTAATTAGAGCTGCTTTTATTATGAGACATTCCTATCCCTTTAAGTTCTATCTTTACTTACGGGCTGGTAAAAAGTCTTTTAAATGTCATCCCAAAATGGATTTCTTCAACAAATTTCAGAGCTCAGGGCTTCTTCCTCTGGAAAATGGGATTCGGCAAAAGGACTTTATCTATACACGGTCTACACATACATCATCCTACCACCTCTTACCATTAAACCAACATATTTAGTACACCTAGAGATTCTCTCCCTCCCCCTCCCCCATAGGAATTCTACAGTGAGTGTACCCTTTCTGTTACTTCTACAGTGAGTGTACCCTTTCTGTTACTTGTGTTTTCTTAATTCTTAGTACATATGGCGAATGTGTCATATTCTCCATGATAAACTTATCAGCCCACATTGACCGATATACTTCACCATTGCATCCAATCTTAGTGCATCTTCACTCAGGAAATATTCTAAATTCCCAATTAGACTTCTTGCGATAGAGGGTGAGGGGCCTTGGTACCTCTGATCCAAGTACAGAGCTCCTCAGATTCAAGGTTTTGGGTCTTTTGACACGATATTAAAACATATGTCATCCCTTACACTGATTTTAAAAGTTGGTGGTTCAGAAACAGGTGGTCCAACACTCTTCCATCCCCAGAGAAATCAAATTAAACAATGTAATACCTCCTGATCCCTCACAGGCCTTGGGGGGAGGGCTAGAAAAAGAAGCCTTTTAAAGTGATAGTATTGTTTCACAAAAACAGCAGCTTCAATTAATCTTCATAGCAATTGAGTCGTAGGGAGTGTTATTTCAATACTGTGAGAGTTGTAGTTCAAGACTAATTGAACAATAAAGTTTTCCCCTCTTGCCCCTTTTACTTAGTGTAAGCCCCCACTCCTCAGATGTGGAATCCAGTCTATAGACCAGAGAGCTCACAGCAAGGGTCAATATTCCACTGTGAGAACAATGAAAACCCTGCCCCCCTTGACAGGTTGTTCAGCTTTTTCCCTTATCTTGATTGTCTCTCTCTGCAATCTACCTGGACACTCTCTGCTGCTCTGAGCTTATCATTCAATTACTCTTGAACTACAATGCTGACAGTATTGAAATTGCACTCTCCATGGCCCAAATACTATGATGATTAATTAGAGCTGCTTTTATTATGAAACATTACTATCCCTTTAAAGACTTCCCCTTATATAATTTAAGGTCTTGCCATACTGGGAAGTGGTGAGGGGCTGTTTTGATACTTGGACTCCAGAGTTTGTTTTGTAACCCTCTCCATCAAAAAGACCAGAGGGTTGGAGTTAGGGGTAGGGGGTCAAGAGACCTCCACAGCTGGTTCTTCTCTTCCCCTGCTTCTGAGGCTTAACCCTTTGAGTGTCAGAGGGGTATGGAATGCATTGCTTTGCAATGCGTTCCGTACTCCTCTGGCACTCAAAGGGTTAAAGAAGAACCCTTGGGATTTAGTGACCTTTTTTTGTTTTTAAATTTCTATGTAAATGCGGAGGTCATCTCTTACTGATTTTGACTACTATAGCACCACATGATAATACTCCCAATATGGACCACTTGTTTCTGCAACGTCTTTGATCCAAATAGTTTGCTCCAGATCTGTTACAGATGCTCTTTCTTGGAGTGTTATGCTCCGTATAATAGTTCACTCCAGTGCACTGCCATAGAGCGGTATCATATAAACAAGAAGAATGACTTCTGCTCTGAACTCAAGTATATGTATAAATACTTGTATTTTATTGAGGCATATTTAATACAATGGTTATATCGCCTCATCACCAAGCTTTTAGCAGAGATTCTATTTAAAGGGGAGGACTGCTCCAACACGTAAGTCATTAGCATAGCAGAGGCCCATTCATGTCAATGGAAGTTTCTTATCAGATCAAGATGATAATTCAAAACTTGTGAAGTGATTCTAGCTCTAAATGGCACAGATTCCAGCCATATCTATCTCATGTAAACATATAGATCAGAGTTTGCCTTTCTCCTGAGAACAGTTATGTGTAATACAGTGTTAGGAAGCAAAAATAGTCCCTCTAAAGTGGGATGAGCTCATTTTTTTCCTCACACTGAAACAGACAAAAAATGGCACTTCCTGACAAATGGGAAATTTGCAGCTAAAGGTGCCGATGTCCTGCTTTTTTCTGCCTTCCTCATTGCATTACAATCAGTAGTAAGAATTAATTTTCACCCACATGGAAAGTTTCCCTTCTTTTCCTGTCAGATTAGTGTAAAAGGTGTCTTGTTCCTGCAGCATGTCCTTCTTTGTTTGTTAGAGAGAGAGGAAGCAACACAGAAGATACAAAAATAAAATGGAGTTGGTGTTTAGGAATCTGTTTTTTTCTCATGGAAAATTTTGGCAGCATGTCAATGACTAAGAGGATAAAGTGCAGACTGTCAGCATTAAGGTTTATTACATCCATAAAACCATGAACCATGTAGGAATTACAGCCCTTTTTCATACATTGTCCCTCGATTTTATGGGATCAAAAGTAATTGGGCAATTGGTTACTGTGACGGTACCAGGATTTACCGGACCCTTTTGGGGTCATCGGTTCCTGAACCGCCACTGCTGCTGCCCATCTTCCCCGGACGGCTGGAGCCCTGCTGCTTCCTGGAGGTCCTGGATACTCAGGCAGGAACATCTGGATGCTGCTCCCAGGCAGACTGGCAGAGCTAGTGAATTTAGCTGCAGAATCCTAGGTGGGGTTTCCAGAGGCCCTACGCCAGTAGACCGTCGAGGCAAGTGAATTTGCTCCTGCAGTGGCTAAGGTGAGAATCCCAAACCTAAGTCCCCTCCAGAAATACAGCCGAAACTTGTATTAAGGAGGGTAGAACAGAACACACATAAAGCACACTGCTTATATACACTTCCAGACACTCTTATCAAGATAAGAATACAAATTAGTGCTTGAAAAAGGGACATTTTAACTGGTCCATAATAACCTCCCCTGACTGGTCAATGAAGCACAGCAGGAGTCAATTAACATTCCTTAGCACATGGAGGATTATTTAACCTCTTAACGACCGGTCGATCGTCGCGGCGACGCGACTGAATGACCGCGGATCATTTTCTTTTCTTTTTCTGGTTCCGGACTCCCCGAACGGCGTGCAGCCACGGGGGGAGCCCGGAACTCCATGACGGTCATAGTATGGGTTGTTCAGTCAGATCGACCCTTGACGTACTATGACAATCAAGGGTCGTTAAGGGGTTAGACAAGCCAGAGTGCTGGACTTAACAGCCCACTCTGCACTCTGGTTCCCCACTGCCATCCCCTTTCCATGACTTACAGTATAACCCCACACACACACTATTACCAAATGTCACACAATGTACAAAACAGTGATCAATATTTCAAATGTTATACTTCTAAATTATTCCATCTGGTCACAGCTACTCATTTGTTTTTTGCCCAGACATGTTAATTGCATTGTTAGTTCATGCACAAGAGAGCTAAGAAAAGGTATAAGGAGCAAAGAAGTGTCAGTGGCAGTAAAGCAGGCCATCATGAGGCTGACAAATTGGAATCAATCGATCAAACATATAGCGGAAACATTAGGTGCCAAAATCAACTGTGTTTTGCATTGTTTCGAAGCAGGAATGCACAGATGAGCTCAGCAATAGCAAGAGTTCTTCCCTTGAATATTTAATGATTGTAAATAAGCTTTTGTGGTGAATCCGTTGCTGGAGTCTCTTGCATGCAGTCTGGTTGCTAGTTTTTGTGCCCTTGTTTTGAACAAGTCCATTTCAGGACAGTTCCTGAGTAACCTAAGGGATTCACCTGTAAAGATTTAATGGTTGAAGTGAGATGAGCATTAGTGGCTTCCTGTACATTGTTGGAAGCTGTGCTTTTACACAATAAATCCATTATTAGATTGCTTTCCCTGGGTTATAAGACCTCCACCAATTGCATTGTCTTTTGGAGGTTTATGACTCATGCTCCTAACCAAATGTTTTATTTTTATGTTAAAAACAGACAATTTTCAACTAAGGATAATGCTTTGTTTTTGCTTTGTTTTGTTTTCTTTCAGGCTATCTGCTGTTCCCATGGTTACACTGCAAAAAAAAGTCACTGGCAGAAAAAAATAGTTCTCACTTTTTATATAGTGCAACAGGATTAATTTATTGAACTTCTTACTTTACATGAAAAGCTATATATTTTTGGTTGTTAGTTTATTTATTTGTTTTTATTTTTTTTTTATTATTTTTTTTTCTTTAGAACAATTTAGAATTAACCATTTGAATGCCAGAGGAGAACGCAATGAATTGTATAGTATACACTATCTGAAAATACCCACATCTCAATGATTACCAATCATAACGTATTAACTTAATATATCATCCCAGACAACTTTCTGGATAAAGCAGAGAATAGTGTAATTTCCATGATAAAAACAATGACTACTTTGGAAAGCATTAGTAATATGAAATCACATATATTGTAGGTATTTCCCTATTGAGTAAAACAAGGATATTCCAAATGATGGAGATACATTATTCTATTGGTTCCCAACGTTATTCCAGTGGTTCCAAAACCTTTACTTGAGTTCCAATGCAGGTCAAATGGACATTTTCACCTATCTTTAGTCTACTTTCACCTCTGCAGATTAAAGTTTGTCTCACCACATGGTACCTGAACCTTACATGTCCCACTAAGAAACTGGATGCAAAGTTTATAGATCCTTTAGTGATCTCTGCTCAGATAATCCCATGACTTTTTTACTTCAGTTGTCTGCAGCTTATCAAATCCATCCTGTTTTTCATGTCTCCCTGTACAGGCCTTTCTTTTCTACTCTATTCTCCAATCCTTCTCCATTTCCATCAGACCCATATGTGATTAAAGGTATAGTAATGTTTCATAATAAAAGCAGCTCTAATTAATCATCATAGTATTTGGACTTTGGAGAGTGTTATTTCAGTTCTGTCAGAGTTGTAGTTCAAGAGTAATTCAATGACAAAGTAGCCCCTTCCCGCCCCTTTTACTGATGTAACACTGCTCAGCCAGTGCAGAAGGGAGGTGCCCAGGTAGATTGCAGAGAGGGACAATCTTCAATTAAGATAAGGGAAAAACCTGAAAAACTTATCAAGGGGGGCAGGGCTTTCATTGTTCTCATAGGAAGAAGATTGCCCCCTGCTGTTATCTGTCTGGTCTATGGACTGCATTCTGCATCTGAGAAGAGATGGCTTACACTAGGTAAAAGGGGAGGGGAGGGGAAACGTTGCTTGTGAATATCTCTCAAACCATAAAGGTTTGAGAGATAGGACTTATATCATTCTTCATGTTTTTTTAATGCCTACAAAATAAAATAAAGATAAAACGAAGTATTACTATCCCTTTAAAGGTTCAAAGGAATATAAGGTAGAGAAAATTATGGACTCTTTTTTTCTGGCAGAGAGTGCATTTGTTACATGGGTAGGTTAATTAAAAGGCAACCCAGGGATACACCCATTTTGCTAGTAGCATCTCCATTAGATAAAATATTTGAGCAAGAATAATACTTACAAATATCAGAGCACAGAAAGTGCTCCTCCACTGCCTCTGTTATCTTGCCATATTCTGAGGCAAAAGACAGGGCTAACCAGGAAGTAGCCACCTAACACCAGAGTTCCCAGTGTTGGCAAGTTATCACGTATTCTAAAGGAGGAACAGTGACGGTGGAGTGCATCCAATTCCCTCAACAAGTACAGGCAGGCCATCTAACGTGAGAGAAACCACACACACCTTCCCAAGTGGCGGCTGGTGAAATATTGAAATGGTGGGGCGCCAGACTCCACCCCTCCCACTTAACCCCTCCTACAAGCACTTATAACCCCGCCCACTTAACCCCCCCTCCACTCAATTTGTTATAACAGACGTTACATTATTAAAAGTGAAAATAGTCAAATAAAACAAATACACAATGTAGAGTATAAGCAACTTTTTATATAAACTTAATTTAACTTCTATAGCTGTAGTTGTAGTTAAAGTTGTTTTAAAACATAAATGCCAAAAAATATTATATATAAGTAAATAACACATAACATAATATAAAGTGCCATATATTTAACCACTCAAGGACACATGAGGGAAAATTTCTGTCATAAAGAACCAACTTCAAAACTTTCTATACTACACACACTTTGTAACCTCTCCTGGTGTCACCAAAAGATTAGGGGGTGACGAGTCCATTCTGTAGACACCTTTCATCTCCTTTGATGGCACTCAGGGGTGGGCACCTCCTTCTGATGCCACTCTGGGGTGGGCACCCCTACTTTTATGACACTCAGAGTGGCATGCATTAGGAGAGGGTTGCCCACCACAGAATAGCAGTGAGGGACAGGTACCCAAGAATGGCATGGTGGTACTCACCCCAGGGTGGCATCAAAGGAGAGCCTAGGTCGGCATCAGGGAAGTGGTACCAACTATAGAGTGACATCAGGGATGTGTATTTGTAAAAGGAGAAAATGCACAGATGCCTTTTAATAAAGTACCAAGGGGTCAGGGCAGGGGCAATGCAGGCTCTATTTTCCTGTTTACAGAATGAGACAGCACTAGGTTCAGAGGGGACAGCAGAAACAGGGTCTGCAGCAGGTTTTGCAGGGGTGAACAGATTAGCCTCTGCAGGGTAAGGTGGCAGGCAGCCATGTTGGATATGTAAAAGTAGGGACTGGATGGCAGCTGTAGGCTCTGCAGGGTGAGGTGGTGCCAATAGGATCTGCAGAGAGGTGGTTGGATGGGGTGCTATGATATGCACAATTTACAAGTCACAATCACAGGCAAAAAACACAGTTTACAGTTATTATCAACATCTGGCATAGACATAGGCATTATCTCACCCCCCCAAAAAAAGAAAAAAGTCTTTATTTTTTTTAACATATAAAAAAATCTGTGTAAAGCAAGCTGCAGTAGTCAGTCAGTTGTGACAGACAGACAGTGCCAAGTTGCCAAAAAACAGCCAAACAATATCATGAAATTAAATAATCCATCAAGAAAATCTATTTACATTAAAATCTGTCAAATACAATTAGTGACAGGCAGCACAGAAGTGACAGTAATATCAGAGTTAGTCACTGGTGTGCTGCCTGTCACACATGTCAGCCATCATCAGCCAGAGGAGAACCACAAGTCACACAATATATGAATTTAATTCACTATTTCTTTTCAATCCACTACTTACCACACAGGAGGCCAAAATGTAAGATGAAGGTATCTTCTAGTTCTTCTCTTCAATCTCTTCTCTCTAGTCTCCTCTAGCTAGTTGCTTCTGCCATCTGCCACAGGCTCACTCCTTCTGCTCCTCAAAATGGCATCTCTCTCTCTTCTAGTCCAGCTGAACATCACGCTGCCCCCTAGTGGTGTAATGTTTCCCTGCTTGAGTAGAGGCACAACACACATGTCTCTACTCCAGGGCGTTGTACTCAGGTGTCCCCATTGCAAGCTATGGCCCCAGTGATAAAAAAAAACTCTGAAAGGGGACTGAGCATGTGCAAAATGTGCTAAAACAGGACAATTTTACCAGGTGCCCTAGAAGTTTAACATGCTCAATATTGCCCTCAATTTTGCTTCTCCAGACAGCCAATCAATTACAGGGGAGGGTTTATTTTGAAATTTACACATTGCAGAGAGAGAGAGAGTTTTTTTTTCTTTTGTAAAATACATTTGCAAAGCAATGTTTGGTGTTTATTTTTAATAAAGATTTATTTAAAAAATCACCCCTCCACCCAGAAAAAAATAAAACATAGTAGTAGTAGTAGTCCTCCTACTTTTACAACGTTTTTAAAAATTATTATTATTATTATTATTATTTTTATTATTTTGGGTGGCAAACTGGTGGGGCGCTGCTCCAAGTGCCCCTATGGACGAGCCTCCACTGACCTTCCCTCTTCTTTTCTGTAAAGGGTTGTTTGCAGACAACATGGCACCCAGTGCTAAACTGTCAATTGTGCACCCACCTTCCCCCCCACACACACCATCTTAAGAAATAGAAATCACACATGAAAGTAGAACTCCAGATAAGGCATAACATGGAGTGCAGGTACAAAGTACAGTTTTGTAGTAATGCATAAGACCAACAGAGCATTACAAGTGCACAAGATCAGCAGATCATTACATATATATGTAAACATCAGAGCAGTACACCATGGTTTCCCAAAGCAGTTCTCAAGTACCTTTAAAAGGCAAGAACGTGAGGATATCACACTATAATAAAGGTGATTTAATCAAAGTCAATGAGCTTCTGATTAAGTTGCCTGTGCTCAGACATAGAAATCCCAAACGTATGGCCTGAAAATGAGATGCACAAGCCACACCACAGAATTTACAACTGAAACACAGTAACGCAAGTGATGCCACAGAAATTACAACTGAAAAATAGTGACACAAGTGATACCACAGAGTTTACAGTTGAATCATAGTGACACAAGTAATATCACAAGTTTTAGATCTGAAACAATGTCACACAAGTGATACCACAGAGATGATTACAATTGAACTTGAGCTACACGTGATTCCACAGAGATTACAAATAAACTGGAGCTACACATCTGATACCACAATTGAACCAGAGCTAGACTAGTGACACCACAAAGCTTATAGTTGAAATTAAACTGTATCAGTGATACCATAGAGCTTACAATTGAACTGGAGCTATGCTTCAGATAAAACAGAACTAACAATTTATATTGAAATCAGCAGTATTTTTTATTTGTTCCCTATAAATCAGCTGGTATTCCTCAGCAACCCTACTAAGTTAAACGAAACAAAACAAAAAGTAAATAAATAAAAAAAAAAGCAGTAAACTTACTTTACTCCACATCATATTTTATAGTGTGGCTCAATTTTCTGGCTATTTCATAGCTATAGGGCTGACGTTACATGTATCATGTAACCCCTCAATCTAGATGCTGATTGGCTGGGAGGTGAGGTTTCTGCAGTGCACGTTCTGTACCCTGCGTAACCCCACAATCCCAGCCAATGGGAGCATGAGAACTAATTTGAACAGGGATGGTCATATAAACAGCAGTCCCAGTTATTTTTTCCTCATCTGGCTCAGGCAAGAGCCATAGTAAGATTGGTCGGGTAGTTTTTGTAGAAGAGATAGAGACATCCTTGGCTTTTTTAATTCTTTAATGCTTTTTACAGACAAGATGCTGGAGGACTGGGGCATTGAAGACACTACAGGACTGCTGACAGCAAGGTAAGTGTTATATTTGTGATTGTGTGTAAGAGTGAGAGTATGCTTGTGAATGAATGAATGAATGAATGTATTAAACAAATGTATGTGTAAAAAAGTTTGTCATTCGTGTTTCTGGAATTGTGTGTTCTGTGACATTTGTTTATCATTTGCTTATTTTCATTGTTTATCATTTTCCTCCGAATGCCACAAAATAAGCACTTTTTGTTAAATTTTGCATTCGTAATATAATGAATGGGCAAGTCTACTCTCATTCTGTCTCTTCTATCTCCCACTCTCCCCACACACCCATTCCCTCACCCAATCTTGCACATAGTTCAAACACTCACTTTGTCCCTCTCTCTCTTCTTCTTGTTCATAAACAATTCACTTTTTATTGATTTAGACATATCCAGAACCTTTTCTGGGTCCTATGAATTGATACATAAAACCATTGATGTTTTTCTCATCTATAGTTGTCAATTTTCTTTGTAGTCAAAATAATTACATGAATTATATAATGATTTCACAATACTGATGTTCTGAAATTACTATGGTGATATCATCACAGAACTGAAATCTGTATTTATAACAAAACTGTTCAAGCAACTTTAAACATCCCATTAAAATTATCTAAAAATACACCTAATTAAGACATAGGTCCACCTATAATTATATCTGCCTTTGTAGTCCCCAGATTATTCATGAAGAGCACATTTTTTATTCATTTGGTGAGATATAAATCCTCTTTTTTTATGTTGTAAATATGAAATATTACATGCATTTGGAGTCTGAGTTTAAAGGGACATTCACATTCTCAAGTAACTTGGCTCAGGGCTAAATTTGTTTTTTGATTTGTTTTTATTTTTTCCCTTCTAGATGTCAAAACATCTTGGAGATGGGGAAATGGAATTTTCCTTCAACCAGAGACTCTGACATGGAGCTTCAACATGAATGAAGGTATAGCCCCTTTACCCTCATTGATGACTTCTCAGAAGGTTGTACTGCCCTCTTATGAATGTTATGTCACTGTTCATGCCTGTGTTGGTCGACTGTGCAAGATCTGCTCTTGCTGCAGTATAAGAAAACATATTGGAAGGACTTAGAAATCACGCACCATTTCTTGGTACAAACATGGGCCAATATTTATAAATGCAAACTGGAGTTATTCTGGAGCAAACCAATTGCACCATAGGAGACAAAAATTCCTGTTCAATTGAATTGGGCTTTGAAATGCATTGGAGACCTCTTTAGCATCAAAGTGGTTAAAACGCTCTATTGAAGCTCATGAGAATTTAGGAATTGTTGCTTGCCCCCTTTGTTGCAGTTGACGTACTCCGAAGAACTTTCTGTTTACTTTATAAATATGGACCCTGGTGCATGGTTTCCTATGATGGGTGGGGTCTGACATGGAATTCACTATGCCTTCTACATACAGGACAGCATTTAGACATGTCTCTGGTTAAACCCTCAAGGACAAAAGGGATGTGCGAGGGGTAAGCAGTAGCACATATGAGTGGCTTTATTCCTGGCCAGGAATTGGAACCCCTGCCCTAATGGCTTCTACTAATAACAGCCGATGCATCTGTGATCAACAACAAGACGTTTACAGGTATGTGTGTGGTTCCATGTTTCCAAAGCTGCCCCTTCTGCTCTGTGTGCTCCTTGAAGTGTTTTTTTTTCATTATGGGGAGGGTAGGATGTTGGAGCCTGTGCAACTCACTGGGCATAGTCTCCCTGGCCAATACTGTGACAATCATGCCTCCAGGAATGCACCTATTGAGGAGATTTCAATTATTCCTCCTTACTGACGCCCCTGGTTTTGTGTGAGACACAGGCAGAATGTTGGTCACTTGCCACACTTCTTCTTTTAGAAAGATAGATAGATAGATAGATAGATAGATAGATAGATAGATAGATAGATACACAGATAGATAGATAGATAGATAGATAGATAGATAGATAGATAGATAGATAGATACACAGATAGATAGATACACAGATAGATAGATAGATAGATAGATAGACAGACAGATAGCACAGTAGATGCACTTTAATAGTATGTAATCTTGAGGGTGTGTGAGTATCTCTTTAATAATACATAATTGTATTTTAACCCTTTGAGTGGCAGAGGGGTATGCAATGCATTGCATACCCCTCTGCCACTCTAAGGGTTAAGGTACCAGAATTAAAGAACATTGGTTGAAAATTACAAACCAGAACAAAGCAAACAGGCATTGTAAAACAGTTAACCCCTTTGATTCAAGATTGGCATTTGTAATGTGTTGGAACCTCTTCAGCCCCCAAGAGGTTAATATAGTTAGTTTTAGCCAATTGACAAATGAGGAGAAATTCTGAAGCAAACCATCCGCACTAAAGGGGAGAAATAAAATGTTTTAATGATTTACATGGGACACTTCAAGTGGAGCTGTCACTTTGTAACAAATAGTTGATTTTGAAACAGCTTTATTTTTTTATAATTTCCTATTATAATTGTGAGTAATATTCTTCTTTTTTTTATTCCAATATTGTCAATCACAAAGCGATACAACTGGGTGCCCTCTATACCTCTGGGTGCCTTGTAGTTGTGAATTACATATGTAGGATCTCCATCTCCTTTGTGAGTATTCACTCATGTGGTGTTTCGATGGAAGTATCAATTGTCATAACAAAAGAAAAAGAAAATGAAGTAGGATTTTACAAGGCACTCAACCAACGTCTCTAAATAATTACCACCATATATTAATTAAAATTGAGTATGCTTATTCAACATCTTAAACATAGACACATAGAAAAAATGGAGCCAAACATATAAAAACCCCCATAGTACAGTATGGAACACCGATGTCTGCACCAGACAGATACAAACCATCCCATAGCTGCATATCCCCAAACATAAAAAAAAATAAACACAGAACACTGGCGCCATAAAATATTTAGAGATGTTGGTTGAATGCCTTGTAAAATCCTACTTCATTTTCTTTTTCTTTTGTTATGACATGATATGGATTATGGCACCCCATGTATGATACACATGGATAAACCTTGAAATCAGTACGTATGAGTTGTACTCCTTTGGCTATATATATTTATAACTTTCGAATATTGGGAGGTATTATCTCCATTTTCTCTTTATCAGTTGAGCACCTCAGTAACTTAGATAAATTGGATTTATGTTGATTGGAGCTGAGCTATAGGCCCTGTGGGTTCGGTGGTGGGGTACCATTATTTGACTGCACCGGACGGATATAGCCCATTATTCCAGATCAGAATGACTTTTCAGTTAGATGATAAGTGGGAATCAAATATAAGCTCTGCTTTTGATCATGGACTTAACATTGGGCAAGATTCATCCAAATTGGACTTATTTAAAAAATTTAAGAATCATAAATCGATATTAGCAAAACAACTTAGATTAAAATGGGATCTTTCTAGCCTTGAGGCTTATCACAGGGCTGGAATAGTACCCAGGGGATTAAGAATCAGAATGCTTCCAGGCAAATATCTCAAATCAGATGGATTCTTACTGAAATGGCAAAATATATTGACAAAATGCTCTCTGGAGTTAATTGGAATTATTAGAGAGGAAAATCAAAGACAACCTGCTGAAATTAAAGTAGAAATAGAGAAGAGTTCTTTCAAATGATCTAAATTTCAGGAATTTGAAGAATTTAATAATTCCAATGAAATTCTCAGGAGTGATATCGAAAAGATGCAAAGGGAAATCAGTTTACGTAAAAAGAGAAAATTTGCAAGAGATACGCAGGATTTTGTAAATAATAAGATATATAATATTTTTAGAAATTATAAGAGGAGGTTTGGGAGATCAAATACTGATTCATCTGATACTAGTCACAGCAGTAGTGAATCCAGTTCAGATAATGAACAAATGGGAGTTGTGACTAGAAGTGTTGCCCAATGGGTAATAGGAGCAGGAGGGGCCCCGCCTGCTTCTCTCTCTCATCCTTCCATGTCCCTGCCTTCTTCTTTTTTAGACAGGGTGGAGGGATGCGAAAGACAAGGAGGGGGGCCAGGAAGAGGAAAAACAAAACACAAGGACAAAAACAAAGACAAAGACAAGGGCACATGAGTATAGTTAATGATGAATCTCAGGATCAGTTAGTTGACAGTAAGACCATAGTCAGTCTCACAGATTTTGAACTAAGTGAGGCACATACATCACTTCTCAGTAAGGGCCTTTCATTGTCCCCGATAAGGGGGAGGAATGAATTTGAGGTTATTAAAGATTTACATCTATTTTCTAGAAAAATATTCTTGAGGAAATTATATCAAGAGAAAGATGATGTAAAGCTAAGAGATAAGGAAATTCTGGATATATTGGAGGATTTAAAATCTGAAAGTTCTGTTAATAATGAGGTAGAATTAACGAAAAATGAGGAAAAATATTTTACTGATTTAAGATCAAAATCCAAGGTAATGACCCCATTGACCCTTAGTCCATATGTACAGGCCTTTACTGAAGCGGTTCAAAAAGATTTACAGTTGTTGAATTTGAAGTCTACTGTTGATGATAATTTATCCAGAGATGAAAGGTGGGCACTATTGGATCTCCGAAAACATTCTGAGATCATTGTCAAGCCAAGTGATAAAGGAGGGAATGTCGTGCTATTGAGTAAAGAGATGTATTTGAAAGATATTAAACGTCAGTTACAGGATAGGAGATGCTATGAACCTTTGGCAGGGGATCCAACAATAGTGATACAGCAAAGATTGCAAACAAAGTTGGACTGGGCCTTGGAAGAGAACTTAATAAGTAGATGTGAATATAAGTTCATGTATGTGGAACATCCTGTAGTTCCAATACTGTATATCCTGCCAAAGATTCATAAGTCATTGTCGAATCCTCCGGGTCAACCCGGTGATATCAGAGATAGGCGGTATATTAGAAAATATATGCAGATATATTGATACTAGGTTGCAACCATTTGTAACATCATTTCCGTCATACGTTCAGGATACGAGGGATGTAATAAAACGTCTTACCGATTTAAGTGTACAAACGGGCTCTTACTTGGTTGTTCTCGATGTAGAGTCCTTGTATACATCCATACCACATGAGGTGGGGATTAGAGCTTGTCAAATGTATCTTAATTCGTATAGACAGAATTTCTCACACCAAAGTGAGTTTATCATTAAAATGTTACATTTTGTTCTCAACAATAACTACTTTGTATTTGGTAATAAATTCTATAGGCAATGCCGTGGCGTGGCCATGAGGCGACGTGTGCACCAACCTATGTGTGCCTCCACGTTGGTTGGTGGGAGCAATCAGTGGTGGGGGACGCATGTGGTTTTGTGAGCACGTCGCTCTGTGGATTAGATATATCGATGATATATTCATGGTGTGGGATGGTAATAAAAAAGAACTAGATCAGTTTATTAAAGATCTTAATCAGACCGACTTGAATATTCATCTAACGTACTCTAGCAGTCTTGACATGGTTGATTTTTTGGATTTACAAATTTATAAAGAAAATGATGTGTTAAAAACCAAAACATTTAGGAAACCCACTTCGTGCAACACACTTCTTCATGCAACAAGTTGTCATCTTCCTTCTCAGATTAGGGGTATCCCTTATGGACAGTACCTCAGACTGAGAAGGAACTGCAGTGATGTGGAACTCTATAAATTGCAAGCAAAGGATCTCTTTTCCCTCAGGGTCTAACTGAGGAAATACAATTTAATGTTTTCTTGTAATATGTGTATTATTGTGAATCTGTATTTTTCATTATATCTGTGATGATTTAGGTAGACATTACACACCAGAAGGGAAGATCTTTATATTGGAGATTTTAGGTAGAAATTTATTTTATAGTAAATAGTATCTTACATGTGTGAGGACAGTTTGGTGTGAAATGTCTATTCACTCACAGATTGATAGTGAAATGGTTAAGCAGAGTGACCGATATTTATTTGTTCATTACATGGATCCTTGTTATGCATTTCCCCACTGGTGATGGTTTACTGAATGTATGTGTAGAATTTATTGGAAGATTCTATGTAAGTGTCTGTTTTTACATTGATTAGTGATATTTAGGAAGCTTTGTTTGATCCGGAAACCATGTCTGACGATTAGGCATGTTGGTTGCTATGGTAACCTCCCCTTATTTTAACTTCCCGGTTTTAGAAGTTAAAAGGAGTGACCCGGATCTAATAATTGTTTTGGCCTTGAGAAAGTCCGCAGATGCGCGGACGAAACGCGTTGGCAAAGTTGTGGGAGCACGGATGCCGTTATGAAGAGATTTATAAGTGGCCGGCCACAGGCTGAAATTCATATTTATATACATCGAGAAGGATTAAGATGAGTCATGATTTGTGTTGATATCTGTGAAGCCAGAACTACACTGTCGGGAAGTGGATGGTGAAAGTACTTCTATGCTGATATCTCTGAGGTCAGAAATTATACAGTTTATTGGTGGAAGGAACGCCTATCTTCAAGCTGTACAGGAAAAGGTGACTTGTGAGTGGCGGTAGGCTCCATGGACAGAGCGGGAATGTGATGTTATTCCCACTGGTTACACTGTCTGCTCTGTTCTCTGTTACTAACCCGCCAGACTCAGTTGCATATATACATCATTATACCTGTACATGCTGTTTGACATCAAGTTGAGTGTTTACCAACCATGTATCCATATCCATCATGACCGTTGACAGGAGAACTTTATATATCATATGGAATAAAGATATTATATTGCCATACTGATGCTGTTATCATGACAGTGTACCTTTGGTGAGAATATTTACACCTTATGATTATTGACGGACTAACCATCATTTAATTCATCATCATTCATTTTTCATATCAATTATCATCCTTTTTCAGACTGTTATAGATTTTTTTCTTTTTTATGGCCGAGCTCTATTTTCTGGCGCCAGTGTTCTGTGTTTATTTGTTTCTATGTTTGGGGATATGCAGATATGGGATGGTTTGTATCTGTCCGGTGCAGACATTGGTGTTCCATACTGTACTGTGGGGGGGTTTTATATGTTTGGCTCCATTTTTTCTATGTGTCTGTGTTTAAGACGTTGAATAAACATACTCAATTTTTATTAATATATGGTGGTAATTATTTAGAGACGTTGGTTGAGTGCCTTGTAAAATCCTACTTCATTTTCTTTTTCTTTTGTTATGACATGATATGGATTATGGCACCCCATGTATGATATACATGGATATACCTTGAAATTAGTATGTATGAGTTGTGCTCCTTTGGCTATATATATTTATAACTTTTAAGTATCAATTGTCACCTTTTTTTGCACCAGGGCAACCCCCCAGTTCTCCCTGTTGTTGTTTCCTATATTTTTGTTAGACAGGTTTTTAGTATTGCATAATTTAAACTTTAGCTCCAAGTATTATTTGCGATTTTTTTTAACATATTGTAGTATATATAGTTACTTAAAGATTTGTAGTTGAAGCCGACAGGATCCTCCTCCCGCCCCTTTCCCCTGTATCACTGATCCTCGCTCTGGTCCAGGTGGAGAGCGGGGAGGGACAATCTTCAGTAATGAAAATCCTGCCCTTCTTCATCAAGTGGGGGGGCACGGTTTTCCTTATACTTACTGAATGTAGATTGTCCCTCTCTGCATCCGTCCAGTCCTGCGACTGGGTTCCAAATCTAAGGGGAGCCAGCCAGAAGTGGCGGGATGGGGATCCTTTCAGCTTGAATAGCTTTAGAACTACAAATCTGTAAGCAACTATATATAGAGCAACATGTTAAAAAAAATGTACATAATACTCGGAGCTAAAGTTTAAATGAGGTATTACTATCCCTTTAAACAACACTTTATTTGTCAAATTCATGCAAATGAGATGGTACTTCCTGGTAGAAACTGACAGTTGGGATGAGTAGAAGTGTGGCAGTGCCAATCAGTCCCTTTCACATCTGTACTACCTTGCAATTATATAAAGCTAAATATGTGTTAAATGATTGTTCTAAATTAAAAAAAAATAACAAAATAAATATACGCATTGTTTACAAATCCCCTATTTGTTACAAAACACTTTAAACCCCATAAATGCAAAGCAATGTGTGGGAGACATCTCTAGCATCCTAAGGGTTAATCTCCTTAGTATCAGCTGACCATTTGTTTTTCTGCAAGTATGTATGAGGGATATTTACTCCCTTTCATTCGTCATTCTAATAATATTAGGAGCTTTAATTTTAAAGCAAATTCTAATAAACTGAAGCAAACGGACATTCTAATATTGCTTTTCAGATAACGGTTCCTCCCTTAAGTGTCTTCCAATTCTCTGGGGTGTGCTGACTGTAGAATAGGTGAAAAATGTGGGTAATTACATCATCTATTGAAAATACTGTTAATAGGAGTAGAACATGTGCAAAATTACACAATTAATCATACCACTTCTCCAGAATTACAGTACCAGTCGTAATTCAGTTACAAATAAATGATCCCTCCCAGAGACAGTGGCCTCACCATTTGAAGTATTACCCCATATTCTAACCTCTTCACTTACAAAAAAAATTAAAGAAATGAATCACTTCTCTGGGGACATATTATGCTCAGTTAACCAAAAAAGTCTACTGAACATTCAAAAGTCCTCAGGAAATCATTGACCTATGCAGTATTGTCATGGTTTCTTTTCCTGCCACGTGCCTGTGGTTTAGGAGCAGTTAGAAATGATGTTCCAATTATGTACAAAGGAAGCTTTTCATTGATTGAGTATTTACATTAGTATTAGGTAGATGCTGTAGAGATTGGTTTATCAGTCATATCTTAAAGAAAGGCTCACATAACGTTCAAATTGCTGTTACAAGAAAAAGCAGGCTGAAACAGTCACTGGTATACATAGTAACATAGTAACATAGTAGATAAGGCTGAAAAAAGACATGCGTCCATCAAGTCCAGCCCAGCCCGTATATGGACGTGTTTCAATAAAGTGTAGTGTATATGATGTTGATTGCACTGTTTTTTGACATGTTATGTAGATGACATGCAGGGCTTGCTGGCGTTAACCCTTTGAGTGCCAGAACGGCATCCAACGCATTGCTTTGCATTTCAATGAATTTTTCCCAAATTCCCATTGATTTAAACAGAGCTTTTAACCCTGTGAATACTAGAGAGGTCTCCCATGCATTGCTTCACACATCTTTAGCATTTAAGGGGTTAAAACCCTCATTCAAATCAATTAAATATTTATTTATAGCCTGTGGTGCAGTTCATTTGTTCCAGAATTGCTCCTGGTTTCTATAGTGAATGTGGCCTAGGGAAGTACAGCAAGCCAAGACTTATCCTCACGGGTTCACTTTTAAATGGTCACAGTTGAAATATTGTGCGGCTGCCTGCCGCAATCAACATGTTGCTTGGATGAAAAGGGCAACATGAGAATCTTGCCCTGCATATAAGAGCAAGATTCTCATGTCGCCCCCTTAAATGTTGCATCAAATTGCCAGCATAGCTGACTATGGATCCAGCCTTCTATAAATCCGTCAGTGTACTGCTGCTGTATAATAAAATCATTACGAGGGACTTTTAGATGGCCAATAGACTGCCTGTCATCTCCTAGCGAGCAATAACCTTTTTTTTGTGGTACTCAAACAGTTAAGCTACATATGGAACAAACATATGTAGGATTTTTAGTCCTTTGTTCCATATGTAGCTTAACCCTTTGAGTTCCACACAAAAAAATTATATTGTGCACCAGGAGATGACAGGCAGTCCATTGGCCATCTAAAAGTCTCTCTTAATGATTATATTATACAGAAGCAGTACACCAAAGGATTTATAGATGGCTGGATCCGTAGTCAGGTATGCTGGCAATTTGATGCGGCATTTAAGGGAGCGACATGAGAATTTTGCGCTTATATGCAGGGCGAAATTCTCATGTCGCTCTTTTCACCCAGGCGACATGTTGATTGTGGAAGGCAGTAGCACAATATTTCAACTGCGACCATTTAAAAGAATCCATCCAAAAAACCATCCTCATGGACCCTAACAGACCATGCTCCTTACCTATAAAATCAAACTGGAGAAACTCTGGGGCAAACCAACATCACCTATACTGAAGCCTTGTACTTGCACTTTTGATCTCCTCCTACTGTCTGTGTATGTTGCCATGATTACTGATTAGATTGCAATCTCTTTGGAGCAGGGTCTCCTTCCCAATGTATGGTTCACTTTGATAATGCAATGATCACACTTTAGCCCAGTGCTCTTAACCCTGTATTTTTGTGTTGTCCTATTACTATTTCTGTACATGCAGGGCACTATGTAAATAAAGACATACACATCATTGGGGAGATTGAAATCCAGGGCAACACTAACATATATTTGAAAAAATTGTGTTTTTCTTCCTTACTGCAGGTTTCGTGAGGGATTGGTGATAGAGTGGCAGCAAAAAAATTGATGAAATTCAAATAGAATAAAAGCCAGGTTTTTCTACTCATCTACAATATACACTTTTGGGGGTAAAATGCATTGCAGCATTGCCAAACAGCTTGAAATGAGACAAGGCACCAGCTGTAAAAATGGCATGTCTGTAAGAGGAAACACACCTGTTCCAACTGGGGCCAGTAGCTCCCCCAAACCCTGACAAACCTATGCATATGGGGCATTGCTATACTCAGAAGAATGAGCCAATCACTAATCAATGCAGTTTATAAAATATTCACCTATCCTGTGCTTGAAATTCACATCAACATTGAAGTCTAAGTGTGAAAAACGCTGTTTTTTTTTTACTTACGTCAAGTTTTACAATTAATTGGTGGTAAAAAGTTTGTGTAAAAAATTTGAAAACACACCTAAAATGAAAGCCTTGGGTGTCTACTTTCCAAAAATATACACTTTTGGGGGGAAATCTTAGAGTGGAGCTCTGTTACACAGCCGCAAATGAGACATGGCACCAGTGATGCAAGCTGTGAAAATTCAAAGTGTGAACCTGGAAACGCGCATGTTCCAATTTGGGCCCCGAAGCTCCCCCAAACCATGAGAAAGCTATGCATATGGGGTATTGCCATACTCAGAAGAAGGAGCTGAACACTAATCAATGCATTGTTAAAAATCTTCACCTATCAGGTGCTTGAAATTCACATCAACATTGAAGTCTAAGTGTGAAAAATGCTGAATTTTTTACTTATGTCAAGTTTTATGAGGGATTGGAGGTAAAATGGCTGTGTAAAAAATTGAAAGCACACCTAAAATGAAAGCCTGGGGTGTCTACTTTCCAAAAATATACACTTTTGGGAGGAAATCTTGCGAAACCTATGCATATGGGGCATTTCCATACTCAGAAGAAGGAGCTGAACACTAATCAATGCATTTTTAAAAACCTTCACCTATTCTGTGCATGAAATTCACATGAACATTGAAACCTAAGTGTGAAAAACGCTGAATTATTATCCTTACATGAAGTTTTGCAAGGGATTGGTAGTAAAATGGCTGCATACAAAATTTGAAAACATACATAAAATGAAAGCCTGGTATGTCTACTTTCCAAAAATATACACTTTTGGGGGGGAATTTTAAAGTGTGGCACTGGTACACAGCCCCAAATGAGACATGGCACCAGTGACGCAAGCTGTGAAAATTCAAAGTGTGAAAATGGAAACGCGCATGTTCCAATGTTCCCCCAAACCTTGAGAAACCTATGCATATGGGGTATTGATGTACTCAGAAGAAGGAGCTGAACACTAAACAATGCAATTTTAAAAATCTTTGCCTATCCTGTGCTTGATATCAACAGTAATTTTGAAAAGTGTGAAAACTGCAAAAAAATCAAATTTTTACACAATTTTGGAACATATTTCTGGAAAAATAGCTGCATAGAAAACTCCAAAATTCTACTGATTATTTACCTTATGTTGTCTGCTTTTCAGAAACATATACCTTTGTGGGACATTTTTGGGTTCTGGCACCATCAACTAAGATATGATACTCACATACCAACTGTTGAAAAATTACAGGTTGGAAAAAATGGTGTCCATCTTGTAATATTTACCTTGTAAATGTTAGAAAGGGATTGAAATACTAGGCACATGGGGTGCTTACATATTCAGGAGAAGCAAATGAATATATTTAAGGGTATTTTTTGTAATGAACTAATAGTATACAAATCCTGACAGGAAAATGTAATCAAAATGTTTAATTTTTTCCTCTTTTTTTCTATTTTAATCAAATTAAACGATGAGAAATTCATATAATTGTGGTATCAAAAGAAAGTCCTACTTGTGCTTAAAAAACAGTATATCATTTGTGTGGGTGTATTAAAGAAATTAAAGAGAAAATATGGTTGAACAAAGACATAGTCAAAAAAGTAAAAATTGCTCCAGTCCATAAGTGAAATCCACGTCATATTTTCCCAGTCCTTAAGGGGTTAAGAACCACAGAGGTGTATGATTCATTGTGAAGCTGTCATTGCTTTAAGCATAATGAGTATGACTGTTTTTGATCAAAGGGCTCAGTGAAAATGCAATATTAACGCCTTAAGGACCAGAGGCATGCGCAACAACTTGTGTTAGGGCTGGTAACTAGAAGCCATTTTTGAGACTTGTATATTATCAAATAATGAGCAGCAATATTTTTACAGTGTTTAGGTATAATTCTAATACAACCAATAGTTAGTTTGGGCCGTATGTTCAAAAGAAAAGCGGAGGAGTTCTGGGGCAAACCATTTGCGCTATAGGGGAGAAGGAAAATTCCCATTGATTTAAATGGCTCTTTTTAACCCTTTGAATGCAAGAGGTCTCCAATGCATTGCAAAACAATGTGTTTGAGACCTATCTAGCATTCAAGGGGTTAAAATGCTTTCAAATGAATGGCAATATTTGGATTTTTTTTAGTTCTCCCATATAGTGCAAATGGTTTGCCCCAGAACTTCTCCATTTTTCTTTTGAACATACGGACCTTAAAGGGATAGTAATACTTCATTTTATCTTTATTTTATTTTGTAGGCATTAAAAAAACATGAAGAACGATATCAGTCTTATCGCTCAAACCTTTATGGTTTGAGAGATATTCACAAGCAAAGTTTCCCCTCCTGCCCCTTTTACCTAGTGTAAGCCATCTCTTCTCAGATGTGGAATGCAGTCCATAGACCAGACAGATAACAGCAGAGGACAATCTTCTTTCTATGAAAACAATGAAAACCCTGCCCCCCTTGACAAGTTTTTCAGGTTTTTCCCTTCTCTTAATTGAAGATTGTCCCTCTCTGCAGTCTACCTGGGCACCTCCCTTCTGATCTGGCTGAGCAGTGTTACATCAGTAAAAGGGGTGGGAGGGGGATATTTTGTCATTGAATTACTCTTGAACTACAACTGTGACAGAATTGAAATAACACTCTCCAAAGTCCAAATACTATGATGATTAATTAGAGCTGCTTTTATTATGAAACATTACTATCCCTTTAACCCTTTGAGTGCCAGAGGGGTACGCAATGCATTGCTTTGCAATGCGTTGCGTACCCCTCTGGCACTCAAAGGGTTAAAGGGGATGTATCACCTCATAACATTTTTACCATATGTTTTGTTAATAAAGTTGTGTTAGGAAAGCTGGGTTTTGTTTTCTAAATGTAAGTAGTTTTAAAGATATTGTATCTTCAAGTTGTTCCAGTCATGGCACACGCTGAATCAGCAGCAAAGCTCTTCTTTACATCCCAATTCTCCTCCCTCCTCCTTCCCAGCTGCCACTGGGAGTGTGTTCACGCTTCCCTTCAGTGTGCTGTGAATGGCTTCTATCATTATATCAAGCTCCGGTTAGCATTATACTTAGGTTGTAACCTGCGAGGGAGGTGGGAGGAAAAGGAGAGCTGTGCTGAAGATTTAGGGTGCCCATGATGCGGAATTGCGCAGCACAGAAGATACAATATCTTTAAAAGTACTTAAATTTAGAAATAAAAACACAGCTTTCCTGATACCACTTTATTAACAAAACCTATGGTAAAAGAATTTTATAAGGTGATACATCCCCTTTAAATTTCTTTTAAGCCTAGAGAACGACTGGGGCAAGCTGGTTTATGCACTCAGCTAGGGTACAGACTTTTCAATATCATTGTTTTTAAAATTTACAGACTATAATAAAATGTAAAATTTATTTTTCATAATTATCCGTATCTGGTTGGGAATGTGGGTGTTATCTCCAGTGAGTGCTAAAACAGCAGGGACATCTGCTTGTCTCCTTTGTTATGTATCTCTGTTACCCTGTAGGCAACTTTGGAGCTACTCAATAATTACCCCCATAGGAATCCTTAAGGAGGCATTGTCATAACTGGGAACTCTCCAGATCTGCCCCAGAGACTCATATTTTTAGTGTTAATTACCAGGTCTTTGGGGACAGAGGCTTATTCTCCAATGGTGGCGAGTTTCCCGTGAAACTTTGCCCACTTCTCCTCCCACTTCCCACCCACTTTCGCTCCTTCCCACCCATTTTTCCTCCTTCTCACTCTGTTCCTCCCACTTCCTGCCCACTTTTCGTCCTTCCCACACTGTTCTGCCCACTCCCCACCCACTTCCCACCCACTTCACAAGTACAATGCCTATAAGCCATGTCGACCCATTTAAGCACCCCCTTATGACGTGAATCATGTCATTTACATACACCAGGTCGGAGCACACAAGCTCTCTCTCTGTGGCTCCTGAGTATGAAGTTCCCAGGTATGGCCATTGTACACTTTTTCTAGTTGTTTGGTTCTTTTTTTTTTTTTTTTTTTACTAAATCTGCCAGCACTGGAGCAGACTACGTAAAATAAAATAATTGGCATTTTAAGATAAAAAAGAGGGGACTAGCCCAGCGGGAAGGGGTTATCAAGGTTGCCCTCATGCAGACCTAAGTACGGGTCTCCTTACAGTAGTCTCCTAAGTCTGCTGCCCTCTTGAACAGTATGACAATCCATCACAAAGGAGGCAGAGATTAAATAAAGATGGGCACACGTAGGGACTTATTCAAGGCAAAGATTTGTTCAGAGCATACCAAATGCACCATGGGAGGGCAGAATGAAAGTTCAAAAAATCCTTTTGATTTAGAATATGGCTTTAGCCCCTTGAATACTAGAGAGATAATCAATGAACTGTGAAGAAATTCTCTTTCATTCAAGGGGATAAATGACCTAATTATGTTTGTACACCTCTGGCACTCAACGGGTTAACCCTTATGGTGTACTTGGTATGTTCCTGAAATGCTTATCTTTTGCTTTCTGCGTAAGGCCCACAGAGTCCATATTTAAATGCATAGGGCATGGCCAAGCCCACCTTACCGTGGAAGCCCACCTTACCGTGGAGCATGGCTCTCTAGAGTTGTTTTATTTATTTATTTTTGCAAATATATGGTTTAACCCTTTGAGTACCAGAGAAGTACCCAATTCATTGCATTTCAATGTGTTGGATACCTCTCTGGCTCTCAGCCTATCAATTAATTAGCTAATTAACACATGAGGTAGTAGGCCAGTAGGCCTATCCATTTGCCTGTGATGTAATTGACACCCTAAGTTCTAAAGAACAGCTCAGTCTGTTTAATACCAGTATTCCACTCATGATCAAATTGATCAGTGAATAGCAATAGGCTTATAACTATACAGTTCATTAAAACTATTTGCTGGATAACCAGTTAAAATTCACAGTACTTTCCTGTTATCCGGAACCATTTTCAAAACAACCGTTTTCAAAACATTTTTTCAAACAAAATCGTTATTCTAATATTTTACCCATGGTTCCACTGTTTTACATGGACTTTATTCTGACAGGAAATAACAACAACAGATTCTGGCAGGAATTAGTTTTGAAAACGGTTCCGGATAACAGGAAAGTACCAAATTCTTCACTACCATCAATAAAAATTAATGCATTTTCTATATATGGAAATTTGACCATGTAACCCACAACTGAAAAGACTTGAAAGTCCTCACTGAGTATCTATGGAACCAGAGCATGCAATCCCACATACTTCCAGGTTGCAATACAGCTGAGGGGGTCAGTTTTCTGCCCCACACCAGTCATCCGAATAGCTGACAAGTATCAGCTGTAGGATTTTTACTAAGTCTGTATCACGGTGCCCGTGATCTTCTTTGCCAGCGACATTGTTACTTTCTGTTCCATTCCTGCTGGGCTTTTATTGGCCGCTGGGTTCTGCCCCACTCAGCGTTAGCCTTAACCTCGGTCCTGTCATTACTTTGGCACCCTTTCGTGGTGTTCCTGTACCTGGCGTTTGTACTGCTGTTGGTTCCTGCTCCTTGTATGACCCAGTTTTCCCTGACCTTGCTCCTGTCTCTTCTGCCCCGTGATTCCGTTGCTGACTAGGACTGGCTGACTACCACTCTGTGTATCGATCCTAGCTGTGGCTGACTACCACTCTGTGTATCGATCCTAGCTGTGGCTGACTACCACTCTGTGTACCAATCCTGGCTGTGGCTGATGACCGCTCTGTGTACAGATCCTGGCTGTGGCTGACTACCACTCTGTGTACTGATCCTGGCTGTGGTTGACTACCCGATTCGTTGCTGACTAGGACTGGCTGACTACCGCTCTGTGTACAGATCCTGGCTGTGGCTGACTACCCAATCCGTTGCTGACTAGGACTGGCTGACTACCGCTCTGTGTACCAATCCTGGCTGTGGCTACTACCTGATCCATCGCTGACTAGTGTCTTGTCAGTGCCTGTCAGTGTTGTCTCCTGTTACCCTCATGTCCTGGGACTAGTGCCTTGCCAGTGCCTGTCAGTGCTGCTTCCGGTTACCCTAGTCTCCTGGGACTAGGGCCTTGCCAGTGCCTGTCAGTGTTGCCTCCGGTTACTCTAGTCTCCTGGGACTATTGTCTTGTCAGTGATTGTCAGTGTTGCCACCTGTTACCCTAGCTTGCTAGGGATCTGGTCACTTTCTGTGTCCAGTATTGTAGTCTCCTTCTATCCAGTCCTCTGAGATTTGGGCACTTGTGATGACCATTTCCATTTCTCTGTTATCCCTTGTTTTCTAGGCCAGGTCACTCTCCAGTGTCCCGGCTTGCTGTTGTTCTATCCCTAGCCTTCTAGGGATTCTGCCCTGCAGTCACCTACCGTCTCGCTAGTTGGGTACGCTTCTTAGGTTTGGTACTGCTGAGGTTCTGTTCCTGGTTCCTGTCTTCTGATCCAGCCTGCAGTATTACTGTATTGTTTTGCTATTCTCCTGCACCCTGACTTGTGTCAGATTTGGGAAGTACCACGGTACTGTCCGGATCTGGACCTTTGAAGGGTGACCTTGTGCACTTTATTATTCTTAATAAAGCTGATTTTACCTTATTAACTTGTCTGAGTGTTCTTACAATCCATGACAGTCTGTTCCCATAGGAGCAGACTTAGCAAAACACGATAATCAGCCCTTTTATTACATAGGGGGAAAACAAATCAATGCATCTTTCAAAGTAAAATCACATTTTGGCTACTCTGAACATGCTTTGTAACACTGGCAGGTCCACTGTTTACCTTTGCATTATATTCCAGAAACAAAATTACAATCACTCAAGGTAAATGTTCCACTAGGCTGCCACTGTTCTGCCTGCAGAGTACTTCATATGCAGGCATCACAGAGCACGAAATAGCTTATTCGGTCAAACTGATCACCCTGGAAATGGCACTCAAAGTTTACTTTGAATCTATTGAAATTGGGCAGCTGTGTAAATATAACATGTTCTTTTCAGGCATGCAGAGTTTTATCTTTTTCCAAATAAATAGCAAATGGATTAAAACTTAAAAAAGGCAGACATCTGCAAACTGGATTCTGTTACTCAAAGCTGCACTTACCAGAAAGTAACATATTCATTTTAGTATTAAAGGAGCCATAGATTTTCCTTGTGAAATATGTGTTATATCTTTTTTCTTACAGCTTAAAATATGGCTACTCCCATGGCTGGAAGATCTTTCATTCAATTGTTATTACACTTATAACTTTGTCTATATGGCAGATTGCTTTTATAATGCCCTATAAGGGAGATTCAGTCACTATGGCTGTTCACAGTAAATAATGGGAACAGTTCTACCTGGGGGGGAGTAACATTATTTTACTCAGCAACGCTGTCACCTTCTATAATAATATACCCCACTTAACCAAAAAATCCTAATGGCTTCAATTAATCAATTCTGCATAGTCTGGATCTCCATAATTAATATTTAGTCAGTACTGCATGCAGTGTCCACAGAGATGAACTTGATTCCTTGTACAAAGACTCCAAGACCCCAAAACTCACCCTAATGAAGTCTTCCTTCTTTCTTAATGAAACTACAATGGGAGAAGTCTGAGTTCCTCCTTTAGACCAGTAAGAAAAAAAAATCACGTCTACCTCTATGGATTATAGATTAACTAGTGTAAAAGCCTGGGTAAACGGGCCAAGGTCAGGGTGATGCTAACCCTTTGAGTACTCCTCTGGAACTCAAAGGGTTAAAAGGCCGGTCCTGCTCTGCGTCCTGCTGCCGACGCAGTCATGCACTGTAGAGACTGCCCGAAAGCACAGAATTCTCCCAGCACAGAACTCCCAGCATTCTGTGCATTTGGGCAGTCTCTACTGCACATGACGGTTCTGACAAACATCCTTGCTAATTATTATATAAGATTGGTGGGAACCAACTGATGCAGAACAAATTCATAGATTTATTAATTTATAGTAACACCTATAATTTTTCCCCAGCAAAATAAACATTATCCACACCTAAATAGTGGAGAAACTCATATAAATAAATAAAATTATGATGTTAGAAAGCTGAAAAATGTTTAAACTATTAACAACAAGCACAAACAATATCTGACTGAGAATCAATTTTAAATCCAGGGACAAAATCAGGATCCATGGAGAAGGCACCCAAACCAAGGACTGTCCCTAGAAATTAGGGAGAGTTGGCAGGTATGCTATCAGTAATATACATATTTTGAGAGTTTTACATCCCTGGCTTTCATGTGGACAAGTATGCAAACAAGGACCGCACTCCAGCATAATGTATAAAACCAGCTTTTTCTTTATTACATGATATAAACAATGAACGCTACACATGCCGCATCAGTCTCGCGCATTTCTCGCGGGATTGGTTGCTGTACCTGATAGGTGTGAACCTTGACTTTAAGAGATGGGAGAGGAGGTCATTTCCTTAGTCTATGATTAAGCACTCAGGTATGAAACGCGTGAGACTGATGCTGCATGTGTAGCGTTCATTGCTGATATCATGTAATAAAGAAAAAGCTGGCTTTATACATTAATCTGGAGTGCGGTTCTTGTTTGCATACTTTGAGTTTCACAAAAGGGTTGGGAATCCTGAGAACCTGCACCGCGATCAAGAAACCAGCCGGCGGTGAGTTATATGCCACTCGATACCTTGTTATTATTTGAGGAACTTTGTCTCCAGCAGTGCCATTGTGTCTGTGTTTGTTATGGTTTCATGCAGACAAGTCCCTTTGAATATGCATATTTGAGAACTTCATTCAAAACTGTTATATTAGCAGAAGTCCATCAGATGCATGTATTAGGAACTATTCATAACTGAAAGTCTTCCAGTACAGTACAGAAATGAGCACCTTGAGAGCCAGAGTGATGCTTATTATACCACTCTGGTCTTCAATAGTTTCATTTGTATTTCAAACTGTACTGAAACTTTTCATTAGCAGCTCACCATAAAAATGCAAAGTATTAATAGCTCATAAATAGTGTTGAGCGAGCATGCTCGGCCGAAGCTCGGTTCGGCTCGAGCATCGCTCTGCTCGGCACATGGCGGTACTCGTACGAGTACCGCATGTGCTCGCCCGCCATGTTCGGATCTCCTCCCCGCACGTTTCGCGGCTGCTGCGCAGCCAATAAACGTGCAGGGAGGCTCTGACATCAGTGTAATGCCAGCAGCCATGTTGGCTGCTGGCATTACACTGATTGGCTGGCCAGAACCCGTGATCGGGTGCTGTATAGCACCTGACCAGCGAGTTCGGCTCAGTCTTAGCCAGGGAGAGATGAGGATAGGAAGGGAAAGTCAGTGTAGGGAGAAGAAAAGCAATTGTGAAAAAAAAAAAAGACCCAAAAGTCCTTTTTAGGACTACTGTGTGTGGGGGCAGCAGTTTATTTTGTGTGGGGGGGCAGAGAAAAAAAAAAAAAACTTCATATATTCTGTTTAGTGTGCAAAGTTGCAGATTAGAGCACATTCTGTTTAGTGTGCAAAGTTGCAGATTAGAGCACATTCTGTTCAGTGTGCAAAGTTGCAGATTAGCAGCACATTCTTTTTAGTGTGCAAAGTTGCAGATTAGAGCACATTCTGTTTAGTGTGCAAAGTTGCAGATTAGCAGCACATTCTGTTTACTGTGCAAAGTTTCAGAATAGGAAAACATTCTGTTAAGTCTTCAAACTGTAAAATATCAAAGTCACATATTCCATTCACTGTGCGTCGCCGCAGTTAAGAAGCAAATTCTGTTTACTGTGCAAAGTTTCAGAATAGGAAAACATTCTGTTAAGTCTTCAAACTGTAAAATATCAAAGTCACATATTCCATTCACTGTGCGTCGCCGCAGTTAAGAAGCAAATTCTGTTTACTGTGCAAAGTTTCAGAATAGGAAAACATTCTGTTAAGTCTTCAAACTGTAAAATATCAAAGTCACATATTCCATTCACTGTGCGTAGCCGCAGTTAAGAAGCAAATTCTGTTTACTGTGCAAAGTTTCAGAATAGGAAAACATTCTGTTAAGTCTTCAAACTGTAAAATATCAAAGTCACATATTCTATTCACTGTGCGTCGCCGCAGTTAAGAAGCAAATTCTGTTTACTGTGCAAAGGTTCAGAATAGGAAAACATTCTGTTAAGTCTTCAAACTGTAAAATATCAAAGTCACATATTCCATTCACTGTGCGTAGCCGCAGTTAAGAAGCAAATTCTGTTTACTGTGCAAAGTTTCAGAATAGGAAAATATTCTGTTAAGTCTTCAAACTGTAAAATATCAAAGTCACATATTCCATTCACTGTGCGTAGCCGCAGTTAAGAAGCACATTCTGTTTACTGTGCAAAGTTGCAGATTTGCAGCACATATTCCGTGTAATATGAAGAAGGCGGGTAAAAAGGGACGGGGAAGTGGACGTGATCCTGATAGTTCAGGGCGCGGGTCAGGACGCGTAGAAACTGCGCCTGGTGCCAGAGCACAAGACAGAAAGACATCCACCATACCTAGCTTCATGTCTGATTTTACAGGGCGTCGCAGGACATCACTCTCGAGGTCCGACCACTGCGAACAGGTGGTCGGTTGGATGTCAGCTGATACTGCTTCCAGTCGGTTAAGCACCACCCTGTCTTCCACCAAGTCCACTCTCAGTAGCCAAGAGTCTGGTCAACATAATCCTCACTCTGATCATCCTTCCTCCCACCATAGACGGTCTGGTCAAAGAAGTGATCCCACACTGGGATATAGTGAGGAGCTCGTCTCATCACCAATCCTTAATTTGAACCTCTCTCCAAGCACGCTTGCAGAGGAACATGACATCTTGTGCCCTGATTCACAACCTCTAGAGGGTACCCAATCACAAGAAGATGACAGAGGGGAACGGCATTTAAGGTCAAAGGAAGTGGATGATGATGATGATGAGACACAGTTGCCATTAAATCAACCACTATTACTGTCTCAAGACCTTGATGAGGAGGATGATATACAGTTGTCAATGACTGAGTATGTGGTGGGATCAAGACATGAGGAGGATGATCAGAGTGAGGAAGTGGAGGAGGACTTGGTGGACGATGAGGTGACTGACCCCACCTGGGAAGGTGTAGAGCCGAGCGATGACAGCAGTCCTGAGGGTGAGCCATCTGCAGCACCGCAACAGGCTGGAAGAGGCAGTGGTGTGGCTACAGAAAGAAGGCGGACCGCACCAAACCGGCCCGCAAATGTTCCACGGAGCACCCCCTTGCGTAAATCTCCCTTGCCAAGGGGTAGGTGTTCCGCGGTATGGCGTTTTTTTAAGGAAAGTGCGGACGACAAAAGAATTGTAGTTTGCAACCTGTGCAACACCAGAATGAGCCGAGGCATGAACACTAGAAACCTCACCACCACCAGCATGATCCGACACATGGCATCCAAGCACCGTAATAAGTGGGAGGAACGCCTGGATCGCCCATCTGTATCTGCAGGCCACACCACTGCCTCCTCTTCCCCTGTTTTCGGTGCCGGCCAATCGCCTGTCGAAGGCGCAGGCCCGCATACCTCCCGCCCTGCACCTGTACCATCTGAAGCACCATCAGCGACCACATCCACTTCCCTGTCCCAGCACAGCGTCCAAATATCGTTACCCCAGGCATTTGAGCGCAAGCGAAAATACCCAGCCACCCACCCACAGGCCATAGCACTAACCTCACACCTTTCCAAATTACTGGCCATCGAAATGCTGCCATTTAGGCTTGTGGAGACTGAGTCCTTCTGCAGCCTGATGGCAGCAGCTGTCCCTCGGTACGCAGTCCCCAGCCGCCACTACTTTTCCCGGTGTGCCGTCCCCGCCTTACACCACCATGTGTCCCGTAACATCACCCGTGCCCTGACCAACACAGTTACTGGGAAGGTCCACTTAACGACTGACACATGGACAAGTGCTTGTGGCCAGGGATGCTACATTTCCCTGACGGCACACTGGGTGAATGTCGTGGAGGCTGGGAGCGACTCGGACCCTGGGATGGCACAGGTGCTACCCACGCCGAGGATTGCGGGCCCTACCTCCATCAGGGTTTCCGCCAGCACCTACGTTATTGGCTCCTCCTCCTCCGTTTCCACCTCCGAATTCTCTGCGCGCAGCGCCACTCACCCATCAGCCGGTAGCTGGAAGCAGTGTAGCACTGCAGTGGGGAAGCATCAACAGGCCGTGCTGAAGCTGATCTGCCTTGGGGACACACAGCACACGGCCTCAGAGCTGTTGCAGGGGATTAGTCACCAGACCGAGCAGTGGCTCTCGCCACTCAACCTGCAACCAGGCATGCTTGTGTGTGATAATGGGCGTAACTTGGTGGCGGCTTTGGAGCTCGGCAAGCTCACACACGTACCATGCCTAGCGCATGTATTTAATTTAGTGGTTCAGCGATTTCTAAAAACCTACCCCAATTTGCATGATCTCTTGACCAAGGTGCGCCGCGTGTGTGCACATTTCCGTAAGTCATCTACAGCTTCAGCCGGCCTGTTGAAGCTGCAGCAGCGCTTACAATTGCCAGCTCACCGGCTGCTGTGTGACGTGAGCACGCGCTGGAACTCCACCTTCCACATGTTGGCCCGGCTTTGTGAGCAGCAGAGGGCAGTAGTGGAGTACCAGCTGTTACACGGTCGTCGCCTCTCCGTTCAACTTCCTCTAATCAGAAGTGAGGAGTGGGAATGGATGTCAGACCTCTGTGAGGTTTTACGCAATTTTGAGGAATCGACACAGATGGTGAGCGGCGATAACGCTATTATCAGTGTAACCATCCCACTTCTGTGTCTACTGAAACGCTCTCTGCTCACAATTAAAACCGACGCTTTGCATGTGGAAGAGGTGGAAATGGGGGAGGAAGAGCTTACACAAGGTGATAGCCAGAGCACCCTCACTTCGTCTTCTCAGCGACAATTGGAGGAGGCGGAGGAGGAGGAGGAGGAGGAGGAAGACACGGTTGCCTCCGCTACAGAGGGTAGCCATGGAACTTTAGTTCCATCTCTTCAGCGTGGGTGGGCAGAAGAGGAGGAAGAGGATGAGGAGATTGAGAGTCATCCTCCTGGTGAGGACAGCGAAATCTTGCCTGTTGGTACTCTGGCACACATGGCTGACTTTATGTTAGGCTGCCTTTCCCGTGACCCACGCGTTATACACATTTTAGACAACACGGATCACTGGGTGTTCACCCTTCTGGACCCCCGCTACAAAGAGAATTTCTCATCTCTCATTCCTCCGGTGGAGAGGACAAGCAAAATGGTGCAATACCAGAAGGTTCTTGTTGAAAAATTGCTCCAAAATTTTCCATCTGACAACGCTGGCGGCAGAGTACGTGCTACCTTGGCCAACAGAGAAGGGGAGAAAAGGGGAGCACACAGCAGTTCCGACAAAGGCAGGGCAACACTCTCCAAGGCGTGGGACACCTTCATGACACCCCGCCAGCACCCTCACCCTGATGCGCAGCCTAGTATCACAAGGAGGGAAAAGTTTTGGAAGATGGTGAAGGAGTACGTAGCAGACCGTGTCAGCGTCCTCAATGATCCCTCTGTGCCTTACAACTACTGGGTGTCCAAGCTGGACACGTGGTATGAACTGGCACTCTACGCCTTGGAGGTGCTGGCCTGCCCTGCCGCCAGCGTTCTGTCTGAGCGGGTATTTAGTGCTGCTGGTGGCATCATAACAGATAAGCGTATCCGCCTTTCCACCGAAAATGCTGATAGGTTGACACTTATAAAAATGAACAAGGCCTGGATTTCCCCTGACTTCTCCACTCCACTGGAGGAAAGCCCCGGGGGAACATAAACTCACTTTATATATGTTATTTACAATGATGGGAATACTCTGTATTCCCATTCACCCCTTCCACCCAAAAAATGGGTATATGGTTGACTCTCTTCCATGTACCCTGGGATATAATTTTTATATAGGGCCAGCTCACCAGCGGGCCCTGTGATATAATTTTTATATAGGGCCAGCTCACCAGCGGGCGCTGTTTGACAATTTTTGTATAGGTCAGCTCACCAGCGGGCCTTCTCATATAATGTTTTATTGGGTCAGCTCTCTAGCGGGCCCTCTCATATAATGTTTTATAGCGTCAGCTCACTAGCGGGCCTTCGCATATAATGTTTAGGATGGTCAGCTCCGCAGCAGACCCTCACCCATAATGTTTTAGATGGTCGGCTCAGCGCACGTTTCCCTCTTAATCATGGCCCCAGTTCAGAAAAATCGAGGAAATTTTTGGGAGAATTTGCCTTTGCGCACGTTTCCCTCTTAATCATGGCCTCAGTTCAGAAAAATCAAGGACATTTTTGGGAGAATTTGCCTCTGCGCACGTTTCCCTCTTAATCATGGCCTCAGTTCAGAAAAATCGAGGAAATTTTTGGGAGAATTTGTCTCTGCGCACGTTTCCCTCTTAATCATGGCCTCAGTTCAGAAAAATCGAGGAAATTTTTGGGAGAATTTGCAGATGATATACAAGTAAATATACAGCAAATACTGTTTGGTAACAATTTTTCGCCTAAAGTCGTTTTTATCTTCCTTTTTGTGTGTTTTACGGTCAGTCTGTAAAAATGGCGTACTACGGGCGAAAGATCGTTCCCAGCAGCGATGTTGGAGTCCAAGATGCATCCAGACATCCTCCCTATGCTGTCCCTGAACCATTTCTGTGGTGTTGCCATCATTTTCTGCCCTTTTCCTATGGACCAGGCACCCTCCCCTCATCAGAGCAGGGGGTGCCTGGTGTAATGCTCGAGTCCTCCCATTGACTTCAATGGGGCTCGGGTGCTCGGCCGAGCACTCGAGCCTCCGGGGGTGCTCGGCCAGAGCACCCGAACACCCGAGCATTGGGGTGCTCGCTCATCACTACTCATAAACTCTTCATCTGACAGTCTTTTAGTTAACATAACGCATTATCAGTTTTTAATGGTGTTTTCAAATATGCAAACTTGAATTCAAGCTGACAAGTCCACACCACACCTACTTCAGAGGAAATGTAGTTGACAAACTATGATGTTCTTAGCTATAATATGAACATAGTTGAGGATTATTGTGCATTCTTCCGTATCATGTACATGCAAAGTAATATTCAGAAGGTCAGGGTGATAAAACTATAACAACTCAGATTGGATTTTGTTTTTAATTTCTGTTGCTGCTCCCAAACTAGCAATTCTATCAGTTTGCCTCGGCCACTTTGTGTATTGTAGAACTGTATTTGCTGAGTATTTATAGCAGACGCAGAATGTCATCCCTGGGTAATACACAGCACAGTCTCTTGGAACCACAGTATCATTACATATACCATGTCTGAAAATATTCACTCTGACAAACATTTTTTTTCCTCCAGAGAACAACATGTATTTTATATACACAGTGAGGCTGATTTACTAAGAAGAACTAAAACAGCCAGCTTTTGCATAGAGGAAAAATAAAATACACTTCAATTTAAATGAAAATACAATGCCTTGAATACTAGAGAGGTTTCAAAATATTCCCTTCAAGGGGTTAAAAAACACAACTTAAAGTGGAACTAACATTTTATAATGACTAGAGTGAATGTAACACGGCTTTCAAAACTGCATATATTTATGTTAGATATTATTTATTTAACTATAATTTGAGATAATTAGCTTTAGCAGAAATAGCAGAAATGTAAAGATGGCCAAAAATGCACCATCCCTGTCATCTTCTTTATCATTAGCTCTTCTTCCCAATTACACAAAGTCAGAGAAAATTCCAGAGAGGTCAAGCCTACTGCTCCTGCTTTTATTAGAAAAACACCTAGACCCTCCACTTGTGTTGTTGATGGTACTACTGAGAAGAATCATAGTAATCACTCAGCATCAGGTTTAGGACTCCCTCATTCTGAACAGAATCTAGAGTATGTAGATCCTTCACTCAGTATTAGGGGTGGGCGGAAAGTGAGAAAAATTTTCTGCACGACTTTTGCAAAAAATGTATGATTTTTCTTTTTTTTTCACAAAAGTTTTCTCCTTTTCTCCAATGCAACATTGTTTTCCTTTTCACCTTTTCCAACAAATTTTTCTAGTTTTCTAACACATTTTTCTACTATTTAACACATTTTTCTCATATTCCAACATATTTTTCACCTATGTTAACTATGATGCAACATTTCCCCAAACAATATTACTTTTTCTGAGGGCTGTAGTGGTATGGGATGACGTGGGATGATTGAGGGGAGGAGCGTCCAGGCCTCACGGACTAGACTAGCGGGCTGGATAGCATCCGCACCCCTTTGGCTGGCGACTGACCTGAAGGGATAAACCTACTGCCCAGATGAGAGCGGCGGAAGCATCCGAGGTTGGGAGCTGGAGGTGACCAGGCGGACTTGGAGTTCCGGCTGGGTTATGGGGAGAGAGCAGTGATTTCCCTGTGTATTCGGTGATCCGGCCTGGTTGCGGGGGGCTCGTGGTGATCTCCCGTGTTTCGGTGGCATGGTGGATGGGGCTAAATAAGAACTCACACTGAATGGAATATGTGACTTTGATATTTTAGTTTGAAGACTTAACAGTATTTCTTCCTATTCTGCAACTGTGCACAGTACACAGAATATGCTGCTAAACTGCGGCGAAGCACACTGAATGGAATATGTGACTTTGATATTTTAGTTTGAAGACTTAACAGTATTTCTTCCTATTCTGCAACTGTGCAGAGTACACAGAATGTGCTGCTAAACTGCGGTGACGCACACTGAATGGAATATGTGACTTTGATATTTTAGTTTGAAGACTTAACAGTATTTCTTCCTATTCTGCAACTGTGCACAGTACACAGAATGTGCTGCTAAACTGCGGTGACGCACACTGAATGGAATATGTGACTTTGATATTTTAGTTTGAAGACTTAACAGTATTTCTTCCTATTCTGCAACTGTGCACAGTACACAGAATGTGCTGCTAAACTGCGGTGACGCACACTGAATGGAATATGTGACTTTGATATTTTAGTTTGAAGACTTAACAGTATTTCTTCCTATTCTGCAACTGTGCACAGTACACAGAATATGCTGCTAAACTGCGGCGAAGCACACTGAATGGAATATGTGACTTTGATATTTTAGTTTGAAGACTTAACAGTATTTCTTCCTATTCTGCAACTGTGCACAGTACACAGAATGTGCTGCTAAACTGCGGTGACGCACACTGAATGGAATATGTGACTTTGATATTTTAGTTTGAAGACTTAACAGTATTTCTTCCTATTCTGCAACTGTGCAGAGTACACAGAATGTGCTGCTAAACTGCGGTGACGCACACTGAATGGAATATGTGACTTTGATATTTTAGTTTGAAGACTTAACAGTATTTCTTCCTATTCTGCAACTGTGCACAGTACACAGAATATGCTGCTAAACTGCGGCGAAGCACACTGAATGGAATATGTGACTTTGATATTTTAGTTTGAAGACTTAACAGTATTTCTTCCTATTCTGCAACTCTGCACAGTACACAGAATGTGCTGCTAAACTGCGGTGACGCACACTGAATGGAATATGTGACTTTGATATTTTAGTTTGAAGACTTAACAGTATTTCTTCCTATTCTGCAACTGTGCAGAGTACACAGAATGTGCTGCTAAACTGCGGTGACGCACACTGAATGGAATATGTGACTTTGATATTTTAGTTTGAAGACTTAACAGTATTTCTTCCTATTCTGCAACTGTGCACAGTACACAGAATATGCTGCTAAACTGCGGCGAAGCACACTGAATGGAATATGTGACTTTGATATTTTAGTTTGAAGACTTAACAGTATTTCTTCCTATTCTGCAACTCTGCAAAGTACACAGAATGTGCTGCTAAACTGCGGTGACGCACACTGAATGGAATATGTGACTTTGATATTTTAGTTTGAAGACTTAACAGTATTTCTTCCTATTCTGCAACTGTGCAGAGTACACAGAATGTGCTGCTAAACTGCGGTGACGCACACTGAATGGAATATGTGACTTTGATATTTTAGTTTGAAGACTTAACAGTATTTCTTCCTATTCTGCAACTCTGCACAGTACACAGAATATGCTGCTAAACTGCGGCGAAGCACACTGAATGGAATATGTGACTTTGATATTTTAGTTTGAAGACTTAACAGTATTTCTTCCTATTCTGCAACTCTGCACAGTACACAGAATGTGCTGCTAAACTGCGGTGACGCACACTGAATGGAATATGTGACTTTGATATTTTAGTTTGAAGACTTAACAGTATTTCTTCCTATTCTGCAACTGTGCACAGTACACAGAATATGCTGCTAAACTGTGGCGAAGCACACTGAATGGAATATGTGACTTTGATATTTTAGTTTGAAGACTTAACAGTATTTCTTCCTATTCTGCAACTGTGCAGAGTACACAGAATGTGCTGCTAAACTGCGGTGACGCACACTGAATGGAATATGTGACTTTGATATTTTAGTTTGAAGACTTAACAGTATTTCTTCCTATTCTGCAACTGTGCACAGTACACAGAATGTGCTGCTAAACTGCGGCGACGCACACTGAATGGAATATGTGACTTTGATATTTTACAGTTTGAAGACTTAACAGAATGTGCTCTAATCTGCAACTTTGCACACTAAACAGAATGTGCTCTAATCTGCAACTTTGCACACTAAACAGAATGTGCTCTAATCTGCAACTTTGCACACTAAACAGAATGTGCTCTAATCTGCAACTTTGCACACTAAACAGAATGTGCTCTAATCTGCAACTTTGCACACTAAACAGAATGTGCTCTAATCTGCAACTTTGCACACTAAACAGAATATATGAATTTTTTTTTTGTTTTGTTTTTTTCCCCCCACAGAAAATAAACTGCTGCCCCCACACACAGTAGTCCTAAAAAGGACTTTTGGGTCTTTTTTTTAACAAATTTGCTTGTCTTCTCCCTACACTGACTTTCCCTTCCTATCCTCATCTCTCCCTGGCTAAGACTGAGCCGAACTCGCTGGTCAGGTGCTATACAGCACCCGACCACGGGTTCTGGCCAGCCAATCAGTGTAATGCCAGCAGCCAACATGGCTGCTGGCATTACACTGATGTCAGAGCCTCCCTGCACGTTTAATGGCTGCGCAGCAGCCGCGAAACGTGCGGGGAGGAGACCCGAACATGGCGGGCGAGCACATGCGGTACTCGTACGAGTACCGCCATGTGCCGAGCAGAGCGATGCTCGAGCCGATCCGAGCATCGGCCGAGCATGCTCGCTCAACACTACTCCTTACGAGACAAAACATCTCCCAAATATCCATTGGTTTAAATAAAGATTTGTACCCACTTCATGCTAGAGAGTTCTCCAATAGATTGGAAACCTTTCTAGCAGTTGATCTTCGCCAGAATGGTTTCCTGATTTTTATATTAGATCAGACTCAAGGAGACTTAAGTACATAACCATGTTTCTCTCTGGACTAGAGATGAGTACAGCATCTCTTATTTGATTCACAGATTCATTTGGATATTATTTCTGGTTCTGCCTAAATCAGCTCAGGAACCTACTGCAGAGACTTTCGAGAGAGAGAGAGCAGAACTAACTTAAATTCCTTGCACCGCTAGGCAAGGCACTATATGTATATTAGACGTCAGAGACACTCAACTAGGAACGAGTATACAATACAAATTTGCAGGTTCTCTAGGAATGGTGTCCTACCCAGGGTGCAGTCTCTTTTAGCCCACTAGTGCCTTTCACAGAGAGGAAATATCCTAAAGCATATCATATTGGTTCTGTCACTACAGCAGTCCAACCACAAAATGCCAGGCAATTCCTCTCTGAACAAAAGAAGCAGCCAACCCCAGACGTATGTTTCAGCCTTGTTGGGCCTCATCAGTGAGGTGTAGCTGATCTCTCTATGCACTGTGAGCAAGGGATCTAATGCTGGATTCCCCTACTATCCTAGGGGTAACTAATCCCAAGGGTAATTTGCATATGTATATTAAGGGTCAGAGATGGTCATCTAGGAACGGGCCTGCAATACAAATTTGCAGGCTCTCTAGGAGTGGTGTCCTACCCAGGGTGCAGTCTCTTTTAGCCCACTAGTGCCTTTCACAGAGATATTTCCTCTCTGTGAAAGGCACTAGTGGGCTAAATGAAACTGCACCCTGGGTAGGACACCATTCTTAGAGACCCTGCAAATTTGTGTTGCAGACTCGTTCCTAGTTGAGCATCTCTGGCTTCTAATATACATATGCAAATTATCCTTGAGATTACTCACCCCAAGTCTAATAGGGGAATCCAACATTGGACCCTTTGCTCACAGTGCCTAGAGAGATCAGCTGCACTTCACTGATGAAGCCCAACAAGGCCGAAACGTATGTCTGGGGTTGGCTGCTTCTCTTGTTCAGAGAGGAATTGCCTGGCATTTTGTGGTTGGACTGCTTTAAGGGCAGGACCAATAGGATATGCTTTACGATATTTTCTCTCTATGAAAGGCACTAGTGGGCTAAAAGAGATTGCACCCTGGGTAGGACACCATTCCTATAGAGCCTGCAAATTTGTATTGCAGGCTCGTTCCTAGTTGAGTGTCTCTGACTATTTATTTACAAGGCACTATAGGTGCACATAGCTCCACCCATGGCCATACCCCCATCCCTCACATGGCCTTTCCCCAGGCCCATCCACTGTTTCCTGGCACAGAAAATGAGCTTGGCCTATAAAAAAAGAAATAAATAAAAAACTTTAACCTCTTGGTTGCTAGAAAAATCTCCAAATCATTGCATTGAATTGTGTTGTAGATCAAGAGACTATTTAGAAAATACCACCTTAACAGGGTTTTTCCTCTCATTCCTACTTTAAACTTTCAGTGTGTGTTTGTTTTCATGATGTTGTTTAACCCTTTGAGTGCCCTTTGCAATGCGTTTCGTACTCCTCTGGCACTCAAAGGATTAATACCACAAATACATTTAGAGACAAAAAGCTAGATTTAAACCAATGTAATGAATCAAAGGAATTTTTAAATACATTTTTGTGTTTGAAGAATTCACTATAATCTCAAATATTAGACGTTGTCCATTTGTTCTCCTGCATACGTACTCTGTTTTTAGACAGCTGTAGCACAGTAGTCATTCAGTCCCTTCATAAGAGAAAGTCATTTGATGCTATAATTATGGTATTTTTGGCAATCAGAACTGACATCTGACTCATTTCGATCCTTGCTCCTTGGCAGTTTTGTGGCTATAATGTTGCCTGCTGTCTATCCAAGAAACATCACAGAGGCACAGAAACTGATGTACTTAAAGGGATAGTAATGTTTCACAAAAACAGCAGCTCCAATTAAAGGGATACTAATGTCCCATTAAAAAATGTATTGTTTTGTAGCATTTAAAAATAAATTACATGGAACAAATCATCTCTCTCAAATTTGTATGGTTTAAGTTATTTGCATGTTATAACTGACGTCAGATTCTATAGCTGACAGCAGGAGATCCTGGTCCTTGGACAGCTGGAGGCTCTTCAGCAGAGCTGAAATCACGACATTAGAAAAATATTACTTCATTGAAAAGGTCTACAAAGTGTGCCTGGTTTGCAAGCACACTTTGTAGACCATTCCAATGAAGTAATTCTTTTCCAGTATCACTATTGCAGCTCTGCTGAAGAACCTCCTTGTGACGGCCAACACGGATCTCATGCTGTCAGCTTTACAGCTGACATCAGGAGAAGGGAAACTTTACATGGGAATATTTCTCAAACCATAAAGGTTTGAGAGATAGGATTTGTGCCATTTAATTTATTTTTTTAAACGCTACAAAACAATAATTTTTTTTTTATGGGACATTACTGTCCCGTACTGGTGTTACATTTAACATATGAGTGACAAATTATATCCATTGCTTGGAGTTTTTTAATATACACTTGCTCTTTTTGTGTTAAATACAAGTGTAAAATTATTTTTAAATAAATGTGTTTTTTGATACATTAAGCACTTTACCAGATTTTATGTTCTATCCACTTTGTTTGAGATGAATATTTGGAATACTGACCAGAGATATTGCAGCTTGAGCAGGAACAAGCGAATTTCCCCTGCATGCGATCCCAGTCTAAGTGAGACACCGGTGTAATCAGCTCCATGAGTATTCATTCATCTATGAATCTATAGTTATAGTGCTCTAAAAATACCAAGCCTGATTGCTTGCACTGCCTTTTTATTTTGCTTTTTTGGGTCCGTCGAGGGTATCATCCTATGTGATACCTGGTGGTCATCTGGAGCTGCTGTGAGATTCTAGAGGAGTGGACCCAAGTGGAAATGCCCCAAAAAATATCTTCCACTTGCCTGATTTGTCTATTCCACACATATATGTACATTAGACCACTTATTCGTGTGAGTACCTTGATATAGCGACTGATTGGGGATCTAATTGACACGACGATACTACCCTATGAGGAGCCCCTCTTCTCCCTTACTTTCCCTTCTTTGTCACCTCAGATTTGGAATCTGGACCTGGGACCGAGCAGGTTGCAGCAAGGGGCAATCTTCTTACTGTGAGTATAAGGAAAACCCTGCCCCCCTTGACAGGTTTTGTCCCTCTCTGTCTCCATCCGGACAGTCTTGCTGCTCCGAGGTGAGCAGTGTTACATCAGTAAAAGGGGCTGGGGGGATCCTTTATCATGCAATTACTCTTGAACTACAACTCTGACAGTATTGACATAGCACTCTCCATGGCCCAAATACTATGAAGATTAGCTGGAGCTGGGTTTTTTGTGAAACATAACTATCCCTTTAACCCTATGAGTGCCAAAGGGGTACGCAATGCATTGCAAAGCAAGTTGGTTATCTTAGGGCACCTTACTCTTTACTCTGCGGATATCTCATTGACTTGCCATGTGTAAGTTGCTTCTTATTGAGTACTTACATCTTCCTCTACTTGAAAGCATGTTTTTTCGCTAATGGATTTGATACAACTGTTTCTATTTGTTACTGTATGGTGAGACATAACCGTTGTCAAGCAGCTGCATTGATAAATTATGGATTTGACACAATTTGTCCTTGTATGACTGTGATTCTACAACTAAGTGGTGATCTTACCAGCACAATGAATGATACAGATGAGTACTTTGTTTTAATAGATCACTTAGGATATGAGTAGTGTTGAGCGAGCGTGCTCGGCCGATGCTCGGATCGGCTCGAGCATCGCTCTGCTCGGCACATGGCGGTACTCGTCGAGTACCGCCATGTGCTCGCCCGCCATGTTCGGGTGGCGGGGATCTGTGCCGGAAGAGGCACAGATCTGAAGACGCTCTGCTGGACCACCAGGGACTGGAGGTACGGGGGCATTGCGGAGATGAAGGGGGCATTGCGGAGATGAAGGGGGACATTGTGGAAGAGGGGCATAGCGGAGATGAAGGGGGACATTGTGGAAGAGGGGCATAGAGTCTATGCCCCTCTTCCACAATGTCCCCCTTCATCTCCGCTATGCCCCTCTTCCACAATGTCCCCCTTCATCTCCGCTATGCCCCTCTTCCACAATGTCCCCCTTCATCTCCTCTATGGCATAGAGGAGATGAAGGGGGACATTGTGGAAGAGGGGCATAGCGGAGATGAAGGGGGACATTGTGGAAGAGGGGCATAGCGGAGATGAAGGGGGCATAGCGGAGATGAAGGGGGACATTGCGGAGATGAAGGGGGCATTCGGAGATGAAGGGGGCATAGCGGAGATGAAGGGGGGCATTGACCAGGCACCCTCCCCTCATCAGAGCAGGGGGTGCCTGGTGTAATGCTCGTGTCGCCCCATGCATTTCAATGGGGCTCGGGTGCTCGGCCGAGCACTCGAGCCTCAGGGGGTGCTCGGTCAGAGCACCCGAGCACCCGAGCATCGGGGTGCTCGCTCAACACTAGATATGAGACAATGCTTTGAAATTATTTTTTTGTGCAGCGCTGCGATGCGCTGGTGTATGGGCTTCACTGAGCTGCAGCGTATTTGCAGCTAGAGATATTTGTACCTGAATTTGATTAGTAAGCAAAGGCAAAAGTTGTTGCAGTTTTCCCGCAAGTGTGTTCCCGCAAAAAATCCTGTGAAAACCACGTTATTGATCGCTTTATGTCAGGAAAATCCGCTTTTAAAATCTTCGCGGTTTTCACCTATTGGCCAAAATTCTCCACCAATTTTTCAGTGGCTAGAAAGTTTCCGCCCATTGATTTATGTGGTTTTCGCCTTTTCTCTATAAAAACGTGACGTATTTGCGGAAGTGAACCACAATAGAAGAGTGAGGTAGACGTGCTGTCCTGTTCCGCTGTTATTTATTTTGAAAATTGAAGCAGGAGAGGCTCATAGTGACTGCTATCACTATGAGCAGGTTTAAAAATAATAAAAGGAAGAACTCGGAGGACCCTTATGTGTCCACTGAGTCTGTGGAGGAAGTCAGCACTACAGAACCAATGCTGTCCAGTCCCCCTAAATCACCCCTAGGGATCTTGGGGAAAGTAAAGATAAGGGAGGAAGAGAAAGGTAGTACTAGTGAGACCAGAACAGGTCAGCTGCCTTCGCCTGCTGCAAGATGTGCTGCCCCTGCTGCCACCATTACTGTACCTGCTGCCACCATTGCTATACCTGCTGTCAGACGTGCTACCCCTGCTGCCACTAGTGCTGTGCCTGTTGTCAGACTTGCTGCCCATGCTGCTGCTACCACCATTGCAGTGCCTGCTGTGAGACGTGCTGCCCCTGCTGCCACTAGTGCTGTGCCTGCTGTCCCCAGTGCTGCCGCTGCTGTCAACAGTGCTGTATCTGCTGCCAGTGCTGAACCTGCTGCCACTAGTATTGTGCCTGCTGTCAGACGTGCTGCCCCTGCTGCCACCAGTGCTGAACCTGCTGCCACCAGTGCTGAACCTGCTGCTAGTGTGTCATGTAATTTTCAGGAGGGGGGGAGTAGTAGATGATGCCAAGTGTGACAGCAAGAGACTCTAAGTCACACTTGCCATCCCCAAGCAGTCCCGCCAGTGCTAGTACTACCACTACTACTACTACTACTAAGAAGGTCAAGCAGCTTTTTAGTGTTAGGAGTGAAGGAGGTAATCAATATCCTCAAATTACTAGTGCCTGTGAGAAGAAAGACTCTCCGGCTGAACTTGATGTGGTTGGTGTTAGTAGTAGTAGCAGTAATGATGAAGCAGCCAGAGAGGTAGGGGAAGCATTTCAGAGCATCCAGACTAGTGGTCAAGGGAGCCCACACCATTATTCTGACCATGGGAATCCTCCCCTTCCCTTCACTAAAGTGTCCAAGAGGAACATGATCCTGAAGACTAATAGGCCAGAACTGGTTTTGGGGGACAGCAGGCACACAATTAATACCACCAGCAGGAGCACAGAACAACTGCCTGTGCCTGCTGCTACTGCTGCCAGTCTGCCTTCTCCAGGTCAAAAAGAAATGCCAAGTGAGATATCAGGAGACCCACTGTCACATTGCTTGTCACCTCCTCCAAGCAGCAGTGAGATGTCTGTAATAGAGAAGCAGCAGCACGTAGGAACTAGTGGGGGTGGTGGTGATGATGATAATGGAGAAGCTGGGGTGGAAGAGACATTGATGGTCATTTTAGCAGAAACTGAGAAGGAATGGGAGACAGGGATGAGGATGGTCATCACCACCACCACCACCACCACTAGCAGTGAGATTTTGGAATTTTGAGGAATTTGTAACTTCTTTCTTGCTGTTGCTGAGATGCAAGGGCAGTAGGATGCTGAGGAGCAAGTTAGTGTGCCACAGACCACCGTGGGCATAGTGGGAATGGGGTCAACAAGTGATGCAGGACTAGGACAGGTTCCACTTGCCAGTGGCAGCAATACTCCAGGTCCTAGTTGCAGTGCTGAATCTGAGGCAGTAGCAGCAACAGCAGCAACATTATCCTCTGCCACAGACAGTGAAGGGGAATGTGAGAGACAAGAAGAAAAAGGCCATTATTCTCAACCTGTTCCACCTTTTCCCTACCCCTGAAGTCATGGGTGTGGGACTATTTTTCTCTTGGGGTAGGCACAATGCAGTCATCACCAACGGCACTGTGCACAATTTGTGACAAGTCAGTGAGAAGAGGAAAGGAGGGAACACACCTTGGCACATGAAACACAAACACCATGACAATTATGTCATGAATGATAAAGCCAAACACCCACAACATAAATCAAGCACCGCTGTTGCTGTACCCCCTGACTCTCCAGAAAGGCAACAAGAGGTGACACAAAGATCAAAGTAGAGGAAGAATAGAGAAACCCAGGCAGAGACTGGAAGTTCCATGAAGAGTGAAACAACTAGCTTGCCATCACCATCACCTTCTAGGGTAACTAAATCTTCTGCCAATCAACCTCATTCATCATTACTTCCCCCGCCAAATGATAGCCACTCTGTTGATGTTAGAATGTGGCAGTTTGTGTCCACCCATTGCACATTGTGTGGTGCACTGACCACACATGGTAGTGTGGTGGAGGAGAATCGCAACCAGGGCATCAAGCGGCATCTGAAGAGATTCCATCAGGCAGAATAAGCTAAGATGGTGGCAGGGAGGGTTCATCATTACTATTAAACTGTCAGCAAGTTGTCCTGTGTCCTTACTGGGCTCCGGACAAGGGGTATAGTGACAGCGGCAGTACTTGGTTTTGGGTGTCATGGTGTTTGGATACAGTTGTGCCCCCAGATGTTATTTACCACACACAATGTGCACATTGCAGTTGCTGACCAAAGTCACAGTTCCTGCTCTCAAGGGAAAAAAATTATATTCTAATAACAACACACCCATGATTTTGGAGGAGGGGCAGGTGGAGAAGAATTATTGGCCAACTTCTTCTATTCTCCACATAGCCTCGGGGCTATTTATTGTGCTGCTACTGCCTCAGGCACATCATAGTCATACAAATCAATGTTTCCTCAGGGCTTGGGCCTCTAACAACAATTCATCCTCTACAAAATACTCTATCAAGTAAAATATCAGTCCATCAACGTTGCAGCTTCTGTCAGGGGGTTCCTGTCTCTATTACTTTACATACAAATTTCTTGTTTTAATATATTTATTTATTTTTATTAACTTCCCTCCCAATACCAGTCAAGAACCCCCCCACTAAAACAAATTCCCTGTACAACTGATTAATTCCCCAGACTCCACCCAATAACACAGACACCCTCCTCACACTCCTTTTATATCATGTCTTATGGGGGGTTTTTAATTGTATTTAAGATTTATTTTTTTATTAACTGCTCCCCCAGTCCCAGTAATCAATCCCCCAAAAAACATACCCTGTTCAACTGATTCTTTCTCCACACCCACCAACACAGACACCCTCATACCCCTTTTATACTATGCCTTTGGGAAATAAAATAATATTTGTTACATGTTGTGTGTAAATTCAATGTTCCTATTGAGTTCAACGGAAAGAGCTAGGCGAATAAGTGAAAAATAGACACTTTTCACTGGAAATTATTTGCAAAGTGGGAAGTGCCGTTATTCGACGATTTCAGTTTGAGGCAACATTTTTTGCCCATCCCTAATGATAAGGTATTTAAAGTGTATTTTGTCCTATTGTCTGGTAATCCTGATGAAGGTCCTGTGAAGGACCAAAAACGTTTGGTGGAATGACACACTGAGTTATTAAATTCATCATTTCTTTGAACATACTAAAGTGCTGTCGCTCTTTCACAACCCAGACTTAGTAGACTTTGTTTATATCATATAGGATGTGCACTTTATTTAATTGCTGATATTCTTGTACTTAAGTGTACCACAGCCAATTCTTGCTGCTACATATTTTATATATTGACACATAACTTTGTTATTAAAGAAGAACCTATTTTGATCTTCTGTCAAGCCCTTCAAGTTGTGTTGTTTCTTCAAGTCTACCATATGATTACTACAAGTGACTGACAGCCAGGCAAGTGACTTTTAAATAAGAACGTTTGCACAAACATCTAGATTCATTTTTAATCCTCTGATTGCCAGCAATGGGAGACTTCTGTAGTCTTCAAAGGATTAAAAACCCCATTTAAAATTAATCTGCCACTTTGAGTTCAAGTTTACATATTTGAAAACGCCACTCAAAACTGTCTGTGTAGCATTTTAGTCAAAAGACTTCTAAGGTCCATTTTAGACATAAAACTGTCTGGTAAAGTGTGGAGAGAAAACCATGTCTCCATGTAGGGAGGAACAGAGACACTGGACATAAGTATATGATGTTGGATTAAATCTCACTTACATGTCAGGCTGAAAAACAACCTAATATCAAGCTGCTAAACAACACTGTATTTCTAAGTTCTTCACAGTATTCTAATGTTAGACCGTCATATAAGGATTCACATTAGACAGTTTGCATTGTAATAAACTTCTATGGAAAACTTTGAAATAGGGCAACATTTGAAATACTTTGATATGGAGATGTTTGAAATACGCTTCAGTGGAGAACTTTGAAATGCACCTATCTTCAGTGGAGAACTTTGAACTACACCTCTATGGAGAAACGTGCCAATTAAGCCAATGTGCTACAGTCTCATGTGAGGTGCTGTACAAGAATAAGTATAATCTAACACTTGCATAGAAAGATATATACACAAAAACCCAGTGCTCTAGCTAGCCTGTCAAATGTATTCAAATAGTTACATGTATGTGTGTAGTTAGGAGAGCAGCAAGAACCATGTCTTGGTACATATACAGAAAGTAAACTGAAAAAGTTATGGCACTTGCCTCCATAACTTGCTAAGTATATAGTGTTAACCTTTTGAGAGCCAGACGGGTGTGCAATGCATTGTTTAGCAGTATGTTGCACACCCATCTTGTGTTCAAAGGGTTAAACAAAGTCTGCGGATCTAAACATTCTGAAACTGCCATGCACTCGACCAATCCCCTTGACATGCAGCAAGTTTTTTTGGCATAAATAGATTAGTGTGTTAGTGTTAGGCAGGCACAGCACAAAAAAAAATCAATCCCAGCACATATTTTAGTGTAGAGTAGTTTAAGTTTGGGAGGAAATAATCCCAAGGCTACTTATGAACTTAATGGAATCATTTTATGGGACTCGTTGCAAGAGAAAGACCTGCATATCCTTGTACACTACAAACTTGGAAACAGTTACCAGTGTCAAACAGCAGTAGCAAAGGCAAATGAAATCCTGTCTTGCATAAAGAGGAGTATTGAAGCAAGAGTGGATAACATCATTATGCCATTGTACAAATCGTTGGTGAGACCTCATCTCGAATATGCAGTACAGTTTGGGGCACCAGTTCTAAAAAATGATATACTAGAACTAGAGAGGGTACAGCGAAGAGCAACAAAATTAATCAAGGGAATGGAGGACTTGACGTGTGAGGAACGACTAGACAAAATTGGTTTATTTACTCTAAAGAAAAGACAACTAAGGAGATATTATCACATTGTAGAAATATATGAGAGGTAAATACAATGATCTATGTGGTGAGCTATTCATGCGAAGACCTGATCAGGTGACCAGGGGACACCCCTTGAGATTAGAGGCATGGAGGTTTAGACTTCATTAGAGGAAGGGGTTTTTACAGTAAGGTTTGTTAAATTGTGGAATTAGTAGTTATGACAGATGCAATGGATACATTTAAGAGAAGATTAGATACATTTCTTTCAAAAGGGAACATACAGGGTTACACTGTATATTGGTAGGCAAATCAGGAAGATCTGATAAAGACTAACTTATTTAGTAACAGGAAAGCTATAAAGTTTTTATGTCACTAGGGTATGAGGCAAAGGTTGAACTGGATGGACTTGATGGACTTGTGTCTTTATTCAACCTAATGGACTATGTTACTATGTAAGTACAGAACCCCTAGTGTACCTGCTGGTCTTGGCTAAAGTGATACATAAGCAATTTTTAAAGTCACAGCCCCACTTTAAATTAATGGGAATTTTTATTGGTGTACATTCCAGTTCTTTTTCCTACGTTAGGCTCAGTAGGGTCAATGTACAAAACCAATTCAATGTTGAATCAAGTACAGGAATCTATTTTCAGTCCCTACTACTCCTTTACATCAATTTACTAAACTATCTATGTCAGATTTCCTCTTCTTAACTCCCCTTGTCTTCTTAACTCCTCATTTGCTCTACTTTTTGCTTAGATCTAGGGAAAAGTCAGAGAAATTCCACATAGGAATTTTCAAGAAAAAAAAACAAGTTCCCACTATTTTTGCTAAAATTCCCACCCATAAAAAAAAGACATACATTTTTGCCTTTTCGCCACTGACAATAAATTTACTGCGAGAACTTTTTTTTTCTATGACTGCAAGATTTCCCATTGAAATATTACTTCTTCTGGGTGCTAAAGTTGAGAAATAAATAGCTAAAACTAAAAGTTGCGAGTCCTACAGCAACATATGCCTTGTAAAAAGTGTTGGCATGTTAAAGTGCCTTTGTTCTTTGCCCACAACACTAACCTTCTGCTTAGATAACAGTGGCAAAACATCCTTGAAAAAACTTGGCACACTCTCTGACATATAAACAACACTACTGTTATGTACCTAAGAGCATATAGGAGTACTTCTTCTGCTGCAAGTTTTGACACCTCTTACCTGTTTATGATGTGTGTCTCAGTCAGTCCTGTGGTTGTACATCATTGAGAAGGTGCCTAGGTGTAAGCCTGCTTTCTCCCTGCTCACATGCTTCTTACAAAGACAACAGATGTCCACATGCTTAGCTTTTGGATAGTACATGAAGTATCTCCATACTGTGGAGTTCATAGACTAGGGGTTTCTAAGAGGCTGCCACTACTACTACTGGAACTAGATGTTGCTGAAATTGTACTTCTACTAGGTGTCATATGTGCTGCACTTCCAACAGCAGCAGATGCACTCATCATAGCTAGGGCTGTGGATACTGATAACCTGTGTTGTTGCTGGTTTCTCAACACTATTAGGGTGTGTGGATGAGTGGGACTTGGACTTCGAATCAGTAATGATGCTGATGATTACTAGATGACTGTGTATGTTTTGGCTTCTTTGCCTATCCAGGATCAGACTTCCAATGGTTTTCTCAATAATTTTATAGACAGACAGTGCTCCTTTTCAGTTATGGAAGACTTAACATTTTCCTTTTAGCTATCTTTCTGGCCATGTCATCATTTATTTCACTCTCAACTTCATCTGTATCTCAAGAAGAGGAGGATGCTGGAGGAATATATTCTAGAGCTGCATTATCATCATCAGTAATTAGGTCATCCTCAGCATCGCATGCCACTTCTTCTGCTTTTATATTCTTCTAAGCTTTTAGAGGTCTCAAACAATTTCTTTTAACATTTCCTTTTTGAGGGATTTTCACAACTTGCACTACTACTTGTTTGTCTCACTGTCAGATGCAGCAGTTGGTTGAGCTGCTACAACTTGCACTATGCCATAAACACTGGAATGTGACTCATTTTCTTCTTCCATGTATTTAGATGGTTTATTAATAGTACTGGTGCTGGTAGTGGGAGAACTCCAATGTGCCCCCAGACACCCCAATACAGAGAATAAATGTTCTGCCTACAAGACTCCCTAAACTAAGCTTCAACTGAAATGAAAGGACACCATTTCCCTGTGTATGCCATGGGTCAAGTAGCAGGTCTGTTTTGCAGAAAAAGGCTCTGTGTGAACAATGATGTTGTGATGAGGCTGTAGTTGGGAGAGTGATTGTAGTTGTGAACAAGTGTAAGTAGAGATTGGATCTGGCCTTGCTCATATTGGTTATGGCGGTAGTTGATAGGCTTCCCTGAAGAGGTAAGTTTTCAGGGAGTGCCTGAAGATATGAATGCTGAGAGGGGGGTCTGCTGGGATGGGGGTTGGAAATCCAGAGCTCAGGTGCAGCACAGTGAAGTCCTCTAGGTGGGAATGGGAGAATGTAATACAAGTTGCAGAGAGGAGAATATCCTGAACAGAGCAAAGATGGAGAGTGAGAGTATATTCGAAAACCAGAGATGAAATGTGTGTGGAGAGGTGTAATGTAAGTAAGGGCTCTGTAAGATAGCGTCAATATTTTGAATGGAATTCTAAATGCCAATGGGAGCCAATATAGGGATTGGCAGAGAGGAGCAGTATTAGAGGAGTGATGTGTGGGGTAGATTAATCTGGTGTTATTATGGTCAGTATTGGGGATAGTCGGGTGAGATGAAGGTTAATTGGGAGGGAATTGCAGTAGCTGAGACGGGACCTGATAAGTGATTGGATTAGAATTTTGGTAGTCTCTTGGATGAGAAAAGGTTGAATTCTAAAAATGACACAGATGGAGGAGGCAGGAGATGGAGATTGATTGAATGTAAGAAATGAAGAATAGGTCAGAGTCAAAGGTCCCCCAAGGCAACATGCTTTGGACATTGGTATAATGCTCCACTTTCTTGCAATCCACCCTATGCCCTTAGAATAAGCGACAATATGTTTAAAATGTGCTTACCTAGGTAGGAGTCCTTTATACAAAGTCAGGCATATCTGTCTGCTTATTTCTGCAATGTATCTGCAGTTTCCTGTATATTGATCTGTACTTCAGCCTGCCTCTAGGTCATCATACCGCCTCACAGGAAATAACAGATTTAAATCGTCTTGAATATTTCATAAGGGATACAAGTCTTTATCAGACTGATAAAAGAAGCCATTAACAGTAGAGTATGACAGAAATCAAATGCAAAAAAATAAATATAGATGACATGACTGCTGTGTGAAGCACACCTATCAAGGTAAATCATTCTCTTAAACATCTGATTGTCAGAGAGCTATCCAGCACATTGCAGTGCAATGTGTTGGACACCTCTAAGCACTCTAAAGGCTAAGTAAATTAAGGGCAATGGATTCCTAAGCCAGATGCAGTAACTTTTTGGATCTCCAGCTATTGGGACCCAGCGGACCTGTCACCTTGATTCTAGTTTGCATATTTTAAAACTTTATTAAAATTGTTTTTGTCATGTTAGCCAAAACACCAGCAAATATACAGTTAAGGAGATAATAATACTTGGTACATATGCTAAATTTGGTACCCACGTGGTTCTATTGACATTTCATATGCTAATTAAGTTTTTCAGTGATGTCTCTAATTCTTATTAAGCCTTTAATATGCTAATAAAGCCTTTTTGGTGACATTTCATATGCTAATGCATGATTTCAGTGATATGTCATATGCTAATACATGATTTCACTGATATTTAATATGCTAATTAAGTTCTGTGCTGCACCAGGAGACTTTCATTTTCTTGTTTCCTAGAAATAAGTGTGTGAATATTTCCTAAACTATACATCTGCTGGACTTTTGGTTAACATGTCATATAGGCAGTTTGAATAAAGTTTTCAAATATGCAAAAAAATAAAATAATTCAAAATGACAGGACCATTGGCCAGTTAAAAATGATAGGAGTTCCAGTCTAGACGCTGAAGGTACAACTTCCTACCTCTGTCAATTCTGCTTAAAGTAGAAGCAATAACCCCCTGGGCTGGAATTTCATCCCAGCACCCATAGGAAAGCACTCTAGGTGCCCTTAATCCTATCCTTGGACACACCCCTACTCCTCATATGGCCCCTCCTTCAGCCCCATTTACTATTCCCTGGCACAGAAAATACCACTGGCCTGTAACAAACAAAGCCAAGAAAAGGCTTTAACCCTTGGCTTCTAGAAAGTTCTTCAACACATTGCAGTGCAATGCACTGGAGATCTCTCTAGCACCCATGAGGTTAAAAATTAGCCTGTAAAGGGGCATAAAACTGGTGCAGGGACATCGAGATTTCCCTTGCCACACACAGAATTCAGAATATTGGTATAGCACCACTACTCTGCCAGTTGGAAAATCCAGCCATGATAACCCCCCACCCCCATTAACATTGCAGGCCAGAAAATTCTAATAGCCCATATGAATTTTATCCTTGCAACTAGGTTCAAGAGATAAGGGGCTGGATTCTATTGCAGGTGATAAATGTTACCTCCCGTTTTATCAAAAATGTTCCCATTGAAGTCTATGGGGAAACCTGGAGATAAAAGCAGTGATAAAATTAGCACCTGCAATACAATCCAGCCCTATATCTTTAATCAGTCCTGGATCTCACGTCGATGGAAGAGGACATGGCAGCTGCTAGCAGGACCACAAGATGCACATTTCAGCCCTTCAAGGAGTTAACCCCTTAAGGAGCAGTGGTCCTTAACCCCTTAACCAACAGCTGCGGCAGCGTGTGGCCAGCAGATTTTTTGACAATGGATTCTGCGATCCCCAAGTGGCTTGTAGCTGAGCAGGGACCTCGGAATTCCATGACATGCCAGGTCCTGGCACGTCAAGGTTCGTTAAGGGGTTAAAGGTTTAAGTAAGTCCATTCATTCTGCCAGCATCTGTCATGTCCGCCTTTATGGACATGACATCCAGGATGAAATAAAGATGTTATCTCTTTGGAAAAAAGGCACAAGAGCAAAATCTTAGGGGACATTAGGATTTTCTGGCCATTGTAAGATGAACGGGGGGAGATGCTACTTCTCCTGTAATACATTTTATGATACACAAAGCTGTGCTTACACATCATAAGAAAAGGCTTCAAAAAAACATATAAAACCCTGATCCACAGGACCTGACTTGATATAAAATATTGGACTACTTAGTTTTTGCCTCACGGATCTAGTACTAGAAATCAATTTCCAGGAAACAAAGGGGGATATTTATCAAATGGCCATTGTAAGCTTACTTGAGATAATATCACTTCATGCTATGTTGTTCTGTAGGTCTGATTTATCCAGCAGCAAGTTATTTTAGACACACTGATGAATCAGCACCATAAAATCCTGTAACATCCCATGACGCGATATTATCTCACCTGATATATAGCTTGTTCTATGAATTTACCTTCATTCACTTCTTTTTCCTGGCACCCATTTAATATGAAATGGATTGTGTCTTTATTAAAGAGGACCTGTGATCCAAATATAAGTTCATTTGTTTTACAGAAAATGTAAATCTACCTATATGCTGTACCAGCCAAATGTTTGTAAAACAACATTTTTAAAAATGAATCTTTATGTTTTGATGGCACAGTGTGGCATATTATGCTAATTCCATGCACAATATGCTAATTACTTACTTAAAGGGATAGTAATACTTCGTTTTATCTTTATTTTATTTTGTAGGCATTAAAAAAACATGAAGAACGATATAAGTCTTATCTCTCAAACCTTTATAGTTTAAGAGATATTCACAAACAAAGAATCCCCCCCCCTCTGTTCAGCCAGATCAGAAGGGAGGTGCCCAGGTAGACTGTAGAGAGGGATAATCTTTAATTAAGATAAGGGAAAAAGCTGAAACACTTGTCAAGAGGGGCAGGGCTTTCATTGTTTTCATACAAAGAAGATTGTCCCCTGCTGTTATCTGTCTGGTCTTACAACCAGATCCACATCTAAGAAGAGATGGCTTACACTAGGAAAAAGGGGTGGGAGGGAGAAACTTTGCTTGTGAATATCTCTTAAACCATACAGGTCTGAGAGATAAGACTTATATCATTCTTCATGTTTTTTAATGCCTACAAAATAAAATAAAGATAAAATGAAGTATTACTATCCCTTTAAGAGGAAAAATCAACCACTCTCTGTGCTTTTACAGATTCTCCCAGGATGTGAGCAATGCAAACTGAGGCCTATATGTATAAAAGCAGCCTGGAACAAATGAAAAGTCATGTTAACTTAAATTAGTCTTTTAACCCCTTGAATGCTAGAGAGGTCTCCAATGCATTGCGTCTTGAGCATTCAAGGTGTTAAAAAACTATTCAAGTACATGGGATTTAAGAATTTTTATTTGGTCCCTCTGTTGCAATTGGTTTGCTCCAGAATCAACTTCATAAATATTGGCCTGTATTCCTAAAGTATCAAGAAAGTACAGGATTTGTGTGAATCAATGATGTTGTACATGCGTTGCAGTCAGTAGCTCAGTCCTCTTGACTGGATTGCTTGTGCCGAATCAGTGATATCACAATAAATGTGTAGGAATGAAGTGAGACACCCAGGCCTAGGTTCATTCATAGCACAGCATGTTGTAATAAATAGCCCAGCACAGATATGAAGTAGCATAATGTACCACACTGTGTCACTGAAAAATAGAGTTTATTTTCTCAAAACTATTTATATTACAAATGCCTGCCGCAAAACACAGGCAGTTTTAAATTCTCTTTAAAGAGATAGCAACGCTACAATAAAAAGTAATATCTGAAAAAAAATCTTTTCCTTTGTAATTGTGCATATTGGTGCAGTCATCTTTTAATTTTAATTCAAAGTCCCCCCTGGCCTTTTCCCTACGTTACGCAGGGTCTCCTAATATCTGAAAGCTGGTCTGGACGGATGGCAACGAGGTAGCCGGTCTTGCCCTGGAGGCTCCGGTTTTGACACTGCATTACCGGATTCAAATCCCACCATGGACAACATCTGCAATGAGTTTGTATGTTCTCACTGTGTTTGCGTGGGTTTCCTCCGGGTACTCCGGTTTCCTCCCACACTCCAAAAAACATACTAATAGGTGAATTTAGATTGTGAGCCCCAGTGGGGACAGGAACCAATATGAGTGTAAAGCGCTGAGTAATGTGTGTGTGCTATATAAAAATAAAGAATTATTATTATTATTATTATTATCTCCGGGGTAGACTCTGATTCTCTGGATGTGGGGAGTTTCTGATGAAACTGCCCACATGTGCTACTTCCCACCCTGTTCCTCCTACTCCCCGCCCTCTTTTCCTCCTCCTCCAGTCAATTATGACTATTTTTTTAATGCTTTACAAGTCCCACCCCCACTCACAATTAAGCCCCACCCCTTTTATGATGCAAATCACATCACTATTACATGAGCAGCACCATGGTTCTCCCCTCCGAGAAGCCCAGACAAGAAAGTTCCCAGGTATGACAATATTGAGTCAGTATAAAGAAAGCTCTGCCCTACTTTGTCAAGGGGGGGGCGGGGTTTACCTTATACTGACAGACACAATATTGTCCCTCATTGCGATCTGTCCGGTCAAGCTTGACTGGATTTTAGATTTGAGGGGGGGTCTGTGTGACATAAGGAAAAAGGGCAGGAGTGGTAACTGTAAATTAAAATTTAAATACGACTTCACCAATATGAACAATTACAAAGGTAAAGAGCATTATAAAAAACAGTATAATGATTAATCAGATATGAATTTTTATCGTAGCATTTCTATCTCTTTAACCCTTTGAGTGCCAGGGGGTACGCCAATGCGTTGCGTAGCCCTCTGGCACTCAAATTGTTAAACTCATTTTAATGGGACAGGTACAATTTAATAAAGCAGAATAATAAAATGATTATAACAGTATACTTAATTGATTTCTTTTATTTACTATATAAAATGAGTTAGTCAATAAACAGTAAGCAACTTATTATTTAACACTTTGAGAGCCACAGTGGAATCCAATGCGTTGGATACATATCTGGCACTCAAGAGGTTAACACTTTGAGTGCAGAAGAGATGTCCAACACACACCCCTCTGGCACTCAAAGGGGTCAAATAATCTATTAACCCCTTAGAGGCTACAGAGGTCTCCATTAATATTTTTTAGACTTGTTTTTAGGAACAGTTCTGGAAAAAAAAAACATCCGCATTATACACTACAAATAAATATCGTCTTTGATTTAAATGGGGGTTTTAACCCTCTGAATGTTAGAGAGATCTCCAGCACTTTGCAAAGAGACCTGGGGGGAGATTGATCAAGCGGTAATAAAGAGGTGATAAAGCAGAGATAACTTCTCCAGTGATATCACTTCTCCAATTCCTGTGTTATTATATGGATAAAGCGGAGATGACTTCTCCAGTGATATCACTTCTCCAGTTCCTATGTTATTCTATGAATAAAGCAGTGATAACTTCTCCAGTGATAGCACTTCTCCAGTTCCTATGTTATTATATGGATAAAGCAGTGATGACTTCTCCAGTGATATCACTTCTCCAGTTCCTATGTTATTCTATGAATAAAGCGGAGATAACTTCTCCAGTGATAGCACTTCTCCAGTTCCTATGTTATTCTATGGATAAAGCAGAGATGACTTCTCCAGTGATATCACTTCTCCAATTCTTGTGTTATTATATGGATAAAGCAGAGATGACTTCCATGGTGATATCACTTCTCCAGTTCATATGTTATTCTATGGATAAAGCGGAGATGACTTCTCCAGTGATATCACTTCTCCAGTTCCTATGTTATTCTATGGATAAAGCAGAGATGACTTCTCCAGTGATATCACTTCTCCAATTCCTGTGTTATTCTATGGATAAAGCAGAGATGACTTCCCTGGTGATATCACTTCTCCAGTTCCTATGTTATTCTATGGATAAAGCGGAGATGACTTCTCCAGTGATATCACTTCTCCAGTTCCTATGTTATTCTATGGATAAAGCAGAGATGACTTCTCCAGTGATATCACTTCTCCAATTCCTATGTTATTCTATGGATAAAGCAGAGATGACTTCCCTGGTGATATCACTTCTCCAGTTCCTATGTTATTCTATGGATAAAGCGGAGATGACTTCTCCAGTGATATCACTTCTCCAATTACTATGTTATTCTATGGATAAAGCAGAGATGACTTCCCTGGTGATATCAATTCTCCAGTTCCTATGTTATTCTATGGATAAAGCGGAGATGACTTCTCCAGAGATATCACTTCTCCAGTTCCTATGTTATTCTATGGATAAAGCAGTGATGACTTCTCCAGTGATATCACTTCTCCAGTTCCTATGTTATTCTATGGATAAAGCGGAGATGACTTCTCCAGTGATATCACTTCTCCAGTTCCTATGTTATTCTATGGATAAAGCGGAGATGACTTCTCCAGTGATATCACTTCTCCAGTTCCTATGTTATTCTATGGATAAAGCAGTGATGACTTCTCCAGTGATATCACTTCTCCAGTTCCTATGTTATTCTATGGATAAAGCGGAGATGACTTCCCCAGTGATATCACTTCTCCAGTTCCTGTGTTATTCTATGGATAAAGCAGAGAAGATATCACTTCTCCAGTTCCTATGTTATTTTATGGATAAAGCAGAGATAACTTCTCCAGTGAGATCACTTCTCCAGTTCCTGTGTTATTCTATGGATAAAGCGGAGATGACTTCTCCAGTGATATCACTTCTCCAGTTCCTATGTTATTCTATGAATAAAGCGGAGATAAGTTCTCCAGTGATATCACTTCTCCAGTTCCTATGTTATTCTATGGATAAAGCAGACATGACTTCTCCAGTGATATCACTTCTCCAGTTCCTATGTTATTCTATGGATAAAGCAGAGATGACTTCTCCAGTTCCTATGTTATTCTATGGATAAAGCAGAGATGACTTCTCCAGTGATATCACTTCTCCAGTCCCTATGTTATTCTACGGATATAGTGGACTTTATCACCACTTAATTAATCGCCCCCCAGGGGATGGTTATGCACTAAGGTGTGATATAGAGGTGATAGAGAGGAGATAACTTCTCCAGTTTATCACTTCTCCAATTCCTATGTTATTCTATCGAGTCTATTCACTAATACCTCTAAAGTTGGAGTGCATTGGCTCCATAGAATAATACATGAACTGGATAAGTGATATCACTGGAGAAGTCATCTCCACTTTATCACCTCTTTATCACACCTTAATGCATAACCCCCCTTCTGACATTCAAGGGATTAAAAGCCCCATTTAAATCAGTAAGAATTTGAGGATTTTTTTATGTATTTCCTGCGGTGCATTTGATATCTTCCAGAATTGCTCCAAATTATGACCCTTTGTATTCTAAAAATCAGCCCTTTCACTTTGTTTGGAAAAAATATTAAAAATGACTCTGTTAATAATATTTAACCTCATTGATGCTAGAGATAACTTCAATGCATTGCTTTCAATACATTGGCATTGGATACATTGCTTTCAGTACATTGATGCGGGATACGTTGCTTTCAGTACGTTGGTGTTAAGCTGTTCATTTTGAATATTGGCATCTTTATTTAGATTGATTATAGTAATAGAAATTATATCTGGGAACAAATATATATAATTGAATCAATGTATTACATATATAATATATAATCAATGCTTTGTATTAGAAAACAATAGCCCATCAAACTGGAGTTATTCAGGAGTAAACCAACAGCACAATAGGGGACAAATAAAAATTCCTAAATTCCCAAGCACTTGAATTGAGGTTTCTAACCCCTTGTAGCACAGTTACTTTACACCAGAATAACTCCAGTTGGCATTTTTAACCCTTTGACTGCCAGTGGGGTGCGCAACGCATTGCAAAGCAATTTGGGAGCAATCAAACTGCCATAGAGAGGATACGTTAAAATTCCCAAATTTGCATACAATTGAATAGAGAATTTTAATCCAATGAATGCTGGAGAGGTCACCAGTTCATTGCTTTGCAATGCATTGTAGACATCTATAGCCATCAATGAGTTAAAAGTCCCATTTAGTTTAACAGAACTTGGTTTGCTCCAGAATAACTTCAATCAGCATTCATACATAAGGCTCAATATTCTGTAAGAAAAGATTTAGTCAATAGATTTCTTTCTACAGCACAAGGAATCCCTCTAGTGTCAGTTATATGGAATTGCGGGTAAAAATGAGATAATATAAAACATTCTATCAGTCAATAATAGAGATTCCGGTACATACTGCACTATGGCAACAGAGGAGTTATCTTTTTTTTTTCTCTCCATACAAGATAACTCCTAAACTGTAATAGTGGAATTTTCCATTAACCATCACCCTTCATGAGAAAAAGCAGAGTTTAAAACTGTGATTTCTATTTATGGCTTGAGATGTTTGTGAGTCTAATTTGCTGCAATATAATAAATAAATGCTAATTTTTGAACCGGTGACATCAATTTTTCTGACGGTTTGTACAAAATGAATCACCAAATGTGATTTCTGAGTAATATACATTAGAGACTTACAAGGTCGCACCTTTTAACTAAGTCTTGAGTTATTATAGTCTGTAAGTACTGACACGTCTTAAATATTACTGGCTGAGATTTATTTTTAGGACATAAATTGTCTTTGCTTTTCAGATTCCCATGCTTCTGAGAAATCAGTAAGGAAGTATTATACTTTAACCCTTATATTTTGCATTGCGCACCCTCTGGCACGCAAAGGGTTAAAGGGATAGTAATGTTTCATAATAAAAGCAGCTCTAATTAATCATCATAGTATTTGGACTTTGGAGAGTGTTATTTCAATTCTGTCAGAGTTGTAGTACAAGAGTAATTCAATGACAAAGTATCCCCCCGACCCTTTTACTGATGTAACACTGTTTAGCCAGATCAGAAGGGAGGTGCCCAGGTAGATTACAGAGAGGGATAATCGTCAGTTAAGATAAGGGAAAAAACTGAAAAACTTGTCAAGGGTGACAGGGCTTTCATTGTTCTCATAGGAAGAAGATTGTCCCCTGCTGTTATCTGTCTGGTCTATGGACTGCATTCCACATCTGAGAAGAGATGGCTTACTCTAGGTAAAAGGGCAGGAGGGGAAACGTTGCTTGTGAATATCTCTCAAACCATAAAGGTTTGAGAGATAAGACTTATATCGTTCTTCATGTTTTTTTAATGCCTACAAAATAAAATAAAGATAAAACAAAGTATTACTATTCCTTTACTTAAATGACTATATCAGTGCAAACATAATTGGTGGTACTGTACATACTTGGGAACCCAGATCCACTAAGGTCTGTAAGTTTGAGTGTCCAAATGATTCGAGTCATGTAATAGGGGGGGTTTCATTTTATTGGGGTGGGCAGGACTGAAATGAAGGTAGGGGGTTTACACTTAAAATGGGAATAGAATGGGAAGAACAAGGCACAGAGTGAACGCAATTAGCAGGGAAGTTGGCGAAGGTACAAGGGAACACACTAAGCCCTGAGAATCAGCCTCTGTAACCAGAGTCTCTGGGTCAGATCCCATGTATTGTAATGTACAAATCCAACACATTACCCTCTATCTCCTATGGCCACACACCAAGGTATGCACTAGAGCATGTGACCATTTAGTGCAAACCGGGGCACACAAACTTGCCGTTTTAAAGACTTTAATGCAAGCAAGCCCCAAATACTTCACCTAAAGCATGCACATGAAAATGTTGCAAAGTTATGCCAATTTGCTCTAACTAATTGTTAGGACATCACAAGCACATGGTGCAGAGAAAAAAGGAACTCACAGTAGCACCCATACACGTCCCCAATACCCACTGCTTGTCGCAAGTTTCATTAAGTGGAGAATCTTCTACACAAGTAGTACACTGGCGCTGAGTAGGAGTAGGACTAGAAAATGAACTCAAGTGCCTGTTTAGAGCTGATCATATAGTACATCCCCCTCATATCTTCACCTGGGTAGAAAATACCAGTATTCACAATACGGGACACCATATCAACGGAGGCCAACATGATTCTTTTTGCAGGATTCAAGGGCACCAAACTCTTCTCAGTGACTTCTTCTTTGCAAGTCCTCAGAAGGAGGTGTTTGGGGTCCTGGTGTCCTGTAAAAAAGAATAATGTCTGCCCCAGTGGACATGATATCCAGCACCGTTAAAATGTAATTTTGGAGAACCGGTTGAAGCAGAATTGATCCCTTGTGGATATTAGAAATTTCTGCTCATATTGAGATAACAAAGGCAGTTATGAGGAGCAGACATAGAAGGGTATGAATGGAAGTAAACTATTACTGTTTGTGTGTATGTTTGTTTGTTTGCCTTATTTCTAACCTCCGGAGGTTTTCTGTGATAACTTTACTGGTTTCTGCCTATGCCAGAAAATTCCTATGGGGTAGGGGTTCAGACTTTGTATGTGTGGTTCTATGGCCTCCAGTGCAGTGAGATAAGGCTGCATCAGTATGTGTGGTTCTATGGCCTCCAGTGCAGTGAGATAAGGCTGCATCAGTATCTGTGGTTCTATGGCCTCCAGTGCAGTGAGATAAGGCTGAGTCAGTATTTGTGGTTCTATGGCCTCCAGTGCAGTGAGATAAGGCTGCATCAATATGTGTGGTTCTATGGCCTCCAGTGCAGTGGGATAAGGCTGGGTCAGTATGTGTGGTTCTATGGCCTCCAGTGCAGTGGGATAAGGCTGAGTCAGTATGTGTGGTTCTATGGCCTCCAGTGCAGTGAGATAAGGCTGCATCAGTATGTGTGGATCTATGGCCTCCAGTGCAGTGGGAAAAGGCTGAGTCAGTATGTGTGGATCTATGGCCTCCAGTGCAGTGAGATAAGGCTGCATCAGTATGTGTGGTTCTATGGCCTCCAGTGCAGTGGGATAAGGCTGAGTCAGTATGTGTGGTTTCATGGCCTCCAGTGCAGTGAGATAATGCTGCATCGGTATGTGTGGTTCTATGGCCTCCAGTGCAGTGGGATAAGGCTGGGTCAGTATGTGTGGTTCTATGGCCTCCAGTGCAGTGAGATAAGGCTGCATCAGTATGTGTGGTTCTATGGCCTCCAGTGCAGTGAGATAAGGCTGCATCAGTATCTGTGGTTCTATGGCCTCCAGTGCAGTGAGATAAGGCTGAGTCAGTATTTGTGGTTCTATGGCCTCCAGTGCAGTGAGATAAGGCTGCATCAATATGTGTGGTTCTATGGCCTCCAGTGCAGTGGGATAAGGCTGGGTCAGTATGTGTGGTTCTATGGCCTCCAGTGCAGTGGGATAAGGCTGAGTCAGTATGTGTGGTTCTATGGCCTCCAGTGCAGTGAGATAAGGCTGCATCAGTATGTGTGGATCTATGGCCTCCAGTGCAGTGGGAAAAGGCTGAGTCAGTATGTGTGGTTCTAAGGTCTCCAGTGCAGTGGGAAAAGGCTGTGTCAGTATGTGTGGTTTCATGGCCTCCAGTGCAGTGAGATAAGGCTGAGTCAGTATGTGTGGATCTATGGCCTCCAGTGCAGTGAGATAAGGCTGCATCAGTATGTGTGGTTCTATGGCCTCCAGTGCAGTGGGATAAGGCTGAGTCAGTATGTGTGGTTTCATGGCCTCCAGTGCAGTGAGATAATGCTGCATCGGTATGTGTGGTTCTATGGCCTCCAGTGCAGTGGGATAAGGCTGGGTCAGTATGTGTGGTTCTATGGCCTCCAGTGCAGTGAGATAAGGCTGCATCAGTATGTGTGGTTCTATGGCCTCCAGTGCAGTGGGAAAAGGCTGAGTCAGTATGTGTGGATCTATGGCCTCCAGTGCAGTGAGATAAGGCTGCATCAGTATGTGTGGATCTATGGCCTCCAGTGCAGTGGGAAAAGGCTGAGTCAGTATGTGTGGATCTATGGCCTCCAGTGCAGTGAGATAAGGCTGCATCAGTATGTGTGGTTCTATGGCCTCCAGTGCAGTGGGATAAGGCTGAGTCAGTATGTGTGGTTTCATGGCCTCCAGTGCAGTGAGATAATGCTGCATCGGTATGTGTGGTTCTATGGCCTCCAGTACAGTGAGATAAGGCTGAGTCAGTATGTGTGGTTCTATGGCCTCCAGTGCAGTGGGATAAGGCTGGGTCAGTATGTGTGGTTCTATGGCCTCCAGTACAGTGGGATAAGGCTGGGTCAGTATGTGTGGTTCTAAGGTCTCCAGTGCAGTGGGATAAGGCTGGGTCAGTATGTGTGGTTCTAAGGTCTCCAGTGCAGTGGGATAAGGCTGTGTCAGTATGTGTGGTTCTAAGGTCTCCAGTGCAGTGGGATAAGGCTGAGTCAGTATGTGTGGTTCTATGGCCTCCAGTGCAGTGGGATAAGGCTGGGTCAGTATGTGTGGTTCTAAGGTCTCCAGTGCAGTGGGATAAGGCTGGGTCAGTATGTGTGGATCTATGGCCTCCAGTGCAGTGGGATAAGGCTGGGTCAGTATGTGTGGATCTATGGCCTCCAGTGCAGTGGGATAAGGCTGGGTCAGTATGTGTGGTTCTATGGCCTCCAGTGCAGTGGGATAAGGCTGGGTCAGTATGTGTGGTTCTAAGGTCTCCAGTGCAGTGGGATAAGGCTGGGTCAGTATGTGTGGTTCTAAGGTCTCCAGTGCAGTGGGATAAGGCTGTGTCAGTATGAGTGGTTCAATCGCTACAGCAGGACACGGCTCGGGGTCAGGATGTGTGGTACCATGGTACAAGGCTGGGGGGTCAGTATGTATGGTTCTGTGGTTGGGGGCCAGTATGTGTGGATATGGCTAAGAGTGAGAGAAGGCTGGGGGTCAATGTGTGCATGGTGGAAAAATGTAGAAAATTTAAAAAAAAAGGTAGGTCATATAGACCACTCAGTCTGTAAAATGTATACCAAAAGATATAAAATAGATAAAATAATATATGTATTAACTCAAAATCATAAATAGTCAACCCCCCTTTTCTAGCTCCAACAACCCCTATAACTACCGTATATATGAAAAGGAATGCAGCATTTTTATACCTGTGTTCAATTGATATCTTTTATGTAGGCAGTTAAATCTTTTCATTGTAGAACACCGTTTTGTCTCACTTTTCCATGATTTTGCAAGGCTTGTTAGCACATTGCTATCATACTTATTACTATTTCTCATTTATAAGGAGCCAGCATATTCCCGAGGGAATCCAGATTACAAACATGACACATACAAATTAGTACAGTTGGTGCACAAGGTAAAAAGGGGAAAACTGAACCACTATTTGATCCCCAGATTGTTTGGAATGGGAATTTTAGGGAATTTTTATTTGCTCCCTATGGTGCAGTTGTGAAGCAATTCATTGGAGAAAGCACTGGCAGGGATTTAAAGCGCAATTTAAATCAATAAACATTTTCATTTGCTCCTCTATCTTTGTGCATACTGCCCTACATGTCTGAACTTTAGAGTGCCAGAGAGGTACACAAAATGCATTGCTCCACATTCTGTTGCCTACCTCTCTGGCACTCAAACGGTTAACCCTGCAAGAAACAGAAGGAGGGCACAACACATTGCTTTGCAATGTAATTCACATCCTTCTGGTCCTTCAGGGGTTATTGGTAATAATACCATTGAGATTTGAAGAACCTAATTTAACCCCTTAAGGACCATTGACGTACCGGGACCATCACGGCAGTCTGGCACTTAAGGACCAGTGACGGCCCTGGTACGTTATGGAGTTCAGGGCTCCCGGCGCGGCTGCACGCCGCTCCGGAAGCCCTGAACCGGAAGTGAAAAGAAGAAAAAAAAAAGCCCTGTGTTCCTCAAGTGCCAGCCGCGGGTGCACGCACCAGTCCTTAAGGAGTTAAGTCTAAGTTCAAAGAGATAATGACAAAAAAATGTATGAAAGACAAAAATAAGTAATTGTGTGCATGAACGACATATTTTCTATAGAGTATATGACAAAAAACTAGTAATGTCCATTTTGTGCAACTCAACTCCAGAATTGCTGGGCAAAGGGGCAGGACAAAGGAGCGTGGCTAAACTATCCTCCAGTGTCATATAGAGGAAAAGAAAATTTGTTGTAACTAATGACAAAAAAATGTCTTGCAAAAGACAAAATTTGTATGTTAAGAAAAAAGTGGAGGGAATGTGAAGTTCTGAATGTGAGAATTTTTGTCTTTAGTTAAGACATTTTTGTTGTTACGTATGACATTTTTGTCTTCATATCTGACAACTTCAGTCAGGACAGACGACATATTTACGATCACAACCGACACTCTCTGAAAATATTAATGATCCCAACGACACTGTTCTGTCAAAAATTGTTACAAATGACAAAAGCTATTTCACTACTTATTTGAATATATGGCCCTAAGAGTCGTATGTTCAAAAGAAAAGTGGAGGAGATATGAGTCAAACCATTTGCACTATAGGGGAGAACAAAAAATTCCAAAAATCATCATTGATTTAAAGAAGGATTGTAACACCATGAATGCTAGAGAGGTCTACAATGCATTGTTAAACAATGTGTTGGAGACCTCTCTAGTATTCAAGTGGTTAAAATCCCCCTTTTAAATTAATATTAATGTTAGTTCCCCCCCTATAGTGCAAATGGTTTGCCCCAGAACTACTCCAATTTTCTTTTGAACATGAGGCCCTTAGTGCCTGTTTCTTAGATGTTCTTGAAGAGTATAAAAAACTCTACGTTGGTTATTTATTTTCTTTTTGAACATTAAATCTATACTTCTTTTATTTCACTTTAAATGATCTCGTTGCACAATAAGCTCAATATCACTTAAGAATTAGAGGGTATTTTATCATGCTCTGATCGTGTCAACTGGAGCATCTTAACTTACATCCATTAATGTCAGACAAAGCGGTGTGCTGCTATCGGATTTGAAAGCAACTAAGCAATATATATATATGACTTGTATAGATGTGCACTCCAATACAAAAAGTAAACGTTATGCCTTAGTGCCTTGGTGCTACATCCTAATCAAAATTATAGCGATGGATGTGGTTGATTTGACCAACAAGGACAACAAAAAAAAAGCACTCACAGGACTTTATTAAAGGGATAGTAATACTTCAAATGTAAAAAAAAATATGTTGTAGGGTTTATCCCCCTGAGTAAAACAAGGGTACTCCCACTGCTGAAAGGTGTTTCATTCAAATGTTATTTATTTTCAAAGTTGAATTTTTTAGGTGCAATATCACAGTGGCCTGAAATTGTACAGTGGTGCTGTTGCTACACGATCCTATGGACAGCTCTGGTCCCAGGACCATAAATCTCCATAAAATGGTGTAGCAACAGTGCCACTGGACAATTTCAGGCCACTGTGATATTGCACCTAAAAAAATTCAACTTTGAAAATTAATAACTTTTGAATGAAACACCTTTCAGCAGTGGGAGTACTCTTGTTTTACTCAGGGGGATAAACCATACAACATATTTTTTTTTTTACATTTTAAGTATTACTATCCCTTTAACAGAATAAACTGTGGGTTTATTTGTTCAAAACCTTTCAGCTCCATTACAAGCCTTTCTCACTCGCTCGCTCTCTCTGTCTCTCTCTCTATGTATGTGTGGTTTCTGGGTTCGCTGTCCACACCTCCCCCGGATGGTACAGGGGCAAAGATACAATGAATCAGGGGGGAAGATTTTCACAGGAGTGAAAGATAGATAGATAGATAGATAGATAGATAGATAGATAGATAGATATTGCCAATAATTACAGGTACACCTTAACTTCGTAATGAAAGAAAAAAGGATTTAATAATCTAAATTTTTTCCTACCCGAGATGCAACCTGTTTTAATTCAAGAGCGCTATACACAGAGAAGGAATATCCTGAAGCATATTATACTGCCCCTTTCAAAGACAGACCAGCCACATCTCTGACCATAATTTTAATGTAAGGGTGGAAAGAAGTAGGTATACCTGGGAACTCTCAGGGTTTGAGCCTGAGACTCATGGTTTGGATCCAGATCTCAGGGTCTCGGGGTGAAGGGCCCAATTCTCAGGGTGAGTAAATCCAGTGTTTTTTACTATATGATCTGTGAAAATGTACTGCTTCTTTCTTATTTCAATTGTTGCCATTTCTAGCTGAAAGGCAAATGGAACATCATGTTGGTCTTATCAGTGTTCAGTTAGTGAGATCTCTAAGTGATAGCAAGTTAGAGGTTAATTGGGAATTGATCAGAGAACCTCTGGGTACAGGAAGCACAGACATATGACATTTAATCTACATTGGTGAAAATGCTAAGGGTTAATATTTTAAAACATCTCGGTGTCAGTTCATTTTGAAAGTTCCCGGGTATGGAAGTAGAGGGGTGGGTACTTAAAGGTTTAACCCTTTGAGTGCCAGAGAGGTACCCAAGCAATGCGTTGGGTACCCCCTGGCAATCAAAGGGTTAATTTTCATTTAACCCTTCTTTTACCAATAAAGGTTGCATGGTTCTAATAAAATACATATATATATATTGTTTTGTTTTGTTTTGTTTTTTATATAATTTTATATTAGCCACTAGCTAGTGAGGCTGATGTACTAAGGACAAATGGGACAATTCTGGCACAAACCATCTGCACCATAGGGGACTAATTAAAATCACCAAATTCCCAAAAATTTAAATGGGGCTTTTAACCCCTTGAAGGGTACAAGGACTGAGAAGAAGTCTGTTGGGAAATCTCTAGTATTCAAGGGGTTAAAGGACACATTTAAATCAATCTGGAACGTATAATTGTCCCCCCTATGGTGCAGTTGGTTTGCTCCACAAATTGGTCTACTAACTCTTAGTGCATCAACCTCGATGTTGTTGACATACTAAGAAAAATGTTGCCATTCTGGAGCAAACCAAACAGCACCATAGGGAACAAATAAAAATTCTCAAAATTCCCATCAATTTAAATGGACCTTTTAACCTTTTGAATGCCAGAAGGGTAAGCTACGCATTGCAAAGCAATGCGTTGCATACCCTCCCCCCGGCACTCATAGGGTTAATCCCTTGAATGCTACAGTTGCAATGCTTTGAAGACTACTTTATCAATCAAGGGGTTAAATTCATGGAAATTTTTATTCGTCCCCTATGGCGCAGTTGGATTGCCCCAGAATTGCACCGTTTTCTTAGTACATCAGTCTCAGCGTATAGGTATACTTGCAAAAGAGCTGCACACTATTAAAGGGGCAGTATCAACTAAAAATGAGGAACTGTGTTTATCGTCAATACAAGAAAACTACAGTTGCAAAATAAGGGGTACAAAAAATCTCCATTGATTTAAAAAGGGATTTTAACCCCTGGAATGCATTGGCAGCCTCTATGGTACTAAAGTGGTTTAAAGGGATAGTAATGTCAGGAAAAAGTATTAACTATATGGTAGATACACTTAAAAGAGAGTATTTGCGCTTATTCATATCTCTCAAATCGTTATGATTTGAGAGATTAATGAAAATAAAGTTCTTCGCTCTTTCTCATACATCAGCTGTATAGCTGACGGCATGAGATCCTGGTTCCTGGATCAGACGGTGGCTCTTCAGCGGCGCTGACATAGCAATACCTAAAAATAAATACTTCTCTGTAACAGTCTACAACATGTGCCTGGTTTGCAAGCACACATTGTAGACCATTCCGATGAAGTATTTATCTTTAGATATCGTTATGTTGATGCTGCTGAAGAGCCGCTTCTGGTCAAGTGACCAGAATCTGCTTCTGACAGCTTTACAGCTCGTCAAGCAGAAAGGGGAGGGAATGGAGCACTTTTTTTTCTTATATCTCTCAAACCATAATGGTGTGAGAGATACAAATAAGCGCAAGTAATCTCTTTTAATTATATCTACCATATAACTAATACTTTTTTCCTGACATTACTATCCCTTTAAATCCCGATTTAAATCAATGGGAATTTTTTGAATTTTACCTTTTCCCTTTGATGCAGTTAGTTTGCTCCAGAGTAGGCTGACCAGACCTCACCTTTAACCGTGGACGCATAGGAGAAATGCATACTGCAGGACTGCACTGATTTCAGTGAAATACTGCAAAATGTCTATTTCCTATGTGTCCCCAGTTAAAGGTGAGATCTGGTCAGCCTACTCCAGAGTACTTCAACTTTTCTTTTGAACATACAGAGTGAAATATCTTTTAATGTATTTATTGTTTGTGATCACTGTTTTCCTGATATATGCTGTGAGTCGATGCTAGAGCGAGGGTGTGCATGTAAACTTTACCCCCCCAGTCCGCATTTTCAGTCTTTGTTGACCTCCATATTTAGTTTATTTTTTATTTAGAAGAATGTTTTACCAGGAAGAATACATTGAGATGAGTATGTCCTGGATTGTTGCGCAAATATATACATATTAAAAATATATATACATTGTCATATTGTTTTTAGAAATAAAGAAGCAATTATTTTTAAGGATTTTAGACAGGGAGAAGATCTGATTTTTTCTGGTAGGTAATTCAAGGCTTTTGGGGATCTGAAGGAAAAGGCAGATCAACCAACTTCTTTCTTGTAGTGTAAAATAGTCAGTGAATTGTCAGTACTGGAGCGGAGGTTATAGTTAGTATGGAGAGCTGGAGTGATCATACTGCTCAGGTAGTGTGGAATAGTCAGTGAGTTGTTAGCAGTGGAGCGGAGGTTATAGTTAGTATGGAGAGCTGGAGTGATCATACTGCTCAGGTAGTGTGGAATAGTCAGTGAGTTGTTAGCAGTGGAGCGGAGGTTATAGTTAGTATGGAGAGCTGGAGTGATCATACTGCTCAGGTAATGTGGAATAGTCAGTGAGTTGTTAGCAGTGGAGTGGAGGTTATAGTTAGTACAGAGTGCTGGAGTGATCATACTGCTCAGGTAGTGTGGAATAGTCAGTGAGTTGTTAGCAGTGGAGCGGAGGTTATAGTTAGTATGGAGATCTGGAGTGATCATACTGCTCAGGTAGTGTGGTATAGTCAGTGAGTTGTTAGCAGTGCAGTGGAGGTTATAGTTAGTATGGAGAGCTGGAGTGATCATACTGCTCAGGTAGTGTGGTATAGTCAGTGAGTTCTTAGCAGTGGAGCGGAGGTTATAGTTAGTATGGAGAGCTGGATTCAGCATACTGCTCAGTTAGTGTGGTATAGTCAGTGAGTTGTTAGCAGTGGAGTGGAGGTTATAGTTAGTACAGAGTGCTGGAGTGAGCATACTGCTCAGGTAGTGTGGAATAGTCAGTGAATTGTCAGCACTGGAGTGGAGGTCATAGTATGGAGAGCTGGAGTGATCATACTGCTCAGGTAGTGTGGAATAGTCAGTGAGTTGTTAGCAGTGGAGCGGAGGTTATAGTTAGTATGGAGATCTGGAGTGATCATACTGTTCAGGTAGTGTGGAATAGTCAGTGAATTGTCAGCACTGGAGTGGAGGTCATAGTATGGAGAGCTGGAGTGATCATACTGCTCAGGTAGGTTGGTTTCTAGAGAAGTGGTTATAAACCAGGTAAGAGAGGTGAAGGTACGTCTAGATTCGAGTGTTAGCCAATTTAGTTCTTCATACATATCACAATGATGGGTTGTGTAATTCCACTGGAGGATAACGTGGCATAATGAGTTATACCGAGTGTTTCATTCATTTTTTAACTCTTTGAATGTGAGACGGGAGCCCAATGAATAACTTAACAATGAGCTGCACAACCATATGGTATTCAAAGGGTTAATTAACTGTACAGTCACATTCACTACAGTTCAAATGGTGTTATATGCTCCCACCTTCTCTACTTCATCTGATCTTCACATGAGAGTATGTGTAACAATGAGGGGAGCAGGTGTGTAACACAGAATAAGTTCTTAGAGGAGAAGGCTTTAGCTGTAAATAGTGGGTGCTGTTTGCAGTCACATCCTTTATGAGTATATAAAGGGAGAAAGGCTATTATATTTTAAAAAAACTAAAGTATTTCTGGAGCAAACCAAATGTATCACAGGAAGAAAAGATAATATTCCCCAAAATCCCAATTTTAACCATCTGAGTGCCGGCATGACCAGATTTCCCAGTAGGCAGAGTAGGCAACTGCCTATAGATTCATATCTTGCGAGGCACCTCAGCTGTGCTGGCCACACCCACATTCTGACATGTGGGTGTGGCCAGAGATTACTGCCCCTTTATATTTTATTATTTAACCCCTTGGATGCTAGTGAAATCTCCAACCAAGGGAGTAAATCTTTTCGTTTTGTCCTTGCTTGTTCAAGGCCACGGGTATTTTCTGTTCTAGGAAATAGTGGATGAGACTGGAGGTGGGACCCTGTGATTAATGAGGGTGTTGACACGGGTGGCACTAAGAGCACCTAAAGTGCCTTGCCTAGGGGCAGACCTGAGTGCCAGAAAGGTAGCCAATGCTTTGTAGCACAACACATTGGATATCTTTCTAGCACTCAGATGGTTGCCAAAATTTTAGGAATTCTTATTTGTTTCTTAAAGTGCAGATGGTTTCTTCCAGAATTTTAGGAATTCTTATTTGTTTCTTAAAGTGCAGATGGTTTCTTCCAGATGTGCACCACTTTTTCTTTGTACATGGCGGTCTATGGCAGTTTTTTCCCAACTGAAACAGGTAGAGTGGATAAGCCTATTTAAATGGACACTAATGTCCCATAAAAAATGATTCTCATTTTGTAGAACAAAAAAATATTTGAAGCAACTCCCATCTCTCATACCGCTATGGTTTGAGAGATATTCACACTGAAAGTTCCCCCCTCCCCTTCTCCCGATGTCAGTGCTGTGCTGAAAGCAGGAGAACCCAGTCCGGGGACCAACAAGCGGCTCTGCAGCAGAGCCGAAATCGTGTCATGGTTTGCAAGCACACTTTGTAGACCGTTCCAGTAAAGCAATTCTTTTTAAATAATTTGATTTTGGCTCTTCTGAAGAGCCTCCTTGAGACGCCCAACTCGAATCTCCTGCTGTCAGCTGTAAAAGGGAGGGAGCCGGGACCTTTCAGTGCGAATACTTCTCAAACCATAGCGGTTTGAGAGATGGGAGTTGCTTCAAATATTTTTTATTTTTTTGTCTACAAAATGAGAATAATTGTTTATGGGACATTACTGTTCCTTTAACTCTTTAGGGATCAGCAGGGAGCATAAAGCCTTATGAACCAATGTGTTGCACACACACCCCTGGTTTTTAGCTCTTTGAGTGCCAGAGGGGGTATCCAACGCATTGCTTTCAATGCATTGGATAACCTTCTGGCACTCAAAAGGTTAAAGGGCAGGGATTACCATGTGCAGTGAGCAGAGCCTGAAGTCCTTTGGATCTGCTAGCAACTGTCATGTCTGCCTCCATAGATGACATTCAGGACTGACTAGAGACGGTGGCAGTGGGGGGGAGACTCTCCCCCAGCCTTCAGACCTTCAGACGCTCCCTGAAAACTCACCTCTTCAGGGAAGCCTATCAACTGCCTCCATAAACATTATCACCAAGAACCACCCCTTGCCTGGACCAATGCACTCAATAGCACTTCTCACTACAACCCACTGACCGGAAGTTCATGTGGCAAGAGACACACCCAATAGCACTTACACCTTCTGTGTCCAACCTACCTTCCTCTAGACTGTAAGCTCTCACCAGCAGGGTCCTCTGATCCTTCTGTCCTGCATTTTGGATTTGTACTATTTAATACCTCTGTACGTCTATTCCCTATTGTACAGCGCTGCGGAATTAGTTGGCGCCATATAAATAAAGAATAATAATAACAAAGTGGCATACATAGTCACAGAAAGGGCCCTTGTGTAGGCCTCTGGAGTTACACCACCGACTGAAGATTGTATCTCTTGAACTAAGAGGCCATTACGATCTTCTGCCCCCGGTGAAGTAAGTTGGGTTAATAAATAGGAGGTGTTAGTTCTCCTTTAACCTTTCTATATTCCTGGCTATCAAAGTAAAGGAGTGCACAGAAGTGGCTGGACATAGATATTTACCTGCTATCATCCTTTTCTAGCATGGCAATTGGGAAGGAGCAGGGGAGGGCTGGAAACTTCTGGCCTGGAGTGCGATTACAATAAGGTGGCCCAATTATACTATTGTTCCAGCCCACTGTCCCGGCCCAACCCCCTTTTGTTAATTTTAAAATTGCCATTAACCCTTTGAATGCCAGAGTGAAGCAATGTGTGGCATACCCCTCTGGCACTCAAAGGGTTAATGCTGTGAAGTAAGGGAAGCAATACCATGAAGCTTACAGTTGAAATGGGTTACACCTCAACTCCAGAGCTTACAATGTAAGTAAAGCTACACTAGTGATACCGTAGAACTTACAAGAAAAATGGATTACGCTACTAGTGTAGCTCCACTTGGATTGTAGCTCCATTTCAGTTGTAAGTTCTGTGGTATCACTAGTGTAGCTACATTTTCAGCAACAAGCAGGAGCGGTCCACCAGCCCAAACATATGACTGACCCAGGGGCAGTTGCCCCCCTGTCCCCCAGGCCAGCCTTCTCTTGGGAAGGAGAAAGATGCAACATCTCTAACAATTTGTTCTGCTGGAGAAAACAGACTGAACCATCGAGAAAGAAAAGAAAAGGAAAGGGAGTGGGAGGAACAGTCACAATACTGTGTGGTGGTGTGCTGAAATTTCAAGTATGTGTGTGTCAAGAGTTTCTATGGAAACCATCTATTTCACATCTGCTAGGATTCCTATGTAAAACACACTGCCTGCATTTCTTTATGGGCAAAACTAGTTTTAAAGCCCATGTACATGGTCCAACACTGGCGGCTCTGCAGTCATGCGCAGTACTGACCCCCCAAACGTGCCGCAAGCGGTCTCAGGACGGTGCTCAGAATCTGGAGCGCCCAGCTCTGTATCAGCCATGGTGCGGGCAGTCTCTACTGTGCACGACTGCAGAGAGCACAGCTGTCTCTACTGAGCATGAGGCTTCTGACAAACATCCTAGAGAATTATAATATAGGATGAACAAACTGAAACTCAGTGCAAGTTTACAGTGCAGCTCATTTTTTGTGCTTAAAGGTATAGTAATGTCTGTAAAAATGTATTAACTATATGATAGATACAATTAAAAGAGAGTACTTGCACTTATTCGTATCTCTCAGATCATTATGGTTTCAGAGATATAGGAAAATAAAGTTCTCCGCTCCCTCCACTTTCTGCTTGACAAGCTGTAAAGCTGTCAGATGCAGATTCTGGTTCCTGGACCAGACGGCGGCTCTTCAGTAGCCCCGACATAGCGATACCTAAAAATAAATACTTAATCGGAATGGTCTACAACGTGTGCCTGGTTTACAAGCACACGTTGTAGACCATTCCGATGAAGTATTTATCTTTAGATATCGTTATTTTGGCACTGCTGAAGAGCCGCATCTGGTCAAGCGACCAGAATCTGCTTCTGACAGCTTTACAGCTCGTCAAGCAGAAAGGGGAGGGAGAGGAGAACTTTATTTTCCGATATCTCTCAAACCATAACAGTCTGTGAGATACAAATAAGTGCAAGTACTCTCTTTTAATTGTATCTACTATATCGTTAATACTTTTTTATGACATTATTATCCCTTTAACCCCTTAACCCCATAAGGATCCATGATGTGCCAGGACCATCATGGGTAAACTTACTTTAACCCTTTGAGTGCCCGATGGGTACTCAACACATTGCAAAAGCAATGCTTTGCGTACCCCTCTGGCATTCAAAAGGTTAAGGACCCATGACGGTCCTGGCACGTCATGGATTTCAGGGGTCCCTGAGCTGCCTGAATTTATTTCACCCCCAAAAAAAGTTTTGTGGTCCTTAACTGCTGGCCAAGCAGCTTTAAGGCCCTTAAGAGGTTAATGACGAGGGCTTTTGGCCACCTGAGGACAAGAGCAAATTTGGCCTTTCCTGGTATTCCTTTGTGTAGTTCACCCACGCAATGTATATACTAATTTTTTATAGCATCAGTAGAACGTTCTTTTGATACCACATTTATATGTATAACCCACCATTTATCTTGATAATAATAATAAAAAAGAAAAATGGAAAAAACACAACGTTTTATAGGTTTTCCTATCATAATTTGTGCTCCGTTGTTTCATTTTTAATAGGGACTGGATAAAAGTATGAACGGTCATTCATACCTCCCAAATGTCTTCTTGTAGGGGGGTACTATCCCCCTGAGGCTAAAATCCCTGTGTCCTTCATTCCTTCCCTTTTGTCCCTCTTTTATGCCATCAGACAATGTAGAGTGTATATAAGTGCATCATATTGTTCCACAGTAACAAAATTCACCTTAATGTTTGTTAGACTTCAGTATATATATTTATACATTACGCTGTGCAAATAAAATACTTTGGGTTTGCTTAAATCTAGGGGTGGGTGAAAAGTGAGAAAAAATTTCCTGCATGACTTTTTGAGAAAAACGGCCAATTTTTCGCTTATTCCACTAAAGTTTTCTTTTATTTTCCAATGCTAAATTTTCCTCCTTTTCGCCTATTCCAGCAAATTTTTTTGCCTATTCCAACATATTATTCTCGTATTCTAACACATTTTTATCCAATTCTAACACAATCTAACACATTTTTCACTTATTTAACTCATTTTTCTCCTATTCTGTGGTATGATAGTTGGGACCTTGACAAACTGGATCCACCCTGGGTGGAGAGAGATCATAATCATTTATTTCAAAGGCTGCATCAACCATTGCTGCAGACAGTTTTTGCACTAACACTTTACCCCCACGTGTAGCTGTGTAGATGAGAATGTCTAGCCTGACCAGATGTGTAGATAAGTGTGTCCAACAAGCAGTCCTTTGTTCAGAAAACTATTTAACATTAGGCATGATATTATGTACCTTGTATTCCTGAGTGCAAGTCTATATGAATGATGATACATTGATGCATATGATATGATAGACTGGAGGAGCTGTACTTACTTGAATGCTACAGACTAATAACAAATTTCTCGATAAAATACAAGTGGTACTGGAGTTTTTAGAAGTAAAAGGATTTCTTACAGGCAGATATGTATGGTAGTGGTGGTAGGGGACTGACCTGGTGTGATTGGGGGGGTCCTTGACAAACTGCATCCACCCAGGTCCCTGCACTGCTCCACCTTTCCCCCTCCTGCTTGTGCATTTTCTAGACATTACTCAACTACTGTGTGTGTTTTTACTCTCTACAGAACACAACTGATGAAGTGTGATGTCTTGCCGTGGCCCTCAACAAAATTCTCAATGTCGTCTGCTGTCTACCAAGTCTACCTCAGTCACAGAGATCCCAGTCAGCTAATATATTTATTTGTTTAATTATTTATGGGGTTTTTTTTGTTTATTTTAAGTTGTCCATCATATCAAAATCAACAACTTCTTTCCCCAGAATTCCCCAGCACAGAGACAATAAAAGTAAAATCAACAAGCAATGTGTACCCCAGCTGCCTTTGCCTTGCCAGTCAGTCACACCAAATTTTGGGGTATTTTGAGTCAACCTCCATCCTCCCTTCTTCTCCCCATTGTGCCCCCAGACTGCCTAATACAGAGAATAAACGTCTTACCTAAATGACTCCCTAAAACTAAGCTTCAATTGCCCTTTATTTGCCTATCTCCTCTAGCTCAAAAGCATGCTGCTGTCTCCTCTCACAAACACAGAATGGCTGCTGTGAGAGCCTGACAGCCTTTTATATGGCTGGAGAAAAGTTTTGCGTGGTGGAGAAAAATATTATACCCATTGATTTCAATGCAATGAGCTAGGCAAAACAGTAAAAAGCAGAAAAAATACACTTTTTGCTGGAAATTTTTCTCCAAGTGTAAAGTGCCATTTTTCGCCGATTTCAGTTTGAGGCAAAATGTTTTGCCCATCCCTACTTAAATCATTTATTTAGTGACACAAAGAGTTATACCTTTTTTCTTTTTAAATCCCTCACCCCCAGCCCTGCTCCCAGTACCTCAAAAGTACCTAATTTTTGGCCATTTGAGGCAATGGGGGTTTTGTTCTCTGCAGAAAACAGTGACAAAGGCAATGTATAGAATACAATGCCATTGGCTCAACCTGCACATGTGATTAATGTAGCATCGATCACATGTACTGGATCAAATGAGAAAAGCTGAAACTGACTGCTCTGGTCCTGAAGCAATCAGTTACAGCCATCCTGGCATGATCACAGCGTACCCTGAGGTGCCCTGCGTTCATGAAGTCTATGACGGACTAAGTCTGTCATCCATCCTTAACTTAGGGAAATGTGTGACGGACCTGGTTTCAGGTTTATTACATGTAAACTTTTTTTTTACATCAACAGTGCCCTCCATTGATCAGATTCCAGTGAGTTATTCTGTTGCATTCTCTAGGAGAGGTGAGTTACAAACAAACAGTTCTCCATAGAATATGATAGAACCTGCTTGAGTCATGCTGCCAGTTAGAACTATCAGGAAGTAATCACACTGTAATTCACTTCCTGATAATATGAAGTGTTATAACATTTCAATAAACCATCTGACATTGGAGAGAGTGGTGTTTGTTCATGAGTAAGTGGCGTTGCAGCATGAAACACGTTGATCACTATCTTTACCTGCCGATTTGCCGTTACCCACTCCGTAAGTCTTATCCCCTATCTGTTCAGAACACTGTGGAAGCAGGTATGTTTTTTAAACTTTGTAAATAAAGATATCACTGATTTTAAGACAGAGTTTTTGCATACATTTCTGCAATAGAAAGGAACAAACATCAGAAGTGGTGCAATGTGTTGTGTATTGTCTGAGTGGAGAGAGTACCCTCATTTTACTCAGAAAGGAAAGTTCTATAAGATATAGGTTTTCATGATCTTAAATTACTGGTGTCATCTAGGAATCAACTACATTTAATACTGATATTATGTTAAACACTTGGATGCTAGTAACAAGCAAGTGATTAACCATTTGATTGCCACAGGGGTATCCAAAGTATTGCAGTGCAATGCATTGGACACCTCTCTTGCACTCACAGGGTTAAAGGTTTTGCTTGTTAGTTTTCCGTGGGAACCATTTCAAACTATAAGTTTCCAAAGAGTTCGAGAACCACAGCTTTAGTGTACTCCAGTGCACACAGAACTGATTTCCAGGCAGATCATGCCCGGTCAGTGACCCGGTACCTTTTTTTGGTGACTCTGCACCATTTATTGGTGATCCACTACCTTTTTTCAGTTATTTTGTCCATTTTTCAGGCACTTAGAACAAGAAAATCTGGTATATTTAATTTTAGAAATCACTTCTGGGTGCACACACTTCACCAGCTTTAAAGGAGAGCTAACTCCTCCTAATAAAAAAAAAACAATAATTATGGCAAGTAAATCCTAATGACCTTATTAATATTGCCCTCGTGACTTTTTGTTCAAAAGGATAAAGTCTTTAATCAGTTCTGGATGTTCATAGCTGGAAACTCACTCATCTTGAGCTCCTGTAATGGGCTATTCTGCTATCTGCTATCTCACTCAAAAAGAAAATCAGTCTTAAAAAGTGTGCATGGTTTAATCTACAGTCCTATTGAATGGTATTTTCAGAAAAAAAATCTCCTTTGCAAAGCAAGGTATTGGCGAACTCTAGCATTCAAAGTTAAAATCCCATTTAAATCAATGGTAATTTTTGGACAATTTAATTCTCCCCTACAGCGCAAATAATTTGCTCTAGAACTCCTCTACTTTTCTTTTGAACATATGGCCCTACAGAGGATAGTTTTTAGCATAGACAGTTTAACCATTTGAGTGCCAGAGTGTTACGCAACGCATTGCACTCAGTAATAAACAGGAGTTTGGTAAGAGCAGCCCCAGTAAATCAATTCCTGAGCAGATTTTAGAGCAGAATGACATCAGGACATCTCCACGCTCTGTATATTTCCCTTGACTCTTTGCATGCTACAGAGGTCGTCTAGCATCCAAAAGGTTAAATTTTATGACTGTATTCTTTTTTTTTTGCCAAATTCAAGTGAAAAACCTGGTTGTTAGAAATCTGGAGAATAATAATGGGCTTTTAAACATAAACCTTGAGGTATTATTCAAGCTTAATCACATAGTGCCGTGGACAGGAAGGAAATAGCTAAAGCCTCTCTCTGTAATTAGTTGATTATAATAACTTACTTGCCATTTAAATCAATGGGATTCACTGTGCTAATAGCACTGTTATTCCAAGTTCTTATCAGTGTGCGTCTTTCTATGTTCTTTGCTCGTGTTGAGCACTGAGCAATAAAAAAAGCTGATGATGACACATTTGCATTGGAAATTTAACAGGGGACATTTTCTGAAAAGAAAGGTACCAAGTCATTGCATTCTATAATGGTGAAATGCCCACCTGACAGCACATGATGATGAATTGCTCCGCTGGTCTTATACAATATGAGATAAAAGTGCTAGAATCAATTTTCTTGCACTACTTTTAACTAACACCAATTTACTAGGCTGATTAGTCAGATATTCTCCCCAAAGTAATGCATTGCATACCCCTCTGGCAATCAAAGGGTTAATCCTTTGTTTAGCAGATAGTTGCACAAAGCATTACAATGCTTTGGATACTACTCTGGCATTCAAAGGGTTTGCACTACTTGTACCAAGTGCGATGCAGTGGGGTTCACTTCAGGTGCTTCTGAGACATTCCTGTCCTCTACACTTAATTTAATGCAGAACTACCACCCCTGTTCAAATTTGGCCCAAATAAATACCCATCTGGCGATTACAACTAACTGCTCAGTAGTGCTAGTTATTGAGAATTAAACACTGTTCCCGGACTGACATGCAGGAATCTGCACAGACATCTTTCCATAGTGACGTCTGCCCACCTGCGTTCAGCTTCAAAAGGGACCGACAGTGCAGGCGTGCAGACGTCACTATGGAAAGATGTCTACACTGGTTCTTGTGTGTCAGTCAGGGAACAGTGTCACTAATAGCGCAGGTGCACGGACGTCACAATGGCAAGATGTCTGCGCTCCGTCCTGCCTGTCACCCATGGAAGAGAGGAGAAATCTATTAAATAAGGTAATTATTCTGGCGACTAGCGCTACTAAGCAGCTAGTCGCCAGATGGGGACTTAGTGAAGGTAGAGATTGTGTTGGGTGGTAGTTCCGCTTTAATGCACCAGCTATAGAATCCAATCAAACAGCATTTTATCTCTGAGGTAGATAAAATGAGTCCAAGACATACCTGAAAATGAGAGATAATCTCAATGTATTTTTCCTGGTAAAATAGTTTCGCAAAAAATGCTATGAAGCAGGTGCAAGGAGGCTTCTAATTTTTGAGTGCCAGGGGATGTGCAACACACAGTAACGTGCTAAATTAGATTTAAAAAACAAATCAAGTCCAACTGCTCCCACAGTATAAATAAGAATTATACAGGTCTTCCTGTCTCCTAAATGGGTACTACTCTGTTTAACATAACTTCCTGCTTTACCTACTTAATAGGGGTGGGCGAAAATTTTCTCCTCAAACTGAAATTGGCAAAAAAATGTCACTTTCTGCTTGGTGAAACATTTCCAGTGAAAAGTGCCATTTGAACTCTTTTTTCACCTTGCTCATTGAATTGAAATCAATGGGAAGGAATTTTTTTCTCCACAACATGAAAGTTTTCTCTAGTTTTCTCCAGCCATATAAAAGGCTGTCAGTAGTGATGAGCGAGCACCCCAATGCTCGGGTGTTCGGGTGCTCTGACCGAGCACCCCCGGAGGCTCGAGTGCTCGGCCGAGCACCCGAGCCCCATTGAAGTCAATGGGAGGACTCGAGCATTACACCAGGCACCCCCTGCTCTGATGAGGGGAGGGTGCCTGGTCCATAGGAAAAGGGCAGAAAATGATGGAAACACCACAGAAATGGTTCAGGGACAGCATAGGGAGGATGTCTGGATTCATCTTGGACTCCAACGTCGCTGCTGGGAACGATCTTTCGCCCGTAGTACGCCATTTTTACAGACTGACCGTAAAACACACAAAAAGGCAGATAAAAACGACTTTAGGCGAAAAATTGTTACCAAACAGTATTTGCTGTATATTTACTTGTATATCATCTGCAAATTCTCCCAAAAATTTCCTCGATTTTTCTGAACTGAGGCCATGATTAAGAGGGAAACGTGCGCAGAGGCAAATTCTCCAAAAAATTTCCTTGATTTTTCTGAACTGAGGCCATGATTAAGAGGGAAACGTGCGCAAAGGCAAATTCTCCCAAAAATGTCCTTGATTTTTCTGAACTGAGGCCATGATTAAGAGGGAAACATGCGCAAAGGCAAATTCTCCCAAAAATTTCCTCGATTTTTCTGAACTGGGGCCATGATTAAGAGGGAAACGTGCGCTGAGCCGACCATCTAAAACGTTATGGGTGAGGGTCTGCTGCGGAGCTGACCATCCTAAACATTATATGCGAAGGCCCGCTAGTGAGCTGACGCTATAAAACATTATATGAGAGGGCCCGCTAGAGAGCTGACCCAATAAAACATTATATGAGAAGGCCCGCTGGTGAGCTGACCTATACAAAAATTGTCAAACTGCGCCCGCTGGTGAGCTGGCCCTAGATAAAAATTATATCACAGGGCCCGCTGGTGAGCTGGCCCTATATAAAAATTATATCACTGGGCCCGCTGGTGAGCTGGCCCTATATAAAAATTATATCCCAGGGTATATGGAAGAGAGTCAACCATATACCCGTTTTTTGGGTGGAAGGGGTGAATGGGAATACAGAGTATTCCCATCATTGTAAATAACATATATAAAGTGAGTTTATGTTCCCCCGGGGCTTTCCTCCAGTGGAGTGGAGAAGTCAGGGGAAATCCAGGCCTTGTTCATTTTTATAAGTGTCAACCTATCAGCATTGTCGGTGGAAAGGCGGATACGCTTATCTGTTATGATGCCACCAGCAGCACTAAATACCCGCTCAGACAGAACGCTGGCGGCAGGGCAGGCCAGCACCTCCAAGGCGTAGAGTGCCAGTTCATACCACGTGTCCAGCTTGGACACCCAGTAGTTGTAAGGCACAGAGGGATCATTGAGGACGCTGACACGGTCTGCTACGTACTCCTTCACCATCTTCCAAAACTTTTCCCTCCTTGTGACACTAGGCTGCGCATCAGGGTGAGGGTGCTGGCGGGGTGTCATGAAGGTGTCCCACGCCTTGGAGAGTGTTGCCCTGCCTTTGTCGGAACTGCTGTGTGCTCCCCTTTTCTCCCCTTCTCTGTTGGCCAAGGTAGCACGTACTCTGCCGCCAGCGTTGTCAGATGGAAAATTTTGGAGCAATTTTTCAACAAGAACCTTCTGGTATTGCACCATTTTGCTTGTCCTCTCCACCGGAGGAATGAGAGATGAGAAATTCTCTTTGTAGCGGGGGTCCAGAAGGGTGAACACCCAGTAATCCGTGTTGTCTAAAATGCGTATAACGCGTGGGTCACGGGAAAGGCAGCCTAACATAAAGTCAGCCATGTGTGCCAGAGTACCAACAGGCAAGATTTTGCTGTCCTCACCAGGAGGATGACTCTCAATCTCCTCATCCTCTTCCTCCTCTTCTGCCCACCCACGCTGAAGAGATGGAACTAAAGTTCCATGGCTACCCTCTGTAGCGGAGGCAACCGTGTCTTCCTCCTCCTCCTCCTCCTCCTCCGCCTCCTCCAATTGTCGCTGAGAAGACGAAGTGAGGGTGCTCTGGCTATCACCTTGTGTAAGCTCTTCCTCCCGCATTTCCACCTCTTCCACATGCAAAGCGTCAGTTTTAATTGTGAGCAGCGAGCGTTTCAGTAGACACAGAAGTGGGATGGTTACACTGATAATAGCGTTATCGCCGCTCACCATCTGTGTCGATTCCTCAAAATTGCGTAAAACCTCACAGAGGTCTGACATCCATTCCCACTCCTCACTTCTGATTACAGGAAGTTGAACGGAGAGGCGACGACCGTGTAACAGCTGGTACTCCACTACTGCCCTCTGCTGCTCACAAAGCCGGGCCAACATGTGGAAGGTGGAGTTCCAGCGCGTGCTCACGTCACACAGCAGCCGGTGAGCTGGCAATTGTAAGCGCTGCTGCAGCTTCAACAGGCCGGCTGAAGCTGTTGATGACTTACGGAAATGTGCACACACGCGGCGCACCTTGGTCAAGAGATCATGCAAATTGGGGTAGGTTTTTAGAAATCGCTGAACCACTAAATTAAATACATGCGCTAGGCATGGTACGTGTGTGAGCTTGCCGATCTCCAAAGCCGCCACCAAGTTACGCCCATTATCACACACAACCATGCCTGGTTGCAGGTTGAGTGGCGAGAGCCACTGCTCGGTCTGGTGACTAATCCCCTGCAACAGCTCTGAGGCCGTGTGCTGTTTGTCCCCAAGGCAGATCAGCTTCAGCACGGCCTGTTGACGCTTCCCCACTGCAGTGCTACACTGCTTCCAGCTACCGGCTGATGGGTGAGTGGCGCTGCGCGCAGAGAATTCGGAGGTGGAAACGGAGGAGGAGGAGCCAATAACGTAGGTGCTGGCGGAAACTCTGATGGAGGTAGGGCCCGCAATCCTCGGCGTGGGTAGCACCTGTGCCATCCCAGGGTCCGAGTCGCTCCCAGCCTCCACGACATTCACCCAGTGTGCCGTCAGGGAAATGTAGCGTCCCTGGCCACAAGCACTTGTCCATGTGTCAGTCGTTAAGTGGACCTTCCCAGTAACTGCGTTGGTCAGGGCACGGGTGATGTTACGGGACACATGGTGGTGTAATGCGGGGATGGCACACCGGGAAAAGTAGTGGCGGCTGGGGACCGCGTACCGAGGGACAGCTGCTGCCATCAGGGTGCAGAAGGACTCAGTCTCCACAAGCCTAAATGGCAGCATTTCGATGGCCAGTAATTTGGAAAGGTGTGAGGTTAGTGCTATGGCCTGTGGGTGGATGGCTGGGTATTTTCGCTTGCGCTCAAATGCCTGGGGTAACGACATTTGGACGCTGTGCTGGGACAGGGAAGTGGATGTGGTCGCTGATGGTGCTTCAGATGGTACAGGTGCAGGGCGGGAGGTATGCGGGCCTGCGCCTTCGACAGGCGATTGGCCGGCACCGAAAACAGGGGAAGAGGAGGCAGTGGTGTGGCCTGCAGACACAGATGGGCGATCCAGGCGTTCCTCCCACTTATTACGGTGCTTGGATGCCATGTGTCGGATCATGCTGGTGGTGGTGAGGTTTCTAGTGTTCATGTCTTGGCTCATTCTGGTGTGGCACAGGTTGCAAACTACAATTCTTTTGTCGTCCGCACTTTCCTTAAAAAAACGCCATACCGCGGAACACCTACCCCTTGGTAAGGGAGATTTACGCAAGGGGGTGCTCCGTGGAACATTTGCGGGCCGGTTTGGTGCGGTCCGCCTTCTTTCTGTAGCCACACCACTGCCTCTTCCAGCCTGTTGCGGTGCTGCAGATGGCTCACCCTCAGGACTGCTGTCATCGCTCGGCTCTACACCTTCCCAGGTGGGGTCAGTCACCTCATCGTCCACCAAGTCCTCCTCCACTTCCTCACTCTGATCATCCTCCTCATGTCTTGATCCCACCACATACTCAGTCATTGACAACTGTATATCATCCTCCTCATCAAGGTCTTGAGACAGTAATAGTGGTTGATGTAATGGCAACTGTGTCTCATCATCATCATCATCCACTTCCTTTGACCTTAAATGCCGTTCACCTCTGTCATCTTCTTGTGATTGGGTACCCTCTATAGGTTGTGAATCAGGGCACAAGATGTCATGTTCCTCTGCAAGCGTGCTTGGAGAGAGGTTCAAATTAAGGATTGGTGATGAGACGAGCTCTAGAACATACAAACAAAGCCGCTCACAAAAAATACACTTGCAGTTTAAAAGTAAAAACGTTGTTTCCTTTATTGCGATACAATGTATAATTCCAAATACCTTCACAACTCGATATCCCGTAGAAAAGGAGGAGAGACTTTTGGAGATATTCAAATATACCCAGCAATAGGTGCCATACACAACCCTTGACAGATCAACGCGTTTCGCGCTACATGCGCTTAATCATGACCATAAACTACAATGTTGTTCGTTAGGAGTTTTAAATCCGTTCCAGCCAATCAAACCATTCAATCCATTAACCCAACACCAATCCCGCTGCGATCCAAATGCAGGTAATCAACAGACATGAAAGTCATGTCAAAAGAGGATTCAAATGAAAGTTTTAACCTCTTCAATGCCCGAGGTGAAACCTCCTAACATCACACTCAAATGGCGACTATAAGAGGCCACTCCGGACAACAATAATCTTCACTTAACGAAAATTTCCAACATACTGCATCGCAGACAGTCCGGTGCAAATGACAATATATTAACACTTGGTTTGAAATAAATAAGTATGTGCTAGAACTCAAAAAAGTCCCAACCCAACAACACACTGCTTTGTATAAATGAATATAAATAAAATTCAAATAAAAACAATGTAGGTCGGGGAGATGTTAACCCTGCGAGCTGTGTTAAAATATTCAACTAGCAAAATCCATAAAAGATATTTAACCCATTTATGCCTCTATAAACCAAAATACACAAAATATATACCCACTGCGAACATGTTTGTACTAGGTATAACAAGTAACATCATATTCTTTATTAAGACCATGTGGATGCCTAGTTCCTAATTCAAAAATCCAGAAGACTTCCCTTCTGGACAGTTTATCATCAAGGCAACCTCCACGTGAACCCAGACTAACACGCTCAATACCCTGCACAGTGAAACCGGAGTTACTGCACGAACCTACTTTAAAATGAGAAGATATTCCAGAACGAAACTCTCTACTTCTTATATCACTTTGATGCTCATTCATTCTTTCTCTCATTGATCGTATTGTTTTACCCACGTATTGTATGTGACAAGTAGAGCAAGTTATTAGATATACTACTTCTCTACTCACGCAATTGGTATATCCTCTCATTTCATAAATTTTACTCGTGACAGATGAAGAAAAGGTCTTAGTAACATTAATTAATCTACAGCAACCACACCTTGAGCTACCACATTTGTAGGTACCCACAACATCAAGCCAAGTTGATTTTTTGGGCTTTGATGAAAACAAGCTAGGTGATATTCGAGAAGATATTGTTGGAGCTTTACGTGGCACAAATTTAAACCCTTGTTCTAAAGTCTCGTGTAATCCAAAATCCGCATACAGAGTGGGTAAATGTCGTCTAATTATTTTAGTAATCTCATTAAATTCCACACTGTATGCAGTGGAAAAAATAACTTTTTCAAAAGATGATACCACTTCTTTTCCAACAACATCTCCAACCAAATTCTTAGACTGAGATTTATAATTCAAAAGATCAGTCCTATTTTGTTGTCTCGCACGCATCAAAGCTTTGTCCAGTACCCAAGCTGGATAACCTCTTAGGATAAACCTGTGATACAGCTCCCCCGCTCGTTCTTCAAAAAGCGCATCCGTAGAACAGATGCGCCGTAAGCGGAGGAATTGACCCACAGGAATGCCTCTTACAGTATGTCCAGGGTGGCAACTGTCAGCCCTCAACAGACTATTTCCTGCAGTGGGTTTCCGAAAGATATCAAATGATATCACTCCTGTATGTGAATTACCTTTCAAACTGAGATCTAAAAAAGAAATTGTGTCTATTGAAACATCTGAGGTAAAGACTAAACTCAAATCATTATGATTTAGATATGTTACAAAGGTATGTGCCTCTTCAATAGGACCCTGCCAGATAAATAAAAGGTCATCTATGAAGCGACCAAACCAAACAACTTCATTCCTGTGCAGGTTTACATCTCCAAAGACGCGGGACTCCTCCCACCAACCCATATAAAGATTAGCATATGTGGGGGCAAATTTTGCCCCCATCGAAGTCCCGCGCCTCTGGAGATAAAATGAACCATCAAACATAAAGAAGTTGTGCGTAAGAAGATACTCTATAACCAACAGAATGAATTCAATCAAAACCTCAGAAAAACTGCTGTACTTAATCAAATGATATTCCACAGCTCTCAAGCCTAACTTATGTGGAATGCATGAATATAGTGATTTAACATCACAACTAATCCAAGTATAACATTCCAACCATTTAACATCATTCAACTGTTGTATGACCTGAGTGCTGTCTTTCAGATAACTATTCAATCGTAAAACAAAAGGTTGCAATATGAGGTCAACCCATTCTCCAAGTGATTCATTTAGGGATCCAATACCAGAGACTATAGGTCGGCCCTCTGGGTTCTCCAAAGACTTGTGGATCTTAGGTAAATGGTGAAAGATTGGGATAATGGGATGAGGATTAAATAAAATATCTGCCTCTGCATTGGTAATAAGTCCCAATCTTACACCTCGATCCACAAGAGAGCCCAGAAGGCCAAGATAGTCCCGGGTAGGATCCCCAGGCAATGGAATATATGCCTCTTTATCACTCAATTGTCTCAAAGCTTCTTCCTTGTAATAACCAGTATTGAGAACAACTACCGCCCCTCCCTTGTCTGCTGTTTTCACCACAATATTGGAGTTATTACTCAAGGTATGTAAAGCATCATATTCCGGTTTACTCATATTATATTTGGAATATTTCTTTCTTTTACTAAGCACAACAAGATCCCGTTCCACCAGACTCTGAAAGGAGTCTAAAACACTCCCTCTCGCAGCCACCGGGTAGAAGGAGGCTTTCTTCCGTGTGAGTTTAACCGGAACATGATGCAGATCCATAACTCTCTCCTGTACGTTACTTTCTAAACCCAATGTGGCTAAATCATGCAGCACACAAACATCCCCAAAATCTGTTATTTGGGGCGAGGCACTTGAATTTATCCCATCACACATCAAAACATCATCAGTGGGGGTAGGAATAAGAGGAGTAACAATGGTTTCATTTATCCTTTCATCCTGTTCACCATCAAACTCGACAGCACCAAAGTGTTTCCTCAAAGTAAGCTTACGAATAAATCTATTTAAATCAACTATGGTGCTGAAGAGATTAAAATGGACCACAGGGGAAAAATTGAGCCCTTTTTTAAGAACTGACTCTTCCATAGACGATAGTGTATAGTCTGACAAATTTATTATATTATAGGAAGAGTCCGATTTTATTTCTTGTTTCCATTCCTTATATCTCCTCCTTCCGCTCCTCCTTGTTTTGTTTTTTCCACTTTGTTCTTCTTTGGTCTTATTCTTGAAGATGACCTCCTTGGTTGCTGTACAGTTAAAGTTTCTTCCTCTGGTTCGTTGACAAAAATTTGGTTGACTTTGTCTCCCCGCTGGGGGGACAAAAAAGAAGAGGCAGATGAAATAGAAACTGCTGTTAAATTGCCAGCTTCAGATTCCTCTTGTCCAGAAGAGTCCAACTCCATACTTGAAAAACTGACCTTTTTTTGTCTAGCTTGTACTTTGAGAATAGATCTAGACCTAGATCTGCCACTCCTATGCGATATATCTCGTTGATCTTTCCAAGCATAGATGCTATTTGTTTCATAATCCAATTTATCTCTCTGGAATTTTATTTGTTTGGTTTCCATAATCGACTTTTCTAATTTTTCCAAATAGGTCGCAAGCTGGATATCTAACTTCTGGAAATCAGGCACACCTTTTAATAATTCCATTCTTTGCTGTTTTTCTTTAATTATTTTTTGAGTTTCCTGTAGAATGTCCATCTTATATTGAATAATAAGCGACATCAATGAATTTGAACATGTTGTTAATATTTCATTCCATTTCTCCATGAATTGAACATTCTCTTTAATAAAAGTTGGAATCTTTCTAATACGCAGACCTCTTGGGATCCTCTGTACTTTAATATATTGCTGAAGTGTCGTAATCTCCCACCATGTTCGCGTTTCCTTATCCATAAGTTTTTCCAACTCTTTAAACAGCAATTTAAGTTCAGCAGGATCATTGGAATTTTGTTGATCAACATTATCACCAAACAAGCTGTCTGCTTTAGAAAGTCTGCATGTCAAATCTTCCACAGCTCTTAAGCACCTGCTGGTATATGAACTATCTACCACAACTTCACTCTCACACTCCATAATTACACACAATGGCGTTAATTTCTTCGAGAAAATATCTTAATCTGGATTCGTCAAATATTTCAAATATTTCATTAACAGCTCATAACTTGATAGAAGATGTCGATTCCCAACATTAATCTTCTCAATCAAAGGGAAATAACGAGGGATATTTATCCTCAACACATATCCTCTCAACTTTAGTGGAAGGAGCTGAACTTGGAGATAAAAGCACTTCAACAAAGAAAAATAGTTCAGCAGCTCTAACTTCCAACATAAATTTATCAGACAGCTGTGATATCATCAAACACAAATATATTCATCCAGATAATATTCTGCAGTGTAAATGTGGGCGAAAAAAGAGCATCTCCATGTGCTCTATTATTAACCATAGAACATACAAACAAAGCCGCTCACAAAAAAAATGAGACGAGCTCCTCACTATATCCCAGTGTGGGATCACTTCTTTGACCAGATCCTCTATGGTGGGAGGAAGGATGATCAGAGTGAGGATTATGTTGACCAGACTCTTGGCTACTGAGAGTGGACTTGGTGGAAGACAGGGTGGTGCTTAACCGACTGGAAGCAGTATCAGCTGACATCCAACCGACCACCTGTTCGCAGTGGTCGGACCTCGAGAGTGATGTCCTGCGACGCCCTGTAAAATGAGACATGAAGCTAGGTATGGTGGATGTCTTTCTGTCTTGTGCTCTGGCACCAGGCGCAGTTTCTACGCGTCCTGACCCGCGCCCTGAACTATCAGGATCACGTCCACTTCCCCGTCCCTTTTTACCCGCCTTCTTCATATTACACGGAATATGTGCTGCAAATCTGCAACTTTGCACAGTACACAGAATTTGCTTCTTAACTGCGGCTACGCACAGTGAATGGAATATGTGACTTTGATATTTTACAGTTTGAAGACTTAACAGAATTTTTTCCTATTCTGAAACTGTGCACAGTAAACAGAATTTGCTTCTTAACTGCGGCGACGCACAGTGAATGGAATATGTGACTTTGATATTTTACAGTTTGAAGACTTAACAGAATTTTTTCCTATTCTGAAACTGTGCACAGTACACAGAATTTGCTTCTTAACTGCGGCGACGCACAGTGAATGGAATATGTGACTTTGATATTTTACAGTTTGAAGACTTAACAGAATTTTTTCCTATTCTGAAACTGTGCACAGTACACAGAATTTGCTTCTTAACTGCGGCGACGCACAGTGAATGGAATATGTGACTTTGATATTTTACAGTTTGAAGACTTAACAGAATTTTTTCCTATTCTGAAACTGTGCACAGTACACAGAATTTGCTTCTTAACTGCGGCGACGCACAGTGAATGGAATATGTGACTTTGATATTTTACAGTTTGAAGACTTAACAGAATTTTTTCCTATTCTGAAACTGTGCACAGTACACAGAATTTGCTTCTTAACTGCGGCGACACACAGTGAATGGAATATGTGACTTTGATATTTTACAGTTTGAAGACTTAACAGAATTTTTTCCTATTCTGAAACTGTGCACAGTACACAGAATTTGCTTCTTAACTGCGGCTACGCACAGTGAATGGAATATGTGACTTTGATATTTTACAGTTTGAAGACTTAACAGAATTTTTTCCTATTCTGAAACTGTGCACAGTACACAGAATTTGCTTCTTAACTGCGGTGATGCACACTGAATGGAATATGTGACTTTGATATTTTACAGTTTGAAGACTTAACAGAATTTTTTCCTATTCTGAAACTGTGCACAGTAAACGGAATTTGCTTCTTAACTGCGGCGACGCACAGTGAATGGAATATGTGACTTTGATATTTTACAGTTTGAAGACTTAACAGAATTTTTTCCTATTCTGAAACTGTGCACAGTAAACAGAATTTGCTTCTTAACTGCGGCGACGCACAGTGAATGGAATATGTGACTTTGATATTTTACAGTTTGAAGACTTAACAGAATTTTTTCCTATTCTGAAACTGTGCACAGTACACAGAATTTGCTTCTTAACTGCGGCGACGCACAGTGAATGGAATATGTGACTTTGATATTTTACAGTTTGAAGACTTAACAGAATTTTTTCCTATTCTGAAACTGTGCACAGTACACAGAATTTGCTTCTTAACTGCGGCGACGCACAGTGAATGGAATATGTGACTTTGATATTTTACAGTTTGAAGACTTAACAGAATTTTTTCCTATTCTGAAACTGTGCACAGTACACAGAATTTGCTTCTTAACTGCGGCGACGCACAGTGAATGGAATATGTGACTTTGATATTTTACAGTTTGAAGACTTAACAGAATTTTTTCCTATTCTGAAACTGTGCACAGTACACAGAATTTGCTTCTTAACTGCGGCGACGCACAGTGAATGGAATATGTGACTTTGATATTTTACAGTTTGAAGACTTAACAGAATTTTTTCCTATTCTGAAACTGTGCACAGTACACAGAATTTGCTTCTTAACTGCGGCGACGCACAGTGAATGGAATATGTGACTTTGATATTTTACAGTTTGAAGACTTAACAGAATTTTTTCCTATTCTGAAACTGTGCACAGTAAACAGAATTTGCTTCTTAACTGCGGCGACGCACAGTGAATGGAATATGTGACTTTGATATTTTACAGTTTGAAGATTTAACAGAATTTTTTCCTATTCTGAAACTTTGCACAGTAAACAGAATTTGCTTCTTAACTGCGGCGACGCACAGTGAATGGAATATGTGACTTTGATATTTTACAGTTTGAAGACTTAACAGAATGTGCTCTAATCTGCAACTTTGCACACTAAACAGAATGTGCTCTAATCTGCAACTTTGCACACTAAACAGAATGTGCTCTAATCTGCAACTTTGCACACTAAAAAGAATGTGCTGCTAATCTGCAACTTTGCACACTGAACAGAATGTGCTCTAATCTGCAACTTTGCACACTAAACAGAATGTGCTCTAATCTGCAACTTTGCACACTAAACAGAATATATGAAGTTTTTTTTTTTTTTTTTTTTTCCCCCCACACAAAATAAACTGCTGCCCCCACACACACAGTAGTCCTAAAAAGGACTTTTGGGTCTTTTTTTTTCACAATTGCTTGTCTTCTCCCTACACTGACTTTCCCTTCCTATCCTCATCTCTCCCTGGCTAAGACTGAGCCGAACTCGCTGGTCAGGTGCTATACAGCACCCGACCACGGGTTCTGGCCAGCCAATCAGTGTAATGCCAGCAGCCAACATGGCTGCTGGCATTACACTGATGTCAGAGCCTCCCTGCACGTTTATTGGCTGCGCAGCAGCAGTGAAACGTGCGGGGAGGAGACCCGAACATGGCGGGCGAGCACATGCGGTACTCGTACGAGTACCGCCATGTGCCGAGCAGAGCGATGCTCGAGCCGAACCGAGCTTCGGCCGAGCATGCTAGCTCAACACTAGCTGTCAGGATCTCACAGCGGCCATTTTGTGTTTGTGAAAGGGGAGAGCAGCATGTTGTTTGAGCTAGAGAAGATAGGCAAATAAAGGGGAATTGAAGCTTAGTTTAGGGGCTCATTTAGGTAGGAGAGAGTAGGGGAGTCTGGGGGCACTCTGGGGGAGAAGAAGGGAGGAAGGAGGTTGACCCAAAATACCCCAAAATTTGGTGTGACTGACTGGCAAGACACAGGCAGCTGGGGACCTAATTGCTTGCTGATTTTTCTTTTATTGTCTCTGTGCTGGGGAAGTCTGGGGAAAGAAGTTGTTGATGTTGTTTTTTAGTTATATATATACATATTTTTTTTTTTTGTACAACTGTGATAAGATAGGGTGGACAAAGTAAAAAATACATAAATAATTAAACAAATAAATATATTAGACAGCTGACTGGGAGCTCTGTGACTGAATCAGACTTGATAGACAGCAGACGACATTGAGGATTTTGTTGAGGGCCAAGACAAGACATCACACTCCATCAGTTGTGTTCTGTAGAGAGTAAAAACACACACAGTAGTTGAGTAATGTCTAGAAAATGCACAAGCGGAAAGGGGCAAGGTGGAGCAGTGCAGGGACCTGGGTGGATGCAGTTTGTCAAGGACTCCCCCAATCACACCACGCCAGTCCCCTACCACCACTACCATACATATCTGCCACATTGTAGGTTGTACTTTATTTTTTTTATCACTTTATCACATCATGAATATGTGCCAGTGTCACTTAAGCTGTAAGTAATGGTTGTGGGCAAATGACAAATGCACTCTGCATATTAACACATTTTTCAAGGTATATGTTGCTGTAGGACTCTCAACTTTAACTTCCAGCTACTTATTTCTTCACTACAGCCCTCAACAGAAGTAATATTGTACTGGGAAATGTTGCACCATATTAAACATAGGAGAAAATGTGTTTAAATAGGAGAAAATGTGTTAGAATAGGAGAAAAATATTTTAGAATAGGCTAAAATGTGTTAGAATAGAAGAAACATTTTTGGGAATAGGTGAAAAATTTGCTGGAATAGGCGAAAAGGAAGAAAGTTTTGCATTGGAGAAAAGGCGAAAACTTTTGCGAAAAAAGAGAAAAATCATCCGTTTTTCACAAAAAGTCATGCGGGAAATTTATCTCACTTTCACCCACCCCTACTACTAATACACAGTATAACATTGTATGTTCCCTTCTTCTAGAAATGCATCTTCTCTTAAATGTGTCCAATGTATCTGCCACATGTTTGAGCAAGTTTTAGAACTGAGCTATGTAACCTTTAGCTCTCCATCTATTGGAGACAATGTTCATAATTCCAAATCATCCATTTCAATAATAAACTCCATATTGTTAAATGTATTATTTACATTTCTTATTTTTTATTTTCAAAGGCATTATGGGACAAAATAAGGAAAATCAAATGTGTAGGAGTTGTGTATACTGGTACAGTACAAAGTTATCATAATGCAACATCAGGATTATTAGATTTATTAAAAGGAAAATACCATGTGATAGTGATGTTAACATTTTATTTGTCCCCCATGATGCAGCTGGGTTGCACCAGAATTGTTCCATCTCCTCTTAGTAAATCAGACTCAGTGAGGCTGTTGTATCAACCTTTTGTGTGCAAGAGAGGTATCCATTTCAGTGTGTTGTGATGCATTGCAAACCTCACTGGCACTCAAAGGGTTAAGAGACATTAGTAGAATTCTGGGACAAAATAACTACACTATTGGGGGATGCAAAAACCAAAATTACACCCACCATGTTCCTATTAATTTAATTGGGGCTTTTAACCCTTTGAGTGCCAGAGGGGACCACAACCTATTGCTCTGCGATGCATTGCAGATCCCTGCGGCACTCAAAGGGTTAACCTATTGAATGCAAGACAGGTCTCCAACTCCACTCGCTGCAATCTAGGGCTGCTTCATCATGAGTCATGGCCCACATGCTAACAGTTAACCCTTTTAGAGTCAGCAGGTTGTCCAGTGCCTTACTTTGCAAGGTACTGGACATGTTCAAAGGGGTAAAAAAAAAATAAAAATAAAAAAAAATGAGGGAAGGAGCTCACCGCTATACTTATCTTACTGGCTGGCAGAAGCGATTTGTGATGATGTCAGTCATCCCCAACCAAGAGAGGAAACTGGTATTATTGTAAAGGAGTCATAGAGCTGTGTATGTATGTATGTATGCATATTTTTATTTATATGGTGCCACACAGTGTACCCAGCGCCTTACAATAGACGTATGTTACAATAAATAGGAGGGGATGAAATAAGTGCCACATTCATAGAAACAATTGGAGAGAGGTCCCTGTCCCAAGGAGCTTACAGCCTAAATGGGTAAAAGGAGACAGACAATGGGGTAAGAGGCAGTCAAGTGCTGAGATTACAAGTGCTGAGTTTGGCCAAAGGCAGTGCATGGTCCTAGTGCTCTAGAAGATAAGATATCAGGATAGATTTAAAGTGCAAAGCCAATGGGATGACACATGCAGCCTCTGCATCCAATGTAGCCAAAGCAGGGAAGGATTAATACATTTAATCCAGCAGAGACTGCACTGTGTTAACACAAGGCATGCACCCTCAGTTTTATAGTGGTAAGAACACAAAGGCTATATGGATAACCTATATTTAAAATGGCACAGCTTATTGGTCCCCTGATTTCTAATCATCACAGTCAAAGGTTTTTCATTCAGAGAGCTATAAACAAAATTTATGGGTTTAAACTTAATTTATGCCCTTCTTATCCAATATCCATAAGCCATAATTTACACTAGTCCCCAGATAATTCCTTCTTCAAAGTTCAGCCCATAGCTTTTAAAGAAAATGAATCGTCAAACAGAAAATTCTAGAGTTGGAATTAACCACTTGACCAGACAAGAGTATCACAGTTTTATTTATTGTTTTTACTCATGTGGTGCAGATACATGTGGGTTAGGTTAACTCATTGGATGCTAAAGTTATTTGCAACAACTAGAAAAGAAAAAAGCAGCAAATGCAGGTAAAGTTGAGCAGGGGAGGGCAATTGCCCCCTTGGCTGGTCATGTGTCTGGGCTGGTGGGCCACTGCCTCACTCAATCTCCCACTTGTAAATGGAGCTAAACTAGTGATACCACAGAGCTTACATTTGAAATTAATCTAAATACAAATGATAACGCAGATCTACAATCCAAATAGAGATACACTAGTAGTGTAGCCTGTTTCCCTTGTAAGCTCTATGGCATCAATAGTGTAGCTTTACTTAAATTGTAAGCACCGTAATATCACTAATGTAGCCCCATTTCAACTGTAAGCTTTGTGGTATCACTCGTGGGCCAATTGATTGTATTTGCCCTCTGGGCTGTATGTTGCCAGCCCTCCCCTGAAGTTGAGGTGGTCAATCTATGGATCTCCAGCTGTGCCACTGTCAACCTGGATGCAGACAGGTGTGACTTATAGCCGGCCCACATGATCACCAGACATTGTTACTGGCTGGTACCCACACGAGTCAGCCATTCACTGAAAGTTCCACTGAGCCTTGCATCCTGCAACACTGCTGCTCTGAAAGGTCCCATACGCTCCTGGGCAGTCATTCGTTATGTTACTCAGAGAATACAATAAAGATGTGACTTGCCAGACTTTATTGCAATCACCAAAGGTGAAACACATTCATGTGATGGATGGAAAGTTTCACATTGTGTAACAGATCCAAAGCAGTGGATCGGAAATGCTCATACGCTTCCCCACTGTCCTTCATCCGCAGTACACTGGACAATCCCTTATGTAGGCTGATGTATAAGTTAACCATTTGAGTGACAGAGAGAGGTATCCAAAGCATTGCATTAGAAATGTGTTAGATACCTGTGTGGCACTCAAAGGGTTTGGAAGAACGGGAGACATTTTGTGGCAATCCAACTGCACCTTAGTAGACAAATAAAAATTATTTTTTTTATTTAAATGGAACTTTTAACCCTTTGAGCAGCAGAGAGGTACAAAATGCAATGCAATGCATTGTGTAACCCTCTGGCACTCGAGGAGTTAACCCTGTTAACGCTGGAGTTGTTTCCAACACATTTATTTTAACCATTTGAGTGCCAGAGGTGTACTGCAATGCAATGCGTTGCGTACCCCTCTGGCACTCAAATGGTTAATGTGTAGTAAGAACATTTATGTTCCTATAAAAGCAAATACTCTTTAACACATATATTAACCTTTTTTCGCAATGGTGTTAAAAGGTTTAATTAAGATCTTAATGCATTGCTGCAATGCACTGTGGGTCTCATTTGTACCTAAGAGGATATATTGTTGCTGTATATCAAAACAAATAAGATTAAAAGTTTGACTTTCCTAACACCTACATCAACCACATTTCCCCTAAAAAACACTGCATGTAATTCACAGTACAGCATTGTTGTCTGAAACTGTACAGTAAGAAATGGAAGTGTGGGCAGCACAGATTAAGAGTTCTCTGAGTGATTACAAACTAGCATATTCTCTCTGAAAGTTTATCACCATTTATATCTTACATAACCATGTTCTCTTATGCAAACTGTAAAATGCTAATCTGGGATGAGGAAAACTGAAATGAGGTTGGGGAATTTAAAGTGGAACCATCACCCTAAGACAGTGGTTCTCAGGACCCACTAACAGACCAGGATTTAGGGATTTCTCTGCTAGAGCACAGGTGTGGTGATCAGAGGCTCAATCACATTGATTAACTCACCTGTGCTCTAACAAGGAAATCATGTGATCAGAGGCTCATTCACACTGATTAACTCACCTGTGCTCTAACAAGGAAATCATGTGATCAGAGGCTCATTCACACTGATTAACTCACCTGTGCTCTAACAAGGAAATCATGTGATCAGAGGCTCATTCACACTGATTAACTCACCTGTGCTCTAACAAGGAAATCATCACATCCTGGCCTGTTAGTGGGTCCTGAGGACAGGAGTTGAGAAACACTGTGTAAGATAAGTATAGTTCATTTGAAAGCTTGTTCCAGAATTGCTACTCTTTAAATGGATAGTAATGTTTAAAATTAACTTTATTTAGTATTGCAGGCATTAAAAAAATAAGTAGATCTGTGAAAGTCTTATCTCTCAAATGTTTATGGTTTGAGAGATATAACTCTCTAAAGTCCCCCCCCCAGCCTGTTTCACACAAGTCTGCCATCTAGTGGACAGCAAGAGATTCCGGTTCTAGGATCAGGCTGCGGCTCTTCAGTAGCGCCTAAATCGTGCTATTTAAACATAAATACTTCATTGTAACAGTCTACAAAGTTTGCTTGCAAACCAGGCGCACTTTGTAGACCATTCCAATGAAGTATTTATTTTTAAACAGCGTGATTTTGGCTTTGCTGAAGACCTGCCGGTCAGTCAAATGACCCGAATCTGCTGCTGTCCCATAGACACTGAAGCGGCTTGGAGGGGTGAACTTTAGCGAGTTATATCTCTCAGACCATACAGGTTTGAGAGATAAGACTTTCACAGAGCTACTTATTTTTTAATGTCTGCAGTATTAAATAAAGATAATTTTAAACATTACTATCCCTTTAAATTGATGAATAAGGCTCCATGGCCTATATATTTTTTTTCTTTTGGTGAAAATATTTAGCAGGAAGATTGTCACTTGTTTTCAAGTATGTTCTGTGTTCGTTGTATCTACCTCAGAAGGGTGAAAGGCTTAGCTAACCTCGATGGTACTAGAATCAGCAACCTTGTGGTTTGAACAGATTCTATATCATTAACCAACTGAGCCATCTCACCAGCATCAATGCAAGCTGGAATTATTCTGGAGTAAACCAACTGCACCATAGGGGACAAAAAAAAATCCTGTTACATTTAATTGGACTTTTAACCCCTTGAATGCTAGAGAGGTCTACTAAACATATTTTCTTTATTTATAAATGTTTAACTATACATATTTTGACTGATTATACTCAATTGCGTCTCCACTGGGGAAAGGACTTGAAGGACTGGGAATGGACTATGGTCATTTACAGACCTGGGGTCTCTATACATAATAGATATCAAATTATCCAACTGAAAATTCTGCATAGGGTATATTATAATCAGGGGCAGCTGTAGCGGATGGGCAGGAGGGGTAATGGTAGGTGTACTATATGTGCTACAGGACAAGGTACACTAATCCACATGATATGGGAGTGATCAGTGGTGTTTAATTACCTGATCCAAGTTTTTCATACATTATTGGATGTTTTGAGTAGACCAGCTGGGTATATTGTCAGTTATCCCTAATGACTCTAATCTTGTAATGTCCCTTGCTCTATAAAACACTAATTATGCATGCAAGATCATAACCACAGTACAGGTTTGAGATTACCTCCTTCACATGCTCAGAGGGTGAACATTTTGAACCAAAATATTTATGATTTATGTACTTAGTAGATAGCTGCCGAAGTTTGATGAGGTTTGGAGACAATGGCTGTTGCATTGTGGGATTAGGGGTTTGTTAGCCTTCAGTAGCTCAAATGTACATGAAAGAGAATTGAGTTTCCACAGTAGGTATATGGAAACCTTCTAGATTGGGAAGCACTTGAGTTTCCTTCAGTAGGTATATGGAAACCTTCTAGATTGGGAAGCACTTGAGTTTCCCACAGTAGGTATATGGAAACCTTCTAGATTGGGAAGCACTTGAGTTTCCACAGTAGGTATATGCAAACCATCTAGATTGGGAAGCACTTGCGTTTCCACAGTAGGTATATGGAAACCTTCTAGATTAGGAAGCACTTGAGTTCCCACAGTAGGTATATGCAAACCTTCTAGATTGGGAAGCACTTGAGTTTCCACAATATGTATATGGAAACCTTCTAGATTGGGAAGCACTTGAGTTTCCACAGTAGGTATATGGAAACCTTCTAGATTGGGAAGCACTTGAGTTTCCACAGTAGGTATATGGAAACCTTCAAGATTGGGAAGCACTTGAGTTTCCACTGTAGGTATATGGAAACCTAGATTGGGAAGCACTTGCATTTCGACAGTAGGTATATGGAAACCTTCTAGATTGATAAGCACTTGAGTTTCCACGGTAGGTATATGCAAACCTTCTAGACTGGGAAGCACTTGAGTTTCCACAGTAGGTATATGGAAACCTTCTAGATTGGGAAGCACTTGAGTTTCCACAGTAGGTATCTGGAAACCTTCTAGACTGGGAAGCACTTGAGTTTCCCACAGTAGGTATATGGAAACCTTCTAGATTGGGAAGCACTTGAGTTTCCAGTTTCCACAGTAGGTATATGGAAACCTTCTAGATTGGGAAGCACTTGAGTTTCCACTGTAGGTATATGGAAACCTAGATTGGGAAGCACTTGCATTTCGACAGTAGGTATATGGAAACCTTCTAGATTGATAAGCACTTGAGTTTCCACGGTAGGTATATGCAAACCTTCTAGACTGGGAAGCACTTGAGTTTCCACAGTAGTAGTGTTGAGCGAGCATGCTCGGCCGATGCTCGGATCGGCTCGAGCATCGCTCTGCTCGGCACATGGCGGTACTCGTACGAGTACCGCATGTGCTCGCCCGCCATGTTCGGGTCTCCTCCCCGCACGTTTTGCGGCTGCTGCGCAGCCAATAAACGTGCAGGGAGGCTCTGACATCGGTGTAATGCCAGCAGCCATGTTGGCTGCTGGCATTACACTGATTGGCTGGCCAGAACCCGTGGTCAGGTGCTGTATAGCACCTGACCAGCGAGTTCGGCTCAGTCTGAGCCAGGGAGAGCTGAGGATAGGAAGGGAAAGGCAGTGTAGGGAGGAAAAAAACAAAAATTGTGAAAAAAAAAGAACCAAAAGTCCTTTTTAGGACTACTGTGTGTGGGGGCAGCAGGTTATTTGGTGTGGGGGGAAAAAAACAAAAAAAAAAAAAAAAAAATATATATATTCTGTTTAGTGTGCAAAGTTGCAGATTAGAGCACATTCTGTTTAGTGTGCACAGTTGCAGATTAGAGCACATTCTGTTTAGTGTGCAAAGTTGCAGATTAGAGCACATTCTGTTTAGTGTGCAAAGTTGCAGATTAGAGCACATTCTGTTTAGTGTGCAAAGTTGCAGATTAGAGCACATTCTGTTAAGTCTTCAAACTAAAATATCAAAGTCACGTATTCCATTCAGTGTGCGTCGCCGCAGTTTAGCAGCACATTCTGAGTACTGTGCAGAGTTGCAGAATAGGAAGAAATACTGTTAAGTCTTCAAACTAAAATATCAAAGTCACATATTCCATTCAGTGTGCTTCGCCGCAGTTTAGCAGCACATTCTGTGTACTGTGCAGAGTTGCAGAATAGGAAGAAATACTGTTAAGTCTTCAAACTCAAATATCAAAGTCACATATTCCATTCAGTGTGCTTCGCCGCAGTTTAGCAGCACATTCTGTGTACTGTGCAGAGTTGCAGAATAGGAAGAAATACTGTTAAGTCTTCAAACTAAAATATCAAAGTCACATATTCCATTCAGTGTGCTTCGCCGCAGTGTAGCAGCACATTCTGTGTACTGTGCAGAGTTGCAGAATAGGAAGAAATACTGTTAAGTCTTCAAACTCAAATATCAAAGTCACATATTCCATTCAGTGTGCTTCGCCGCAGTTTAGCAGCACATTCTGTGTACTGTGCAGAGTTGCAGAATAGGAAGAAATACTGTTAAGTTTTCAAACTCAAATATTAAAGTCACATATTCCATTCAGTGTGTTTCAACGCCGTTTAACAGCCTATTCTGTGTACTCTGCAGAGTTGCAGAATAGTAAGAAATACTGTTAATTTTTCAAACTCAAATATCAAAGTCACATATTCCATTCAGTGTCTTTCACCGCCGTTTAACAGCCTATTCTGTGTACTCTGCAGAGTTGCAGAATTATAAGAAATACTGTTAAGTTTTCAAACTCAAATATTAAAGTCACATATTCCATTCAGTGTCTTTCACCGCCGTTTAACAGCCTATTCTGTGTACTCTGTACAGTTGCAGAATTATAAGAAATACTGTTAAGTTTTCAAACTCAAATATTAAAGTCACATATTCCATTCAGTGTCTTTCACCGCCGTTTAACAGCCTATTCTGTGTACTCTGTACAGTTCCAGAATTATAAGAAATACTGTTAAGTTTTCAAACTCAAATATTAAAGTCACATATTCCATTCAGTGTGTTTCAACGCCGTTTAACAGCCTATTCTGTGTACTCTGCAGAGTTGCAGAATAGTAAGAAATACTGTTAAGTTTTCAAACTCAAATATTAAAGTCACATATTCCATTCAGTGTGTTTCACCGCCGTTTAGCAGCCTATTCTGTGTACTGTGCAGAGTTGCAGAATTATAAGAAATACTGTTAATTTTTCAAACTCAAATATCAAAGTCACATATTCCATTCAGTGTCTTTCACCGCCGTTTAACAGCCTATTCTGTGTACTCTGCAGAGTTGCAGAATTATAAGAAATACTGTTAAGTTTTCAAACTCAAATATTAAAGTCACATATTCCATTCAGTGTCTTTCACCGCCGTTTAACAGCCTATTCTGTGTACTCTGTACAGTTGCAGAATTATAAGAAATACTGTTAAGTTTTCAAACTCAAATATTAAAGTCACATATTCCATTCAGTGTCTTTCACCGCCGTTTAACAGCCTATTCTGTGTACTCTGTACAGTTCCAGAATTATAAGAAATACTGTTAAGTTTTCAAACTCAAATATTAAAGTCACATATTCCATTCAGTGTGTTTCAACGCCGTTTAACAGCCTATTCTGTGTACTCTGCAGAGTTGCAGAATAGTAAGAAATACTGTTAAGTTTTCAAACTCAAATATTAAAGTCACATATTCCATTCAGTGTGTTTCACCGCCGTTTAACAGCCTATTCTGTGTACTCTGTACAGTTGCAGAATTATAAGAAATACTGTTAAGTTTTCAAACTCAAATATTAAAGTCACATATTCCATTCAGTGTGTTTCAACGCCGTTTAACAGCCTATTCTGTGTACTCTGCAGAGTTGCAGAATAGTAAGAAATACTGTTAATTTTTCAAACTCAAATATTAAAGTCACATATTCCATTCAGTGTCTTTCACCGCCGTTTAACAGCCTATTCTGTGTACTCTGTACAGTTGCAGAATTATAAGAAATACTGTTAAGTTTTCAAACTCAAATATTAAAGTCACATATTCCATTCAGTGTCTTTCACCGCCGTTTAACAGCCTACTCTGTGTACTCTGTACAGTTCCAGAATTATAAGAAATACTGTTAAGTTTTCAAACTCAAATATTAAAGTCACATATTCCATTCAGTGTGTTTCAACGCCGTTTAACAGCCTATTCTGTGTACTCTGCAGAGTTGCAGAATAGTAAGAAATACTGTTAAGTTTTCAAACTCAAATATTAAAGTCACATATTCCATTCAGTGTGTTTCACCGCAGTTTAGCAGCCTATTCTGTGTACTCTGTACAGTTGCAGAATAATAAGAAATACTGTTAAGTTTTCAAACTCAAATATTAAAGTCACATATTCCATTCAGTGTGTATCACCGCCGTTTAGCAGCCTATTCTGTGTACTCTGAACAGTTGCAGAATAGTAAGAAATACTGTTAAGTTTTCAAACTCAAATATTAAAGTCACATATTCCATTCAGTGTGTTTCACCGCCGTTTAGCAGCCTATTCTGTGTACTCTGCAGAGTTGCAGAATAGTAAGAAATACTGTTAAGTTTTCAAACTCATATATATTAAAGTCATATATATCGTGTAAGATGAAGAAGGCGGGTAAAAAGGGACGGGGAAGTGGACGTGATCCTGAAAGTTCAGGGCGCGGGTCAGGACGCGGAGAAACTGTGCCTGGTGCCAGAGCACAAGAAAGAAAGACATCCACCATACCTAGCTTCATGTCTGATTTCACAGGGCGTCGCAGGACATCACTCTCGAGGTCCGACCAGTGCGAACAGGTGGTCGGTTGGATGACAGCTGATACTGCTTCCAGTCGGTTAAGCACCACCCTGTCTTCCACCAAGTCCACTCTCAGTAGCCAAGAGTCTGGTCAACATAATCCTCACTCTGATCATCCTTCCTCCCACCATACACGGTCTGGTCAAAGAAGTGATCCCACACTGGGATATAGTGATGAGCTCGTCTCATCACCAATCCTTCATTTGACCCTCTCTCCAAGCACGCTTGCAGAGGAACATGACATCTTGTGCCCTGATTCACAACCTCTAGAGGCTACCCAATCACAAGAAGATGACAGATGTGAACGGCATTTAAGGTCAAAGGAAGTAGTGGATGATGATGATGATGATGAGACACAGTTGCCATTAAATCAACCACTATTTCCTTCTCAAGACCTTGTTGAGGAGAATGTTATACAGTTGTCAATGACCGAGTATGTGGTGGGATCAAGACTTGAGGAGGATGATCAGAGTGAGGAAGTGGAGGAGGACTTGGTGGACGATGAGGTGACTGACCCCACCTGGGAAGGTGTAGAGCCGAGCGATGACAGCAGTCCTGAGGGTGAGCCATCTGCAGCACCGCAACAGGCTGGAAGAGGCAGTGGTGTGGCTACAGAAAGAAGGCGGACCGCACCAAACCGGCCCGCAAATGTTCCACGGAGCACCCCCTTGCGTAAATCTACCTTGCCAAGGGGTAGGTGTTCCGCGGTATGGCGTTTTTTTAAGGAAAGTGCGGACGACAAAAGATTTGTAGTTTGCAACCTGTGCCACACCAGAATGAGCCGAGGCATGAACACTAGAAACCTCACCACCACCAGCATGATCCGACACATGGCATCCAAGCACCGTAGTAAGTGGGAGGAACGCCTGGATCACCCATCTGTGTCTGCAGGCCACACCACTGCCTCCTCTTCCCCTGTTTTCGGTGCCGGCCAATCGCCTGTCGAAGGCGCAGGCCCGCATACCTCCCGCCCTGCACCTGTAGCATCTGAAGCACCATCAGCGACCACATCCACTTCCCTGTCCCAGCACAGCGTCCAAATGTCGTTACCCCAGGCATTTGAGCGCAAGAGAAAATACCCAGCCACCCACCCACAGGCCATAGCACTAACCTCACACCTTTCAAAATTACTGGCCATCGAAATGCTGCCATTTAGGCTTGTGGACACTGAGTCCTTCCGCAGCCTGATGGCAGCAGCTGTCCCTCGGTACGCGGTCCCCAGCCGCCACTACTTTTCCCGGTGTGCCATCCCCGCATTACACCACCATGTGTCCCGTAACATCACCCGTGCCCTGACCAACGCAGTTACTGGGAAGGTCCACTTAACGACTGACACATGGACAAGTGCTTGTGGCCAGGGACGCTACATTTCCCTGACGGCACACTGGGTGAATGTCGTGGAGGCTGGGAGCGACTCGGACCCTGGGATGGCACGGGTGCTACCCACGCCGAGGATTGCGGGCCCTACCTCCATCAGGGTTTCCACCAGCACCTACGTTATTGGCTCCTCCTCCTCCGTTTCCACCTCCGAATTCTCTACACACACCGCCACTCCCCCATCAGCCAGTAGCTGGAAGCAGTGTAGCACTGCAGTGGGGAAGCGTCAACAGGCCGTGCTGAAGCTGATCTGCCTTGGGGACAAACAGCACACGGCCTCAGAGCTGTTGCAGGGGATTAGTCACCAGACCGAGCAGTGGCTCTCGCCACTCAACCTGCAAGCAGGCATGGTTGTGTGTGATAATGGGCGTAACTTGGTGGCGGCTTTGGAGCTCGGCAAGCTCACACACGTACCATGCCTAGCGCATGTATTTAATTTAGTGGTGCAGCGATTTCTAAAAACCTACCCCAATGTGCATGATCTCTTGACCAAGGTGCGCCGCGTGTGTGCACATTTCCGTAAGTCATCTACAGCTTCGGCCGGCCTGTTGAAGCTGCAGCAGCGCTTACAATTGCCAGCTCACCGGCTGCTGTGTGACGTGAGCACGCGCTGGAACTCCACCTTCCACATGTTGGCCCGGCTTTGTGAGCAGCAGAGGGCAGTAGTGGAGTACCAGCTGTTACACGGTCGTCGCCTCTCCGTTCAACTTCCTGTAATCAGAAGTGAGGAGTGGGAATGGATGTCAGACCTCTGCGAGGTTTTACGCAATTTTGAGGAATCGACACAGATGGTGAGCGGCGATAACGCTATTATCAGTGTAACCATCCCACTTCTGTGTCTACTGAAACGCTCGCTGCTCACAATTAAAACCGACGCTTTGCATGTGGAAGAGGTGGAAATGGGGGAGGAAGAGCTTACACAAGGTGATAGCCAGAGCACCCTCACTTCGTCTTCTCAGCGACAATTGGAGGAGGCGGAGGAGGAGGAGGAGGAGGAGGAGGAGGAGGAAGACACGGTTGCCTCCGCTACAGAGGGTAGCCATGGAACTTTAGTTCCATCTCTTCAGCGTGGGTGGGCAGAAGAGGAGGAAGAGGATGAGGATATTGAGAGTCAGCCTCCTGGTGAGGACAGCGAAATCTTGACTGTTGGTACTCTGGCACACATGGCTGACTTTATGTTAGGCTGCCTTTCCCGTGACCCACGCGTTGTACGCATTTTAGACAACACGGATTACTGGGTGTTCACCCTTCTGGACCCCCGCTACAAAGAGAATTTCTCATCTCTCATTCCTCCGGTGGAGAGGACAAGCAAAATGGTGCAATACCAGAAGGTTCTTGTTGAAAAATTGCTCCAAAATTTTCCATCTGACAACGCTGGCGGCAGAGTACGTGCTACCTTGGCCAACCGAGAAGGGGAGAAAAGGGGAGCACACAGCAGTTCCGAGAAAGGCAGGGCAACACTCTCCAAGGCGTGGGACACCTTCATGACACCCCGCCAGCACCCTCACCCTGATGCGCAGCCTAGTGTCACAAGGAGGGAAAAGTTTTGGAAGATGGTGAAGGAGTACGTAGCAGACCGTGTCAGCGTCCTCAATGATCCCTCTGTGCCTTACAACTACTGGGTGTCCAAGCTGGACACGTGGTATGAACTGGCACTCTACGCCTTGGAGGTGCTGGCCTGCCCTGCCGCCAGCGTTCTGTCTGAGCGGGTATTTAGTGCTGCTGGTGGCATCATAACAGATAAGCGTATCCGCCTTTCCACCGACAATGCTGATAGGTTGACACTTATAAAAATGAACAAGGCCTGGATTTCCCCTGACTTCTCCACTCCACTGGAGGAAAGCCCCGGGGGAACATAAACTCACTTTATATATGTTATTTACAATGATGGGAATACTCTGTATTCCCATTCACCCCTTCCACCCCAAAAACGGGTATATGGTTGACTCTTAATGTTCTCATCCTCCTCCTCCTCTTCCATATGCCCTGGGATATAATTTTTATATAGGGCCAGCTCACCAGCGTGCCCTGGGATATAATTTTTATATAGGGCCAGCTCACCAGCGGGCCCTGTGATATAATTTTTATATAGGGCCAGCTCACCAGCGGGCCCTGTTTGCCAATTTTTATATAGGTCAGCTCACCAGCGGGCCTTCTCATATAATGTTTTATTGGGTCAGCTCTCTAGCGGGCCCTCTCATATAATGTTTTATAGCGTCAGCTCACTAGCGGGCCTTCGCATATAATGTTTAGGATGGTCAGCTCTGCAGCAGACCCTCACCCATAATGTTTTAGATGGTCAGCTCAGCGCACGTTTCCCTCTTAATCATGGCCTCAGTTCTGAAAATCAAGGAAATTTTTGGGAGAATTTGCCTCTGCGGACGTTTCCCTCTTAATCATGGCCTCAGTTCTGAAAATCAAGGAAATTTTTGGGATAATTTGCCTCTGCGCACGTTTCCCTCTTAATCATGGCCTCACTTCAGAAAATCGATGAAATTTTTGGGAGAATTTGCAGATGATATACAAGTAAATATACAGCAAATACTGTTTGGTAACAATTTTTCGCCTAAAGTCGTTTTTATTTTCCTTTTTGTGTGTTTTACGGTCAGTCTGTAAAAATGGCGTACTACGGGCGAAAGATCGTTCCCAGCAGCGATGTTGGAGTCCAAGGTGCATCCAGACATCCTCCCTATGCTGTCCCTGAACCATTTCTGTAGTGTTTCCATCTTTTTCTGCCCTTTTCCTATGGACCAGGCACCCTCCCCTCATCAGAGCAGGGGGTGCCTGGTGTAATGCTCGAGTCCTCCCATTGACTTCAATGGGGCTCGGGTGCTCGGCCGAGCACTCGAGCCTCAGGGGGTGCTCGGTCAGAGCACCCGAACATCCGAGCATTGGGGTGCTCGCTCATCACTACACAGTAGGTATATGGAAACCTTCTAGATTGGGAAGCACTTGAGTTTCCCACAGTAGGTATATGGAAACCTTCTAGATTGGGAAGCACTTGAGTTTCCACAATATGTATATGGAAACCTTCTAGATTGGGAAGCACTTGAGTTTCCACAGTAGGTATATGGAAACCTTCTAGATTGGGAAGCACTTGAGTTTCCACAGTAGGTATATGGAAACCTTCTAGATTGGGAAGCACTTGAGTTTCCACAGTAGGTATCTGGAAACCTTCTAGATTGGGAAGCACTTGAGTTTCCACAGTAGGTATATGGAAATCTTCTAGATTGGAAAGTACTTGCTTTTCCACAGTAGGTATATGGAAACCTTCTAGATTAGGAATCACTTGAGTTCCCACAGTAGGTATATGCAAACCTTCTAGATTGGGAAGCACTTGAGTTTCCACAATATGTATATGGAAACCTTCTAGATTGGGAAGCACTTGAGTTTCCACAGTAGGTATATGGAAACCTTCTAGATTGGGAAGCACTTGAGTTTCCACAGTAGGTATATGGAAACCTTCTAGATTGGGAAGCACTTGAGTTTCCACAGTAGGTATCTGGAAACCTTCTAGATTGGGAAGCACTTGAGTTTCCACAGTAGGTATATGGAAATCTTCTAGATTGGAAAGTACTTGCTTTTCCACAGTAGGTATATGCAAACCTTCTAGATTGGGAAGCACTTGAGTTTCCACAGTAGGTATATGGAAACCTTCTAGATTGGGAAGCACTTGTTTGTCAGGGATGACTTCTGATTTACAAAGTAATCTGCCTGTAAAGGTTATTCCTATATATAGTATTCAGTAGCTCTGCCCCAATTGGTACATATATTCTTGTTCTATCTGCTGATGCATTTACCATCCTGCATTTACCTGCCTTTTTTTTTTTTTTTTTTATGGTGTAGTTGTCTTGGAGGGGAATTTGAGAAAAAATAGAAAACACAGTGCATTGTACATACATTTATCTTGTGCTTCAGGACATTATGTTATTATTACTGAAATGATGTAAACATTATGTGTATAATATGTCTTTAACCCATTAAGGATGAGCGGTCCAGAAAAGTTACCTCCCCTTAAGGATCGCTTTGATTCTTGCCGACCTGTTACACACAGTGGCGCTCCACTTTGGGGTCTAAGAGAGACTGCTCCAGTCTTGGAACGGTCAATTTTAGGCTCAGTTTTTACTTACAGCTCTCCTGGTGGAGCGTTGTAAATAAAATGTACGTGAAGTGCTATGGCCGCCACCGGTCCTTAAAGGGATAGTAATACTTAAAATGTAAAAAAAAATATGTTGTAGTGTTTATCCCCCTGAGTAAAACAAGAGTACTCCAACTGCTGAAAGGTGCTTCATTCAAAAGTTATTAATTTTCAAAGTTGAATTTTTTAGGTGCAATATCACAGTGGCCTGAAATTGTACAGTGGCGCTGTTGCTACACGATCCTATGGACAGGTCTGGTCCCGGGACCATAAATCTCCATAGGATGGTGTAGCAACAGCGCCACTGTACAATTTCAGGCCACTGTGATATTGCACCTAAAAAATTCAACTTTGAAAATGAATAACTTTTGCATGAAACATCTTTCAGCAGTGGGAGTACTCTTGTTTTACTCAGGGGGATAAACCCTACAACATATTTTTTTTTACATTTTAAGTATTACTATCCCTTTAACCCTTTGAGGGTTAAGTTTATAAGGACTGTGACAGTCATAGTACGTCATCTGGTCCTTAAGGGGTTAATGAAATCCTTATGAAACAAACAAGAACATTCTAGTCAAGTCCATGGGAATTTAGGAATGTTTATGTGTCCCCTATTGTACAGTTGGTTTACTCCAGAATAATTTTTATAAATATGTAAACCTCCCTCCTACCACAAACATGCACACATACACCCTACATTGGTCATTTACATAATATTACCTAAAATACATTTCTCTGTTAAATCAAAGCCTAATCTCGTCACACACACATTCACTCACATTCTTCCTTATATGACTCCAGACTCTTATGGTGTTGACATTACGCAGAAAAAAACTGTTGAGTATTTTATTAAGACGCACTGAACTGTGTGCTGAAATCTGTTTTCAAAGATAAAACAAATCAAACAACAAATACTCACATAAAGCAAGCAGCAATGTGTAGGTGTATGATTTTACCTCCCAGCAGGTCAAGGATTTTCTGTGCATGTCAGATGATGCAGGGGATTGAGATATGTATACAACATCATTATATCTACCAAGAGTCATATATTTTAATTCAAACAAGTGCTTAACTTCTAACTTTACCTTTTTCCAGATATGGTACTTTTAATGTCTGTGTACTGTATAAAACAACATGGGCTGAGTTAAAGGAGTAGGAACACCTCCAGGATATAACTCTCACATACCTAAGGCCAGAAAACATTAATGGTCCCTAGGATTCTGACCTTGTGCCTTTGTTCAAGAGAAAAACAATCTTCAATCATTCCTGGATGTCATGACTACAGAAGCAGACATGCAGGGCCGGATTTAGAATTAGGCAGAGTAGGCATCTGCCTACAGGCGCACCCAACAGAGGGGCGCCTGTCACTGGGATCATGTGTGTGGTTTGCCCGGCGCCATGAAGACAGGTCTATGCCTCCTTCTTCGGCACAGACCTGTAGCTGCTGCGCTTCCTCGTCGGGTTTTTAGTAATACAGAGCGCTGGGAGATGACATCATCTCCCAGCGCTCTGCATTACTGAAGACCGCGCAGAAGCTCCAGCAGCTACAGCTCTGTGCAGAACGAGGAGGCACAGACCTGTCTTGCCACTGGACCACCAGGGAAGAGGTAGGAAATGGACACTGGGGCAATGTCAGGGTAATACTGAGCTGATGTGGGGCAATATTGAGCCGATGGGGGGGCAATATGAGGGCAATATGGAGCTGATGGGGGTAATGTGGAGAAGTTGGGGCATTGTGAGGGCAATATAGAGCCGATGGGGGCATTGTGACAGCAATGTGGAGCTGATGGGGGCAATGTGGAGCTGATGGGTGGCAATGTGAAGGCAATATGGTATATGGAGATGATGGGGGCAGTATGGAGCTGATGGGGGCAATGTGAGGGCAATATGGTATATGGAGATGATGGGGGCAATGTGAGAGCAATATGGAGATGATGGTGGCAAGTTGGATCTAATGGGGGGCAATGTGGAGATGATGAGGGACAACGTGGGGATTAGGAGCATTGTGGAGGTGTCCAGTGCAGATGGCCCACAGAGGGGCGGCTTCAGATTTCGTGCCTACAGGCTCCTGAGATGTAAATCCGGCCCTGCAGATATGACAGTTATTAGCAGAACTACAGGCATATCTGAGAACTCTACGAATCGGCTCCAGAGACTCTAGCAGACATAGGGGCCAGAGGCTGATACTCTGGCTTTAGTGATTTTCCTGGGTAGCTTTGCCCATTCCTCATATCTTGATAAAGCAGCGGTTAACGCTGTGAAACATGCTGAACTGTAGGACATTTACATATACTGTTTTTATTACTTTAATAAACTTGTATTAGCAAGAAACTATATATCGGATTCAGAGCAGTTGTTCTTCCTGTTGTTTCACCACGAGTATGTAAGCGGTCCGTTGGAGGCACAGAGCAAAGATGGTGGTGAGTTCTCTGCTGGCTTGTTTTCACTGTAAATGTGCTTATGTATCTACCCAGCAATATCTACCCAGCAACTAAACAATGTGAGTGCATTATTTCTACATTATTCACTTTATTTTATTAATGTAATAAGGCACTATTGGCACGTCCTTGTATTTTTGCTTTGTTCCATGTACATCAGCTCCATGAGTGGAGGTCTGGGGAGAGCGTCCTATCTATAGAAGAGACAAATGAGCTGACAGGGTAAAGCTCAATATATCCCTGAGTCTTTACAGCTGACCTGCATATAAGTGCACGTCCAGCAATTCATTTTGTGAGTATCATTTTGATGGTGCTGGTGGGGTGAGAAGCACCTCTTATTCTTTTCTTTTCCTGTACATCGTGACCACAGAGGCAGACATGACAGTTATTAGCAGGCATACCTGGGAACGCTAAGAATCTGCTCCAGAGACTCTGTTTTTTTAACCCTTTGAGTGCCAGAGGGATACGCAATGCTTTGCAAGGCAATGCTTTGTGTACCCCTCTGGCACTCAAAGGGTTAAAGTAAATGCACTCTACGAGTACAGAGGCTGATTTGCTGGCTTTAGTGATTTTCCTGGGTAGCTCTGCCCATTTCTCATCCATTCTGCCTACTTCCAATCCTGTTCAGCCCACTTCCTGCCCATTCTAATATTAAAACCCACCTTTCCTCCTCTCAATCCTGAGTAAGCTCTGCCCACACAATTAAGTCCCACCCAACTTATGACATGCTTCGCGTCATTTAGACAATCCCCGTCGCAGCTCATGAGCCCCCTCCAGAGGCTCCAACGAACAGCGTTCCCATGTATGACTACAAGTCACAGACTTCTCCCACTATACAATATCTAAATAAAAACCTTTTAAAATCAGGCACATTTGTGCCTCACATTATAATGGCTCCTATTTGTAGAGCAATGTTTTGCACATCCCCACAGGACTCAAAGGGTTAATGCATGACTTTTTACCCTTTGAGAATCAAAAAGGTATCCAATTCCTTGTGTTGCAATGCGTTGGAAACCCCTCCGACACTCAAGGAGGAGATAAATGGAAGGACGCAAAACACCTACAGAATTCCCACTGTCCATTACTTTGTGTAACCAGCACTGAGGATACTCTTTTGGCTCAATCAGCTTAGTAAATAGGTTTTTAAGCACGATTAGGCTGCAGCAGAGCGCAATCGCAATATAGAAACAGAAATCCTTCATTGCAAACCAAGCACACGTAGAAAACCATATCAGTGAAGGATTTCTGTTTCTACAATGTGATCTCGGCTCTGCTGCAGAGCCGCCGCTTGTTCAGGGACAGGATTCCCCTGCAGTCAGATAGAACGCTGACGTCAGGGGAGTGGGAACTTTGAAAGTGGTTATCTCTCAAACCATACAGGTTTGAGAGATGCCACTGGGCTCATTTAATTTGTATTTTTAAGGGCTACAATATGAACTGAAGTTGTTTTAAGTATTACTATCCCTTTAAATCTTTGCTGTATTGCTGTCTCATCCAGTCTGTCAACTGAAGAACAATGATTTGCACAAAATGTACACACACACATACAAATATTCACAAAGAAAACATACATACATTCTGGCTGCTGGATTGTAATTGGGGGCCTTCTGATATATAAACCAGAGTAGGAGGGAATTCTGTTACTTTCTACCTTTTAAAAAAGCTGCTTTGTGGGTGTACTAACTATCTGGGCACACTAACTAGAATTAGTGTTTCCTCGTTCTGTGTTTTTTTATTAGTGTTGTAAAGGAGGGGTTAAAAACAAAAGCCTCCCACTCCACCCTTATCTGTGCAAGTGATTGCAGACTGTGATTGGGGTGGGTGTGTTTCCTTGGATTGCTGGGTTGTAATTGGTGGACTGTTACATAAAAGTGAGAGTCAACAGTGGGGTAACCAGGGACTTTAAACACAGGGGATTAACACAGGTTTAAAAACATCCTATATAATAATTCGCTAAATCGTGTGTAACACCGCGACATGCGCAGTAGAGACTGTCCGCGCCATGGCTGATACACAGCTGGGCACTCAGAAGGAGCGTCCAGCTCTGTATCAGCCGTGGCGCAGGCAGTCTCTACTGCACGTGACTGCCCCGCTACCGGGTGGCTGTGACACTGTGGCCCGTGTAACGGGCTGTTCAACTAGTTTGTTGAATAACTTAAAACTTTTGATGTTAAAAAATGTACCTTGCCTTTTTAAACTGCAGTAACTAAGACAATGAGTGTTAGTCTGATTGTCATTTTAACTTAGTACACAAGCTTCCATATATTTGAACACCTGGAACAACCCTTCCAGGGTTCATACCTCTGTGGATGATGTGAGCAATCAGCCTCTTTATAAGCCAAGTGTCAGTCCTTATTCACTCTGGGTCTCCTCCGATTCCACGTATTCCCTTTATTAGCTCTCCTCCCTCCAGTCATGGCACATAATGTAAGAGTTCCAGCCATAGCCTAGTGTGTGCTCAAGTGTCTCGTGTTTCCAACTCAGCTTGTTTCTGGACCTTCCCTGTATATCGGACTGTTTCTCACTTGTACCATTACTGACTCGGTTTGATCTAGAACTTCCTCACCTGCCCATTTGGATTTATCTCTACTTCTTCCTTGTTCCCCAGAATGGATCTCTCTGGTGCCTACCTCCTTCTCCACTAAACGTTCAGCATGCCAATTCAGTTCTTGGTTCCACCTCTTCCTTACCAACCTTTTGTTCCCCTTTCATTGCTCCTTGCCTGGCACCATTGTCTCAGCTGTTTCCATTGATTTGCTTAGTGGGTTCTCCTTTTGGAGCACTAGTCTTGGTTCACATACCTGGTTCTTTCCTTTGTGCTGAAGTTTTTACTTCAGGCCCTGTGTGGTTCTTTGCTCCTCCTCTGCTGTTTCTCCCCATCATCTCTCATTCCTTTGCAGAGGAATAATCTGCCCAATCTCCTATTCTCTGTTTTAACATCTCTCTGCTGTCATCTAGTGGTCAATCAGAGTATTGCATCCCAGACTAGTTCCACAGTTGTCACTATTCTATCCCTGTAGCGCTCATCCTGATTATACTACCAGATCAACTGGTAGGTGCTATCCAGCCTTGAGGTTACCAACTGTACCCCAGCTTCTACTACAGCAAGATCACTGCAGAGCATAGCCCACACACTCTAGCCAAAAGCCCAAGCATGGCTCCTCAGCAGCCTCACCCCTCTGATTCTAGCTTTCTGGGATTCCTTAGGGAAAGTCAGAGATTTGGAGAGGCAAGTTGCAACACTGAGCACAAGCTTGAAAAGGGTTTTCTGCTCACTGAGCATAATGTGGATGATTTTGAAAGAAATGGGGTGGACATTGTTCAAAGGAGGACCAGGCAGCTAGATTGGTTATAGTTAGACATAGCATGTACGATAGGAGGAATAATGAGGACACTCCTGTACTTCCTATTTCTAACAGATTTTCTACATTGATTGAGTGATGATGTTCAGGGTTTGGGCACAAGAATACCCTATGTAGAGAAACATTAGCTCCTTCCCAGGTCACTAGCTCTGCCTCACCTAGAATATGCTGCACAGTTCTGGAGACCGTATTTCAAGAAGGACATAAATAAATTAGAGACAGTTCAAAGAAGGGCCACTAAAAATGTGCATGGGCTAAAAAACAAAGCATTTCAGGAAATACTCCTGTGGAAGATGTGATAAGGTGATGGTATGGTGATTGGTGAAGTCTTTCTGGCAAATGCAAAAAACTTTGTCATATGCACTAAAACGTTCCTATGCAAGAGGAGACACTTTAATCACTTGCATGTACTATGGTCATAAGGCTAGTGATGTGTTTAGGGAGGTCATGTAGGGGAGCAGAAAGGATGCAGTCTGACTTCAGCACCATTCAGCGGAGAGGATGCACTCAGACTTCAGCATCACAATTGCAACCATTGTTACCTGGCCCATCAGTGCCAATGAATGTGTATTGCCCACCCCTGTGTCACTGAATGAGTTCCATCATTAAAAGCCACTGGCATCACTAATTTCTCCAGTGAGAGAACTAGCAAAGGAGCTGCATCATATAACAGCTTCTCTGACTTTCTGGACTTACTGAATCAACTATTCAACTGAGTATCTGCTGCTCAACTGATTCAGTTATGCAAAGGACTAGCAATGGAGTGTCTTGAAAGTTATTTAATTACTGAACCAACTGATCAATGGTCTATCCTCCAATCAGCTGATTCAGGTAAACAGAGGACTCAGAAGATTCTTTGGTGCTTTTCAAGTACTTTATTTACCTGAATCAGCTGATTGGCAGATAGCCAGCTGAACCTCTGATTCAGTAAGTACAGAATGGTAGAGAAGCTGTTATATGTTACAGCTTCTCTGCCTGTTCTCTCCAGGAAGAAATCATCTGTGGCAATGGCTTTTAATGTTGGTACCAGTTCAGTGCCACAGGGGTGTACAAAGTACATCCCTAGGGCACTAAAAGGGTTAAAGGAGGGTAGTTACTGTCTCTGTTCTTCAGTAAAGACACCAAACTGTCCCCTGGCTCCATAGAAAGCTATAGGAAGATCAGAACCTTGCCATCCTCAGGTTGGGACTTTAAACTTCTAAAGCATACGCAGTTCTTGGAGCTTAGTGCATTGGTGAAGTGCCACATTAACACACCCGCATGAATATGACAATGGATGATTAAGTGCATTTCAATATGCAAATTAGTGATTTTCAAGTACTCAGTGCAAAATCATAAATCTCGTGAAGACATAGTGGATTCATAGTGATGATTCACAGGGAGGTGATGAGGGAGACATGTTAGTGCATATGTCAAGATGCAGTCGGGGCAAACACACCACCATATCGCCATCCTGGCCCCTATTCCTTTCTTGCATCTCTCCCCCCAAAACGTTAATATATGCATAGCCTGGAGGATAGAATGGACGGGGTTAATGTGATAGAAAAGTTCAAATATTAAGGGATTCAATGAAGTTCAGAAAGGATACATTTTTCAGAATAAAAGCAATATTAGAAGAAGATGACATATCCTATATTTGAAGGTGGCAAAATATGATGAAAAGTAAGAAAAAATCACTTTACTGAAAGGGTAATACAGTATATAAATGGAAATGCCTACCAGGTGGTTGAGGCTAAAATACCAAATTCATTTAAGAACTTTTGGGATAAATAAATGGCTTTTCTAAAAATAAAATAAGTCTGAGCTGAATAGGTAAAGAAATTACTAATGACCCCTAGGAATTTTGCCCTTGTGCCTTTGTTCAAGAGGTAACATCTTTAAGCCGTCCTGGATGTCACATCCATAGAGGCGTACATGATAGGTGCTGGCAGAGTGCTTGATCCTGCTTAACCCTTTCAGGACCAGAGAGATCTGCAACGCATTGCTAAGCAATGCATTGCACACCCATCTGGTCCTTTAAGGGTTACGTTTACCATGCTCAGTGGTTGGCGTTTATGTCCTGTGGTCCTGCTAACAAATGTTATCTCTTCCTCCACGGACATGACGTCTTGGACTAGTTAAAGATGTATCTCTTGAGCAAAGGCACAGGGCAAAATTCATAAGGGCCATTAGGATGTTCAGAGATCATGAGTAATCGTTACCAATGCAAAACATGTGTATCAGCCTGAGATGCTCTTGTAAGCCTGACTGTTAGTGCCCTAAGCCTACGAGTCTCTCCATTAACTGTTAGTTTTGACCATGATCATTACTAGGCATGTTTTTGTCTACTAATTAAGATTTTGTTGTTAATGTTGGATCCACTTGTATTTTTGGAGGAAGTGCATGATCTTCTATATATTTGCATTAGGATGTTCTGGCCATAGTAATGTAAGTGAGGTTATTATTATGTCAGTGTTATGTCTCCTATAAATCCATCAGCCTCTTCCGAGGCAGGATCTGAGAAGAGTTCTAATCAAGCATCTATTTCCCACAAGCCTTATATCTGGTATCTAGTTCAAGACTGACCACTTAGTTGAATGGTCTCTGGTGGGAGTAAAAACAAGATATAATGGAGAGGTCATGCTAAGAGAGGCTGATGCCTTTGTCTTGTTCCATCTCTAAGGTCAAAGGTCCTCTTATCAGCATTCTTGCTTTCAATCACATGGAAAGTAATGCAGAATGAGGAGCTTGTATATTTTACAGTGAGTCTTACACACAAAAGAAAATAGGAAGAATTTTGGAAGAAGCCAGCTACAACATAGGTTAGAAAGAATATTGTTCATTGATTTAATTGGGATCTTTAACCCCTTGAGTTCTAGAGGCCTTGAAAGTAGTGTTCCAGAGACATCTCTAGCATATGAGGGGGCTAAGACCCAAATTTAAATTAATGGGAATTTTTATTTGTTGCATTTAGTGTTGTTGAGTTGCTCAAGAATTGCTCCTATTTTTTTTTTTATTTTCAAATACTTTATTGAAAAATATAAGCGACACAAGAATACAGTAATCATACAGTCCATGTAATCATCAAGTACAGTATACAATCTACAACACATGGATCACCAGTTTAAGAGCTCCTCTTTTGTTTTGTCCATATGGACTGATATAGTGAAACAAAGGAACTTTACACTGAACTATAAAAAGATGACTAAGTTCTGGAGCAAACCAAATGCACCATAGGGGTCATTCCGATAGATTTAAAGGGATAGTAGTAATGTTTCACAAAAAAAGCAGCTCCAATTAATCTTCTTAGTATCTGGGCCATGGAGAGTGTTATTTCAGTACTGTCAGAGTTGTAGTACAAGAGTAATTGAATGATAAAGTATCCCCCCTACTGCCCCTTTACCTAGTGTAAGGCGCCTCCCCTCAGATGTGGAATCTGGTCCTGGGACCGGGCAGCTCACAGCAAGGGACACTCTTCTTACTGTGATCATAAGGAAAACCCTGCCCCCTTGACAGGTTTTACAGGTTTTTCCTTATGCTCACTGAAGATTGTCCCTCTCTGCAGTCCATCCGGACAGTCTTGCTGCTCTGAGGTAAGTAGCAAAATGTAAACGGGGCGGGAGGGGGATACTTTATCATCCAATTAATCTTGGACTACAACTCTGACAGTATTGAAATAACACTCTCCATGGCCCAAATACTATGAAGATTAATCAGAGGTGTGTTTTTTGTGAAAGATTACTATCCCTTTAAGCGGTTTTTAACTGCTTGAGTCCTAGAGAGGTCTCCAAAACATTGTGAAGCAATGAGTTGGAGACCATTCTAGTATTCAATGGTTTAAAAGCCCCATTTAAATCAATGAGAATTTTAATAATTATTTGACCCCTAAGGTGTAATTGGTTTGCTCCAGAATTGCATCAGTGTTACTCTCTCCATAATGTTGACTATCTTGTTGCAATTCATTAGTTCTCAGGGTTGCACACTAAAGACGTATTTGATCAGCTCCATTAACGAGATATAAATTTGCATAATAAATGATACATGCAGGTTTCACCTCGTATGTAGGGCAGCTATTTCATGTTTGATCATCTTTTCAAAACAGTCAGTGTTTCAAAGCAAGGAAGATTCATATAATGATATGAAGCATGTCTTTATCTTTATTTGAAAGGAGATTAGAAAGCCATTTAGAATGGCTAAGATTAAAGTTATGATGCAGGAAGGATTTACTAAGATATAAAAGCGATCAACCTCTCCTTTCCCTTGATGTTTCTGACACCACAGTTTTTCAATGTAATCTCCTTTCATCATAAAGCTCAATGCACAGAATAGTTTCAGGGTTTTTTTTCATCCTCCCTAAAACCATTTAGATTAAGGACGGCAGTGCTCAGCAAATAAGAGGGTGAAAGCAGATTATGTAAAAGTGTAAAAGATTTTTTGATGATAATTTTTCATAAGCAATTATACTCACATTTGCTATTAGACCGTACCTCCCAACATTTCAAACGGCCAGAGAGGGACACTTTTGTTTTAGGTGGTGTTGTTGGGGATGAGGCTGGTGGGCGGGGCATTAACAAGACTGTTTATGTGATTTCATGACATATTGACATCTCTTTGTGTAACTGAATACATGATTTAGAGCAAGACCAAAATATTTTATTTACAAAGACTAATTTATAAACACTTATACTGAAGTTTAAAGGGATAGCAATGTTTCACAAAAACAGCAGCTCCAATTAATCTTCATATTATTTGAGCCATAGAGAGTGTTATTTCAATACTGTCAGAGTTGTAGTTCAAGAGTAATTGATTGATAAAGTATCCCCCTCCCGCCCCTTTTATCTAGTGTAACACTGCTCTCCTCAGAGAGAGAAGCCCGTTGGAGTTAATACACAAGGACATCAATATACCTGACTGAGATGGATCTTTGGAACCTGGGAGATACTGAGCAGAGTCGGTGGTAAGATCTCTGCAAGTGCTTTGAGCTTTGGATGTATATGTGTATATGCATAGCAATTTGAAAATGTGAGTGTATAACCTTCGGAAACTGCTATTATTGTGTGTAGACTAGAGTGATACAGGCACTATTGGTGCCTCCTTTTTGTTTTTTCTTTTCACCTGGGAGGTACGGACTCCTAATATCTCCTGAAGAGGGAGATTTGGGAGGTATGGATCCCTAATATCTCCTAAAGCAGGGATACTTGGGAGGTATGGAACCCTAATTTCTCCTAAAAAGGGACACTTAGGAGGTATGGAATCTTAGTATCTCCTAAATAGGGACAATTGGTAAGTGTGGAGCCAAAATATCTCCTAAAGGGGGACACTTGGGAGGTATGGACGCCTAATATCTCCTAAAGGGGGACACTTGGGAAGTGTGGACCCCTAATATCTCCTAAAGAGGGACACTCAGGAGGTATGGAATCTTAATATCTCCTAAAGAGGGACACTTGGGAAGTGTGGACCCCTAATATCTCCTAAAGAGGGACACTTGGGAGGTATGGTATATACTAGTATAGTAAAAGTGATACCTTTATTAACTAACTTGGTAAGAACCAGAGAGGGGTGTATAAAGCAATGCGTTGCACACCCTCTGGTCCCTAAAGGGTTAAGGAGGATCATGCACTTTGCCTGCTTCATTTTTTTTTTTTAAACTGCCAGAAATTCTCCTGTCTACCTCCATGGACCTGGCATCCAGGACTTATTGCCAATGTTATATATTGTACAGAGGAACAAGGAAAAAATTCCTAGGGGCAATTAGGATTTTCTGTTCATAGTAAGTTAATTGGGACTTCTAAGAACAAATGGAGGGGCACATAAATCAGTTGAATTTTGAGGGAGCTTTATAAGGACAAAGTACGCATACTTTAATTATGGAACCATCCTAATGACCAACGAAGGGAAATATCTCCCCACCATTGTCAAGTCTCAATACCTCATGAGTCGCAACCACAGTGCCTGTGTCCCTCAATTGCTCACAAAATAACATTTTAATGGAAACTTTCAGGATAAGATGCCTTGGTCCTTAAAGGGTTAAACTGGCCAATGTACTCTGCTTCAGTTTGAGAAAAAGTGGCAGAAACTGTCATACCCGCTTCCATGGGCATGACATCCAGAACTGGTCAAAGATGTTATCTCTTGAACAGAGGCACCAGGGAAAAATTCAAAGGGGCCCATTAGGATTTTATGGCCATAGTAAATTAATTGGGGGTGTCTGGCAAGATGTGCAGATGTGAGTAGATGCCAGAAGGGTAGCTTGGCGAAGCATCCACTGGCATCCTTTCACATCTGCCTCTGATGTATCCTTTTCATGTAGTCACTGAAGGCAACACACACTAGATGTGATGTACTCTACCTCTGATGGCTGATAGTAGAAGCAAGTTCTTTGTTCAAGTATAAAAGTTTCCTCCACTCTATTCGAACCAGTTCTTATTTCTTACACTGAGGCTGAAAATACAAAGGACAAAGATTCTTCATACATATATATATATATATGAAATCAGCCATCAAGATTCCTAAACTGAGTCTTCTGGGGGGAGTAAACGTATGCACTGGATGGGATATCCCAACAGGAAATCCTTAAAAATACTCACTACCTCTTTGTGAGTGAACTACCAATTGTTCCACACTCTTTCCAAACGTGACCTCAGCAGAGACTTGATATCTCATTAAATACTTATCATACTTTTACACAACCTTTTACTCCTTTCAGTACCACAGGAGTATGTAATACACATCTCATGACACTGAAGGGGTTAGGGAGCGATGCTGTTTGTGGTGCTGAAGTCGGAACAGATCCTCTCCACTTTCCATGTGGAGGATGCTCTCAGGCTTCAGGGTTGTTGAACTGCTGGTGATATGTAGCAGAGGGCATCCGTTCCACATTACAAGTATTTTGACAACTCTCCGTTCTAATTAGCAAATTATCACCCATCCCCTTTCATCCTTAATTCTTAATGCATATGGAGATATGTGTCTCCATTGCCAAGGTAGTGTGCTAGCCACATATCATCAGATATACATCACCATAGCATTGCCCCTTAGTGCATATCCCTCTGGATCCTGGTAGAAGTTGTCTCTGTGTAGATTGAGAAGACCTTCAAAATGTCTTTGAGTAAATAAATGACTGTAATATATTTTAATTGTAAACATTCCAATTCTATTTGTATGGAGTTCATTCTCAGCTTGGAATTTGAATATTCTGTGTTATTGTCTAGAACTGTTGAGCAAATACAGTGAGGTGCCCCAGGCTACTGTTTATTTATTTTCCATAGTTAAACACCAGATATTAGAATTTCAGCTCATAATCATTCACATTGCTGGCTACTTCTCATGAAGGTGAACATAATGACCAGTTAATGGTTAGTGGAGAGAGTCGTAACTCAGTGGCACAGAGAGCTTGGGGACATTTACAATAGTGTTTTATGTCAGTGAAAAGAATACAATCAACCTTCACAGTAGATTAATTTGTTCCATGGCTATCAAATACATATAATGGTTTACTGCTTGGCTTCTAGGGAAACCCTCTGTCTGTTTTAAACCTTTGAATGCCAGAGGGGTGTACAACGCTTTGAAAAATGTGTTGCTCGCCCCTCTAGTACCTATTGAAAATAATAGGAATTTTTTAAAATCCTATAATATAAAGTGGTAGAATGCGTTGGTCACTGTGAGCTGTAACCGCACATGCGCAATAGAGAGTCTCCCCGCTAAGGATCAGCACTTTCGGCGAGTCTCTACTGCGCATGACTGTAGTCATGCACAGTAGAGACCCGCAAAACACGCAGCCCCACTCCAGATGGCTCACGTCCTGTCTCTGCTCCCAACTCCAGGGCAGCAGCCAGAGCAGCTGGGTGCACTTTAGCCCTTGTATACGGGCTTCCATACTAGTGTTGTTATAAAAGTATTAAATACTCTTTTTACCAGAAAGAATACATTGAGATTGTCTCTCTTTTTGTCCTGGGTACTCATTGTATCTACATGTGAAGGATGAAATGCTGAGGTGACCTTGCTGGCACTAGAACCTGAGACCCTGAGGTCAGAGCAGATTCTATAGATGGTGCATTAACCCTTTGAGCGCCAGAGGTGTAAGCAAAGCATTGCTCTGCAATGCGTTGCATACCCCTCTGGGGTATCCTTTTGATATGTCATCCCCTAGTTGGCGACCATCAAAATGACGAGATCAGAATGTCCCTGCGCCATCAGACTCTCACCCACATGAAAAGGGCGATATTCTCATGTCGCCATTTTGATGGTTGAACCACCCTGACTACTACTTCCCCTCATCTGCTCCCATATAGGAGTCAGTCATATGCTCCCATACATCCACAAGGACTGTGCTGCCCCCTCCCCACATGTGGTCACTGCCCCACAGATGCCTTGCTTCTAGATATCACTACCTTCTTCTCAATATCCTGGAATGGCCCGGTTAGACAGAGCCAGCACCCAGACTGAGATGAAGCCGTTGCTATCATCTGGAGGTTTCCCAGGGATGGGGGATATATCTAGAAGCAAGACAACTGTGGGGCAGCGGTCACATGTGCAGAGGTGGCGGCACAGTCCTTGTAGATGTATGGGAGCAGATCAAGGGAAGTAGTAGTCAGGGCGTTGTGACCATCAAAACAGAGGCATGATAATATCACCTTTTTCATGTGATGAGTTTTTAGCTCACCTGCATGTTGCATGCAACATTCTGATCTCTCCGTTTTGATGGTCGCCAGCTAGGGGGCGACGATTCCATAGTAAACCCCCATCTGGCATACAAAGGGTTAACCCACTGAGGTAATACTTGTTTCCCCTCAACTGAACAGATTCTGCAACTGATGCATTAACCAGTTAACGGCCGATCGCGGTGCAGTCATGCGCAGTAGAGACTGCCTGTGAAGTGGCTGATACGGAGCGGGGCACTTTGAATTCAGACTGTGGTCCTCTATGCACATCTTTGGTGCCCCACTCCGTATCAGCCACGTCAGGGCTCAAAATTTCCACTCACCACTAGCCAATGGCAAGTGAAAATTTAGCCCTGGCGAGTAGAAATTCAGCCCTGGTGGGTATGTTTTGACTTGCAGTGGCGAGTAACTTTTCAGGTCTGGCTAGTAGCAAGGATTTCAGCTTTTAAGGCCTGAGCCGTGTCATGGGCAGTCTCTACTGTGCTTGACTGCAACACGTGCAGCAGTCTCTACTGTGCATGACTGCATCGTTACAAACTTTTAGAGAATTATTATATAGGATGTGATCATGTCATTCTGTTGTGAATGTGCAAATCCAATCACGTAGAAGACACAACACATCCAAACCTGTAACATAATTGCAGTCAGTTTTGACAGGGAAAATCAATGTTTCAGTGCTTCTACGCCACCTCCATCAGGAGTTGTCTGTCCTGATGAAGGTGTCATAGTAGCATCAAAAAGTTGATAATTTACTGACAGAACTTAATAATTCAATTGAATTGAATAAAATTGTGTTACATCATAAAATCTAGATGTGAAGTCCTTCTACATTCTTGCATTTTTCTAGCTGGCAATGCTAGATTTTTACCAGCGCATAAGGCAAAAGTGTGCATAATCTTTCTATTTATACTGCCTGTAAGGATCTGCCAGTCAGCTCATCTGCTGCTTGGCATAAACTACCCAGTGAGATACAATCTCCTGTTCATATGTTCTTCTATGGAGCCTTTCTTCAAGTGTAACAGATCTTTGTAAATAGGATCCATAGAATAACCTAGCATGCCCCCCCAACACACTTATTTAAATCAGGTTCATAGACTTGGGCACATAAGTAGTACTTTTATTTTACTGATTACATATATTTGTACATTCTCCTCACTTGCAGTATATTCACATGTCCTGGATTTGCATGGACAGTCCTGTAACTTTCCCAAATCCGAGATTGCCTCATTCCTCATTCCTCATGCCTCATTCCTCATGCCTCAAATCCCAGATTGCTTCATTCACTGGAATGAAGATTCCAGAGCAGAGTTCTGAACACTGAACGTAGAACTGTCCATTGACTGATGTGGCAGAAAATAATACCTTTTCTGGGCTACAATAAAATGGCTTTAGCATAACCATAATACTACAAGTTTGTCACTTAATGTGACGGAGCTCAGTAAGTAGTCCTCTCTGTTTTTGTTAGAGATCTGTGATTCTCCAGAGAAATGTATCCTACTGCATTGGTGAACAGAAAATGTTGAGCATCACAATGTCCTTAGCAGAAAAATAGCATGGTTAAAATGTGATTGTTTATAATTTTGTTTCAATAAATAGCATCTAACATGCTGCCAAGTTTCATTATTCCTCTTTCCTTGATATAGTATACATGTAGTTTATTAATGGGGATTCTGGGTATAGTTAGGGTGTGGTAGAAGTGATTGGATTAGGTTAGAGTAGTTTGGTGGTACAGTTGTAAGGGTTTGTGAGCATATACTAGAGATTTGGAGTGGTTTTTGCTTAGTATGCATTGTTGTTGGGATACTTTTTTTGGAATTAGGCTATGTGGTGGTGATATTGGACTGGGATGGATATTTTTTGTCAAAGCTGGGATTATGTTAGACACTTTTTTAATATGGTGTCATTTAAAACGTACAATAATGTTAGGCAATTCTTAATAAGGCAACATTTTAAAAGTTCCATTTGGATGTAAGCTAACCTTTAAACATGCTATTGCGGTGCACACACACAAATCCATGACATTTTGATAATGAACCAAGGGAAAGCTCAGGATGTACTTTAACAATCAATGATATCAGTGACCGTTCACGTAGCTGAACATGGGGGGAGATTCACTAAGCGGTGATAAACCAGTGATAAAGTGGAGATGACTGCCCACGCCACGGCTGATACAGTGCCAGCTGGTCGTGGTGCAGTCATGCTCAGCGCCAGTCTCTACTGCACATGACTGAGTTGTTACACATGTTTTAGTGAATTATTATTTAGGATTATTGGAGAGATCCTAGTACATTGTGAAGCAATGCATTAGCAACCTTTCCAGATTCCACAGAAATCACAAACAAGAGAGCTCTGATGTATCTTGTGAACAATCTCAATAACTTCAGAATAGATACAAAGTAAATCCGTGCACTTACTTGAAACACATGAAGACCAGTGTTGGTTAATACACTACTGGTCTAAAGGCTCGTGGGGACAGATAGTGCCAGACCTCCCCCACACAGACCTCTCCACGAGCGGCACAACGGGTAGATGGTTAATCCGATGAACAAAGGGCACAGGTTCAGACGATTCTCTCCAATAGTATTTATTCCCAAATAATCCTATATAATAATTCGCTAATTCGTGTGTAACACAGCGACATGCGCAGTAGACACTGCTGCGCGTGCTGCAGTCATGAGTAGTAGAGACTGCCCGCGCCGCGGCTGATATAGAGCTGGGTGCTCCGAAGAAGCGTCCAGCTCTGTATCAGCAGTGGCGCGGGCAGTCTCCACTGCGCGTGACTGCCCCGCGGCCGGGTGGCAGTGGCACTGTTGCCCGTGTAACGGGCTGTTCAACTAGTATCCATATAAACGAAATAGAATAGCCTCCTGAGGAAATGGTCAGTAGGATCATGAAAAACATTGAGGGTGTGTAGGTTATGTTTTACAAGTGTACACTTTTACATAAATATTATAATTTTTTATTATTTTTTATTATATGTATTTTTGTGGATTTTTTTTTGGAATAAATACTATCGTATACGTTGCAAATCCATCTGAACCTGTGTCCTTTGCTCATCGGATTAACCATCTACCCGTAGTGCCGCTCGAGGAGAGGTCTTTGTGGGGAGGACCGGCACTATCTGTCCCCACGAGCCTTTAGACCGGTAGTGAATTAACCAACACCAGTCTTCATATGTTTCAAGTAAGTGCACGGATTTACTTTGTATCTATTCTGGAGTTATTGAGATTGTTCACAAGATACATCAGCACTCTCCTGTTTGTGTTTTCTGTGTTTCACATCAAGGGATGCTTAGCTAGGATCCATTTGAGTTTGAGGATTGAGCAGCCGAACCAGAACACCTGCATGGGGGCAGTATAGTATCCTCCATATGCTTGACATGCTACTATAGAGATCTATTAGGAGCCATGTCCAAATGTGAGTATAATTCTCGCCAGTGATTTATCGACTTGATGACGTTTCTATCTGAAATACAACACCTTATTACACTCTGTTCTCTTCTTTGTTTTTTCCATGTGTTTCTAGAGTTCAGGGAGTTAAAAAAAAACATAGATAAACATCCCCAGTCCAAATAATTAATTAACCCTTTGAGTGCCAGAGGGGTACGCAACGCATTGCAAAGCAGTCAGAGCTTACACTTTGTTTGTCATGATTAAACAGAGCAAGCAGTTATCAATGTCATATTAACCCTCTGAGCGACAGAGCGATGCACAGCCCCTTGCCCTGCAAAAGCACTGCACATCCCTCAGGCACTTAAAGGGTTACTGGTAGAAGAATGATCGTTTGGAATTTGGCCTTCCAGTTAAAAATACTGTGATTTAGAGGACAGCAATATTTTAGAGATTAACCTATTTTCCTTTACTACTTATAATGGCAAAGCTTTATTTTAAGAACAAAGCCAGAGTCCTTTTGATGTAGGGTTTTCTTCCAAGCATGAAATTGAGCCGGCACTAAAAGCTGGTTTAGTGATTACAAGAAACAATCCACATGTAGTAACTTCCCATGCAGCAGAGACTGACAAATTGAGCAATCGAACGTTTCATTGGGACCTATAAAAAGGTCTCGTTTTTACTTTATGTCTCCCTCCTATTCTACATAGCTTGAAGACTGATGGTAATGAGTGAAAATCCTCTGCAGTAGGAAATCTGGGCCGTATTCATGAAGCTAAAGAGGAGTAATTCTTTGCGTAGCCAACTGCACCACAGGGGACAAATATATACCCTGCTGATTTAACTGGGGGTTTTAACCCTTTGAGTACCAGAGGTGACACCAATGCATTAAAAACAATGCATTGGAGATCTTCATAGCATTTAACTGCTAATGAGTCCATTTTTAGCTAATGGGGATATGGGGAATTGCAAAAAAAGGAGCAATTATAGTGCAAACCACCCAAAACATAAGGAACAAATGATTATTAGCAATATGAAAAAACGGTACACTAAAACGTCAACCGTCCATTGAACAATGCAGAGGTAAAAGCAATAACTCTTTATTGACAAAATAGTAAAAAACATACAAAAGTAACTTAGTCCATAACTGAACAGTGGGAGAGGCTTGTAAAGGGTTACTGCTTACATGTTAGATGCCGCTTGCCTTAGATCAACGCGTTTCACATATATAACACTTACTCTTGATCAGTGAAAGACCACACATACACACAATAATGAATCTGTCTGAGCCACAGCCAAATTACTATTACAATTGCGCCCAAATGATCCCAAGAGAGAAAAAATGGCATTTTTTAAATATTTTTTTACCGTTTTCTTTAATTTTATTAAAATAAATGGTGGGCTATCCATATAAGTGTGGTATCAAAAAAAAGCCTTATTTGTGCATGAAAAACTGTATATAATTTTCATGGGTAAAATAAAGTACTTAGAGGGAAAACACTGTTGAACAAAGACATAGTCAAAAAGGTCAGAATTGCTCCGGTCCTTAAGAGAAATCCACCTCAGATTTTCCCAGTCCTTTAGGGGTTAATAAACTGATGCTATGCAGGCGCAGGGACAAATACTGTTTTCAGCAATAACCATAATACATTCATCCCATTGTGTTGGAGACCTCTCTAAGATGAAATGAGTTAACCCATTAATGACAAAGGACTTACCAGGTATGTTCTGCAAAAACTGTCACTTAGTGACAGAGGACGTACCTGGTAAGTCCCGGAAGTAGTACCGGAAGTCCGGGTCCCCGTGCGGCTGCATGCTGTTCGGGGACACCAGAATCATATAGCAAATTTTTTTTTTTTTTTTGTATGACAGGCGTTAAGGTGACAGTCGCTGAACTTTCACCAGCATAACATAGCACGGCAAATGATAATTACATTAGCGATATGCACACACTTCTTTTTATTTTCAAGTATAACTGTTGCATTAACTAAAAATATAACCTTTTATGCAGGAAGGCACAGGGGAACAGTGCAGACATCTTGCAGAGACGACATCTCTGAGTCTGTGCTGTCCGTCCCCTTCAGCTCCACGATTGGCGAGTTGAATTTCTTTGTTTGGAAACACACTGGAAGGGACTGACAGCTCAGGTGCAGAGAGCGCCTACTGCAAGATCCCTGCCGGTGCCTGCCTGCATAAAAGGTTATATTCTTCTGTAATGCAGCAATTATACTTGAAAATAAAAGTGTGTGCGTATCGCTAATGTAATTATCATTTGCCGCACTATGTCATGCTGGTGAATGTTCCTCTTTAACCCCTTACCACCCGAGGATGTACACGTATGTCCTGAGTAGATGTCCCAGGTGGACAGAGGACGTACATGTACGTCCCAGAAGTCATTTTAAGTAATGGAAAAAAAAGTTCGGCGGGCGTTAAGTGCCGGCCGTGTGTGCGCGCGGCCAGTCACTAAGGGGTTAAACATTCCATTTAAGTAATCAGGGATTTGGGAAATTGTTATGTGCCCCCGATCTTTGTCCAATACTGCAACATCAAATTATTTTGACCAAATGGAATAACAGTAAATTGGATTAGACGCACATCAATGCATTGTTTTGCAATTTCCAGAAGTCTCCATACTCAGAGGGAGTTAAATCAGAGTTTCTATTAACCCTTTGAGTGCCAGAGGAGTACACAATGTACTGCAGTGCGTTGCATACTCCACCGGTACTCAAAGGGTTAATATAGCATCGCAGTATGAAGAGATGAAGGAATTCTGAGAGACACCAAGTGCACTGTTGAGAGGCACTCAAAGGGTTAATGCAGTGGTTCTCACCCAGGGTGCAGTGGCACTTTGCTGTGCCACTGACCTTCACTTCGGGTGCCCCTTCTTTTCTATAGAATTGTGAATTTTGACTTTCAAATGTACATTTATGAATACAGTTCCCCACAGTACATTTCTTTCTGTTTGTGAGATCTAAAACTAAATATTTATGTATTTTTACCCTTTATTATTACATGAAAAATTGCATATATATAATGTTGGGGTGCCCTGAAAATACCAGACTGCATATTAGGGTGCCTTGAGCAAAAAAAGATTGAGAAACATTACTCTAAGTCATTGATACAGTTACACAAAGAGGTGTCAATAGGTTGTGAAATAACCTAAAAGTTCTTGTTAATGCCCCGCCCACCAGCCACACCCCCAGTAACACCACCTAAAACACAAGTGTCCCACTTCGGTCATTTGAAATGTTGGGGGGTATGTAATCAAGTGGTTCTCAATCCCGGGATCCTTCTTGTCTCAAGCCTTCCGAGTTCCACTACAGTTGGTGGGTGGGAACAAATGTAGAGATTTGGGCTTGATTTGGGTGGGTGAGATCGAGTGGAGGGGAGGCAGGGTTTGCCTTGTAATGGGTGAAGAGTGTTAACAACAGGCACTGGGACTGACTGTGAAGTGGGCGGAGTTAAACCCTGAGAATCAGTCTCTGTCTCAGTCTCTGTTCCCAGAGAACCAATAATAAGTGTATAAAAACAGAGTCTCTGTGTCAGATCTGGAGACTTCCCAGGTTTGTAAATCAGGCAGTTTGGCTGGGAACCACTGGATTAGGCACCCATGGCCTTATGTTTAATGCAGGGAGAAATAAACATTCCCATTGATTAAAATAGAACTTATAACCCCTTGAATGCAAGAGAGGTCTCCAAAGCATTACTGTGCAATTTGTTGGAGACCTTTGTAGCAGTCAAGGGGGTTAGAAATATCATTGAATTCAATAGGAGTTTGGGATGAAGCACCGAGAGGAGGATCCCACACAGCACTGTCCTTGGTGCTGAAATGAAGAAGAGGAGAAGTAGCTCTCCCTCTCCGTTCTGTGTGGGATCCTCCTCCCATGGATGGAAGCGCTTCATCCCAAACTGCAGCCAGTGGGTCAGTGATGCCCCCTCACACATCTCGCGTTCCTTTAAAGGAGCAGTAATGTCCCATAAAAATGTTTAGAGTTGGGAAGAGGTTCAAAAAAGAAACTATTTGCCACAAATCCTATCTCTCAAACTGATATGGTATAAGAGATATTCGCATTGAAAGTCCCCCCCTCCCTTTCTTTCTCCTGACATGAGCTGTAAAGCTGACAACAGGCGATTCGAGTCATACGACATGAGGAGGCTCTTCAGCAGAGCCGAGATAGTGCTGTCTAGAAATAAGTACTTCAATGGAATGGTCCTCAAAGGGAGCAAGCAAACCAAGCACACTTTCTAGACCTTTCCAATGAAGTTATTATTTTGAAATAACACGATTTCTGCTCTGCTTCAGAGCCACCGGCTGGTCCCAGGACCGGGATCTCCTGCCGTCAGCTTTACAGCTGGGGGGAACTTTCAGAGCCTATATCTCTCAAACCATAGCGGTTTGAGAGATAGGATTTGTATCAAATAGTTTCTTTTTTGAACCTCTACCCAACTCTAAACATTTTTTATGGGACATTACTGCCCCTTTAAAGGGGAACTACCACCTCTTCAAAATTTAACTTCAATAAATCCTCATCTGGCGACTAGCAGCTTAGTAGCGCTAGTCGCCAGAATTAGTACTTTATTCCAAAGAAATGTGCATTGTTTTGGGGCTGACAGCAGGACGGATCACGGCCATTTTGCCATAATGACGTCCACGTGCCTGCACTGTCAGTCCCAGCCGGGTCTAGGAGGCGTTGCTAGGAGCCGGCCGGCTCCGGAAGGGACTGACAGTGCAGGCGAGTGGACGTCATTATGGCAAGATGTCCATGATCCGTCCTGCTGTCAGCCCCAGAACAATGCACATTTCTTTGGAATAAGGTAATAATTCTGGCGACTAGCGCTACTAAGCTGCTAGTTGCCAGATGAGGATTTATTGAAGTTAAATTTTGAAGAGGTGGTAGTTCCCCTTTAACCCTTTCTAATCAACCTTATTCACCCCTTACAGAAAGCATTTACATCAAACGGACTGTGTGTTGTCTCCTGTGGAGAGATCCATTTGTCTCAGACTTGATCCATTTTTTTCTTGTGTATATAACTCTTTATTATCATTGGTGTAAACTGGGCTTTTAACCCCTTGACTGCTTCACATGGCATTGGAGATCTCTCTCACATTCAAGGAGGTAAAAACCCCCACTTAAATAACTGATATTTTGGGGTTTGTATGTTTGTCCTGCTTTAACCTTTTGAGTCCCATACAGGGGGAGAGTGACTTCTCCTCTTCTTCATTTCAGCACCAAGGACAGCGGCAGCGGGACACTTCACAGCTTCTGGGAGGATCAGCCCCCACTAAAGAAGTACAGCTTTACATTCACCCTTTGAGTACCAAAGGGGTTTGCAACACATTGCTTTGCAATGCATTGCGGACCTATCTGGCACTCAAAGGTTTAAGGCTCAGATGGAGACATATACACAGCTGTGGTTGTGCTTTATTATTGAAATGTCGCCCTTTATTTGGTGACCTTTAAGCATGTGACATCAGAATGTCGCTCTTTTGATTCAGTGAATATTCTGATGTTGCCCTTTTGATTCAGGTGACATCTTTAATGCGGCATTTTGATGGTCGCCAAAGAGATGGCGAGATTTCAATAGCCAACACAAAAAATGTATTGCTCCTTTTAGAATAAACTAGTAACATACATGGTCCACCATTATGAAGAGAGGAATTAAGAAAAAATCCCTGTGTATGTTTCTTTTTCTTGGTTTTCTCCAACTAGGTGTCATCACCTAGTTATACTTAAGCACCTATTAGCCTGTTAAACATACAAGAAAAAGAAGTACTATTATATACGGCATTCAAAAGAACTCAGGTTACAGTGCTGGCAGTCAAGTAGTGTAATTATTTGCAACTTCTATAAATTTAAGAGTCTCTTGAGATTATTGCAGACTTTTCTGTTGTGACAGTGCTAGCCTGCAGAGATGCCTCAGGATCTACCTTCAGTCTGAGAGCAAAGAGAGAAAACTTTAAAACCGCTGCAAATTACAAGGCTCTGTTTGACTCCTCAGCAGCAACACTTGGACATCATAGGACAGTTATAAATAATAGGAGCTGTCAGACAGAAGAAAGAGTTTGCATGACGTGATTTCCAAAGCAATAAAGGACCTGGGAATAAATAAGAATATTCAGCAACAAAGATTTAGACTTAGATTGATGATGTTTTGGTAGACTATGTAAGAACAATGGAAGGAGTAGCTATTCAGTATTGTAGGTCTATCAGCACAAAGTCAAAAGTGGAGCATTTCTATGGACATTATAAAACATAAAACTTTCTATTGATTTAAATAAGGCTTTTAACCCCTTCAGTGCTAGAGTAGATTCCAATGCTTTTCTTTGTTCATTGTGAGTGGATTTGACTTCGCCAAGCAGCACCGCTGGTATCCGCTCACATACACAGATGCTGTCATGCACTGTTCTTCAGTCAGGCCTATAGGAAGCCATATACCAAGCAATGGGATTGCTGGAGGAACACAGGTAAAAAAACAGCTATAGAGTTGCAGTGTCAAGGTAAATGAGGAAGGACCATTGTGTAGTAACCATGACCTGAACACGGTATAATCTTGCTGTAGCACATAATACCAATCACAATGAAGTCAACGTTGTGCTGACTGCAGGGATATCCAGTCTGACTTTTATCATTCGGCTCTGCAGCAGAGCCGCGATCACGTTAATGACAAAGATTTATTTCACTGAAACGGTCTTCTACATGTGCTTGCAAACCAAGCACATGTAGAAGATTGTTTCAGTGAAATAATTATTTTTCACTAACAGGATCTCGGCTCAGCTGCAGAGTCGCAAGCCTGTCATACAAGACTTCCCCTGCAGTCAGTACAACGCTGACTTTGGGGAAGGGGGAGGGAGGGGGGAACTTTGCCTTTGGTTACCTCTCAAACCATGAAGGATGAGAGACCAACCTGGGGGCTATTAAATTATTTTACAAATATGTACAATACGGGGGATAGTAATAATAAAGTATTACTATCCCTTTAACACTGTGAAGAAATCAGTTCTGCACTATGTTGCCCTATATCAAGATTCAGTCATAAAAATCAAAATGAACTTTTATTAGTATATATATATATATATATATATATATTAAAACAGTACAAATGATACATCATCAGGACATCTTTAGTGTCCTGACGTGCACCAAGTTAAAATGAAAATGAGCTACTACTCACCCCTACCCACTGTAGGGGGATGTCAGTATAAACCTCCAAGTAGTGTATATATATATATATATATATATATATATATATATATATGTGTGCATGAGTGTGTTTTTTGTTTTGGGTTTTTTTTTAATTGAAACATGGGCACAGAATGCCAAAGCCATATAAATACTTAAGGTTACACAGAGAAGTATGGAGCGGAGAAATCTAAACATAACAAATTGAGACTGAAAAACGTGTGCATTTCATAGTCTATGATAAAATTGAAAGAGTAAAGAGCCTGAAATGGAAATGAGTAGGCCAAGTAGCAAGAAGACCTGATGGTAGATGGACCAAGCTAATTTTGGAATGTATTCCAATTGATACTAAGAAGAAGACCACAGACAAGATGGGTAGGTGAAATTAACAAATTTGTTGGTACACAGTGGCAACAAACAGCACAGGACTGAAGTTGTTGGAGGCTTGCAGAGGGGTACTTCATCCTACTGTGGTTCGACAATGGCTGATGAAGATGAAGAAGAAGATATATATATTATCATCATCATCTTCTTCTTCAACAGGATTAAGGCCTCCTCAGAAAGTTTCCAAAACTTAAGACTTGTGCTTTTTGTTGCCACTCAGTAATTTGGCAATTTAATCTACCCATCTTGTCTTTTGTCTTTTTCTTGTGCGTTTAGTATCAAGTGAAATCCATTTCAAAATGAATTTGGCCCATCTCCTATCAGGTCTTCTTTCTATAAGGCCTGCCCATTTCCATTTTAGGTGCTTTGCTCCTTCATCGGTATCATAGACCTTTGTTTGTTGATGAATCCATACATACATTTTTCATTCTCTTTTTGTTATGTTCAGAATTTGACATTCTATACTTCTCTGCATATCCTCAAGTTTTTGTATGGCTTTGGAATTCAGTGTCCATGTTTCAAAGCCATACTTGGTATATAATATGTATGTTACACATATATTTTTATATATATATATATATATATATATATATATATACACACACACACACTAACAAACACAGCATGGCATTGCCATGTTTGGTGTGCACTTTTAACACATTATGCCCAGTAACAGAGGGCTCACTTTAATTGTAAGCATTAGTTTGGAAGTTATTTTCTCCAAGTGTCTTTCTGTCTGCAGCATTAATGTTAATGAGATAGGGAATCAAATGATGAAATAACTGCAGCTCTGTGAGTACATTGATAAGACATGGGGCCTAATGGGGAAGTGGCCTATTTAATTTATGAGAGTGCAGGCAGGAAATACAGTTTGGGTACACTGGGTGAATGGCAAAGTCACTGTTGTGCGTTTGTCTTGGTGAGACAGAGAGGTGAATGGGGAAGTTGCCACTGCCAGTGATTAGAGTGCAGGGGGCAAATGCAATCAATTCTGAGGGTGCAGAGGTGAATGGCGAAGTCTCCACTGTGTGTTTTGTGTTGGAGAGATGGGAAGGTGAGTGAAGAAGTGACCACTCTTGGTTATGAGTCCTGGGGATGCAGGGGCAAAAGAAGTCAGTCCTTACTCCTGTAAGGGAGAACTGCAAGGTCACCATGTGCTTTTGTGTTGGCAAGATGGGGGGCGTGAATGGGAAAATGACTGCTCTTAGTTATGAGATAACAAGGTGAAGTCACCTCTCTCCCACTGAGAGCACATGGTGCAAATGCAGTAAACGCCGCCCCAACACACCCATCTGTGAAGTAGTCACACTTATTCCATCATAGAGAGTGGCTGCCAGCAATTCAGATATAATGTAGCAGAGAAAAAACACACACATATATATATATATAGTCATACAGTGACATACAGACACACAGAGTTTCAAACAATTATCACACACACATACATACACACACACAATATTACAGGCACACAGAGACTGATGTAGTAAGAGGAACATGGAGACAGGAAAATAGATATGGGAGGAGAAGGAGAGAGGCATGGGGCCAAAGGGGAGTGACAGATATATTGGAGAAGAGTAGAGAGAGATAGGGGGAAGGGGGAGAAACATGGGTAATGAGGGGCCAGAGACATTGAGGAGATACATGAAACGAGACACATTGATGAGAAGGGAGAGATCAATATGGGGAGAATAAGACAAAGAAAAGTTGGATATCTCTGCTTATATTGAGAGAAAGGCTGGTAGAACAGGTAGGAAGGGGGTCTCACTGTTTTCTTTATGTCTTTGTCCCTATATTTATCTCTCCCATGTGTGTCTCTCCCCCCTTCCTTCTTTAATTGCATGCCCCCTTTTCCCTACCTCTAGCCTCCTCTGATGACCAAGTCCCCCCTCCAGAGGCAGCCTGCAGACATCTATGTGAAGAAGTAATGGAAAGACAATAATAAAAAACCTGATACTAAGGTTGCATGCTTGCTCCATTTTGAGTGGCAGAGGAGTGCGCAATGCATTGATCCAGCATTCAAAGGTTTAAACTTTGTCATACTGAGCCTCAAAGCAATGTAGAGAAAAAATAAATAAGTGCTCATAAAATATCAACCACTTGATGGTGGAACACCTGTAATGAGCACAACCCCCCCCCCCACACCAGAGGGAAAAGGTGGCATGCTTGAATTGCCAACCTCTTCTTCCATGGCTGTACCTCCTGCTTAAAGGAATTCTTCCACTGAAGATTGATTTGTGACCTGACAGGGCACTGCCATACTTAATGTGCAGACATCTGTACATTTAAACTATGGTAGTTCCCTGCCAGGACCTCAAGGTCCTCACACAGCATGAACCTATGTTCAGTTGAAGAGGTCCATCAAGAAGGACGCACGGCAGTGGAAGAGCTTGCCATCAATTGAAGCATGCCACCCGCTACCTCTGGAGGAGGGGTGGTGCTCATTAAAGGTGTACTTTCACCAAGTAGTCAAATTCTTACTAGTATGGGTGGGCAAAAAATCAAACAAATTTCCTGGATTACCGTAAAATCTCGGGTATAATACGCAAAATTTTACCCCTCTTGACCTTATGTGAAGTGGGGGGTGCGTATTATACCCGAGAGTTTTTTTTCCAGACTTTAAAAAAAAAAAAAAAGTTAGCACTTTCTGCTCCCTCTCTCTCCCTGCACGATCCGGTGATAAAGAAAGACTTACTTTTTGAAGCTGTAATTCAATATTTGTATGGTGTACCGGTATCTGAAAAAAGATCCCTCTCTCCCATCTTCCCTGCGGGCGGCACGCTTGCATCTGCCGCCCGCTTCCTTCAAATCGGCTTTCAGGACCTTGAGATCCTCACAGGGCAATACCATGAAAACCGATTGAAGGAAGCGGGCGGCAGATGCAAGCGTGCCGCCCGCAGGGAAGATGGGAGAGAGGGATCTTTTTTCAGATACTGGTACACCATACAAATATTGAATTACAGCTTCAAAAAGTAAGTCTTTCTTTATCACCGGATCGCGCAGGGAGAGAGAGGGAGCTGGAAGCTCTAACTTTTTTTTTTTTTTAGGAAGGGGAAAACAAGGGTGCGTATTATACATAGGCACTCTTGTTTTACCTTAAATCTTGGGCATAATAAACACCTGCGTATTATACACAGGTGCGTATTATACCTGAGATTTTACGGTACATTTTGGGTAAAAAACAACTTTTTTTGTGAAGGTTTTCTCCCTTTTCACCATTGCCAATAATTTTTCACCTATGTTACTTCTTCTGTTAGCTGAATGGAGAAATAACTAGCAGAAAGTGAAAGTTGTGAGTCCTACAATAACATATGCTTTGAAAGGGTTGTTTGTAGGCTGAGTGTTACCCACAACACTAATTCCCTGCTTATGTAACACAGGCACAACCATCATTGAAAAATAATTGCGGTTTGGGATATTCCAACAGGGTGCAACACATGACATCAGTTCTTTAAAGCCTCTATTTTCAACAGAAGAAAAGAGTAGCATGTCAATCACCAACATTTTGGCAGGTTTACTACTTTTGGAATATCTTTCTGCAGGTTTTTACTTCTTTCCAAAAATGTAGTAAGAGAGGTATGGAAGTACATAGTAGAACTGTGTAAATTTGTTGCTTTCACGCCACCACTTGGGCAGGTGGTGGGGGTGATGGCAGTATGTGTTGGCAGTCTTGTGCCTATGACTCTTGTCATCTCCTATAGCAAACCAGAGTTTTCATATTCCTCTGCAGCAGGAGCCATATGCGTTATTTGGATTTAACTGTTGTCAGGGGCACACTCTCTGACACACCAAAAACATCACTACTTTTCTTATATGCCCAAGAGCCCTGGTAGCTTTTCAGAGTACTTCTTCTGCTGCTAGTTTTGACACCTGTGACATGTTCATGGAGTGTCGCCCATTTAGACCTTTGGTTAGGCCTCAGGTGGGATCTCATTGAGGAGGTTCCTAGGTGTGAGCCACCTTTCCTTCTGCTCACATACTTTTAGCACTGATAACAGATAGCATTAGCAAAATGCTTCGCTTTTAAATCCCGAGTTAAGTGTCTCCATACTGTATACTTCATGGACTATTGGGTTCCTGATAGGCTGCTACTACTACTGGATCTAGATGTTGATGCAATCACACTCATACTACCACTAGGTGTCAATGGTGCAGCACTTCCAGCAGCAGCAGTGGCAATCATCATAGCTATGGTTGTGGATATTGATAACCTGTGTTGTTGTTGTTGCTGCTTGTTACTTAACCCAAGTATGTGTGTGTGTGTGGCTGAGTGAGGCTTGGACTTGGAAGCGGCAACGATGCTGATGATGACCAATAGGATGACTGTGTATTTTTAGGCCTCTTTCTTGTACAGGATCAGAGTTTCTCAAACAGTTTCTAGACAGACACAGTGCTCCTTTTCAGTGGTGGAAGATTGAGCCTTTGCCTTTCAGCTACTGTTATTGCTGGTTATCATCGCTCTCACTCTCAAATTCATCTGTATCTGAAGGAGAGAATGATGCTGCAGGTATATATTCTAGATCTACATCATCATCATCAGTCATCATTAGGTCATCCTCAGCATCGTCCACCACTTTTTGCCCACTACCCTTATATTCCTCTAAGCTTTTAGAGGTGTCAAACCATTTCTTTTTACTTTTACTTTCTAAAAGTTCACTATTGCTTTGAGACCGAGTGTTTTGTCAGTTGTTTGACTCACTGTCAGATGCAACAATTGGTTCAGCTGCTACAACTCCATTATGCTATTATCAACAATAGAATGCAAGTTGTTGTAGTCTTCAGTGTTCTTCTTATCTCTTTTTTTATATAGTACTGACACTGGAGGTGGTGGTGGTGGTGGTGGAATGTTTGTTGGGACCTTGACAAGCTGCATACTCCTTGGGAGAAGAGGGATCATCATCATCATTTATTGCACACACACTGCAGAAATCATTGCTGCTGTCAGTTTTTGAACTACCACTTTAGTCCCACATCCCTGCACTGATCCTCCTTCCCCCCTCCCCCTGTCCCTTGTGCGTTTGCTAGGTATTACTCAACTATTGTGTGTATTTTTATTCTAAATTACACAACAGACACAACTGATGGAGTGTGATGTCTTACATTGGCCCTCAACAAAATTTTCAATCGTGTCTGCTATGTTTCAAGTCTGCTTCAGTCACACAACTCACATCAGGGTCCCAGTCAGCTGTCACCTAATTTAGTTCAGTTGTCCACCCTATCTTATCACTGTCCAAAAAAAATATAAAAGTAAAAAACACAATCACAGTCCAGCCCATGCCCAATCACCCCTGTCAATCCAGAGGAAGGCAAAAAACACCTCAACAACTTCTTTCCACGGACTTCCCCAGCATAGAGATAATAACAGCAAGATGAGAAAGGAAATTGCTTGGACTACAGCTGCCTGTGACTATCAAATCAGTCAGACAGACTATTGGGTTACTTGGGGCCAACATCCTTTGCTCCCTTCAACACAGTGATAAAAACAGCAAGATCAGCAAGGAAATTGCTTAAACCAACACTGCCTTTGTCTTTCAACTCAACTTAGTCCGACAGAATGTTGGGGTATTTGGGGTCAATCTCCTTTGCTCCCATCTCACATTATCCGACACATCCAACACAGATATAATAATAACAGCAAAATAAGCAAGGAAATTAGGCGCCAGCTGCCTGTGTCTTGTCAGTCAATTACACCAAATTTTGTGGTATTTGGGGTCAAGTTTCTTCCTCTCTTCTTCTCCCTCAGAGTGCCACCACACTCCCATAATACAGAGAACACGTCCTACCTAAAAGACTGCCTAAACTAAGCTTAAAGGGATAGCTTGAGGTAAGCTCAGGCTATTACTATTACTTCACTCTTACTTCTCTCTTCTTTTCTATTGTAGACAAAAAACTTAAAAAAAAAAAAAAAAAAAAAAAAAATCTTACTATCATTCATTAATACTGCTTATGTTGTAGTACTTGGAATTGTGTTGCATTTAGTATTTAGTTTGAATTGTGTGTTTATTTACTTTGGTTAATTTGGATCATTAGTGCTTAAGTTTGTATTTGGCTTGTTTTGGTTTCTGCATAGTGTGCATAGGTGTCTATTTGGGTGTAGCTGGTAACTGGTTTCATTAGATTAGCATAAGAAAAGGCTTGGCTCGCTTCGTTAGCGTATCAACTGCAGTAGGTGTATTTATAGGAGGTTTCAACTCTGTGAGTTTACTCTGTAAGTAGTTTGCAGCCAGACACAAGTGCAGCAGACAGACAGAAGTGTGTAGTTTCAAAAACTGCAGTAGTTTGAAAACGGCAGGAGTTTGGTGAAGGCACTGGTTTTGTCAGTTTGGTGAGTAACTGCTTTAATTCTAAGATGTCTGGTTTGGTGCAGTGTAACACTTGTCTGGCTGTTGTGTTCCGCAGTACTCTCTGGAGTTTGGGGTGTTGTCCAGTATGTTTGCATCTGTCCACATTGTAGGGTGAAATTTCCAGGCTGCAGTCTTTGGTGTGTTATCTGCAATCAAAAGAAGTGAATCTTTCCCAGCTAGAGTGTGAAGTCAAGCAACCATGTAATCCACCACCGCAGCCCCAACGGCCCATGAAGAGAAGGGCTGTGTGGAAGACAGTTGGTTCCGGGAGGTTGAGAGTTGTGGAGCAGAAGCACAACACTGTTGGTATTTCGGTGTGTAATCCCTTTGGTGTCCTGTCTGAATTGGAAAGTGAGATTTCAGAAGATAAAAGCACAGATACTCAGGTACGGGATGTTGTGAGTCCCAAAGGAGAGAATTGTAACAAGCAGTCAGGAGCAGAAAATGGACTTAAAAAGAAGAGAAAGCATCTCCTTGTTGGTGACTCGATTGTTAGAGGTGTTGCTTTAGGGCAGAATGAGGATGGACTGAAGGAGGTGAGATGTCTTCCTGGTGCTACTGCAAGCAGGGATAAAAGACGCATCTCAAATATTGTCAAGGCTGCAACAAAGGAGACTGAAGTTGATCTGATCATTCATCTCGGTACAAACGATTTGTCCCAGAAAAGTGTTGAAGAGGTGAAAATGGAATTTCAAAGTCTCAGCCTGGAGCTGAGCAGAATGACAGACTCTATCACTTTTTCAGAGATTTTGCCAGTCCGCTCTGAAAATAGTAAGAGACTTCGTATCCTGGAGTTCAATGGTTGGCTAAGACAGTGGTGTAAAGAAGAAGGTTTTGGATTTGTCAGTCACAGTGTTAGAAGGTGGAGTTGTAAAGAAATGTTCAAGAGAGATGGTCTGCACCCATCACACAGAGGAACTGAGGTACTTGGAGAAGAGTTCAGGTGTTTCTTGGAGAGGCATTTAAACTAGATGGAGGGGGCAGGAATTTCATTGAGAAGATTGATTTCTGTCCCCGAACAGTTTTGGTGAACCAGGGTTCTGAGTTTGTTAGTGTGATAGATACAGATGTTGGTGCACAGGAAGTTGCTGGTGCTTTACATACAGATGTTGGTGAGGTAGATGATGGTGCGGTAGATAGAGTTGTTGTTGGTGATAAATGTAATGTTCTTCGTGTAATGTGTACTAATGCTCGCAGCTTAGGCAACAAGCTCAGCGAGCTAATATCAATAGTTTGTAGAGATGACTTGGACTTGATTGTAATAACAGAGACATGGTTCAGGGACTGTAATGACTGGGAAATAGCCATTCCGGGATACACGTTGTATAGGAAAGATAGGGCTGAGAGAAGAGGGGGTGGGGTAGCCATTTATGTTAAAGATAGCATAAAATCCACAGCGATCCAGAATTCATGTAAAGAGTTGGAGACTCTCTGGATCTGTCTGCAGAATAAAAAGGGATCAGTTACAAGAATAGGTGCAGTCTACAGGCCTCCGGGGCAATCTGAAGAGCAAGACAACATGCTAGTGGACGAGATTACCCAAATGGCAGTAAAGGGAGATATAGTAGTTATGGGAGACTTCAACATGCCTGATGTTGATTGGAATATCCCTTGTGCGTCCACATGTAGAAGTAGGAGCATCGTAGAAGCCCTGACGGGGATGTCCCTAAAACAGCTGGTGAAGGCGCCAACTAGAGGGGACAATATCCTAGACTTAGTATTCACAAATGAAGACCTGGTATCTGAGGTGAAGGTGGGAGAAAATCTAGGTTCCAGTGACCACCAATGTTTGTGGTTCGGAATCCAGACTGACTACGAGAAATCCCATTCTGCAACCAAAGTATTGGACTTTAGGAAGACGAAGTTTGAGGATATGGGAGAATATGTAAAGAAAGAATTAAAAGGGTGGGATAAAACACCGAGAGTGAGTACTCAGTGGAAGACACTCAAAGAAGTCCTCTTAAAGGCAACAAGATTACATGTTAGACAAATTAGCAAGAGGAAAAGAAAGAGAAATCCACTATGGTTTACTAGAGAGGTAAGAGCTATAGTGAAAGATAAAAAGTCTGCCTATAAGAGATATAAAGAGACTGGAAGTGAAGCGGACAGAGAAGGGTATAAAACTATACAGAAGAAGACTAAACAGATGATAAATGCTGCTAAAGCCTCAAAAGAGGAAGAAATGGCCAAATCTGTTAAGAAGGGGAATAAAACCTTCTTCAGATATATCAGTGACAGGAAGAAGAAAAACTGCGGGATTACAAAAATTAACAACGGAAAAAATCAGTATATAGAAGAGGAAAAGGCGGTCGCTGACCATCTGAATAACTACTTCTGCTCAGTTTTTTCAGACGGCGGCCCTCATAATCAGAAAATGGCTGAACACAGCATTGCCTCTAGTTGTATAATTTTAGCCCCAGTGTTTTCAGAGGCCGATGTTCTAGAGGAACTTGTCCGGCTAAAGTCAAATAAAGCGATGGGTCCGGATGGAATCCACCCTAGAGTTCTTAAAGAACTCCGATCTGTCATAGTTGGCCCCCTGACTAATCTGTATAACCAGTCCCTTCTTACGGGAGAAGTTCCTGATGATTGGAGAATGGCCAATGTTGTACCCATTCACAAGAAGGGTAGTAAAGAAGAAGCTAGTAACTACAGGCCAGTCAGCCTGACATCTGTAGTGGTAAAAATGATGGAGACTCTTCTAAAGAAGAAGATAATTGACCATCTAACAAAAAACAACCTGATGGACCCAAACCAGCATGGCTTCACTGAGGGCCGATCCTGTCAGACTAATCTCATTGATTTCTTTGACTATGTAACTAAAGTGCTGGATGAAGGTGGTGCTGTGGATATCGCCTACCTGGATTTCAGTAAAGCTTTCGATACAGTTCCCCATAAAGAGCTGATAGATAAATTATCAAGAATTGGACTTAACCCCTGGATAGTTCAGTGGATCTGCAGTTGGCTGAAGGACAGAAACCAGAGGGTTGTTGTTAATGGAGTGTATTCTGAGCAGAGACTGGTTACAAGTGGAGTGCCACAAGGATCTGTTCTGGGCCCTGTTCTGTTCAACATATTTGTAAGTGACATAAGGGAAGGCTTGGCAGGGAAGGTTTGCTTGTTTGCTGATGACACAAAAGTGTGTAATAGGGTTGATGTTCCAGGAGGTGTCTGTAATATGGAGAATGATTTGGCACTATTAGATAAGTGGTCAAAACAATGGAAACTTCAGTTCAATGTTTCCAAATGTAAAATAATGCACTTGGGGAAAAGAAACCCTCAATCTGACTATCGTATTGGCAGTTCTGTGGTAGCAAAGACTTCAGAAGAGAAGGATTTGGGGGTGGTCATCTCTGACAGCCTCAAGATGAGTAACCAATGCAACCAGGCGGTGGGGAAAGCAAATCGTATGCTTGGCTGCATAGCTAGAGGTATAACAAGCAGGAAGAGGGAGATTGTGATCCCTCTGTATAGAGCTCTAGTGAGACCACATCTGGAATACTGTGTACAGTTCTGGAGGCCTCATCTGCAAAAGGATATAACTAAAATTGAGCGGGTTCAAAGAAGAGCTACAAAAATGGTGGAAGGTCTAAAGCATAGAACTTATCAAGAACGACTCAGAGATCTAAATATGTATAGTCTGGAGGAAAGAAGAGAAAGGGGGGACATGATTGAAACCTTTAAATATGTTAAAGGACTGAACAAGGTTCAGGAGGGAAGTGTGATTAATAAGAATCTGAATACAAGAACAAGGGGGCACAATCTGAGGCTAGTTGGAGGAAAAATCAAGAAAAACATTAGAAAATATTATTTCACTGAAAGAGTAGTAGAAACTTGGAACAAACTTCCAGCAGAGGTGGTTGATAAATCCACAGTAACACAGTTTAAACATGCCTGGGATAAACATGTATCTATCCTAAGATAACAATAAAGGAATACTAAAGGGCAGACTAGATGGACCAGGTGGTCTTTTTCTGCCGTCAATCTTCTATGTTTCTATGTTTCTAATGTTTCATAATAAAAGCAGCTCTAATTAATCATCATAGTATTTGGACTTTGGAGAGTGTTATTTCAGTTCTGTCAGAGTTGTAGTTCAAGAGTAATTCAATGATAAAGTATCCCCCTCCCGCCCCTTTTACTGATGTAACACTGCTCTGCCAGAGCAGAAGGAAGGTGCCCAGGTAGACTGCAGAGAGGGATAATCTTCAATTAAGATAAAGGAAAAACCTGAAAAACTTGTCAAGGGGGGCAGGGTTTTCATTGTTCTCATAGGAAGAAGATTGTCCCCTGCTGTTATTTGTCTGGTCTAAGGACTGCAGTCCACATCTGAGAAGAGATGGCTTACACTAGGTAAAAGGGGCGGGAGGGGAAACTTTGCTTGTGAATATCTCTTAAACCATAAAGGTTGAGAGATAAGACATATATCGTTCTTCATGTTTTTTTAATGCCTACAAAATAAAATAAAGATAAAATGAAGTATTACTTTCCCTTTAAATTCCCCTTTATTTACCTATCTTTCTAGCTCAAAAATGTTCTGCTTTCTCCTCTCACAGAGAATGGCCTGCAGTAAAAGAAGAGGAGAAAACTGACGCAGTGGAGAGAAATTCAGTCTTCCCATTAATTTAAATGCAATACGCTAAGTGAAAAAAGCATGACAACAGCACTTTTCGTATGAAATTTTTCAGCAGGCGTGAAGTGCCTATTTTTGTTTTAGGTCAAATTTTTTGCCCATTCCTGCTTATGAGATCTCATTTATTAAGGAGCTTGGTGTGAACTTCATAATGTGATGAAGTAGAAGTTGCATGGCATTATGTCTGTGACCCTGTGAACATGCTGGGTTAAGAGGGATAGCTATGGGGTGAGCTATGGCAGCAAGTGAAGTATAATCAAGACTGGAGGATGGGAGGGCATGCTGAGAACAATAGGTTAGTGGGTGCTCATAGAGAGAGATATTCAATAAAGGGAAGTTGATGGTGATGTCGCATGGCGAAATACTTTTTTTTGTTTCTGATTTAATTATTTTTTCATATATGTATTTTTATTTTTGCCACATTATGTTTATTTTTTTGGAAGTGCGCTTTTAGCACCCAATTATTATGTCTATAGGATATAATACTAACATGCAGGACCTATATATGCTTCTTGTTCTATATTTTATTCTTATCTATTCATAGCTTGATATCTCTGTAACCTGGGTGATTTTGATTTTAAGTTTTAGTCTAACATTTTAGGGGGTTGATTATTTAACACATATTCTTTTGCACTACAGTGTATCTGCACATCTCAAGTAGATGATCGATACCAAGACAACCACTCGATACGCAAGTGGGTTGTCTATGGAACACGTCTTGATACTCATCTGACTGGATGTCTCACGCTTCACACGTCACATCCAGTGCGACTAACTACACGGTGACGTCTTCCGCGCTTATGTTATATAGCTTACAGTTTTATGTGCACAGTCGACTTGATGAAGGTCCCTGGTAGAGGACCGAAACGTTGCTGCTGTTGATAATGAGTTGGTTTTTGAACATTTTTGCACACGTGTTTTCGTAAACTTTAAATACAGTTCATGTTTTTATACGTACTCTGTGAGTGCATACTTTTGCCAAATGTATATCTGTATGTAGTGGTATTGTACCTGGAGCGTAAACAGGCGGTATATATGTTTTTTCAAGTAAAATTGTGAGTGCCAACATTTGAACACATATATCAAAGAAAAAAAAAGAAAAGCAAAGAAAAAACAAGAGCTGAGCGCTCCATGTCTCACTTACAAAAAAAAATTTACTACACAATATACATAAATGGAAAAGAATGAAATAAAAGGTAAAAGGACACCAATATTAAATGTGCAACATATATAAGAATTCTGGTACCAGAACAAATCTATATTTGTTATATATATATATAATCTTTTTATTTAAGAACCTAACCACCTTTAGAGGATTCATGTAATATTTAGCAAATCAATGCAGTTCATTTTGTAGATAAATCATGCAAAATTGTAATTTAATTTGTGACCTTGGATTTCACATTTTATCTATTAATGGATGTCTCCTAGCTGGTGCTTAAATTAGAGATAGTTTAGCATATATTTGCAGAGAAAAACATATTTGGCCAGCACCTTTACACCATTAAGAAACCATCCTAATGTGTGGAACAGGAAGACAAGGTTGTTAAGAACTTTTTAATGAAATAAGTCATCAGTCATCATGGCTTTACTGTACACTGAAATAGTCAGTCAATAATCTATTTCAAATAATACACAGAACATTTCTATAGTATTGACATTTTAAGAACACAGTATTTTCTGAGTTGTGATCATAATGTAACCTAATATTTCATAAATGCAACTAAAGGAATTATTTCATACCTGGAATTATTTTAAATGTGTGACCCTGTAGCTGTAATTGATGCTACTATTAGAAGCTCTGCATTCCTGATGTAGGTCTCCATTAGTAATGGCCCTGAATTGCAATATGTCCGTTAACAGAATGATAAAATTTTTTGAAGAGAATCTGTCTATAATTTTTATTAGGAAAATCACATTAGATTTTCCCACTAAGTAAATTAAAGATGCTGGGAATTACTTAATTGAAAATGTATTATAATGGAACTGATGTTTTTTTTTTGTTAATTAAACTGTTAGAGACAGCGCCACCGGGTATCCAGATAGTTACTGTGTTGTATTGCATGGGAGAGAGATGCCCCTGTCTACAGTACTTCATAGAATGTGATAGTAACAGCTCCACCACATTCTTTTGAATAAAGCACTCATCAGTAGCGAGTGTTTCTTTGTTTTATTGCACAGAAAAACCAGACAATGCTTGTTTTTTCATAATTAAGTCTGTTTGTTTAAACTGTGTTCAAATTATTTAATGATCCATTTATTTTAATATTTTTAAAATACAAACATGATTACAGAGAAGACAATAGGCAAAGGAAATTTAAAGAACAGGGGATTTGACAAGTCGACTGGGTTTATATATAGAAATCAAACAAAAGCATTGAGGAGTAAATTAAAGGGACGGCAATGTCCATAAAAATGGTTATAGTTTTGTAGAAGTTAAAAAATGATACTATATGCCACAAATCCTATCTCTCAAACCACTATAGTTTGAGAGATATTCACTTTCAAAGTTCCCCCCTCCCTCCCCTTCTCCTGATGTCAGCTGTAAAGCTGACAGCAGGAGATTCAAGTCGGCCGACTCAAGGAGGCTCTTCAGCAGAGCCAAAATTTTGTTACTTAAAAAGAATTACTTAATTGGAGCTGGCTACAAAGTGTGCTTGCAAACCAGGAACACTTTGTAGACCTTTCCAATGAAGTAATTATTTTCCTATAACATGGCTTTGGCTGTCCTGCAGAGCCACCGGCTGGTCCCCTGACCTTGATCTTCATGTTTTGGCATTATGTGTCTATGTTTCACAACCATACGTAAGAACTGGAGGACACCTTAGTCAAAAAGTTTGGCATAGTGCCAAATTTATCTTAAAACAAATTCTACTAAGTTTTCCAAATACTTGTCATCAAAGTTTACTCCAGTGCTCAATTTCCATCAAGGTGTTTCCATCTATTGACATTTTCTGTCCAAGGTAAATATAATTTTCACTTTTTTTTTCTTGACCATCTACTGTGATTTTGGTATGGTAAATTTGTTAAACATGACTCGTTTTGTTGATATTCATCTTCAGACCAAAATTGTTGCTTTCCTGTTGTAGTTTATGAATTCTTTCTTGCATGTCTCCAGGATTACTGGCAAAGAGTATGCTATCATCTGCAAAATGTAAATGATATAGGTATTTACATTTTGTGTCCTAATTGTTTGAGAAAAAAATATTTTAAACAAGCAGAAAATAGTTTTGTGTATCGTTGATGGATATTTTTTTCTGTGTTGATCTGAACTTCATAAATGTTGACCTGTATTGATTCAGTTGAATTTCATATATTGATTGGAGGATATTGATGTAAGCTCTATCTATTCCTTGATTTATCAGGACAATCATTATCGGTACCATTTTTACTGAGTCAAAGGCCTTTTCATAGTCAGGGAATGTTGTATGGAAAGTTGTATTCATTATACCACTCTGTAATGTGTTCCTTTGTCTAGATATGGTATATTGTACTGAAACCAATTCTGAACCCTGCTTATCTTTTATGTTGTGCTGCATCAAGTATTGTATCTAACGTAAAATCTCAGATATAATACGTACCTGTGTATAATACGCAGGTGTATATTATTTCCAAGATTTTAGTGGAAAACAAGAGTGCCTATGTATAATACGCGCCCTTGTTTTCCCCTGTCGCACACACACAAAAAAATACCAATTTTCACTTCTTCCCTCTCAACTTACCCATGGCCGCCTCTCCCCCTCCGTAGTCCAATTTCAGCATCCCGACAGGTCCCAGCGGACGGCAAGCTTGCGGTCCTCGCAGTGCAATACCATAGATCCAGTGCACATAGATATAGAGGATGACATAGTGCCACAGGTTTTATGTGAAGTGTCTTCATATGGGCACAGACTGGACAAGAAGACACATTGTTACGGACATCCAGTCTACAAGGAGGCCATCAGAAGTGTCATATGCTCATAAGTGTGATTAATTCTGGGATGCCCTGCTACTAAAGAATGGTGTGACCATTGTAGCACATCAGAACAAAGAGATTCAGGGACAAACAGTTGTGAGTGTAAGGAAGACTCCTCTGGAGACACTGAAAACTGAGCATCCAGAATGATTTTCAAGGTTTCATTCGACAAAGAGGCTGAAACACAAGAAGGAGAAATTATGGTGTCCGGAATCACAGGAGAGGTTGTACTTGGCTAAAACTGCCAAGATAAGGCATCTGCTTTGCAGTTGAAGAGTTTAGGCATTTGGTTGCTGTCATATACACAAAATTCTGATGATCCGTAAGGATTCATATCAGGTGAGGCAAACCCTTTAAGAGATAAGACCACTCCTCAAAATCTAGCCTGATGTCCAAAAGCTCCCAATTGCTAGTGTCTTTATTACTTTTGGAGGGGGAGAAATAAGAACAAGGATACAAGACCCCAGTGGAAACAGTACGCTGAGATAATACTGCTCCAGCCTCTGTCTCAGAGCCATCAACTTCAATGGTGAAAGGCTGCAAGGGGTCTGGATAGGAGAAAATTGGAGCTGAAGTAAAAGCTTCCTTTAAGAGTGAAAAGATGTGTAAAGCTGCTGGTGGCCACTGCCTAGGATCCACCCCCCTTGTGGTTAAGAAGCACAATAGTCTGAATGACTTTGGAGTCATTGAATTTCTGTATAGCCTTGGTACTTGTCATGCCAAGTCATGAGTTGGGCCTTGCAGGGCCCTGGTATGTAAAATTAGTTTGTTTGTTATTCAAAGTGCACCAGTCCTAGGCCATAAAATTAGCTAAGTAGCTAACATCACCAGAAACTGAATGAGCATCACCAGAGCAGAACAGAGGTCATAAACTATATTGGACTCTCTGCTCTAATGGGAGTTCACCTAGAGGACAGTCAAATATTAAGAAATAGGGGAAACATGTATATACAGTGTAAAATGGTTCAATACAAATATATATTCAGAATGCCCAGGTTCTACCCTTTTGGTTCATACCAGACATGCCAGGGGGTTGGCCTCTTAGAAGGAACTCTGGAAACTATTTAATATGTGTTTTGTGGATAAAACAGGGAATTTCTTTGCAACAGCTGAAGGGGGAAATACCATCTGAAGTTCCCAAGGACTCTTAAAATACCGGTAATTGTATTTAAGGATTTCTTGTGTTTCTCCCATTTTATTTTATGAACTGTTTTGATTATATGTAGTCTGTATTTGTGTATGTCCTTTATTTCTGTATTTTTGTACCAGCACTGTGAAGCCTTTTTCCAGATTAAATGTTCAATTAATCAGCTCTTGTCTCTAATATGAACTCACTACTCTGAAGGAAGCTCAGTTAGAACACGCTACTAAAGGGTTAAGTCTAAATGTTTGATTGTTAAGGTGATTCTATACTGTTATTCTGTTGTGTTTGGGGTAACCTAAGATGCCCAGATATAAAGTCTTGGTGGTGGCAGTGAATTGTAGTACTGGGGAGATAGTGCAGAAGGGATTTCAGGGGTTAATGTGATGGTTCCTAGGAATAGTAACAGGTAACCAGGGGTCTGGTGTTGTTAACCCTTTCACTCCCACACTCTCCCCACTGTCTCACCAGGGCCTATAGTCCTAGTTTGTGACAGTACTCATAGGAAGAAGCCAATCAAGAATGGCAGACAATTTTTTAGGATGCATAGCAATACCAGCAGCAGAAATTATATACCCCAAGAAGAGTAACAACGTCCTTTCAAAGTCAATTTTAGGGAATAGATGATTAGTATGAAGGCATTCAAGTATGGTACAGATGTGTTCTCTATGTTCCTGCAGAATTATGGAAATGATGAGTATATCATCAAGGTACTCAATCATGAAGGACAAAAGCAAATATAATTCACAAATGAGTGGAAGTGACTGGTGCATTCTGAAGACCGAAGGGCTGTCAGAGACTTTGTCATGGTGAAGCATAGCGGGTTAACTCTAATAGTAGAAATTAACTGGAAATTCTGTTTAAAATGTGTTCAGATTCTCTCATCCTTAAGACAAAGGAATACTCATGGGCCTCTTTGGGGGAGAAATAACTAAGTGACATTAATGGGTGATGGATGTTAAACTGTAGCCATGATGTCTGTGAGAGACGGACTCCTTTATGTGAAAGACATAACAAAATGACTGGTTTATGGGGTCTCTGATAAACTTTGAACTCTCTCTTCCATTTGATATATGCCATGTGAGGTGTCACCTGTAAAATTTTAATATAGCATAATGGCGCCATCTGCAGCATTTATATTGTCAAATACTCATAATGTTGATGTTTTTCTTTGATTAGCATAAGATATGAGTATCCAATCAGGTCTGACTGATGATGTCACAGTATAATGAGATGGATCTTTGTCCAATCATTAGAAAGAGGTGGGGATTACTGATAAGGCAAAAATTGCCAATATAATGCCAAAATACTCTTAGTTCAGGGTCCCTTCACTTCCTGAAAAAGAAAACCCCTGGGGGCTCTTGACTCCTGAGGAAAACTCATAACAGCTTTTAGATTCCTGACAAAAGAAGGCTCTGCTGATTAAATTCCTGACAACACCTGATCCTGCCATCTCACAGAGAAATACAGAGAAATCTTGATTGAAGAAACGTAAAATAGTCTTATAATTGTCTTAAGTGGACTGGCCAACCATTTGGGATAATTTATAATAAGCTATATTTAGCTCTTAAGTTCTGGAAGTAATAGAATCTATATATATTTATTGGGAAATTGTTATATTTTGCCAATCAGTGTAATACAGTATATAGTGTGGGTTATCTATATTAGGTAATATAAAACTTGGTATTCCTAGAGTAATATCTTGTGGTTCTGGGAAGATTATAATAGTTAATATTTCATATAGGAAATTCTTTGAAACCAGTTATTAACCCTTTAACCGCTATTTGTCTGTTGCTAGTGGTGTTTTCTTTGGGATTCACTGTGTATGGGCTAGGCTTATATTTTGTAAATTGGAGGTATTCACTCTAATAGACAAAATAACTTCTGGGTGTGGCACCTATTTTAAACGAGTGGATTAACCCTTGGAGTGCCTATAGGTTTTATATATGTTGCTGTAGTCAAAATTATGATAAATGTTGAAGTAATTTTAGGTAGATTATTTGTGTGATCTTTGATTGACTATATTAATTGCAATTTATATATTTTATTCAGAGGTATTCAATACTGAATTCAGTATATAATTAAATTATAGTGATTTAAATCTGGGATTCTATTCCAGTTATTCCCTAAATTTGATTATTATTGAGATATGATACAAGGAATTGTTAGCGGAATTATTTAATTCATCTCACAATACACCTTACATCATAATTAGCATAGGCTATACAGTTTCTGGGGCAGAGGTATTAAGAGACACTGTGGCCAACTGTATTATATTAATTGTAAGAATCAATTAACCTGTTCTATGCTACTGAATGCAATTATTGTTATTATACCTCTGAATATACCTATGTGTGATTAACCCTTGCATCGCTGGTAATCCTCATGGTAATAAGTGTGGTTTGGTTTTCTATGTACCTATTATAATTGCTAATCACTTATATATTTCATTGTTACTGATACTTGTTATATATATAGTATATTGTATTTTAATAAAATATATATTTTTGCACAAATATGAAGGATTGATTCTTGTGATCAATTCGTTACTGTAAAGTAGCGTGTCAGTACATATTAAAGATAAAGTTCTCAATTTATTTTATTGTCAATTGCCTATTTAAGTGAAGAAATCCAACCTGAGTGGTTCTCTGTTTTAACCCTTTGGATACCTTCATATAAATAGTCCGATTATAGCTAGGTACTCATACTGACCGATGTGAGTATTAAAAGCCATCTTCTATTCGTATACTTCACGTATACATATTAAGTTTAATTAATCCCTGAAGTCCAGCTTGGTGAATATGATGGATCCCCTGATGCATTCATACCCTGAAGTTCATCCACTGATGTTGGTGTCTAACTTCAGTAAAGCTGAACTGGAGGATTTGTACAGTCCCCACACTATGACCTCTTTAATGATAGCAATGTGTCCAATGCCTTGTAAATGAAGGCACTGCAATTGTCTCTAGCAATCAGGCATGAACTCCTTAAAGGGGATTATCACCGCTATACAAGTTACCCTGAATAGTTACATTATATATCAAATATGTGTAAAAGTTTATTCATTTTTTTTAAAGCTCTAATTGGTCAAAATTTAAGCAATAAATGCTGCCCTGCACCTGCTTCCGCATAGACTGCGGTTACCTGCTCTGTAATTACAGTCCGCCACTCTGCCTCTGCTTCCCTCCCTCTATGCAACCTCTTCCTATGACAGATGCTTTCTGTCTGTAAGCTGTAGCGGTCTCATAGGCAGAGATCGATATCTAGCCAATGAGATCGTTCCAGCTTCAGGTAGTAAGCCTCCATCATTGGAGGAGGCTGGAAGTAGGTGCAGTGTAGCATTTATTGCTTAACTTTCAATTAACTAGAGCTTTAAAAAAAAAAAGTAATAACCTTTTACACATATTCGCTATATAATGTAATTATTCAGGCTAACTTGTCTAGGGGTGATAAATTCCTTTTAAGACTCAGAGGGGTGTGTACCGCATTGCATAGAAACTGGATCTTAAAGGGTTAATATTATATGGGAATATAAAGTAAGATTAGAACAAGCAGATTTGCATGGGAGCCATACTGAACTATTCAGTCTTGAATACAGTTTGATTGGCAATAATAAAGTGTGAATTGTTGAAGCACATCTGTCTGTCTAAATAGTGAACCACAAAGTCCATTATTCTGCCTGACAATAGAATAACACATGTGACTAAGCCCCTGTCAGTAGCAAGGTGCTGCTCATACAGGCTGATGAACTAAGTAGAACTGGAGGGATTCTGGGACAAAACAACTGCAACAGAGGAGAGAGGATATGCAGTGCATTGTTAAAGGAGCAGTAAACTTTTTTTTATGAAAAAAATATATATTGTAGGGATTTTCCTACTCAGTAAAATAAGGGTACTTCCACTGCAGTGCCCTTTAGTGGCCAAATTCGAATGAGTTTTTCTGTTATATTCTCATGGAGAGGAAAGTCAAGAAAGTCAGAGACATACAGTTCTCCATAGAATGTGATAGAAACTGCCTGTCACTTCCTGTCAGTTAGAACTATCAGGAAGTAAACACAGTAAATTCACTGATTATTTGAACTGTTATTAATTTTGAATAAAACATGTTACAGCTGTGGGAGTGCCCTCGTTTTACTCAGCGGGAAAAGATCTATAAAATATGTGTTTTCATAAAAAAAGTTTACTGCTCCTTTAAGCAATGTGTTGCACACTGCCTGGTTCTTAAAGGGATAGTAATACTTTAAAATTACTAATCCCAATATTGTAGGAGTAAAAAAAGAAATGATTTGCCCCCAGTGATATCTCTCAAACCTTTATGGTTTGAGAGATATCCACTTGCATAGTTCCCCCCTCCCTCCCCTTTCCCTAAAGTCAGCATTGTAGCAGCGTTGAAGCCTGTCGTACAACCGTCTGGCGGCTCTGCAGCTGAGCCGAGATTGCATTAATAAAAAAGAAATCATTCACGTAAAAGGTCTTAAAAGGGGAGGGAGGAGGGAACTTTGTGAGTGAATATCTCTCAAACCATAAAGGTTTGAGAGGTATCACTGGGGACAAATAATTACTTTTTTTTTACTCCTACAATATTGGGATTAGGGTTGCCACCCAGCCGCTATTTTACCGGCAGGCCGGTAAAAAATTGGCTTCTCTCCAATGTTATGTCTATGGAGGGAATGCCATGGCCGGTATTTTTTTGAAGAGAAAGTGACAACCCTAATTGGGATTAGTAATTTTAAAGTATTACTATCTCTTTAAATTATTAAATGGGTCTTGTATCCCCTTGGATGCTAGAGAGTTCTTCAATGCAGTAAGTCGCAGTTGTGGGGACCTCTCTAGCATTCATAGAGTTAAAACCCTCTTTTAATCAACAGCAACCTGGGGAATTAGTCTCTCTCTTCCTATGGTGCAATTGATTTGATTTAGATTTGTTCTCATAGGGGAGAAATCAAAATGTCCATTTATTTAAATGGGGCTCTTATCCCTTTGAGCAATGCATTGCATACCCCTCTGGCACTCAAAGGGTTAAGTGTCAGAGCGGTGAGCTTAAAAAGTAAAATATACTCTGTGTTCCAGGTTGCATGTTATAGGTGCTGTGAAGGCGTTAGATGAGGAGGCAGACATTCTATGTGTATTTCTGTATTTGAGAACAGGTTGATGTTTTAGACTGCAGTAAAGCAGTGTGGGGGCCGCAATCAGCCCCAAGCTTTGTGTTTGACATCCCTGCTTATAATCACTGTAGTACATACCAAAGTATCCGAAGTCCATTAATGGTAGCATGCCCCTTATGACTGCATCATAATGTACTCAGGAAAATTACTTAAAATCACACCATTTGCTCTAAGTCTTGTTTAGCGTTAAACAAAGCATAAAAGAATGCAATATCCCAAAAAGCCCATAGACTCCTCCCACTACCCTCCACAGGGCTAGATTTACGTGCCCCTAGGCTAGACAATCTTGGCACCTTTTTCTACACCTATGAACCCACACCCACTCCTTAGATGACCCTGCCCCCAGTCCCATCCACTGTTTACTGGTACAGATATAACTTTGGCCTATAGCAAGCAATAAAGAAAAAAGCTTTACTCCCATTACTAGAGATGCCCTGGAGATCTCTCTCTAGCACCAAGGGATTAAATAGCAATTAAAGGGGTATATCACTGGTACAGGGATATTGAATTTGCTCTGGCCACACCCACAACTCAGTATGTGGATGTGGCCAGCACAGCTGAGTCGCTTCACAAAATTTGGAGTTCTCAACAGTTGCCTACTCTACCTACTGGGAAATCTGTCCCTGGCTCTCCACTTGGAGCAAGCAGCACTGAGGGAGAATTTTGGCCTAAGTAACTTATCAACCCTTTGAGTGCCAGAGGTGTACACAATGCGTTGCGTACCCCTCTGGCACTCAAAGGGTTAAATTGGTATAGACAGGCGTAGGGCTAGAAAATCGATTCCAGCTCAAATCTTAGCACAGAATGGCACTGGAAAATCTCACATATAATACTCACAATTTTTCCCTTTTTCACTTTATGTGAATTGGGGCTGCTTATTATACACAAGCGAAAAAAAAAAGATATATCCAATGTCTGTTCCCCTCCTCAGTCCATTAACCTCAATAAGCTTCTACCTTAACCTCCCTCCTTTACTCCCTCCAGAGGCATCTGTGATATCTGCACAGCGGGCAGCATACTTGCATTTGGCACCCGCTTCCTCCATCCACGTGTGAGGAACTGTGTTAATTGATGCTAATAGTACTGCCCTTTGAGGACCTGGAGGTCTTTGCATGGCATTATTGTAGTTGCATTGCACAGAGGTGTATGCATTGGATCTATGGTAGTGCCCTGAGAAGGCCTTCAGGTCCTCAAAGGGCACTACCATTATCTTGAATGAATACAGGTCCTCACATGGATGCAGAAAGTGAACAGCAAATGCAAGCATGCTGCCCCTTGCTTAGATATCCCAGATGCCTCCGGAGGGGTGAATATAGGGAGGGGAAGGGGGGAGCATATTGAATTGGGTGAAGGGAAGGAGGCAGATAAGAAACTCACTTTTTTATATATAGACAGAGAGAAAACGAGGGTGCGTATTATACATAGGCACCTTTGTTTTCCCCTAAAATCTTGAGTTAAATTTACACCTGCGCATTGTACACATGTGCATATTATACCTGAGATTTTGCCTTGCAATGTGTTGTGTACCTCTCTCTGGCACTCAGAGGGTTAAGAGGCCGCTACCTCACTGCTCCACGCGATGCAGTCTTGCGTCGCCTCACTCACACGATGCAATCATGTGCAGTAGAAACTGACCAAACGCGCACAGTCTCTACTGCGCTTGACTGCATCATGACAAACATCCTAGCGAATTATTATATAGGATGATACAGCTGCACAATTGTATCTCTCTCCCAGCATCCCTCACATTGATTAGCAACCCTGCAACGAAAATGCAATTACCTGCAATGGTTGTGTGATTCCAATGGGAACACATAGAACTGTGTACTTAGATCCCATGGGAGACTGTTGGAGCAACTTTGTTGAAAGATGTTTCAGCAACACAAGACTGCCACTGAAAATGCTTAAAGGTTTAAAAATGACCCATGTGAATTATTCCATAGACAAAGGAGATTCATTTGCTGTGAAATTTGTTTTGCAGCAAAGTCTTTCATGTGAACTCATTCATATAATACAGATGTAAAGGTGTGTTGGTAATAAAACGCAGTGCTTTACATATGATTTTTATATGTATTTTTATGTTAATTGCCATTTATCCCTTTGAGTGTCCGAGGGGTCTGCAACACTTGGAGAAGCAGTGCATTGCATACCCCTCTGGAACTCAAAGGGTTAAGTTCAGCGTTACTATTATATTACACAGTGGTTCATGCAAGAGATGTTTCCTACGTGTGAAGAACAGAGATAAGGTACTCAGCCTGTTGGTCATTGTGCTTGTTTAACCCTTTGAGTGCCAGAGAGTTATCCAATGAATTGTAACGCAATTAACCTTTTGAGTGCCAGAGATGTATCTGATGCATTGCATTGGTTACCTTTCTGGCACTCAAAGCTTAAACCCTTGACCTTGGGGTCATGGTGCTTGCGCTCTCCAGCATAGCCACTAGAGGGCCTTGAAGGACAATTTATTGGCTCTCTGGCATGCAAAGGGTTAAAGGAGAACTGACACCTCCTATGAATTAATAACCTCCCAGTTACCTTACCATGGCCAGGGAATACTAACTACCCCTATGAGTGTTTCCCTTGCTCCTTTGTTTAACCCTTTGAGTACCAGAGGGGAAAGCAAAGGTTTGCAAAGCAATGTACTGTGCACCCATCTAGCGCCTAAAGGGTTAATAGAAAAGGTCATCAATCCTGGCTGTCATGTCCATGGAAGAAGACATGATGGTTTCTGGCAGTTTTTTCAGACTAAAGCAAGAAGAGTTCATGAGCCCATCTAACCCTTCATGTACCAAATGGAATGTGTAAAGTTCTGAGAAGAAATGTGCAGCACACCTCTATGGTGATTAAAGGGTTATGATTACCATGTGTAGTGAGCAGCGAGTGAAGTCCTGGACCTCCATGGACTAATTGAAGATATTATCTCTTGAGCCAGGATTCAAGGAAAAAGGGTTAATAGAGGTCATTAGGATTTTCTGGCCATAGTAAAGTAAGTATGGGTTTATTAAAAGGAGGGGTTAGTTCTCATTTAATAAGATCATTAGCACTGATTATGACATTGTAGGATGTTGAAGTAGATAATAATAATAATACATAGTAAATCACTTAATACCAAGGAGTAGAAGCTCTCAACAGATCCCAAGAGTCTGCCCCATCTGACAAGAAGCAACCATGTGTAATCTTAGTACGTTACACACCCCAAAGCGTTAAATGTACTTTAACTCACCCCTTAGGTGCTAGGGACACAATGCACTGGAAAACACCACTATCATTCAAGGGATTCATAGAATGAATGAAAAAGAAATAAAAAAAATAACAAGTAATATATACAGTGAGCGTGGATGTGTGTGTGTGTGGTTGTGTGCATGTGTCTCTCTTTGTATGTGTCTGTGTGTGTGCAAGTGTGTGCGTGTGTGCGCATGTGCACACATGTGTGTCTGTGTCTTTGTGCATGTGAGTTTGTGCTTGTGTGTGTATATATGTGTGTGTGCATGTGAATATGTGTCTGTCTGTGTGTGTTCATGTGTTTGTGTGTATATGTGTGTGTGTGTGCCTGTGAATGCGTGTGTCTGTCTGTGTGTATATATGTGTGTGTTTGTGTCTGTGTGCATATGAGTGTGAGTATATGTGTGTGCATGTGTGTGTGTGTCTGCACATGCGTGTGTGTGTTTGACTGTGTGTGTGCATGTGTGTATGTGTTTGTGCATGCTTGTGTGTGTATGTGTGCGTCTATCTGTGTGTTTATGTGTGTTTGTGTATATATGTGCATCTGTCTGTGCATGTATATGCGTTTATGTATATATGTGTGTCACTCTGTGTGTATGTGTGTCTGTGTGTGTATATATCACATATGCAAGACAGAGAGAGAGCAGCAAGAGAGGGAGCACAATCAAAAGAGAGAGTGAGAATGCACACAAGAAAGGGAAGGCATTGTAAGAAAGAGCAGACAGAGCAAGCAAGAAAGAAGGCAATGTGAGAGAGAGGACATGCAAGAGAGCATGGACACAAGAAATAGCAGGACAGTACACAAGTGAGCCTACACTTATACATAAGCTTAACGATCCAGTTCCTATAACCATGTTTATACACACATGCCTTTAACCCTTTGCCATGCCAGGAAGGTATCCAAAGCATTTTAAGGAGATTTAAAAACCTCTCTATCTGTTACGCTACCAATACTGTGACACCAAAACATTAAGGTTAATTTCTCAGAAAAATCTTTACTATACACAAAAGTGGCTAGTTCAGCATGCAGGCAGGTTTAATTCACTGTAAAACAAATCAGTCTTGTCTTAGGGTGATAGGTTCACACTAATTCATTCAGGCACCCACACAACTCCACCAGCACAAGACTTTAATGAGAGCATAAAAATGCATGTGTTTTGACTATCTCAGAAAATTCTTTATCCAGTGTGCATAATCCATGACAATGTAAAAAGATGGTCTTTTTTTTTAATGATTAACCCTTTGAGTGCTAGAGGGGTATGCAACAAAATCCACTTTGAATGTTTTATATATTTGAAAACTTCATTCAACACTGCCCCTTGTCATGTTAAAGGGATAGTAATGTTTCATAATAAAAGCAGCTCTAATTAATCATAGTATTTGGACTTTGGAGAGTGTTATTTCAATTCTGTCAGAGTTGTAGTTCAAGAGTAATTCAATGACAAAGTATCCTCCTCCCACCACTTTTACTGATGTAACACTGCTCAGCCAGATCAGAAGGGAGGTGTCCAGGTAGACTGCAGAGAGGGATAATCTTCAATTAAGATAAGGGAAAAGCCTGAAAAACTTGTCAAGGGGGGCAGGGCTTTCATTGCTCTCATAGGAAGAAGATTGTCCCCTGCTGTTATCTGTCTGGTCTATGGACTGGATTCCACATCTGAGAAGAGATGGCTTACACTAGGTAAAAGGGGCAGGAGGGGAAACTTTGCTTGTGAATATCTCTCAAACCATAAAGGTTTAAGAGATAAGACTTATATCGTTAATGCCTACAAAATAAAATCAAGATAAAACAAAGTATTACTATCTCTTTAACCAAAACTCCTGCAAATGTATAGTTTAGGATTCACACTTTTGTTTATGGGAAAAGTATAAGTGGAAGCCTCCTGGTACAGCACAGCCACCCCTATGCAAGTTGCTCTTAAATGTTAGTTTATATAGCGATTATTTTGAATATTTCATTAATTTCATATTTTAAAATGGTAAACAGAAGAGATAAATATTGCAATGACCCTACTTCCACATAGACTGCGGTTACCCGATCTGTAACCGCAGTCCATCACTATGCCTCCTCTCCCCTCCCTCTATCCAGCCTCCTCCGATGACAGAGGCTTTCTGTCTGTAAACTTGGGGCGGTCTCATTGGCTAGATATTGATGTCTTCCAATGAGACCGCTCCAGCTTACAGGAAGAAGCTGAAATACTTATAATAATCCAGTGCTTTCCAAACTGTGTGTTGCGACACATTAGTGTGTGGGCTGAAGTGTGTAGGTGTGTCACAGGCAAAGGTGCCATTTACACAGAGCGAGATTGTCATTCAACCCAAGCACGAGCTACACTGGGAGCTTAGATAAAACACTACTACTTAATGGTCGCATTTACAAAGCGGGAGATTGCCTCCGTGTGCTGCATACAGCTGGAGCACCACAAATGATTTGTAACAGCTGGAGCGCATCTGTGTGCTGCATACATAATATGTATGCAGCACATGGAGGCACTCCAGCTGTTACAAATCTTTTGGCGGTTCAGCTGTTAAAATTCTCCTCTATACCTCTGCCCTCTCTTTGGGCTGCCAGGGTGGAGTGTCCCTGTGTGCCGAGGCTGCCTGTCACATGGCTGCTGCTTCTGCTTGTGGTGGCGATGAGACAGGAAAGACGGACAGTACTTCTAAAATCAGTTATGCGCTATCTATTTAATAATGCGACATGAGAATCTTGCGCTTATATGTAGCTCAACATTTTCATGTCGCCCTTTTAAAAACCACACAACATGCTTAATGCCTTCTGCAGTATGAATGAAAGGTTGTCATGAGATATGTTGTGTCCCCATACATCTTCTTATTACAATTTATGTATGTGTCTGTATCTCTTATAAGGGATTATTAGTTTATCCTCTGGTTTCCTAGCAAACAAAATGATGCACGTCTAAAAAATGTGTCACCAACATGAAAAGTTTGGAAAGCTCTGTAATAATCGCTATATAAACTAACATTTAAGAGCAATTTGTATAGGGGTGATAGGTCCCCTTTAATTAGCATTAGAAAAGTCACTGAAGACAATCATTTACATATGAAATGTCACTGAAAATGGCTTTATTAGCATATGAAACATCACTGAAAAAAATTAACAGAGGAAAAGTCACTGATACCGCATGGTTACCGCAATTAGCATACATTAGAAAATGGTACCAAGTATGAATCTCTCCTTAAGGTGTTTTTGTTAACATGATATAAAGGCAGTATTTAAAGGGATAGTAATACTTCGTTTTATCTTTATTTTATTTTGTAGGCATTAAAAAAACATGAAGAACGATATAAGTCTTATCTCTCAAACCTTTATGGTTTAAGAGATATTCACAAGCAAAGTATCCCCCCCACTCTTCAGCCAGATCAGAAGGGAGGTGCCCAGGTAGACTGCAGAGAGGGACAATCTTCAATTAAGATAAGGGAAAAAGCTGAAAAACTTGTCAAGGGGGGCAGGGCTTTCATTGTTTTCATACAAAGAAGATTGTCCCCTGCTGTTATCTGTCTGGTCTTACAACCAGATTCACATCTGAGAAGAGATGGCTTACACTAGGAAAAAGGGGCGGGAGGGGAAACTTTGCTTGTGAATATCTCATAAACCATAAAGGTTTGAGAGATAAGACTTATATCGTTCTTCATGTTTTTTTAATGCCTACAAAATAAAATAAAGTTAAAACGAAGTATTACTATCCCTTTAAGGTGTTTTTGTTAACATGATATAAAGGCAGTATTTTATGAAGTTTTTATATATGCAAACTAGAATCAAGGTGACAGGTCCACTTGTTCACACCATGCACCAATTACATATATATATTTTATATCTGTGTTTGCAATAGCATAAAACATTTGAGTCATTATCTGGGAGTGATGCAGTATAAAATGTATGTGAACATATCACAAACATTTCAATCTTCAAGACAAGATTCCTACGTCTGTGAAATTATTTCTAGGCTTAAGATTTAATGAAATTACACTTATAATTAGGGATGTGGAGAGATTTCTGATGTGGGAAGAAATTAGCAAAAAACAGGATCTTCCTTCTCCCTACAGGAAGGTCCTTTCTGCTGACCTTTTCCCTGTAGCCAATAAGAGAAAATAAGAGCGCCTGTTTCACATGTATGTGTGACTAGTAATGTGTGTCTCATGGAACTCTCCGGATTTTCCCCGGAGACTCCGGTTTTCACTCTGCATTACCAGGTCTCCGGGGGAAAGAGGCTGATTCTTTGGATGTGGAGAGTTTCTATTGAAACTCTGCCCACTTCTTTTCCTTTCCACACAGTTTCTCCCATTTCCCTCCCATTAGTGATGAGCGAGCACCCCAATGCTCGGATGTTCGGGTGCTCTGACCGAGCACCCCCTGAGGCTCGAGTGCTCGGCCGAGCACCCGAGCCCCATTGAAGTCAATGGGAGGACTCGAGCATTACACCAGGCACCCCCTGCTCTGATGAGGGGAGGGTGCCTGGTCCATAGGAAAAGGGCAGAAAAAGATGGAAACACTACAGAAATGGTTCAGGGACAGCATAGGGAGGATGTCTGGATGCACCTTGGACTCCAACATCGCTGCTGGGAACGATCTTTCGCCCGTAGTACGCCATTTTTACAGACTGACCGTAAAACACACAAAAAGGAAAATAAAAACGACTTTAGGCGAAAAATTGTTACCAAACAGTATTTGCTGTATATTTACTTGTATATCATCTGCAAATTCTCCCAAAAATTTCATCGATTTTCTGAAGTGAGGCCATGATTAAGAGGGAAACGTGCGCAGAGGCAAATTATCCCAAAAATTTCCTTGATTTTCAGAACTGAGGCCATGATTAAGAGGGAAACGTGCGCAGAGGCAAATTCTCCCACAAATTTCCTTGATTTTCAGAACTGAGGCCATGATTAAGAGGGAAACGTGCGCAGAGGCAAATTATCCCAAAAATTTCCTTGATTTTCAGAACTGAGGCCATGATTAAGAGGGAAACGTGCGCAGAGGCAAATTCTCCCAAAAATTTCCTTGATTTTCAGAACTGAGGCCATGATTAAGAGGGAAACGTGCGCAGAGGCAAATTATCCCAAAAATTTCCTTGATTTTCAGAACTGAGGCCATGATTAAGAGGGAAACGTGCGCAGAGGCAAATTCTCCCAAAAATTTCCTTGATTTTCAGAACTGAGGCCATGATTAAGAGGGAAACGTGCGCTGAGCTGACCATCTAAAACATTATGGGTGAGGGTCTGCTGCAGAGCTGACCATCCTAAACATTATATGCGAAGGCCCGCTAGTGAGCTGACGCTATCAAACATTATATGAGAGGGCCCGCTAGAGAGCTGACCCAATAAAACATTATATGAGAAGGCCCGCTGGTGAGCTGACCTATATAAAAATTGGCAAACAGGGCCCGCTGGTGAGCTGGCCCTATATAAAAATTATATCACAGGGCCCGCTGGTGAGCTGGCCCTATATAAAAATTATATCCCAGGGCACGCTGGTGAGCTGGCCCTATATAAAAATTATATCCCAGGGCATATGGAAGAGGAGGAGGAGGATGAGAACATTAAGAGTCAACCATATACCCGTTTTTGGGGTGGAAGGGGTGAATGGGAATACAGAGTATTCCCATCATTGTAAATAACATATATAAAGTGAGTTTATGTTCCCCCGGGGCTTTCCTCCAGTGGAGTGGAGAAGTCAGGGGAAATCCAGGCCTTGTTCATTTTTATAAGTGTCAACCTATCAGCATTGTCGGTGGAAAGGCGGATACGCTTATCTGTTATGATGCCACCAGCAGCACTAAATACCCGCTCAGACAGAACGCTGGCGGCAGGGCAGGCCAGCACCTCCAAGGCGTAGAGTGCCAGTTCATACCACGTGTCCAGCTTGGACACCCAGTAGTTGTAAGGCACAGAGGGATCATTGAGGACGCTGACACGGTCTGCTACGTACTCCTTCACCATCTTCCAAAACTTTTCCCTCCTTGTGACACTAGGCTGCGCATCAGGGTGAGGGTGCTGGCGGGGTGTCATGAAGGTGTCCCACGCCTTGGAGAGTGTTGCCCTGCCTTTGTCGGAACTGCTGTGTGCTCCCCTTTTCTCCCCTTCTCGGTTGGCCAAGGTAGCACGTACTCTGCCGCCAGCGTTGTCAGATGGAAAATTTTGGAGCAATTTTTCAACAAGAACCTTCTGGTATTGCACCATTTTGCTTGTCCTCTCCACCGGAGGAATGAGAGATGAGAAATTCTCTTTGTAGCGGGGGTCCAGAAGGGTGAACACCCAGTAATCCGTGTTGTCTAAAATGCGTACAACGCGTGGGTCACGGGAAAGGCAGCCTAACATAAAGTCAGCCATGTGTGCCAGAGTACCAACAGTCAAGATTTCGCTGTCCTCACCAGGAGGCTGACTCTCAATATCCTCATCCTCTTCCTCCTCTTCTGCCCACCCACGCTGAAGAGATGGAACTAAAGTTCCATGGCTACCCTCTGTAGCGGAGGCAACCGTGTCTTCCTCCTCCTCCTCCTCCTCCTCCTCCTCCTCCGCCTCCTCCAATTGTCGCTGAGAAGACGAAGTGAGGGTGCTCTGGCTATCACCTTGTGTAAGCTCTTCCTCCCCCATTTCCACCTCTTCCACATGCAAAGCGTCGGTTTTAATTGTGAGCAGCGAGCGTTTCAGTAGACACAGAAGTGGGATGGTTACACTGATAATAGCGTTATCGCCGCTCACCATCTGTGTCGATTCCTCAAAATTGCGTAAAACCTCGCAGAGGTCTGACATCCATTCCCACTCCTCACTTCTGATTACAGGAAGTTGAACGGAGAGGCGACGACCGTGTAACAGCTGGTACTCCACTACTGCCCTCTGCTGCTCACAAAGCCGGGCCAACATGTGGAAGGTGGAGTTCCAGCGCGTGCTCACGTCACACAGCAGCCGGTGAGCTGGCAATTGTAAGCGCTGCTGCAGCTTCAACAGGCCGGCCGAAGCTGTAGATGACTTACGGAAATGTGCACACACGCGGCGCACCTTGGTCAAGAGATCATGCACATTGGGGTAGGTTTTTAGAAATCGCTGCACCACTAAATTAAATACATGCGCTAGGCATGGTACGTGTGTGAGCTTGCCGAGCTCCAAAGCCGCCACCAAGTTACGCCCATTATCACACACAACCATGCCTGGTTGCAGGTTGAGTGGCGAGAGCCACTGCTCGGTCTGGTGACTAATCCCCTGCAACAGCTCTGAGGCCGTGTGCTGTTTGTCCCCAAGGCAGATCAGCTTCAGCACGGCCTGTTGACGCTTCCCCACTGCAGTGCTACACTGCTTCCAGCTACTGGCTGATGGGGGAGTGGCGGTGTGTGTAGAGAATTCGGAGGTGGAAACGGAGGAGGAGGAGCCAATAACGTAGGTGCTGGCAGAAACCCTGATGGAGGTAGGGCCCGCAATCCTCGGCGTGGGTAGCACCCGTGCCATCCCAGGGTCCGAGTCGCTCCCAGCCTCCACGACATTCACCCAGTGTGCCGTCAGGGAAATGTAGCGTCCCTGGCCACAAGCACTTGTCCATGTGTCAGTCGTTAAGTGGACCTTCCCAGTAACTGCGTTGGTCAGGGCACGGGTGATGTTACGGGACACATGGTGGTGTAATGCGGGGATGGCACACCGGGAAAAGTAGTGGCGGCTGGGGACCGCGTACCGAGGGACAGCTGCTGCCATCAGGCTGCGGAAGGACTCAGTGTCCACAAGCCTAAATGGCAGCATTTCGATGGCCAGTAATTTTGAAAGGTGTGAGGTTAGTGCTATGGCCTGTGGGTGGGTGGCTGGGTACTTTCTCTTGCGCTCAAATGCCTGGGGTAACGACATTTGGACGCTGTGCTGGGACAGGGAAGTGGATGTGGTCGCTGATGGTGCTTCAGATGGTACAGGTGCAGGGCGGGAGGTATGCGGGCCTGCGCCTTCGACAGGCGATTGGCCGGCACCGAAAACAGGGGAAGAGGAGGCAGTGGTGTGGCCTGCAGACACAGATGGGCGATCCAGGCGTTCCTCCCACTTACTACGGTGCTTGGATGCCATGTGTCGGATCATGCTGGTGGTGGTGAGGTTTCTAGTGTTCATGCCTCGGCTCATTCTGGTGTGGCACAGGTTGCAAACTACAATTCTTTTGTCGTCCGCACTTTCCTTAAAAAAACGCCATACCGCGGAACACCTACCCCTTGGCAAGGTAGATTTACGCAAGGGGGTGCTCCGTGGAACATTTGCGGGCCGGTTTGGTGCGGTCCGCCTTCTTTCTGTAGCCACACCACTGCCTCTTCCAGCCTGTTGCGGTGCTGCAGATGGCTCACCCTCAGGACTGCTGTCATCGCTCGGCTCTACACCTTCCCAGGTGGGGTCAGTCACCTCATCGTCCACCAAGTCCTCCTCCACTTCCTCACTCTGATCATCCTCCTCAAGTCTTGATCCCACCACATACTCAGTCATTGACAACTGTATAACATTCTCCTCAACAAGGTCTTGAGACGGAAATAGTGGTTGATTTAATGGCAACTGTGTCTCATCATCATCATCATCATCATCCACTACTTCCTTTGACCTTAAATGCCGTTCACATCTGTCATCTTCTTGTGATTGGGTAGCCTCTAGAGGTTGTGAATCAGGGCACAAGATGTCATGTTCCTCTGCAAGCGTGCTTGGAGAGAGGGTCAAATGAAGGATTGGTGATGAGACGAGCTCATCACTATATCCCAGTGTGGGATCACTTCTTTGACCAGACCGTGTATGGTGGGAGGAAGGATGATCAGAGTGAGGATTATGTTGACCAGACTCTTGGCTACTGAGAGTGGACTTGGTGGAAGACAGGGTGGTGCTTAACCGACTGGAAGCAGTATCAGCTGTCATCCAACCGACCACCTGTTCGCACTGGTCGGACCTCGAGAGTGATGTCCTGCGACGCCCTGTGAAATCAGACATGAAGCTAGGTATGGTGGATGTCTTTCTTTCTTGTGCTCTGGCACCAGGCACAGTTTCTCCGCGTCCTGACCCGCGCCCTGAACTTTCAGGATCACGTCCACTTCCCCGTCCCTTTTTACCCGCCTTCTTCATCTTACACGATATATATGACTTTAATATATATGAGTTTGAAAACTTAACAGTATTTCTTACTATTCTGCAACTCTGCAGAGTACACAGAATAGGCTGCTAAACTGCGGTGACACACACTGAATGGAATAAGTGACTTTAATATTTGAGTTTGAAAAATTAACAGTATTTCTTACTATTCTGCAACTCTGCAGAGTACACAGAATAGGCTGCTAAACTGCGGTGACACACACTGAATGGAATATGTGACTTTAATATTTGAGTTTGAAAACTTAACAGTATTTCTTACTATTCTGCAACTCTGCAGAGTACACAGAATAGGCTGTTAAACGGCGTTGAAACACACTGAATGGAATATGTGACTTTAATATTTGAGTTTGAAAACTTAACAGTATTTCTTATAATTCTGGAACTGTACAGAGTACACAGAATAGGCTGTTAAACGGCGGTGAAAGACACTGAATGGAATATGTGACTTTAATATTTGAGTTTGAAAACTTAACAGTATTTCTTATAATTCTGCAACTCTGCAGAGTACACAGAATAGGCTGTTAAACGGCGTTGAAACACACTGAATGGAATATGTGACTTTAATATTTGAGTTTGAAAACTTAACAGTATTTCTTATAATTCTGGAACTGTACAGAGTACACAGAATAGGCTGTTAAACGGCGGTGAAAGACACTGAATGGAATATGTGACTTTAATATTTGAGTTTGAAAAATTAACAGTATTTCTTACTATTCTGCAACTCTGCAGAGTACACAGAATAGGCTGCTAAACTGCGGTGACACACACTGAATGGAATATGTGACTTTAATATTTGAGTTTGAAAACTTAACAGTATTTCTTACTATTCTGCAACTCTGCAGAGTACACAGAATAGGCTGTTAAACGGCGTTGAAACACACTGAATGGAATATGTGACTTTAATATTTGAGTTTGAAAACTTAACAGTATTTCTTATAATTCTGCAACTCTGCAGAGTACACAGAATAGGCTGTTAAACGGCGTTGAAACACACTGAATGGAATATGTGACTTTAATATTTGAGTTTGAAAACTTAACAGTATTTCTTATAATTCTGGAACTGTACAGAGTACACAGAATAGGCTGTTAAACGGCGGTGAAAGACACTGAATGGAATATGTGACTTTAATATTTGAGTTTGAAAAATTAACAGTATTTCTTACTATTCTGCAACTCTGCAGAGTACACAGAATAGGCTGCTAAACTGCGGTGACACACACTGAATGGAATATGTGACTTTAATATTTGAGTTTGAAAACTTAACAGTATTTCTTACTATTCTGCAACTCTGCAGAGTACACAGAATAGGCTGTTAAACGGCGTTGAAACACACTGAATGGAATATGTGACTTTAATATTTGAGTTTGAAAACTTAACAGTATTTCTTATAATTCTGGAACTGTACAGAGTACACAGAATAGGCTGTTAAACGGCGGTGAAAGACACTGAATGGAATATGTGACTTTAATATTTGAGTTTGAAAACTTAACAGTATTTCTTATAATTCTGGAACTGTACAGAGTACACAGAATAGGCTGTTAAACGGCGGTGAAAGACACTGAATGGAATATGTGACTTTAATATTTGAGTTTGAAAACTTAACAGTATTTCTTATAATTCTGCAACTCTGCAGAGTACACAGAATAGGCTGTTAAACGGCGGTGAAAGACACTGAATGGAATATGTGACTTTGATATTTTAGTTTGAAGACTTAACAGTATTTCTTCCTATTCTGCAACTCTGCACAGTACACAGAATGTGCTGCTAAACTGCGGCGAAGCACACTGAATGGAATATGTGACTTTGATATTTTAGTTTGAAGACTTAACAGTATTTCTTCCTATTCTGCAACTCTGCACAGTACACAGAATGTGCTGCTACACTGCGGCGAAGCACACTGAATGGAATATGTGACTTTGATATTTGAGTTTGAAGACTTAACAGTATTTCTTCCTATTCTGCAACTCTGCACAGTACACAGAATGTGCTGCTAAACTGCGGCGAAGCACACTGAATGGAATATGTGACTTTGATATTTTAGTTTGAAGACTTAACAGTATTTCTTCCTATTCTGCAACTCTGCACAGTACTCAGAATGTGCTGCTAAACTGCGGCGACGCACACTGAATGGAATACGTGACTTTGATATTTTAGTTTGAAGACTTAACAGAATGTGCTCTAATCTGCAACTTTGCACACTAAACAGAATGTGCTCTAATCTGCAACTTTGCACACTAAACAGAATGTGCTCTAATCTGCAACTTTGCACACTAAACAGAATGTGCTCTAATCTGCAACTGTGCACACTAAACAGAATGTGCTCTAATCTGCAACTTTGCACACTAAACAGAATATATATATTTTTTTTTTTTTTTTTTTGTTTTTTTCCCCCCACACCAAATAACCTGCTGCCCCCACACACAGTAGTCCTAAAAAGGACTTTTGGTTCTTTTTTTTCACAATTTTTGTTTTTTTCCTCCCTACACTGCCTTTCCCTTCCTATCCTCAGCTCTCCCTGGCTCAGACTGAGCCGAACTCGATGGTCAGGTGCTATACAGCACCTGACCACGGGTTCTGGCCAGCCAATCAGTGTAATGCCAGCAGCCAACATGGCTGCTGGCATTACACCGATGTCAGAGCCTCCCTGCACGTTTATTGGCTGCGCAGCAGCCGCAAAACGTGCGGGGAGGAGACCCGAACATGGCGGGCGAGCACATGCGGTACTCGTACGAGTACCGCCATGTGCCGAGCAGAGCGATGCTCGAGCCGATCCGAGCATCGGCCGAGCATGCTCGCTCAACACTACCTCCCATGTCTTCTCCTTCCCTGGCCTATTCAACCTATTTTTTATTTGTTTCTTAAGCCCCACCCCCACTCGCGATTAAGCCAGTCCCCTTTTAAAACGAATTGCATAATTTGTCTCCCCCAACAGCACCACAGGACTCCCCCTCTGTGGAGTCCAGAAGAAAAATTTCCCAGGTATCTACTATTATAATTTGCTAGGATGCGTCGCTCCCTGTGTGCCTAATACTCACGGACACAGACCACACACGAACTCAGACAGCACTAATTAACATGCACGGACGCAGACACAGCACTAATTACCACACATGGACAGACTCAGACAGCACTAATTAACGAGCATGGACGGACTCAGATGGCACTAATTAACACACGGACATGGACTCAGACAGCACTAATTAACATGCATGGACATAGACCATGCACGGACTCAGACCAGCACGGCAGCAGTCGAGGGGAAAGCAGCGGTAATGCACGGACACAGAACCAGCATGGCAGCGGTAGAGAGGAAAGCAGCAGTAATGACTCCTAGCAAATTGCACAGGTAATGGCTCATAGCAAATCGCACATGGCTCCCCAGCACAGCGGCGGTGGAGGGGAAAGCAGTGGTAGAGCTGCATGCTGCGCAGATCACCACAAAACGACGCTCCCCTCCCTTGCCACCATGCAGAGGAACAGAACAGCTGAGTGTCAGGCTGTATCTTCTTCCCACAGGCACCCGGGCACTAGCTCTTCCACATGACCCACTCCCCCCGTGCCATGCCCGTCCGTTACCTGTTTGGCGGTTCTGTCAGTGCAGCCCTGAGCAAGACAATCTTGCGAAGTAAAAATTAAAATAATAGATAGACGACAACAAGGCAAACTCACTGAAGGGTCTGAAAGTGTATTCACAAAAAATACTGTATATAAAGAGATATTTTCCATGCAATGGAAAAAGAATTGATAACATGTAAATATGTATATATTTTGGAAAAAAAAAATGCAAACAAAAAAACAATTAAAAAAAAATTGGGCAACACACAGAATAGGGTCCACATCCCTTGCCCCGGGAGGATATTTTTTTATTTCTATGCTACAAACGCTTCTGCATGACCTAGACCCCGTTGAATGATGGGCTTTAAAGGGATAGTAATACTTAGTTTTATCTTTATTTTATTTTGTAGGCATTAAAAAAACATGAAGAACGATATAAGTCATCTCTCAAACCTTTATGGTTTGAGAGATATTCACAAGCAAAGTTTCCCCTCCCTCCCCTTTTACCTAATGTAAGCCATCTCTTCTCAGATGTGGAATCTGGTTGTAAGACTAGACAGATAACAGAAGGGGACAATCTTCTTCCTATGAAAACAATGAAAGCCCTGTCCCCCTTGACAAGTTTTTCAGGTTTTTCCCTTATCTTAATTAAAGATTGTCCCTCTCTGCAGTCTCTCCCTTCTGATCTGGCTGAGCAGTGTTACATCTGTAAAAGGGGCGGGAGGGGGATACTTTGTCATTGAATTACTCTTGAACTACAACTCTGACAGAATTGAAATAACACTCTTCAAAGTCCAAATACTATGATGATTAATTAGAGCTGCTTTTATTATGAAACTTTACTATCCCTTTAACCTAGTGTGTATATATATATGCATGAATTGTGATGTCATTGAGGAAATGTTACAAAAGAAATTCAGGAATGGTTTTGGATCTTCTAGTTTACATTTCATCTGCATTTAATCCCTGCAGGAATTTCAGTGAGAAGTAGGACTAAAGGGGTTTTTTTTTTACTAGAAATTCCTCCAAGGAAGAAACACAAAGCCCTGCAGATCCCTACTGCTATTTGCAAACTGCACAACAATTCCTGGTATAACCCATCAATTGAAAGTAAGTTTCTAGAATCTCAAGTCTAAAGTTTATACGCACTCAATAGGCTGATTACCGAGAAAATTAAGTCATACAGCATCTTTGAAAAGCAAACATCATAAATGTGCTTAATGTTCATGTTAATTTATGCATTAGCTAAACTAACTACTTTATGCTCCCAATTACAATATAAAAAAATCTTCTAAACATTCACAAACAAAAACAGAGAAAAGAAAGAAAGTAAAATTCCCATCTGCCATTCTATGCAAAAACCATAGCAATTATAAGCGAGATTAGACGTCCTTGCTTGTAAATGTTCCACACATAGAAGCCTGGGGTATTTTCACTTAGCAACATTTAATGTGGATTCCACACGACTATTTAATCTAGGATTCAAAATAGAATATTCACGGTAGAAAATAGTTGCCATAGTAACCGGTGTATCATATGGTATTTCTCTTACTCATTTGTACTCCTGAGATCTAAAATGCCTTTATAATGGTAGGCACTTACATGCGCTGGATAAGTAATGTGGCTGCTTACACTCCTTATTTATTTATTTTCTGTTAACCCTTTGAGTGGCAGAGGGGTACGCAACGCATTGCAGAGCAATGCGTTGCGTACCCCTCTGGCACTCAAAGGGTTAAAGCAATGGTTGTATTCTCCTTGGTATCTTCAATCTGAATTGACTAAGGGCCTTATATTCTGGGATAAACCAAGTTCACTATAGGAGACAAATACAAATTTCCCATATCCATTGCTTTGCAATGCGTTGGAGACGTCAACAGCATTTAAAGGATTAAAAGACCCTATAACTCAACAAGAGTCTGTGATACGTATCCTCTGGTGCGTCTCACTGATATTTTCTTTTAAATAAAGGGCACTAGGGTCTCTCGATTTAAAAATTAAAATGCATGTGCTCTATTTCAAAACAAATTATTAGTTCAATACTGTCTTGATGCTCTGCTGAAACAGGAAAAGGGTTGAACTAGATGGACGCAAGTCTTTTTACAACCTAAATTGCTATGTTACTATGTTACTAAGACCCCAAGAAGTAACATAGTAACAATTGATGAAGTGGAAGAAAAAAGGACACAGGGCCAGTTTGCCAAATAGAGTAGGTAACTGACTAGAGCGCCAAATGTTGAGGGTTGGTTTAAGATGTGCTGGCCATACCCACATTCTGAATTGTGGGTGTGGTCAGAGCAATCTCAGTGTCCTTGCACCAGTTCATAAACCACTTTATAGGTTATTATTAAACCCGTTGTATTCTAAAGAGCTGTCCAATACATAGAGGAGAGATGGGTTGGAGATCTATCTAGCTACCAAGGGATTAAAGCTCTTTTTTTTCTCTTGCTTGTTATAGGTCAAGGGTATTTTCTGTGCCAGGGAAATTATGGATGAGACTAGGGTGGGGTCATATAATGAATGAGGGTGTGACCATGGGTGGAGCTACAGGCACCTAGAGTGTCTTGCCTAGAGGCACCTGGGATGCAAATTTGGCCCTGAAGAGTGTCTTGTCCATGAACTTCAATCTCTGCCATATTGCCCTTGTTTTTGTTGATCCAGAGGAAAGAAAAAAAAACAAAACCCAAGTGGGTGGAAAAATCCTTCCTGCAATATAGGTTCTGGTTGCCAAAAGGTGTATAACTGAATACAGAGCTCAAGGTAGTGGACAGCTGGCCATACAACCCAAAAGGTAGGAATAGGAGGGCTGATTACATAGCTGCAGCTAGGGCTCAGAAGGCAGATGGTACCACCTCAAAAGACAGGGAAAGGAGGACACAGCAAAGGCACTGAGGGCAGATGGCACAGTTGCAACAGGCAGGAACAGAAGGACGAATGTTACCACCACATCTGTGAAAATGGGACACCACTGCAAAAGACCAGAACAAGGCGCTGGGGAGTACAGGATGTCTGAAGCCACTGATGAGATTGGAACATGAGCTTGGATATGGACAGATGGAAATCCACATTCTGGAATAACCCAGTTGCATCGTAGGAGACAAATACAAAGTTAGATTAATAGGAATATTTAGTTGTCCCCTATACTGTAGTTAGTTTGCCTCAGAATTGCTCTAATTTGCATTTACAGGTAAGGCCCAATTGGTCTTATTTATATCAGCAAACCGGAGCAATTCTGGATCCGTTGGAGACAAATAAAAAATCCCCAAATTTCTATTGATTTAAATAGGGGGTGTTAACCCCTTGATTGCTAGAGAAGTATACAATGCTTGCTTCATAATACATACCCTATTCTGGGATGTACAGTACTTCTCCTTTAAAGAAAAAGAAACTAAAAATGTGGTAGCACTATGTCATTTTACTCAATGCTATGCAAGAACCACTAAAGAAATTCTAAGCATACTTTTCCTATTCATCTAGAGATGCGATTCTCAACTTAAGTCCTCGGTTCATTTATGACTATCCCTAATTAAGCACAGGTAAATCAGTCACAATTACTGAACCACTTATTACTTAGCTGTGAGTAAGTGAATATATTTTGAAATTCTGACCTGCTGGTGTGTTTTGAAGAGTAACATTGAGAAATACTAATCTAGAGGTATCTATGCATGACAATTTGACACCAATTTATTTATATAAGTGATGAGAATATAGGAATGATTTATGTAAACAAATTAATAAGAGATAAGAGTTGAAGTGAATTCAATTGAGTTTAGAATCTCAAAAGAATTGGCTTTATGTGTTTTTTTTTTTTCAAGAGACCTGGTAAAAAGGTGCCAAAAGTTGACACTTTTCCATTTTACTTTGAAAGATTTTAAAACATTTTCACCAAAGGCCAAAAGAAAAAAAAATACTGTCTAGGGGAACATTAAGATTAGAGAAAATACACTTTTGACTAAAACAAAGACAGGGTTTTTTAGACTGAGGACAGTAAAATTGTGGAATTCTTTGCCCCAGTATGCAATGCTTGCAGATACAGTAGTTGCTTTCAAAAAGTAATGGAAACCTTCCTAGCTCTGTGCAATATTGAGAATTATGACAGTTGGGTTCAACAAGGTGATATGGCATGGGCTGAACTTCATGGACCCATGTATTTTTTAGCCTTATCAACTACGTTACTATGCTACTATATCACAATGTTACATAATATTTTAATGCATTTGAATCTTTTTTATGTTGGATCAAATGTCCTTTAATTAAAGGGATCGTAATACTTCATTTTATCTTTATTTTATTTCGTAGGCATTAAAAAAACATGAAGAACGATATAAGTCTTATCTCTCAAACCTTTACGGTTTGAGAGATATTCACAAGGAAAGTTTCCCCTCCCGCCCCTTTTACCTAGTGTAAGCCATCTCTTCTCAGATGTGGAATGCAGTCCATAGACCAGACAGATAACAGGAGGGAACAATCTTCTTCCTATGAGAATAATGAAAGCCCTGTCCCCCTTGACAAGTTTTTCAGGTTTTTCCCTTATCTTAACTGAAGATTGTCCCTCTCTGCAGTCTACCTGGGCACCTCCCTTCTGATCTGGCTGAGCAGTGTTACATCAGTAAAAGGGGCGGGAGGGGGATACTTTGTCATTGAATTACTCTGGAACTACAACTCTGACAGAATTGAAATAACACTCCCCATGGCCCAAATACTATGATGATTAATTAGAGCTGCTTTTATTATGAAACATTACTATCCCTTTAAAACTCTTGATGACTGGAAAATCTTGTATATCAATGCTTTCGAGCACTGAGAGAGTTTAACGTTTTATAACTTCTGTTTTTTACATTACAGTTTCTTTTTTTTACTGCTCTCACTTTTCTCTTACATATTCCTAGCAGCCTGAGGCTTCTGTGATCTGTACCATTTTTTAAGAACATATCATGCAGTAATAAATGATTCCTGGTGTCACAGATTCTTCACCTTCTCATCAGCCTCATGCTGATCTCCTGTGTTTTTGGAGTGAGAAGCCACGGGTTGGAACAGTTTGGTCATAAGGTGCCTATTTGGAGTAAAAGGAGTCTTGTAATCTAAAGATAAGTTCAATGAACCAAAGATAGGTGCCAGAGGCCCCAGGTTTATTGATATGGGCTTCAAGGGCCGGACACTGACCCATGAATCTGAACAATAAAGATGAGAACATTTTAAAAACCAAAAATATATCTTCCCTTTACTGCTACAGGGTTCAGCACTGCACGCCGAATCAATATATTATTGGCTCGTTCACAGTGAACTAATATAAATTAAATGAAATAAATTGAGGCCTTTTATATGAAGCTAAATAAGAGCAATTTTGGAGAAAACCAATTGCACCATACTGGGGTGGGGGGTGAAAATTAAGCAAACTCCCATGGATTTAAATGGAATATTAACCCCTTGAGTAATAGATAGGTCCCCAAAGCATTCCTACTCAATAAGGGGTTAAAAGCCTCATTTAAAGGGATAGTATTGCCATTTTTTAACAAACATTAATCTTGTAGGCATTAAAAAACAAAATTAGCGCGCTAGCTGACTGCAGGGGAATCTGGTCCCAGGACCGTAGGAGACTCTTCAGCAGAGCCGACATTGCGTTATTGAAAAAGAAATCCTTCACTGGAAGCACATTTTGTAAACCATTCCAGTGAAGGGTTTCTTTTTCAATAACGCAATCTCGGCTCTGCTGAAGAGCCTCCGCTTGTCCAGGGACCGGATTCCCCTGTAGTCAGCTAGAGTACTGAGGTCAGGGAAAGGGGAGGGAGGGGGACCTTTGGGGAACCATAAGGGTTTGAGAGATGGGACTGGGGGCATTTAGTTTTATTTTTTTAATGCCTACAAGATTAATGTTTGTTAAAAAAAACTGGCAATGCTATCCCTTTAAAGGGATTGTAATGGCAAAAAAAAATATATCGCTGAGTCGTCTTTATAGTATTAGAAACACTTGCGCTATTTAAAAACACTTACTTTTGTGTAGATCTAAAGTTATGAAGCGGAAAAGGATCCCCTGCCTACCCTGTCTGCCCACGTCGCTCAGCAGCTCTCTCTCTGGTCCAGATGGTTGCGGCGAGGGACAAACTTCAGTAAGTAACGGAAAATCCTGCCCTCCTTCGTCAAGGGGGCAGGATTTTGTCCCTTGCTGCATCTGTCGGGTCGCACGACACCATTAGAGATCCAGTGGGAGGTGGCCAGAAGGGGCGGTGGGGGATCCTTCTCCACTTCGTAAATTTAGAACTACACAAAAGTGAGTGTTTTTAAATAACGCAGTGGGTTTCTAATAATATAAAGAAACAAGGCGATATAGGTTTTTTTAGACATTACAATCCATAGGAATTTTTAAGGGTGCAGTTGGTTCCATCTGAGCTGTTCCTTTTTTAGCTTCATGAATAAGTTCCTTGTTGTCAAGTTTTGTCATGCTTTTTTGAAGTTTAATTAACCCTCCTGAGTACCAGGGAGATATCCAATGCATTGCTTTGCAATGCATTGGATACCTTCCCGGCACAGAAGGGGTAAATTGCTTAAGGGGTCATCCGCAAAGGTTAGTTGGGGATGACGGGAGTTGCAGTCCTCAACAGCTGGAGACAAAATGAGTATCACTAGATATGTAACTCTAATTTTGTGTAACAGAAGGGGGATTAGGCACTAAGGTGTGATAAAGAGGTGATAAACTGGTGATAAAGCAGAGATGACTTCTTCAGTGATATCACTTCTCCAGTTCCTATGTTATTCTATAGAGTCTATGCACTAAGATATTCAAACCTGGAGACATCTTAGTGCATAGAATAACACAGGAACTGGAGAAGTGATGGAGAAGTTATCTTCACTTTATCACCTCTTTATCACCTCCCCCCAAAGGACTTACTTAGACAGGTGTCATTCAAACAATAGTCTGTTATATCTATATGCTGTTTTAATGGCTTTTCATATCTCTGTTTTAGACCACAGCTTCATACTTGCTATTATATCGAAACAATTTCCAAGGACACTTTTCCACTGGGCCAATAGAGCTCATCACTAGTGGTCCATAGTATGCTGCAAAGGAAAACCTTGTACAACTGACTTAACCCTCTGAGTTCCAGAGGGGTGCGCACTTCATTGCTACTGCCAGACCTCCCGAAAACATCAAAGTATTCTTACAATGTGTTCAATGCTGAGACAGCACATTGTACATGGAGGAATGGGCCATGGACATGGGGATAAGAAATTGCTATATAACAGTAAAGATATAGAATAGGCTCAAAATGATGCCCTTAAAAGTCTACCAACCTAGGTCCAGGTCTATATGGCATAAGCATAAATTCATCACTAATGGGGGACAGGTGTCTAGATAAGTAAATAAGAGACAGTTACTCGTGTAAACTTACAATTTTGACCATTCTCACCTCAAGTGTAGTGTGTGTGTGGGGGGGTCTGCTTCCCTCCATCCACCCACTTCAATATGCTCCCACCTTCCCCTCCTTCTACTCCTTCCCCCCTCCATAGACATCTGGGATATCTTTGTGGTGGTCGGCCCACTTCCAGCATCTTCACTGTGAGGACCAGGGCTAGTTCAATATGTATGCATATATGTATGTATGCATGTATATATGTATGTATATTTTTATACATGCCCAGTATGACACTTAGCTTAGAGATTTGTGTCTCTGCCACATGGAGCAGCTGCAAGGGCGGCAGGCAGCAGAGACACAAATGTCCCACAACGCTCCCATTCAGCTGTGTACGGGTCGATGCCCGTAACACACTGAGGGCATTTGAAGTGAGCCTGCCTTTATATTTCAGCAGGCTCACTTCAATTGCCCTCTGCTATTGGCTGGGATGTTCTTCACATCCCAGCCAATCATGTTCAAGAACAGCCACTCGAATCTGATTGGCTGGGATGGCAGTGAGGGCAATTGAAGAGAGCTTGCCCATATATAAAGGCAGGCTCGCTTCAAATGCCCTCAGTGTGTTACGGTCATCGGCCCATATACAGCTGAATGGGAGCGTCGTGGGACATTTGTGTCTCCGCTGCTGCTGCCCTCGTGGCCGCTCCAAGCAGCAGAGACACAAATCTCTAAGCTAAGTGTCATACTGGGCATTAAGGAATAGCTTTGATTTATGTCTATGGGGATCATTTTATTTCTTGGCATTATTTCTTGACATTTGTTTTCTTTGAGGCATTACATGGAGGCATATATGGTTATCTTTGGGGCGTACTAATATTGAACCCTTTGAGTGCCAGTGAGGTAAGCAAACCATTGCTTGCTTACCCCACTGTCACTCAAAGGGTTCTGGAATGTATTCATTCATGCTTGGTAATAATTGCCAAGCACTGATATTTAATTGTTTTTCACTTTTCAGTTCCCAATATCGCTGCTTTTAGCTGCGTTTTGGGAACTAAACACACAAAACAGACTTTCAGCCACAACACTGTTTTTGTGGCTTAACGTCCTTTGGAGTTCTAGCTGGTAGGGCCTTTAAATACAGCATTAAACATGTTAGTTTAACAGCCGGTATTCACTTTGGCCCTACCGGCTATGTTAACTCCTACCATTAAATCTAGCCCCTATGCCTGGTGTCTTTTCTGCCTAGACATAGTAGTTAAAGTCAAAAGACTTTATCAGTTGCCCCAGAGAAAGCATATACAGAGAGAGGAGAAGCGGGCCCAGATCAGAGCCTACTCATTATGCCTACTGAGAGGGGGATAGCAGCTGAGGATATGTTGGCATATGACACAGAGAAATATCAGTGAGAGAAATAGGATAAGAACCAGGAATGTGCCAGGCCATAGATGCCTTGTTCCTGAAGAACCTGGGAGAGTAGATTATCGCCATCTGTCTCAACTGCAGCAGATAGGTCAAGGAGAATAAGAAGGACTTATTTCACAATATGGAGATAATGTGTTACTTAAGTAAAAACAGTCCCCATAGAGAAGTGGGATGAAAACCAGACTGCAATGGGTCCAGGGTGTTACTGAAGTTGAGGAAAGTAAGCAGACAAGAGTACACTAAGCTCTTAAGATGTTTCGAGGCAAAGAGTAAAGCGGGACAGTGGTTAGAGGGGGAGGAGGGGTCTAGTGAGCTTTTCTTTAGAATTGGAGATACTATTGAATGTTTGAAAGAGAAGGAGAAGATGCCAAATAATAAGGAGGAGTTGAAGACACAAATTATCTTTTTAAACTCTTGAATTCTAGAGAGGTCCCAATGCATTCCATTAGATCAATTGGGATTTTGGGAATATTCTTTACCGTTTATGATGAAGTTGGTATGGTCTAGAATTGCACATATTTGGCTTGATAAATACATTCCTTTTACTGTTCTCAACACCACCAAAACTCCATAGAAAGCGATAGCAACAGACCACCAACAATGGAATGCCATGAAAATACTAAATTATCATTTCTCCAAAAAAAAGTAAAATTAAAGGAGCAGTAAACTGTTTTTTATGAAAACACATATTTTATAGAACATTTCTTACTAAATAAAACAAAGTCACTTCCATCACTGTCAGATGTTTTATTCAAAAATTATAGCAGTTCAAATAACCAGGAAGTGAATTTGCTGTGTTTACTTCCTGATAGTTCTGACAGGAAGTGACAGGCAGTTTCTATCACATTCTATGGAGAACTGTATGTCTCTGACTGTCCTGACTTTCCTCTCCATTACAATCTAACAGGAAATCTAATTAGAATTTGACCACTAGAGGGCACTGCTAATGTAAAAAAAAACATGGGTTTAAAATGTAATAACTCTGTAAATATAAATCTCTGGGCAGTGGGAGTACCCTTATTTTACTCAATAGAAAAATCCCTACAATATATATTTTTTCATAAAAAAGTTTACTGCTCCTTTAAATCATTATTTACTTTTAGTTTACTTGAAGAAGCAGTACTTTTTTATGGAAAATGATATGTTACAGGACTGTTTTTGCACAATACTTGTATACTCCCACTGCTGAGAGACTTTTCAAGCCAATGTTATTACAGCTCAAATTGTTAACAACTGGTGTCCAAAAGGCACTTTTTAATAATGTTATCTGTGGGATAGTGTGATTCATTTACTTTTCATCTCCACAGTAAGTGATAGAAACAGCACCACCTTGTGGCCACAATAGAAATTTGCAGTTTAAAGATTAAAAAAAAAACAAAAAAAAACACTTTAACCCTTGGAGTGCCAACACAATGCTTTGGATACTTTTTTGCCACTGAACGGGTTAATCAGTAAAAACTTTTTGAATTAAAACTATCCCATTAGTTTTAAATGGCAGAAACATCCTAATAATATATATATGTATTCATATGGATGAATGGAAACAATTCCTCACTAAATTGGGTTTCAGACCTTATACCTGCCCAGTGCCAATGTGCTAAGCTACATACGCCAATATTTCTCCCCTTGATGTTGTGTATGCAAAATGGAGAGCAGTGGGCATTTTGATGTGTTTCTGTCTGCTATGCCTTGTTAACTCAATGTAATAATCCTTTGAGTGGCAGAGAGGCAGTGATTGGATACCTCTCAGACACTCCAAGGGCTTAACAAGGTGCAGAGAAAAATTTATATTTTACTCAATTTCTTTATGTCTGCTATGGACCAGGCAAGAGGGGATTGCTAACATCAAGTCCTACTGCTGGCAGAGATTGTCCATTGGTCTGCACTACAGTGGAGTTGCTCTGGCTGATTCACATATTCATCCCAGTAACCTATTTTTTTTTATTATTATAGTGCATAATATGTAAAGCCATATTGCCTGTACTTTTTTGTTTCACCTTACCCAATTTCTTTAACCGTCTGACTGCCGGAGGGGTATTCAATGCACTGAGTAGCCTTGCGCTCACAGGGTTAAACATTTATGGGCCTGCCAGTGAGCCCCATTGGATCTGTTTCCATAGAGCTTTCTGTCAGGTACTGTGAAAGCAGGCATAGTGACACAATGTAAAAAAAATATCACTCAGAGTTGCAGGGATAGTGTTACATTGTATCACTATCCCCACTTTGATAGTCACCAACCAAAAAGCACTGGGAATTGAAATCCAGGGAGCTTGCTGCCAGGAACATGAAGTGTAAGAAAAAAAAACTAGATAAAGATTAAAGAAATATATAAGAATTAAAAGTATAGGCAATTTCAGTTTACATATTCTGCACTTGCAGAATGAGTAAAGTCAAAATAAAAGGTTACTGTCTCTTTAAAAATGGATTGTTAACCCTTTGAATGCCAGAGGGGTACGCAACACATTGTTTTGCACTCAAAGGGTTGAGGTGAGAAGCACAGTCTTCCGTCTTGCTCGTGTGACTACACAGACATCCTCTAAGTGGGACAAAGTCTTGATTAGTATTTTACTGACACATTTATGGTATTAAAGCATTCAGAGCATATGAGCCTATCTAAACTGTGATATATCATGTTCCCTTGTGTTGCTTTCATTCCGTCTTATATGGGTCTGAAGAGCTAGATTATAATGCCTGTGGGTATGACAATTGTGTTCCTTTTTCTAGTTGCCTGAATATTCTGCTTTAATCAAGTACCGTACAGCTCACTTTTCACTTCATGTGCGATCGTTCTTCTATTTTCAGATATAATTGGGGTTCCCTAAGGATATCTGCAATGTCCTTTTGTGGACTGTTCGACCTACAATACCAAGGAGCATGCATTTTCCAAGAAATAGACCGGCTTGTTAGCTTGCTCAGTCAATTGTACGTATCAGATCTGTGTTTACCAAGTTATTAACCCTTTGAATGACAGAGGGGTACACAACGCATTATCGAGCAATGCGTTGCACACCCCTCCAGCAGTGAACTGGTTAAACATGCTAACCATAAACAGAGACTTGCAGTTTGCAGGGTATTTATAAATCCTGAATAGGAGCTACACTAGTATTTTTATATAATTTTATTAACGCATTTTAACCCTTGGAGTGTCAGAGGGATTTGCAACTCATTGTGCCTCTCTGGCATTAAAAGGGTTAAATCATTTTAGACTGATGTACTACAATCAGCTGGATCAATTCTGGAGCAAAGGAACTGCACTTTAGGGGATAAATAATACTTTCACTCCATTGATTTAAACGTTAACCTGTTGAATGCTAGAGGTCTCCAAAGCATTGCATCATGGAGAGGGGTTGGACTGAGTACAGGTGAGAGGTGGAACTTTAGCCCCCCTTGGCTAGTACCTAACAAAGCCACTGCTTGTGAAATTCTGCATCCAGACTCATTGCTGTTTTAGCACAATGGTCTTTGCAGTCCTACAACAGTATTAGAAGAAGTTTTAGATAGATTATATTTGGATTAAATCTATGCACAACAACAGCAAACAAATCACATTATTTGGGTGCTGATTGGGGCAACAACACACAAGGGGGTTTCTGGGCAACTAGAATTCCCCTCTCTATTCTTGGAAGCAGTAGCATTGCTAAGTACTGGCTGAGGGAACCAAAGCCATGGGTCTTGGCAGCGGCTTGGGGCATGTAATGGCGTTAGTTTTCTTACTAGTTATGGTACAATATGCAGTAGATTTACCCAAGACTAATGGCTTCAGGCACTTTACCAATTACCCTGCTGGATTTTACTTCCAAACATCCCTCATAGCCTACAACAGGGTTTTTTTTTAGATAAATGGGATTCATTGTAGCAAAAGAGTGGTATAAAGTTGATACCTTTTAATGGCCGAGGACAGAAATTGCAAGCTTCCCGGACACTAAGGCCCCTTCTTCAGGCATGGATTCACAAATAAAGCAAGAATAACACTGCATTTATATTTACAGAGTATGGAATACATTTGAAACAAAACATATGAGTACACAGTGGGGGTCAATTAACTTAGTAAACCTACAGTCTGTGAAGATATGAAGTGATATGCACAGGGGTACATCACAGTCCTGGGAACAAGGAAATGTTCATTAACACAGAGGTGTGAAGAGCCTGTTAGATCTATCTCCATACAATCAAATACCAAAATGTTCTATTTATTATAATGAGACATGAAGGTCATCCCCAGGTTCAGTCCTGTTTTTAATGTATCAAATAGATCCATTAAATTCCCAGATTTTTATTTCCCTTAGTTTTATAAAGTTTTCTTTGAGTATGGTGACTTTCATATTTTGTAGACTATAATTTGGACCACAAAAATGCTGGCCAACTAGTGTGTCCAGGGCTGGTGCAAGGAATTTTGCCACCCTAGGCAAAACCTAATTTTGCCGCTCCTTGGCTCCACCCCTTGTGCCTTACCCATTTATGCCCCGCCTCTGTATGTGTTTAAGTGTCAGTGTGTTCCCTATATGTGTCAGTTTGTGTGTGTGTTCTATATACGTGTATGTGTTCCCTATATGTATATAAGTGTGTCAGTGTGTGTTCCCTATATGTATATAAGTGTGTCAGTGTGTGTTCCCTATATGTATATAAGTGTGTCAGTGTACGTAAGTATGTGTGTGTGCTTCTCTATATGTGTATCAGTGTGACAGAGTGTATGTTCTCTATATGTGACTCTCCCCCTCTTGACTGTTGACCCTCCTTTGACTCTCTCTCTCCCCATCTGACCCTTGATCCCCCTCTTGACTGCTGATCTCCCCTTTGACTCTCTCTCTCCCCATATGACTCTTGATCCCCCTCTTGACTGCTGATCTCCCCTTTGACTCTCTCTCTCTCTCCCCTGTCTGACTCTTGCTCCCCCCTTTGAATCTCTCTCTCCCTGTCTGTCTCTTGATCCCCCTCTTGACTGCTGATCCCCCCTATGACTCTCTCTCTCTCCCAGTCTGACTGTTTATCCCCTCACTTGACCCCTGTTCCACTTACTCTTTCCGGTGTACGTCTCTCTCTCCCCCAGTGAGTACGTTAAGGTGCTCTCCCTTGGCTGGCTATTTTTTTTTTAACCTTTTCAGTGCCAGAAGGGTATACAACGCATTGAAAAGCTATGCGTTGAGTACCCCTCTGGCACTGAAAGGGTTAATGTACCACAGCGATGCCTGCTTCTCTCTCCCCCTCCGCTTCTTCAATCCTGGTCCAGGATTGAAGGAGCGGAGGGGGAGAGAGAAATAGGTATCGCCGTGCTACATTAAAAAAATGCCCGCTGCGGGACTGCACCGAAACGTACGGGGGTTTTTTTTGTTTGTTTTTTTGTTTTTAAGTGCTGAGCGGCAGCGGGGGCCGATGCGCCCTCAGAGAATGTGCGCACTAGGCCGGTGCCTACCTCGCCTATAGGTGACACCAGCCCTGAGTGTGTCAACCTTTTTTCTGTTTATTGTGTGGCGATGAAGGTTCATTCTTTTCCTCAGTGTCTGTCCTGTTTCCCCAATGTAGTAACCTCCTGTGGGGCATTGTGTATAGGGGTGGGCGAAAGTTTTCGGCGTGTTCCCGCTGGAAATTTCACGAAAACCATGTTGTTAGCCACTTCTTCGCGGAAAATCCGCTTTAAAACTAGCGGTTACAATTTTCACATGTTTGGCCCATTTGCCAAAATCTTTCTCCATTTTTTCAATGGTTAAAAAGTTTCTGCCCATTGATTTACACTGTTTTCGTACTTCCGCTATAAAACTGTGACACTTTCTATGAAGGCAGACACAATAGAAGCAGCTACAGACTGAGATAGACGTGCTGTTCTCTTGTGATATTTAGCAAAAATTGAGGCAAGCGAGGGTCATAGTGATTCCTATCACTATGAGCAGCAAAAAGAAGAACTGGAAGGACCCTTATTATGTGTCCACTGAGTCTGAGGAGGAGGAGGAGGAAGTGACTATCAGTACTCAACCAATGCTGTCCAGTCACCCTAAATCACCCCAAGGGATCTTGGGGAATATAATGGGAAGGGAGAGAGGAAAGGGAATGGGAAGAGAGGGAGAAAAGGGAAGGAAGGGAGAAAAGGGAATAGGAAGGGAGGAATAAAAGGGTAGTACTAGTGAGAGCAGGACAGGTCAGCTGCCTGTGCCTACTGCAAGACGTGCTGCCCCTGCTGCCAGTGCCACCATTGCTGTACCTGCAGCCACTAGTGTTGTACCTGTTGGCAGACGTGCTTCCACTGCTGCCAGTGCCACCATTTCTGTAACTGCAGCCACTAGTGTTGTACCTGTTGCCAGACGTGCTGCCCCTGCTGCCAGTGCCACCATTTCTGATCCTGCAGCCACTAGTGTTGTACCTGTTGGCAGACGTGCTTCCCCTGCTGCCAGTGCCACCATTTCTGATCCTGCAGCCACTAGTGTTGTACCTGTTGCTAGTGCTGAACCTGCTGCCAGTGCTGAACCTGCTGTTAGTTCTGAACCTTCTTCCAGTGCTGAATTTTATATTACGAAACTCGTAGGGCGGTAGCTTTACTTTGATATTAACTGGTCAAGTTTCATTAATATTTTAATAGATTTTAAATAAATATATATCTTTTCCACTGAATAGTTTCCTGTCATCTATTACGCTCCATTATATTGCCCTGTCTGTTAAGTATTCCTTAAACAGATATCCAGGTCTATGGTAAAGATCTGGAGCTTGTTGGAAAGGAGATCCTGACCGAGTGTGGGAAGTAAGATCTGAAAATTGGAGGAGAGACGTGGTAGAGAGAAGTGGTAGACCAAGACTGGGGGTCAGACCTAGACAACGCTGGAAATTCTTAGAGGAGGGAGAAACCTCTGGAGAATCTGAGTACCCATTGACAAGGGCTGGGAAAGGAGAATATAGCGTCCAATATATTGTCAGAGGGGCTGCACTGTTCTTTTGGCCAACATTTCATGCAGCTTACAACAAAACTGATAAAGGAATTGGATGGTCTGAGTTAAAAAGAGAGACTAGCCACACTGCGCTTGTTTACATTAGAGACATCTAAGGGCTGATATGATTGCCATTAACAAATATATTTGAGGTCAATACAAAGAACTCTCTGAGGAACTATTTACTGAAAGAGCTGAGCTAAAAACAAGAGGGCATCTATTAGGACTAGAGAACTGCACTTTTGACTAAAACAAAAGCAGGGATTTTTTACCTTAAAGGCATAATGAATATGGAATCCTTCGCCTTGGGAAGCTGTATTTGTAGATACTGTATATGTTTTCTGAGAAAGCACTGGATTGCTTAGAACAATAGTTTCAGTGCAGATAGAATGTTTATCCAGGGATATATCTGACTACCTTTTGGAAGCAAGAAGGATTTTTTTTTACCCACTTGGGGCTTAATTAGAAATGGCTTCAACATTTTTTTTTTTTTTTGCCTTCCTTTGGATCAATAAGAGTGTTATGGCAAGGCCTGAACTTGACGGATACCTGTTTTTTTCAGCCTCATCAACTACAGTATGTTATTCTGTTACAAACATGCAGCCTTGCTCTCCAACACTACCCTTCCCTTGGCACAAGTGGTGCAAAGAGAATCTTTTTTGGGACACCCCTTGAGATTAGAGGAAAGGAGGTTTCAACTTCAGCAGAGGAAGTTTTTTTTTACGGTAAGGTCTGTTAAATTATGGAATTCATTACCCAAGGAGCTGGTTATGGCAGATACAATGGATACATTTAAGAGAAGATTAGATACATTTCTTTCAAAAGGGAACATACAGAGTTATACTGTTTATCAATAGGCAGATCAGGAAGGTCTGATAAAGACTAACTTAACTGGTAGCAGCAAAGCTATAAAATTCTCAGTTACTGGGGTATGAGGAGAAGGTTGAACTTGATGGACTTGTGTCTTTATTCAACCTAATTTACTATGTTACTATGTTACTATATTTTTGGCATGCACAGCTTAAAACATAAGCCTTTGGCAGTAGCATCACCAATTAAATGATTCCAGACCCTATTTTAGCACATACTCTTATTAGTATTAGTACATGCACTATACTGTGTTTTATGTCAACATTTTAAATGAGTTACCACAATTTACTAAGTTTGTTCTAACCAGATATGCCCAAAAAGTCTTGCTTTCATTTCATGATTTTCATGGGGATTTTTTTTTCTGGAAATTCAGACAGAGAGAAAATGCAATAAATTTCTGCGAGAACACAAAATTTGCAAAAGAACTTGGAAATGTCTTCCTTATCTTTGTATAGCCATCCTCACACTTTGGATGTGAGGATAGGAGAAAAGATGATATCTCACCCTCTGTGATGGGGAGAGGAGAGATAGGGTAGTAGGAGTGGGGGTAGTAGGTATGGGAGTTTTGGGTGTTGATTGTTGTCAATTTAAAGGGCTACTAATACTTTGTTTTAACTTTATTTTATTTTGTAGGTATTAAAAAAACATGAAGAATGATATAAGTCTTATCTCTCAAACCTTTATGGTTTATGAGATATTCACAAGCAAAGTTTCCCCCTCCCACCCCTTTTACCTAGTGTAAGCCATCTCTTCTCAGATGTAGAATGCAGTCCATAGACCAGACAGATAACAGCAGGGGACAATCTTATTCCTATGAGAACAATGAAAACCCTGCCCCCTTGACAAGCTTTTCAGGTTTTTCCCTTATCTTAATTGAAGATTGTCCCTCTCTGTAGTCTACCTGGGCACCTCCCTTCTGCTCTGGCTGAGCAGTGTTACATCAGTAAAAGGGGTGGGAGGGGGACACTTTGTCATTGAATTACTCTGGAATTACAACTCTGACAGAATTGAAATAATACTCTCCAAAGTCCAAATACTATGATGATTAAATAGAGCTGCTTTTATTATGAAACATTACTATCCCTTTAATCTTTACTAGCAACATGGGACGGCGTTGCCCGTCATGTTATGACCATTGGGCGCACGTGTTTGAAATGCAGACACACTGATAAACACAGACATATGCAGCATACAGGCAGACACATACCATACATCCCAAGTGTCCCTCTTTAGGAGGGACAGTCCCTCTTTGAGGGCCAAATCCCTCTGTCCCTCTTTCCCACCCTGTTGTCCCTCTTTTTAGGAGGTCAGACTGTGTGCAGGGCCGGCTCCACCTATAGGCGAGGTAGGCGCCGGCCTAGGGCGCACACGTACTGGGGGCGGGGGCATGGAGCGGAGAAGAGGTGCGCCCACACACACCACGCCAGGAACCACAACACAGTCAGGTCTATGTTGCTACAGCGCTCCCTCATCTGGTCGGATCTTTAGTAATACAGAGCGCGCTGGGAGTCATGATCTCCCGCCGCGCTCTGCATTACTGAAGAGAAGACTGCGCGGGAGATACAGGTATGTGATGGGGGGCAAGTTGGAGCTGAGGGGGCATAGTGGAGCTGAGGGGGCAAGTTGGAGCAGATGTGGGGCAAAGTGGAGATGATGGGGGCAAGTTGGAGCTGTTAGGGGAAAGCTGGAGCTGAGGGGGCATAGTGGAGATGGTGGGGGCAAGTTGGAGATGATGGGGGCAAGTTGGAGATGATGGGGGCAAGTTGGAGCTGATGAGGGTCAAAGTGGAGCTGATGAGGGTCAAAGTGGAGCTGAGGGGGGGCAAGTTGGAGCTGAGGGGGGGCAAAGTGTTGCTGGTGGGGCAAGTTGGAGCGGATGGGGGGGCAAGTTGGAGCGGATGGGGGCAAGTTGGAGCTGCTGGGCGCATAGTGGAGCTGGTGGGGGCAAGTTGGAGCGGATGGGGGGCAAAGTGGAGCTGATGGGGGTAAGTTGGAGAGGATGGGGGGCAAAGTGGAGCTGATGGGGGTGAGTTGGAGCTGAGGGGGCAAAGTGGAGCTGGTGGGGGCACGTTGGAGCTGATGGGGGCAAGTTGGAGTTGATAGGGGCAAAGTGGAACTGGTGGGCCAAAGTGAAGCTGATAAGGGGCAAGTTGGAGCTGGTGGGGGGCATCTCTTACAGGCATCTCCAGAACAGGGGCAGAGTGGCTCAGGGGGCAGAGAGAGGACAATCATGAAAAGAGGTTGGGTATAAGTAGGCAGGGTATAAAAGGGTGGGACACAAGGGGCGGAGCGAAATGGGTGGGAAAATTAGGTTTTGCCTAGGGTGGCAAAAATCCTTGCACCAGCCCTGACTGTGTGGTGTGTATTACTTTGCTCTACAGCAATAAAGCAATAAACTTCAGTATATGTGTTTATACATTAGTCTGTGCAAATTAAATACTTTGGTCTTGAACTAAATCATTTATTCAGTTACATAAACAGCCAGTAATAGGTCATGAAATAACCTAAAAATTCTTACTAATGCCCCAGCCACCAGCCACACCCCCAATAATATCACCTAAAACTAACGTGTCCCTCTTTGGCCCTGTGAAATGTTGGGAGGTATGCACATACACACAGTGAGCGGCAGAGACATGCAAAACACATGTACACACAGACACACTGGAGATGCACACATGGACACACATATGTAACAGAGATGTACACACACAGACACGCAACATATATGAGCAGAAACACATGTGCTCATGAGTTGTGTACCCCTCTGGCACTCAAAGGGTTAAGGTATAGAGAGGCATGTCAGAGTTAAATAGCAGTGGGAAGTGTGTTCATACCTGGGAACACTGACTTGTGAAGTCCCTAGAGGGGACTGATGTGGTGCTGATGTGGAGAGACAAATGGGGCAATCTGGGTTAAAAGGGGGCGGGGCTTAATCGTGAGTAGGGGCGGGGCTTAACATAAATATGGAAAAGTGTTAGTAATAGGCTGGGGAAGGAGGAGAAGTGGGAGGGGAATGCAAGTTTACAGTGTGAGGGGTTTTAACACACTCCATGAGGGGTAAAACTTGATACAGAACCCTGTGGCAGTCAGTGGGTTAAGTGTGAATCTGATGGCTGTCTGTCCTGTGTCTTGCATGGCAAATGGTGACAGTGAAGAAGTAATTCAGCAATGAGGGCCTACCTTAACCCTTTGAGTGCCATTTTGTTCCCCTGGTGATGCAGCACCATTCAGTGGCTTTACTACAGGTCCTGCTGAGGCCACTGGGAGTCAAGGTGAGTGACTGTGTGTCAGCCATCTTTCTTTCTGGCTTTGTGTGTGTGTATGGGTGTTTGGTGCTGTGTGAGTGGGGCATGAGTGTGTAATACCTGTGAACTTTTACTTGTGGAGTCCCTCATGTGGTGCTGATGTGGAGAGAGCAATGGGGCAATCTGGGTTAAAAGGGGGTGTGGCTTAATCGCGAGTAGGGGGCGGGGCTTAACATAAATATGGAAAAGTGTTAGTAATAGGCTGGGGAAGGAGGAGAAGTGGGAGAGAAATGCAAGTTTACAGTGTGAGGGGTTTGAACACACTCCCTGAGGGGTAAAACTTGATACACAACCCTGTGGCAGTCAGTGGGTTAAGTGTGAATCTGATGGCTGTCTGTCCTGTGTCTTGCATGGCAAATGATGACAGTGAAGAAATAATTGAGCAATGAGGACCTACCTTAACCCTTTGAGTGCAATTTTGTTCCTCTGGTGCTGCAGTACAGGTCCTGCTGAGGCCTCTGGGAGTCAGGGTGAGTGACTGTGTGTGTGTGTCAGCCATATGTATTTCTGGCTTTGTGTGTGTATGTGGTGCTGTGTGTGTGAGTGGGGGCATGTCTGTTTGGTGCTGTGTAAGTGGGGCATGTGTGTGTGTGGTGCTGTGTGAGTGGGGCATGTGTGTGTGTTTGTGTGGTGCTGTGTGAGTGGGGCATGTGTGTGTGGTGGTCTGTGTGTGTGAGTGGGGCATGTGTGTTTGTCTGTGGTGTAGGAGCAAGTGGCGGCCATATTGTTTTTTTCTGCTTTGATAGTGGTGGGCGGGCTGCATAGTGGGGGCGGGCCAACTCCCTGCATGATTGAATCACCCAATAGGAGTAGTAACTCCTGCTTTATGCCTCCCCTGGGTGTGTTTTGGCAGGCACAAAGTCTTCTTTTATATATATAGATAATATGCTGTAAAGGAAGAGGTTGGGGTTAGGTGCAGGTGGGTGGAGGAGAGATTTAAATTTTGAGAAGATATGTTGTGTGTTGAGTGAGAAATTAGATACTGGAGAGGAAAGGTAACATTTCTTAGAAAGAGAGAGAGAGAGAAAGAGGAGCTGTAGGTAGATAGAATATGATTATAGTGAAGAGAGTCAACTGCTGATTTACACGTCCTCCAGTGATACTCTTAGTGTGTCAGTACCTCTGGAGGTATTTAGTTGTTTGTGTGTTACAAGGCTATGACTTGAGTCATTTAGGGTGTGTGGATATACCAAGTGCCATATTATCTAGGGTTTGTGAGAGTGAACATTTGTATTGGGGAGCTGCAAGGCTAGACAGAGAGAGATAGAAAAGAGATAGACTGTGTGAGTCTTGAAGTTTGAGAATGAAAAAGAAAAGATAGGAGATAACATTTAAAATGTAGAATGAGGAGGCAGTCAGATACCTATGCTTCTTCCTTGTCTATCACCAGGTCATGGGGTTTAAGTGAAGGAGAGGCAACCATGAGTTCAATGGGAGATAGTGTCTGCAGATGAACTGTTTCAGTAATGACTAACAAGCTGAGGATGATGGGAAGGAATAAATTAGGGATAGTAGTACATTTGTTGCAAACAGAGTGAGCATTCTAGATAGCACAGAAGAAGAGAAGGTAGGGAAGAAATATGGATTTGATTGTTAGATTTGTGTGTGGGAATGATGATTCTTTAAGAGGTCTTTGGTCAGAGAGGACAGGATTAATAATAGGCCTAGGTTTATGAGAAATGTCTCCACAAAACTGAAACAGCAAGAGCGAGAGAAAAACTGTTTGAAAGCTGGTATTGTGGACTTTCCTGGGCTGATGAGAAGTGTACAGCAAATGTAGCTGTAAGGGGCAAAATAAGGAGATGACAGTAAGGAATGGGATATAAAGAAGTGATGTAGTGGAGGAATAGTACGTGATGGGGGTGTAAACAAATCTGTAAAATATGAGGATCAGTATGGTGACGGTATACACAAGTGAGGGGATGAAGAAGTCATAGGTTATGAGGCAGAAGCAATGGTAATGGCAGGACGTAGTACTGGATAGTTTGTAGAGAAAAAAGAGAATGGTTAAGGAGTACAGGCACAGTAAAGGCGGTTGCAGCAGGGAGATGAACGCAACTGATACTATTCAGGTCTTAGCTCTTTGGGAGAAGTTCTGTGGTGCAGGAGTCAAGCTGCAGTTCATTAAGATATGTCCATAGAGGGGTGTATGCAGTCCTTTCTGTTGACCTCATGTGCAACACTTTGCTAGTTTACTTCGCTACTGAACTGGCGTGATTGCCTGTGAGCCCCATGCCTGTGAGACTTCCCTAATGATACTGGCAAATTTAGTTGAATCTTTCTAAACCCAATTAGCAATACGAGCTGAGCAAATGACAGTCACAAGATAATTAGGAAAACACAGGCCCAATTGCAAGATTAGAGAACAGATGGAGGCACATTATACCAGATACATTAATAAGTATGGAATGTCAGACACAGGGATTTGCAGAAGGAAGAACACTTCTTACTAGATACATTAATAAACAGGGAATGTCAGGCAGAGGTATGCAGCAGCAAGAGAGGTTCATTCCAGATGCATTGGTAATAATGGAATGTCAGACAGAGAGGATTGCAGCAGGAAGAGATAAATTAATATGGGGATAGGGGTCTGAAAGCCAGACACAGCAGGTCTTTGGGGAATGCACATTCAACCCAAGAGTTTGTGGCTTAGAGCTTAGGGGGTAAAATATGTAAAGACTTAAAAATTAAACATGGTGGAATGATACACATGATTGGACTGTAAATATAGAGTGCCATTACCTGTTTAGGAGAGACAGGATTAATAGAAAAAGGGGAGGTGTGTGCTTATATTTGAAATCAGAGCTAAATCCAATTTTAAGGGGTAATATTAGTGAAGGAACTGGCCATAATGTGGAGAAATTGAGACTAAGAGGTAGATTTAAAGGCATCCGTTAGCAAAAAAAAAGCACTAACGGGTGCATTAACTTGTTGTAAGCCATTTAAAGGTCTGTGTTAAGAACAGTTAACCGCAGTTCACAAATCCTTGCGGCCGATAGACTGACGTGCATTGAGATGCATAGAACAAGATTCCCCAGAGCCATTTAAAGGAGTACGATACTGCTAACAACTTAACAACTAAAACTTAAGACCCAGTTTTGTTAGCCATTAGACACATAACGGTCAAAAAGAAATCACCGTTAAAGACAATCCGCATCCCGCACAAGCATGTAAATGGCAAAATAATAATAATAATAACTAGTATTTATATAGCGCCTTTCTCCCAGTGGGACTCAAAGCGCTTTCAGCGCACGCTCTCGGAATTAACCAAATCGGCAGCTGAAATAATAGATGTTATTATTACCCAATTAATGGTACTCATTTATCAACCTCGGAAGGATGAAAGGTTGAGTTGACCCTGCTGGGATTTGAACCTGCAACCTTGCGGTTGGAATAGGCTCCTTAGTCAGGGACTTTACCACTGAGCTATCTCACCAGCTTCACCTGGTGAACCCCTGCATTGTCAAAATAACACAAAAACATGGACAGACACCACAAATCACTTTCACACATAACAACAAGCAACCCCACAGGGACATGGACCTCCAAAAAAACAACAACACAACATGGCACGGAACAATGGGGGTTATCACACAACATTGACACCTGAAAATACAAAACAAGCTCACCTGCACAACATCACCACACTATCCTTCTCCGTGGACTGATTGAAGATGTTATCTCTTGAACAAAGACACAAGGGAAAAATCCATAAGGGTAATCAGGATTTTTTAGGCAACAGTAAGGTAAGTGGGGTTCTTATTTGAGGATGTTAGTTATCCATAAAATGAGAGTTATCTCTTATAAAAAAAAATGACATTGTAGGTTTTATTGTACAGAGGAAAAACAAGGATATGTTTTCTGCTGACAGATACTTCTGTCAAAAGTTATAACAGAGCAAACTTGCATTATTTATATTTTTTTTAGTGTTTCGGGTTCAAGATTTATCACAGCCCAGCGGCAAAGATCTGAGTGTTGCAGACACAAGCTTTCCATAGGTCACTGTGACAACAGCGCCGCCTGGCAGGAAAACATCTTGAACTCAAGCCATGAGAAAAAGCTCTGACATAAGCATGCCCCAGGGTTTACTGCCACTTTAGCAGTAAACTAAAAATTAGTAATTCTGGAGCAAACCAGCTGCACTATAGGAGGCAAAAATTATTGAACTGATTAAATGATTCATTTAACCCCTGGACAGTTTAATAAATGGAAACATTTATAGGACAGGCATGTGAAACATGTGACCTGAGGGCCACATGCAACCCTCTGCATGCTAGACATCTGAGAAACTTTCCATTTGTCTACCATCCCTGGCACAAGAGGAGGCCTAATCCTTATTGGTCTAGCAATCAGAGGAAGATGTCTGTTTCTCCTCCTATACAGACTTCTGTTTCAGTGCTGCCTCTTGTTCCTTGCTGGGCCTAATTGTGATGGGGTTATACCTTTCTTCTCAGAGATTGTTATGATGAATGTTATTCCCTACACTAAGTACAAGTGCACCAAACCTCAAGGTTATACTTTGTAGAATGGTCTCACATTCTTATAAGAGACTCAGTGAGCACAACAGAAAGGGCTGAGAGTCAGGTATAAAGTAATGCATAGCAGTGTATTTATTAGAGCATGTGTCAGGTACAGATATAGCCTAATAAGACTAGAATAACATGCTACAGAATCCAGTATATTAAAGGGATAGTAATACTTCATTTTAACTTTATTTTATTTTGTAGGCATTAAAAAACATGAAGAACGATATAAGTCTTATCTCTCAAACCTTTATGGTTTGAGAGATATTCACAAGCAAAGTTTCCCCTCCCGCCCCTTTTACCTAGTGTAAGCCATCTCTTCTCAGATGTGGAATGCAGTCCATAGACCAGACAGATAACAGCAGGGGACAATCTTCTTCCTTTGAGAACAATGAAAGCCCTGCCCCCCTTGACAAGTTTTTCAGGTTTTTCCCTTATCTTAATTGAAGATTGTCCCTCTGTGCAATCTACCTGGGCACCTCCCTTCCGCTCTGGCTGAACAGTGTTACATCAGTAAAAGAGGCAGGAGGGGGATACTTTGTCATTGAATTACTCTTGAACTACAACTCTCACAGAATTGAAATAACACTCTCCAAAGTCCAAATACTATGATGATTAATTAGGGCTGCTTTTATTATGAAACATTACTATACCTTTAAGCAGAGTATACGTAGAGTACTAATAATGCATGCAACCATAAGATGTTACATACCAATCACCAATCAGACTTGATTCCTAATACCTCTCTTTGTTCAATACCTATTTACGTTGGCTCAATCTTGCTCTTATATAAACGTTTCTTGTCAACATGATCCAATCATATCATAACTAATAACCCATTATTATTCTCTTTTAGCACAGTATGTCGTCTGCAGCTATTACTATATTTGTTGAGCATACTTACCTAATGACATCACACAGCCATTATAATACCCGTTGAGTATAGCCATCTTTATACTTGTTGATTACAACCATCATTATACTTGTTGCGCACAGCCATTATTATACTCGTTGACATCATTATATTTGTTGAGCACAGCCATCATTATACTCGTTGAGCACAGCCATCATTATACCCGTTGAGCACAGCTGTCATTATACTCATTGAGCACAGCAATCATTATATTCATTGAGCACAGTTACCTGATGTCATTGCACAGCTCTAGATATCTGCAGCTGTTTAGGTCTTCCTCAGTTCAACCTCTGAGGTGATGTGGTTTGGCTAGTCTCTTACAGACTGAACAAGTAGAATATAACAGGAGAAGAATACAATAATGGTTATAGCAAATAAAGAATATAAAATTAGATATAGCTTATAAAAAGGGGTTATGGCCCATTACATAATGATATAGAGTGATATGTTATGAGAGTACATTTGTGGTTTTGTGACCAGCAGAGGGCAGAAAAACAAGGCTGGAGTGTCAGACAGTGAAAGTGAGGCTCTATGACTACCACTGGAGCAAGACAGGGTGGTTTCAAAGCAGAAAACAGTGAGACCCTGGTACAACTATCTACTGTCTTGAAAAGTCTGATCAGAAGTGGTCTTCATGGAAGACTTGCTGCCAAAATGCCATACCTCCAACATGGAAAACAAGGCCAAGTGACTCAACTATGCACGAAAACACAGGAATTGGGGTGCAGAAACATGGCAGCAGGTTCTCTGGACTGATGAGTCAAAATTTGAAATATTTTCTGTAGCTGAAGGCAGTTTGTTCACTGAAGGCTGGATCGCAGTACAAGAATGAAGGTCTGCAGTGAAGCATGGTGGAGGTTCCTTGCAAGTTTGGGGCTGCATTTCAGCAAATGGTGTTGGGGATTTGGGCAGAATTAATGGTACCTTCAATGCTGAGAAGTACAGGCAGATACTTATCCATCATGAAATACCATCAGGGAGACATCTGATTGGCCCCAAATTTATTCTGCAGCATGACATTGACCGCAAACATACAGCCAAAGTCATTAAGAACTATCTTCAGCGTAAAGAAGAATAAGGAGTCCTGGAAGTAATGGTATGGCCTCCACAGAGCCCTGTTCTCAACATCATCGAGTCTGTCTGGGATTACATGAAAAGAAAGAAGCAACTGAGGCTGCCTAAATCCACAGAACTGTGGTTAGTTCTCCAAGATGTTTGACTCAACCTACCTACCAAGTTCCTTAACAAACTGTGTGCAAGTGTACCTAGAAGAACTGATGCTGTTTTGAATGCAAAGGGTGGTCTGTCACAATAAATATTGAATACCGACTTAGACAAAGTTTGTATACGGTCGGTAGCTAATTTTGCCCTACCGGCTGTTTCTGCAGAATAAATTGAATTGAGGCCTTAGTGAGTAATGGATATCACATCCATGGAGGCACATATGATTCTTTTTTGCAGGACTCCAGGGCTCCGGACTCCTCCTACTGAAATCCTTCTTAGGTTGATGTCCCAGATAATAAGTCCCACAGTTTGGAAGGATTTAAATAGAAATTTAACTCCCTGAATGCCAGAGATATCTCCAGCACATTGTGAAGCAATGGCATTTAAAGCATTGAAAGCCCCATTTAAATCAATGGGAGATTCTATTTTACCCTACGGTATAGAATTACTCCTCTTCTGTATTTGTGCATATGCACTGTTACATAGAATAACCCCTTTATCTCATAGCTGGGTGTTGAAAGATCACTTGATTTTAGTTTTTAGCAATCCATAAATGCATGGTACAGATACATATTTCAGCATGCACTCTGTCATAATGTGATTTCTGAACATTCCACAGCTGTAGGTATCCAACATGAAAGCCTTCCACTTTAGTGCAGTGATTTTGTCCTTCAAAAAGAGCAAAAGCTTTTTGCTATTGTGGACACCAAGTAGCAAAGCAGGAAAATAAGTATGCTATTTCTTTTCTGGGCCCTCATTTTAATATTTGCATTTATAGGCCTTAAAGGGATAGTAATACTTAAAATGTAAAAAAAATATGTTGTAGGTTTTATCCCCCTGAGTAAAACAAGAGTACTCCCACTGCTGAAAGGTGTTTCATTCAAAAGTTATTCATTTTCAAATTTGAATTTTTTAGGTGCAATATCACAGTGGCCTGAAATTGTACAGTGGCGCTGTTGCTACACCATCCTATGGAGATTTATGGTCCCGGGACTAGAGCTATCCATAGGATCGTGTAGCAACAGCACCACTGTACAGGGAAGAGGGGATGAAATAGACTGGGGGAGAGGGGAAGCAGCAAAGGGGCCTGTAGGTAGAAAGTGAAAAGGGGTAACAGGCTGGGAATGAGAGTGTATAAAAGGGATGGGGAAAAGAGAGTAAAGGGCAGGGGGTGGGAGTTGCTAGGGTTGTATTTTTCCCTATGAGTGCCAAAATTGTGTGTGTATGTATATCCTATATAATAATTCGCTAAAACGTGTGTAACGCAGCGTCATGCGCAGTAGACACTACTCAGCGTGCTGCAGTCATGCGCAGTAGAGACTGACCGCTCCACGGCTGATACAGAACTGGAGCTCTTTTATCAGCCGCGGAGCGGGCAGTCTCTACTGCGCATGACTGCCCTGCGACCGGGTGGCAGTAGTACTGTGGCCCATGTAACGGCCTTTTCAACTAGTATATATATAATACACACAAACACCAACTAGTGGGCTAGCGTAAAAAAAAAATTGCCCGGGCTGGTATTCTCTACAATCCGCCCCTGATCCACTGTATTAAATGCCCCCATTTAAATCAGTAGGAATTTTTAAGGCCCACTCGTTCCCATGGTGTAGTTTGAGGATTACACCTCCTTTGGTTCCTCAGTATGACTTTATGTATGTTTTAGAAAGACATATTGTTTGTTTGTTGAGCTTATATAGCATTGTTTAGTGCAGCTGGCAGCAAAGTGTTTTTTTCCTTAGGTTTTTTGTGTCTTTTGTTTTATAACACCAGTTAGCAAATGAGCAGGAGAGAAATCCAAATGCCATCGCTATTAGGTGCAATTTATACTAGTAAATCAGCATGGCTTGTCTCTGCTGTTGTTTTTGCACTAATACCGAAACGGAAAGCTTTATAATAAGTCCCAGATATGTCAGCGTTGTCAGCCTTGTTAGATGCTATAGTTTCTTTAAACAATCACACTGAAATATCTTGTTCTTTTTTAAACAATACCACAGCTGCTTTTTTATCATAGTTATGTTCTTTTTTTGAGAGTATGGTTGCTAGGCAATGCCCACCCATGGGTATAGTATCTTTGCTAACTGATCTCCGTAGCGTCTATCGTGGCAGGCGAATCTCGTTCCATAAAGGGAACAAGATAACTTGAAGGATGGATATTCTTTATGTGCTATGAGGAATGAAAAATATTTAATGTGAACGCTGCTCTTAACATGATGAGGCTGATATATTAAGCAGAACCAGAACAATTCTTAGGTAAATCAGCTGCACCAAGGGAGATAAATTAACATCCCCATGTATTTAAATGGGGCTTGAAACATCTTTAATGTGAGGGAAGTCTACAAAGCATTGCTACTTTTATTGATATGCTATTAACTAATGTGATAACACATTACTTTTTTCAGTCTCATCAACTATGTTACCAAGGGCACACATGGGAGCTCTCTATGGATTTAAACAGGAGACTCCATTTTTTACATTTAATTATCCGGTCTCTGGGACAGAGGCTGATTCTCAGGGATCGGTGAGTTCCCTTCTAACTCCGCCCACTTCACTGCCAGTTCACTCTCCCAAGGCTGGTGCAAGGATTTTTGCCACCCTAGGCAAAATTTCATTTTGCCTCCCCTTGGCTCAGCCCCTTTATGCCCTGCCCTTTTATGTGTATAAGTGTCAGTGTGTGTGATCCCTGTACATGTATAACTGTCAATGTATGTGTATAAGTGTCAGTGTGTTTGTGTGTTTCCTATATGTGTATAAATGTCAGTTTGTGTGTTCCCTATATGTGTATGTGTGTCAATGTGTGTAAGTGTCTGTAGGGGTATCAGTGTGCGAGTGCGTGTTTCTCTATATGTGTATCAGTGTGTGAATGTGCATGCTTGTCTGTATGTGTATCAGTATCAGTGTGTGTGCTTATCTCTATGTGTATCAGTATCAGTGTGTGTGCTTATCTCTATGTGTATCAGTATCAGTGTGTGTGCTTATCTCTACCCAGGGCTCAAAATTTCCACTCACCACTAGCCAATGGCGAGTGAAAATTTAGCCCTGGCGAGTAGAAATTCAGCCCTGGTGGGTATGTTATGGCTTGCAGTGGTCAGTAACTTTTCAGGTCTGGCTAGTAGCAGAGGACCTCAACTTTTAAGCCCTGCTCTACCTATAAAGGTTTGAGAGATGAGCCTGGGTTCAATTAGTTTAATTTTTTTAATGGCTACAAGATTCATTTTTTTAAATTAGACAATACTATCCCTTTAAAGGTTGGTGGTATATAAATACAAGAGTTAGCGTACATAGCATTGGGAAGCATAGGGTTAAGTCAGGAGACTACTAGTTAGATGGATGGGAAGTGAAAATGTTGACTATTGATGCACTATCTATATGTATTCACTATTAACCCTTTATAGTGAGGTGTATTGCAGGCACATAAATCTAAGGTTTTATACATGTAATATGGCAATAATATGGTTATCTTGCCTTTGCATGGTGGCAAGCTTCAAAAACTACAGCTTTATTGTGTGAATAATACTGCAACTTAAATACAGTGTTTATATGCATGAGATATGTTACAGTATTAAAGTTTAACCCTTTGAGTGCCAGCGGGGTACGGAACACATTGCTTTGCAATGGGTTCCGTACCCCACTGGCACTCAAAGGGTTAATATTGAGTAAATATGGATGTGCATCAATATGCTGTGTTTTTGCTTTTAGATATTTTGGTCAAAATTGGTTGCACTTCAGCTATTTAAAAGTTCTTTTCTTTGAACATGCTTACCAAAACCAGTACTAAATATGAAGTGATCACACAGGAAACAGATAATTCACTTTTGGTCTGTGAAGACTATTATGTGTGTACTGGTGTGATGCAAGTTAACTCAATAAAACCGCTTAAAGGGATAGTAATACTTAAAATGTAAAACAAAATATGTTGTAGGGTTTATCCCCCTGAGTAAAACAAGGGTACTCCCACTGCTGAAAGGTGTTTCATTCAAAAGTTATTAATTTTCAAAGTTGAATTTTTTAGGTGCAATATCACAGTGGCCTGAAATTGTACAGTGGTGCTGTTGCTACACGATCCTATGGACAGCTCTGGTCCCGGGACCATAACTCTCCATAGGATGGTGTAGCAACAGCATCACTGTACAATTTCAGGCCATTGTGATATTGCACCTAAAAAATTCAACTTTGAAAATTAGTAACTTTTGAATGAAACACCTTTCAGCAGTGGGAGTAGTCTTGTTTTACTCAGGGGAATAAAACCTACAACATATTTTGTTTTACATTTTAAGTATTACTATCCCTTTAATATATGTCAGGCTAACTGAGATCAGTATGCCACTCGACCTTTTTTATCTTAAATCTTGTAATTCTGTGAAATTAGGCAACAATAGCCATATTCTGGACCTGTAAAGAGAAGTGGTTAGCATAGTGGCTGTGACTGTTAATGGTTAGTGGAGGTCGTGCACCAAGATTAATGTGAGGTGGGTTCATTTATCCTCCCCACATTCTTTATATTCTGTTGTCATTTCTTCACTACCATTTTCCCTTCCATGGGTGAGACCCAAGGTGTGTCTGTGTCTTCAGTTTAACCCCTCTCCTCTCAGCTGTTATTTATTGTAAATGTATGTGGCCTAAATTTGAATAATAAGATTTAGTTGGAATGGGACATCTATATGTTCAATTTTCTTGTATATCCATGCATGTTTTTACATATAATTTAGAATAAATATATTAATAATCATTAGTACAATATGTTCATAAAGTACATAGAATAGTATATATATCATCATAACTTTCAGTCATTGTCAATCCACTGCAGGATGAAGGCCTCCTCAGTAAGTTCCCAATAATTTCAGTCTTGTACTTTCTGTTGCCACTGTGCACCAACAAATTTTATAATTTCATCAACCCATCTTTTCTTTGGCCTTTTTTTGGGCATTTGGTATGAAGCAGAATCCATTTCAAAATTTGTTTGGACCATCAGGACTTCTTGCTAAGTGACCTCCCTATTTCCATTTTGGACACTTTACTCTTTCAATGATGTCATAAACCTTTGCTCATGAATCCATGAATATGATGTTTGGTCTCTTTTTTGTTTTCTTCAAATACAACATTTCATACTACTCAGAGTAAACTTATGTTTTTGTTTTCCAAATGCTGGACATCCCAATTCTATTCATCGCTGAATTTCCATCATGGTGGTTCCATCTGTTGAAAGTTGCCAATAGTCCAGAAGAACTGCAAGAAAGAAGTATATCAGGAAAGCATAAGGTGACATGTTAATAACAAATGGGAAGGTTAGTCCTTTCAGCCATACTTCCCAAGAGGTTTCCTCCATAGGGTTGTGTTCTTTTCCTGAGTGCTGAAGGATGACTCATGGCGAGTCCAGGGATAGGCCTAACTTTGGCATTCAAAACCTACTGGAGTTATTCTTCAGTCAACCAACCATGCACTTCAATACAGGTTTGTAACCCCTTGAATGCTAAAGTGGTCTCCATTGATTTGGAGACCTCTCTGGCATTCAAGGGGTTAAAAATAATTTTCATTTAGCAAACATGTTTATTTATCCCCTGTGGTGCAGTTGGTTTACTTTTTTGCTTTTATAAATATGGGCCTCTGTCTTTGGAGGTCCTTTTCATATGCTATTGTCAGAGCTGGGGTAAGACCTTGCCAGATAAAGACACGTAAGATCAGTTAGGTGGGGTACTAGATTACAGTATGTGTTGATGCCCTCTCCTGGTGGCAGTGACAAGATAAATATTAAAAGAAAGATGACAGGGAATGTAGGGAAACCTAACAGGATACTGTTCTTCACTATAAGAATTTGTGTCTGTGTCTTTGTATGTTAATCAAACAAGGGAATTTCCTTTGGTTGGAATGTCCACAAGGTGGAGGGATAATTGAGAATTCTGCAAGTCATGTGTGTGCTCATGCATGATGTGTGGAAGTGTGATGACAGGAGTGCATGCGAATGGCTTTATGAAAACTTAAAAGGGATAGTAATGTTTAAATTTAAGTTTATTTAATATTGTACAACGATGTAAGTCTTATCTCTCAAACCGTTATGGTTTGAGAGATAGAACTGGCTAAAGTTCCCCCCTTCAGGCTGTTTCAGACAAATCTGCCATCTACCTGACAGCAGGAGATTCCGGTCCAGGGATCAGCCGGTAGCTCTTCAGCAGAGCAGAAAACGCTCTATTTAGAAATAAATACTTCATTGGAATGGTCTACAAAGTGTGCTTGCAAACCAGGCACACTTTGTAGACTGTTCCAATGAAGCATTTATTTCTAAATACTGCAATTTCACCTCTGCTGAAGAGCCACCATTGGATCAAATGACCGTAATCTGCTGCTGTCCCATAGAGCTCCTAAACAGCCTGGAGGGGGGGAATTTTAACCAGTTATATATCTCAAAACATAAAGCATAAGCTTACATTGTTGTACTTATTTTTTTTAATGCCTACAATTTTAAATAAACTTAAATTTAAACATTACTATCCCTTTAAAGGACTTAGACTGCCCAATAACCAGAACTTACCTTACAATGGACAGAAAATCATAGTAGCCCACATTAATTTCTCTGTTGCTCTTTGGTTCAAGAGATAAAATGTTCAGCCAGTTGTGATTGTATCCATGGATGTGGGCATGACAGTTACTAGCAGGACCTCAGACTCTACTAAATGCATATGGTAGTCTTGACTCTTTAAGAACCAGAGGTGTGCAAAACATTGATTCATATTGGAGGCCTCTTTAGCATTCAAGGGGGGAGATTCACTAAGCAGTGATAAAGCGGATATGAATTCACCAGATTATCACTTCTCCAGTTTCTATGTTATTCTATGAAGCCAATTTGCTAAGATCTCCAAAGCTGAAGAAATCTTAGTCCATGGGCTACATAGAATAACATAGGAACTGGGGAAGTGATATCACTGGAGAAGTCATGTCCGCTATATCAATATAATAACATAGGAACTGGAGAAGTGATATCACTGGGGAAGTCATCACTGCTTTATCCATAGAATAACATAGGAATTGGAGAAGTGATATCACTGGAGAAGTCATGTCCGCTATATCCATAGAATAACATAGGAACTGGAGAAGTGATATCACTGGGGAAGTCATCTCTGCTTTATCCATATAATAACAAAGGAACTGGAGAAGTGATATCACTGGAGAAGTCATGTCCGCTTTATCCATAGAATAACATAGGAACTGGAGAAGTGATATCACTGGAGAAGTCATGTCTGCTTTATCCATATAATAACATAGGAACTGGAGAAGTGATATCACTGGAGAAGTCATGTCCGCTTTATCCATAGAATAACATAGGATCTGGAGAAGTGATATCACTGGAGAAGTTATGTCCGCTATATCCATATAATAACATAGGAACTGGAGAAGTGATATCACTGGAGAAGTCATATCTGCTTTATCCATAGAATAACATAGGAACTGGAGAAGTGATATCACTGGAGAAGTCATGTCTGCTTTATCCATAGAATAACATAGGAACCGGAGAAGTGATATCACTGGAGAAGTCATCTCTGCTTTATCCATATAATAACACAGGAACTGGAGAAGTGATATCACTGGAGAAGTCATCTCTGCTTTATCCATAGAATAACACAGGAACTGGAGAAGTGATATCACTGGAGAAGTTATCTCCGCTTTATCCATAGAATAACACAGGAACTGGAGAAGTGATATCACTGGAGAAGTCATCTCTGCTTTATCCATAGAATAACATAGGAACTGGAGAAGTTATATCACCGGAGAAGTCATCTCTGCTTTATCCATAGAATAACATAGGAACTGGAGAAGTGATATCACTGGAGAAGTCATCTCTGCTTTATCCATAGAATAACATAAGGACTGGAGAAGTGATATCACTGGAGAAGTCATCACTGCTTTATCCATAGAATAACATAGGAACTGGAGAAGTTATATCACTGGAGAAGTCATCTCTGCTTTATCCATAGAATAACATAGGAACTGGAGAAGTGATATCACCGGAGAAGTCATATCACTGGAGAAGTCATCACTGCTTTATCCATAGAATAACATAGGAACTGGAGAAGTGATATCACTGGAGAAGTCATCTCTGCTTCATCACCTCTTTATCACCTCTATATCACCTCTTTATCACCACTTAATGAATCTCCTCCATGGTGTTAAAAGACCCATTTAAATCAAGTGGAATTTGTGGCATTTGTATTTGTTCTCTATGATACAATTGATTTGAACCACGTTATTAGTACATCTGTAAGGCTGAAATACTAAGAAAAGTGGAGCAATTCTGTGACAAAACAATTTTACAGAGACACATAAAAATTCCCCAAAAACAGGGATTTAAATGAATCTTGTAACCTCTTGAATGCTGGAGAAGTCTCAAGAGCATTGCTTAACTGTGAATAGATTGATTGAATTGATTTAATTGGGCTGTTAACCCTTTGTAATGCTAGGTCTCTATCATTCATTCATGGGAAATGTTAATTGTTCCTTATGGTTCGCTGGTTTGCCCCCCATTTGTATCATTTTTCCTTAGTATATCAGCGGTTTGTCTATTTCTCTGCCTGTTTCCCCATCTAGTGTGTAGTCCAGGGGTAATCATCTGCTGGCTGTCCAACTCCAGCTGTTGGATGTTACAATTCCCATCATCCCCATCCATCCTATGATAATGCATTGGATACCTGTCAGGCATTTATGGAGTTAAAATACCTATTTAAATCCATGAGCTTTTCTATTTGGACCTTATAGCAGAAATGTATTGCTCCAGAACACTCCAGGGGAGATAGAGATGCACTAAGACAGTGGTTCTCAACTCCTGTCCTCAGGACCCACTAACAGGCCAGGACTTAGTGATCTCTGCTAGAGCACAGGTGTGGTGATCAGAGGCTCATTCATATTGATTAACTCACCTGTGCTCTAACAAGGAAATCATGTGATCAGAGGCTCATTCACATTGATTAACTCACCTGTGCTCTAACAAGGAAATCATGTGATCAGAGGCTCATTCACATTGATTAACTCACCTGTGCACTAACAAGGAAATCATCACATCCTGGCCTGTTAGTGGGGCCTGAGGACAGGAGTTGAGAACCACTGCACTAAGGTGTGATAAAAAGGTGAAAAATGAAGATGACTTCTCCAGTGATATCACTTCTCCAGTTCCTATGTTATTCTATGGAGCCAATGTTTCTCCATCTTTGGAGATCTTAGTGCATAGCCTCTATAGAATAACATAGGAACTGGAGAAGTGATTTCACTGTAGAAGTTATTGCCGCTTTATCATACCTTAGTGCATCTCCCCCAAGTTAGGCTTAGTAGTTTAACCTCTTGCTTTCAACACCCCTCTGCCATATAAAGGGTTAAGCAAAGTTTTCCATATTCTGTACGTGCTAGAGTTTTGAGTGAAGGATGGGTTTGTTAGGTATTTATTTATTAAAGTATGAGTCAGCAATGAAAAGTCTAAAAAACAAAGGGCTAAGAGATTATCTGGGGAACAAAATGGGCTAACAGTCATAAAGAAATCTATGGGTATGAGTGTAAAAAGCAGGAAACTCGTAGCATCAGATGCATCAGGCTGTGCTCCCAAGGTCAAGAGCAATTCATGGTACGGTGATTCAGTGGTCTAGTGGCTTAGCAGCAGCAAGATGAGAAAGACGAAGGAGAGAGAGTGAGTTATTTTGAATTAGAAGTATATATGGAACAATTTAAATTAGATGGTGAAGGTGATGCCCCTCCTGGACTACCTAGTTTTATGCCCTTCAAGCAGCAGTCAGGTACATCTATTTACTATTGTTATATCTAGTTTGATCTCTCTGGCAGTCCACTGCAAACTGTTTAAAAGCAGATAGCAATGTGTCTCTTACAAGTCATTCAAGTATATGGAGGCCCATTGTTTGTTCTGTGGGGGTCTGACCTGTAGGCAGGCTTCAATATAAATCACAATAAACTGCAAATATAATGCAAACATACAGTATAAAACATCATCCTAGGTGAATTGTGTGAAGGACAACAGCCTAGGTATATTAACATGTTAAAAAAATGAATAGCCACTTATTCAGACCTCCTCTTTAACCGGGGACACATAATATACCTATTTCAGAGATTCACAGAAATCAAAGCACTCTTTGAGAATGCATTTTCCATATATGCAAAAGAAAAAACAGGATACGATCCTGGTGTAATATCTTCAGGTAAAGGAATCACCAACCATCACCATAAAGAAATTCACTCACAGAATTAGTGGCTGAACATAACACTTATGTGTAATCCAGCTATTATCACTTCAGGGATATATTACCAACTGCCCCCCTCTTTAGCCATATTCAATGGAAGCTCTACTCCCAAGGACAGTCAACCAACATGTGGGAGCAAAAACACATAGAAGAAACAAAAAATGGAGGAGTGACTATAGTGTGTTATCCAATATACACTTTGTTATTCAAAATATATCCTATATAATAATTTGCTAGAAAGTTTGTAACGATGCAGTCATGCGCAGTAGAGACTACTCGTGACGAGGCTAATACAGAACGGGGAGCTCTGAAGGAGCGTCCAGCTCTGTATCAGCCGCGGAGCGGGCAGTATCTACTGAGCTTGACTGCACCGTGACCGGCTGGCACTGTATCAGCCGTGGAGCGGGCAGTCTCTACAGTGCATGACTGCCCCGCGACCGGCTGGCATTGTATCAGCCGTGGTGCGGGCAGTCTCTACTGTGCATGACTGCCCCGCAACCAGCTGGCAGTGGCACTGTGGCCCGTGTAACAGGCTCATCAACTAGTATAATATAATATAATCAGAATGGACTCACAATATAATATTGCTGACTGTCAAGCATATGCTAGCAATCAACTTCAAAAGCTTGCAGGGTACTTTACCCTTCCCTGATTGGTTGCCATTCCTCCTCTCCTCCCAGAGTCTATCAGTCTGTTGTTGACAGGCAGTTCACAATTTAACCAATCTATATACTGATACCACAACAACAAAAATAAAAAGTAAAAAATAAAATAAAAAAGTTTGCAGCTGTATTAATAAAAAAATTGCAAATTTATTAAAGACAAACAGACATGCCAAATGGTAACAGAACACGTTTCACAGTTCTAGACTGCTTCATCAGCCAATAAAGCCTGTAGAAGGTAGATACGGTCTGTGAGAAAAAGAGAGAACCAGCTAGAGAGAGAGCTCTGAGAAACTAGTGAGGGCTAGTGAGAGACAGCTAGAGAAGCCAGAGAGAGAGAGACAGCTAGTGAGGGTCAGAGAGGTAGGAGTAGTGAGGTCCAGTGAGAGACAACTAGTGAGAACTAGAGAGAAAGTCAGCTAGAGAAGCCAGACAAGTAGTGAAAGCCAGTGAGATGACTAGCCTGAGCCAGAGAGAGACAGCTAGAGAGGGCCAGAGAGAGAGAGAGAGAGAAGTAGTAGGGCATGAGAGGCCCATGAAGAGACAGTCTGTGAGCACAAGATAAAAACAGTTAGGGAGAACAGAAAACAAATTAGTGAGGGCCATAGAGAGACAGCTAGTGAAGGGCAAAGATAGACAGCTAGAGGTTGCTAGTGAGAGAGTCAGACACTGAGGTTCAGAGAGATAAACAACTTGTGCGGCTAGAGAGAGAGAGACAACTACTGAAACCCAGAGAGACACACTAGTAAGGGCCAAAAAGAGTCAGCAAGTGAGGCCCAGAGAGAGGCAGCCAGTAAGCGACAACTCGTACGGGCCAGAGAAAGACAACTAGAGAAGGTCATATAGAGAAGGCTAGTGAGAGCTATAGTGAGTAGGCTAGTGATGGTCACAGAGAGACAGCCATTCGTGTGAACTCTTAGGCTTTGACCCTGAGATTCAGGGGTTTGACCCTTTTCTCTGAGTCTCAGGGTAAAGAGCCACATTTTCATAGTGAGACAGTCCAGTGCTACATATTATATATTCTGCCCCAGTTTATTGCCTCTTTAGTTTCTAACCTGGTACCACGTCTACCAGGAAGGCAGAGGGCGAAGTCCTGCTTGTCTTGTGTGTGTCCATGCTGTGATATCTATAAGCAGTTCTATATTAATGGTTCCTTGAGGACTGATTCATACCACAGAGAGCCATAGAATGGGAACTTCAAGGGTTAATGTTTACAAGATCTTAGAGACAGTTAGTTTTGAAAGTTCCCATTTATGGAGACAGTAAGGGTCATAGAGAGAGAGAGAGATGGCTAGTGAAATCAAAAGAGAGACAACTAGTGAGATCAAGAGAGAGAAAGAGAGGACAGATATAGATAAAGAGATGGCAAGAGAGAATGAGAGAGAGAAAGAGATAGATGTCTGGAAAGAGAAAGCCAGAGATAAGGAGGAGAGAGGAATATAAAGTAGTGTAAAAGCCTGTGTTAACCCTTTGAGCACCAGAACGGTACGCAAAGCATTGCAAAGCAATGGGTTGCGTACCCTTCTGGCACTCAAAGGGTTAAGAGGCTGGTCCTGCTCTGCGTCCTGCCACTGACGCAGTCATGCACTGTAGAGACTGCCCAAAAGCACAGAATGCTGCCAGCACAGAACTCCCAGCATTCCTGCACCTCCCAGCATTCTTACACCTCCCAGCATTCTGTGCGTTCGGGCAGTCTCTACTTCACATGACAGCTTCTGACAAACATCCTAGCGAATTATTATATAGGATAGAGAAAGCCAGAGAGCAAGTGAAAGCCAGATAGTGACAGACCGACTGAGAGACAGCTAAAAAGGGAAAGAGACAGAGAGACTGTTACAGGGAGAGTCACAGCTAGAAAGAATGAGAAAGAGGGTGAGACGGGATACAGGAGTAGCCTATTATTATTGCCATATTCTCCCCTGTGTCGTTTCAGTGGTTTTATTACATAATGACCTGATATCCTGCACAAAATGTCAAGAGGACAAAAGCAATGTGACAGCCATTGTGGATTCTTGAATAACAAGTAAAATGATTGCTTGTCATTTCTTTCTGCTATTTAAATTATTTACATCCGTATTCTCTAGCTACTTTTCCTAACAGTGTGTAGATGTCTGTGACACTGAACATTTTATTCTGAGTAGTGAGTTCAAATCAAATATGAAGGAAGTTAAGAACACTGCCAGGAGCTAATTAAAATTCCAAGTAACATACATTAGAATTTATTTAGTGGAATAGACCAGTGTGAAATAAATACAATCGGTATCCTATAATGTTCTCAGCATTTTAACCACTGTTTAGTATTTGTATCATGCACTGGAAACCTGCATGTCAGACTATGTGGAGCAGCTTAAGCAGAACTGCAAAAAATAATGCCAAACAATTGCTAAGATCATTTTGTCAGCAGTATGGGGGCTGCATTACAGTATTGCTAGGCATAATGGAGAGTTGGATAAGTATGAGATTTCACAGGCAGTGCTTCAGACAGGTATAAATAGGGGGCTTCTGTAAAAATGGAACATATTGAGAAATAGGAATATGCCACTGGCAGTGGTGTAACTATAGGGGTCGCAGGGGTCACACCTGTGACCAGGCCCATCACTCCAGGGTCCCAGCCACCCCCTGCGACCCCCTCGCTTGACGCCTGCAATTAAGTAATGCAGATTGCTGGGTCTCTGCGTTATGAGAGTGCCGGTCTGCCAAAGGGACATCAGTATTCGCTCCGGCAGACCAGCACTCTCTTAATGCAGAGCACTGGGAGATGACATCATCTCCCAGTGCTCTGCATTACTGAAGAGGACCGCGCGGGAGAAGAGGTCTGTGCAGAGAGAGGCACAGACCTGTCCTATGCCACTGGACCACCAGGGAGGTAGGAGATTTAGGGGCAATGTGGAAGGGGCATTGTGGAGATTGAGGAGCATTGTGGAAGGGGCAATGTGGAGATTGGGAGGCATTGTGGAGATGGGGGGCAATGTGGAGGTGGCCAAAGTGGTCAGGGGGGCCCGTGGCTTCTAGTTATACCTCTGACCAGTAGTGTAATTAGTCATTAGAAGGCCCTGATGCACATATAGTTTTGGGCATCCTAACATACAAATATTCTCCCAGGGACATAACTACATACTATTCGGCCCCTTGGATTCTGGGCCAGTTCATAACTGCACCCTCTGCAATCCCTGCAGTTACACGCCTGGGATGGGTAGAGTTTTCATCAGTGGCAAAAAAAAAAAAAAGTATAAAACAGGGCCTTCCACCTCCACCAGCAGTTCCAGCAGGAAGTCCCCTTCTGCTGGTATTGTCCATGCTGCAGGCTAGAATGTATAAGTGCATGACTGCGCATGAATGCAAGTCTGCATGATTAGTTGTGCACTTATGCATGTTTTGAAATGTTACAAGAATGCTGAAACTGCTACAAATGAATGTCGGAACTTGCACAGGAAGCTTAGAATCTGGAGTGGAAAAGTGGACGTCCATACCGAAACATGTCCCAGAGGTAAGTCATGAAGTTATTTTTTCTGCTCACAAATTTCCACAGAGACAAGTAATATAACCCCCTTTAACACAAGAACAAAATCTAGCCTTCCAAACAACCCTATTCAGAAAGTTAAAGATGATCAATGATAAAGCAAACTAGCTGCACCAAAGAGGACAAATAAAAATGTAAATGGTTTAAATGGGTATTTTAAAATAATGGTTCACTGCATTCTGTAATTTGAGTGCATTTCAGGACAAAATGGCAACAACATAGTTCCAGTTAGTGATGAAAGGTCCCATTTAGACTCACAGTGCTGTGACCCCTTGTTTTGCGGTCGATAATGGAAACATCTAGAAGACCTCATTCTGTGTACTCCAGTCTGACAGATCCAGACACAAAAAATAGTTGCCATCTTAAAAGACATTGTTAAATGTGGGGTTTAACCCGTTAAATGCTAAAGCAGCCTCAAACACGTAACATTGATCAAGCTGCTATGTATAGTTTGCATGTTCCACCTACAATTTCCCTGCATCTCCCGTTGTGATCCAGTCCAGGAAGTGTAACTAACAGGCGAGCCATGTCAGTATCAGCCAAACATGACTGGCTGACATCCATGTTGGCTGTCACTCAATGTATTATTGCTGTGAGCATGGAAACTATACAGTTGTCCATTTCAATAATCTGTCCAGCAGCCCCATAGCCTTCCAGCTTCACTGTGCCCTAAATGAAATTAAAGGAGCAGTAACCTTTTTTTTATGAAAATGCATATTTTATAGAGCATTTCCTGCTGAATAAAACAAGGTCACTCCCACTGCTGATAGATGTTTTATTCAAAATGTATAGCAGTTCAAATAATCAGGAAGTGAATTTACTTTGTGTTTACTTTCTGATTGTTCTAACTGACATGAAGTGACTCAGCAGTTTCTATCGCATTCTATGGACAACTGTATGTCTCTGACTTTCTTCTCCATTAGAATCTAACAGAAAAACTAATTACAATTTGACCACTAGAGGGCACTGCTATTGTAAAAAAACATGTGTTTAAACTGGGATAACTGGAAATATAAATCTCTCGGCAGTGGGAGTACCTGTAGACTTCTTGTAACTGTCATGTCTACCTCCATGAATGGTATCCAGGACTAATCCTGAATAAGGGTACAGACACAAAATTCATTGGGACCATTAGGATATTCTGGACATAGTAAAGCAAGTTGAGTTTTATTATTAGTACGTGTCAGTTCTCCTTGAAATGGATATATATATATATATATATATTTACATTTTAGGAGCTATTGAGGTTGATGTACTAAAAAGAGATGCACTAAGGGGTGATGCTGTGGCAAAGTGTGTTTGGCAATGTGGAGCGATCATTGTGCCATTGACAATATGATACGTTTCGCGATATTCACTATGAATTTACTATAAAAGGGGAGGGGAGAAAATTAATCATTTGCATGCAAGGTTGTCATAATGCTGGTAATTTATTAGGGTGGGCAGACGGTGGTAGCAGAGAGATGTGTTCAGACTTCAGTACCACAGCCACCATCACTCGCTAACCCTTCCAGTGGCGTAACAATAGGGGTAGCAGGGGTCGCACCCAGGAACGGGCCTGTCACTCCAGGGGCTCAGCCACTCCCTGCAACCCCCCCCCAACCTGGCACCCGCAACAAGCTACAAGCTGAGGTCTGTGCCTTCTTTGGCACAGACCTCTAGCAGCTGAACTCCCTTTTCGGTACTCTAGTAATGTGTTGGTAGATGACATCATCTCCTAGCGCTTTGCATTACTGAAGAGAGGACCACGCGGGAGCTCCAGCTGTATAGAGGTGTGTGCAGAAGGAGGCACAGACCTCTCCTGCCATGCTGATGGACCACCAGGGAGGTAGGAGGTGGACACTGAGGAGGCAATGTAGTGGTGGAGATTGGGGGTAATGTGGTGATTGGGGACAATGTGGAGGTGGCCAATGGGGGGGCAATGTGGAGGTGGCCAATGGGGGGGCCAGTAGGGGGCAATGTGGTCAGGGGGCCCAATTTTTGCACCAGGGCCTGGTGGCTTCTATTTATGTCTCTATCAGTGCCATAAGAATGTGCAATAAAAAGCCATTCTGTACTTACTGAACCAACTGATCAGTGGGCTATCCACCTATCAGCTCTTTCAGGTAAAGAGAGGAAGTATAGTGAAGAAAAGAGGTATTGCTTTGACAACACAGAAGAGGCTTTTAAGATTTGCAGTGTGGGCATCCAGAGTAGAAAGTAGAGGATACCAGAAGCATGGAGGATACGCTGAGTGACAATTAGGGTAAGTTTCAAACCATGGAGAAACATTTATAGCTCAACGGATAATAAGGAACATGTGATATGAATTCCATACATCTTAACATAAGAATAACCAATGGGTAATTCTTAGCAGCCCAGTCACAGTTATTAATGACTCCATTAATGCCATTTTTACTCAGTATGCCTCAGCTTATATATAAACTATTGCACTCAACCTCATTCTTCAGTATACATTCACCAGCTGTATACAACTTCTACACAAAGTATCAATATCTCCAAGTGCTCTTAGACTGAAAATTATATTATAATAGGATACAGACAACTTACACAACACCACTAACATCCCTATTACAGAAGGAGATGAATCAAGTAACTGCTATTGTCAAAAACAATTCTTAACCCCAATCAATACCTCACAATGTAATTCCAGTCAAGTGCCTCAGACTTGTACATTTCATCAATATAAAAATCAAAATATTGAAGCATTCTGTAAAAAAATATATTGAGGACAGTTTGACCTAATTACTTACCACAGGTTAGTATGCCATCTTTGTACCCTCGACTTTTGTCCTGCTTGCTCAGAAGAGAAATACATTTTGTTTCATAAAATATATTTTACCTGAGGAACTCAACAGCAGGTATGGAAACACCAATCATGCAGGAGAACTTGGGGGTACAAAGACAGCGTACTAACCTATAATAAGTAATTGGGTCATACTGTCCTCTTATTAATTACTATACTTTTTCACAGAAAGCTTCACTTTGTATCGGTGAAGTGTACAAGCCTGACGCACTTGACTGGAAGCACATTGTGAGGCATTGATTGAGGTTAAGAATTGTTTTTGACAATAGTTACTATTTTCATCTGGTATAGATGTACTAGATGCTAGTGGTGCTGTGTAAGTTGTCTGTATCCCATTATAATATTACTTTTGATCTAAGAGCACTTGGATATATTGACACTTTGTGTGGAAGTTGGATACAGCTGGTGAATGTATAGTGAAGACTGAAGCTGAGTGCAATACTAGTTTTACAGATGGTTTGATTCGCCTTTCGGCACAAAAACTTCTTCAAATGGCAAGCATGATGTCAATCAGTATACGGCACTATTGGCGCCCCCTGTTTGGTTTCTATATTTCCATGTGATTTGCATCATGAAAGTAGTATTTTGGGTGAGCAGCCAGAGCATCCCTTTTCAGGAGACATTACAGATGCTGTCATATGGAGCAGCTTTAATTCCCTGAGTTCAAGGACTGGTTTGCATATATATATATTTCCAGCTGATATATATGTGAGTAGTGCTTTAATGGTGGTAGTGTGGTGAGATCCTCAAATTAGAAGATATTGCACAAGAAGTGCCTCCTTTTTCTTCTGTTTTGTTCCTGCAATAGTTTGTTTTTTTTGTATACTGGTTAGCTCAGGTATACTCCCAGTTAAAGTGGTACAGGCAAGCAGAGTCATTAAGAAGTGTAACTGGGCATTCTAAGATTTATCTCACGGGTTATTCTTTTGTGAAGATTTATGGAATTCATATCATCTTATTATCTGTTGAGCTAGAAAAGTTTCTCCTTGGTTAGAACCATTTACTGTACACCAATCTTCATTCAGCTTAGCCTCCGTGTTTCCGGAACCCTCTTTCTATTGCCCACACTTCAGATTTAAAAGTTCTCTTCTATGGTCTCAAAGCAATAACTCTTTTTTTCACCAACTGTCACCTGTCTATCTGAATCAGCTAATAGGTGGATAGCCCACTGGTCAGCTGTTTCAGTAAGTATTGAATGGCTTTTACTTTTCTAACCCTTTCAGTGCAAAAGGGGTGAGCAATGCCAGGGACTTGCACAGACATTTTGGGGGGCAGGGGCTCAAATGAAAAAAAGGGCACTTCTCATAATTATTATTATTTTTTTTTGTTAAAAGGGCACAAGGGCACTTTGGACAAAAAGGGCAGGTGCTCAAGCCCCCCTTGGTGTCTATGTGTGCACGTGCCTGAGCAATGCACATCCCTATAGCACTAAAAGGGTTAAAGGAGCACAGCTTATGTCACTTCCCTCCAGCAGAGACTGCAAACTTCCCTCTGGCTCCACAGAGAGCAATAGCGTGATCCCAGCTTCACCAAATTCTGTGCTCTGATGTTGAGACTGAACTCCAATAGCATAGGCTGCTATCAGAGTTCAGTGCATGTGACAAAGCTCTATACTAACTTATAAACACACCCACATGATTAAGAGATTGGCTCATTAAGCTGCATTTCAATATTCCTATGAGCCATTATCAGAGTCACTGCAGAATCATAACCCTGGTGAAGGCATGACAGATTCACAGGGATGCGATGGTAAAGACATCTTAGTTCATATGGTGAGATATAATTGAAACAAATACTTCCGTCACGTTACCAGACAGGCCACTTTTTGACCATTAGTGCATCTCCTCACCAGAGTAATTCTTGGACCAAAAATTCACAACAGTGAACAAATAAAAATTCACCAAATTTTCATTGATTTAAATGGCACTTTTAACCAAATAATTATACAAAAAAATCCTGAAAAAAGGTACTACTCAGATAATAATATGTATGAGGAATAACTATGTATATCATACATAAGGTGCTCTAGTCCTACGGCATACAATAGAAAAAAAACAAAAAAACAAAGTAGGACTTATACCAGCACTCCACCTCTATTACTAGCAATAACCACCATATCAAATTATATAAACAGTATTTATTAGTAAAATCCCAAATACTGAATCATATAAATAAAAAATTGAGTTAATAAAACCCTACAATATCTCCTGGGTATCGTACAGTCTGCACATCCCAGACACAACCCACCCTATACATCCAGCCACCCACCCCACCAAAAACAATAAAGCACTGGCGCCAGTGTAAATAGCTAGTGAAAAAAAAACGATGTAACACCATGAAAAAATATGAAAATGGATGAATGAAATAAATTATAAAATAGCAGGGAATATTATCCTATTCTCATGTTCACATTGTCAGCCATATTGCTATTGGGGGCTATTATGACATACGGGGGATATTACACTGCCCACCACACAGAAAAGGAATGTAGTCAGTGGGGTGCCTTCAGGGGAGCCTAATAAACAAATGCTCACATGAGGAAAACACACACACTATATGTATCAGCATTTCTGAAAAACTAATTTGTTTGATAAAATATAAAGTATTTCGCAAACAAAAATACATCATTTCCACTAATAAAAGTAAAAAATATGTTTGTTAGTACATACTGAAAATCAGCATTTTTTTTTCAATATTTGGTATGACCACCGCTTGACATATTGAGTGCTTTAAAGGGATAGTAATGTTTCACAAAAAAGCAGCTCCAATTAATCTTTATAGTATTTAGGTCATGGAGAGTGCTTTCTCAGTAGTGACAGAGTTTTTAGTCCAAGAGTAATTGAATGATAAATTATACACCTCCTGCCCCTTTAACCTAATGTAAGCCACCTCTCTCAGATATGGAATCTGGTCCCTTGACCAGACAGGTCATAACAAGGGACAGTCTTATTACTGTGAGCATAAAGAAAACCCTGTCCCATTGACAGGTATTTCCTTATGATCACTGAAAATTGTCCCTCTCTGTGATCCATCCAGACAGTCTTGTTGCTCTGAGGGGAGCAGTGTTACATCAGTAAAAGGGGTGGGAGGGGGATACTTTATCATTCAATTACTCTTGAACTACAACTCTGACAGTATTGACATAACACTCTCCATGGCACAAATACAATGAAGATTAATTGGAGCTGCGTTTATTATGAAACATTACTATCCCTTTAACTCTGTCTGGCAATGATTCTGCAAGTTTGTGCAGAATTTTACCATTCCCATTATTCCAGCCTCCTTTGAGCATCCCAGAGAGTGTCTAGAGATGTCACAGCGTGTTTTGGCTTATCCCTTTTAAAATTATCTCAATGATGTTTAATGAGGTTGCGGTCCGGTGACTGCAGTGAGAAAGCCGTGCACATTAGCACTCCTTGCTCTTCCTTGGACTTCTGGTATACCTGGCACAGCTTCTGAGTGTGTTTGGGATCATTATCCTGCTGAAAAATGAATCCTCTTCCACAAAACTTTAAGCCAGAAGGGATGGCATGCCTCTACAGTGGTACTTCTCTTTGTCTAGTTACATATAGTTAAATAGTAGTTTAGGTTGAAAAAAAGACTTGCGTTCATTGAGTTAAACACTTTTCCTATTCTTATTTACCGCCGTTGATCCAAAAAAAGGCATTTCTGCTTTGAATGGGGAGGGGGGGGAGAATCTTTCTTGACTCCAAATGGCAATCACATTTCTCCTTGGATCAACAAGCACTAAATAAATATTAATCCCAATGTTAACATACATAGCCCTCTATGCTCTGCTCATTTAAAAAAGTATCCAGGCCCTTTTTAAAGGCATCTAATGTATTCGATAGCACCACCTCCTCAGGCAGTGAATTCCATACCTTTATTGTCCTTACCGTACAGAATCCCTTTCACTGTTGTAGATTAAATCTCCTTTCCTCAAGTCTTAGCAGGCGACCCCTTGTCCTGTGTACTGTTCTGTTAATGAACAGGTCTTTGGAGAGCCCTTTGTATGGGTCCTGAACATATTTATATAGTGTTATCATATCCCCTCTAAGATGCTGTTTCCCTAGTGTGTGCAAATGTAACTTTTCTAGCCTTTCCTCATAACTAAAATTTTCCATTCCCGTTTTTTATAGCCCTACTCTGCACTTTCTCCAGTTCCAAAATGTCCTTTTTCAGAAAAGGTGCCCAGAATTGAACAGCATATTCAAGGTGGGATCTTCTTACCATGGACCTGTAACAAGGCAGAATAATATCTTCCTCCCTTGAGTCAACACCCCTTTTAATACATGCCAATATCTTATTGGCCTTTGCAGCTGCCAGCTGGCACTGCATGCTACTGCTAAGTCTGTTGTCTACCATTACTTCCAAATCCTTTTCATTAGTGAATTTCCCCAAAGAAACACCATTTAGACCATTTTTATTATTATACCCATAATGCATAACTTTACACTAGTCTATATTGAATCTCATTCGCCTGCCCTGTTACCACATTTTTCCAAATCCTCTTGTAACAAAGAGACATCTAGTTCAGATTTTGTCATCTGCAAACACTGATACATGGCTCCCTATGCCCACTGGGAGATCATTAATAAATTAAAAAGAAGAGGTCCCAGGACAGATCCCTGAGGTACTCCATTTATCTTGTTTGTCCAGTCTGATAACTTTCCATTTACCACCACTCTTTGCAGTTGATCTTGTGCAAGTCACCAACTTTAGAATAGGCAAAGTATCCCCATACCTGAATATTTCCTGCACAATATTTGTAGGTTTTACACACTGTGGAGTTAGCCTCTAATGTGGCTGTCTCCCCACATGGAAGTTTTGAAAATGTATAAGCAATATGGTGTGTGAAGAGGATATTCATATAAATGTAAATTTCACATATATATATAACAAAGAGATAAAAATTGATTTGTCTCAGTGTTAAATAATGTATTCCTGAATAATAAGTGTCAACTGAGTATAATATTCTACTCCTTTTTAATAAATTATCAGATAAAACCAGTTGATGATGGTGGACATGCCCTGTAGAGGTACTCCAATGGTCACCGTACTGGTATTCTGTATTTCTACACAGACCCGATTAGCATGTAGAATTAAAAAATAATATACAATGTATTAAAGGTTAATATATATATGCACCTATCTGAACTCACCCATAGACCACTGGGTAGATATGTTCTTTGACTTAGTATCTCTAGAGAGGTGTCATGATACATGCAACTCCACAATGTCCAGTTTTGTCTCCACTTGGACCTCATGGCCAGACTTCTGTGCTAATACACTATCCACCCTCCTCTAACTCTAGGGGGTCTCCTGTAGCCCTGTACTAAGGCATTTTTAATGTCATAGGGTTTGTTTTTTTTGGCATGTACTAAGTTGTGCCACACAACTAGCTTACTTCGCTGTCCCCACAGGCAAGATGCCCAGCACACATCATATCTCTCACTCCACTCATATCTCTATGGCTCTCTGTCCTTTCTTTTTTCCTGCCTTGTCCCGCTTTCCCCCACTTCAAGATTCAAATGTATACACTTCAAATGTATACAGAGTGACTGACTTTACCTGGATACCTTGAGTTGGTTTATCTGTTTGATCATTGTTGCGTTTTGAGACATTGTACCTATTCAATACTAATTATCGTTTTCTCGTATATACCCTATACATTAATTTGTTGCTTTACTCTGTACGATGCCTACTGTCTTAATAAGGAAAAATTTTTAAAAAATGGAATGCAAAAAGTTTGGCACTCACGTGACTCTCATCAGACTTGTATATATACCCGCTCCACCACTCCGGGTGCAGTTGTATGTAGGTAATGACATTTTCAACCATGGGTGCATTTTCATTATCTACACACTATATATATATATATATATATATCTACCTATATATATCTATATATATATATATATATTTTATTTTATTTTTTACACTTTATATGTTGACACACTTTATCAATGCTTCAGGTCACAAGAGTGCTGTCTGTCAGCATATGAACTGTATGTATTACTTACTCTTTTGATGTGCACCCAGGTCAGACAGACTGTTTGCAGTGTGTGCAGTCATACACACACACATATCTGTTGATCATGTGGACATTGGATTACTATTATGCATGCTTTACTCTCACGTCCCTGCACTGCTCCACCCCTTGTCCTTGTGCATTTGCTGGACATTACTCAACTACACTGTGTTTTTTTACTGTACAGTGCACAACACAACTGATGGAGCTGTATGATGCCTTGCCTAAGCCCAGTCAGCTATCTGTCACCTAATATATTTAGTTCTTTTTTATTTTTGTTGTCTTATCACAGTCTTATCACAGTCTGTGCAAAAAAAATTATAACTGAAAAACAAAATCAGCATCTTCTTTCCCCAGACTTCCCCACCCAGCACAGAGACAATAACAGCAAGATCAGCAAGCAAATAGGTCCCCAGCTGCCTGTGTCATTCTAGTAACTCAATCTGCATTTTGGAGTATTATTTGGGGTCAACCTCCTTCCTCCCTTCTTCTCCCCAGAGTGCCCTCTGACTCTCCTAATACAGGGAACAAATGTCCTACCTAAAAGATTCCCTAAACTGAACTTCAATTCTCATATCTTCTCTAGCACAAACAAGGTGCTTCTACAAAATGGCTGCTGTGAGAGCCTGACACCCTTTTACATGGCTGTAGAAAACTTTTGTGTGGTGGAGAAACATTTTTCTTCCCATTAATTTCAATGGATGAAAAAGGCAGGAAAAAGCAGAAAAACAGCACTTTTTACAAGAAATTACTCACCAAGAGGAAAGTGCCGTTATTCGCCGTGTTCAGTCTGAGGCGAAAATTTTCCCCCATCCCTACTCTGTAATCCTTGGGGTAAACCAACTGCACCATGAGAGGGAAATAAAAATTATGAGATTCTCATTAGCATTCAATGGGTTAAAGGCCCAATTTATTTCAACTGGCATTTTTATTTCCGTCCTATGGTACAGTTCAGGGAAGGGCTGGCCTGGGGAGGCAATTGCCCCTCCTGGCCAGTCATATGTCTTGGCCTGTGGGCCAATGCCTTACTTAGTCTCCCACTTTCTGCTGTAAATAGAACTACAATAGTGATACCCCAGAGCTTACAATTGAAAGGGAGCTACACAAGTGATACCACAGAGCTACAATCTAAGTGGAAGTACACAAGTGATACCCAAGAACTTACAATTGAAATTGAGCTACACTAGTGATACCACAGAACTACAATCCAAATGGAGCCACACTAGTAGCATAGTCTGTTTCACTTATAAGATCTATGGTATCACTAGTGTAGCTACTTAAATTGTAAACTCTGTGGTATCACTAGTGTACACCCATTTTAACTGTAAGCTCTGTAGTATCACAATTGTAAGCTATGTGGTATCACTTATGTCACCACAGGGGGTGGGCTGGGAGAGTGGGCTCAAATGATAATAGAAATGGGCCACTTGATTGAATTTGTCCCCCGGGCCACAAGTTGCCAGCCCTCCCCTGGTACAGTTCGTTTGCTCCAGGGAATTTTGAGGCTGGTATATTAACCCTCGGAGTACAAAATAGGTATCCAACCCATAACGTCGCAATGAGTTGGACACCCTTCTGTCTCTCAAAGGATTAAGAAGAATAGGAACAATTCTGGAGCAAACCTGCACCATAGGGAACAAATAAACATTCCCCCAAATTCCCATTGATTTAAATGGGGCTTTTAAACCATTGGATGCTAAAGAGATCTCAAACGCATTGCAAAGCAACACAGTGGGGACCTCTGTGGTATTCAGTGGGTATTAAATGTCCAAGTTAAATCAATGAGAAATTGTATTTCTCCCCTATGATGTAGTTTTTTTGCTCCAGAATTACTCCACGTCTTCCTAGTCCATCAGCCCCGATGTGCACTGAAGGATCTAAAATGACTTAAGTGCATTTGTTCCCTAGCAGCATCCTAATATGAGGCTGGAAGCAGATATTGAAATTCACAGCATTGTATAACTTCTGTCTGTTAACTCAGTGCTAATAAATTGTTAGCAATGAATGTATCTGGCTGGTACGAACACTTAGCAAACAGTTTTATGTTTAGTTCACCATTAATCTTATTTGTAGCACAACTAGACCCAACCTTTCTGTGTACTCCAGGCCTCTGTGTCAGCACCATATGCATCAATTACCCATTAATGTGCTGTGATTGTGCACTTACTGTGAATATTAGAGGTGTTCTAGCCGTAAATGTAAAATATTGTAACAATAGCCAGATATGAATAAACTGGCTTAATATTCATAGCAGAAGGTTATGGTTTTGAAGGCACTGTACAAAAGAAAACAGAACCGCAAACAACACAGGTGGTGTACCTAAAGTGGCAAAGTGTTTAGAGAAGGATAAGTAAGTTAAATTACTTGAATGGTCTATTAAATTCAGATGACTCCAAGAGCATTTCGCAGCAGAGTTCTATATTATCAATCTGCTGCCTGAATACTCTGGAGGCATACATTACACTGTACTGACTGAATACTCCACTGCAGGGCAAGATTTTCTGCCCAGACAACTCTTGTTACTCTTGTCTCATCCATTCCCCTCCTCCTATCCGTCACATGACCCCATTCACAGTCCCATACCTTTAGTCTATAACAAGGATGTCCAAGTTCAGTCCTCAAGGGCCACCAACAGGCTAGGATGTAAGGATTTCCCTGACTACACACAGTTGAGAAAATCAGTGGATCATTCGTTGTGATTGGGCCACCCGTGTTCAGACAGGCAAATATTTAAAGGGATAGTAATGTTTCACAATAAAAGCAGCTCCAATTAATCTTCATAGAATTTGGGCCATGGAGAGTGTTATTTCAATACTGTCAGAGTTGTAGCTCAAGAGTAATTGAATGATAAAGTATCCCCCTCCCACCCCTTTTACTGATGTAACACTGCTCACCTCAGAGCAGCAAGACTGTCCGGATGGATCACAGAGAGGGACAATCTTCAGTGATTACAAGGTAAAACCCTGAAAAACCTGTCAAGGGGGGCAGGCAGGGTTTTCCTTATGATCACAGTAAGAAGATTGTCCCTTGCTGTGCACTGTCCGGTCCCAGGACCAGATTGCACATCTAAGGGGAGGCGGCTTACACTAGTTAAAAGGGGCGGGAGGGGAATATTTTATCATTCAATTACTACTGAACTACAACTCTGACAGTATTGAAATAACACTCTCCATGGCCCAAATACTATGAAGATTCATTGGAGCTGCTGTTTTTGTGAAACACTACTATCCCTTAAATCCTGGTTTGTTGGTGGCCCTTGAGGACTGGGCTTGTACACCCCTAGTCTATAACGTGCAGGCACACAAAAAAAAAAAAAAGCTTTTGACCCCTTGGCTGCTGGAGAAAGTTCCAACACATTTCTACTAAATGCATTAGAGTCCTCTCTAGCATCCAAGGGGTTAAATCAGTGATTCTAAGTTCCGTTCTTGAAACAAAACAGGCCAGGGGTTCTGAATAACCCTAATTAAAGGGATAGTAATGCTTTGAGTGCTACGCAATGCGTTGAATACTCCTCTGGTACTCAAACAGTTAATATATAGTAAAAATTATATTGTAAAGTTTATCCTCCTGAGTACAACAAGGGTACTTTCACTGCTGAGAGGTGTTTTATTCAAAATATATATCTGCTCAAACTTGAATTTGTTTTAGGTGCAGTATCTCAATGGCCTGAAATGTTACTGTGGCGCTGTTTCTACATCATTCTATGGAAAGTTCTAGTCAGTTGACCATAAATTTCCATAGAAAGGTGCAGCAACAACACCACTGTAAAATGCTTCAGCAGATATAACTTTTGAATAAAACACCTCTCAGCCATGGGAGTACCCTTGTTGTACTGATAAGGATAAACCTTACAATATGAATTTTACTATATATTAACTACCACCCAACACAATCTTTAGCTTCACTAAGTTCCCATCTGGTGACTAGCTGCTTAGTAGCGCTAGTCGACAGAATAATTACCTTATTTAATAGAGTTCTGCTCTTTTCCCCGGCTGACAGGCTGGACAGAGCGCGGACATCTTGCCATTGTGACGTCCGCGCGCCTGCACTGTCAGTCTCAGCCGGGTCTAGGAGGCGTTGCTAGGAGCCATTTGGACTGACAGTGCAGGTGCGTAGACGTCACAAGCTCAAGATGTCCGTGCTCTGTCCTGCCTGTCAGCTGGGGAAGAGAGCAGAAATCTATTAAATAAGGTAATTATTTTGGCGACTAGTGCTACTAAGCAGCTAGTCGCCAGATGGGAACTAAGTGAAGCTAAAGATGGTCGGATGGTAGTTCCGCTTTAAGTGTTACTATTCCTTTAAGTACAGACATCTCAATGTCAGTGAATTAGCCACTGATTAGTCATCTGAGATTAAACATGGAGATCTTGTAAAGTTAAGGGCTCACACCAAGAATAACGGGTTAAATAACAGCCAGTAAATGGTGGATGGGTGTGGCCAGCACAGCTAATGCATCTTTCAAAATATGGCACTCTAGGCACTTAGCTACTTTACCTAATGGGAAATCCAGCACTGATCATATACATATACTCATGCACATACACATATAATGTGTTGAACCACCACTTGCGCTGTAGTTTCCTTCTAAACTGGGTGCTGTAGAGGTACTCTTAATTCCAAATAAGGGTGAATACTTTCAGGATAAATCGACAATAAATATACAATGTTTTGTCAAGCCAATGGAACAACATCACAGCCCTTATTTACATTAGGATTGTATTCACTGAATCGTGATGAAAACAGAAGCAAGGATAGCCAAAAACTGGAATTAGAATTCTGCACATGCACAGTCTCTAACAAATACAAATGCTGTGCGTGCACAGCAACTGACCAAAAAGATAAATTCTGCACATTCAGAATGTCTTCAGTAAGGAAATATCCAAAATCCCACAACATAATCTAACAGTGGAGGATAGCATGACCAAATGCAAAAACACAAAAATAAAGACTGATACACAGAAAAGTATACAAAGATCCCATCCTAAATAATAATTCGCTAAATGTACGTTTGTCAGAAGCTGTCATGTGCAGTACAGTCGGATGCGCGCACTGCAGTCATGCTCAGTACAGACTGCCTGGTGGGACACAGGGGGGAATTTGAAGTCTACATTGTTGTCCTACTATACAGGTTGTTCAGTCTTACTCTATTGTTTTTCATCTCTTCTAAAAAAAGTCTACTGTATCTATCTGAGTTCTGCTCCAGTGTTCTGCAGTGTGCTGCTGGCTACTATTAGATTAAAAATGATCACTTTATTGGCTGAGCGGTTCTAGGATGCAAGCTTTCAAGACAAATAGGTCTCGGATTTGAGTTTTACTTTAAAACTCATGCACATTATTTTAACGTTTAAATTCTACTGGCAGTAATATTCTTATCAGTAAGGACCATGAATTATTCTCTAGACTCTAGTAAAGTCTCTTTGAAGTGGACTAGAAAATGCAAACAAGATTAATTACCTTTTTCATTCTCCAGTGAATTCCAGTACTGAGCCAGAGATAGCTAAGTCTAGAGAATGTATGGTTTAATTCTCCATGCTCCAGAGGGGTGCACAACCCATGACTTATAATGAGTGTAACGGAACACAGAGAACTTGAAGGGAAACGGAGGACTACTAGTGTTCAGACCAGGTATGGCATTGAATCACCACCAAATCCACTACCCCTAGAAAAAGGGAGAGAGAGAGAAGAGGAGATGAGAAAGAATGAGAGAGAGAAAAATGAGAGAGAAACAGAGAAAAGGAGGAGAGAGAGAGAAAGAATGAGAGAGTCAAGAACATCAACTGTAGACAAAAGCAAAACAGTCTAAGGGAAAAAACCAGAGCAAGTGATCAGGGAAAGAGAGCAGAGGAAACAGAGAGAAGGAGACTGGCAGTGAATGTCAGCCACCCACCTAGTCTGAGACACTCCAGCCAGCGATGTAAAACAAGCTATGGTCTAAACCGGAGCAGACAGAGAAGAGCCAGATCAGAACCAGAATCATAGTCAGAGTGGATGCTAAAGTCAGGACTTATGCGGTAGCTGCAGGACAGAATCAGGCAGCAAGCCATAGTCAAAAGGGAAAAACTGGATTAAAAATGGAGCAGTCAAGAGGAGAACAATATTGGAGTGCAAATAGAGGGTCAATAAGCAAGCCAGATAAACAGTAGACAAGGTAAACTACAATGCATGTAATAGATCATAGAACGGGCTCCCACGATAACTATGAGACCCCAACAAGTACTGGGACTGTGCGCTGCGTGAAACCAAACTCGGAGCAGATTAGGACTGATCAGTGAAATAGCAAGCGGCTCTAGTTAGTATATAAGAAGCAACACCCCCCAGTATAGGAGAAGGAGAGGTTGGATTCAGTGGTAGGACAGAGTAAGGCCCACAAAATATAAATATATATATATAGCGGAATATATATATATATATATATATATATATATATATGCACCAGATTTAACTTTTTCCTGAAGAAGGAGTGATCTACTCCGAAACCCGTTGAAATACTCATCTCCAAGAGAGAGATCAAAGTCCCAAGCCGGGAACAAAGACCTGAAAGGAAAAACTGCACCATCGGGATGGTTCTCCTCAACACCGCACACACATGATGGGACCTGAGGCAGAATTGGGACTTGGCACAAAAGTGGCTGTCGGATTGATGAGCATTACAACAAGAAGCCATCTGGTGAGCAAACAGCTATACTTGTAATATAGATGTCCTGCAACAAGAATCTATTTGGTAAGTGCACTATCAAAGGGGGGAAATTAGACTTGTGCACAGCAAAAAAAATTGTTAAAATTCTTTTCGGACAAACTTTTTTTTTAATTCGATGGGTCTGAAATTTGGACCGGTCCCGTTCGATTCAGTTGAAATTCGGGTAAGAACTGAATTATTCGTCCGAATTTGCCATGCTTTTAAAAATGCACTACTTTTAAATTAGATGGAACAAAGATGACTTGCTGTGGCAATAAGGCAATTTTGCTGGATGCCTGCCTACACAACAACTGTCAGATTGGCTGTGTATCTTAAAATAAATTATCTCCTGATACTGGCAATAAGGCACTAGACTGGCACTGGACTGGCTAATAATTGGCTTTTTAGGACACTCTCTCTCTGCTTCTTCTCTCTGTCTGAATTCAAACAACCGAGTAACAGGAAATGCAGGCTGTCTGGGTGTTTGTGTTATTAGTCCAACCACAATCATGAAACAAAGAAGCTCATTGGACTACAGAAGAAACCCACCATGTAAGAAAGAAGCTAACTGGACTAGAGACGGAGGGAAAGTAAAGCACGCACCTGGGAAGCGCATTGTCCGAATTTTTTAACGAAATTCGGACTTAGGACTGTTCGTATTCTGAGTTTTTTCAAATTTGAACCTTGCTATTCAATTTGGTCCGAATGACCCCCTATTCGTCCGAATTCCGAATTTTAACAAACCGATTCGCACAAGTCTAGGGGAAATAATAGAACTCCCCCATATATGCCACGCTCCGACTAACTTATTCTGTTTGCCTCGACTTTACTGTCAATCAGTATCTCCATTCCCATATTGCAACTCAGAGACTGTCCCTTTTGTTTTACCTGCAGACTCAATATCTATTTGGGCTGATATATTCATCTGCTGCACTTTCCTATATAGCCCCCGGATTTGAATATACTCCCATTTATTTTACTCACTTTTTCCTATTTTTATTTATTTATTATCATCTCCAATTACGGTTACCATTTTTAATTCATTATTTTTCAATTTTTGTCTTATTTTATCTTATTTCACTCCAATTTGTTTACATCTTACCAATCTCTGGATTGGTATTAGTAGCTACTTTGTATTTTTGAAATTTTCTTTTATTTGGATAAATACCCATTTATATACATCTGCATATGTATTTATATTTTCTTATTCTGCTTGTACCAATAAATATTTACGGTTCTATGCATCTTGTATGCCCATTTGATATGTGAATATCACTTCTTATTTAGTAGCTACACTTAGTCCGCTGGTGCCCTGTCTCTTTCTTTTCTTCTTTCCAATCTTAAATTGAAACCTGGAGAAGAACAGTGCCCATCTGCCTTGACGTGGTGTCAGGTGCTTAGCTGATTGCAGGCATGTTAGATTCTTGTGATCATTGTCAATGGTTGTAGGCATCTTATATTCCTTTAAGAGTATAGTAATTCCTCTACAGCCAACTTAATGGCAAGGAGCTCTCTATTGTGTAGAAAAGGGAAGACGCACTCATGGAGGAAACTTTCTTCAATATAAAATCCTTTTTATTTCAATGCAATCAAAAACAGCAGACAATAGAGAACAAAAACTCAATGTCTCACGCGTTTCGTACTAAACGTACTTAACCATTGACACACTTAATTAGATCACATGCACTACTTTTGAACTGTGCAATCACCATACATCATGATCACCTAAACCAATCAAGAAAGAATATTACCGAATGCTAAATACATTCTAATTTAAAGAAAATGTTTCTATTTGTTATTTGAAAGGGATAGTAATACTTCAAAATTACTATCCCTTAGTTTGAAGCCCTTAAAAAACTGAATTAAATGGCACCAGCGGCGTCTCTCAAACCTTTATAGTTTGCGAGATAGCCGCTTTTAAACTTTGCTCTCCCCTGACGTCAGTGTTCTTGCTGCAGAAGGGGAATCCGTTCATTGAATCAAGTGGAGGCTCTTCAGCAGAGGGAGATCTCGTTATAGAAGAAACGATCCTTCACTAAAACGGTCTTCTACATGTGCTTGGTAAAGGATCTTGTCTTCCATAATGAGATCTCAGCTCTGCTGAAGAGCCTCCGCTGGTCCCGGGACCGGATTTCCCTGCTGCAGCAAGAACGATGACGTCAGGGGAGAGGCAGAGGAGAGCGAAGTTTAAAAGCGGCTATCTCACAAACCATAAAGGTTAGAGAGATGCCGCTGGTGGCATGTAATTCCGTTTTTAAAGGGCTTCAATATAAGGGATAGTAATTTTGAAGTGTTACTATCCCTTTAATTCGTACTCTTTCCTATGTACTGATTGCACCTGGGCAAAAAGCAAGCACTAAGCAATATCCAAAATCTTAACAAAAATTACCCATAACATAATTACTACATATCTCTATTACAACTAGTACCATACAAACTTAATCGAGAATATCAATTGCAATCTCATAAAATCCCTAGAGGATATACAAGTTTAACTGAACGGATACAATTATATAGTATCCTTAATGAGCATGTCATTAGGTATACAACATAACATCATATTCTGTATTAAGTCCATTGGGAATACGACTTCCCAATGTAAATATTCAAAATACTTCTCTCTGAGACAGCCGAAGAGCCAAATCCCCCCCTCTAACTGACGGGACGATGTGTTCAATACCCTGAACCTGCAGAAAAGATATAGCTGACCTATGAATGGTACAAAAATACTCCAGTTCTTAACTGCCCGCATGAAATATTGCTTAGATGTTCTCTAACTCTCTCTAAGGAGCTCTCTATTACCAACATCGTAGTTTCTCTCTGCTGGGATGAATGTAAGGCTGTTGGTTAGCCTGGAGTTGTGGGAGGGCCGGTTGGAGACATTTATACCAGCCTCAATCCTTGCCTCAGGACTGAGCAGAGCTCCGACTAAGCTCTGTGTTACCCACCCAACCCATCCCCCTTTTTCTCAGCTCTACCAATTAAACTCTTTTTCTTAAACATGTGGGCCCACTCTTAGGCCTACTTTACAGGTCGGAATGGGCAATAGTCATCCAACATACACCTTATCATCATAGTCTCTCCTAGGCCTGACCACAAATGTTAGATTTAGTGTCACTTTGCAATAGGATGGCTCCAGTTCCATCTTAAGAGGAATTGACCTAGACGACAAAAGGTTTGGAGCGATATGGATAATGTAGTACTGGGGCTGTTGTGAACACCTATTTCAGAACGAAAGAAAGAATAAGAGAGAGAGAGAGAGAGAATAGCAGTGAGAGAATGAGAGAGAGAGAGAAGAGGAGGTGGTAAAGAATGAGAGAGAGAAGAGGAGGAGAGAGATATAACAAAACCAGTAGTAGAAAAAAGCAAAAAAAGGCTATGGGAGAGAACCAGAGCAAGTGATCAGGGAAATGAGCACAAGGTAGAACAGAGAGTGGAGGGGACAGAGAGAAGGAGACAGGGAGCAGAGAACTTCATGCTACCCACCTAGTCTGAGACACTCTAGCAAGTGAGGAAGTCAAACAAGCTGAGGTCTAAACCGGAACAAATAGAGAAGAGCCAAACCAGAACCGAAAGCGTAGCCTTAGTGGACCAATAGGATAGCTGCAGGACAGAATCAGAAAGGAAAAACCAGGTCAAAACAGAGCAGTCAAGTGGAGTACAATATCAGAGTGCAGAGGGAGGGTCAACAAGCAAGTCAGATCAACAGAAGACTTGGTAAACTACAATGTGGGTAATACCTCATAGAATGCGTGCCCACAACAGTAGGTGGCCAGTTTAAAAATAGAAGGCAACCAATAAAAGAACTGGCCTAATGCCAATAGCAACCAGGAAAGGAGAACCAAGACAAGTGGCTAATGTTTCCTTTTTTTTCTTTTAAAGTGGCTAAGCAGTGGTGGTTGTTCCTCTTCAACCAATCAGCATTTTCATTTTCCAGCCACGCCCACTGACAGCAATCCAAAAACACTTAGGATTTTATCTATATAGATATACATACCTGTATACATGGTAGCACAGCCACTGAACAAATATGTAATGTTTCAACATTTTAGCTTGGAGTTCAGCCTTTTAACTACATAATTTTGATTCGTTTTTCTTTGTTAGCATTTGTGAAGAGACATTTAAGAAAAAATGTAAGACAGAGCTTGTTATTCATTTCTTAATGTTTCTAATTTAGTTTCCTAGTGCTTCCATCAGTATAACTGCAGGATGCTCTGAATCAATGGTTCAGCTTGCTGCCTGTTAGCAAAGAAAAGTATTGAGAGGAAAGTGCGTACTTTAAATCAGTGTTAGAGTTTCCACATTTGCAGAGAGCCATAACAGGCAGCAATTTATTGTACTGGTAATGGCTGTGAATGTAAAAGAAAACATAGCTCAGGGTAGCCGTAAGATGCATTGGGCTGTATTCCATAAAAATAAATATGTTGAGTTGTGGAGGAAATGAAATGCTCCATAGGCAACAAATAAAAAAATGTCCATTTTACCAATGATTTCAATGGGTCTTTTAAAGGGATAGTAATACTTCATTTATGTAAGCTATAATATTGTAGGTATTAAAGTGGAACTACCACCATAGTTAACCTTTTGAGTGCCAGAGGGGTATGCAACACATTGAAAAGCATACCCCTCTATCACTCAAAGGGTTAAAGTTGTCCTGCAATAATTAGGCAGATGACGACTAGCTTAAAGGGATAGTAATGTTTCATAATAAAAGCAGCTCTAATTAATCATCATAGTATTTGGACTTTGGACAGTGTTATTTCAGTTCTGTCAGAGTTGTAGTTCAAGAGTAATTCAATGACAAAGTATCCCCCTCCCGCCCCTTTTACTGATGTAACACTGTTCAGCCAGATCAGAAGGGAGGTGCCCAGGTAGACTGCAGAGAGGGACAATCTTCAATTAAGATAAGGGAAAAACCTTAAAAACTTGTCAAGGGGGGAAGGGCTTTCATTGTTCTCATAGGAAGAAGATTGTCCCCTTCTGTTATCTGCCTGGTCTATGGACTGGATTCCACATCTGAGAAGAGATTGTTTACAGTAGGTAAAAGGGGGGGAGGGGAAACTTTGTTTGTGAATATCTCTTAAACCATAAAGGTTTGAGAGATAAGACTTATATCATTCTTCATGTTTTTTTAATGCCTACAAAATAAAATAAAGTTAAAACGAAGTATTACTATCCCTTTAATAATAATTATCTTACCTCTAAGAACTACATAATTCTAAAGAAATCCTTAATCTTCCGAGACCGGAAGCCAGATATCAGCTTGTCTGTGCGCCTGCGCTGTCAGTCACGTCTCCTCTAGGAAGCACTGCACTGTGCTGAAAGGCACCGGAAAGGGACTGATGGCGCAAGCGCGCACACTGCACTAACCTGGCCGTCAGTCTCCAAAGATTAAGGATTTCTTTAGAATCGGCTCATTCTGAGAGGTAAGATAACTATTGTTAACCTAGTCACCATCTGCCTAATTACTGCAGGGCAACTTTAAATATACCCCTCTGGCACTAAAGGGGTTAAAGTATGTATGCTTTTAACTTAAACATTTGTTTTTATTTTACAGCAAGAAGAAAGAAGGACAGATGATACAAGAGAAATTATACTTATCATGTATGTCTCTGTCTCCACCGCTGTGTGAGTCTGCTGAGGTGGCGGCAGGGACAGAATACTGTGCAACACCCCCTTCCTCTTCTTCTCCACGGGCCGATGCCTGTTCCGGTCTGAGGGAATTAGAACTGAGTCTGCCCTTCTATATGGGCAGCCTTACTTCTAATTCTCTCATTGGCTGGGATATGCTTAAGCATCTATAAAAACAAAAAAATTGGCTCTAATCAAAGAGGGATTTAACCCTTTGAGTGCCAGAGGGGTACACAACGCATTGCTTTGCAATGTATTGCTTACCCCTCTTGCAATCAAGGGGTTAACTTATATCCCCAAAAGGCTTCAGTCCTTTTGTATTCAGGGTAAATATGTATAAACCGAGTGCTTTGTCTTCATGTGCGATATAAATGTGCTGGTTTATTGAGCTCTCTAACCCCTCTATATGGACAGTCTCTGAAGTTTAACCGCACCTGCTTCAAATCACACAACAACAGACAATATTAACCCCTTAAGGACCGGCGCGCGCATGCGTGGCCAGCACTTGATGACCATGGAGCTTTTTTTTTTAATACTTCCGGTTCAGGGTTCCCAGAGCGGCGTGCAGCCGCGCCAGGATCCCTGAACTCCATGTCGTGCCAGAACCTCATTGGTCCTTAAGTGCCAGACCACCGTGATGGTCCTGCACGTCAATGGTCGCGAAGGGGTTAAAATCCAAAATAGTATACCTTTATTTCTTCTGATAATAACAATTTCTTTTCCCAGACCACACTGGACTGGAAGGGCAGCTATCAGGTTACGGCAAGGTGACAGATTTGATCGACATGTTTCACATACTAATGCTTAATTATGATGTAATCTGTCTTCCATCACTTCTGTTTATTTAAAAAAAGCAATCACCAATTGGAAAAGATGTAGCAACATTGTGTTTAATCCTTAATCCAATAGGTTTGGATGAGACATATATAGCAGGACTAGACTAATCAGTATGTATAACAAAACTGAAGTAATAATGTAACCATCACATATCCCTTGTTAATTGAAAAACCATTTGCAAATCTACAATAGTCACAACTGAGTGGCATAACTTTCTCTATATAGTTTACCCATACTTCGCGTTCGGTGACAAAGTCACTCAAACTACACCAAACCTGCCGTGACCAAACACGTGCTTGCAAATAGGTCGGCTAAACACCCCGCTATTAAAAGCAAAGTACCTCTGAGACTTCAAACAATGATTTGACCCTTATTCTTACACTAGCCAATATGGCTCATAACATTTGGTTTTAATAATAATAAACCAGCAAGTGTGGAGATGCTAAACCCCTTGAAAAAGTATTTAAAAACAATCTCATTGATGATGGTCAGGATAGAGGGGAGAAAGTATATACAGCTAGAATACAGAAAAACGTCATATATCAATGACTCCTCATTTTCTAACAGACAGAGCAGGACTCAAATAAAACAAATGAAACTCCTGTTCAACCCAGAGGGGTGTCTTGTTCCAAGAGTGAAGATCCAAAATGCTTTACGCATCTCCCAGCCAATCAGTTTAAAACTGATTGGCTGGAAGGTGCATCAGCATATCCCAGCCAATGGCTGTGAGAGAATTCAAAGTAAGGCTGCCCATTTATAAGGGCAGCCTCAACACTAATTCTCTCAGACCAGAGCAGGCATCGGCCCATGGAAGAAAAAGGGGGGGTGTTTCGCAGTATTTTGTCTCTGCCACCGCCTCAGCAATGAAGACAGCGACATATATGATAAGTATCATTTTATTATACTTATGGAAATACCACTGGATTTTGAAATATTAACATCATGTATTATTATTATTTTTATTATGTATTTTAAGAAGTGGCACACTAATACATACTTTATTAGTTAAAGTATGTATGCTTTTAACTTAAACTTTTGCTTTTATTTTACAGCAAGAAGAAAGAAGATACAAGAGAAGAAAGAAGACAAGATACAAGAGAATGGAGACAGAAGGAGACAGAGGATGACAGGTAAGTTTAACACAGATTTTTTAACGATCGGTGCTTGACAGTATGTCAGGCACCAATGGTTAACTTTTTTACTGTTAAGTTCCCAAAACTGTCGTTATTTAGGTGCTTTTTGGGAACTTAACTCACAAAACGGACGTTTGGATACAACGTCAGTTTTGTGTTGTAACGTCCGTTGTGCTTAATGATGGTAGGACATTTGAATACCGACCAAGACATTTTATTTTGTCGGTCGTATCCATTTTTTTACTCTAACATTTGGATGGAGCCCTTGGTTCCTTCCTTATGGAGCTGCTGGTCTGATTGAGAATTGTTCCATTTTGTAAATCAGCCCGTTTTTAACCCCTTAAGGACCGGCGGTCATGGGACATTTCCGTCCCATAATGACCGCATAGGGGCACTTTGACGCGCCGGTACACGTGACCTGTCACGTGTATCGGCGCGTCACTATGGGGCTTGAAAGAGATCGCTCCGATCTTGGAGCGGTCTGTTTCAGGCCCTATTTTTACTTACAGCGCTCCCGGTAGAGTGCTGTAAGTAGAAAGTACGTAATGTACCATGACCGTCATCGGTCCTTGAGTAGTTCAAGGACCGTGACGGTCCTGGTACGTCAAGGGTCCTTAAGGGGTTAATCAAAAGACACAAGGCAGATAATCAATTGTTTAGCCTGCTTGTTACTGTTTATTATTATTATTCTTTATTTATATAGCGCCAACTAATTCCGCAGAGCTGTACAATAGGGAATAGATATACAGAGGTATTAGATAGTACAATCAAATGTGGAGAACAGAAGGATCAAAGGGGTTTACCTTAACCCTTTGAGCGCCAGGGAGATATCCAACGCATTGCATTGCAATGCGTTGGATATCTCCCTGGCACTCAAAGGGTTAAATCTCCCACATTTATAGAGAGCTCTTTCAGGACTGGTTTCTAAGAAGCAACAATTTGTTCTACTGGTAACGGTTGTGAGTTAAATGAAAACATAGCTCAGGGTAAGTGTAAGAACCATTACATGCAGCTAACAGATTCCCATATTCTGCTTGCTCTCCCTTAGCAGAACCAGTAAATGTGACAGTTAATTCAGTCAACTAGGTGTGACATACATGGTTGGATGGAACAATTTACCATGGGAGCTTATTTTCTAGTGTGCTCAAAGCAAACAGTAGCCTTCTACCTAACCCCTTAAGAACCAAGGACGTACATGTACGTCATGGAGAGTACATGCCTAAAGGACCCATGAAGTACATGTATGTCATGGAATTCAGGGGTCCGTGTGCAGCTGCACGCCGTTCAGGGACCTCTGCTTTCGGTAAGACAAAAAAAAGCTCAGTGGTCGTTAAGTACTGGACACGCTCCCACGTGACTGGTACTTCAGGGGTTAAAGGAGAACTAACATTTCTTAAAAATACCCCCCCACACACACATTTATCTTACTATGGCCAGAAAATCCAAATCGCCCCTATCAATTCTGCTTTATTCAGTAACATACACTGTTAATGAGGCTGAAAGACATGCGTTCATCAAGTTCAGTCCATGGATATCACCCCTGTTGATGCAGGGGAAAGAAACAAAACAATGAAGCCATTTGCAATGTAGCCTCAAGTGAGTAAAAAAAAAATTTCCTGACTCCAAATATTTCCTTGGATCAACATCCTATCTGCTATGGAACCAACTGTCATAATTCTCAATATTGTTCTGAGCAAGAAAGGTCTCCATTACTTTTTTTTAAGGCAACTACATTATCTGCAAGCAGAGCAAACCAAGGCAAACAATTCCATTACTTTACTGCCCTTACTGTAAAACAATTCCCTGCATTAGTCGAAAGTATATTTCCTCTAGTCTTAATGGATGACTTCTTGTTTTTTCACTAACTTCTTTGAGTAAATAAAATAGCTCCTTAGAGAGTTATTTTGTACTGCGCTTGAATGCATTTGTAAATGGTAATCATATCCCCCGTTATCCATCTCTTCTCTAATGTGAACAATTCCAGTTTGGTTATTCTCATTATAACACAAATCCACTAATCCCTTCTTCAGTTTTGTTACATGTGTCTGCACTTTGTCCAGTTCAATAATGTATTTTAAGAATTGGTGACCAAAACTGTACTCTATATTCCAGATGATGCCTTACCAAGGATTTATATACAGGTAGAATTATAATTCCCATTTTGTTAATCTATGCACCATTTATACAGGATAGTACCCTACTAGCTCTTGCAGCTGTTGAGTACCACTGCACATTGCTATGAAGTCTGTTATATATCGGTGCTCCTAAATATTTCTTTAACAAGGATTCCACAAGTAGTTTTCCTTTTAATGTCTATGTAGCATATTTGTTTATGCAGCCCAAATGCATAACCTTACATTTATCGATATAACCCCTTAAGGACCGTGAGGTCCAGGGGTGGGTTGCACTGGAGGACCATTCAGGAGAAGTCAGTTTTAGGCTCTCCCAGTGATCACAGCGCACTTGTAGGCTTTCAGAGTGCTGAAAGTGAAAGCAGATCAACTGACTTCTTTCTTGTATTATGGAATACTTGGTGAATTGTTAGCAGTGGATCAAAGGTTATAGTTAGTATGGAGAGCTGGAGTGGGAATACTGCTGAGGAGGACAAAGCAAAAAAATCATGTGCTATATCCACATAGTCTATGACTGGCATTAGCAGGGACCTTAGGCAGGATTTATTTCTAAACAGAACGCCTATTTCCGGATAAAATTTGAATGTTAATTTGTCATTATGAAGACCCAAAGTGTGTTTGGGGTGAAGACACCTACCAATATATTCATGGGAGTCGACAGTGGCAAAGTTTCTTAAACAGTTTAAACTTCTCCATCTTAGCTCTCACTTCCCTACACATTTCTTTATTAAGCCACACTGGTCTTAATTTGCTCTCCTTGTATTTATTCCCTAATGGAATATATTGACCATAACAAAGAACATTTTCAGCCCTGAATGTCATGGAGGTAAACATGCCAGCTGCCAGCAGAACCACAACACACAACCCCCACCTGCTATATATGGTGATCTTAACACTTTAAGAACCAGAGGGATGTTCAACACATTGTTTAGGAATATGCTAAATTCCCCTTTTGTCCTTAAAGGGATAGTAACGCTTCATAGTAAAAGCAGCTCTAATTAGTCATCATAGTATTTGGACTTTGGAGAGTGTTATTTCAGTTCTGTCAGAGTTATAGTTCAAGAGTAATTCAATGACAAAGTATCCCCCTCCCGCCCCTTTTACTGATGTAACACAGTTCAGCCAGATCAGAAGGGAGGTGCCCAGGTAGACTGCAGAGAGGTACAATCTTCAATTAAGATAAGGGAAAAACCTGAAAGACTTGTTAAGGGGGGCAGGGCTTTCATTGTTTTCATAGGAATAAGAGTGTCCCCTTCTGTTATCTGTCTGGTCTATGGACTGCATTCCACATCTGAGAAGAGATGACTTACACTAGGTAAAAGGGGCAGGAGGGGAAAATTTGCTTGTGAATATCTCTTAAACCATAAAGGTTTGAGAGATAAGACTTATATCATTCTTCATGTTTTTTTAATGCCTACAACATAAAATAAAGTTAAAACGAAGTATTACTATCCCTTTAAAGGGTTAAGTAGATTTATGTATGCTTCAGTTTGATAAAACTCTGCTAGCAACTGTTATCTCTGCCTTCATGGGCATGGCATCTGGTACTGACTGAAGATGTTCTCTCTTGAATAAAGCACAAAATTCATAACAGGTAAGGTGACACTGAATTAGACAGTAATGGAAAATTAACCCTTGAATGCTAAACTTCTGCAAACATGGTGCCATTCTGCAAGCTAAAATGGTGCCATTCTGGAGCAAACCAACAAAATGCATTGAAGGCATCTCTAGCAAGGGATTCAAGGGATTAAAAGCCTCACTAAAATTTTGTGAATTTTTCCTTTCCCCTATTGAGCAGGTGGTGTGTGCCAGTACTATATGTCTATAGCTTACTGACTGTGATCCGTTATGCGTTATTAAAGGGATAGTAATGTTTAAAAATAAATGCAGCTCCAATTATTTTTTATAGTTTTTAGGTAATGTAGAGAGTGTTATTAACATTTTCTACAATGTGTCGTTCATGAGTAATTGAATTATAAAGTGTCCCCCTCCCTCCCTTTTACCTAGTGTAAGCCGTCTCCGCTTAGATGTAGAATCTGGTCATTTGACTGGACAGCTCACAGCAAGGGACAATCTTCATACTGTGAACATAAGGAAAGCCCTACCCCCTTGCTGAGATCCATCCAGACAGTCTTGCTGCGCAGCTTTACGTAGGTAAAAGAGGCTGGGGGGGCATTTTATGATTCAATTACTCTGGAACTACACATCATAGAGAATGATAATGCTCTCCATGGCCCAAAAACTATACAGGCTAATCAGGGCTGCATTTATTTTGAAACATTACTATCCCTTTAAGAGACTTTTTAATCTCATTTGCAATGCATTGCACACCCCACTGGTCCACAAGAGGTTAACATGTTACAGAAAACTGGAGCAATTCCCGGGCAAACCAGCTGCATGAATGAAAATTGCCATTGATATAATGGGGCTTTTAACCCTGTGAATGCTAAAGAGTACTGTATCACATTGAGAAGCAATGCTTTGGAGACCTCTACAGCATTGGTGCAGCCTCATTTAAATTAAGGGTAATTTTCGGTTGTCTCCTGTGGTATAGTTGGTTTGCTCCAGAATTGCAGCTCTTCAGAGCACATTTTATGCTCATACCTGGGCTAATTACCGGGACAGAGGGTGATATTCCAGGTGAGTTACTTCGTAGCCCCGCCCACTCTTCACCCCATTACTCCTCTTTTTTGGTTCAAACTATGCTCTTTCTTGATTCAGTCCTCCCACTTCCATTAAACCCCACCCACATTATGATGTGAATCATGTCTTTTGGACACCCCCACCCCCAGTTCCAGTTGTTGTCCGTAGGGCTGTGGGTATCAAGTTTCCCAGGTATCATTAGATGCATGAAAGATAAAACTAAGGTGTGTATCATTCAAGAAAATCATTAACCCTTTGAGTGCCAGAGAGGTACGTTGCAATGCATTTGATACCTCTCTAGCACTCAAAGGGTTAGAGCATTTATATATATATATATATTTGTGTGTGTGTTTAGATGTCTGTATTTGTGCTCGCGTACGTGAATATCCATAAAAGTTTGGGCACCCTGGTCAAATGACACACTTTATAGATATCTAGATGAGAAGTATTAACACACATTCTGCAGCGAGCAGACTTAAACTTGACTTATTCCAGCAAATTATAAAGGTATAAAAGTATACCATTTTGTAAAAAAAAAAAAAAATACCCACTGCATCAAATGAAGGGTCATTTGCCTTTCTACCCCTAACCTGGTGTGTGCAAATGTTTATGAAGTTGACCCTAAAGGAAAAAAAAATGAATTTTTTTTACATTTCCACATCTCCAAATATTGTATAATCTGTGAAAACTATGCAATGTCCAACTATATTCATTAGCTAGTGCTCTTAGGAGAAAAATAGCCCCCACTGGTATGAGTTCACATACTACAGAAGGTGTCAAAAGCACAAAACTACACCTACCTGTTTTCTTTTTTTAAATGACTTCCTGTACTAAAATGGTTATAAGTATTAGAGTTATGGAGATAAGGTATGCAAGGTATGCCATTTTGGAATAGTCATTCACCCACATTAAATGAAGGGTTACTGGCCTTTCTACCTGTAGCCTAGTGGGCACAGATGTTTCCAGAAGGTGGTGCTATACGAAGAAATACATGCTTTTTTAACATTTCCATCACTTCAAAGATATTAAATCTTCAAAACCATAGGATTTCCTACTGTATTCAGTACCTGATACCAGTTTGAGAAAAATGGTGTCCCATTTGTCTGGGTTAACATTCATTATGGGGAAGCCAGGAACACTAAACTACACCTACAATTGTTCTTTTTGAAATTACCTGGTCATAGCAATTATAAATATGCAGGAGAGTTAGGTGAGGTATACCATTTTGGAAAGTAGACATTCACCTGCATCAGATGAGGTGTCACTTGCCTTTTTACCCTTAGGCTGGTGTGCACAACTGTTTCCAGAAGGTGGTTCTATAGAAAAAAATTGAGTTAGTTTACATTTCTACCTCTTCAAAGATACAGATAGCTTTGAAAATACAGGGAATTTATTACTGTAATCATTAGCTACTACTCTTCCAAGAGCCATGACCCCTTTTGGTATGACTTGACATACTGTAGGAGGAACCAGAAGAACAAAACTCCGCCAACTACTATCTATAATTTTTCATAAATTTTTCCACAATGACTTGCCAGTACTAAAATGGTTATAACAACAAGAGAAATAAAGAAAAGGTACGGTAGATAAATCATACAACTTTGGAAAGTAGACAACTAGCCACATCAAATGAGGATTCATCAGTCTTTTTACCTCTAAAGTTAGTGTGCTTAATTATTTCCAGAACATTGCGAGATAGGAAAAAACATGCTTCAAATATACTAAAATGCTTCAACACAATGGGATTTCCTAGTGTACTCAGGGCCTACTTCGAGCCTAAGAAAAATGGTACCCCACTGGTATGGATTAAAGGGATAGTAATACTTAATTTTAACTTTATTTTATTTTGTAGGCATTAAAAAACATGAAGAATGATATAAGTCTTATCTCTGAAACCTTTATGGTTTAAGAGATATTCACAAACAAAGTATCCCCCCCCTGTTCAACCAGATCAGAAGGGAGATGCCCAGGTAGACTGCAGAGAGGGAGAATCTTCAATTAAGATAATGGAAAAAGCTGAAAAACTTGTCAAGGGGGGAAGGGCTTTCATTGTTTTCATACAAAGAAAATTGTCCCCTTCTGTTATCTGTACTGTCATACAACCAGACTCACATCTGAGAAGAGATGGCTTACACTAGGAAAAAGGGGCGGGGAGGGGAACTTTGCTTGTGAATATCTCATAAACCATAAAGGTTTGAGAGATAAGACTTATATCATTCTTCATGTTTTTTTAATGCCTACAAAATAAAATAAAGTTAAAACGAAGTATTACTATCCCTTTAACATACAATGTTGAGTGCCAGGAGTGTGGATACCAGTGGAACAATGCTGGGGAAGCAAATTGTATATGTGCGGTTCTATGGCTACCAGTTGAAACGAGCTAGGGTTTCAGCCAGTGTATGTGAGTACCTGTTACTGCCAGTGAAATCAGGCGAGGGGTAGGGGATTGTCAGGCAGTGTATGTGGATATGTCTACCAGTGGGCAGCAAAATAAGGCTGAGGGGTCAGAACGTGGGGGACTGTCACTGCCAGTGTGTACTGAAATCAGTGTGGGAATTAGTGTATATTCCCCCACCAACATTGTTTTATTCCCAGCTTGATTCCAGTGCACACTGGTACTCTGTGTCTATGGGCAGTGGAACTAGGCTGGGGGATCAGGCTGACGGAATAGGACTGCCATCAGGCTGTGGAATCAGGCTAGCAGGGTTAGGGGATGTGAGTGGGATTGGAGGCTGCTAATGTGCATGCCACATGGGTGTGGCACACACACACTGGATTCATTTTTCTCCATTATTTTTATTCAGTCCTCATTAGGGGTCAACAGGACTCCATGCAAGTACACATGGCCAAGCCAATGTTCCACATGTGGCTGGCACACTATTGGTTAATTTCTGTAACTGTGAGTTATCAGTGATATTGCATATGCTAATGAAGGTCATCAGTGATGTTTCATATGCTAATTACACAATTTCAGTTACTTTTATATGCTAATTAAGGTTGTCAGTGATGTTTCATATGCTAATTTTACTGTGTGCTGTACCAGGAGACTTTCACTTTCAAAGTGTGAATATATTCTAAACCAGGGGTTCTCAACCCATGCCCTCAGTGGCCACTAACAGGCCAGGACTTAGGAATTTCCCTGCTAGAACACAAGTGTGTTGATCAAAGACTCAGTCATATTGATTAACTCACCTGTGCTCTTCAAAGGAAATTCTAAAATCTTGGCCTGTTAGTAGCCACTGAGGGCACAGGTTGAGAACCACTGTTCTAAACTATACATCTGCTGGACTTTTGGTTAACATAACACATAGTAAATCTTGAATTACGTTTTCAAATATGTAAAAAAATGAATGGTGACAAGTTTCCTTTAACAGTTGACAAGGTGTTTCTTCAAATGCTGGTCCCTTTTTTCTCCAAATGTGGTGATTGTAGCGAAAGAGTTCAATTTTACCTTCATCAGACCACAGCAATAGGCTCTAAAATGCCTCTGGCATATCAGAGTGTTGTGTTGCATAGTTCAGATGTTGACTTTTATGATGGATCACTGGTAAGGTTTCCTTCTGATCACTCTTCTGTGCAGATAATGTTTGAACAAGAATGCTATACAGTGGACTGATGCACCACTACTGCTGTGCCAGCTAAACTTTCCTGCAGATCCTTTGTAGTGATATGTAGTTTTGTTTTGCATTCAACGAGCAGTTCTATGTGAGATTTTTTGGGGTCTTCCAAATCTTGTCTTGACTTCAACGGTTCCTCTTAATTTCCATTTCTTAAAGGCATTTCAGATAATAGAACTTACATGCAGGAAGCATTTAGATATCGTTTTTATAGCTTTACCTGATATGTAAGTCAATTATCCTTAATTTATGATCCTCGGTAAGCTGCTAAGAGGAGCCCATGGTAATTGAGTGTAAGCACAACACCCTGAGATGTTCAAAGAGCAAGGGACTTTATTAAGCTCTGGAATTGTCATCACCTAACTTAAACTAAGGCCTAACAAGTCACATAAGTTCTGAGACCTTACAAAAATTAACACTGGAAGGGTGGCCAGACTTTGGCACATGCCACATTTTTCTGTTTTATTTTTTCAGTCTGTTAAATTCAGCAAATACATAGTAACTTTGCATTATAATCGGCATAATGTCAAATTTAACCCCTTAACGACCCTTGACAGTCATAGTACGTCAAGGGTCGATCTGACGGAACAACCCATGACATACTATGACCGTCATGGAATTTCGGGCTCCCCAAGTGGCTGCACGCCGTTCGGGGAGTCTGGAAGAGGAAGAAAGAAAAAAAAAATGCTCCGTGGTCCTTAACTGACCGCGCCGATCGGCCGGTTGTTAAGGGGTTAAGATTGTTCGCTGCAGAGGTTCTGTTGAAATTTGACAAAACGTACTTTGCCCAGGGGTGCCCAAACTTTTGCATGCAGCCGTAAATGTTGTTGATATAAAATTCCCAAACATTTTAGAAAGTACAGAACATTTAATTTGTAAGACATTTTTTTTTTTATATTTTAAATAGTTCAGAGTCCTCTAATAGTCACTGAACCAAAGACAATTTAGTAAAAGGATATTTGGCTGGTAAGAAATATCTTAGAGCACCCATTGAACTTAGTACAATACATTAAAAGAAAAATAAGTTTGTTTTTTTCATTGTACACTGCAATGAAAAATATATTGGATAATGTTCTATATTAAAAAAATGATTTTATGCCTCAGCAGAAGCAATATTTTCGATATAGGAAGTAAAACTTCTTCTCCAAAACAAAGAACATTTCCCTTGTAATAGCACTTTGAAAAGAGAATATGTTTTTGCAATAGATTTAAACATATGTCCTTCAGTAATTGCCATAATATTGGACTGTGTTGTTACTATGACAGAACTATGCAATCTTTTAAAATATTCTTACTTGAAAACCAGAAGAAGACAAATAATATACTGTACAAACTGATTTTCTAACGAATAGAACTGAAAATGGATAATAGTGAAAATACTCTATTATTAAAGTCATGCCAACTGCACTAATAAGTGCTTTTGTGTGGATAGTGACAGCACTGAGGTTGTAAACAAATTTGTTCTACTCTGATCTGTCATTACAAGTGAGTGCCTATATGCTAATGAGATCTGAAGAACATTGTCCCATGCAAGATCTACTCTTGCTCTATTGTCCAAAATCATGAAAGACTGTAATGTCTCACACGCAACTAAAGTCAAATTAGCATTGATATTGGTATTTCTGGTTATGCTGTATCACACAACCACTTATTGTCTACGGCGCTAATGTGAAATCACAATAATCCAATAAGGCAAGTCCTATATAATACACCCATTTAAAGGGATAGTAATGTCAGAAAAAAAGTATTAACTATACGGTGTATACAATTAAAAGAGAGTACTTGCACTTATTCGTATCTCTCAAACCGTTATGGTTCGAGAGATATAGGAAAATAAAGTTCTCTGGTCCCTCCCCTTTCTGCTTGACGAGCTGTAAAGCTGCCAGAAGCAGATTCTGGTCACTTGACCAGATGTGGCTCTTCAGCAGCTCCGATATAACGATAGCTAAAGATAAAAACTTAATTTGGAACGGTCTACAAAGTGTGTCTGGCTTGCAAGCACACTTTGTATACCGTTCCAATTAAGTATTTCTTTCTAAATAGCGTGATTTCAGCTCTGCTGAAGAGCCTCTGTCTGGTCAAATGACTGGAATCTGCAACTGTCAGCTAGATGGCAGACTTGAGCAAAACAGCCAGGAAAAGGTAACTTTAGCAAGTTATATCTCTCAAACCATAAAGGTTTGAGAAATAAGATTTACATCGATGTTTACATTTTTCTAATGTCTACAATATTAAATCAACTTAAAATTAACCATTACTATCCCTTCAACCCTGTGTAAATTAAAAACAGTCCCTGAGGATTTCTTGTAAATAAACGCCTTGGAACTAACATTGCTTACTCATATAGGATACCTACATTAAAAACAGGTACCATACAGCCAGAGGCGTAAATAGAAGCCACTGGGCCCTGATGCAAGAATTGCCATGGGCCCCATGACCACATTGGCCACCTCTACATTGCCCCCCATCTCCACATTGCCCCTCAATCTCCACATTGCCCCTTCCACAATGCCCCTCAATCTCCACATCGCCCCTTCCACATTGCCCCTCAATCTCCACTTTGCCTCTTCCACAATGCCCCCATCTCCACATTGCCCCTTTCACATTGCCCCCATCTCCACACTGCACCTTCCACAATGCCCCTTCCACATTGCCCCTAAATCTCCTACCTCCCTGGTGGTCCAGTGGCAAAGGACAGGTCTGTGCCTCTTTCTGCACAGACCTCTTCTCCCGCGCGGTCCTCTTCAGTAATGCAGAGTGATGGGAGATGATGTCATCTCCCAGTGCTCTGCATTACAAGAGTGCCAGTCTGCCGGAGGGAATACTGATCTCCCTCTGGCAGACCGGCACTCTCGTAATGCAGAGCCCCAGCGCTCTGCATTACTTAATTGCGGGCGTCAGGCGAGAGGGTCGCAGGGGGATAGTAATGTTTCAAGATAAATTAAGCATCGATCATTCTTCATAGTTTTTTAACACTGTTGAGTGTTATTACAATGCTGTAAGATGTCTAGTTTGTATAATCCTATATAATAATTTGCTAATGTATGTTTATCAGAAGTTGTCATGCGCAGTACAGACGGCTGTGCTTGCTGCAGTCATGCGCAGTACAGACTGCCCACACCACAGCTGATAACGGAGTGGGGCGCTCCGAATTCAGACCATAGTCCTCTTTGCACACCAAAGGTGCGCAGAGAGGACTACAGTCTGAATTCGTAGCACCACACTCCTTTATCAGCCACGTCGCAGGTAGTATCTGCTGTACATGACTGCACCTCGGCCGTGGCTGCCTGGCACTGTGGCCCATATACACGGGCTGTTCAACTAGTTATGTTAAAAATTGTCCCCTCCCATCCCTTTTACATACGTAACGCTGCCTCTCATCAGCCGGTCCAACTGGATCACAATGAGTGACAATCTTCTGTGAGCATAAGGAAAAACCTGCCATGCTTCATCAAGGGGGCAGTGTTTTCCTTATACTGACAGACAGAAGATTGTCCCTTGCTGTGATCTGTCCAGTTTCACGACTGGATTCCAGATCTGAACAGAGGCAGTTCTGCTGTAAAAGTGGCGGGAGGGGACACTTTATAACATAATTACACATAAACTTTACTAGACAGCTTACAGTATTGTAATAACACTCTGCAGTGTTAAAAAAAAACTATGGAATCAGTCTTCATTTGCACAGAAGGAAATACCCTCTAACATTTATTTTATAAAAAGTATACTGCTCCTTTAAAGGAGCTGTAACTATTTATTATTAAAAAAATAAAACTTTTCTTTCATAAAAACATTTTCTGTTCTTGTGATATAGTCAGCAAATTACCAATAACAAATATGCCACTATTGTTATGTATCTGGGAATATACTGACATATTCTTTGCTTCTAGGGAAAGCTTGTTTACTAATATAAGCCAGGCTCACTTTACATGATGTTTTCGAGGCAGCTAAACATTGGAATAAAATTTAAATTACACAAAGCATTTGCAGTAGACACAGGAAATAAATTAAATAAAATGGGTTCTTGTGAGTACCTCAGGGATCTGTTCTGGGTCCTCTTCTTTTTAATTTGTTTATTAATGATCTCCCAGAGGGCATAGGGAGCCATGTATCAGTGTTTGCTGATGACTCAAAATTAAGTAAGGTAAAGTCTGAACTGGATGTGTCTTCATTACAAGAGGATTTTGACAAATTGAGTAACTGGGCAGACAAATGGCAAATGAGATTCAATATAGACTAGTGTAAAGTTATGCATTTTGGTTATAATAATAAAAACGAAACATATAGTTTAAATGGCATTTCTCCGGGGAAATCTACTAATGAAAAGGATTTGGGAGTAATGGTAGACAATAGACTTAGCAGTAGCGTGAAGTGCCAGCTGGCAGCTGCAAAGACCAATAAGATATTGGCATGTATTAAAAGGGGTATTGACTCAACGGAGGAAGATATTATTATGCCTCTTTACAGGTCCATGGTGAGAAGACCACACCTAGAATATGCTGTTCAATTCTGGGCACCCTTTCTGAAAAAGGACATTATGGAACTAGAGAAAGTGCAGAGGAGGGCTACAAAACTAGTAAGGGGAATGGAAAGTTTTAGTTATGAAGAAAGGCTAGAAAAGTTAAACTTGTACACACCAGAGAGTCTTAGAGGGGATATGGTAACACTATATAAATATGTTCAGGGCCCATACAAAGGGCTATCCAAAGACCTGTTCATTAACAGAGAAGTACAAAGGGCAAGGGGCTACCCGCTTAGACTTGAGGAAAGGAGACTTCATCTATAGCAGCGGAAGGGTTTCTTTACAGTAAGGACAATAAAGGTATAGTATTCACTGCCTGAGGAGGTGGTGCTATCGAATACATTAGATGCCTTTAAAAAGGGCCTGGATACTTATTTAAAAGAGCAGAACATAGAGGGCTATGTACGTTAGTATTTGGATTAATATTTATTTAGTACTTGTTGACCAAGGAGAAATCTGATTGCCATTTGGAATCAAGAAGGAATTTTTCCCCCCATTCAAGGTAGAATTTTAAATTGCTATATTGAGGGGTTTTTTGCCTTCTTTTGGATCAATGATGGTAAACAGGAATAGGAAAAGGTTTGGACTGGATGGACGCAAGTCTTTTTTCAACCTAAATTACTATGTTACTATGAGTGTAGTGGGACACAGCTGGGGGTCAGTATGTGTGATTTTATTGCTAACAGTGCAGTGAGACAAGGCTGGAGGGCAGTATTTGTGGTTCTAAGGCTACAGTGGGACAAGGCTGGGGGTCAGTATGTGTGCTTCTATGGCTACATGGGACAAGGCTAAGGGTCAGTATGTGTTCTTCTATGGCTACCATGGGACAAGGCTGAGGGTCACTATGTGTGCTTCTATGGCTACCATGGGACAAGACTGAGGGTCACTATGTCTGGTTCTAGTGCAGTGGAACAAGGCTGGGATTGGGATAGAAAAAGGGAGAAAAACCTGCACTTTTCATGGGAATTACCACAGAAGACGAAAAGTACCATTTTTCTAACTTTTCTAATTTTGGACAAAAGTTTTGATCCATCCCTACAACCAGGGTACTACTATAGCATTTTTTTGTAGTATGGATTGATGAATCTAGGGCTTTAGTAGAATCCTGGCATAGCTCAGCAACACATTTAAAATTATATTACTGTGATAGAGTTTAAAGGGGTAGTAATACTTCGTTCTATCTTTATTTTATTTTGTAGGCATTAAAAAAACATGAAGAACGATATAAGTCTTATCTCTCAAACCTTTATGGTTTAAGAGATATTCACAAGCAAAGTACCCGCCCCCCGTTCAGCCAGATCAGAAGGGAGGTGCCCAGGTAGATTGCAGAGAGGGACAATCTTCAATTAAGATAAGGGAAAAAGCTGAAAAACTTATCAAGGGGGAAGGGCTTTCATTCTTTTCATACAAAGAAGATTGTCCCCTGCTGTTATCTGTCTGGTCTTACAACCAGATTCACATCTGAGAAGAGATGGCTTACACTAGGAAAAAGGGGCGGGAGGGGGAAACTTTGCTTGTGAATATCTCTTAAACCATAAAGGTTTGAGAGATAAGACTTATATCATTCTTCATGTTTTTTTAATGCCTACAAAATAAAATAAAGTTAAAATGAAGTATTACTATCCCTTTAAAGTGGAATTGTCATTTTGCTGCAAAAAGGTGAATTCTGAAAGATCATTCAAAAGTCATTCAATTTCTGAAATCCTAAATACATTCTTTGCTTCAGTATATACAAAGGAAACGACAATGACAAGCTATGGGCAAATAGACAAAACCACGGAATTTCCTCCATCATGTACATGGCTTACATTATAATTCGCTAAGGATGTTTGTCAGAAGCCGTCATGGGCAGTAGAGATGGCTACGTGTGCTGCAGTCATGTGCAGTACAGACTGCCCATGCCATGGCTAAAACGGAGCGGGGCGCTCCGAATTCAGACTGGAGTCCGCTCTGTGCACCAGGAAGGTGCGCAGAGAGGACTCCGGTCTGAATTCGGAGCGCCCCACTCCGTATCAGCCATCGCGCGGGCAGTCTGTACTGCGCATGACTGCAGCTCCTCCTTTGTTTGCCTGTGTACACGGCTTTAAAACTAGTCTTATATAATTCAACAATTGAAGCATACACAACATATAATATTGATTATATCTGAACACATGGAAATTTCCAACACTAAACGATCCTAAAATCTTCCATATAACTGATCATAATCATATATATGGAACAAAAACTCCAAGCTGTCAGGAAACAAATTAAAAATCTAAATAATACAATTTGCCTTTCATAAAAAAACAAACAAACATGTATTTAGAGGGATGACCACTCTCAAAACGATGCTCAGACAATGCAAAAGACTGTGCATCCTTCACAAACCTTCCAAAGGGGTTATCTAATTCAAACATAATTCTACACAACAAAAAAGAAATAATGCTATTTCTAAAAATGGGCTATTAAAATGCACAATTGAAATCTGAAAACCTGGATTTGCCCTTAAATGTATCCATACTGGCCATACTACAGAAACAAAAACCTTTTGGAACATGTTAAGATTTAATATTTTGTAACATAGTTCAACCAACATGAATAGAATATAACTGAACCCAAAATGCTACCCTATATCTTAATGATACTTAATTTATAATTTCTTTATATAGAAAACAATTAAGAACTAGATTTGGACAACATGTAAGAAATGTGTGGAATAGATTTATGATGCATGGAGTGTCAAGATACTGTGTGTAACATCATATGTCTGATCCGAATTGTTTGAAGATAACACCATTAGAACACATTAGAGGACATAATAAAGAGGATAAACCTACCAGACTGAGAAACAGGGAGTCCTTTTGGCTATATAAGTTGTGTACTCTTAGTCCGGAAGGTCTAAATGAAAACATGTAAACTGTAGTTTAATAGAACATTTTTATACTTTGAAATTAATTAGAGTTCTGTTTCCTATTTTTCATATATGACTTCAAAAAAGACCATGTTTAAAGACAGGTATATGTGGAGACATTTATACCCATTTTAGGATATATCTATAAGAACAATGAGAATATTTGATATGTGATATTATGAAACGGATAATAGCATACGGCAGTCAGGAGCAATCAGCAAGCAGGAACAGACTGCACAAAAAGTACATTATGAGGAAATGCATTGCGTACCCCTCTGGCACTCAAGGGGTTAAGGGTTGTTATATGAAAGATCTCAGGGTCAGCTTATATTGAAAGTTCCCAGTTAAGGTCTTCATAGTCTCTGAGTTATGGCAATAAAATAGAAGTGCAGTCTCTTTGCTCTTAAATGTAAGCAATCACAGTGAGACAAGAAAAGACATGACAAGGTGCTCTGAAACAATAGGGCGGTGTGTTACAATAAGTATCTTCCCCAAAAAGCCTGGACAACAAGTGGGAATCCTACAATATCAAGGTAGCAGAAAGGACCAGTGTCTCACCTTCTCTTCTCCTCCCCTTGCATCACTGATGCATTGTGAGTAAGCACAGAGTATGTTCAGCATGTTTTCTCAAACATCCTCCTCACTTTCTGTTTTTGTTTTGGTTCCTTGTTAGTCCCAAGCAGAGCCCAGCACAAACATGATCAGCAGTCACTCATACTGCATAAGTGATGCAACAGGAGAAGAAGGGCAGTTGAGACAAGAAACACAGGGGCTTATGTATTAAGCCAAAAGTGGAGCAATGATTGAGCTAAACAATTGCACTATATATAACAGATAAAAATTCATTTTTATTTAAATTGAGATTTTAACCCCATGGATGCAGCCTAATAGACCACTCCAGCTTCAAAAGGTTTCATTTTATAGACATGGTGAAATTTTTCTGCCCAGAATTGTATCCCTTTTGTCTATATTTATATATATGTACATATATATTTATATATAGCATCATCATCATCTCATCTTCAGGATGCAGGATGAAGCCCTCCTAAGCAGCAGGCCTCCAATAATTTTGGTACTGTGCCTTTTGTTGCCACTGCCGACAAATTTGGTAATTTCATCTACTCATCTTGACTTTGGTCTTCTTCTTAGGGATTTAGTATTGAGTGGAATCCATTCCAAAAATTTGTTTGGTCCATCTGTGATTAGGTCTTCTGGATATGTGGCCTGCCCATTTCCATTTCAGCAGATTAACCTTTTTAATGATGTCATAGACCTTTGTTTGCTGATGAATCGCTGCACATGTTTTTCTGTATCTTTTTATTCTGTTTAGAATTTGCCGCTCCATACTTCTCTGTGTAACCTTTAGTTTTTGCATGGCTTTGGCATTCAGTGTCCATGTTTCTTAGCCATAAGTAAGTACTGGGAGGACGCACTGTTCAAAAACCTTTCGCTTCAGGCAGAGTGGTAAATGTGTCTAAAAGGAAGTACTACTTACCGTAAAATCTCAGATATAATACACAACTGTGTATAATACGCAGGTGTATATTATACCCAAGATTTTAGGGGAAAAAAAGAGTGCTTATGTATAATACACACCCTTGTTTTCCCCTCTTATGAAAAAAAGAATTAAGCCTTCCAGAACCATTCCCTCCCTCCCCCGGCGCTATCCGATTCTAAAACGCCACTTACTTTCTTCAGAAGACAAGTCCCCGCATTTTCACCATTATCAGGAAACGTGTAAATAATGTGAATCTTCCCCTGATTGCGGCACGCTTCCATTCGCCGCCTGCTTCCTTCCGGCTATGGTACTGCCCTGTGAGGACCTTCAGATTCTCACAGGGCATTACCATTGGCTGGAGCCGGTAGGTCCTGAAAGCCAATTGAAGGAATCGGGCGGCAAATGCAAGCATGCCGTCCGCAGGGGAAGATTCACATCGTTTACATGTTTCCTGATAATGTTGAAAATGCGGGGACTTGTCTTTTTAAGAAAGTAAGTGGCATTTTAGAATTGGAAATGCCAGGGGAGGGAAGGGTTCTGGCCGGCTTAATTTTTTTTTAAATAAAAAAAACTCTCGAATATAATACGCACCCCCCACTTCACCGTATGTGAAGTGGGGTAAAATTGTGCATATTATACCCGAGATTTTACGGTAGTTTTCCAAATGATTGCCATTCCAATTTTATTCAATGTTCAATCTCCATCATGGTGTTTCCGTCTGTTGACATTTCCTGACCAAGGTATATATATTTGTTCACTTCTTCTAGATCTTGTACATTTACTGTTTTCTTTGGTATGGTAAATTTGTTAAACATGACTTAGGTTTTGCTGATATTTACCTTCAGAGCAAACTTTTTGCTTTCCTGTTGAAGGTGATTAAAATAGAAACGATTTTATTAAAATCAGGTATTAGGATATTCACAAGGAGTTGCAAGGCCTTTCTACATGTGTTGCAAAGGCACAAATTGTGTAAGGCTTATGAATATACTATTGCCGGTTTTTACAGAGATAAACCAGGATTTTCATAGAGCCCCACAAAGTATAGGATAACTAAACAGAGTGTGTGTCTGTGCTCACATACAAAAGACAATGCAGCTGCCTGTGATTAGGCCAGGGCTCAGCAAACCTTCAGTTGTTGTTGGACTACAGCTCCTATAAATGAAGTAGCCCAACAGTAGCTGGTGGGAAGCAGGTTGCACAGTCCAGACATTACCAGCAAATATGTATGTTAACTGGAATGCTAAAGCTTTGTTTCTCTCTGATCTAAAATAGGAGAATACAAGAGGGGGGTCCTATACAAGTATGTACTAAGAAAAAGTCTTAGGCAGATGTGAAAAAATGCTTTCAAAAATAGACATGTAAATAGTGTATTTTTATCAATGAACAAAGTGATAGTGAGTGAACAGAAATCTAAATCAAATGAATATTTGGTGTGACTGCCCTTTGCCTTCAAAACAGCATCAGTTCTTCTAGGTACACTTGCACACAGTTTGTTAAGGAACTTGGCAGGTAGGTTGTTCTAAACATCTTGGAGAACTAACCACAGTTCTGTGGATTTAGGCACCTCAGTTGCTCCTCTCACATGTAATCCCAGACAGACTCAATGATGTTGAGATCAGGGCTCTGTGGGGGACATATCATCACTTGCAGGACTCCTTGTTCTTCTTTACGCTGAAGAAGCTTTTAATGGCTATATGGTTGGGGTCATTGTCATGCTGCAGAATAAGTTTGGCTCCAATCAGATGCCTCCCTGATGGTTTTGGATGATGAATAGGTATCTGCCTATACTTCGCAGCACTGAGGAGACCATTAATTCTGACCAAATCCCCTACTCCATTTGCAGAAATGCAGCCCCAAACTTGTTTCCTGCAGACACTCATTCTTGTACAATCTCTCCAGCCCTTCAGGAAACAAACTGCCTTCTGCTACAGTCAATTATTTAAAATTTTGACTCATCAGTAACATAGTAACATAGTAAATTAGGTTGAATAAAGACAAAAGTCCATCAAGTTCAACCTTCTCCTCATACCCCAGTAACTGAGAATGTTATAGCTTTCCTGCTACCAATTAAGTTAGTCTTTATCAGACCTTCCTGATCAGCCTACTGATAAACAGTATAACTCTGTATGTTCCCTTTTGAAATAAATGTATCTAATCTTCTCTTAAATGTATCCATTGTATCTGCCATAACACCTGCCTGGGCAATGAATTCCACAATTTAACAGACCTTACCGTAAAAAAAAGTTTAAACCTCCTTTCCTCTAATCTCAAGGGGTGTCCCCTGGTCACCTGATCAGGCCAGAGCTCCTGCTTTTTTGGGTGCAAGTCTTCCATGAAGACCACTTCTGACCAGACTTCTCTGGACAGTAGATGGGTGTACCAGGATCCCACTTTTTTCTACCAATTCTGAGCTGATGGCACTGCTGGACATCTTCCAATTGCTAAGAGAAGTAAGCATGATGTGTATTTCATCTGCTGCTCTGAGTTTCCTTGTCCGACCACTGTGTCTACAGTCCTCAACTTTGCCTGTTTATTTGTGCTTCTTCAAAACAGCTTGGACATCACATCTAAAAACCCCTATCTGCCTTGACATTCCTGCCTGAGAGAGACCTTGCCGATGTAGTATAAATTAAATACCTTGTGTCTTGTTGCTATGCTCAGTCTTGCCATGGTATATGACTTTTCATATTAACCCCTTAACTACACATGACGTACATGTACGTCATGAGTGGATGTCCCTAAAGGGCAAAGGACGTACATGTACGCTATGGAATTCCAGCTCCCCTCGCGGCTGCACACCATTCGGGGAGTCTGGAATCGAATGCCCAAAAAAAAATGTACCGTGGGCGTTAAGTGATGGCCGCGTGCGTGCGCGGCCGCCGTTAAGGAGTTAAACTGTCTTCAGCAACCTCACCTTTACTATCCCCCAGCTTGTAGCCCTTAAAAAACTAAATTAAATGAGCCCAGCAGAATCTCTCAAACCTTTATGGTTTGAAAGATATCCGCTTTCAAAGTTCCCTCTCCCCTGACGTCAGTGTTCTAGCTGACAGCAGGGGAATCCGGTCCCTGAGCAGGCGGAGGCTCTTCAGCAGAGCAGAGATTGTGTTATGGAAGAAGAAATCCTTCACTGAAATGGTCTTCTGCATGTGCTTGCAATCTCGGCTCTGCTGAAGACCCTGGACCAGATTCCGCTGCTGTCAGCTAGAATGCTGACTTCAGGGAGAGGGAACTTTGAAAGTGGATATCTCTCAAACCATAAAGGCTTGAGAGATGCCGCTGGGCTCATTTAATTCAAGTTTTTAAGGGCTACAAGATGAGGGATAGTAAAATTTAAGCATTACTATCCCTTTAATTGTTTTTAGTGCTATTTCCCCTTATATTTTTGTCAAATAAAATTTGTTTATATTTTGGTAATCTTGTGTGCCTCTGCTTTATTAGGCTTATGACTTGGATTTGTTACACAACTTGCCTTTTTGTTGTGACTTACCATTTGTTATACATCTTGGGAATTTGACCTAGAGAGCACCAACGCTATTGGAGTCCTCTATTTGGTTACCTATAGATTTTACTGCTGTAAACCATCTTGTTTGTTTGTTTCTTGTAGGCCACTAATAACTATTTCAGATTCCAGTCTGGTAGAGCACATGGCCCTTATGAGTAATTCAGGTCTACTGGAATCCATTGTTTGTCGTAGGGAGGCTTGCATAGAGAAATACTACAGTAGAACTCACTATATATTGGAAACTGCAAATTTAATGAAAAAAGGACATCTGACCAGGTAAGTGAATCTGCTAAACAATAAGAGATACCTTTTCCTGTGACAGTGTGTTCTGTGGAACCCATAAGCTCTCTAAAGATCAACAAAGGGTTCCACAGAACATATTTTTGCAATAACAGACAATGGAAGACGACTAGGTGGTTGTCAATGAAACTAAGGTATTGAGTAAAAGTGGAGCAATTCTATAGCAGCCAAATTTCCCCAAATAAAACTTCCAGTTGATTTATTTGGGGCTTATAATCCTTTGAGTGCCAGCGGGATATGCAACGCATTGCAAAGCAATGTACCAATTGAACAGCAATAATTTGGAGACCTCTCTAGTCCTCAAGAGGTTAAAAGACCCAACTGAATCTATATGACATTTGGGAATTTCTGTTTGTTCCCTTTGATGCAGTTGGATTGCTAACGAATTGCTTTACTCTGCCTTAAAGGAGCAGAAAGCTTTTTTTATGAAAACCAATATGTTATAGAGCTTTTCCTGCTGAGTAAAACAAGGATACTCCCACCTCTGTTAGTTGTTTTATTCAAACTTTTTAACAGTTCAAATAACCAGGAAGTGAATTTACTGTGTTTACTTCCTGATTGTTCTATCTGACAGGAAGTGACTCAGCAGTTTCTGTCACATTCTGTGGAGAACTGTAAGTCACTGACTTTCTACTCCATTACATTTAACAGAATAACTAGTTGGAATATAACCACTAGATAGCCCTGCACTGTGTAAAAAAACACAGGTTTAAACAGTAATAACCCTGGAAATATGCATCGATCAGCAGTGGAAGTACACTTATTTTACTCAACAGGAAACAATATATATTTTTTCTTAAAAAAGGTTTACTGCACCTTTAATGCATTTTTAGTGCATTTGGGTGCCAGGGGGATGTGCAACACATTTTGGAGCAATCAAAGGGTTAAAATTAGTACAAACTAGCCTTCCAGGACCTTTTGATATTAATACTGTGTTAACCACTTAGATGATGATATAGACATTTCTAGAGTACTGTCCAGATGGACCGCAGCAAGGGGCAGTCTTCAGTGAGCATAAGGAAAAACCTGAAAAACCTGTCAAGGGGGCAGGGTTCTCATTAAGCTCACAGTAAGAAGACTGTTCCTTGCTGTGATCTGTCTGATCCCTGGAGCAGATTCCACATCTGAGGGGAGGAGGCTTCACTAGGTAAAAGGGGCAGGAGGGGGTACTTTATCATTCAATTACTCTTGAACTACAACTCTGACAGTATTGAAATAACACTCACCATGTCCCAAACACTAAAAAGATTAATTGGAGCTGCTTTTTTGTGAAACATTACAATCCCTTTAACCTTTCAGCCACTACTTATCAATACAGATGAGGCTCAGCTTGTGGGCCAAATAGTGCTCCACTTTGTCTCACTCACTGGTCCTGTTGTTTTTAATTGAGCCTGGAAATGCATTTACATCAGCGTTCTTGTTAATCATTTCTTCTCGGGCCCTCTAGCTTCCCAGGGGGTTAACCCTTTGAGTGCCACAGAGGTATGCCACAGAGGCAATGAGTTGGATACCTCTCTGCCCCTCAAAGGGTTAAAGGGTTTTGTTGCCTGGGCTCCACAAAAGCAAAACGTTTGACCTGTTGGGAATGATGTTCAGAAAGTGGTGGTAACTGAAATTGACTGTAATCAGAATAACAAAAGTCCTTACATCATGGTCTGCCAATTCACATATATGTTTCCTTCATTTTTTGCATCGAATTCCACCATCTCTGTCAGAGGGAAAAATCCATCTTAAAAGTGGGTGTGGTTTAACCTACTGTCATATCATAAGGTTTTTTCAGAAAAAAAATATTCCTTTCAATGTCACTTCTTTGTCTGAATAATGTTAATTTTTTTCCCAACAAAATAAAAATGGTCTAAACTTGGAGAAGACAAATTAAAGTACATAAGTTAGCAGGAGTGAGAAGCAATTTGTCGTTTCAAAGACAAAATTGATGATATTTTTAACATCAGATGTTTTATGGGCAATGTTCAAATGTGACGGATTTACTTCTGAAAATATTGACCTTCTACCACCAACTCACGATCTGACATTTTTTTCATTATGACGATTTTTTGGAACCTCTCACCCTTTGAGTAACAAATGGGTATGAAAAGCATTGTGAAGCGTTGCATACCCCTCTGCACACAAAGGGTTAAGAACCACTCTCCTAGGATAGAGCACCACCAATGAGCTGTACATTTCTTTAGCATTCAAGGGGTTATGTATTGAATAACCCACTGACACACAAAAGATATTTTTTTTTGCATTAGAAAATGTGTTGATATTTCACATTAAAAAAAAGAATCCTTGTACAAGACTTTATCACAATTAAGTTAATCACGCATGTTGACTCCAGCCAGCATAACAGGTGCTGCCTAGTCTATTGTCTAATTGCTCCTGTCCCTGAGCACACATAACACAGACACCAAGTTCATGAAACAGATTTATCTTAACTGCAGGCTATATAAAAACAAAACAAAGAAATGATATAAGTAAATTCACATTTCACAGAGCCGGCTGTATTCAGCCCTTTAGGCAGCTTGCTAGATACTGGTGGGAAAAGCTGCTAGCGGGTGAAAGCTTTTAACTGGCATCCACAAATCTTTCACTGGAGGCCAGAATGTACCTTTACATAGGTTTATGTGAAATCAATCACTTCTCATATTAAATATTTATCCACTCTAGAAAATCCAGACTTATTTTCCCCATCCATTCTCTCTAATTTCTGATTTAGAGGCTCTTAACAAAGAGAAATGTTTAGTTAGGTTCAAGGACGCAACGCATTTAACAGTTCCATCTGCCACGTATTCTTACAGTGAGTCAGATGAATCAGGGATAACATTGGTGTAAGGAAAGCTTTGGCTTTTCTGCGACTGGAGACTACAGCTTCCATCATCTCCCATCGGCAATCATGAGCGCTGTAGTCTCCAACAACGGAAGAGCCGATGGTTGCCTACCTCTGACGGTGACGGTGTATTCAGGGCTAGATTTCCCTTTATGCAGCTGACTACTGCTCCTAACTATCAGGTGGGCCTCAATGTGGCACACAACCATAATCATTCTAATTTATGGGCATTTTCAGAACTATCCCCTAGGATGCTGGTGAGGTCTATGATACATTGGTTCACAATTCTTGGAAATATCACTAGGTTAAAGTAGAACTAACAATTTATAGCAACTACAACCTATATGTTATTATAAACTTCATTATTTAAAACAATAGATTTAAATATTATTTGTCAGTTTATGTGAATGAGCTAGCACTGACTGATAACGGGAAACAGGGGATGGGAGAGCAGTGTATAATGGTAGTGACCACCTGGAATGCCAGCCATTATTTTGTCATTTGTGGAAACTGACGATAAAGCTAAATATCTCATAAAATAACCTGCTGTATAGAAAACTTACAAATTTATTTTAAAATTACCTTATTTATTATCAGGTATAAGTAAATCATACTTAGAACAGTCCTTCGCCAACACTAGATAAAACAACTTTTGGAAATCGACTCACAATCTTCAGAGGTTTTATCCTGCCTCTAGGTACATGGACCTTCACTGAGTCTCACACCAGTACAGCGTGCTGTATCTCCCCCTGGATAGATCTTCCTTCTTGGCAATCAACCATAAAGAATGTGTGATAGAAGCCAGTTAAATCTTGGTAGCAACGCACCCAATGTTATCCACAGGCTGTACCTCTATTAATTGCACTCTTACGGGTAAAAATTAGATTTCAGCCAAAAGTCAGTGACTCTTAACAGCATGAATATGAATGCTAGCCAAACATTAGCAGCAAATAAGTGGATTTATTTAAAAGTTGTCTTCAACACAGTACGTGTTTTGTGATGGCATGTCACTTCTCCAGAACCCTAAAGCTGTCACAAAACACATAAAGCTGTTCTTATTGTTACTAAATTTTAAATGTGCTGCTAATGTTTGGCTAGCATTCATATTCATGCTGTTAAGAGTCACTGACTTTTGGCTGAGATCTAATTTTTACCCCCAAGGGTGCTATTAAAAGAGGTACAGCCAGCCGATAGCATTGGGTGTATTGTATCCCAGTACTGTATCCCAGAGTTAGCTGGCATCTTCCCCTCCTCATTCAAACATTCAATAGTATCTCCAATCCTCAAGAAAAGTTCATTAGATCCCACCTCCCCATCCAACTACCGCCCCGTATCCCTCTTGCCTTTTGCCTCTAAGCTACTTGAATGTCTAGCCTACGCTTGTCTACTTAACCTTCCTCAACTCTCATAACTCTCTGGACCCGCTGCAGTCTGGCTTTCGGCCCACTTTCTCTACAGAAACTGCCCTTAGCAAAGAAACAAACGATCTTCACAATGTGAAATCCAATGGCCATTTCTCTATTCTTCTCCTCCTAGACCTATCAGCAGCATTCGACACAGTCGACCATACCCTTCTCTCCCATGTTCTCCAATCACTTGGCATCTGTTGCCTGGCACATTCCTGGCTTCTATCCTATCTCTCTCACTGTTCTTTCTCTGTATCATATGCTAACACCTTCTCACCTCTGCTCCCCCTCTCAGTAGGCGTACCCCAAGGTTCTGTCCTCGGGCCTCTTCTCTTATCTCTGTATACACTCTCCCTGGGGCAACTGATAAAATCCTTTGGCTTTATCTATCATCTTTATGCAGACAATACGCAAATATATCTCTCCGCATCCTCAATATCACCTGAAATACAGCAGCGGGTCTCAGATTGCCTTACTACTGCCTCTTCCCGGGATGGCTCATCGTTGCTTAATACTTAACATGTCCAAGACTGAGCTCTTTATCTTCCCTCCTAAATCCTGCACAACACCTCCATTCTCTATAACTGTCGAAGGCTCCATAATTTACCCTGTAGACAAGGCCCGCTGCCTCGGGTAACTTTGGACTCTTCTCTTTCCTTCTCCACCCACATTAATGACGTAACCAAAACCTGTTGCTTCTTTCTTCGGAATATAGCAAAAATCCGGCTATTCCTCTCTCACTCTACAACAGGAACCTTCATACATGCTCTTATCCTTTTTCGCCTGGACTACTGCAACTCTTTACTTACTGGTCTTCCTACTAACCATATCACTCCTCTTCAATCAGTTCTTAATTCAGCCACCAGAATACTCTTCCTCTCCTCCAGAGCAATACTTACCCCACCACTTTTAAAATCACTGTCATGGCTTCCCATAAAGCAGCGTATCACATTCAAAATCCTCCTCATTACCTTCAAGGCTCTCCATCACTTGTCCCCTCCTTATATTTCATCTTTGATGTCCCGCCATATTCCTGCACGTCCACTACGCACCACTCATTGTGGACGACTCTCTGCCCCTTTAACCACTATCGCTTTTTCACGACTGAAGACTTTCTCCCTTGCTGCTGCCTATCTCTGTAACTCCCTACTACCCAGTATTCGCCAAGCATCAACCCTCAAAACTTTAAATCCAAACTAAAAAGCACCTTTTAAATATAGCAACAATGTAATATGAAAACAGTATCTAATTTCTCAAAAACTGCACTTCTTCCTCTACCAGATCGCATCTCTATGTCACCCATCCTATACTTAGATTGTAAGCTCTACGGGGAAGGGACCTTTCATCCTCATGTATACTTGTTTCCCTTATGATTGTCTTTATAAGTACTTAATCACTGCACTTACTGTACCCCTTCTATAGCAAATGTAAACTGTAAAGTGCCAAGTACACTGGTTGACTCTATATAAATAAAATATACAATACAATATTCTCTTTGGTTGATTGCCAAGAAGGAAGATCTATCCAGGCAGAGATAAAGCACACTGTACTGGGGTGAGAGCCAGTGAAGGTCCATGTACCTAGAGGCAGGATAAAGCCTCTGAAGATTGTGAGTCAATTTACTGAAGTTGTTTTATCTGGAGCTGGTGAAGGACTGTTCTAAGCATGAGTTGCTACACTTAGAGAGATCTTCTGAGCCACTCTTTTGTCTTGTTTTTGTCAAAAGATATATGGTGCACTTGAAACCTAAAGAAGAACTAAAGCATCCTAATAATAACCCCTAATAATGGCCCCTATGAATATTGTCTTTGTGCCTTTTTTAAAGAGATAACATCTGCAATCAATCCTATCGACACCTTCTCCCATTCCTGTCTCCAGGACTTCTCCCATACTGCACCTATACTACATTTCACAGCTTTAAACAGTCTCTGAAAACCCATCTGTTCAGAGAAGCTTACCACCAAGGCCCGTAAAAGCTGCTATACAGATGTCAGTCTCTCTTTATTCGCTAAGGTATAGCCACTTATCCAGTGGACGTTCCCAGTGTAATATAGATCGCCTGCTACCAAGTAGTCCCTTTTTACCTTCTGTCTCTACCACCTCATTCTAGATCATAAGCTCACGAGAATAGGACCCTCAAACCTTTTTGTCTCATATTTTTATGCCTATGTTCTACATCTCATGTAATGTTTAATTGCATATCAGCTTGTTTGTAACCCTATTCTAATGTACAACGCTGCATAAACTGCTGGCGCTTTATAGATAAATAATAAGGATAATGTCCACCTCGATAAACTTGGAACCCAGGAATAACTGAAGATGTTATCTCTTGACCACAGGCACAAGGGCAAACATTCATAGAGAACATAGAGAACTGGATGTGTCTTCATTACAAGAGGATTTGGACAAATTGAGTAACTGGGCAGGCAAATGAGATTCAATATAAACAAGTGTAAAGTTATGCATTTTGGGTATAATAATAAAAACGCAACATATAGTTTAAATGGTGTTTCTCTGGGGAAATCTACTAATGAAAAGGATTTGGAAGTAATGGTAGAAAATAGACTTAGCAGTAGCATGCAGTGCCAGCTGGCAGCTTCAAAGGCCAGTAAGATATTGGCATGTATTAAAAGGGGTATTGACTCAAGGGAGGAAGATACAAAACTAGTAAGGGGAATGGAAAGTTTCAGTTATGAAAAAGGCTAGAAAAGTTAAACTTGTACACACTAGAAAAACAGCGTCTTAGAGGGGACATGATAACACTATATAAATATGTTCAGGGCCCATACAAAGGGCTCTCCAAAGACCTGTTCATTAACAGAACAGTACAAAGGACAAGGGGCCTTCTGCCTAGACTTGAAGAAAGGAGATTTAATCTACAACAGTGGAAGTGATTCTTTACGGTAAGGACAATAAAGGTATGGAATTCACTGTCTGAGGATGTGGTGCTATCGAATACATTAGATGTCTTTAAAAGGGGCCTGGATACTTATTTAAAAGAGCATAACACAGAGGTCTATGTACGTTAGTATTGGGGTTAATATTTATTTAGGGCTTGTTGATCCAAGGAGAAATCTGATTGCCATTTGGAATCAAGAAGGAATTTTTCCCCCCATTCATGGTAGAATTTGAAATTGTTATATTGAGGGGGGTTTTTTTGCCTTCTTTTGGATCAACGATGGTAAACAGGAATAGGAAAAGGGTTGAACTAGATGGACGCAAGTTTTTTTTCAACCTGGTAAGATAAATGGGTAGTTATTATTAGGTGGTATTCTCCTTGAGGACAATGTTATTCCCAAATGGAAGAAATCCAGCTATTTACCCTCTTTTGATTATGTGTGTAAGAACATTTCTGTCAACAATTTAGAATCAATAACTTTCTTGTGTGAAATCTTTGCCCTGGAAATAAAAATTACTTTACTATGGAGAGAAGGGCAATAATGGCTTCATGAGAAAAAAATATTCTTGCCAATATAATCTGGTTACATTTACACTGTTGCTTTTATATTTAAGTTTCAAAAAAGCAAAAGTAGATTTGAATGTTAGCTACACATTCCCACTGTGAGACCAATAAATTGGCCCTTTATGTGGCTTTTCCCTTCATAATGCTAGCTAACAAGAAGCATTTCCCTTATTCAACATGTAAATGGTTTGCACAGAATATGAAAGTATAAAACAGAAAATACGTTCTTTTGTTTCTGCATCGCCCACATAGGTTTGATTTTATTGCTTTGTAACGGTTCATGCTTTTTAGCCTAATAATTATATGGAATAAGGTTGCATTGTACTGCTAACAGTAGCACAACACGATATTAAAGTAACAGAAAGTGTTGCTATAATTTAATGCTACCAGCAAGCTAAAACAAAAACAAGGTAATTTAGTATTAGTGCGACACTGCTCAGCAGGAGCTTTCTGATTGGCTAAGAAAAATCTATAAGCAGAAGCGCTCAATCCCTGGATCGCATTTAAGATCCCAGTGCATATTTGGTTGCAACCATAATGCTGGTGGAAATTTAATAAGCCTGATCATCAAATATTTATCTCATCCAACTACCTTAGTTAATTCAGGCATGCTGAAATCAACAAAATGTTTTCTGCTTTAATGAGCTTTCTGTAATGTAGATTCTCTAGTCAGTTATGTACATAATTTATCGTAGTTCTGTCATGTCACTTGCGGATTTTGTTGCACATTAAAATCAGTAGACGGGAGGCAATGTTTTTGATACACGACATAGGTTTACAGTTTAGCTTCAATTAACAATTATTTGCTTTTTAATGTATTACCAATATGACCAGCAAAATGTTAGGCACCGAGGGCATGAAACTCATTAAGGCAAATCAACTAAGACAGTGATTTTCAACTTAAAGGGATAGTAATGTTTCAAAATAAAAGCAGCTCCAATTAATCTTCATAGTATTTGGGCCGTGAAGAGTGTTATTTCAATACTGTCAGAGTTGTAGTTCAAGAGTAATTGAATGATAAATTATCCCCCTCCCGCCCCTTTTACCTAGTGTATGTCACCTCCCCTCAGATGTGGAATCTGGTCTTAAGACCAGACAGCTCACAGCAAGGGACAATCTTCTTACTGTGAGAACAATGAGCCCTGCCCCCCTTGACATGTTTTTCAGGTTTCTCCCTTATGATAGTTGAAAATTGTCCTCCTCTGCAAGCCATCTGGACACCACCTTTCTGTTCTGAGGTGAGCAGTGTTACATCAGTAAAAGAGGTGGGAGGGGGATACTATATCATTAAATTACTCTTGAATCACAACTCTGATAGTATTGAAATAACACTCTCCATGGCCAAAATGCTATGAAGATTAATTGGAACTGCTTTTATTTTGAAACACTACTATCCCTTTAAACTCTCGGGAACACATACAGGTCAGATTTTCAGGGTTTCCCTAATTGAACCCCCTGTGCTTAATCACAATGACAGTCACTGAATATGCACCTGTAATTAAGCAGAGATATCTTGAACAGTTGACCTGTTGGTGTGCCCCATGGACTAACATTGAGGAATACAGAGACTTGGAGTCATTCTGGAGCTTACCACAGCACTAATTAATTCTTTCAAACTTCCCATTGATTTCAATGGGAATTTTAACTCTTCAGGGGTTAAATTGTAACACAAAGATACTTTAGGGTAGAGCTGTCCAAGCTAAGGCATAGGGCCATTTCAGTCCTCAAGCATGGCCAATACAGCCCTTGATACAAATTCTATTAACCCTTAACACAACACTTAACTCTTTGAGTACCAGAGAGGAAGGAAAGCATTGCTTAGCATGTTTCCTACCCCTCTGGTGCCCAAAGGATTAATAGGCAAGGTATGGACTACATACCTTACCTGTATATATGTGTGTGTGTGTGTGTGTGTGTGTTTTAAACATTTTATTATTAAAAGGCTATTATTAAACATATATTTACTTAGATTCATTCATTTGTAATGCCCTACCTCCTGTGTCCCATTGCTATTAGTACTTTTGCTCCACTCTCCTTCAAACGGAGAGTAGAGCAAAAGTACTAATAGCAATGGGACACAGGATTCTGAGTGAGAAGCGACAAAGTTGTAGACTGTGCGACACCAGGCAGGGGACATTGCCGACGAGTGAGGAGGGGAGAGAGGTATCGGAGGAAGCGGACAGCAAATACAAGCTTGCCACTCGCTTCCTCCAATGTCTCTCTCCCCTCCACCCACTTCCTCCAATGCCTCTGGTCCTCTTCATTGTCCCCAGCCATCAATAAGGGATATTAATGAAGTATATGAAGGGAGCGCTGGGGAGGGCTGCTTCCTCAATAGTTTCTTTATTAGATTAATTCATTCATAATGTCCTACCTCCTGTGTCCCATTGCTATTAGTACTTTTGCTCCACTCTCCGTTTGAAGGACAGTGGAGCAAAAGTACAAATAGCAATGGGACACAGGAGGTAGGACACTACAAATAAATGAATCTAAGTAAATATATGTTTAATAATAGTATTTTAATAATAAAATGTTTAAAACACACACACACATATATACAGGCAAGGTATGTAGTCCATACCTTGCCTATTAACCCATTGGGTACCAGAAGGGTAAGAAACATGCTAAGCAATGCTTTCCTACCTCTCTGGTACTCAAAGAGTTAAATGTTGAATATCAGACAGATTTGTCCACTACATGGAAGTCCCTGAGGTGGATGTGGATGGAGTTAGTATGTTGCATATATGCAAAATATGTGACATACTAAGGGGGGTGTCGAAGGGGGGCATTCTGTAGTGCTTGGTGTACTAGTTTTCTTTATTGTAACCCTTTGAATGCCACAGGGGTGAGCAGTGCACATCCCTATGGCATTCAAAGCTGTCCATGGTGCTGAAAGCCATCTCTGTGTTCCCCTACTGGCTGGGTAGGGAAGCACAGAGAATGCTGTTCAGAACTGTCGACGTTGATTTTGGATTTTCTGACTGAACTTTCTACTATGCAGTGCTGTGATTGGCTGTAGTGCTAGGTAACATATTTATCTTGTGTTTCTAGGTAAGATTTTCTATGCGATGCAGGTTTAAGGTGAACGTGTATTTTGTTGGTCATCGCTCGCTAGCCTTTCTGGGTAAGGAAGATTTGAATCTCATGTTACCTGGTCTTGCTTAACTCGCAAAGGCAGTTTTTTTCTTCACGTTGGTTTTAACGCCAACATTTGGATCGAGCCCTTAGTGCTCAGCTATTTCCCTCAGTACCATTATATTCTTCCTGTTACACTGATATCCAGAACTCTCTACTGAAGTTCAGATCTATCTCCTCCAGATCCACTCAAAGTTCTCACCTACTGAAGGAAGCATTTACCTTGACATCTGACTTCATGGCCAGCAACTTTAGTCACGGATTTGGCTGCAGCTCAAACACTTCCAACAGCTTCTATGACCTCTGTCTTCACTCTCTAAATTTCAGTAGCTTGCCTCAGTCTTGGAGGTTCTGGGAACTACAATTAGAATCCCAACAATTACTTTCATTATGTCTACTAAATATGCTAGGGTAGGGTCAAGTTGAAAAGAGTAGAAGGAGAACATGGTCGTGTTGATGGTGGAAGTAAATTAACCTTTTGAAAGAAAGTCAGGATTTTATTAAAGACACGGAGGTGAATATTATTGCTTAATCGTTACTACTCTGGATAGCAGCAAATAACAGTATGAAGACACATAAGAAAAAACATTAGATAGTCTGTCAGGATAGGCACGCTCCTTTGCCTGTGGACATCCAATCAGCTGTCTCTCTTCAATATAAAGTGTAGAATTCTTGAGGCAGCTTCCTTTTTCTTTGAATAAACTCAAAAATGATAACCTTACGACAACTTCCACTGTGTCAAACAACTCGGCACATAGTCTTGAAGTATAAGCCTTTAACCTGAGAAAGAAAAGAAAATTGTGATAGGGTGGGAATACCATGGATGGATAATATTTGCCTCCGTGTCTTTAATAAAATCCTGACTTTCCTTCACAAGGTTAGGAAAATCCCCACATTTTATTACTAGACTGGAGGCTTCATATTATTGCAAGTTCAAAGCTGATCAATGACATTAGCAGACACATCAGCAATCTGTTTAAAATAAAATGACTTAAAGGTGGATTCACTGGACCAGTCAGCTGCTTTGAGGATGTCTTCCAAACGACCCCTGGGAAGATACGATTTTGATGTCATAGCTTCTCTAGAAGAATGAGCTTCAAAATCCATAATATCAATACCTGCTGACTGCATGATGCAGAGTATCCATCTAGCGAGAGTAGCAGATGAAACTGGTAAATGTGGTTTCTTAAATTAAATTAACAACTGATGGGTATTACAAGGTCTGATATTTGCCGTAACCAATTCATAAGATGGCAGACAATTCACTACACAAAGCTGAGGAAAAGTAGGATACACAATCTCCCCAGAAAAAGTTTTAGTTCTTCTAGTAATTCAAAATGTAATACCCTCTGGAACAAAAGAACTCTCCCTAATATCAAGTACTTTGACATCAGAAACTCGACGAAAAGAAAACAAAGTAACATTGTGAGTTTGGCAGAAAGTTGTTTCAACGATAACTGTTATCGGGCAAGACTCCAGAAAACGTAGGACAACATTGACATCCAAAAGAACAGAATATCTAGAACTAGGAGGTCTAGATAATTTAATGTTTCACATTAGTTTGAACACTAAAGGATACAGGCCAACTGGGGAATCCTCATTAGAGAAAGATTTAGGAGTACTGATAGACGATAGACTTCACAGCAGTGTGCAGAGTCACTCGGCTGCTGCAAGAGCAAATAGGCTACTAGCCTGCACAAAAGGAGGTGCAGATGCAAGGGATGCTAATATTATCCTACCTCTGTATAAATCTTTGGTTAGGCCTCATCTAGAATATGGAGTACAATTTTGGGCTCCAGTTCTTAAAAATATATTGTTGAACTGGAAAAGGTGCAGAGACGTGCAACAAAACTGATAAAGGGATTGAAGGATCTGAGTTATAAAGAGAGACTAGCCAAACTGGGTTTGTTTACATTAGAGAAGAGACGTCTAAGGGGTGATATGATTACTATTTACAAATACATTCAAAGTCAATACAAAGAACTAGCCAATTAATTATTTAGCTGAGCTAAGAACAAGAGGTCATACATAGTGTTGAGCGAGCATGCTCGGCCGAAGCTCGGTTCGGCTCGAGCATCGCTCTGCTCGGCACATGGCGGTACTCGTACGAGTACCGCATGTGCTCGCCCGCCATGTTCGGGTCTCCTCCCCGCACGTTTCGCGGCTGCTACGCAGCCAATAAACGTGCAGGGAGGCTCTGACATCAGTGTAATGCCAGCAGCCATGTTGGCTGCTGGCATTACACTGATTGGCTGGCCAGAACCCGTGGTCGGGTGCTGTATAGCACCTGACCAGCGAGTTCGGCTCAGTCTTAGCCAGGGAGAGATGAGGATAGGAAGGGAAAGTCAGTGTAGGGAGAAGAAAAGCAATTGTGAAAAAAAAAAAGACCCAAAAGTCCTTTTTAGGACTACTGTGTGTGGGGGCAGCAGTTTATTTTGTGTGGGGGGGCAGAGAAAAAAAAAAAAAAATCTTCATATATTCTGTTCACTGTGCCTAGCCGCAGATTAGCAGCACATTCTGTTTAGTGTGCAAAGTTGCAGATTAGAGCACATTCTGTTCAGTGTGCAAAGTTGCAGATTAGCAGCACATTCTTTTTAGTGTGCAAAGTTGCAGATTAGAGCACATTCTGTTTAGTGTGCAAAGTTGCAGATTAGCAGCACATTCTGTTTACTGTGCAAAGTTTCAGAATAGGAAAACATTCTGTTAAGTGTTCAAACTGTAAAATATCAAAGTCACATATTCCATTCACTGTGCGTAGCCGCAGTTAAGAAGCAAATTCTGTTTACTGTGCACAGTTTCAGAATAGGAAAACATTCTGTTAAGTGTTCAAACTGTAAAATATCAAAGTCATATATTCCATTCACTGTGCGTAGCCGCAGTTAAGAAGCAAATTCTGTTTACTGTGCAAAGTTTCAGAATAGGAAAACATTCTGTTAAGTGTTCAAACTGTAAAACATCAAAGTCACATATTCCATTCACTGTGCGTAGCCGCAGTTAAGAAGCAAATTCTGTTTACTGTGCAAAGTTTCAGAATAGGAAAACATTCTGTTAAGTGTTCAAACTGTAAAATATCAAAGTCACATATTCCATTCACTGTGCGTAGCCGCAGTTAAGAAGCAAATTCTGTGTACTGTGCAAAGTTTCAGAATAGGAAAACATTCTGTTAAGTGTTCAAACTGTAAAATATCAAAGTCACATATTCCATTCACTGTGCGTAGCCGCAGTTAAGAAGCAAATTCTGTTTACTGTGCACAGTTTCAGAATAAGAAAACATTCTGTTAAGTGTTCAAACTGTAAAATATCAAAGTCACATATTCCATTCACTGTGCGTAGCCGCAGTTAAGAAGCAAATTCTGTTTACTGTGCACAGTTTCAGAATAGGAAAACATTCTGTTAAGTGTTCAAACTGAAAAATATCAAAGTCACATATTCCATTCACTGTGCGTAGCCGCAGTTAAGAAGCAAATTCTGTGTACTGTGCACAGTTTCAGAATAGGAAAACATTCTGTTAAGTGTTCAAACTGTAAAATATCAAAGTCACATATTCCATTCACTGTGCGTAGCCGCAGTTAAGAAGCAAATTCTGTTTACTGTGCAAAGTTTCAGAATAGGAAAACATTCTGTTAAGTGTTCAAACTGTAAAATATCAAAGTCACATATTCCATTCACTGTGCGTAGCCGCAGTTAAGAAGCAAATTCTGTGTACTGTGCAAAGTTTCAGAATAGGAAAACATTCTGTTAAGTGTTCAAACTGTAAAATATCAAAGTCACATATTCCATTCACTGTGCGTAGCCGCAGTTAAGAAGCAAATTCTGTTTACTGTGCAAAGTTTCAGAATAGGAAAACATTCTGTTAAGTGTTCAAACTGTAAAATACCAAAGTCACATATTCCATTCACTGTGCGTAGCCGCAGTTAAGAAGCAAATTCTGTTTACTGTGCAAAGTTTCAGAATAGGAAAACATTCTGTTAAGTGTTCAAACTGTAAAATATCAAAGTCACATATTCCATTCACTGTGCGTAGCCGCAGTTAAGAAGCAAATTCTGTGTACTGTGCAAAGTTTCAGAATAGGAAAACATTCTGTTAAGTGTTCAAACTGTAAAATATCAAAGTCACATATTCCATTCACTGTGCGTAGCCGCAGTTAAGAAGCAAATTCTGTTTACTGTGCACAGTTTCAGAATAGGAAAACATTCTGTTAAGTGTTCAAACTGAAAAATATCAAAGTCACATATTCCATTCACTGTGCGTAGCCGCAGTTAAGAAGCAAATTCTGTTTACTGTGCACAGTTTCAGAATAGGAAAACATTCTGTTAAGTGTTCAAACTGTAAAATATCAAAGTCACATATTCCATTCACTGTGCGTAGCCGCAGTTAAGAAGCAAATTCTGTGTACTGTGCACAGTTTCAGAATAGGAAAACATTCTGTTAAGTGTTCAAACTGTAAAATATCAAAGTCACATATTCCATTCACTGTGCGTAGCCGCAGTTAAGAAGCAAATTCTGTTTACTGTGCACAGTTTCAGAATAGGAAAACATTCTGTTAAGTGTTCAAACTGTAAAATATCAAAGTCACATATTCCATTCACTGTGCGTAGCCGCAGTTAAGAAGCAAATTCTGTTTACTGTGCACAGTTTCAGAATAGGAAAACATTCTGTTAAGTGTTCAAACTGAAAAATATCAAAGTCACATATTCCATTCACTGTTCGTAGCCGCAGTTAAGAAGCAAATTCTGTTTACTGTGCACAGTTTCAGAATAGGAAAACATTCTGTTAAGTGTTCAAACTGTAAAATATCAAAGTCACATATTCCATTCACTGTGCGTAGCCGCAGTTAAGAAGCAAATTCTGTTTCTTGTGCAAAGTTTCAGAATAGGAAAACATTCTGTTAAGTGTTCAAACTGTAAAATATCAAAGTCACATATTCCATTCACTGTGCGTAGCCGCAGTTAAGAAGCAAATTCTGTGTACTGTGCAAAGTTTCAGAATAGGAAAACATTCTGATAAGTGTTCAAACTGTAAAATATCAAAGTCACATATTCCATTCACTGTGCGTAGCCGCAGTTAAGAAGCAAATTCTGTTTACTGTGCACAGTTTCAGAATAGGAAAACATTCTGTTAAGTGTTCAAACTGTAAAATATCAAAGTCACATACTCCATTCACTGTGCGTAGCCCCAGTTAAGAAGCAAATTCTGTTTACTGTGCACAGTTTCAGAATAGGAAAACATTCTGTTAAGTGTTCAAACTGAAAAATATCAAATTCACATATTCCATTCACTGTGCGTAGCCGCAGTTAAGAAGCAAATTCTGTTTACTGTGCACAGTTTCAGAATAGGAAAACATTCTGTTAAGTGTTCAAACTGTAAAATATCAAAGTCACATATTCCATTCACTGTGCGTAGCCGCAGTTAAGAAGCAAATTCTGTTTACTGTGCAAAGTTTCAGAATAGGAAAACATTCTGTTAAGTGTTCAAACTGTAAAATATCAAAGTCACATATTCCATTCACTGTGCGTAGCCGCAGTTAAGAAGCAAATTCTGTTTACTGTGCAAAGTTTCAGAATAGGAAAACATTCTGTTAAGTGTTCAAACTGTAAAATATCAAAGTCACATATTCCATTCACTGTGCGTAGCCGCAGTTAAGAAGCAAATTCTGTTTACTGTGCACAGTTTCAGAATAGGAAAACATTCTGTTAAGTGTTCAAACTGTAAAATATCAAAATCATATATTCCATTCACTGTGCGTAGCCGCAGTTAAGAAGCAAATTCTGTTTACTGTGCAAAGTTTCAGAATAGGAAAACATTCTGTTAAGTGTTCAAACTGTAAAATATCAAAGTCACATATTCCATTCACTGTGCGTAGCCGCAGTTAAGAAGCAAATTCTGTTTACTGTGCAAAGTTTCAGAATAGGAAAACATTCTGTTAAGTGTTCAAACTGTAAAATATCAAAGTCACATATTCCATTCACTGTGCGTAGCCGCAGTTAAGAAGCAAATTCTGTGTACTGTGCAAAGTTTCAGAATAGGAAAACATTCTGTTAAGTGTTCAAACTGTAAAATATCAAAGTCACATATTCCATTCACTGTGCGTAGCCGCAGTTAAGAAGCAAATTCTGTTTACTGTGCACAGTTTCAGAATAGGAAAACATTCTGTTAAGTGTTCAAACTGTAAAATATCAAAGTCACATACTCCATTCACTGTGCGTAGCCCCAGTTAAGAAGCAAATTCTGTTTACTGTGCACAGTTTCAGAATAGGAAAACATTCTGTTAAGTGTTCAAACTGAAAAATATCAAAGTCACATATTCCATTCACTGTGCGTAGCCGCAGTTAAGAAGCAAATTCTGTTTACTGTGCACAGTTTCAGAATAGGAAAACATTCTGTTAAGTGTTCAAACTGTAAAATATCAAAGTCACATATTCCATTCACTGTGCGTAGCCGCAGTTAAGAAGCAAATTCTGTTTACTGTGCAAAGTTTCAGAATAGGAAAACATTCTGTTAAGTGTTCAAACTGTAAAATATCAAAGTCACATATTCCATTCACTGTGCGTAGCCGCAGTTAAGAAGCAAATTCTGTTTACTGTGCAAAGTTTCAGAATAGGAAAACATTCTGTTAAGTGTTCAAACTGTAAAATATCAAAGTCACATATTCCATTCACTGTGCGTAGCCGCAGTTAAGAAGCAAATTCTGTTTACTGTGCACAGTTTCAGAATAGGAAAACATTCTGTTAAGTGTTCAAACTGTAAAATATCAAAATCATATATTCCATTCACTGTGCGTAGCCGCAGTTAAGAAGCAAATTCTGTTTACTGTGCAAAGTTTCAGAATAGGAAAACATTCTGTTAAGTGTTCAAACTGTAAAATATCAAAGTCACATATTCCATTCACTGTGCGTAGCCGCAGTTAAGAAGCAAATTCTGTTTACTGTGCAAAGTTTCAGAATAGGAAAACATTCTGTTAAGTGTTCAAACTGTAAAATATCAAAGTCACATATTCCATTCACTGTGCGTAGCCGCAGTTAAGAAGCAAATTCTGTGTACTGTGCAAAGTTTCAGAATAGGAAAACATTCTGTTAAGTGTTCAAACTGTAAAATATCAAAGTCACATATTCCATTCACTGTGCGTAGCCGCAGTTAAGAAGCAAATTCTGTTTACTGTGCACAGTTTCAGAATAGGAAAACATTCTGTTAAGTGTTCAAACTGAAAAATATCAAAGTCACATATTCCATTCACTGTGCGTAGCCGCAGTTAAGAAGCAAATTCTGTTTACTGTGCACAGTTTCAGAATAGGAAAACATTCTGTTAAGTGTTCAAACTGTAAAATATCAAAGTCACATATTCCATTCACTGTGCGTAGCCGCAGTTAAGAAGCAAATTCTGTGTACTGTGCACAGTTTCAGAATAGGAAAACATTCTGTTAAGTGTTCAAACGGTAAAATATCAAAGTCACATATTCCATTCACTGTGCGTAGCCGCAGTTAAGAAGCAAATTCTGTTTACTGTGCACAGTTTCAGAATAGGAAAACATTCTGTTAAGTGTTCAAACTGTAAAATATCAAAGTCACATATTCCATTCACTGTGCGTAGCCGCAGTTAAGAAGCAAATTCTGTTTACTGTGCACAGTTTCAGAATAGGAAAACATTCTGTTAAGTGTTCAAACTGAAAAATATCAAAGTCACATATTCCATTCACTGTTCGTAGCCACAGTTAAGAAGCAAATTCTGTTTACTGTGCACAGTTTCAGAATAGGAAAACATTCTGTTAAGTGTTCAAACTGTAAAATATCAAAGTCACATATTCCATTCACTGTGCGTAGCCGCAGTTAAGAAGCAAATTCTGTTTACTGTGCAAAGTTTCAGAATAGGAAAACATTCTGTTAAGTGTTCAAACTGTAAAATATCAAAGTCACATATTCCATTCACTGTGCGTAGCCGCAGTTAAGAAGCAAATTCTGTGTACTGTGCAAAGTTTCAGAATAGGAAAACATTCTGTTAAGTGTTCAAACTGTAAAATATCAAAGTCACATATTCCATTCACTGTGCGTAGCCGCAGTTAAGAAGCAAATTCTGTTTACTGTGCACAGTTTCAGAATAGGAAAACATTCTGTTAAGTGTTCAAACTGTAAAATATCAAAGTCACATATTCCATTCACTGTGCGTAGCCGCAGTTAAGAAGCAAATTCTGTTTACTGTGCACAGTTTCAGAATAGGAAAACATTCTGTTAAGTGTTCAAACTGAAAAATATCAAAGTCACATATTCCATTCACTGTGCGTAGCTGCAGTTAAGAAGCACATTCTGTTTACTGTGCAAAGTTGCAGATTTGCAGCACATATTCCGTGTAATATGAAGAAGGCGGGTAAAAAGGGACGGGGAAGTGGACTTGATCCTGATAGTTCAGGGCGCGGGTCAGGACGCGTAGAAACTGCGCCTGGTGCCAGAGCACAAGACAGAAAGACATCCACCATACCTAGCTTCATGTCTCATTTTACAGGGCGTCGCAGGACATCACTCTCGAGGTCCGACCACTGCGAACAGGTGGTCGGTTGGATGTCAGCTGATACTGCTTCCAGTCGGTTAAGCACCACCCTGTCTTCCACCAAGTCCACTCTCAGTAGCCAAGAGTCTGGTCAACATAATCCTCACTCTGATCATCCTTCCTCCCACCATAGAGGATCTGGTCAAAGAAGTGATCCCACACTGGGATATAGTGAGGAGCTCGTCTCATCACCAATCCTTAATTTGAACCTCTCTCCAAGCACGCTTGCAGAGGAACATGACATCTTGTGCCCTGATTCACAACCTCTAGAGGGTACCCAATCACAAGAAGATGACAGAGGTGAACGGCATTTAAGGTCAAAGGAAGTGGATGATGATGATGATGAGACACAGTTGCCATTAAATCAACCACTATTACTGTCTCAAGACCTTGATGAGGAGGATGATATACAGTTGTCAATGACTGAGTATGTGGTGGGATCAAGACATGAGGAGGATGATCAGAGTGAGGAAGTGGAGGAGGACTTGGTGGACGATGAGGTGACTGACCCCACCTGAGAAGGTGTAGAGCCGAGCGATGACAGCAGTCCTGAGGGTGAGCCATCTGCAGCACCGCAACAGGCTGGAAGAGGCAGTGGTGTGGATACAGAAAGAAGGCGGACCGCACCAAACCGGCCCGCAAATGTTCCACGGAGCACCCCCTTGTGTAAATCTCCCTTGCCAAGGGGTAGGTGTTCCGCGGTATGGCGTTTTTTTAAGGAAAGTGCGGACGACAAAAGAATTGTAGTTTGCAACCTGTGCCACACCAGAATGAGCCGAGGCATGAACACTAGAAACCTCACCACCACCAGCATGATCCGACACATGGCATCCAAGCACCGTAATAAGTGGGAGGAACGCCTGGATCGCCCATCTGTGTCTGCAGGCCACACCACTGCCTCCTCTTCCCCTGTTTTCGGTGCCGGCCAATCGCCTGTCGAAGGCGCAGGCCCGCATACCTCCCGCCCTGCACCTGTACCATCTGAAGCACCATCAGCGACCACATCCACTTCCCTGTCCAAGCACAGCGTCCAAATGTTGTTACCCCAGGCATTTGAGCGCAAGCGAAAATACCCAGCCACCCACCCACGGGCCATAGCACTAACCTCACACCTTTCCAAATTACTGGCCATCGAAATGCTGCCATTTAGGCTTGTGGAGACTGAGTCCTTCCGCAGCCTGATGGCAGCAGCTGTCCCTCGGTACGCAGTCCCCAGCCGCCACTACTTTTCCCGGTGTGCCGTCCCCGCCTTACACCACCATGTGTCCCGTAACATCACCCGTGCCCTGACCAACGCAGTTACTGGGAAGGTCCACTTAACGACTGACACATGGACAAGTGCTTGTGGCCAGGGACGCTACATTTCCCTGACGGCACACTGGGTGAATGTCGTGGAGGCTGGGAGCGACTCGGACCCTGGGATGGCACAGGTGCTACCCACGCCGAGGATTGCGGGCCCTACCTCCATCAGGGTTTCCGCCAGCACCTACGTTATTGGCTCCTCCTCCTCCGTTTCCACCTCCGAATTCTTTGCGCGCAGCGCCACTCACCCATCAGCCGGTAGCTGGAAGCAGTGTAGCACTGCAGTGGGGAAGCGTCAACAGGCCGTGCTGAAGCTGATCTGCCTTGGGGACAAACAGCACACGGCCTCAGAGCTGTTGCAGGGGATTAGTCACCAGACCGAGCAGTGGCTCTCGCCACTCAACCTGCAACCAGGCATGGTTGTGTGTGATAATGGGCGTAACTTGGTGGCGGCTTTGGAGCTCGGCAAGCTCACACACGTACCATGCCTAGCGCATGTATTTAATTTAGTGGTTCAGCGATTTCTAAAAACCTACCCCAATTTGCATGATCTCTTGACCAAGGTGCGCCGCGTGTGTGCACATTTCCGTAAGTCATCTACAGCTTCAGCCGGCCTGTTGAAGCTGCAGCAGCGCTTACAATTGCCAGCTCACCGGCTGCTGTGTGACGTGAGCACGCGCTGGAACTCCACCTTCCACATGTTGGCCCGGCTTTGTGAGCAGCAGAGGGCAGTAGTGGAGTACCAGCTGTTACACGGTCGTCGCCTCTCCGTTCAACTTCCTCTAATCAGAAGTGAGGAGTGGGAATGGATGTCAGACCTCTGTGAGGTTTTACGCAATTTTGAGGAATCGACACAGATGGTGAGCGGCGATAACGCTATTATCAGTGTAACCATCCCACTTCTGTGTCTACTGAAACGCTCGCTGCTCACAATTAAAACCGACGCTTTGCATGTGGAAGAGGTGGAAATGGGGGAGGAAGAGCTTACACAAGGTGATAGCCAGAGCACCCTCACTTCGTCTTCTCAGCGACAATTGGAGGAGGCGGAGGAGGAGGAGGAGGAGGAGGAAGACACGGTTGCCTCCGCTACAGAGGGTAGCCATGGAACTTTAGTTCCATCTCTTCAGCGTGGGTGGGCAGAAGAGGAGGAAGAGGATGAGGAGATTGAGAGTCATCCTCCTGGTGAGGACAGCGAAATCTTGCCTGTTGGTACTCTGGCACACATGGCTGACTTTATGTTAGGCTGCCTTTCCCGTGACCCACGCGTTATACGCATTTTATACAACACGGATTACTGGGTGTTCACCCTTCTGGACCCCCGCTACAAAGAGAATTTCTCATCTCTCATTCCTCCGGTGGAGAGGACAAGCAAAATGGTGCAATACCAGAAGGTTCTTGTCGAAAAATTGCTCCAAAATTTTCCATCTGACAACGCTGGCGGCAGAGTACGTGCTACCTTGGCCAACCGAGAAGGGGAGAAAAGGGGAGCACACAGCAGTTCCGACAAAGGCAGGGCAACACTCTCCAAGGCGTGGGACACCTTCATGACACCCCGCCAGCACCCTCACCCTGATGCGCAGCCTAGTGTCACAAGGAGGGAAAAGTTTTGGAAGATGGTGAAGGAGTACGTAGCAGACCGTGTCAGCGTCCTCAATGATCCCTCTGTGCCTTACAACTACTGGGTGTCCAAGCTGGACACGTGGTATGAACTGGCACTCTACGCCTTGGAGGTGCTGGCCTACCCTGCCGCCAGCGTTCTGTCTGAGCGGGTATTTAGTGCTGCTGGTGGCATCATAACAGATAAGCGTATCCGCCTTTCCACCGAAAATGCTGATAGGTTGACACTTATAAAAATGAACAAGGCCTGGATTTCCCCTGACTTCTCCACTCCACTGGAGGAAAGCCCCAGAGGAACATAAAGTGACTTTATATATGTTATTTACAATGATGGGAATACTCTGTATTCCCATTCACCCCTTCCACCCAAAAAACGGGTATATGGTTGACTCTCTTCCATATACCCTGGGATATAATTTTTATATAGGGCCAGCTCACCAGCGGGCCCTGTGATATAATTTTTATGTAGGGCCAGCTCACCAGCGGGCGCAGTTTGACAATTTTTGTATAGGTCAGCTCGCCAGCGGGCCTTCTCATATAATGTTTTATTGGGTCAGCTCACTAGCGGGCCTTCGCATATAATGTTTAGGATGGTCAGCTCCGCAGCAGACCCTCACCCATAATGTTTTGGATGGTCGGCTCAGTGCACGTTTCCCTCTTAATCATGGCCCCAGTTCAGAAAAATCGAGGAAATTTTTCGGAGAATTTGCCTTTGCGCACGTTTCCCTCTTAATCATGGCCTCAGTTCAGAAAAATCAAGGAAATTTTTGGGAGAATTTGCCTCTGCGCACGTTTCCCTCTTAATCATGGCCTCAGTTCAGAAAAATCAAGGAAATTTTTGGGAGAATTTGCCTCTGCGCACGTTTCCCTCTTAATCATGGCCTCAGTTCAGAAAAATCGAGGAAATTTTTGGGAGAATTTGCAGATGATATACAAGTAAATATACAGCAAATACTGTTTGGTAACAATTTTTCGCCTAAAGTCGTTTTTATCTGCCTTTTTGTGTGTTTTACGGTCAGTCTGTAAAAATGGCGTACTACGGGCGAAAGATCATTCCCAGCAGCTATGTTGGAGTCCAAGATGCATCCAGACATCCTCCCTATGCTGTCCCTGAACCATTTCTGTGGTGTTTCCATCATTTTCTGCCCTTTTCCTATGGACCAGGCACCCTCCCCTCATCAGAGCAGGGGGTGCCTGGTGTAGTGCTCAAGTCCTCCCATTGACTTCAATGGGGCTCGGGTGCTCGGCCGAGCACTCGAGCCTCCGGGGGCGCTCGGTCAGAGCACCCGAACACCAGAGCATTGGGGTGCTCGCTCATCACTAGTCATACATTAAGACCAGAGGAAAGGTGCTTTTGACTAAAACAAAGGCTGGGATTCTTTACAGTAAGAGTGGTTAAGCTATGGAATTCTTTGCTTCGGCATGTTCTACTTGCAGATAATGCAACTGCTTTCAAAAAAGCGACAGATGCCTATCTAGCACAGAACAGTATTGAAAATTATGACAGTTGGCTTCAAAGCAGATAGGATGTTGATCCAAGGAAATATCTGACTGCTATTTGGAGTCATGAAGGAATTTATTTTACCCACTTGGGGCTAAATTAGAAATTGCTCCAGAGGGTTGGGTTTTTTTTTTGCCTTCCTCTGGATCAATAGGGGTATTTTTGGTATGGGCTGGACTTGATGGACACGTCTTTTTTCAGCCTCATCAACTATGTTACTATGGTAAATTATAAATCAGATCATGACTAGGGATGGGAAAAATCTCTCACCGTGTTACTGCAAGAAATTCCATGAAAACCTTGTTGTTGTCCACTTTATCATGGGAAAATCCGCTTTAAAACTATTGATTAAAATGTTCACATTTTTTACCCATTGGCCAAAATTTTTTGCCATTTTTTCAATGGCTAGAAAGTTTCCACCCATTGATTTACGTGATTTTCACCTTTTCGCTAAACATGACGTATTTGCAGAAATCGAACACAACAGAAGCAGATACAAAGCGAAGTAGACATGCTGTGCTATTCTGCTGTGATCTTTTTCAAAACTGAGGCAGGAGAGGCTTGTGCTGACTGCTATCACTATGAGCAGGTTTAAAAATTATAAATGGAGGAGCTGGAAGGACCCTTATGTGTTCACTGAGTCTGAGGAGGAGGAGGAAGTGAGCACTACTGAACCAGTGCTGGCCAGTCCCTCTAAATCAGCCCAAGGGATATTGGGGAAATTAATGGGAAGGGAGGGAGGAAAGGGAATGGAAAGGGAGGGAGGAAAGGGAATGGGAAGGGAGGGAGAAAAAGGAATGGGAAGGGAGGGAGGAAAGGGAAGGGAGGAAGAAAAGGGTATGGGAAGGGAGGTAAATAAGGGAAGGGAGGAAGAAAAGGGAATGGGAAGGGAGGGGGAAAAGGGTAGTACTACTGAGAGCAGGACAAGTCAGCTGCCTGTGCCTGCTGCTAGATGTGCTGCCTCTCCTGCCACCATTGCTACCCCTACTGAAACCAGTGCTGTGCCTGCTACGACCAATACTGTGCCTGCTGTCAGATGTGCTGCCCCTGTTGCCAGTGCCACCAGTGCTGTGCCTGCTGCCAGTGTTGAAGCTGCTGCTACCAGTGCTGAAGCTGCTAGTGTGTCTTGTAATACTCTGGCGGGAGAAGATGATGCCAAGTGTGACAGTAGGGGACCCTAAGTCACACTTTCCATCCCCAAGCAGTCCCACCAGCGCTAGTACTAAGAAGGTCCAGCAGCTTGTTAGTGTTAAGAGTGAAGGAGGGTGTAATTAATATCCTCATATTACTACTGACTGTGAGAAGGAAGACTCTGGGGCTGTATTTGATGTGTGTGATGTTAGTAGTAGTAGTAACAGTGATGGTGAAGCAGCCGGTGGGACTAGTGTTATGGGAGTAGTAAAGGAAGCATTTGAGAGCATCCAGACTAGCGGTCAAGGGAGCCTACACCATTCCTCTGGCTCTGCAAGTCCTCTTCCCCTTCCCTACAGTGTCCAAGTGGAACATGATCCTGAAGAGACCAGAACTGGTGTTGGGGGAGAGCAGGCTCAAAATTAATACCACCACCACCAGCAGGAGCACAGATCAGCAGCCTGTGCCTGCTGCTAGTGCTGCCAGTCTGCCTTCTTCAGGCCAAAATGAGATGCCAAGTGTGACATTAGGGGATCCTCTGTCACACTGCTCATCACCTCCTTCAAGCAGCAGTGAGATGTATGTGATAGAGCAGCAGCACGTAGAGGCTAGTAGTGGTGGTGGTGATGATGATGGTAGAGAAGCTGGGGTGGAAGAGACAATGATGGCCTTTTTATCAGAAAATGAGAACTAATGGGAGACAGGGATGAGGATGGGTATCACCACCACTAGCAATCAGGTTTTGGAATTTGTGGCATTTGCTACTGCTCTAATTCCTGCTGCTGCTACTAAGATGCAAGGGCAGCAGGATGCTGAGGAGCAGGCTAGTGTGCCACAGACCACCGTGGACATAGTGGGAATGGGGTCAACAAATGATGCAGGGCTAGGACAGTTTCCATTTGCCTATATCAGAAATACTCCTGGTCCTAGTTGCAGTGCTGATTTTGAAGCAGTAGCAGCAACATCATCTGCTGCCAGCATAGACAGTGAAGGGGAATGTGGAGGACAAGAACAAAGAGGCCATTCTTCACCAAATTCCCCCTCCCCTTTGAAGTCATGGGTGTGGGACTATTTTTCTCTTGTGGTAGGCACAGTGCAGTCACCACCAATGACACTATTCTCAATTTGTGACAAGTCAGTGAGAAGAGGAAAGGAAGGAACACACCTTGGCATAACCTCCCTGATATCACACATGAAACACAGACACTATGACATTTATGTCAAACATGTTAAAGCCAAACACCCATTACAGAAATCTAGCACCGCTGTTACTGTACCCCCTGACACTCCAGAAAGGCAACAAGAGGCGAGGTGGAGATCAAAGAGGAGGAAGAAAAGAGAAACCCAGACAGACGCTGGAAGTTCCATGATGGGTGAAACAACTAGCTTACCATCACCGTCACCTTCTTCCTCTTGGGCAACAACTACATCTTCTGCCAGTCCACCTTGTTCATCTTTACCTCCCCCACCAAACGATAGCCACTTGATGTTAGGATATGTCAGTTCGTCTCTACCCATTGCACACTGTGTGGTGCACTGACCCCACATACCAGTGGGGTTGTCAGGGAAACTCTGCCACAGCAATATAGTACACGTGAAAATATCCCCATAAGGAGACTCCAGGGGCCCAGGCCTCTGACATAAGGGACTGAGCTGGTTCCGAGGCACCAGGGACCCCTGAAATCAACCACGCCATGAGATGTAACTGATTGTTTAATAACATTTCATGGGAAAGACACAAAGAATTCGTTACCAGATGAGGAAACTAATTCAGAAAAAATGGAACATCTACCGACAATTCAAGCAGTGGAGGGAACCATGGCTGAGACATCCAAAATGGGGTAACTAGGACAATGGGCGCCATGTGTTTCCTGACCTTAAAAATGCCCCTGGGGATCGTAGCGTAGGGAGGAAAAGCATAATATTTGGAACCGCACCAATTCTGCAGATACGCGTCTATCACTAAAGCTTCAGGGTTAGGTCTCTAACTGAAAAACATGAGTAAACGTTTGTTTAGCCGTGAAGCAAATAGATCTATTTTTAGAGGGCCCCAAAGAAGATGAATCTTCTGAAAAACCAACTCGTGAAGAGTCCAATCTCTGGAACCCAAAACATGTCTGGAATTCGAGTCTGCAATGGTGTTGGAGAGGCTTGGGAGGTATTCCGCTTGAATAGAAATGTTCTTGTTGAGGCAAAATTGCCAAGCATCTTTGACTAGGTTGGCCAAAATCTTTGATTTGGCGCCTCCCAAATGGTTTATATATCTGACTGCTGATGCATTGTCCATCCTTAAAAGAATGCAGCAGTACGAAGTTTCTTTTGTAAAACTTCTGACAGCAAAAGACCCTGCAAGTAATTCCAGACAATTTATGTGCATGTTCTTTTCCATTTGAGACCATTTCTCTCCCGCTCCATGCCTCCATGTGACCTAACAACCAGATTAGTTCCTCCTTCGTTTCCAGAGAAAGGGGAATTAAATCCAAATAACCCAAGCCCCTACAAAGATGGAGAATCTTCAGCCTTTGGAGGGCTCGGTAGTAAAGTGGTCCTAGAAAAATCGATTGAATGGATGCACATTATAGGCCCACTATTCTCACCTTCCTTCCTGGAAGAAGAAGAGACTAAGTTACAGAGTTGATCACAAAATCTAGAAACTCTGTCGACTGGAATCGCTGGAGAACTGACTTCTCCCAATTTATCAGAAAACCCAGTTGAGTCAGAAGTTCAATAGTCAATCGAAGTTGATCTTTTATAATGTGAATATCTTGCGACATGATGAGCAAGTTGTCTAGATAAATTATCAATCTTATTCCCCTGCTTCTCAAGAATGATACCACTGGTTTGTTGCTTATGAATCTGAGAAAAATCCCTGGGTATTTGAGTTACTGCTCCTTTTTTTATCAAATCTTGGATTTTTGAATCCACTATAAGTCTTTTCTCCGCTGAATACTAGAAAGTAGGAGGAGTCTTTGTCTGAATTGGGAGAGAATAGAATTCTATCTGATAACCTCTGACAGTTTGATTAATCCACTGATCTGAGGTTATCTGAGACCAACAAGGGAAAAAAAGATGAGTCTGCCACCTAATTTTCCTTGATAAGGAGGGAGGAAAGTAAAGAGACTTACCTGTGAATGTTCTGTGTCAAGGTAATCCTCTAGATGGTCTGGACCTCCAGGATGTGCTTCTTTGAGGGAAGAAGGGATAGGGGATAGGGGACCCTGGTCTCCACAGAATAGGACTCTCTCACAAAATTTGAGGGGTCTTGGTAATTCTTGAGCTGTCCTCGCTGAGGATCTTGATATGATTGGCCGGGAAATCGACCCCTGTGTTTCCCGGACTTTCCAAAATCTCTCTTACTGAACACTTTCTTAATGGATGTTTAAGCCTTATCAAAGGCTGTAAAAGTAGTCATGAACTTACCAAGTCCCTTTATAAAGGAATCACCGTAAAAAAGGCCTGCTGCATCTGGGCCCACTTCTGAAGACGCCATATCTGTTAATTTTGGGTTGATTTTCAAAAGAATCACCCTGTGTCTCTCAGTAGACATTGACATATTTGCATTGCAGAGAAGACAGAAGGCCCTCTGAATCCACCCTCTAAGGATGGAGACATCCACGGGTGTACCAGTAGCTACTGAATCCTCAGTAAATTCGAACATTTTGGCAAAAGGTCCAGCTAAATCCATGATTCTGTCCTGGAAATTTTTAATGATCTATCCAATCACTTTCTAGGATCCTTCCCTGACTTAGAGAGATACTGAACTAAGCAGGGGGTCAATCACTGGGGTGTCACATACAGATTCTGTCCTTAATTTGTTCTTTGATTTATTATCCAGTGACCTCCTGATCAAATACTCAATACATTTTGCCACATGATCCTATGGGATCCATTCAGAGGAACAAGGGTGTTTAATCTCCTCAGGGTCAAACAAGGGTTGTCCTTGTTCATCCAGAATAGTAGAAGATTTTGAATCCAGATTTTTGACTCCCTCTGACTCTGTTTCAGTGGGTAAATCTTTAACATATTCAACGTCAGGTTAATCTGACAATGAGTCTTCCGATTCACCAGAGGATTCCTCAGAAGAGGAAGACAGGCAAAATGAATCAGATTTCTGGCGATTTTTAGACTTTTTGCTTGGATATTATTCCTCCCAAGTGGAGGGTCTCTTGTGTGGTGCCAAACCACTAATCTTAATGCTAGGGTTTCTAGAGTGATCTCTGAAAGACAAATTAACGTCATGAATAGAAGGAGCACAGTGTTTCAATTTAGATTTTCTTTTACCACTCATATTACCTTGAGTGTCATTGTCATTGACAACATTTGAAATAGGATCAGGGAGAGAAAATAAAACATTAGATTTGAGGTAATGATGGAGAGACCGAACTGCGCATGCTCAAAGGCCAGAAGCCTAGACGGAATGAAAAAACACCTCAGAAAGGTGAAAAACAACATAGAAGTAAGCAAAAGGATTCAAATAAGGCCGCAACGGCCAAAAGAGGAGCAAAATAAAAAAAACCAGGGGGGTAAAATGAAAAAAGACATAGAAAATAAAAAAATTGATAGATAACAACAGGCAAAAGCCTGAGAAAATATACATAAACATAAATCCTAGAATGCAAATTTTAGGTAGAATAAAGCATTTAAAAAAGAATAGACATAAAGACAATAGGGAAATTGTATAACAAGAATGAATAAATAATATATATGCAATATTTATCTCCTGCGGAGCAGCAAAGAAAGAGGATGCTGCCTCAGGAGTTCTACACTTTATATTGGAGAGACACAGTTGATTGGATGACCACAGGCAAAGGAGCGTGCCTATCCTGACAGACTATCTAATGTTTTTTCTTATGTGTTTTCATACTGTTATTTGCTGCTATCCAGAGTAGCAAAGATTGATTAAGCAATAATATGAAGCCTCCGGTCTTATAATAAAATCAATATACAGACAATATAAAAATTAACTTTTCACTCTCCATCTTCTATATTTACTTGATTATGTTACATGTCCACTCCTTTCTTAGTAGGAGTATATGTAAGCCCATGCATTGTACACTAAAAAAACTGCAATATCACATGGCTATGTAACCCAGTACCAAGGTGTATATCTTCTTTAAAGCCCAAAACAAGAGAATAAGTTCAATCCATAATATATATATACTAGTGTAAAAGCCCGTGTAATCTTAACCCTTTTATTGCCAGAAGCAATGCATAAAGATTGAAGTATAAATTATACCATGCCATTTCAGTGCATTACAGAGACATCACCTGAACCGCTTTTACGTACATTTTTAAACTCAAAAGTTTTGAAACTCACATTTACATATTCAGGCTGTTCTCTAAATATGATGATATAGAGTAGCGTTATTGTGACAACCTATGTCCCAGCTTTTCTACTTGATGTTCAAATAGCAGAATATTTGTGAGTCTCCATATTATGCACTATTCTCCGTTACTGGTTTGTCCTTTGCTGTCTCAATGTGTGGCTATATAGTCTTCTCTTAAGATCATTTATGTCGTACTGATATAATCTCTTCCAGTGCGTTTCAAGGTCCAGTTCTGGCCTCTTCCTCTGATATTATATATTATATAATATTATATATAGTAAGTATCTATTAGAGGTGAGGGTTAGAATATATTTTATCTGCTGTTTTATCCATTGATGTATTCATTAGGTCAATGAATGTATCATAGTATTCATTGAGGTTTGTATGTATATGTATGTATATGTCAGAGGTGTGGTTATGGCCAGGGCCCACACAGGGTTAAACATTTCCCTGAGAGTGAGTGCAACGTACATCTCCGACGTATCTGAGCTATACACTGTATGTTGGTTTATCAGATATATATTATTGCAGCCACAGAGTTTTTATACATTGTTATGAATGCTGAGACTTTATTATTAGTGATGAGCGAGCACCCCAATGCTCGGATGTTCGGGTGCTCTGACCGAGCACCCCCTGAGGCTCGAGTGCTCGGCCGAGCACCCGAGCCCCATTGAAGTCAATGGGAGGACTCGAGCATTACACCAGGCACCCCCTGCTCTGATGAGGGGAGGGTGCCTGGTCCATAGGAAAAGGGCAGAAAAAGATGGAAACACTACAGAAATGGTTCAGGGACAGCATAGGGAGGATGTCTGGATGCACCTTGGACTCCAACATCGCTGCTGGGAACGATCTTTCGCCCGTAGTACGCCATTTTTACAGACTGACCGTAAAACACACAAAAAGGAAAATAAAAACGACTTTAGGCGAAAAATTGTTACCAAACAGTATTTGCTGTATATTTACTTGTATATCATCTGCAAATTCTCCCAAAAATTTCATCGATTTTCTGAAGTGAGGCCATGATTAAGAGGGAAACGTGCGCAGAGGCAAATTATCCCAAAAATTTCCTTGATTTTCAGAACTGAGGCCATGATTAAGAGGGAAACGTGCGCAGAGGCAAATTCTCCCAAAAATTTCCTTGATTTTCAGAACTGAGGCCATGATTAAGAGGGAAACGTGCGCTGAGCTGACCATCTAAAACATTATGGGTGAGGGTCTGCTGCAGAGCTGACCATCCTAAACATTATATGCGAAGGCCCGCTAGTGAGCTGACGCTATAAAACATTATATGAGAGGGCCCGCTAGAGAGCTGACCCAATAAAACATTATATGAGAAGGCCCGCTGGTGAGCTGACCTATATAAAAATTGGCAAACAGGGCCCGCTGGTGAGCTGGCCCTATATAAAAATTATATCACAGGGCCCGCTGGTGAGCTGGCCCTATATAAAAATTATATCCCAGGGCACGCTGGTGAGCTGGCCCTATATAAAAATTATATCCCAGGGCATATGGAAGAGGAGGAGGAGGATGAGAACATTAAGAGTCAACCATATACCCGTTTTTGGGGTGGAAGGGGTGAATGGGAATACAGAGTATTCCCATCATTGTAAATAACATATATAAAGTGAGTTTATGTTCCCCCGGGGCTTTCCTCCAGTGGAGTGGAGAAGTCAGGGGAAATCCAGGCCTTGTTCATTTTTATAAGTGTCAACCTATCAGCATTGTCGGTGGAAAGGCGGATACGCTTATCTGTTATGATGCCACCAGCAGCACTAAATACCCGCTCAGACAGAACGCTGGCGGCAGGGCAGGCCAGCACCTCCAAGGCGTAGAGTGCCAGTTCATACCACGTGTCCAGCTTGGACACCCAGTAGTTGTAAGGCACAGAGGGATCATTGAGGACGCTGACACGGTCTGCTACGTACTCCTTCACCATCTTCCAAAACTTTTCCCTCCTTGTGACACTAGGCTGCGCATCAGGGTGAGGGTGCTGGCGGGGTGTCATGAAGGTGTCCCACGCCTTGGAGAGTGTTGCCCTGCCTTTGTCGGAACTGCTGTGTGCTCCCCTTTTCTCCCCTTCTCGGTTGGCCAAGGTAGCACGTACTCTGCCGCCAGCGTTGTCAGATGGAAAATTTTGGAGCAATTTTTCAACAAGAACCTTCTGGTATTGCACCATTTTGCTTGTCCTCTCCACCGGAGGAATGAGAGATGAGAAATTCTCTTTGTAGCGGGGGTCCAGAAGGGTGAACACCCAGTAATCCGTGTTGTCTAAAATGCGTACAACGCGTGGGTCACGGGAAAGGCAGCCTAACATAAAGTCAGCCATGTGTGCCAGAGTACCAACAGTCAAGATTTCGCTGTCCTCACCAGGAGGCTGACTCTCAATATCCTCATCCTCTTCCTCCTCTTCTGCCCACCCACGCTGAAGAGATGGAACTAAAGTTCCATGGCTACCCTCTGTAGCGGAGGCAACCGTGTCTTCCTCCTCCTCCTCCTCCTCCTCCTCCTCCTCCGCCTCCTCCAATTGTCGCTGAGAAGACGAAGTGAGGGTGCTCTGGCTATCACCTTGTGTAAGCTCTTCCTCCCCCATTTCCACCTCTTCCACATGCAAAGCGTCGGTTTTAATTGTGAGCAGCGAGCGTTTCAGTAGACACAGAAGTGGGATGGTTACACTGATAATAGCGTTATCGCCGCTCACCATCTGTGTCGATTCCTCAAAATTGCGTAAAACCTCGCAGAGGTCTGACATCCATTCCCACTCCTCACTTCTGATTACAGGAAGTTGAACGGAGAGGCGACGACCGTGTAACAGCTGGTACTCCACTACTGCCCTCTGCTGCTCACAAAGCCGGGCCAACATGTGGAAGGTGGAGTTCCAGCGCGTGCTCACGTCACACAGCAGCCGGTGAGCTGGCAATTGTAAGCGCTGCTGCAGCTTCAACAGGCCGGCCGAAGCTGTAGATGACTTACGGAAATGTGCACACACGCGGCGCACCTTGGTCAAGAGATCATGCACATTGGGGTAGGTTTTTAGAAATCGCTGCACCACTAAATTAAATACATGCGCTAGGCATGGTACGTGTGTGAGCTTGCCGAGCTCCAAAGCCGCCACCAAGTTACGCCCATTATCACACACAACCATGCCTGCTTGCAGGTTGAGTGGCGAGAGCCACTGCTCGGTCTGGTGACTAATCCCCTGCAACAGCTCTGAGGCCGTGTGCTGTTTGTCCCCAAGGCAGATCAGCTTCAGCACGGCCTATTGACGCTTCCCCACTGCAGTGCTACACTGCTTCCAGCTACTGGCTGATGGGGGAGTGGCGGTGTGTGTAGAGAATTCGGAGGTGGAAACGGAGGAGGAGGAGCCAATAACGTAGGTGCTGGTGGAAACCCTGATGGAGGTAGGGCCCGCAATCCTCGGCGTGGGTAGCACCCGTGCCATCCCAGGGTCCGAGTCGCTCCCAGCCTCCACGACATTCACCCAGTGTGCCGTCAGGGAAATGTAGCGTCCCTGGCCACAAGCACTTGTCCATGTGTCAGTCGTTAAGTGGACCTTCCCAGTAACTGCGTTGGTCAGGGCACGGGTGATGTTACGGGACACATGGTGGTGTAATGCGGGGATGGCACACCGGGAAAAGTAGTGGCGGCTGGGGACCGCGTACCGAGGGACAGCTGCTGCCATCAGGCTGCGGAAGGACTCAGTGTCCACAAGCCTAAATGGCAGCATTTCGATGGCCAGTAATTTTGAAAGGTGTGAGGTTAGTGCTATGGCCTGTGGGTGGGTGGCTGGGTATTTTCTCTTGCGCTCAAATGCCTGGGGTAACGACATTTGGACGCTGTGCTGGGACAGGGAAGTGGATGTGGTCGCTGATGGTGCTTCAGATGCTACAGGTGCAGGGCGGGAGGTATGCGGGCCTGCGCCTTCGACAGGCGATTGGCCGGCACCGAAAACAGGGGAAGAGGAGGCAGTGGTGTGGCCTGCAGACACAGATGGGCGATCCAGGCGTTCCTCCCACTTACTACGGTGCTTGGATGCCATGTGTCGGATCATGCTGGTGGTGGTGAGGTTTCTAGTGTTCATGCCTCGGCTCATTCTGGTGTGGCACAGGTTGCAAACTACAAATCTTTTGTCGTCCGCACTTTCCTTAAAAAAACGCCATACCGCGGAACACCTACCCCTTGGCAAGGTAGATTTACGCAAGGGGGTGCTCCGTGGAACATTTGCGGGCCGGTTTGGTGCGGTCCGCCTTCTTTCTGTAGCCACACCACTGCCTCTTCCAGCCTGTTGCGGTGCTGCAGATGGCTCACCCTCAGGACTGCTGTCATTGCTCGGCTCTACACCTTCCCAGGTGGGGTCAGTCACCTCATCGTCCACCAAGTCCTCCTCCACTTCCTCACTCTGATCATCCTCCTCAAGTCTTGATCCCACCACATACTCGGTCATTGACAACTGTATAACATTCTCCTCAACAAGGTCTTGAGAAGGAAATAGTGGTTGATTTAATGGCAACTGTGTCTCATCATCATCATCATCATCCACTACTTCCTTTGACCTTAAATGCCGTTCACATCTGTCATCTTCTTGTGATTGGGTAGCCTCTAGAGGTTGTGAATCAGGGCACAAGATGTCATGTTCCTCTGCAAGCGTGCTTGGAGAGAGGGTCAAATGAAGGATTGGTGATGAGACGAGCTCATCACTATATCCCAGTGTGGGATCACTTCTTTGACCAGACCGTGTATGGTGGGAGGAAGGATGATCAGAGTGAGGATTATGTTGACCAGACTCTTGGCTACTGAGAGTGGACTTGGTGGAAGACAGGGTGGTGCTTAACCGACTGGAAGCAGTATCAGCTGTCATCCAACCGACCACCTGTTCGCACTGGTCGGACCTCGAGAGTGATGTCCTGCGACGCCCTGTGAAATCAGACATGAAGCTAGGTATGGTGGATGTCTTTCTTTCTTGTGCTCTGGCACCAGGCACAGTTTCTCCGCGTCCTGACCCGCGCCCTGAACTTTCAGGATCACGTCCACTTCCCCGTCCCTTTTTACCCGCCTTCTTCATCTTACACGATATATATGACTTTAATATATATGAGTTTGAAAACTTAACAGTATTTCTTACTATTCTGCAACTCTGCAGAGTACACAGAATAGGCTGCTAAACTGCGGTGACACACACTGAATGGAATAAGTGACTTTAATATTTGAGTTTGAAAAATTAACAGTATTTCTTACTATTCTGCAACTCTGCAGAGTACACAGAATAGGCTGCTAAACTGCGGTGACACACACTGAATGGAATAAGTGACTTTAATATTTGAGTTTGAAAAATTAACAGTATTTCTTACTATTCTGCAACTCTGCAGAGTACACAGAATAGGCTGTTAAACGGCGTTGAAACACACTGAATGGAATATGTGACTTTAATATTTGAGTTTGAAAACTTAACAGTATTTCTTATAATTCTGGAACTGTACAGAGTACACAGAATAGGCTGTTAAACGGCGGTGAAAGACACTGAATGGAATATGTGACTTTAATATTTGAGTTTGAAAACTTAACAGTATTTCTTATAATTCTGCAACTCTGCAGAGTACACAGAATAGGCTGTTAAACGGCGGTGAAAGACACTGAATGGAATATGTGACTTTGATATTTGAGTTTGAAAAATTAACAGTATTTCTTACTATTCTGCAACTCTGCAGAGTACACAGAATAGGCTGTTAAACGGCGTTGAAACACACTGAATGGAATATGTGACTTTAATATTTGAGTTTGAAAACTTAACAGTATTTCTTATAATTCTGGAACTGTACAGAGTACACAGAATAGGCTGTTAAACGGCGGTGAAAGACACTGAATGGAATATGTGACTTTAATATTTGAGTTTGAAAACTTAACAGTATTTCTTATAATTCTGCAACTCTGCAGAGTACACAGAATAGGCTGTTAAACGGCGGTGAAAGACACTGAATGGAATATGTGACTTTGATATTTGAGTTTGAAAAATTAACAGTATTTCTTACTATTCTGCAACTCTGCAGAGTACACAGAATAGGCTGTTAAACGGCGTTGAAACACACTGAATGGAATATGTGACTTTAATATTTGAGTTTGAAAACTTAACAGTATTTCTTATAATTCTGCAACTGTACAGAGTACACAGAATAGGCTGTTAAACGGCGGTGAAAGACACTGAATGGAATATGTGACTTTAATATTTGAGTTTGAAAACTTAACAGTATTTCTTATAATTCTGGAACTGTACAGAGTACACAGAATAGGCTGTTAAACGGCGGTGAAAGACACTGAATGGAATATGTGACTTTAATATTTGAGTTTGAAAACTTAACAGTATTTCTTATAATTCTGCAACTGTACAGAGTACACAGAATAGGCTGTTAAACGGCGGTGAAAGACACTGAATGGAATATGTGACTTTAATATTTGAGTTTGAAAACTTAACAGTATTTCTTATAATTCTGCAACTCTGCAGAGTACACAGAATAGGCTGTTAAACGGCGGTGAAAGACACTGAATGGAATATGTGACTTTGATATTTTAGTTTGAAGACTTAACAGTATTTCTTCCTATTCTGCAACTCTGCACAGTACACAGAATGTGCTGCTACACTGCGGCGAAGCACACTGAATGGAATATGTGACTTTGATATTTGAGTTTGAAAACTTAACAGTATTTCTTATAATTCTGCAACTCTGCACAGTACACAGAATAGGCTGCTAAACGGCGGTGAAACACACTGAATGGAATATGTGACTTTAATATTTGAGTTTGAAAACTTAACAGTATTTCTTACTATTCTGCAACTCTGCAGAGTACACAGAATAGGCTGTTAAACGGCGTTGAAACACACTGAATGGAATATGTGACTTTAATATTTGAGTTTGAAAACTTAACAGTATTTCTTATAATTCTGGAACTGTACAGAGTACACAGAATAGGCTGTTAAACGGCGGTGAAAGACACTGAATGGAATATGTGACTTTAATATTTGAGTTTGAAAACTTAACAGTATTTCTTATAATTCTGCAACTCTGCAGAGTACACAGAATAGGCTGTTAAACGGCGGTGAAAGACACTGAATGGAATATGTGACTTTGATATTTGAGTTTGAAAAATTAACAGTATTTCTTACTATTCTGCAACTCTGCAGAGTACACAGAATAGGCTGTTAAACGGCGTTGAAACACACTGAATGGAATATGTGACTTTAATATTTGAGTTTGAAAACTTAACAGTATTTCTTATAATTCTGGAACTGTACAGAGTACACAGAATAGGCTGTTAAACGGCGGTGAAAGACACTGAATGGAATATGTGACTTTAATATTTGAGTTTGAAAACTTAACAGTATTTCTTATAATTCTGCAACTCTGCAGAGTACACAGAATAGGCTGTTAAACGGCGGTGAAAGACACTGAATGGAATATGTGACTTTGATATTTGAGTTTGAAAAATTAACAGTATTTCTTACTATTCTGCAACTCTGCAGAGTACACAGAATAGGCTGTTAAACGGCGTTGAAACACACTGAATGGAATATGTGACTTTAATATTTGAGTTTGAAAACTTAACAGTATTTCTTATAATTCTGCAACTGTACAGAGTACACAGAATAGGCTGTTAAACGGCGGTGAAAGACACTGAATGGAATATGTGACTTTAATATTTGAGTTTGAAAACTTAACAGTATTTCTTATAATTCTGGAACTGTACAGAGTACACAGAATAGGCTGTTAAACGGCGGTGAAAGACACTGAATGGAATATGTGACTTTAATATTTGAGTTTGAAAACTTAACAGTATTTCTTATAATTCTGCAACTGTACAGAGTACACAGAATAGGCTGTTAAACGGCGGTGAAAGACACTGAATGGAATATGTGACTTTAATATTTGAGTTTGAAAACTTAACAGTATTTCTTATAATTCTGCAACTCTGCAGAGTACACAGAATAGGCTGTTAAACGGCGGTGAAAGACACTGAATGGAATATGTGACTTTGATATTTTAGTTTGAAGACTTAACAGTATTTCTTCCTATTCTGCAACTCTGCACAGTACACAGAATGTGCTGCTACACTGCGGCGAAGCACACTGAATGGAATATGTGACTTTGATATTTGAGTTTGAAAACTTAACAGTATTTCTTATAATTCTGCAACTCTGCACAGTACACAGAATAGGCTGCTAAACGGCGGTGAAACACACTGAATGGAATATGTGACTTTAATATTTGAGTTTGAAAACTTAACAGTATTTCTTACTATTCTGCAACTCTGCAGAGTACACAGAATAGGCTGTTAAACGGCGTTGAAACACACTGAATGGAATATGTGACTTTAATATTTGAGTTTGAAAACTTAACAGTATTTCTTATAATTCTGGAACTGTACAGAGTACACAGAATAGGCTGTTAAACGGCGGTGAAAGACACTGAATGGAATATGTGACTTTAATATTTGAGTTTGAAAACTTAACAGTATTTCTTATAATTCTGCAACTGTACAGAGTACACAGAATAGGCTGTTAAACGGCGGTGAAAGACACTGAATGGAATATGTGACTTTAATATTTGAGTTTGAAAACTTAACAGTATTTCTTATAATTCTGCAACTCTGCAGAGTACACAGAATAGGCTGTTAAACGGCGGTGAAAGACACTGAATGGAATATGTGACTTTGATATTTTAGTTTGAAGACTTAACAGTATTTCTTCCTATTCTGCAACTCTGCACAGTACACAGAATGTGCTGCTACACTGCGGCGAAGCACACTGAATGGAATATGTGACTTTGATATTTTAGTTTGAAGACTTAACAGTATTTCTTCCTATTCTGCAACTCTGCACAGTACACAGAATGTGCTGCTAAACTGCGGCGAAGCACACTGAATGGAATATGTGACTTTGATATTTGAGTTTGAAGACTTAACAGTATTTCTTCCTATTCTGCAACTCTGCACAGTACACAGAATGTGCTGCTACACTGCGGCGAAGCACACTGAATGGAATATGTGACTTTGATATTTTAGTTTGAAGACTTAACAGTATTTCTTCCTATTCTGCAACTCTGCACAGTACACAGAATGTGCTGCTAAACTGCGGCGAAGCACACTGAATGGAATATGTGACTTTGATATTTGAGTTTGAAGACTTAACAGTATTTCTTCCTATTCTGCAACTCTGCACAGTACACAGAATGTGCTGCTAAACTGCGGCGAAGCACACTGAATGGAATATGTGACTTTGATATTTTAGTTTGAAGACTTAACAGTATTTCTTCCTATTCTGCAACTCTGCACAGTACTCAGAATGTGCTGCTAAACTGCGGCGACGCACACTGAATGGAATACGTGACTTTGATATTTTAGTTTGAAGACTTAACAGAATGTGCTCTAATCTGCAACTTTGCACACTAAACAGAATGTGCTCTAATCTGCAACTTTGCACACTAAACAGAATGTGCTCTAATCTGCAACTTTGCACACTAAACAGAATGTGCTCTAATCTGCAACTGTGCACACTAAACAGAATGTGCTCTAATCTGCAACTTTGCACACTAAACAGAATATATATATTTTTTTTTTTTTTTTTTTGTTTTTTTCCCCCCACACCAAATAACCTGCTGCCCCCACACACAGTAGTCCTAAAAAGGACTTTTGGTTCTTTTTTTTTCACAATTTTTGTTTTTTTCCTCCCTACACTGCCTTTCCCTTCCTATCCTCAGCTCTCCCTGGCTCAGACTGAGCCGAACTCGCTGGTCAGGTGCTATACAGCACCTGACCACGGGTTCTGGCCAGCCAATCAGTGTAATGCCAGCAGCCAACATGGCTGCTGGCATTACACCGATGTCAGAGCCTCCCTGCACGTTTATTGGCTGCGCAGCAGCCGCAAAACGTGCGGGGAGGAGACCCGAACATGGCGGGCGAGCACATGCGGTACTCGTACGAGTACCGCCATGTGCCGAGCAGAGCGATGCTCGAGCCGATCCGAGCATCGGCCGAGCATGCTCGCTCAACACTATTTATTATTCATAAATATGTTTGATGATAGTCCATTTTTTAGTGTTCGTATGGTCTTCCCATATAGGTTTCAAAAGTAGGTGCTTTAAACTATCTTTTCCATTTTATAGTTTGTTTTGAAGATCCACAATGGAGGATCTATAGTTTAGTATTGCAGCCTCAATTATATTAGATTTCCCCACCCTATTTAATCGAGGGCACCTGAAATAGGTGGTATTTGATATACATATTTTTTATTCAAGCTGTTAACAACAGTGCTTTTTTGAGAGAGTTAGGGGGTTATGCACTAATGTGTGATAAAGTGGAGATGACTTCTCTAGTGATATCACTTTTCCAGATCCTATGTTATTCTATAGAGCCAATATAGTAATGGGGTTATGCACTAAAGCGTGATAAAGAGGTGATAAAACGGAGATGAATTCTCCAGTGATATCACTTCTCCAGTTACAATGTTATTCTATGGAGACTATGCGCTATGCAACATTTCTCCATCATTGGAGATCTTAATGCATAGGCTCTATAGAATAACATATGAACTGGAGAAGTGATATCACTGGAAAAGAAATTTCCAATTTATCACCTATTTATCACACTTTAGTGCATAACCCTCTTAAAGTACTGGAATATGTCTCTTCTTAGTAAGTAATAGGAACTGCACCATATGGGGGCCACAGTAGATACATGTACCTTAGTTTAAAAATAAATCTCAGATATAATAAGCACCTGTGTATAATACACAGGTGTATAATATACCCAATATTTTAGGGGAAAACAAGAGTAATTATGTATAATACGCACCCTTGTTTTCCCCTGTCATACCAAAAAAAAATTCCCATTCCTGTACTGTTTCTCTCCATCCATGCCTACCCCATATCCTCCTGCTCTGTAAATTGTCCAATTTCTTCAGCCTGACAGGGTCCCAGTGGGAAGCCTGCCTGCATCTGCCATCCGCTTCCATCATGATCCTGTCAGGACCTCTTCTCTGTAGCCAATGGTAATGTCAAGGACCACAATGCCATAGATCCAATGCACATAGCCATTGGCTACAGAGAAGAGGTCCTTACAGGGCCATGCTGGAAGTGAGTGGCATGCTTGCATCCAGGACCCTGTCAGGCTGAGGAAATTGGACGGCTTACAAAGCAGGAAGATATGGGGTAAGCTGGGAGGGAAGGAAGTAGTGTGGGAATGGGCATTTTTTGTTTAGAATTTTTTTTACCTCCCACTTAATATAAGGTGAAGAGGGGCAAAACTGTGCATATTAAATGCAAGATTTTATAGTAAATAAAAATACGTTTGTGCTGGAATATCATTTGAATTAAAAAAAATCAGTTGCTGAGTAAAAAAAAAATCTTGTTTTACTCAGTTGGAAAAGAAAAAGAATTACAATAATTTTTTTTTAATAAAAATGTTTCCTGTGTTTTTTATATTATCAATGTACTAGAACAACTTCTCAATTTCATATAAAAGCAAACACTTGTGTGTGTGTTTTTTTTATAACAGAAGCTCTTTATCTCTCAGTTTTTGCTCTCTTCACAAGTACCAATTTTCTCTGTCTCCAAAAGAAATTCAAGTTCTGCTTTTCAGTTATTTACAAAGGCTTAATCTTGTAAATGTAGATAATTACACTCTTGGAATATAAATTTACTTTCTTTTCTTTTTTTTCTTAATCTTTTTAGTAGTTCTGAAGGCACTTTTATGCTTGTCAGTGCACTTGGCATGGATTTAGGGCTGGATTTTCTTAGGCACCATTAGGAAAAACCACCCAAGGTGTCCATTGTGCTATACATGGCCACACCCCAATTTCTCATAAGACTCCACCTTCTACCCTCACCCACTCTTGACTGGTGCATAAAATATTTTTACCATATAACAAATAAACATAAAAAAGGGTCATAATCTTTTGGCTGCAAGAGAGATGTCCAATGCATTGCATAGCATCCATGGAGTTAAATTATGGTAAATAAATGGGTCTCCATAAACAATAGCACTAGAAGCTTTCTGGTTACACACTCAACTCACAATGTGGGTGTGGCCAGCACAGCTCAGGACTTGGCCCTCTATGCAGTTGCCTACCTTGCTTAATGGGAAAACCAGCCCAGCATGGAAGAGTGGCGTGAATGTACTACAGAGATTACTTAATATGTACAGCTTGGAAGCAAGGAAGGAGAGAGGTGATATGATTGAAACCTGTAAATATATTGAGGTATTGAATATAGTTCAGGGGGAAGCATTTTTCAGAAAAAGAGGAATTCTAGAACAAGAGTTCATGATCTAAACTTATTGGATGGAAATTCAGAGGTAACATGTGTAGTACCATACAAAAAGGGTGAGCGACTCGTAGCCATACCTGGGAACCTATTCTCTTTGAGCCCCCATAGAGGGCTCATGTGCTGCCAGATACAGTTGACAATTACTCAATGTTCTTCATAAAATGGGTGGGGCATAATCGGGTCATCTGTGTGTCATAAAGTGGGCAGGAAGTGGGTGGGGAGTGGGCAGAACAGGATGGGAAGGATGAGAAGTGGGAGGTCAGGGTTGGAAGGAGAATAAAATCACCTCCGCCAGAGAATCAGCCTCTGTCCTTGGAGACCTGGTAATTCAGTCTCAAAACTGTAGTCTCGGGGCAAATCCATAGAGTTTCCAGGTATTCTCATAGCACTGCCTCCCAGCAGAGGTGGTAGGTGCACATACTGTTATGGAATTCAAAAATACTTTGGACAGAAAATCTATTCTAAAAATTATATAAGACTGTGTATTTTATAAGACAGGGAAATCGCACACATTGGATGGGCCAGGTGGATCTTTTCTGCCATCAAAATGTATGTTTCTATATTTCAATAACAAGTTGTGCCACTAAATGTCAATTTCCTCCACACTTTGTTTAAAGGGATAGTAATACTTCCTTTTTACTTTATTTTATTTTGTAGGCATTAAAAAACATGAAGAACGATATAAGTCTTATCTCTCAAACCTTTATGGTTTGAGAGATATTCATAAGTAAAGTTTCCCCCTCCTGCCCCTTTTGCCTAGTGTAAGCCATCTCTTCTCAGATGTGGAATGCAGTCCATAGACCAGACAGATAACAGCAGGGGACAATCTTCTTACTGTGAGAGCAATGAAAGCCCTGCCCCCCTTGACAAGCTTTTCAGCTTTTTCCCTTATCTTAATTGAAGATTGTCCCTCTCTGCAGTCTACCTGGGCACCTCCCTTCTGCTCTGGCTGAGCAGTGTTACATCAGTAATAGGGGCGGGAGGGGGATACTTTGTCATTGAATTACTCCTGCACTATAACTCTGACAGTATTGAAATAACACTCTCCAAAGTCCAAATATTATGATGATTAATTAGAGCTGCTTTTATTATGAAACATTACTATCCCTTGAATGCAATGGATTGAACAAGGAGTATGGGAAAACATGTGATTTAATGCTATTTCCCTGTGCACCAGGATGGTGGGAACTTATGGCATAAAAGACCTGAAAAAATGTGTGCACCGGTACTCATATACTATAGGGTATGCACCTTTGTGCAGCCAGTAAATCTAGAGGCTAATGGGAACTGCACTAGCAAATTTGTACACTCTCCCTATTAAACCTGATAGACTATAAAGCACAGGAATAATTCTGGGGAAAAATTCCCTTTGATTCAAAGGGATAGTAATACCTCAATTAAACGCTAGTTCCGAATATTATTTACTTTTTTTAACCCCTTAGCGACCAGCGGTCCTGGGACGTTTCCGTCCCATAAGGACCATGTTGATGTACGCCGACGTGCCGGTACACGTGACCTGTTGCATGTATCGGCGCGTCACTATGAGGCTTGATAGAGATCGCTCCGATCTTGGAGCGGCCAATTTCAGGCCCTATTTTTACTTACAGCGCTCCCGGTAGAGTGCTGTAAGTAAAAAGTATGTGACGTACTATGACCGTCATCGGTCCTTCAGTATTTCAAGGACCGTGACGGTCATAGTACGTCACATGGCGTTAAGGGGTTAAACATGTTGCTCTACATATAGTTACTTACAGATTTATAGTTCAAACACTATTCAAGACAAAAGGATCCCTTTTCCTGCGTCACATAGCATCTCAGTCTAGTCAGGATGGAGAGCGGTAAGGGACAAACTTCAGTAAGCAAATGGAAAATGCTGCCCTCCTTCATCAAGGCTGTCAGGGTTTTCCTAATACTTACTGACTGAAGATTGCCCCTCACTGCATCTCTCCGGTCCCACGACCAGATTACAGATCTAAGGGGAGGAGGCCAGAAGGGACGGGAGGGCAGTCTTTTTATCTTGAATAGCGTTTGAACCACAAATCTGTAAGTAACTATATATAGCACACCATGTTAAAAAAATGTAAATAATACTCGGAGCTAATGTTTAATTAAGGTGTTAATATCCCTTTAAATGGGGCATTTAACCCTTGAATGTTACAGAGGTTTCCAACACATTGCTTCAGAATGTTTTGGATACCTGTCTAACATTCAAAAGGTTAACATCTGAGTGCCAGAGGGGTACACAACGCATTGCTTTGCGTACCCCTCTGGCATGCAAAGGATTAAAACCCACAATGAGGTCAATGGGAATTTTGAGGATTGTTATTTGTCCCTCATGGTTTTGTTGATATGCCCCAGAATTATTCCAGTGCTTTATAGTCCATCAACCTCACTATGAGAGATGCATTGTTAGGTGACTTGGCCTTGTTCACAGCCGCTCGCTGGGATAATGTAGTAAGACTTAAGAGGAAATCATGTTTCCTTATTATTCTTATAATTGCTTGCGTCTTACCGCATGCAGAGAAGAAACAATCTACAGGAAGTGTTTGACACAATATTTTTCTAACATTTAACCCACTCATTTCTTAAAGGGCAATTATCACATAGGAATAAACCTAGAGTGCGATGTTCAAAAAGTCATTGTAATATGAGGGGACGTGATGGAAACATTCAAATACATGAAGGGATTCAACAAAGTACAGGATGGAAGTATATTTCAAAGGAGTAAAAATGTTAGGACAAGAGGCCATAGTCTAAAACTAGAGGGACACAGGTTTCGACGTAATGTCAGAAAATTTTACTTCACTGAGAGGGTAGTAGATAAGTGAAATAGCCTACCAGCAGAAGTGGTAGAAGTTAATACAGTGACAGAATTTAAGCATGGAGGGGATAGGCATAAGGCGGTCCTGAACGGAAGAAAAGACTAAGGACCAAAAAAGGTTTGAGGTTGTTTTTTTGTAGGAAAATCGGCAGACTACATGGGCCGAATGGTTCTTATCTGCCGTCAAATTCTATGTTTCTATGTTTCTATGTAATAAAAAAAATTATCAGATCATGAATTGGTGGTAAAAGAAGAACAATATTTTCAGAAGTAAATCCGTCACTTTTGAAAATGTGTTATAATGACTTAAAAATGACAGTAAGAAGATCTTGATGAATATTGCCCTAAAAAATTCTGATGTTAAAAATGTCTTTGATTTTTTCTTTCAAACGACAATTTTCAAGAAACAAAAGACATGTTTTTGTCTTTAAAGTGAAAAATGTAAAAGACTTTTTTTTTTTTACCAGTTAACACTATAGTACTATTTCTCACTATCTGCTAACAGTACTTCTCCAAGTTTAGACCACTTTTATTTTGTCATGAAAAAATTACATGAATCAAATAGTTTTTTTTCCTGAAAATACCTTACAGTATGACGGTAGATTAAACCACTCCCACTTTTAAATGGGATCTATCACTCCTATACAAGTTAGTCTTATTACTTAGATTATTTAGAGAATATGTTTAAAACTGTATTGATTTGTTTTTTTTAAACGCTATTTGGGTGAAAATTAATGTTTAAAGAGTGCCCTGCACCCTACATACGGATAGGCTGTGGGTACAGCTTACAGGAAGAAAGTGTCCGTCATCCGAGGAGACTGGATACAGGGAGGGGAGGCAGAGTGATAGACTGTAGATACAAAGCTATACCTGCAGTCTATCCGGAAGTAGGATTTTAAAAAAACAAATCCAGTTTTAAACATATTCACTAAATAATCTAATTAATAAGACTAACATATGGTATTTGTCAGTGTCATTATGGAAAAAGTGGCACCCTAAGTGGATGTTTGTGGCACAACAAAGATCCATGGTGCCCTGGTTGAGAACCAAGGTTTATTTGAACCACTTCATTTTTGTATTGAGAGCCTAAAGGACTTATTCATAAGGCTAAGGTCATGCAATACTGGAATAACCTAACCGCATTATGGGGGGGATGAAAATATCCATTTATTTAAATGGGATTTTAAGTCAGTAGAATACTAGATAGATCTTCAATATTCAAGCAGTTAAATGAGGCCATTAACCTTTTGAGTGTCAGTAGGGTTGCTACCCAGCCGGTATTTTACCAGTACAGCCGGTAATTAGCACAATGGAGCCAGTGCCGGTATAACTACTATACCGGCAATTGAAAAGCCGGTATTTGTGTGTGTCTGGGGGCAGCTTAGCACATGAATCAATCAGCTGGAAGTATGAAACATCATGCATCTAGGTACTAGATCTTAGCGGGCAGAGGAATAAGAACTGTGCTGCTAGCACAGTAGCTGGACAGAAGTACTCTACTCTCCACAAAAGTGAGGGCACGAATAACTGAGATAAGCAGTGCTTCTCTCCACCAAAATAATTGCAAACAGGCCAGTAGATGTTGCCAAACTGCAAAATCAAAACACTTCCTTGTGGGATGTAGGAGGAGACCGACACCGCTAGAAAGCAGGTCCACCGATCAGACACCTGGGAAAATGAACTCCAAGGGCAAAAGGTGAGCTGGGGAGTCAGACAGACTTGGGGAGGTCCAGATAGCCTGGCCGATGGACAGCCCAAATAGGACAGAAAAATGCAAAGTCAGACTAGTGGAGGTCTCTGCAACAGGAGGGAAGGATCAAAGCCCAAATCACTAGGCAGGCGGGAAATCAGCATTCAGAGATGGGTTGGTCATGGGAGGTCAAACAGTAGCAGGGCCAGCAACAGGAATCCAAAGAACAATGCCAAATCAGCATCCAGGAGTGTAGTCAGGAACAGAAAGCCAGGTCAGTAACAGAAGCTTAAATCAGGAACACACTCTACAGATAGCTCCAATAATTGGGCTCTGAATGTAAATTGGTGCTGGAATTAACCCCCCAGAAGTCAATGGGAATTCATGGGCATGACACAACTTTATATTATGTAGTGTAACCCCAAATGTTTCCTCACTGGAGTACACCTTGGTTAAGAATTCTGGCCCATATACAGGAATGGGGCAAATTCTGTGTATATGTTACATATATAACTTCCTATTGAAGCTGGCTGGTCTTTAGCTCCCAATGCAGCTTATCCATCTTTGTTTACTTCTGGGTTCTCCATCACCTGCTCTGCCTGTCCATGGTGCTCTGTGACCCAGTACTGACACAGTGTGATAATGTGCACCTGTACCAGACTACACGTGATCAATAGGCATTTAAAAGTAGAGATCACATCAGGTGCCAAGGACCAGCCAGCATCAGTAGGAAGTTATGATATATATGTAATATGTATTTATGTATATGTATGTAGCATTACAGAATCTAACAATATGTGCAGCTCTACAACATCCATATGATCTAGGGAATAAAGTGCCCAGAATGATATGCTGTTCCACTCATAGGTACCAGTCCCACAATATCTGAGAATAAAAATCCCAAAATGATGTGACCTGCACCTTCCATTCTTATTCTCTTCAGCCTGCAGTTCTGTTACTGTGCCCCTGCCCTTCCTACACACTGTGTTCACCAGGCTGAATGGTTATATCACCAAAGGTCCTTATAACCTCTAAAAATTAGCCACTACCTGTTCCAGGTTAAAGGATCAGTGAAACACAGACAGAAACCAGAAAAACTGACAGATAGCTACGCAATACTGAGGTAATAATGGTTTTGGAAGATGCAGGGCATTTAAAAAGTTTCCCTCTATTTACAGTCTACAGTATGTTATTGTATCTCTTTACATTGTATCATTGTACCCAGAAAGAAAGCTTCCTGGAAACAGATCCAGGAGCACAGAGTTAGGGATATAAAAGTATACTTTCAGAATATGTAAAGTCAAAAAAGGGGTTAATGGGAAGAATGTACCACGCTGGGTATGCTTAATAAAAGGCACTAGAATTGGCGTTCTGCCCCTTTTGCAGCTCCTCCTTTTTCTGGCTCCACCCTCACTGACCAACAGCTATGGCCATATTTTTATGAGGAAAAGGTGGCAACCCTAAGTGTCAGAGAGGTGTCCAATATTGCAGCACAATGTGATGGATGTTGGTTATGCATCAAGAAAAGACACTGATATTTTGTGAAAATGCAATATTAGGCTTTACTTGTGTGGATAAAACAGCAAACACTTAGAACACATCAGTTACTTGAAACAGGAGCCAACAGAGTAAAAGAAAAGGAAGAGAGTCAAAGAGTAAGTGAAAAACAGAACTTCCTTCCTGTGAATCTGCCAACAAGTTCACATGCATATACAAACAGTACTCTGAACTGCACAGTGCCATCTACAGCTTAAGTACTATATATAAATATAAATATACATATTATACAGTACATGCTGTTGTATCTCACAACAATGGATACCGCTCTCTGGTATTCAAATGGTTAAACAATTGAGTGTTTGCAATGCATTGGAGCATTCCACAGATTAAAAGCAGAATTTAAAGGAGCAGTAAACTTTTTTGATGAAAACCTATATGTTATAGAGAGTTTCCATTGAGTAAAACAAGGACACTCTCATTGCTGTCATTTGTTTTATTAAAAAGTTATAACCGTTCAAATAATCAGGAAGTGAATTTACTCTGTTTACTTCCTGATAGTTCTAACTGACAGGAAGTGACTCAGCAGTTTCTATCACATTCTATGGAGAACTGTACGTCACTGACTTTCCTCTCCATTAGAATGTAAGTAATATTTCAAAATTACTAATCCCTAATTTGTCAACCTTAAAGGCATAGTAATACTTCAAAATTACTATCCCTTATATTGAAGCCCTTGTAAAACTGAATAAAATGCCACCAGCGGCATCTCTCAAACCTTTATGGTTTGGGAGATACCGCTTTTAAACTTCACTCCCCCCTGCCTCTCCGCTGACGTCAGCGTTCTTGCTGCAGAAGGGAAATCCCTTCTTTGAATCACGCGGAGGCTCTTCAGCAGAGCCAGATCTCGTTATAGAAGAAACAATCCTTCACTAAAACGGTCTTCTATGTGTGCTTGGTAACCAATTACATGTAGAAGACCATTTTAGTGAAGGATCTTGTGTTCCATAACGAGATCTCGGCTGTGCTAAAGAGCCTCCACTGGTCCCAGGACCGGATTTCCCTGCTGCAGCAAAAACGATGATGTCAGCGGAGAGGCAGGGGGGAGCAAAGTTTAAAAGCGGTATATCCCAAACCATAAAGGTTTGAGAGATGCCGCCGGTGGCATTTTATTCAGTTTTACAAGGGCTTCAATATAAGGGATAGTAATTTTGAAGTATTACTATCCCTTTAAATAAAGAAGAAAAATGCCCCCAGTGGCATCTCTCAAACCATTATGGTTTGAGAGATAACCGCTTACAAAGTTCCCCCCTGCCTGACGTCAGCGTTCTAGCTGACACAGGGAAATCCGGTCCAGGGACTGGAGTAGGCTTTGCATCACAGCCGAGACAGTGTTAATGAAAAAGAAATCCTTCACTTAGAAGGTCTTCTACGTGTGCTTGCAAACCAAGCACACGTAGAAGACCTTTTCAGTGAAGGATTTATTTTTCGTTAACATGATCTCGGCTCTGCTGCAGAGCCGCGGGCTGATTCCAGGAGCAGATTCCCCTGCTGTTAACTAGAATGCTGACGTCAGGCAGGGGGGAACTTTGTAAGCGGTTATCTCTCAAACCATAAGGGATTGAGAGATGCCACTGGGGCATTTTTCTTCTTTATTTAAGGGCTACAAAATAGGGATTAGTAATTTTGAAGTATTACTATCCCTTTAAGGGCAAAGTTAGCACATGCTTCTAAATTAAGGGCAAAGTTAGCTAGACATATGAAAATATATGCTAATTGCTTTACAAAACAAAATGATGGTCATTTTATCCACACCCTCATTTTCAAATACATTTGCTTTAAAGTAGCAGTAAACTTTTTTTTATGAAAACACATATTTTATAGAGCATTTCCTGCTGAATAAAACAAGGTCACTCCCATCACTGTCAGATGTTTTATTCAAATTTTATAGCAGTTCAAATAATCAGGAAGTGAATTTACTGTGTTTACTTCTTGATAGTTCTAACTGACAGGAAGTCATACCTCCCAAGTGTCCCTTTTTAGGAGGGACAGTCCCTCTTTTTGACCTAAATCCTTCTGTCCCTCTTTCCCACCCTGATGTCCCTCTTTTTAGGGGATCAGGCTGCTTGACATGTATATAAATGTATCATATTGCTCTACAGCAATAAAACTCACATTATTGTTTGTTTAAACATCAGTATATGTGTTTATAAATTAGTCTGTGTGAATAAAATACTTTGGTCTTGTTCTAAATCATTTGTTAGGTTAAACAAGGAGGTGACAATAGGTCATGAAATAGCTTAAAACTTCCTGGTAATGCCCCACCCACCAGCCACGCCCCCAGAAACACCCCCTAAAACACAATTGTCCCTCTTTGGCAATTTGAAATGTTGGGAGGTATGGGAAGTGACTCAGCAGTTTCTATCACATTCTATGGAGAACTGTAAGTCTCTGACTTTTCTGACTTTCCTCTCCATTAGAATCTAACAGGAAATCTAATTAGAATTTGACCACTAGAGGGCACTGCTAATGTAAAAAAACATGGGTTTAAACTGTAATGTAAATCTCTCGGCAGTGGGAGTACCCTTATTTTACTCAATAGGAAAATCCCTACAATATATATTTTTTCATGAAAAAAGTTTACTGCTCCTTTAAAAAATGCACACATTCACTAATTCATAAAAAATCAGGTCAATAACATTTTGATGCTAATCATTTTTCCATCAAAAGTACATTGTAAATAGCGATTGTACACGGTTGTTGTGTTCCACCTTTAATCCCTGGGATAGAGGTTCCCATAACATTTGTAAAATATCCTCTGAATCCACATCCTCAAATTTACAGTAAAGTGAATAATGATACAGAGACAATGAAGGCAATTACGCATCAGAGCAGTTCAATTTTAAACCTGCATAACCTTTTTCAATTAACATGATATACCTTCAGAATTTCCAATTCTCTTTCATCAACATGCAGTAATTGTTTAACACAATTAAATCAGCATACTTGCATAGTTCATAGCAATCCTATTTCCTTTAAACATTTCAATTACCCAACTTTAAACTGAAATAGAAGAAATGTTTTATTTTAACTAGTAATATTTTAGTGGTATATGTAAAAGTATTTTACGTGTATTTTTCATTATGAAAAACTATATATTGCAATATTTTTTTTCTGTGTAAAGTAACCGCTGGAAGATGTGTCACTCAGAAGTTGTTACAGCTGAAACAGACTTTTTTTTATTGTGCTCAATAGGTGGAAATGTTCCTATCATTTACAATGGAGAACTAGGGGGGTTGCAGGGAGGAAGAAATCCTGATACACAGCGATACCAGACTCAGGAGGCAGGTCATTATTGGAGCTGATGGGCGGCAGGGAGGAAGAAAGCCTGATACACAGCGATACCAGACTCAGGAGGCAGGTCGTTATTGGAGCTGATGGGCTGCAGGGAGGAAGAGAGCCTGATACTCAGGATGCCAGACTCAGGAGGCAGGTCATTATTGGAGCTGAAGGGCTGCAGGGAGGAAGAGAGCCTGATACACAGCGATGCCAGACTCAGGAGGCAGGTCATTATTGGAGCTGAAGGGCTGCAGGGAGGAAGAGAGCCTGATACTCAGGATGCCAGACTCAGGAGGCAGGTCATTATTGGAGCTGATGGGCTGCAGAGAGGAAGAGAGCCTAATATTGCAAGTGGTGCTCATGTACAATGTGTACTTCATTATGCTTTAACCCTTTGACTGTCAGAGAGGTATCCAATGCATTGTATTAATCTCTGGCGCACATAGAGTTAAGCAGCCAAGTCTGTTCCCTACATTCCGTCCCCCCTCCTTTGTGTCACTGAACCCACTGAGGCTCTCCTCATCCCTGCCTGTCTGTGCATGCTAAAGGGGAAGCATTTGGTGCATGGCTGAAATACAATATAATATTAATGATTGCAGGGTGTGTGTGTGCTGGTAAGCACTACTGCAAACCACAGATGCAAGAACCAGCTGAGCTGCTCTGGCTGACTCATTCATTTCCTAACTTTTCTCTTCAACCACATTGAAACTTCCAGTTAATTGTCCCTAAATAATTTGATGAGGGCAATTTGTATATAACAAATCAAGTATGCATAATAATAAAATAATACCAATTGCACAGGCAAACCCAAGATTTGCAGAAATGGTTTCCAAAAAATAAAAGAAGTATGAGAACAGTACCTAGAATTTATTTTGTGTCATTTGGAACCCAAAATCCATTGCCACTTCATGAGAGCAGACAAGGTGTGGACAATCTGCAGTCCCCCAGCTGTTGTTGGACTTATATTATTATTCTTGATTATTAATATACTAGTTGAAGAGCCCGTTACACGGGCCACAGTGCCACTGCCAGCCGGTCGCAGGGCAGTCAGGCGCAGTACAGACTGCCAGTGCCACGGCTGATACAGAGCTGGATGCTCCTTTGGAGCCCCCAGCTCTGTATCAGCCGTGGCGCGGGCAGTCTCTACTGCGCATGACTGCAGCACGTGCAGCAGTCTCTACTGCGCATGACTTTGTCGTTACACATGTTTTAGCGGATTATTATATAGGATGGATAATCAACATTATCAACAAGAGCAATTAGTCTGAGAGAGAAAAAATGTTAATGCTTAATACTTCTTGTACAAGCTGAATTTGGTGGTGGCAGCCTCATTCTAGTGGCAGGATGGGTCACTGTGACATATTCAAAATCAGTAGGAATCATCAGCTACTGATCAACAGAAAACAGGATTTGCCAACTGCTTCTCTGGATCTCACATCTAGGGGTTGACTGAATTTTCTGCTACAAAGTGAGATTCAGTGGGAAACGTGGCTTTCTACCTCATGCACAAAGGTAATTTCTGACAACGTCTTCCATGCTCTGAAATGGAGTGAGTTTATGTACATACATGCATGTATATGTGATGTTGAGTGTGTGTTTTAAGAGAGGACACCTCCTCTGCTTGACTAGTGTCTCATCCATGGGTTATTTACTTCCATTGAGAATTAAGCAGATAAGGAAAGAGGATGTTGCAACACAATTTTATTGGAACATCCAGAACATCACAGAAACAGCAGAGCATTCAGCGGTGAAAAGTGACATCCAAGAACAGGAACAGGAGCAGAATATCTGAAGTTTTCACCCACCCCTCTGGATTGACCAGAGAGAATACAATAGGTCTATTGCAAAAAGCACACACTGTTATACAGTTTACTTGTTAATTGCATCAGCTTCCCAAAACTTTCCAAATACATTAGGATAACCAATGGGAAATAGTGAACAGACTAAAGTGAACATCTACCACTCAGAAACAATGTATGTGTGTATGTCTATATTTAAATGGCTCTATAGAGTATATGCAGCACCTTACACCAGTAGTTGTAATAAATAAAAGGGGATAAAATAAGTCTCACAGTCTATGGAGAAACAGGAGAGAGTCCCCTTGAATCCTCTACTGCTTAAAGTATAGAGCCATATAAATAAGTGTCCCCTGTGTTATAGTTTTTGGAATGTTTTGTGTTTCCTGTGTTATTATCTCTGTACTGTATTTTGCTGTGCATTCTGTGTACATAGAATTCTGAAGCCTAGGGCTTGGGACAAAAAGTCCTATGTGGAGTGACAACAAAGGAACACTAATTAACCCCTGCTGTGAGAGCAGTTGTGCTTCAATGACTTTCCCGTATTGCATGGGGAGGCAGACTGAATACTAAAATACTGTCTCTGATTGGTCTCCTGGGGCTCCCCCTGATTGTACACTGTGTCAGAACTGTAGATAGTCTTAATTTGACTATGTACACGAGGATGCCAGCTGGAAGTGCATAAAAGCTGTGCGTGTCCTCAATAAAAGGAGTTCTGTTTTATCCTCCTCAATGCAAGTTTCAGCTGCATTTCTGTAGGTATTCCCAGAAGGGAAATGGCTGGTGATCCTCATCTCAGCCAGTGCAAGAACTAAATTCACTTGCCTCCCCTGTCTACTGAAGAGTGACAGCCATCTGTTCCTGCCGCCTGTCTGATATAGAGTATCCAGGACAAGAACCCATGTAGGAGCTCTGCTAACCTGGCAAGCCATGCGTACTAACATCCACAACTGGTGACAGCAGTGGGATCGGGCAGTGCCCAAGGAAGCAGCACAACTACAGCCTGGATGTCTACAGGCAACAAAATTGTGGATGACCATGTGCTTGATATTTGCAGCCTTCTGGGAGTGAATTTTAATGAGGAGGCCTATCAAAAGACAGTTGACTTTGTCTGGCAGATGGTACCCTGGGAGCAGCAGAGAAGTCTAACGGTCTCTTACTCCATCTTTGGCCTGATTCTAGACCAGCCACTTTTTTATCCTGAGGCCCCTCTGGACCAGCAAGCAACCTTATTCCAGCGGTGGTGCAGCATGTTGGGTCTGGGCTACTGTGAGGAATGGCTCTGCAAGCTGGAGGATCTAGTTTGTTCTGAGTCATCGCTAGAAAAAGACTTCTATGCTTTGTTGCAACAAGCCAGATGCTTGCTCCAGTGGTGGGACTCTACTGCAACCAATATCCATATGCAGAAGTGTGGCAAGTGGTCTATCCAGGAGGCCTGGTAGAAGATGTTTTTCTGCATGATACAGATTTTGGGGAAGACTTGATTAAGCACCAGGTTTACTCCAGATGCAGAGGGGAGAAAACCCCTGGGTTTGCTAATCACCAGACAGATAGATATAGAGTGGGAATATCTCTACATCTGTAGAGAGCTGAGATGGAGGACACCTCAGGAGATCCCCAGCCACTGTGTAGCCCTTCAAGATGAGGAGGAATTGCTATCCCAGAGCATGGACATGGGAGATGCCCAGATCAAGAGGAGAGATAGAGCTCCAGAGCATGGTGGCTATGGAGGAAGAGGTACACCCACAGGAGGGATGCCAGATAGCCAGTCTGGGTCTCCAACAAGCAGCCTTGAAAGAGAAGCCTGGGAAGCCCTACGGTGAGACAATCAGTGACGTTGGAGAGAGACAGCTGCCTGTGAGTGTCCTGGTACTAGAGGAGGCCCTGGAGGCCCAGATTTACCTCTGTACTGTATTTTGCTGTGCATTCTGTGTACATAGAATTCTGAAGCCTAGGACTTGGGACAGGAAGCCCGCTGTGGAGTGACAACAAAGGAACACTAATTAACCCTTGCTGTGAGCAGTTGTGCTTCAAGGACTTTTTTCCTGTATTGCACAGGGGGGCTCGGATTGGAGACTAAAATACTGTCTCTGATTGGTCTCCTGGGGCTCCTCCAGTTTGCACACTGTGTCAGAACTGTAGTTTGCCTTAATTTGACTGTGTACACAAGGATGGCAGATGGAAATGTATAAAAGCAGGGTGTTTCCTCAATAAAGGGAGTTCTGTTTTACCCTCCTCAGTACAAGTTTCAGCTGTATTTCTGGAGGGGATTTCTGGAGGGGAGTTGGATGGTGATCCTCATCTCATACACAGCAAGAGCTAAATTTACTTGCTTCGCCAGTCTACCGGTGAGAAACGGCCATATGTTCCTGCCTCCTGCCAGACCCAGATTATACAGGACAAGAACACACTTAGGTTCTCCTCTGACTGGGCGAGTCTTATGCATTGATTTCCACACAGTCATAGAAACTTCAGGAGAGAGCTCCCTGACCCAAGAAGCTTACAGTCTAAATGGGTAACAGAAGACAGACAACGGGGTATGAGGGAGTCATGTGCTGTGAATTCCAGTGCAGAGTTTGGCAGAAGGTGGTGCATGTTGCTAGTGCTCCAGAAGAGAGGATTTCAGGGTAGACTCAAAGACACAGGGGGATGGTTCTACACATAGGGAGAGAGAGGTAAGGAGTTCTATAGGTAAGGACCGTAAAGTGGAAATGGTTTTAGATGGGATTAGGAAGATGGTTGTCTAAACTTTGTCTTTATTGAAACAGAGTATTTGCTCTTCTTTACAGAGTCAATGGATAGCCAATGGCTCTCATGACCACTGTTAATTTTCTCTGAATAAGTCCTGTTGTTCCCATTGATTATGACCTGGTGAGTCTGCCATCTTGATCAGCTCTTTAACACTGTCCTGTTTCCTAGAGCTGTGCAATACCACCAGATCCATGGTCTTGGAAATTGTCAAACAGTTCAATAATCCAGTTGGCACAAACACCAGAGAAGTCAATATAGAATCAGTCCTCAGGATATTTCACCACAGTGCCTTGTGCAGCATGCATGTGTTTTGTTGTAAAAATGAGATTATCAGACGCATGGAACAAGAATTATGGAACCTGGTGCAGGAACATGGGACGTGGCACAGGAATGACGCAATGCAGTATGACAACACATCTCTGAAAAGTTCCACACTAGGCTTCACCTTCCAGTGGTTACTTCCCATACTTCCTCCCCATGGGAATTACCACAGAAAGGACAAACATTGATCACTTTCCATAGAAATTACCACAAATAAAAATGCAAACTTCACCATATAAGTACACACAGCAACAGCTCCCAAAAGACCTTCTTATTTTATCCTTTTAGTTGCCCATTGAACATTTTTATGGGACATGTAAGTGAATGAACATTTAACGCTTTGTGTGTCGGATGGATGCTCCTCAAAGAGTTGCACATCACTTTGGCATCAAAGGGTTAAGCATCATAAAGTATTGCATAGATTAGCACTGAGAACTGATTTTAATGCATGAAGAGCCCCTTTAAGTTAAAAGAATGAGTGTACGAAGAATGTGAAAAGCCCTAGGGCATGTCAGAATTTGCATGAGTTGAAAGCACAGCAATGAGAACATTAACAAGGAAACTGTTCTGGCAATGAAAGATATAGAAAGCAAAGAGGTTGATTTGAATGGGTTTTGCTACTATGGAAACAGATATGACAATTAAGAAGCTATTTCATTTTACCAACTTCTATAGCTAGGTCTCTTGTAGTGGGATGACTTCACGTACCCTACCGCACAAGTACAAGCATAATAGAAAGTGCCGTAATGGAATCGAGGAAGTGGTTTACAAATGCATAGAAAACATAAGAGATGTACCTTTATTCAGATGCATACTGAACACTATTCTACAACATTCCACGGAGCAAGGCATTCAAGGTTAAAATACCAGGAGAGAAGGAAAAATAGATTTGCAGTCACATTATCAGTATAGTTTAGTATAATCACAATATTACTATGAAATTTTAATGGGATTGAAATAATCCTTTTGTTGCTGCAGGGTTCTGGAATCCACAGCAGAACCCTCAAGCGAAATTGGAAGTAAATGCTCCAGAGAAGTAGTTGGAACATGATTTGTTGTTGGCTTAGAATGAACATTCTGCAGTTTTATTTATATATATATATAAATATATATATATATATAATAAACCTGAATTTTAGGCACTCCTAAAAAACAAATGTATGTATCTCCTCTGCCCGGGTGCTACTGGTCAGAATTTGTATACTTAAAGAAATGGTATATATAACCATGAAACCAGTGCACACACAGGACTTGTATGAAAAAAGTATTAATTTATTGTGTCAACGTTTCGGCCCCCTGGAGGGCCTTTATCAAGACAATGAAACCAACACCCTGGTGACCTTATATACAGTAATAATGTGCAAAAAACCCGCCAAGAATGCTCATCATCGATCCCCGATGACGTGATAGCCACATGGATTAGTGGATTAGTGTACATATGTGTAAAATATTCTTGTCTTGTGTGTGGACATGGATTAGTGTACATATGTGTAAAATATTCTTGTCTTGTGTGTGGGGTCTATTTTTTGTCTTATTGTCATTTTGATGTTTACACATTGTCCAGATGCGGGCTACAACTCCCAAGATGCTCAGTTAAACAACAGATGTTCGGCTTTTGGCTATGACGTCATCGGGGATCGATGATGAGCATTCTTGGTGGGTTTTTTGCACATTATTACTGTATATAAGGTCACCAGGGTGTTGGTTTCATTGTCTTGATAAAGGCCCTCCAGGGCGCCGAAACGTTGACACAATAAATTAATACTTTTTTCATACAAGTCCTGTGTGTGCACTGGTTTCATGGTTATATATACCATTTCTTTAAGTATATATATATATATATATATATATATATATATATATGTCAACTACCTAGAATAATTCTATTGGAGTTTGATAGCAAACATAATTTCAGAATATTTTTGTCTTTTAGAACACAAAAGATGACCTTATTTTTGGATTAAACCCTTGAATGCTAGAGAGGTCTCCAATGCATTGGCAGCCTCCTTTGGATCCCAGGGATTATTGTGATTGTAAAAATGGCCTTCTACATTCAATAGCAAAACTTTTCTGAAAAAGAAGCACAAAGAAATGGCCATCTAAAATTAATATTCCCCAGTGAGAGGAATTGTGGGCTTGCTGATTGTGTACATCTAGGAATGGTGGATGTACTTGAAATACAACTGTGACATTATACATAGATAATATTGGAGGTGGATACTATATTGAGGACAAACAGAGAACATTAATTGTTGTTTTTAAGAAAAGGTAAAGCTTAAAAACGATGCATAGCCACTGTCTCATCATGACCACTGTTAATTTTCTCTGAATAAGTCCTATTGTTCCCATTGATTACCTCCTGGTGATTCTGCCATTCTGATATGCTCTTTAATACTGTCCTATATCCTGGAGCTATGCAATAGCCCCAGATCCATGGGTATTGTGTCTTGGAAATGGCCAAACAGTTCAATAATCTAGCTGGCACAGGCACCAGGGAACTCAATATAGACTTAGTCCTTAGGGTATTTCACCACAGTGCCTTGTTCAGTAAGCATGTGTTTTGATGTAAGAATGAGACTATAGGACACGTGATGCATGAACAAAGGACGTGGCACAGGAATGGCGCAATGCAGAATGAGAACACATCAACACTAGGCTTCCCCTTCCAGTGGTACATTTTTCCCCACACATTCCTCCCCATGGGAATTACCATAGAAAGTAGAAACAGAGATCCCTTTCCATAGAAATTGCCACAAATAGAAAATGGAAACTTCCCCACATAAGTATGCACAGCAACAGCTCCCAAAAGACTGGTCTTTAATTTCATCTTTTTAGTGGCCCATTGAACATTTTTTATGGGAATGAATTAACATTTAACGCTTCGTGTGTCAGAAAGATTCTCCAAAAAGAGTTGTACATCACTTTGGCATCAAAGGGTTAAGCATCACAAAATATTGCAAATATTAGCACTGAGAACTGATTTAAATGCATGAAGAACCCCTTTAAGTTAAAAGAATGAGTGTATGAAAAATGTGAAAAGCCCAAGGGCATGTCAGAATTTGCATGAGTTGAAAGCACAGCAATGAGAACATTAACAAAGAACATGTACAGAATTTACAGCCAGTTAGATGTGATCCTGTAACTCAGTATACAGGTTTCCACCTCCCCCTTCTTTCTCCACAAGTTCTGGTACAGATGCCAGATGACTTTAGTTTGATAACTCATCCTGGCAGCAACAGATGAAGCATAGCTTCTTTATGATAGAATCAGAGCTCAGAAGCAGCTATCCTCAGCAGTGCATCACCTATGCAAGATAACAGATGAGAGTTGGTACTGTGTTAGCCATAGAAATACAGGAGGTAAATATAGTTTTTGATACCTTTTATTGGCTAAATAAGCAGATTTAGAATGCAAGCTTTCAAGAACTTAGGTCTCCTCTTCAGGCATGTTACACAGATAAATATGAAAACCTCTCATAAATACAACAATTTATCACTGACTGATCAAAGTATCTGGATCTGGACTGAGTTCACTTATCTGATTTCCATGCTAAACAATGCAATGTGTACTTGTATTTGAGAGATGTTTTCATATTTACCTGTATAACATGCCTGAGGAAGAGACCTAATGTCTTCAAAGCTTGCATCCTAAATCTGCTTAGTTAGCCAATAAAAGTTATCATAAACTATATTTGCCTCACCTATGAAAGGACACTGAACCTGCATACTTTACAAAGGGACTCATAGTGGGCTTGGGGACTAACTACACACATATAGACACCTGCTATTACCTTACATGTATCATGCCTAGCAACTGCAACAGAAGTATTTTGCCCCACTGAAGATATTCACATTAGAGATCTGACTCTCCAGTATTTTTGTGCTACATCTAAAGGTGTCAGTAGTGGGTACTGCCATCAGTGTATTTGAGAGGTGAGGGACATCTCAATTAGGATGCGAGGAGAGAAATAGTGGAGGTCACCAGAGCACTTTGTTACAGGAGCACAGCTCATTGGCTGTCAGGGGGACTTGTTACATGCTCATTCTTTTCTTGAATTCTGGAACTGATTTTTTTTGTCAGTGAATGAATCTATTAAAATATTACTTTTAAAATGAGCATTTCTTTGTGCTTCTTTTTCAAAAAAAGTGTTGTTGAATGGAAAAGACAATTTGAGAAAGCTGCATAAATTCTCTTGAAATAGATCACATCTGTTCATTACTAGTGTTGAGCGAGCATGCTCGGCCGATGCTCGGATCGGCTCGAGCATCGCTCTGCTCGGCACATGGCGGTACTCGTACGAGTACCACATGTGCTCGCCCGCCATGTTCGGGTCTCCTCCCCGCACGTTTTGCGGCGGCTGCGCAGCCAATAAACGTGCAGGGAGGCTCTGACATCGGTGTAATGCCAGCAGCCATGTTGGCTGCTGGCATTACACTGATTGGCTGGCCAGAACCCGTGGTCAGGTGCTGTATAGCACCTGACCATCGAGTTCGGCTCAGTCTGAGCCAGGGAGAGCTGAGGATAGGAAGGGAAAGGCAGTGTAGGGAGGAAAAAAACAAAAATTGTGAAAAAAAAGAACCAAAAGTCCTTTTTAGGACTACTGTGTGTGGGGGCAGCAGGTTATTTGGTGTGGGGGGAAAAAAACAAAAAAAAAAAAAAAAAAATATTCTGTTTAGTGTGAAAAGTTGCAGATTAGAGCACATTCTGTTTAGTGTGCACAGTTGCAGATTAGAGCACATTCTGTTTAGTGTGCAAAGTTGCAGATTAGAGCACATTCTGTTTAGTGTGCAAAGTTGCAGATTAGAGCACATTCTGTTTAGTGTGCAAAGTTGCAGATTAGAGCACATTCTGTTAAGTCTTCAAACTAAAATATCAAAGTCACGTATTCCATTCAGTGTGCGTCGCCGCAGTTTAGCAGCACATTCTGAGTACTGTGCAGAGTTGCAGAATAGGAAGAAATACTGTTAAGTCTTCAAACTAAAATATCAAAGTCACATATTCCATTCAGTGTGCTTCGCCGCAGTTTAGCAGCCTATTCTGTGTACTGTGCAGAGTTGCAGAATAGGAAGAAATACTGTTAAGTCTTCAAACTAAAATATCAAAGTCACATATTCCATTCAGTGTGCTTCGCCGCAGTTTAGCAGCCTATTCTGTGTACTGTGCAGAGTTGCAGAATAGGAAGAAATACTGTTAAGTCTTCAAACTAAAATATCAAAGTCACATATTCCATTCAGTGTGTTTCACCGCAGTTTAGCAGCCTTTTCTGTGTACTCTGCAGAGTTGCAGAATAATAAGAAATACTGTTAAGTTTTCAAACTCAAATATTAAAGTCACATATTCCATTCAGTGTGTTTCACCGCCGTTTAACAGCCTATTCTGTGTACTCTGCAGAGTTGCAGAATAATAAGAAATACTGTTAAGTTTTCAAACTCAAATATTAAAGTCACATATTCCATTCAGTGTGTTTCACCGCCGTTTAACAGCCTATTCTGTGTACTCTGTACAGTTGCAGAATAATAAGAAATACTGTTAAGTTTTCAAACTCAAATATTAAAGTCACATATTCCATTCAGTGTGTTTCACCGCCGTTTAACAGCCTATTCTGTGTACTCTGTACAGTTGCAGAATAATAAGAAATACTGTTAAGTTTTCAAACTCAAATATTAAAGTCACATATTCCATTCAGTGTGTTTCACCGCCGTTTAACAGCCTATTCTGTGTACTCTGTACAGTTGCAGAATAATAAGAAATACTGTTAAGTTTTCAAACTCAAATATTAAAGTCACATATTCCATTCAGTGTGTTTCACCGCCGTTTAACAGCCTATTCTGTGTACTCTGTACAGTTGCAGAATAATAAGAAATACTGTTAAGTTTTCAAACTCAAATATTAAAGTCACATATTCCATTCAGTGTGTTTCACCGCCGTTTAACAGCCTATTCTGTGTACTCTGCAGAGTTGCAGAATAATAAGAAATACTGTTAAGTTTTCAAACTCAAATATTAAAGTCACATATTCCATTCAGTGTGTTTCACCGCCGTTTAACAGCCTATTCTGTGTACTCTGTACAGTTGCAGAATAATAAGAAATACTGTTAAGTTTTCAAACTCAAATATTAAAGTCACATATTCCATTCAGTGTGTTTCACCGCCGTTTAACAGCCTATTCTGTGTACTCTGTACAGTTGCAGAATAATAAGAAATACTGTTAAGTTTTCAAACTCAAATATTAAAGTCACATATTCCATTCAGTGTGTTTCACCGCCGTTTAACAGCCTATTCTGTGTACTCTGTACAGTTGCAGAATAATAAGAAATACTGTTAAGTTTTCAAACTCAAATATTAAAGTCACATATTCCATTCAGTGTGTTTCACCGCCGTTTAGCAGCCTATTCTGTGTACTCTGTACAGTTGCAGAATAATAAGAAATACTGTTAAGTTTTCAAACTCAAATATTAAAGTCACATATTCCATTCAGTGTGTTTCACCGCCGTTTAACAGCCTATTCTGTGTACTCTGTACAGTTGCAGAATAATAAGAAATACTGTTAAGTTTTCAAACTCAAATATTAAAGTCACATATTCCATTCAGTGTGTTTCACCGCCGTTTAACAGCCTATTCTGTGTACTCTGCAGAGTTGCAGAATAATAAGAAATACTGTTAAGTTTTCAAACTCAAATATTAAAGTCACATATTCCATTCAGTGTGTTTCACCGCCGTTTAACAGCCTATTCTGTGTACTCTGTACAGTTGCAGAATAATAAGAAATACTGTTAAGTTTTCAAACTCAAATATTAAAGTCACATATTCCATTCAGTGTGTTTCACCGCCGTTTAACAGCCTATTCTGTGTACTCTGCAGAGTTGCAGAATAATAAGAAATACTGTTAAGTTTTCAAACTCAAATATTAAAGTCACATATTCCATTCAGTGTGTTTCACCGCCGTTTAACAGCCTATTCTGTGTACTCTGCAGAGTTGCAGAATAATAAGAAATACTGTTAAGTTTTCAAACTCAAATATTAAAGTCACATATTCCATTCAGTGTGTTTCACCGCCGTTTAACAGCCTATTCTGTGTACTCTGCAGAGTTGCAGAATAATAAGAAATACTGTTAAGTTTTCAAACTCAAATATTAAAGTCACATATTCCATTCAGTGTGTTTCACCGCCGTTTAACAGCCTATTCTGTGTACTCTGTACAGTTGCAGAATAATAAGAAATACTGTTAAGTTTTCAAACTCAAATATTAAAGTCACATATTCCATTCAGTGTGTTTCACCGCCGTTTAACAGCCTATTCTGTGTACTCTGTACAGTTGCAGAATAATAAGAAATACTGTTAAGTTTTCAAACTCAAATATTAAAGTCACATATTCCATTCAGTGTGTTTCACCGCCGTTTAACAGCCTATTCTGTGTACTCTGTACAGTTGCAGAATAATAAGAAATACTGTTAAGTTTTCAAACTCAAATATTAAAGTCACATATTCCATTCAGTGTGTTTCACCGCCGTTTAACAGCCTATTCTGTGTACTCTGTACAGTTGCAGAATAATAAGAAATACTGTTAAGTTTTCAAACTCAAATATTAAAGTCACATATTCTGTGTAAGATGAAGAAGGCGGGTAAAAAGGGACGGGGAAGTGGACGTGATCCTGAAAGTTCAGGGCGCGGGTCAGGACGCGGAGAAACTGTGCCTGGTGCCAGAGCACAAGAAAGAAAGACATCCACCATACCTAGCTTCATGTGTAATTTTACAGGGTGTCGCAGGACATCACTCTCGAGGTCCGACCAGTGCGAACAGGTGGTCGGTTGGATGACAGCTGATACTGCTTCCAGTCGGTTAAGCACCACCCTGTCTTCCACCAAGTCCACTCTCAGTAGCCAAGAGTCTGGTCAACATAATCCTCACTCTGATCATCCTTCCTCCCACCATACACGGTCTGGTCAAAGAAGTGATCCCACACTGGGATATAGTGAGGAGCTCGTCTCATCACCAATCCTTCATTTGACCCTCTCTCCAAGCACGCTTGCAGAGGAACATGACATCTTGTGCCCTGATTCACAACCTCTAGAGGCTACCCAATCTCAAGAAGATGACAGATGTGAACGGCATTTAAGGTCAAAGGAAGTAGTGGATGATGATGATGATGATGAGACACAGTTGCCATTAAATCAACCACTATTTCCGTCTCAAGACCTTGTTGAGGAGAATGTTATACAGTTGTCAATGACTGAGTATGTGGTGGGATCAAGACTTGAGGAGGATGATCAGAGTGAGGAAGTGGAGGAGGACTTGGTGGACGATGAGGTGACTGACCCCACCTGGGAAGGTGTAGAGCCGAGCGATGACAGCAGTCCTGAGGGTGAGCCATCTGCAGCACCGCAACAGGCTGGAAGAGGCAGTGGTGTGGCTACAGAAAGAAGGCGGACCGCACCAAACCGGCCCGCAAATGTTCCACGGAGCACCCCCTTGCGTAAATCTACCTTGCCAAGGGGTAGGTGTTCCGCGGTATGGCGTTTTTTTAAGGAAAGTGCGGACGACAAAAGAATTGTAGTTTGCAACCTGTGCCACACCAGAATGAGCCGAGGCATGAACACTAGAAACCTCACCACCACCAGCATGATCCGACACATGGCATCCAAGCACCGTAGTAAGTGGGAGGAACGCCTGGATCGCCCATCTGTGTCTGCAGGCCACACCACTGCCTCCTCTTCCCCTGTTTTCGGTGCCGGCCAATCGCCTGTCGAAGGCGCAGGCCCGCATACCTCCCGCCCTGCACCTGTAGCATCTGAAGCACCATCAGCGACCACATCCACTTCCCTGTCCCAGCACAGCGTCCAAATGTCGTTACCCCAGGCATTTGAGCGCAAGAGAAAGTACCCAGCCACCCACCCACAGGCCATAGCACTAACCTCACACCTTTCAAAATTACTGGCCATCGAAATGCTGCCATTTAGGCTTGTGGACACTGAGTCCTTCCGCAGCCTGATGGCAGCAGCTGTCCCTCGGTACGCGGTCCCCAGCCGCCACTACTTTTCCCGGTGTGCCATCCCCGCATTACACCACCATGTGTCCCGTAACATCACCCGTGCCCTGACCAACGCAGTTACTGGGAAGGTCCACTTAACGACTGACACATGGACAAGTGCTTGTGGCCAGGGACGCTACATTTCCCTGACGGCACACTGGGTGAATGTCGTGGAGGCTGGGAGCGACTCGGACCCTGGGATGGCACGGGTGCTACCCACGCCGAGGATTGCGGGCCCTACCTCCATCAGGGTTTCCACCAGCACCTACGTTATTGGCTCCTCCTCCTCCGTTTCCACCTCCGAATTCTCTACACACACCGCCACTCCCCCATCAGCCAGTAGCTGGAAGCAGTGTAGCACTGCAGTGGGGAAGCGTCAACAGGCCGTGCTGAAGCTGATCTGCCTTGGGGACAAACAGCACACGGCCTCAGAGCTGTTGCAGGGGATTAGTCACCAGACCGAGCAGTGGCTCTCGCCACTCAACCTGCAAGCAGGCATGGTTGTGTGTGATAATGGGCGTAACTTGGTGGCGGCTTTGGAGCTCGGCAAGCTCACACACGTACCATGCCTAGCGCATGTATTTAATTTAGTGGTGCAGCGATTTCTAAAAACCTACCCCAATGTGCATGATCTCTTGACCAAGGTGCGCCGCGTGTGTGCACATTTCCGTAAGTCATCAACAGCTTCAGCCGGCCTGTTGAAGCTGCAGCAGCGCTTACAATTGCCAGCTCACCGGCTGCTGTGTGACGTGAGCACGCGCTGGAACTCCACCTTCCACATGTTGGCCCGGCTTTGTGAGCAGCAGAGGGCAGTAGTGGAGTACCAGCTGTTACACGGTCGTCGCCTCTCCGTTCAACTTCCTGTAATCAGAAGTGAGGAGTGGGAATGGATGTCAGACCTCTGTGAGGTTTTACGCAATTTTGAGGAATCGACACAGATGGTGAGCGGCGATAACGCTATTATCAGTGTAACCATCCCACTTCTGTGTCTACTGAAACGCTCGCTGCTCACAATTAAAACCGACGCTTTGCATGTGGAAGAGGTGGAAATGGGGGAGGAAGAGCTTACACAAGGTGATAGCCAGAGCACCCTCACTTCGTCTTCTCAGCGACAATTGGAGGAGGCGGAGGAGGAGGAGGAGGAGGAGGAGGAAGACACGGTTGCCTCCGCTACAGAGGGTAGCCATGGAACTTTAGTTCCATCTCTTCAGCGTGGGTGGGCAGAAGAGGAGGAAGAGGATGAGGAGATTGAGAGTCATCCTCCTGGTGAGGACAGCGAAATCTTGACTGTTGGTACTCTGGCACACATGGCTGACTTTATGTTAGGCTGCCTTTCCCGTGACCCACGCGTTGTACGCATTTTAGACAACACGGATTACTGGGTGTTCACCCTTCTGGACCCCCGCTACAAAGAGAATTTCTCATCTCTCATTCCTCCGGTGGAGAGGACAAGCAAAATGTTGCAATACCAGAAGGTTCTTGTTGAAAAATTGCTCCAAAATTTTCCATCTGACAACGCTGGCGGCAGAGTACGTGCTACCTTGGCCAACCGAGAAGGGGAGAAAAGGGGAGCACACAGCAGTTCCGAGAAAGGCAGGGCAACACTCTCCAAGGCGTGGGACACCTTCATGACACCCCGCCAGCACCCTCACCCTGATGCGCAGCCTAGTGTCACAAGGAGGGAAAAGTTTTGGAAGATGGTGAAGGAGTACGTAGCAGACCGTGTCAGCGTCCTCAATGATCCCTCTGTGCCTTACAACTACTGGGTGTCCAAGCTGGACACGTGGTATGAACTGGCACTCTACGCCTTGGAGGTGCTGGCCTGCCCTGCCGCCAGCGTTCTGTCTGAGCGGGTATTTAGTGCTGCTGGTGGCATCATAACAGATAAGCGTATCCGCCTTTCCACCGACAATGCTGATAGGTTGACACTTATAAAAATGAACAAGGCCTGGATTTCCCCTGACTTCTCCACTCCACTGGAGGAAAGCCCCGGGGGAACATAAAGTGACTTTATATATGTTATTTACAATGATGGGAATACTCTGTATTCCCATTCACCCCTTCCACCCAAAAAACGGGTATATGGTTGACTCTCTTCCATATACCCTGTGATATAATTTTTATATAGGGCCAGCTCACCAGCGGGCCCTGTGATATAATTTTTATATAGGGCCAGCTCACCAGCGGGCCCTGTTTGACAACTTTTTGTATAGGTCAGCTCACCAGCGGGCCTTCTTATATAATGTTTTATTGGGTCAGCTCTCTAGCGGGCCCTCTCATATAATGTTTTATAGCGTCAGCTCACTAGCGGGCCTTCGCATATAATGTTTAGGATGGTCAGCTCTGCAGCAGACCCTCACCCATAATGTTTTAGATGGTCAGCTCAGCGCACGTTTCCATCTTAATCATGGCCTCAGTTCTGAAAATCAAGGAAATTTTTGGGAGAATTTGCCTCTGCGCACGTTTCCCTCTTAATCATGGCCTCCGTTCTGAAAATCAAGGAAATTTTTGGGAGAATTTGCCTCTGCGCACGTTTCCCTCTTAATCATGGCCTCAGTTCTGAAAATCAAGGAAATTTTTGGGATAATTTGCCTCTGCGCACGTTTCCCTCTTAATCATGGCCTCAGTTCTGAAAATCAAGGAAATTTTTGGGAGAATTTGCAGATGATATACAAGTAAATATACAGCAAATATTGTTTGGTAACAATTTTTCGCCTAAAGTCGTTTTTATTTTCCTTTTTGTGTGTTTTATGGTCAGTCTGTAAAAATGGCGTACTACGGGCGAAAGATCGTTCCCAGCAGCGATGTTGGAGTCCAAGGTGCATCCAGACATCCTCCCTATGCTGTCCCTGAACCATTTCTGTAGTGTTTCCATCTTTTTCTGCCCTTTTCCTATGGACCAGGCACCCTCCCCTCATCAGAGCAGGGGGTGCCTGGTGTAATGCTCGAGTCCTCCCATTGACTTCAATGGGGCTCGGATGCTCGGCCGAGCACTCGAGCCTCAGGGGGTGCTCGGTCAGAGCACCCGAACATCCGAGCATTGGGGTGCTCGCTCATCACTATTCATTACGTCATTTCATAATGTCATTGTTCTGCACATCAATCGCCTTCTTCTTAACCACTATTAGGAATTTAGAGGTTTATATATAAATATATGCAAGTGAGACATTTTGGAATCTCTTTATATTATTTGCTTCTGAACTCTGTGTGATGTCGGGATGATGCGTAAGGTACTGTGATTATTTCTCTTTCATCATTTTTGACATCTAGGATTTGTGGACAAGACAGATATTTTATGATAACAGGAGTTTATTTTGCTATGTTATGTATTTGTTATATTGGATCAAAAATTTGTTTCTATGAATTCATAATTGACATTTCGTTTTGTCTTTCCAGCAAGGTTCTAGTATACATATTGCTAGTTAGTACCTGTCAACTTACGTCTAGTTTCCGATTGGCCTAAGGTTAGAGAAAAATGGATTAGTTCTTCCCTTTTATGCTCAACAAGTTCAAATAAAATGGTATCAAAACTGACTTCCTCATTATAAAATATTTTACAAGCAATTATATCACAAAGTGACACGCTTTTCAGTTAAATGTAGTTTTTTCTCGGGGCTTCCAGCAGAAGAATTGTAGGAAGTGTATAAATGGAAACAATGTGGGGTCCCACCAGGCAAATTCTTGACGCGGGGGAAGATTCGACAAGGATAGTCTGATTAGAGGGCTGACCTAATAACAATATTTTAAAAAAGAGGGCTGGGATGCCAAGGGGGAGGGCAACATTTGAAATGCGCCCAGTTAGAGGGGCTGCTGCCCCTCTTACGACGATCTGCATCCCCTCCCACAAATTGAGGCCAAGGCTTCCACTTATGCTCAGTGATTGTCACAGTATCTAGTAGCACCGCCGCTTCTGGCGATGCTCACAATGACACTCCAGCGTAATTTCAAAGAAAGGTTGGACGCATCAATGCTAGATGCGTCATCTGCGGTCGTGAGGCTTCAACATGCTGCAGGCCTCTGTTTTATGTGTTTGAGGCCTGTAGTCTCCTCCTACCTACTTCCTATCTCTGAGCTGCTCCTCCTACCTATTTCCTGAGGAGGGGTTTAAAGGGCAGGCTGAGTTCTGACTCAGTTACCCTTATGTTGTTGTTCTGAGCAGTTAATTTATATGATATTCCTGATTCCTGTGTATGACCCGGCTTGTCTGTCCATCCATTCTGGTGTTGACCTGTGGCTCTGTCTGACCATTCTCCTTGTGCGTTCCAATTTGGCTTAGACATCCTTTCTGGTGCAAACCTGTGGCTCTTGCCCACTACCCGCTTTTTGTATGACCTGGCTTGCCTGACTACTCACTCTGGTGTTGACCTGAGGCTCTGTCCACTGCGCATCCAGCATATTAACGCTTCAGTGGATATCCTATCTGGTGCAAACCTGTGGCTCTGGCTGACTACCTGCTCCATGTATGACCTGGCTTCTCTGACTATCCTATCTGGTTCTTACTAGAGGGATCTGTCTGTTCGCTCCGTGTGTTGGTCCTGTTCCACAGACATCCTTCCTACTACTGACCTGGGGCTCTATCAGTCTCCTAGCTATTGACTGCAGGTGTGAGTCAGTAGTCTCCGTGGCTGCATACAATATTGACACTCCTCTCCTAGACTGACTGCAGGCTGAGTCAGTGCTACCTCTGGGCATTACCTTTTACCACGAGACTCCAGTGGGCTGTGGCCTAGTCTTGGACAGTGTGGTGGATGTATTGGAATACTGCTATTTCTGATACAGTGCTTGCCTCCTTGATCACCCTCTGTGTGTTATTTATTTGCATTACTGTTTATATATTTCTAATAAAGGTGATCTTAACTATACCGTCTGACTCCTTGTCTTGCTTGCCAACTATAACAGAGATTCCAGCAGAAGACTCGAAGGAAGGATATGAATGGAAACAATGTACGACGGCCTGAAGCCCCTCCCACAAATTCAGGCCAAGCCTTCCACATAAAATGTCATTTTGCTGCAATAAAATGTGCTGTTTAAAGTATTTTTAATGTTTCAATGTGAATTCAAGATTAATGATGATAACTTTTGATAAACACAGATAGAAAGAGAAAAAGCTGGCTCCATGGATAATCTTTTGTATAGTTATATAATCAACAGATGCCAGCACACAACTCACGGGATAGGACCAGACACAAGTGAGTAGTAATTATCTTCATCCGTTATCTAGGACTACTAGTTCACAAACATCAAGCAGGTCCAGTGCAGCAAGCCCATATTGACACAGCAACAAAACCTGCACAAGTAGAAAGAAAAGGAGCCGGCAAAGCAATGTAATGTGTTGTGTAGCCCTTTGGCACAGTCTGATCTCCTAAACACAGGGACACCAGGGTGATACACTTATATACACACCGCACAGTCTGATCTACTAAACACAGGGACACCAGGGTGATACACTTATATACACACCACACAGTCTGATCTCCTAAACACAGGGACAGCAGGGTGATACACTTATATATACACCACACAGTGTGATCTCATAAACACAGGGACACCAGGGTGATACACTTATATACACACCACGCAGTCTGATCTCCTAAACACAGGGACACCAGGGTGATACACTTATATACACACCACACAGTCTGATCTTCTAAACACAGGGACACCAGTGTGATACACTTCAATACACATCACACAGTCTAATCTACTAAACACAGGGGCACTAGGGTGATACGCTTATATACACACCGCACAGTCTGATCTCCTAAACACAGGGACACCAGAGTGATACACTTATATACACACCAGGTGGGAGGATCTGGGGGCGGGGTTAGTACAGATGATAGGGAGAAGCCTATAAACCACATCAAAATTAAATCACAAATGGAACACAGCAGTGGCATAAATTGTATGCTTGCAAATGCCAGAAGTTTAACTGGTAAAATAGGGGAACTGGAGCTGGTAGCTGAAATTGAAAACTATGACTTGATAGGCATAACAGAAACATGGTGGGATGACACACATGATTGGTCAATCAATTTAGAGGGCTACATGTTATTTAGAAAAGATAGGTCAAGCAAAAGAGGTGGTGGGGTCTGTCTGTATATCAAACCAGCATTATTGCCTCAATTGCGGGAAGATATATGTGATGACAGTAGAGAACATGTGGAATCCCTGTGGGTTGAAATAGTCACTGGGGGTAAAACTGCCCAGAAAATATTAGTGGGTATTTGTTATAAACCACCAAACATTGGTGACCTTGAAGAAACACAGCTATTAATGCAAATAGAAAAGGCTTCCCAAATAGGGAGAACTATAATTATGGGGGATTTTAATTATCCAGAAATAGACTGGAAAAATGGAACAGCTAACTCTGCTAAAAGCAGCAAGTTTCTGAACTTGTTGAATGACAATTTTTTGTCACAACTAGTGCAGACCTCAACCAGAGGGAATGCATGTCTGGATTTGGTAATAACTGACCATGAAGAACTTATCTCTAACATCCAAGTAAGGGAGCACTTGGGGAATAGTGACCATAACATGGTATCGTTTGAGATTAATTCAAAAAAACAAGTTGATATGAGTTCCACCAAAACACTGAATTTTAAAAAGGCCAACTTTAGCAGGTTTAATTCATCCCTTGGTCTCGTTGACTGGGATAAAATATTTTCAGGAAAAAACACAGAAGGTAAGTGGAATGCCTTCAAAATAACATTGCAAAAATACACATATAAATTTATCCCTGTTGGAAACAAATACAAAAGAAGCAAATTAAAACCAATGTGGCTAACAAGTAAAGTAATTCATGAAATAAATAACAAGAAAGCGGCATTTAAACATTACAAAGCTGAGGGATCAGCAGAGGCATTTGCAAAATACAAAAATGTCAACAAAACCTGTAAAAAGGCTATTAAATTAGCTAGACTGGAGAATGAAAAAAATATTGCTAAGGAGAGCAAAAGCAACCCAAAAAAATTCTTTAAATACATAAATGGCAAAAAATTAAAGTCTGATAATGTTGGGTCCTTGTTATCGGAAACGGGTGAGATGGTCAAAGGGGACAGAGAGAAGGCAGATATTTTAAATAATTTCTTTTCTTCTGTTTTTACCAAGGAACACCCATTGGACAAGAATCTGCAAACTACTTTTACAGAACAGGCACAGCAAGCATGGGACTGGCTATCACAAGAAAAAGTGTTAAAACAATTGAATGGTGTCAAGGTAGACAAAGCTCCAGGGCCAGATGGTATACACCCACGGGTACTTAAAGAGCTAAGCCAGACCCTGGCCAGACCGATATATCTGATTTTCAGGGATTCTTTTATTTCTGGTATGGTGCCCATGGATTGGCGTAAAGCAGATGTGGTGCCCATATTTAAAAAGGGATCAAAGTCCCAGCCAGGAAACTACAGACCCGTAAGCTTGACATCTGTGGTAGGGAAGCTGTTTGAAAGATTGCTAAGGGAATATATTCAAGAATTCTGCTGGAACATGAATATCATTAGCAATAGCCAACATGGCTTTGTGAAAGATAGGTCTTGTCAAACGAACTTGATCGAATTTTATGAAAAAGTAAGTAATAATATAGATGAGGGAGCGGCGGTTGACGTGATCTATTTAGACTTTGCCAAGGCATTTGATACAGTTCCGCACAAGAGGTTACTGTACAAATTGAATGAAATAGGACTAGGGGAAAATGTTTGTGTGTGGATTGGAAATTGGCTGAAAGATAGAATGCAAAGAGTGGTAGTAAATGGCAAGTTCTCCAGTTGGATAAACGTGATAAGTGGAGTGCCTCAGGGATCTGTCCTGGGTCCTCTTCTTTTTAATTTGTTTATTAATGACCTCCCAGAGGGCATAGGAAGCCATGTATCAGTGTTTGCCGATGACACAAAATTAAGTAAGGTAATAAAGTCTGAACTCGATGTGTCTTCATTACAAGAGGATTTGGACAAATTGAGTAACTGGGCAGGCAAATGGCAAATGAGATTCAATATAGACAAGTGTAAAGTTATGCATTTTGGGTATAATAATAAAAATGCAACATATAGTTTAAATGGTGTTTCTCTGGGGAAATCTACTAATGAAAAGGATTTAGGAGTAATGGTAGACAATAGACTTAGCAGTAGCATGCAGTGCCAGCTGGCAGCTGCAAAGGCCAATAAGATATTGGCATGTATCAAAAGGGGTATTGACTCAAGGGAGGAAGATATAATTATGCCTCTTTACAGGTCCATGGTAAGACCCCACCTAGAATATGCTGTTCAATTCTGGGAGCCCTTTCTGAAGAAGGACATTATGGAACTAGAGAGAGTGCAGAGGAGGGCTACAAAACTAGTAAGGGGAATGGAAAGTTTTAGTTATGAAGAGAGACTAGAAAAGTTAAACTTGTACACACTAGAGAAACGGCGTCTTAGAGGGGATATGATAACACTATATAAATATGTTCAAGGCCCATATAAAGGGCTTTCAAAAGACCTGTTCATTAACAGAACAGTACACAGGACAAGGGGCCACCCGCTTAGACTTGAGGAAAGGAGATTTAATCTACAACAGCGGAAGGGTTTCTTTACAGTAAGGACAATAAAGGTATGGAATGCACTTCCGGAGGAGGTGGTGCTATCAAATACATTAGATGCCTTTAAAAGGGGCCTGGATACTTATTTAAAAGAGCATAACATAGAGGGCTATGCACGTTAGTATTGGGATTAATATTTAGTTAGGGCTTGTTGATCCAGGGAGAAATCTGATTGCCATTTTGAGTCAGATGCCTTCTTTTGGGTCAGCGATGGTAAACAGGAATAGGAAAAGGGTTGAACTGGATGGACGCAAGTCTTTTTTCAACCTAAATTACTATGTAACTATATATGTAACACCACACAGTCTGATCTCCTAAACACAGGGACACCAGGGTGATACACTTATATACACACCACACAGTCTGATCTCCTAAACACAGGGACACCAGGGTGATATGCTTATATACACACCGCACAGTCTGATCTCCTAAACACAGGGACACCAGGGTGATACACTTATATACACACCGCACAGTCTGATCTCCTAAACACAGGGACACCAGGGTGATACACTTATATACACACCACACAGTCTGATCTCCTAAACACAGGGACACCAGGGTGATACACTTATATACACACCACACAGTCTGATCTCCTAAACACAGGGACACCAGGGGACAGAGGGATTTAGGTCTCAAAGAGGGACTATACCTCTTAAAGAGAGACATTTGGGAGGTACAGAGATACAGTTAGGTCCAGAAATATTTGGACACTGACATAAGTATTTGTTTACCAAAATAAATTCAAGTTATAGTTAAACAATGAATATGGGCTTAAAGTGCAGTCTCTCAGTTTTTATTTGAGGGTATTCACATCCAAATTGGAGGAAGGGTTTAGGAATTACAGCTCTTTAATATCTAGCCCCCTCTTTTTCAAGGTACGAAAAGTAATTGGACAATTGACTCAAAATATGTTCCTATTCCTCCATTATTTCTTCATCAATTAAGCAGGTAAAAGGTCTGGAGTTGATTCCAGGTGTGGCATTCACATTTGGAAACTGTTGCTGTGAACCCACAACATGCAGTGATAGGAGCTCTCAACGCAAGTGAAATAGTCCATTCTTACGCTGCAAAAAAAAAAAAAAAAATTCCACCAGAGAGATAGCAGGAACATTAGGAGTGGCCATATCGACAGTTTGGAACATTCTGAAAAAAAAGAACGCACTGAGCAGCGAGCCGTGTTCCCCAGTGCTACAATGTGAATGGAGAACTGCTATAGACACATATAACTATTACACACATATCAGTATAAAAGCAAGGATCTCCCAGCTCCCCAAGACTGCTCCATTCACATTTTAGCTCCTAGGAACAGACCACTCTTCTATATAGAGACACCAGAGTCAGAACTGACAGCTAAGCTGTGTGTTGGGAAAAAGGGGTGTTGAGATGAGAAAGTCACACTGGTACGACAGACAGAAATGTTTAGTCCCTCAAAGGTAACTATGCAGTGCGCTGAGTGATCAGGTGATCAAAAGTCACACCTGCAGGAACCATAACTGGAGCAGTCATGTTATCTTTATTGCCTTCAGTAGGCCCCAGCTGATGTTCGCAATTCTGTAGAACAAATACATTGGTCAAATGAATAACTACAGATTATTTTAAGTTTCATTTCCCTTTAAATGGATAGTAATGTTTCACACAAACAGCAGCTCCAGTTAATCATCGTAGTATTTGAGCCATACAGAGTGTTATTTCAATGCTGTCAGAGTTGTAGTTCAAGAGTAATTGAATGATAAAGTATCCCCCTCCCACCCCTTTTACCTAGTGTAAACAACATCCCCTCAGATGTAGAATCTGGTCCACAGACCAGACAGCTCACAGCAAGGGACAATCTTCTTACTGTGTGAACAATGAAAATCCTGCCCCCCTTGACTGGATTATCAGGTTTTTCCATTTTACTAATTGAAGATTGCCCCTCTCTGTAATCCATCTGGACACTACCTTTTTGTTCTGAGGTGAGTAGCGTTACATCAGTAAAAGGGATGGGAGGGGGGTACTTTATCATTCAGTTACTCTTGAACTACAACTCTGAAGTATTGAAATAACACTCTCCATGGCCCAAATACTATGAAGATTAATTGGAGCTGCTTTTATTATTACTATCCCTTTAAGGGCTCACTGATGGTAGAAATATAGAAGCATGTCTGCTACATTTCCATCTCCTGTGTTTCAAACTCCACTTCTCCTCATTTCTGGGAGATGTGAATAAAAGCTGTCCTACTTAATATGCAGCCCTGCATGATTGACTGTTTACCTTGTCCACTGACCATTCATTAGAGGATGTGATGAGCATTGTAACCTCTACTGTAACTTGTATAAAAAAACTACCTAATACACCTTAGGTCACTGTGCAGACCAGCCATGCTACAACTTAAATGTTATCCTACATGAGCACAATAATGCTGTAACTTGATGCTTTCATGCAAGGCATGTGTTTAAAGGACCATATGTCACTAGCATAGCTTCCTGCAGGGACCCGTTGCCAAAAGCATCATCGATGCATTGATGTCTCTCGTGTGAAAAGGGCCTACGGCCATGAAAGTTTCCCTTTAAAACTTTGTGATGTTCTGTAAATTTCTTTTTGATCCATGGGGGTACAAAAACAAAACAAATGTAATTTGAATCCTACAAACATCTTCTATACATTGCTAATCATTGCATTATAGTACCTTTAGCATCTAAGGGATTACATTAAAAAACTAAAGTATATGCCAAGATAATTTCAATAATCTGTACTAATGAAGAAAATTAATTATGACAACATGGAGTGAGGATAACCCGATTTCATCTTACTCAGTGAATATGCCAGGAAAAGATAATTTTAATCCTTGGTAATTGGGTTTGTGCCATATTTCACAATACGGCCCTATTTACATGAGATTCTTGATGTCTGACATTTATCATACTTGTGCATATTTCAGAAACTCTCCATGCTTCCTAGAATCCCATAAAAAAGATGGAAGCCTACATCAGTTTTTGTACGTTCATCAATTCTGGGACAATGACAAATGACCTTTATGTTTTAATTTTCAATTCCGTATGTACTGCATGGCATAGGAAAAAAACACACTGTACCAATTCGGCAGTACAGCTCTGTTGTTTTAGCCTCTAATGCCAGTGGCTGCACATCAGCATATGATCACTGTAATGTATATGGGCACCATAATTGGTACATTCTAGCAAGCCTTTTATGCCACTCCTATTCTCCATACCTTGTTTAACCATTTGTGCCAGAAAGGTGCCCAACGCAAATGAGTAGGGCACCGCTCCGGCACTCAAAGGATTAAAAAATTGCTTTAATATATATATTTTGGGCTTTTTCTGATTAATGAAATAATGGTACTCCCACTGCTGAGAGATGCATATTTCCAGAGTTATAACAGTTTAAATCCATGCCTTTGTACATTAGCAGTGCCTTCTAGATGTCAAATCCCTGTCAGTTATTCTGTTATATTCTATTTGAGAGGAAAGTCAATGACAAACTTTTCTCTGTAGAATGTGATAGAAGCTGTTGAGTCACTTCCTGTCAATTAGAACTTTCAGGAAGTAAGCGTGCAGTAAATTCACTTCCTGATTATTTGAAATGTTACAACTTTTGAATTAAACAACTGACATCGGTCGGAGTGACCTTGTTTTACTCAGCAGGAAAAGCTCTATTACATATGTGTTTTCATAAAACAGTTTACTACTCCTGTAAGCAAGGCACGGAAGAAAAGGACACCCTCACATTATGACACTGTCCTCCTCTAGGTGTATGAGTGTTAGGCAAAGAATTGCCTAACAGCCTTTGGCTAGCAGAGGATGATGGGAGTTTTAGTCAAGCAGCAGCTGGAGAGCCTCAAATTACCATTACAAATTCATGTTTTACATTCTTCCATGGATAATATGTGTGATTTGTGACTACCCAAGGAACAAACCATATGCATTAGGCCATCTGCATAAAAATAAAGGTGTAACAATTTGGGGAAAATCAACTACACTGTAGAGGATGGATACAAATTCTTACTGATTTACATGGAGCTCTCAACCCCTTGAATGAATGCTAGAAATGTACCATATACTTTGCAATTAATTTGAGATCTGCCTAGCAATTAAGTGGTTAAAAAGTCCATTTAGCCATGAATATGTCTATGTTGAATTGGTTTGTTCTAGAAGTACATCAGCCTCTTTAGCATAGAAACATAGATTCCTAGATTCTAATGGCAAAAAAAAACAGTCTGACCCATCCAGTCTGCTCAATGGCCTATTTAATAGGGGATAGAGCAGAAAATCTCCTTTTACCAATTTAAAGAAGGTTTTAATGGTAGAGCAGCTTCCGGTGCTAGGACAGAAGGTCGATCTTGGCTTAAAACTCATTAATTTAACATTTGACTTCAAATTACGCTCCTTTTCATTGAGCAATTCCTCCATTTATTTTAGAAATTATTTGTCTTGTGTGATCCAATTTCCTTCCTGATACAGTATTCATCAACCGGCAACCCTTCTCTGAATTGGTGAAAGGAGATTTTAGGAGTATGGATTCTGTCCAGTTGCCAGGCAACAATCTCACTATGGGTGAACAACATACAGTAATGAAGATAAACAACTTGAAAGATGTTGAGATAAAATAATTGGATAAACGAGGTAATTTAGTGGTTTGGCAGAAAGATACATATGTTAAGGAGGTCATGAGACAGCTCTTAGATAAAATTACTTATAAGCTGCTATTGTCTTAACCTATATCTAATTTTCATCAATCATTGAACAAAGTTTAAAAGAGCAGTAAACTTTTTTTATGAAAAAATATATATTGTAGGGATTTTCCTACTGAGTAAAATAAGGGTACTCCCACTGCCTACAGATTTATATTTCCAGAGTTATTACAGTTTAAACCCATGTTTTTTTACATCAGCAGTGCCCTCTAGTGGTCAAATTCTAATTAGATTTCCTGTTAGATTCTAATGGAGAGGAAAGTCAGAAAAGTCAGAGACATACAGTTCTCCATAGAATGTGATAGAAACTGCCTGTCACTTCCTGTCAGTTAGACCTATCAGGAAGTAAACACAGTAAATTCACTTCCTAGTTATTTAAACTGCTATAAATTTTGAATAAAACATCTGACAGGGATGGGAGTGACCTTGTTTTATTCAGCAGGAAATGCTCTATAAAATATGTGTTTTCATAAAAAAAGGTTTACTACTCCTTTAAATAAATACAGAAAGAGATGGTATAATTACAGGGATGAATTAGACATTTTTATGGGTTCCCACACGAACATTGCAACCTTTTATGTGATTCCAAAAATTCATAAACATCCTTTAAATCCTCCAGGTCAACTCGTGTTTTGGATTGGACCTATGATTGAATCTTCATGTAAGTTCATTGATATATTGTTACATCCTTTTGCACACACGCTGGCATTGTATGTACATGATACTGGGGATGTTTTGTTGAAGTTGGAAGATCTACAATTATCCCAGAGTGTGATGTAGAATCTTTATACTCTTGTATTCCAAATGATAAAGAATTGATAGCAGTGAACTTTTTTCAGAAAATGCTTTTTACTTATGATGAGGGAGTAAATGATTTGGTGTTGTGGTTAAGATTTGTTTTTAAACATAATTATTTTGTGTTTGAAGATTATTTTTTATACATGTAAGAGGTATTTCCATTGAGGCTCCTGGTGCTACCACCTATGCCAATTTATATTTGGGGTGGTGGGAGCACATGGTAGTCTTTTCTTATAAGTTTATGCCAATTATGAATTGTATTCCTTTATAAATTCGGTATTTTTAAGATATATATGTTTATATGGGAGGGCACCCAATTAGTGTGTGACAAATTTATCACAACTCTAAACACAAATGATCGTAACATAAAATTAACTTTGATATGGTACAAACTTCTGTTTTATTTTGTTTTTTTCTTAAGATTTGGTCATTCACATTTCAGAAAATGGACAAATCACTACTGATTTATAGAGAAAACCAATAGCTACTAACAATTTATTGGATGCCAGAAGTTCTCATCCAAGAAATGTAATTACAATGATACCTAAAGGGAAGTTCTTAAGATTTCAACGTAATTGCTCAGATAGTACTTATTTCAACAAGAGAGCTGATGAACTCACTATTCTCTTCAGTGAGAGAGAACCCAGTATTCCGAGCATTTAGATAGCTCGAAGAAAAGCTTTAGGCATGGATCAGTCAGCATTGTTGATCCCTTGACAGATGGTTTCTGACAATATAACTCAGTTCATCAATACATAAACAGGTGATTGGGACTTAATGTGGAAGATTTTAGACACATATCGATACATTTTATACAGAGATTCAGTTTTATAGAAATGTTTATGTGATAGGTGGGGTGGGCAAAAATTTCCGCCTCAAACTGAAATCGGCGAAAAATGGCACTTTCCGCTTAGTAAAAAAATTTCCCTCGAAAAGTGATTTTTCATTTTTTACTGCTTTTTCGGCCATTGAAATCAATGGGAACAGAGAAGTTACACACAACCCATTACAAATAATATTTTATTTCCCAAAGGCACAGTATAAAAGGGGCATGAGAGTGCCTGTGTTGGTGGGGTGTGGGGAAAGAATCAGTTGAACAGGGGATGATTTTTGGGGGGTTGTTTACTGGGATTGGGGGGCACTTAATAAAAAAAAATCCTAAATTAAATAAAAATCATAAGACATGGTATAAAGGGGTCTGAGGAGGGTGCCTGTGTTGGGGAATGAATGAATCATTTGAACAGGGAATTTGTTTTGGGAGGGGTTTCTTGACTGCTATTGGGGGGGCAGTCAATAAAAAAATGAATTCATAAAATAAAATAAGACATTTGAATTTAAAGTGACAGAGACAGGAACCCACTGACATAAGCTGCCACTGGGGTGGACTGATACTTGACTTGATAAAGTATTTTGTAGAGGATGATTTGTTTGATTTATTGTTAGAGGCCTTTGAAGGCCCAAGCCCTGAAGAAACATTTATTTGTAGGACATAAGCTTGTTTGGCACAAGCCCTAAGGAAACATTGATTTGTAGGACTTAGGCTTGTTAGAAACAAACCCTTCAAAAAATTGTTAGAAACAAACCCTTCAAAAATTGTTTGTTTGTTTGTTTTTTTGTTTGTTTGTTTTTCCAAAACACAAGCCCTGAGAAAAAAAAAAAATGCCCTACTGGCCTAATGCCAGCAGGTCATGTTGGCCAGTGGCCACTGTCAAATGTCCTCCTGAGTCCTGAATTGCAACTGCTGTTGCTGAGTTGTTTATGCAGCAGGATGATTAGGCAGCTGAAAGGGAATGGAATTAACAATAGCAGTAACATGGAAGATGGATGATGATGGTTCCATTTGCCACAACTGGCTCCAGTGATGCACCTGGGCAGTAGCAGCACAATAAGTAGCCCCCAGTCTATGTGGAGAAAAGAACAAGTTGGCCATTAAATCTTCTCCATCTGCCCTTCCTCCAAAATCATGGGTGTGTTGTTATTAGAATATAGTTATTTCCCTTGAGAGCAGGAACTGTGGCTCTCATCAGCAACTGCAATGTGCACAGTGTGTGTGTGTGGTAAATAACATCTGGTGGCACAACTGTATCCAAGCACCATGACACCTGAAAACAAGTACTGCCACTGTCATTATACCGCTTGTCCAGACCCTCTAAGGACACATGACAACTTGCTGACAGTTTAATAGTAATGATGAACCCTCCCTGCCACCATCTTAGCGTATTCTGCAGGATGGAATCTCCTCAGATGACGCCTGATGTACTGATTGAGATTCTCCTCCACCACACTGACAAGTGTGGTTATTGCATCACACAGTGTGCAATGGGTAGAGACGAACTGCCACATCCTAACATCAACAGAGTGGCTATGATTTGGCGGAAGAGGTAATGAACGAGGATGATTGGCAGAAGATGTAGTTACCCTAGAAGGTGATGGCGAGCTAGTTGTTTCACTCGTCCTGGAACTTCCAGTCTCTGCCTGGGCTGTTCTATTCTTCCTCCTCTTTGATCTCCTCGTCGCCTCTTGTTGCCTTTCTGGAGAGTCAGGGACAGCAAAAGCGGTGCTTGATTTCTGTGGTGGGTGTTTGAGTAAATGTTATGGTGTTTGTGTTTCATGTGTGATATCAGGGCGCTTGTGCCAAAATGTGTTCCCTCCTTTCCTCTATTCACTGACTTGTCACAAATTGTGCACAGTGCCATTGCTGATGACTGCACTATGACTGCCCCAACAGAAAAATAGTCCCACACCCATGATGATTTAAGGGGGAAGGGAACAGCTGGAGAAGAATGGCCTCTTTCTTCTTGTCCTCCACATTGCCCGTCATTGTCTGTGGCAGCGGATAATGTTGCTGCTGTTGCTGGTACTGCCTCAGATTCAGCAGTGCAACTAGGATCAGGAGTATTACTACTGCTGGCAAGTGGAACCTGTCCTAGTCCCGCATCACTTGTAGACCACATTCCCACTGTGTCCACGGTGGTCTGTGGCACATTAGCCTGCTCCTCAGCATCCTGCTGCCCTTGCATCTCAGCATCAGAAGGAATTAGAGCAGTTGCAAATTCCTCTAATTCCAAAATGTCATTGCTAGTGGTGGTGGTGGTGATGTGCATCCTCATCCCTGTCTCCCATTCCTTCTCAGATTCTGCTAAAAAGGTCATTAATGTCCACCCCAGCTTCTCCAGCATCATCATCATGACCACCACCACTAGTCCCTATATGCTGTTGTTGCTGCTGCTCTATTCCAGACATCTCACTGCTGCTTGGAGGAGGTGAGGAGCAATGTGACAGATGGTCCCCTGCTGTCACACTTGGCATCATTTTCTATCCCCCAAGTACAACAAGACACACTAGCAGCAGGCAAAGTATTGGTGGCAGCAAGTTCAGAACTAGCAAACATTCTGGAGTTGTTTACTATTTGTGATATAGTTGTTTAACCCCTTAGGGACCCTTGACGTACCAGGACCGTCAAGGGTAAATGTGCTCGAACGACCCTTGACGGTCCTGGTACGTCACGTACTTTTTACTTACAGCGCTCTACCGGGAGCGCTGTAAGTAAAAATAGGGCATGAAATAGACCGCTCCAAGATCGGAGCGATCTGTTTCAAGCCCCATAGTGACGCGCCGATACACGTGACAGGTCACGTGTACCGGCGCGTCCAAGTGCCCCTATGCGGTCGTTATGGGACGGAAATGTCCCATAACCTCCGGTCGTTAAGGGGTTAAAACTGCATGTTGGGATGACAGCTAGACAGCTGAGATATAGAATTTTAAAACACATCAATAATATTATATTTAATATATATTAACTATGGATAAAACCCAAGCTAGAAATATCTGAAGTGCTGCAAATCACTTTCAATTTTGTCATAATAAGGAACTAGTGGAGCGATGCAGGAAACATGTGCAATCATTATTTCCCGTGTGAAAACCACTAGAGAATAGGTTTGCGCATGATTTTGTTGAATTGCGCATGAAAATTCAAGATTAGCGAAACGGCTGCATATATTTTTTTTGTGGGCGTGGCTAAGATTAACAAATCTGTGTGAGTGGAATAGTGAATGCGCCTAATGCAGGAACTGCTATTGCGAATGAATTTATATGTCTGTGTACTGTTGTCGTAAAATGGAATTTTTTATGCACAATTCAAGAAGTGTTCGGTATTTAGCTTCCTGGATTAGAACATGCACAAAATCTATCTGCGCACAAAAATGCCTTTATCCAATGCGAACGTTTCTTGCATCGCTCCATTAGAGATCTAAATTTTTGTCACCTTTCCGCCTCCTGGCCACCTTGTTCCTGCTCTCGTGCGGCATCCGGGTTGGTAGTCTGTCCCTCTCCTCTCGCGCTTGCACTTTCTTCCGGGTTCGCCGCATCCTTCCCCGATGACGTCACGGCATCATTGTCTATATATAGCAGCGTCTCCCTGCTATCGGTGCACTTACACAGTGTTCCCAGGGAGCGTTGACCTGGTCCCAGGCTCTGCCGTTGCTCCTATCCTGTCCCTTGCCCGCTGTTCCTACCTACCCAGCCCATCAGTCTTTGGGTCCAGTATCCTATTAACCCCTGTGTTCCTTTCTGCCTAAACCTCCAGTGAATGACCCTTGGCTTCAGAACTCACTATTCTTTGCCTGCTGATTCTGCCCTGCTGGACCACCTATGAATGACCTTTGGCTCCGGAACCCACTACTCTCTTGCCTGCCGATTCTGCCCTGCTGGACTACCTGTGAATGACCTTTGGCTTCGGAACCCACTACTCTCTTGCCTGCTGATTCTGCCCTGCTGGACTACCTGTGAATGACCTTTGGCTTCGGAACCCACTACTCTCTTGCCTGCCGATTCTGCCCTGCTGGACTACCTGTGAATGACCTTTGGCTCCAGAACTCACTATTCTCTTGCCTGCCGATTCTGCCCTGCTGGACTACCTGTGAATGACCATTGGCTCCGGAACTCACGATTCTCTAGTCTGCTGATTAGGTCTGTCTTAGTCCTTCTGTGTATGACCCTGGCATTGCTTTAGACCTTCCCGTTATCTCTCAGTTCCTCGCCCCTACGGGGCTATTCCTGTCCCTAGTTTCCCCTATCCCTTCTTCTGGGGAGTTATGCCTAGATTGGCCCGCGTACCCTAGCTTTGTGCGCTAACCCTCGCACCCTAGCCTTCACTCCCCCCTGCAGGGGAGCTTACGCTGTCGTTAGGGGGTTCTGATCTAGATCTCTTCAGCCTTCTACCGACAGCCAACGAGACTCTAGCACCGCTCGCCAGCACTCCCTTCCCTGCAGGCCACGGTCTGCTTTCAGTAGTGACAATGTTATTGCGAATAATTGTCACACATTGGGGATTCATGGTGGAAATTCGATGCAAGAATTATTAAAACAAGGGAGTAAATTGATTTTTACATTGAATAGTGAATCACTTTTGAGATTAAATGAAGAATTGAACTTTAAGGGTTTCACTTATAATGGAAAGTGTTGTGATCTGTATGATAACATTGTGCAGTATGTTTTACCTCTTCTGACCTTTTTACATAGTGATATAGTTGATGAGGCTGCAAAAAGACATGCGTCTATCTAGTCCAGCCCATGACAAATCACCCTTGTTGAAGGCAAAAAAAAACCTCAATTGAAGCCATTTCCAATTAAGCCTCAAGTGAGTAAAAAATCCCTTTTGTCTCCAAATGGCAGTCAGATAGCTCCCTGGATTAACAACCTATCTGATTTGAAGCCCACTATCATAATTCTCAATATTGTTCTGTGCTAGATAGGTATCCATTACTTTTTTAAAGCAGTTACAGTATCAATAAGCACAGCATCCTAAGGCAAAGAATTCTATTGCTTTACCTCCTTTACTGTAAAATATCCATGCCTTTGTTTTAGTCAAAAGTGCCTTTGCTCTAGTCTTAATGGATGACCTCTTGTTCTTATCTCAGCTCTTTAAGCAAATAATGCATTGGAGAGTTCTTTGCATTGACCTCAAATATATTTGTAAACGGTAATCATATCACCCTCCTAGATGTCTCTTCTCTAATGCAAACATTAGGCTAGTCTCTCTGAATAAATCAGATCCTCCAATCCTTTTATCAGTTTTGTTGCACGTCTCTGCACTTTTTCCAGTTCTATAATGTCTTTTCTATGTAATATGCAATATGTTAGGGGGTATTTATACTGTATAGCAATAATTTGTGATATGATGTAGTAACGGCTTCTGTTTTTATATTTCAGTATTTTCTCTACTTGAAGTATGACCCCCTGTATATATTGGTACAGTGGATTGCTATCACAGGGCATTGAGATGTCTTCTGTGGTATGAGAAGACTGTTTAATGTTAATTCTATTATGATATTTTACTGAAATGATGAAGGATTTTCTACATTAGCTGAAGCATGTTATCTGTATTATTATGTACATATAAGTTTGATGGATTATGATCTGGATATAATGGGATATCTTTAGACTACAGCAAGATTGGAGGAACATTTCAAATTACCATTTTCACTATGAAAGACATATTTTTTATATCCAGGTTTGATGGCCTGTTGAGAGTTGCTATTGGGATGAGTAAACTAATCTCTACCGCTGCGGAAATCTGGAGGACAGTACTGTATATTCACAAGTATTTGGCGGGAATCATCTACAATAGACTGTTTGCTGTCTTCCAGGTGCTTGGGTTCAATATGTGGCAGATCACTATATAGATTGTTGGGAGTGACTGGGCATGACCTGGCTGTCATGGTATATGTTGGTAACAATGACAAAGGATTTAAAGAATTTAGTTATAAGCATAAGCAAAGGACCTAAAATACTACCTGTACCATGTGCTATATCAGAAAGGCAATGGGAGATTAGGGTGTTACAAACATGGCTAAAGATTTGGTGTAAGCTGGAGGGGTTGGGATCCTAAAGCACTGGGCTGTCTTTTCCCTTGGGGGAAATCTTTATAGTCGAGATAGATTGCATCTTAGTAGAAAGGGGGCTACAGTGCTAGCAGATAGGGTGGTGAGAGGGTTGGAGGAGAGTTTAAACTAGGAAAGGGGGAGGTGATGCAACAAAGGATGGGGAAGGCAATATAAATGAGTAAATGGGATTAGAGAAAGGGCATGCGGGTGGAGACGGGGGAGTGGGCTAATTCATATAATATAGAGGTTCCAATGTTAAAGCCTGATAAAAAGTAAATACATAACACAAAGAATGCATTTTTTAAAGATTTCAATATGATAAAATGTGTGCATGTAAATGCTCATAGTATGGCTGGTAAAATGGGGGAACAAGAACTGATTGTTATGTATGAGTAGTATGATTTAATTGTGTTAGATGATACACATGGCTTGGCAGCCAATCTTGAGGGCTATTCACTTTTTAGGAGGGATACGTTTAATAAAATGGGAGGGTGTATGCTTAAAAGTAAAGCATGCCTTACAACCTAGTATAAGGGAAGATATTAATGAAGTGTGCAGTGAGAGAGGGCCTGTGGGTTGAAATACACACGGGAGGCACACATAACAAAAAGCTGTTAATGGGAATTTGCTACAAGCCCCCTGATATTGGGGAGTTTGAGGAAGAACAACTGTTACTGCAAATGGTAAAGGCTTCTCAGTTAAGAAATGTAATCAAAATGGGATATTTCAATTATCAGGAAATTGTAGAAATATGACTTCCAGACCAATAAAGGGAAAATATATTTTAAGTATGATTAATGACAATTTCATTTCCCAACTAGTAGAGGAACCAACTAGAAAAGAGGCCTTGCTTGACCTAGTAATCCCAAACATGATAAACAGTATACAGGGAAAGAAACATTTAGGCAGCAGTGACCACAATATGGTATCCTTTGAGATTTGTTATGAAACCCATTAGCCAGGGTTTAATTAAAAAGGCTAATTTTACAAAGCTAAAAGCAGAATTAAAGGATATTCAGTGGGATATAATAGCCAAAGATAAAAATGCACAATAATCATGGAATTTGTTTAAAATTATCTTAGAAATATACATGTGTCAGTGTATATATCATTGGGGAATAAGAAGAGCAAGTTAAGATCAGTGTGGCTTAATAGTGAGGTTTGCATTTAAATCAGAACTAAGAAGCAGGCTTTTAAACTGTTTAAGTCAGAAGAGTCATATGCATACTTTAAAAATGCACAATAATCATGGAATTTGTTTAAAATGTTCTTAGAAATATACATGCATCAGTGTATATATCATTGGGGAATAAGAAGAGCAAGTTAAGATCAGTGTGGCTTAATAGTGAGGTTTGCATTTAAATCAGAACTAAGAAGCAGGCTTTTAAACTGTTTAAGTTAGAAGGGTCAGATGCATACTTTAAAAAATATAATGAATGTAATATGATCTTCAAGCAAGCAATTAGGCTAGGTAAAATTGAAAAAGTACTACAAAAGAAAAAACCTAAACATTTCTACAAATATATAAACAATAAAAGGATTAAGATTGATATTAGTTCTCTTAACCCCTTAATGATGGCAGTTAAGGACCACGGGGCATTTTTCTTTTTTTCACAAATGGATTTAGGGGTCCCCGAAGGGCATGCAGCCACGCGGGGACCCCTGAATTTCATGATGTGCCAGGACCATCATGGGTCCTTAAAGCACGTTTTCCCATGATGGTATTGGGTCCTTAAGAGGTTAAGGCTGAGACAGGTGGATTGATTAGTATGGATAAGGCTATGGCTAACACAGTAAACCCATTATTTTCTTCTCTAAATGCAAAGGAAGCAATAATGGCAGGCTATGGGCAAACAGGCAGAACTACAGAATTTCCTTCATTATGTACATGGGAGCAAGGTCAAAACCAGGAAATTATAGATCTGTGAGCTTGATTTCCATAGTGGGTAAGATATTTGAAGGGTTACAGTGTTCAGAACTATGTGAAGACCAACCATATTAATAGTAGGAGCCAGCATGGTTTTATGAATAATAGATCATGTCAAACTAATGTACTTGCATTTTACAAAAGGGAAAGGAATAATTTGGGAAAGGGAATTGCTGTTGATGTAATATACTACTAGGATTTTGCAAAAGCCTTTGATACAGTGCCTCACAACAGATTACTGCATAAATTAAAAGGCTGGTTTGGGAGGTCATATCTGTGCATGGATAGAGAACTGGTTAAATGATAGATGACAAAAAGTTATTGTTATTGGAACCTTTTCAAGTTGGTCTAAAGTTGTAAGTGGGGTTCCACAGGGTTCAGTCCTGGGCTCAATGCTTTTTAATTTACTTATTAATGATCTAGAAGTGGGAATTGAAAGTAATATCTCAGTCAATGTCCACAATAAGCTGTTTAAGGAAATGCATACAGAGCTGGATGTTTTCTCTCTGCAGAAGGATTTAGATAAACTGAGTGAATGGGGAGAAAAGTGGCAAATGACATTTAATGTAGATAAATATAAGGTTATGCCATTAAGCTGTAGAAACAAACATGCTACATATACATTAAATGGGAAACTACTTGGTAAATCCTAATTTGACAACGATTTAGGAGTTCTAATACACGATAGACTTCACAGCACATAGTCACTCAGCTGCTACAAGAGCAAATAGGGAACTATCCTGCAAAGACAGGGGAATAGATACACAGAATGCTAATATAATTCTACATTTACATAAATCCTTGGTTAGGCCTCATCTAGCACAAGGAGTACAGTTTTGAGCACTAGTTCTTAAAAAAGATATTATTGAACTGTAAAAGGTGCAAAGGAGTACAAAAAACTGATGCAGGGAAATGAGGATCTGAGTAATAAAGAGAGACTAGCCAAACTGGGTTTGTGTACATTAGAGAAAAAATGGGTGATATGATTACCATTTACAAATATATTTGAGGTTAATACAAAGAACTCTCCAAATAACTACTCAAAGAGCTGAGCAAAGAGGTCATCCATTAAGACTAGAGGAAAGGCTTTTTTGACTAAAACAAAGACAGGGATTTTCTACAATAAGGGCCATAATGTTATGGAATTCTTTGCCTCTGGATGTTGTGTTTGCAGATACTGTAACATATTTTAAACAAGTAATGGACACCTATCTAGTACAGAATAATACTGGGAATTATGACAGCTGGCTTCAAAGCAGATATGATCCAGGGAAATGTCTGACTGCCATTTGTAACATAGTAACATAGTTAATGAGGCTGAAAAGCGACATGCGTACGTCAAGTCCAGCCCATTTCAGATCACCCCTGCTGATCCAAAGGAAGGCAAAAATAACATTGAAGCCATTTCCAATTAAGCCCCAAGTAGGTAAAAAAATACCTTCCAGATTCCAAATGGGAGGCAGATAGTTCCCTGGATCAATATCCTATTTTCTTTGGAGTCAGGAAGGATTATTTTACCCACTTGGTACTTAATTGGAACTGGTATCAACAGGGGTTTAGGCATGGGCTGGACTTGATGGATACATTTTTTTTTCAGCCTTCTATAACCATTTGTATGATTGGCCTAATGAGGCTACAAGTTGATCCATCAAAACAGTACCGTCCAGTATCCCTGTTGAACTATCCAGAGGAGGAGGTGTGTTTTGTTTCATGAACTCTGATCTTCCCACTCTTATTACTTGAAGTGTTGGATCTGAATCTGCATTGGTTTGGATTCTTGTATTTAGGGTTTCCATTGTTTATGTGTGATCTTTTGTTAATTGTTTGCACTTTAATTACTTCAGTACCAACAAGAACCAGGGTCCTCTCCATTTGGGTGGTCTTTTATGGCCAATCTCTGGGGTTAATTTATATTTTGCACTTGAAGATTGGAGCATGTATTATTTTATATTGTCTTGTGTGTGTATTTGTGTTTTAGTACGTGTTATCTGGTGGTAAAATTAATTATATATTTTTGTGAGCATTGATGTGTGCCTCCGGGAGTGGGTTTTCCCCTTTTTTCCCCCTTTTTCCCATTTCATTTATTTGTGCATGAATATGTTGATTTATATAAGAGATTGCTCAATACATATGGGTTAAACAATTCTCTTCTTATTAATTTACAATGTACAGAAAGCATGTCAACTGCCAACATCTTGGCAACTGTCCCATTCAACTGGTATATTTTGGAATTATTTATGTCAAGTGTTTGACTCCTTCCCAAGAACTCAGTAAGTGTGGGTTGGAAGTACATGGCAAAAGAACTAACATTATTGCTTTAACAACATGACTTAAAGGGATAGTAATGTTTCATAATAAAAGCAGCTCCAATTAGCCATCATAGTATTTGGACATTGGAGAGTGTTATTTCAATTCTGTCAGAGTTGTAGTTCAAGAGTAATTCAATGACAAAGTATCCACCTCCTGCCCCTTTTACTGATGTAACACTGCTCAGCCAGAGCAGAAGGGAGGTGCCCAGGTAGATTGCGGAGAGGGACAATCTTCAATTAAGATAAGGGAAAAACCTAAAAAAACTTGTCAAGGGGGTAGGGCTTTCATTGTTCTCATAGGAAGAAGATTGTCCCCTGCTGTTATCTGTCTGGTCTATGGATTCCACATCTGAGAAGAGATGGCTTACACTAGGTAAAAGGGGCGGGAGGGAGAAACTTTGCTTGTGAATATCTCTCAAACCATAAAGGTTTGAGAGATAAGACCTATATCGTTCTTCATGTTTTTTTAATGCCTACAAAATACAATAAAGATAAAACCAAAGTATTACTATCCCTTTAACAGCATGACTTAAGCAGGTGGTAGGGGTACTAGCAACATGTGGGTAGCCTATGACTCTTGTCGTCTCCTACAACCAAGTCATACTCCTCTGCAGTTGGAGCCAAATGTGTAATTTCAAATGAACAAGATTTTGGAACTGTTGGGGAAATTTTACCTGGATCGCTGCCTGAGAGGGCACCTTTCACACTCTTATGGTCAGTCTGTGAAGTCTATGTCAATACTGGTACCAGGAGGCTGTAAAGTTCGCAAAGAAACACACACACAACAGCGTATACAATACAAGCTCTCTCTTTATTCTTATCATACATAGCATTTATAGCCCTATACAGCCCCCCTTCCCCTACAGGGAGGGGGGGGGGCGGTGCACAGCTTCACAGTTTCAGCAGAAAACAGAAGTTATAAAAAAAACAGAAAACAAAACAGAAGTTATAAAAAAAAAGACAAAACTTGTTCACAGGAAGGGGGGGAGGGGAGGGAGTGTAGATAACAGTTTCTTCAGTAACCCATCTCCTCCCCCGTGGGGGGTTTGGATATTCTGCACATTCTATCATAACGGCCTTGAGCATACTCTAACAACTTTTGCAATACACAGATAAGGAACTGGAACAAACTAGTCTGTTGGCAACTCATGTTGTCTCCCCCCTGTACATAGTTTTCTGCAGAATCAGTCAAATGTAACTTTTAACCCTATAGGTGCCGAACATAATTCTTACATGGATTTCTGCAAGGCAGTCAAATGTAACTATTAACCCTATAGGTACCGAACACAAGTATTACACACCTCCTTCCTGTACCCTTCAATCCCTTCTTTGAATCAGTACTAAACTGATTCACCAAACAAAGTTCTGGGGGTTACACTGGGCCATGGATATCATCATAGCAAGGGGTGGGAGGGGTAGGGCGGCGGGATAACATTTTTAAGTAAGGGGCATACGGATTGGCAGGGGAGTTACGGGCGTGATATGCACAGCAACAGAGCAGCAGTTTGATAACCAGACTCCCTTTATAATGTTAACATGGCCTGTTTGACAAATATGGAATGACTTGTTACACAAACAATTTAACCCTAAGAATATTTAACCCTTCTATATGTTATCCAATCCTTTCAGGAACACTCTTTAACACCTCAACATCACTTCTATTATGTGTGTCCCAGAGCCCTGGGAACATTTAGAAGTGGTTCTGCTGCTGCTCCCAATCAAATGATTCAGTATGAAGCGCCTAGGTGTGAGCCTGTTCTCCTCCTTGCTCACATGTTTCATACGCAGACAACAGAAGCATGTTTAGCTTTTAGATCACTAGTGAAGTATTTCCTCACTGTAGATTTCCTAGACTGAGGGGATTCTGTGGGGTTACTACTACTAGTACTTATAATGAGACTAGATGTTGCAATTATACTACTTATGTCTTATCGATACATGGTTTTGTATTTGGTTTTGACACAGCAGATCTTGATTTTATCCAAAAAGAAGAGAGAAGAAAAAATATAGTGGTATAGTGGCACTAGAGTTCTGTGTTTAAAGTCCTTGATACCACAATACAATAAAACATAAATTTTACTATATATACATTTAAAAAGAGAGTATGTGCCATTATATTATCAGTGTTAAGGGGCAATTTAAAACCGAAGGTGTTCAATGTCCTACCTCTATGTTAAAGGAAAGGGTGGATCATTGCAGGACTCTGTGATGGTCCTGGCACATCTTAAGTGATTAAGGAGTTAAGTAAATGGGACTTTTTAGCTCTCCCCTTATAGCCCCACTGGATTATCCAGCACATCAGTCTCCGTCTCTTTAATGTCGTTTTGCCTGTCACTTGACTTTTCCAGTGTTTTTTCAATGGGAGAGCTACACAGAGAGGCTGATGTACAGTTCTGGAGCCAAACAGCCACACTGTAGGTGACAATGAAAAATGCCATTCATTTAAATGGGCTTTTTGACCTCTTTGTGCTACAGAGGTCTCCAATGTATTGCTTCACAGTAGGTTTGAGACCTCTTTAGCATTCGAGGGGAAAAAATAAAAAAATCACATTTCAAGGGATAGTAATACTTAGTTTTATCTTTATTTTATTTTGTAGGCATTAAAAAAACATGAATAACGATATAAGTCTTATCTCTCAGACCTTTATGGTTTGAGAGATATTCACAAGCAAAGTTTCCCCTCTAGCCCCTTTTACCTAGTGTAAGCCATCTCTTCTCAGATGCGGAATGCAGTCCATAGACCAGACAGATAACAGCAGGGGACAATCTTCTTCCTATGAGAACAATGAAAGCCCTGCCCCTCTTGACAAGTTTTTCAGGTTTTTCCCTTATCTTAATTGAAAATTGTCCCTCTCTGCAGTCTACCTGAGCACCTCCCTTCTGCTCTGGCTGAACAGTGTTACATCAGTAAAAGGGATGGAAGGGGGATAATTTGTCATTGAATTACTCTTGAACTACATCTCTGAGAGTATTGAAATAACACTCTCCAAAGTCCAAATACTTTCATTATTAATAGGAGCTGCTTTTATTATGAAACATTACTGTCCCTTTAAAGGGATAGTAAAACTTAAAGTGTAAAAAATATATGTTGTAGGGTTTATCCCCCCCCCAAGTAAAACAAGGGTACCCCCACTGCTGAAAGGTGTTTTATTCAAAAGTTATTACAGCTCAAACTTGATTTTTTTTAGGTGCAGTATCACAATGGCCTGAAATAATACAGGGACACTGTTGCTATACCATAAGATGGACAGCTCTGGTCAGTTGACCATAAATTTCCATAAGATGGTATAGCAACAGTGCCACTGTAAAATTTCAGGCCACTGTGATACTACACCTAAAAAATCACATTTGATCTGTAATAACTTTTGAATAAAACAACTTTCGGCAGTAGGAGTACTCTTATTTTACTCAGGGGGATAAACCTTACAACATATTTTTTTTTTTTTACATTTTAAGTATTACTATCCCTTTAAATCATTGGTAATTTAGGGACGTTTCATTTTTCCACTATTATGCAGTTGACTTGTCCCAGTTGTCTCCATTTATTCTTACTACCTGAACCTCATAGAGCTCTGAAATCCAGCCATCAACTTCCCCAAACCAAACTGTGCAAAGAAATCAGATTGCTGCCTCAAATATAGTGTTTCTCTACTGGATGGGGGCACCCCAAAATGCACAACACCCATTCTTTATCCACCATTAACCAATCATAGCCACTACATGGGTTGAAAAGACCACACAATTTATTATAACAGTAATAACCTTCTGAGTACCAGAGAAGAATCCAACGCGATACCTCTCTGGCACTCAAAGGGTTAACATAGTATTCATGATCACTTATTACGAATTTCCACTTAACCCCTTAAGGACCGGGAAAATCTGAGGTCGTTTTCCCTTAAGGACCGGAGCAATTCTGACCTTTTTGACTATGTCTTTGTTCAACAGTGTTTTCCCTCTTAGGCTTTTATTCCACCCCCATAAATCATATACTGTTTTTTTAAACATAAATAGGGCTTTCATTTGATACCCTATATGGATAACCCACCATTCACTTTATTAAAATTAAAAAAAAAGTAAAAAAAATGTAAAAAAAAACACCATTTTTTATTTTTCTCTTGGGATCAATTGATCACAAAGGGTTAAATTTTTATGGAGACTGCAAGAAAGGTATGACCGGTCAGTCATACCTACAAAATGCGCAGTTTAAAGTGGCCACTGTCCCCCGGGTGAAAATCCCTATGTCCCTTTTTCCCCACCCTATTTTGACACTTTTTTGTCCCTGGCATTTGGTGGTGTATATAAGTGTATTACATGGCTCCACAACAATCACACTTGCAATATTGTTTAATTATATATATTTTTTTTAAATAAAAATATGTTTTTGTAAAAAAAAAAGTGTGTTGTGTTTTTTTTATTAAAAAAAAAAAAAAAAAACTGTAAAATTGCAGGTCAAAAATTGACCTGCATTTAGCCAGCCTCCTGCACCAGCAGTGAAGGGGTTAATACCCCCAACTGCTGTATTTTTTTTAACCACTAGGTTTCTCCCGTCTACTTCTGTCTCCCTTACTTTGAGGGCAAGGGAGACAGAGGCAGACGAGACAGGCACAGACAGCATGCTTTGCATGCTGCCTCTGTCTATCACTATGCCGGTACTTGTGATCGCTGATACGTCGATCGCATGAACCGGAAGAAGGAAGAAGGGCTGACACTGAATGCCCCGGTCTCGGAGCGCTCAGTCTCAGCCTGGATTTAATGATAGCAGCGTGCACGGAGGCATGCTGCTATCATTTAAGCCATGACGGTCCTGGACCGTCATGGGTCGTTAAGCGTATAACAACCCATGACGGTGCAGGACTGTCATGGGTACTTAGGGGTTAAATAACAGTTACATTTTAATCAACCTGGTGCTTGCTATACATCAATCACTAAACAACTAGCATAACCAGATTTACTATAAAACACACACACAAATTCGTTTTTTGTGTCAAGGTGTTTTACCAAGAAGAACACATTGAGATTGTCTCTCATTACACGTATGTCCTGGACTCATTTTATTTACCTCTGATGGGTGAAACGCTGAGCTGACCTTGCCAGGATTAGAACCCGCAACCTTGTGGTTTGAACAGATTCTACAGCTGATGCCTTAACCAAATAAGCCTTCTCACCTGATACATTAAACATTACTTGACTGAGGACCATTCCACCATCCAACTCTATACTATTTGAATGTGACAAGTGGTAGCCCAACAGCTGTACCTACTACTTGTGAGATCAAGACCAAAAGCCATGATTCTGGAGTAGACATGTAAAGACGATGAACCATCTAGCAAGCTTGGTGCCGTGCTGTGACATTAATAACCACAAATCACTGAGCGTCATACCTGTAACTCTCCAGATCTGTCCTGTAGACTTTGGTTTTCATATTAAATTACCAGGGGGGATTCACTAAGTGGTGATAAAGAGGTGATAAAGTGGAGATGACTTATCCACTTTAACATTTCTTCAGTTCTTATGTTATTCTGTGTAGCCTATTCACTAAGATCTCCAAAGTTAAAGAAATCTTAGTGCATAGGCTACATAGACTAACATAGGAACTGGAGAAGTGATATCACTGGAGAAGTCATCTCTGCTTTATCCATAGAATAACACAGGAACTGGAGAAGTGATATCACTGGAGAAGTCATATCCGCTATATCCATAGAATAACATAGAAACTGGAGAAGTGATATCACTGGAGAAGTCATCTCCACTGTATCACCTCTTTAGCACCACTTACTGAATCTCCCCCGGTCTCTGAAGACAGAAGCTGATTCTTTGGTTTGGTGAGTTCACTGTGCGTTCTGGCCACTTTCCCTGACCATTCTGCTCCATTTTACCCATTTCAGGAGAAATCTTACCTCTCAACCTTCCAACCCCACCAACCCAGATTAAGACCACCCCATGACTCAAATGGCATCATTTAGACACTCCCAACCCAACCCTTTGTGTTTCTCCAAGGGCCAGGAACAATTAGGTTGTCAGCTATGCTAAGCTGGTAACCACCAGGCCCCAACACATACATGCATCCTTTCCTTATAAATACACCTCAGTAAACTCCTCACTGCTCCACACTACTTTGCAATATGTATAGCTGGGAACCCTCTGTATCTGCCCAAGAGACTCAGGTTTTTGAAACTAATTACTGGGTCTCCAGGGCAGATGCTGATTCTCTGGATGTGGGGAATTTCTAATGAAACTCTGTCCACTTCTGCTCCTTCCCAGTTTGTTCCTCTCACTTCCTTCCCACTACTCCTTGTTCCCCAGACTAGTCCTCAAACTTGTTTTATGTTTTGTAAGTCCCACCCCACTCCTGATTAAGCCCTGCCCCTTTTAGACACAAATCTCATAATTTAGCTCCCTCAGTGGCACCACAGGATTCCCCTCTCCGGAGAATCCATAAGAAAAAGTTCTCAGGTATGCCAATATGGCTGTGTGGACCCACAATCCCCCACAATCAGTAATGTCTGTCTCCCCATTCCCACTCATGCCATCGTAACTACCCCTCTTCCTTCCTCTCTTCCTTCCTTGCCCCTATGAAAACCTGAGTTCCTCTATGTTCTGAGTGTCCGTTTACTGCTTGCATTGCAAAGTAGTGCGTTGGTGACCTCTCTAGCATACAAGAGGTTAAAAATTACAATTAAAATCAATAGGAATTTGGGCAAATTTCCCCTGTCATGCCACTTATTGTCTCCAGACTTTTTTTTCCTAAGTACAACAGCCTCACAAAGCTTTGGAAACTAGCAATCAACTTAACCAAACGATAAAAAAGAGAACTGATTGCTGCCTCAGATGCAGTATTTCTCTTCTTTCCTGCTGGCACAATTAAGAGAACAGTCATTGTAATTGTCAAACGATCATATTAAAGGAGAAATTATGCTAGATTGTAATAATCATTATAAACTGTATATTAAGAAGCATAAACTGTCAAGCATAACTAAAAAAAAGTTAAAATGTGAAGTAAAAACTAAGTAATATCATTTGAAATAAATCTGTTGTTAACTCAACAGAGTTATATAAAAAAATTACATTGAGGTTGGTGTATTATGAACAACTAGAGAGCATTTCTGGGACAAACTTAAACTTCCTATTGATTTAAATGGGGCTTTTAACCCCTTGAATGCTAGATAGGTGTGCAATGAGACCTCTCTAGCATTCAAGAGGTTAATAGCCCCATTTAACCCCCTTATTAACCCTTCCCAGGATAAGATTTTGTGCCACACTAAGGGCTAGAGAAAAAAAACCCCATCAGCAGTTTTTCAAGCATGGCAAGCAATTCAATTACCTGTGCTATGAAGAACAGCAAGAAGAAGAAGACGTACCTTAGCAGCTAAAGTCTGTGGCCATTTGAGCCCATAGAAACTACCACAAACTGCAGAATTTTCTATTCTATTGACTGCATCCAGGTTTTTTGGGCACAAAGTCCATTAACTCAACTTTTAACTGCAGACGCAACAACTGAATGTGTAATAAAAATAGAAAAAGTCCCCAGTGAATGTATTGATATGGAGCCCTAAGCCCCATATCAATACATCCAAAGCACATGCAAAATGTGTCCAGTGTTAGTAGAATCAACCCTATGAATGTCAATGGAGTATTCTAAACCACTGACACTCACAGGATTAACCCAACAAATTTACGAAGCAACAGCCCCTGCAAAGTAACACTTACCATTAATCCTGATGTCCAGCGGGGTACCCTGGTTGGCTACTGTCCATCTTATTCTTCAATCTTCTCTGTTCTTCCTCTCCATCTTCTTTCTTCTTCAGTTCTGTCTTCTCTTCCTATACCTGTAAAATAAACATAGTAACATAGTTGAGGAGGCTGAAAAAAGACATGCATCCATCAAGTCCAGCCAATGCCCAAACACCCCTGTTGATCCAGAGGAAGACAACCTATCTGCATTGAAGCCATATGTCATAATTTTCAATATTGTTCTGTGCTAGATAGGCATCCATTGTTTTTTTTTAAAGCAGTTACAGTATCGGCAAGTATAACACCCCGAGGCAAAGAAGTCCATTTGCTGCCATTACTGTAAAAAATCCATGTCTTTGTTTTAGCCAAAAGCGCTTTTCCTCTAGTCTTAATGGATGACCTCTTGTTCTTAGCTCAGCTCTCTACATAAATAATTAATTTGATAAATAGATAAAGAGATACTACTATATTTGCCATAAAAGAACCCGCACATCTGTGCATACTTTAACCACTGGAGTGCCAGAGATGCATGCAACGTATTGCAGAGCAGTGCATTATGTACCTCTCTGGTACTCACAGGGCTAAACAATGAACAAATGTTCAAGTTAAATTGTCCAAGGTGCCAACAGTTTAAAACATACGTCCCTATTATTCCTCTTCTTAAATATTTAGATGAAAAGTATTCTGTGGGTGAAAAATGTATAATTAAAACTATGTCCCCTTTTTCCTTCTCCACCATTATTTGCGGTGGCGGTGGCAGAGAAAGTAAGAGTGAATAGAGGGCCCTCCCTTAGTACCTGATTGGCTGATGCCCACTCCACTGAGAGGGAATTTTGATCAGAGACAGCCTTTATATATGGGCATTCTCTGTTCAAAAGGACTCACAGCTATTGGCTGGGATGTGTGCTCACGCACCTCCCAGCCAATCAGTTTTGAGCAGGGGATTGTAGGAACCTGCTCGAAACTGATTTTCTGGGAGGTGCCTGAAGAAGAAAGAAAGAAGATGAAGAGGAAGAAAAAGAGAGAAGATGAAGATTGAAGAAAAAGAATAGGAAGATAGAAGAAGACGGACAGTGGATGGATGACAGGCAAGTGTAACACAGATGAACAAACAATCGGTGCTTGACAGTATGGCAGGCACGGATCGCTAGCTATCTTCCTTTGATGTTTCCGTTATTGCCTTTATTTAGTGGAGGTTTGGGAATTTAACACACAAAACAGATGTTTGGCCATAAGTTCTTTTCTGGGGCCTAACATCCACTGTGCTTTCAGCTGGTAGGGCAATTGAATAGCTCTGCATACAATTTATGCTAATGAGAAGTTATCCATTTTTGCCCTACCGACTGTTTTATCTGGGTCTTTTAAATCGAGGCCTAAATCCTTAAACAAGGAATTTGTCACACATGAATCTGGGTTGACTGTACTGTTCTAAGGCCAACTCTCTCCTCATTCATCTATGTAAATGCTTCTCAATGTTAGACCTTAAGGCAAATCATGAGGTTAGATTTTCAAGGTATCACTGCTTAACCACAGAAGAGTAATCAGTGGCTCAATCATTTTGATTGAACTACCAGTGGCTAATTAGGGATATCCTAAAAACTTAAACTGTTGGTGTACCCTGAAAACACACACACAGTAGATGAGTAGGGAGCAGGTCTAATTGTCAGTCCTGGTAGGGAGAATGGGAGATATTAGGAGAGTGGAGGAGTTTACCATAATCCAGCATCACTATTAATTTAGGTGATGGTGTTGGGGGCAGGGTCAGTGGGTGGCGCACTACCAAAGAGATTTTAAGTTATTTCATGACCTATTGAGACTTCTTTGTGTATTTGAATACATTATTTAGAGCAAGACCAACATATTTAATTTACAAGGAGCAATTTATAAACACATATTGTGAAGTTTATACAAACATTAATGTGAGCTTTATTGTATGAAGCAATGTAACCCACCACACAGTCTGATGTCCTGAAAAAAGGGACACCAGGGTGGGAAAGAGGGACAGAGGAATTTGGGTCTCAATGAGGGACTGTCCCTCCTAAAGAGGCAAGTGTGCAGCAGTTCAGGTACATTCATTTCATACTGACTTGGATGCTTTGGGACCTGTAGAATTCCAAGAGGTTAAGTCACCCCCCCCCCCCCGGTATTCTACTGTAACAGGGAACTCTCCCTCTTATCTTTGCATGGGATGTATATACCTGATAACCTTCTTGTTCCAAGCCTCTGGAAGTCCACTAAGGTTTGAGTAAGGGATTATCCAAATTACACAATTTGCGTCATAAAGGGGGTGGGTCTTCAATGGAATTGGCAGGACTGGGAGGAAGGAGGCAGGGTTTGCCCTTAAATTGGATGTTTAGTATGAAGAAAAGGTTAGAGTGTGACCAGAACTAGCAGTGAAGTGGGCAGAGTTACAGAGTTACACTGTCCCCAGAGACCTTGTAATTAAGTGTACGGACTGAAGTCTCCAGGTCAGATATGGGGAGTCCCCAGTTTTGGGGATGTATTGCTTATTAGGCCTATTACTTGCTCAGCACATACTACTGTTATATTGAATCCAACTGCAGAATTCTTTATTCTGTACCACTCTCCTTCCTTATTCCTATACCCCTCCTCCTTCCTTGTTATACATGTGAAAAACCAATACACACAGATTATTTAAAAAGCCACATGTAAGGTCAAGTATTACATTATACTAAGCCTGTTCCAATTGGAGCACACTTACTAAAATCCCCATGGCTGCTCTGTGTAGCCCCCAAAAGGCTTCAATCAGCCATTTGGGGGGCAGAATACTTTCTCCCCCTTGTCTGGAATGGAACCCAAGGTCAGTGGCTTTTAGACACAGGCTTCTGGGTTCAGTTTACAGCCTACATAGACACACAGTGTACAGTATATGATCTTGAAGTGTTAAACACAGACACCAAGGCAGCACTGGAGGTCTTAGACCACAATTTTGCCCCTCACCCCTGTGTCTCAGGTCCAGCTGATGGTCTGCTCACAGGGGAATAGATCTGCCAATGTTAGATGTCCTTTAAATCAGTATGAATTGGGGAATTTTTATTTCTGTTGTATGGCACAGGTTTTTACTTTACATCAGCTTTGGTATGTGAGTTTAGTTTACATGGGGGGTCATTTAGCAATGGTTTTGTTGAGGTTTTGTTACATAGAGTTTAAACAAAATGATGTTTTATTCTGAGACAATGAGCCGTATGTTCAAAGAAGTAGCGAAATAGCTTTTGCCATTTGTAACGACATTTCAAAGTACGGCGTCATTGGGCTCAGTAATATTTTCAGAGAGTGTTGGTTGTGATAGGAAATGTCATTGAATTATCATTTCTGACTGAAATTGTTGAATGTAACGACAAAAAATGGGACATTTCCTCCACTTTTTTCGTAACGTACAAATCCTGTCATTTTTTAAAATATTTTTTTTTGGTGTATACAACAGATTGTCTTTACCCCCTATACGCCCTTGACACCACCACCCCCGCCCAATAATCATGGAGTTGTGTTGTACACGACAAACATGACTAGTTTTTTGTCTTATATTCTATAGAAATCTCGTTCATGCATACAATTACTTATTTTTATTGATCATACAACATTTTTTTGTCATTATCCCTATGAACATATGGCCCTGAGGCTGATGTACTCAGAAGAATTGGATTGTGTACAATAGGGAATAAATAGAAATTCCCAAATGTCAAATAGATTTAAACTGTTATTTAACCCCTTAAATACCAAAATGGCCTCCAACTCCTTTTTCACTTTTGTTCTAGGAGGCATTGCCCTTCCTATATAATAATTCGCTAAAACGTGTGTAACGACACAGTCATGCTCAGTAGAGACTGCTCACGCCGCAACCGGAGCATCCAGCTCTGTATCAGCCGCAGCGTGGGCAGTCTCCACTGCGCATGACTGCCCCGCAACCGGCTGTCAGTGGCACTGTGGCCCGTGTAACAGGCTCTTCAACTAGTTAGCATATAATAAACAGATCATGATTACCGACATGAAACAAGCACCAACAAGGAAGCGAAAGAGCATACATTTCACACTGCATTGCTTTATTCTATGGCACTTATGGACAACCTGAAGCTGTTAAGTACTACAACTCCCATCATCCCCAGCCAGCAGCTGAAGTCCTAAATACCTGGGTGGGGCTTAGATTGCCCACACCCTTCCCTAGGACCTTATGTTCAAAAGAAAAGTGCTGTAAATCTGGGACAAACCAACTGTACATTAGGGTAGACAAAATGCATTTTGACTTAATGAGCCTTTTAAAAAGGGATAGTGACACTTAACAAGTAATATATATATATATATATTGTAGTGTTTATCCTCCTGAGTAAAACAAGGTACTCCCACTGCAGAGAGCTGTTTTATTCAAAACTTATTGCAGCTCCAACTTGAATTTTTTTAGGTGCAGTATCTCAGTGACCTGAAATTGCACAGTGGCGCTATTGCTATGGACAGCTCTGGTCAGTTGACCATAAACCTGTATAGGATGGTGTAGCAACAGCGCCACTGTACAATTTCAGGCCACTGACATACTGCACCTAGAAAAATGTAAATTTCATCTGCAGTAACTTTTCAATCAAACAGCTCCCAGCTCTAAGAGTACCCCTGTTTTAATCAGGAGGATAAGCCCTACAATATATTGGATTTTACATGTCAACCCTTTGAGTGCCGGACGGGTATGCAATGCATTGTGAAGCAATGCATTGCATGCCCCTGTGGCACTCAAAGGGTTAAAGGGGATCTATCACCACAGCACAAATGTGTTTTAAACATTAGATTATCTAGCGATTAGGTGGATTTCTTGAATAATTATTTTTTTTAAATCCTATTTTGCCAAAAATTGATGTTTAAAGACTACACTTATGGAGAGACTGCGGGTACAGCTCTATACCTGCAGTCTGTCACTCTGCTTCTGCTCCCCTCCCTCTATCCAGCCTCCTCCAATGATGGAGGCTTCTGTCTGTAAGCTGGAAAGGTCTCATTGGCAGAGATCTAGCCAATGAGATCACTCCAGCCTACAGACAGAAGCCTCCGTCATTGGAGGAGACTGGACAGAGGGAGGGGAGCGGAGGCAGAGTTACAGACTGTGGGTATAGAGCTGTACCCACAGTCTATCCGGAAGTGCAGTCTTTAAACATTAATGTTCTGCAAAATAGGAAAGCTTGTTTATGTAAACCCTATAGTCAGATTGAGGTTGATGCATTAAAGAAGAATTGTCACTTTGTAACAAATAGGTGGTTTTGCAAGGGCTTTCAAAAATACCTATAGTTATGCTAGCCATTTTTATTTCAAACAATAGTTTATGAGATATTTAGCTTTATTTGTTTATGCAAATTAGCTAGTACTTCCTGGTAGGAAGGGGCAGTTGGTAATGTAGAGCAGTGTGGAATGTTTGAATTTGCCTGACATACCTGCCATATTTGCATTAACTGAGAATTAAATAGAGCTACATATATCATAATATTTTGTTTTAAATAAAAACAGATAACAAAAATGTAGTTACTTTTTGAAGTTTGTTTCAAAATCACCTATTTGTTACAAAATAACACATTTCCTTTAACCCTCTGAGTGCCAATGCGTTGCCTACCCCTCTGGAACTCAAAGGGTTAAGAAGAAATGTAGCAATCTGGGAGTAAACCAGCTACGCTGTAGGTGACAAAAGAAGAGGTATTGAAGAAAAAGTGGATAACATCATTTTGCCATTGTACAAATCCTTGGTAAGACCTCACCTTGAGTATGCAGTGCAGTTTTGGGCACCAGTTCTGAAAAAGGATATACTAGAACTAGAGAGGGTACAGCGAAGGACAACAAAATTAATTAAGGGAATGGAGGACTTGACGTATGAGGAACGACTAGACAAACTTGGTTTATTTACTCTAGAGAAAAGATGAGAGGAGACCTTATCACATTGTACAAGTATATGAGAGGTCTGCAGTGAGCTATTCGTTCCAAGGTCTGATCAGGTGACCAGAGGACACCCCTTGAGATTAGAGAAAAGGAGGTTTAGACTTCAGCAGAAGAAGGGGTTTTTTACAGTAAGGTCTGTTAAATTGTGTAATTCCTTGCCCAAGGATGTGGTTATGGCAGATACAATGGATACATTTAAGAGAAGATTAGATACATTTCTTTCAAAAAGGGACATACATGGTTATACTGGTTATTAGTATGTAAATCAAGAAGGTCTGATAATGACTAACTTATTTGGTAGAAGGAAAGCTATATAGTTCTCAGTCAGTGGGGTATGAGGCAAAGGTTGAACATGATGGACTTGTGTCTTTATTCAACCTAATTTACTATGTTACTACTAAATAAAAACACTGTAGGATGTAATAACAGGATTCAGTGAGAAACAGATTTCTTATTATGGGATGTATGTTCAAAAGAAAAGTGGAGGAATTCCTGGGCAAACCATTTGTACTATGGGGAGAACTACAGATGTAAAAGATTCCTATTGATTTAAATGGAGAATTGTAACCCTTTGGATGCTAAAGAGGTCTCCAAAGCATTTCAAAGCAATTTAATATTGAAATATATATTTATTGCAAGGTTTATACTGCTAAGATGTTTTAACCCTTTTGAGTGCCAGGGAGTTATTGAGCACTTTGCAAGACAATGGGGCTTATTCACTAAGCGGTGAAAGAGGTGATAATGCAGAGATGACTTCTCCAGTGATATCACTTCTCCAGTTCCTATGTTATTCTATGGATAAAGCGGACATGACTTCTCTGGTGTAATCACTTCTCCAGTTCCTGTGTTATTCTATGGATAAAGCAGAGATGACTTCTCCAGTGATATCACTTCTCCAGTTCCTATGTTATTCTATGGATAAAGCGGAGATGACTTCTCCAGTGATATCCCTTCTCCAGTTCCTATGTTATTCTATGGATAAAGCGGACATGACTTCTCTGGTGATATCACTTCTCCAGTTCCTATGTTATTCTATGGATAAAGCAGAGATGACTTCTCCAGTGATATCACTTCTCCAGTTCCTATGTTATTCTATGGATAAAGCAGAGGTGACTTCTCCAGTGATATCACTTCTCCAGTTCCTGTGTTATTCTATGGATAAAGCAGTGATGACTTCTCCAGTGATATCACTTCTCCAGTTCCTGTGTTATTCTATGGATAAAGCGGAGATGACTTCTCTGGTTATATCACTTCTCCAGTTCCTATGTTATTCTATGGATAAAGTGGACATGACTTCTCCAGTGATATCACTTCTCCAGTTCCTATGTTATTATATGGATAAAGCAGAGACGACTTCTCCGGTGATATCACTTCTCCAGTTCCTATGTTATTCTATGGATAAAGCAGCGATGACTTCTCCGGTGATATCACTTCTCCAGATCCTATGTTATTCTATGGATAAAGCGGAGATGACTTCTCCAGTGATATCATTTCTCCAGTTCCTATGTTATTCTATGGATAAAGCGGAGGTGACTTCTCCAGTGATATCACTTCTCCAGTTCCTATCTTATTCTATGGATAAAGCGGAGATGACTTCTCCAGTGATATCACTTCTCCAGTTCCTATGTTATTCTATGGATAAAGCGGAGATGACTTCTGCAGTGATATCACTTCTCCAGTTCCTATGTTATTCTATGGATAAAGCGGAGATGACTTCTCCAGTGATATCACTTCTCCAGTTCCTATGTTATTCTATGGATAAAGCAGTGATGACTTCTCCAGTGATATCACTTCTCCAGTTCCTATATTATTCTATGGATAAAGCAGAGATGACTTCTCCAGTGATATCACTTCTCCAGTTCCTATGTTATTCTATAGAGCCTATGCACTAAGATCTCCAAAGTTGGAGAAAGCTAAGTGCATTGGATCCACAGAATAACACAGGAGCTGGAGAAGTTATCTTCTCATTATCACCACTTCATCACCCCTTAGTGCATAACCCCCAATGTGTTTGGATACCTTTCTGGCACTCAAAAGTGTTAATCAAAAGTTATTGCAGTACAGACTTGCACTTTTTGGGTGAGGTGCCTTCATGGGTTGAAATGTTACAGTGGTGCTGTTGCTGCAGCGTTTTATAGCAGTTTATAGTCAGCTGACCAGAGCTGTAGATAGACTGCTGCAACAGCACCACCATACCATTCAGGCCATGAAGTTATTGCACCTATAAAAATGTATGTTTGAGCTGAAATAATTTTTTAATAAAATTTTTACTTATTAGTGGAAGTGCCCATGATTTACTCTGTAAAAAAATTAAATTAAATAAAAAAAAAAAAAATATATATATATATATATATATATATATATATATATTTTTTTTTTTTTTTTTTTTTTCCTATTTCAAGTGTTACTTTCCCCTTAATGCTTCTAGTGCCAAGGGATGAGCAGTGGTAAAGTGTATGGTGGTCTGGGAGTTCACTTCCTCTTCTCCTTGCTTAATGTGATGTACTAAAAAGGTGCAGAGGAAATTAGTATAACTTTCCTCCATTTAACTCTATTTTCTTCATATACTATTGCTGTGTCTTTTGTGGAATGCTCGCTTTAATCCTTTGAATGCCAGAGGGTTGCGGAATGCATTGCAATGCATTGCACACCCCTCTGGCACTCAAAAGGTTAAAGTCCTACTGATGTAGTGCATGTATTCTGGTATGCACTGAAATGATCACACACTCTAGTGCATACCCCATGGTATAGGACCTAAACTTAGGGGGGCAACCTGAAACCCTCCAGCTGTGAAGGACTGCAACTCCCATCATCTCCAGCCAGCCAGCAGCTAAGTGGGGATGATGGGAGCTGTAGTCCTTCACAGCTGGAGAGCCTCAGTTTGTGCATTCTTGAGTTACAGGCCAACACCAGTGTAGCTGTGATGGATGATTTGTATATTTCCCCTAAATTTTATTTTCAAAAATAAAGTGCAGTAATTCTGAAGCTTATCAACTGTGTAGGAAGGCAAACAAATACTCCAATTCATTTGTATTAGGCTTTTAACCCCTTGAACCCTGGAGAGGCCACCAACATGTTTCAAAGAAATGCTTTGGGATAGAAACCACCATTCAGAGGATGCCCTAAGGTGTGATAAAGAGGTGATAAAGCACAGATGACTTCTCCAGTGACATCACTTCTCTAAGTGTTATGCTATAGAGATAATGCACTATGATTTCTCCCACCTGAGACATCTTAATGCATAGGCTCCATATAATAACATAGGAACTGGAGAAGTGATATCACTGGAGAAGTCATTTCCACTTTATCACCTCTTTCTCACCTCTTTATCACACTTTGATGCACTCCCCCTCCCACACGCATGGGGGGAGATTCACTAAGCAGTGATAAAGAGGTGATAAAGTGGAGATGACTTCTCCAGTGATATCACTTCCCAGTTCCTATGTTATTATATGGAGCCTATGCACTAAGATCTCCAAAGTTGAAGAATTCTTAGTGCATTGACTCTACAGAATAATATAGGACTGTGAGAAGTGATAAACTGGAGAAGTTATCTCCACCTTATAAACTCTTTATCACCGTATAGTGAATCTTCCCTCTATTGTTAAAAGCCCCATTTAAATCGACAGACCATTTGAACAATGGGACTTATGTGGGTTCGGACTTACCCTTTAAGTTCCAGAGCATGCCCAACACCTATCTGGCATTCAAACGATAAAAGACACAAATCAAACTTTATTTTTTTATCATTTTTGTATATGTATTTTTCCTTTCAACAACCTTAGAAATTATACAGATGTCCATTCCTAGCAAAAGCTTGAAAGCAGATCCAGCTGAACAGAATTATATTCCTGCATAGGAGATAATGTAATAAGGTTACACTTGATGGTATAGGATTTCCTTTAATCTAGGCCTGTTCTATCTGGTTAGGTGCCACTGAAGACAGGCATCACAGAAACCCCTTAGCTCCAAACGTCTTTAGTCATGAATTACTGTATCTTTGTAAAGTTTTCTTCGCCTAGAAAAGTCTAGCTCAGTCTGTATGATTAACCTTTTAAGTACCAGCGTGGTATGCCAGGGTAAGGGGTGATTTTATAAGAAATGTGTTTGTGATGCAGGTGTTTCATTTCACTTTTAGTTTGATAAGCACAAAAAGTGATGCCCCCCAAACACACCCCTGTGGTGTTCAAGGGGTTAAACTCAACCATGATAGGTTCCAATCCTTGTCACTGACCGTCTGAACAAAGTTAGAAAACTGCTTCAGCAAGATACTATAACATAGAAGGCAGAACTACTGTCAGGAATCTCTCTCCACCTTCTCTAATTTTCTCTCCTATTCTCCCTCTCCTTCCCTCTATCCCACTCTCTCCATTTCTCCCTCATACTTTTACTCTCTCCCTCCACCCCATTATTTCACTCTACTGCTCTCCCTCTTTTCTACTCTCACCCTCTCCTGCTCTCTCCCTCTTATGCTATTCCTTCCTCCTTCTCTCTCAACCATTATTCAGAAATGATGCACTAAGGAGTGATAAAGAGGTGATAAAGTGGAGATGGCCTCCTGTGATTTCACTTCTCCAGTTCCTATGTTTTTCTTTGGAGCCAATGCACTAAGATCTCCAAAGTGGAGAAATCTTAGTGCATTGGCTCCATTGAATAACATAGAAGCTGGAGAAGCGATATCAATGGAAAAGTCAGAGGTGTAACTAGAAACCACGGGGCCATGGTGCAAGAATTGCCATGGGCCCCATGACCACATTGGCCACCTCCACTTTGCCCCCCATCTCCACATTGCCCCTCAATTTCCACATTGCCCCTTCCACAATGCCTCTCAGTCTCCACATTGCCCCTTTTACATTGCCCCATCTCCACATTGCCCCCCAATCTCCACATTGCCCTTTTCAAAATGCCCCCCAATCTCCATATTTCCCCTTCCACATTGCCCCCCAATCTCCACAATGACCCTAAATCTCCTACCTCCCTGGTGGTCCAGTGACAGAGGACAGGTCTGTGCCTCTCTCTGCACAGACCTCTTCTCCCGCGCGGTCCTCTTCAGTAATGCAGAGCGCTGGGAGATGATGTCATTTCCCAGTGCTCTGCATTACGAGAGTACAGGTCAGCCGGAGGGAATACTGATCTCCCTCTGGCAGACCGGCACTTTCGTAATGCGGAGCCCCAGCGCTCTGCATTACTTAATTGCAGGCGTCAGGCGAGGGGGTCGCGGGAGGAGGCCAGGCCCCTGGAGTGACGGGCCCGGTCGCAGGTGCGACCGCTATAGTTACGCCACTGGGAAAAGTCATCTCCACCTTATTACCTTCATATCACACTTTAGTGCATCTCCCCCATTCTCTCTGCTGCTTTCCATGATCTCATTGTCCTATTCACTTCTACTCCGTCCCACCTCAGCTATCACTCTCTCCCATTCTCCCTATGTTCTCCTCTCCCTCTCTCCTACTTTCCCTCTGCCACTCTCTCACTCTTCTGCTCTCCCTCACTCCTGCTCTACCTCCTACTGTTACTGGTTTAAAAGCAAAGTATCACCTTGAAAAAATTTTGTTAAAAACATAAGGTGGAACAAAAGTGCAGCATACCTCAGTGAGTGCATTCTTTAGACAGCATAAACTGGGCATGCTTTACTGGGTGCATGATCATTGGAAAGTTCTGTGTCTCTCCTCCCCTTCTCCTCCCACTGTATCCATGATGCAGTGTGAATGAGCAATGAACATGGCTGTGTCCTTTGCACAAAGAAATAGTGGAGGAATTCTGGGGGAAAGCAACTGTACTATTGAGAGAAGCAATGTGTTGGAGACCTCTGTAGCAATCAAAAGAAGCTCTATTTAAATCTATGGGAAATTGTATTTGTTGGTGCAATTGATGTGATCTTAGAATCACTCCATTTTTTTGTGGATTATGACCCTGGTTGTTCAAAATTAACTTTACAAGCACAAGGCATTGATTTATATTATAACCACAAGTCAATTTTAAAGGCCCCGTTTTGTCTGTGTTGTTGGATTGAAATAAAAATATGAAGGATTACGTGTATACTGCTATATTTCTCTAAGTAAACAAGCATTGTGATAAATTGACACCTTGCCATGGAGACTTCTCTAACATTCAAGCAATTAATATCATCACACTATCGCACTACTGCATTTCAATATAAAACATATATTAATTAACCCATTGGATGGTAGAAAGGCAATTCACGGATGTCAAATATCAAAAGCATTAAAGGCGTAAAGAAGGCAAAACAATCAATAAAAACCATATCACTATAAGCTTCCACGTTACACAGATCTAATTAATCAACAAGCATATGAACTGTCAAACCGAGACACCTTTCATGTGACACATTCATTGCGTGCCTTTTTCTCTTACCCAGTTTGACAGTGAATCTTAATACCCAGAATCCAACCAGTCGCAAAGAAATTAATATTAACACTTTTACATGGCATGAACACAAATTAAAAAAATATATATAAATAAATAAATATATATATATATATATACTAGCAATGTGGGACGGCGTTGCCCGTCAGGATATATAGGGAATTAATGCACACACACGGATGCGAGACAAACACAGAGACACACACGCAAATGCACACGCATGCACTGAGATGCTTAAAGAGCGACAGTCATACACACATACATGCAGACACATAGAGTGTGATACAGACATGCAACACACACAGTGAGAAACACACAGGCACACAGAGACACACACAGAAGTGAGTCATAAGGGGGTGACTTATGTGTCATTGTAATGAGTTTGTGTTTGTACTTATGTCTCCACTGTGGCATTCATTCATATAGTTGAAATGCATGTGGCAATTGCACATACTATGGTGGAAGGTGGATCGTGCTGGCTCCCGGGATGTGAGTGACTGGCATTCATTCATGTAATTGAAATGCGTGTGGTAATTGCACATACTATGGTGGAAGGTGGATCGTGCTGGCTCCCGGGGTGTGAGTGACAGTGAGACTATGGTGGAAGGTGGATCGTGCTGGCTCCCGGGGTGAGAATGTGTGAGTGAGAGTGTGTATGATAGTGAGAGGGTGTGAGTGATTGAGGGTGTGAGTGATTGAGGGTGAGAGTGCGATTGAGAGTGTGAGTGTGATTGAGTGTGATTGTGATTGAGTGTGAGAGTGTGATTGTGATTGAGTGTGACTGCGAGACTGTAAGTGTGAGACTGTGAGAGCGTGAGACTGTGAGAGTGTGATTGAGTGATTGAGTGTGAGAGTGAGACTGTGTGAGAGTGTGAGTGTGATTGAGTGAGACTGTGAGAGTGTGATTGAGTTTGTGAGTGATTGGGTGTGAGACTGAGAGAGTGAGAGAGACTGTGTGAGACTGAGAGTGTGAGAATGTGAGTGTGTGAGACTGTGAGAGTGTGTGAGACTGTGAGAGTGTGAGAGGCTGTGAGAGTGTGAGAGAGACTTTGAGAGTGTGAGAGACTGTGAGACTGAGAGTGTGAGAGACTGAGAGTGTGAGAGACTGAGACTGAGAGTGTGAGAGACTGAGACTGAGAGTGTGAGAGACTGTGAAACTGAGAGTGTGAGAGACTGTGAGACTGAACGTATGAGAGACTGTGAGACTGAGAGAGTGAGAGAGACTGTGAGAGAGACTGTGAGAGTGTGAGAGAGTGAGACTGAGAGAGTGTGAGACTGAGAGAGTGTGAGACTGACAGTGTGAGACTGTGAGAGTGACTGTGAGAGTGTGAGAGAGAGTGTGAGAGAGACTGTGTGTGTGTGTGTGTGTGTGTGTGTGTGTGTGTGTGTGTGTGTGTGTGTGTGTGTGTGTGTGTGAGAGAGAGAGCGTGTGAGAGTGTGAGAGCGTGTGAGAGTGTGAATGAGTGAGACAGTGTGAGAGTGAGAGAGAGAGACTGTGAGAGTGAGAGACTGTGAGAGTGTGAGAGCGTGTGAGACTGAGAGTGTGAATGAGTGAGACAATGTGAGAGTGAGAGAGAGAGATTGTGAGAGTGAGAGAGAAAGACTGTGAGAGTGAGAGAGAGACTGTGAGAGTAAGAGACTGTGAGGCTGTGTGAGTGTGAGACTGTGTGAGTGTGAGATTGTGTGAGTGTGAGACTGTGTGTGTGAGACTGTGTGAGTGTGAGACTGTGTGAGTGTGAGAGTGAGAGAGAGAGACTGTGAGAGTGAGAGAGAGAGACTGTGAGAGTGAGAGAGAGACTGTGAGAGTGTGAGAGAGAGACTGTGAGAGTGAGAGAGAGAGACTGTGAGAGTGTGAGAGTGAGAGAGAGAGACTGTGGGAGTAAGAGACTGTGAGACTGTGAGACAGTGTGAGACTGCGTGAGTGTGAGACTGTGTTTGAGAGTGTGAGACTGTGTGTGAGAGTGTGAGACTGTGTGTGAGAGTGTGTGAGACTGTGTGTGAGAGTGTGTGAGACTGTGTGTGTGAGTGTGTGAGAGTGTGAGACTGTGTGTGAGAGTGTGAGACTGTGTGAGACTGTGTGTGAGAGTGTGAGACTGTGTGAGTGTGAGACACTGTGTGAGACTCTGTGTGAGACACTGTGTGAGACACAGTGTGAGACTGTGTGAGACTGTGTGAGTGTGAGACTGTGTGTGAGAGTGTGAGACTGTGTGAGTGTGAGACTGTGTGAGACTGTGTGTGAGAGTGTGAGACTGTGTGTGAGAGTGTGAGACACTGTGTGAGACACTGTGTGAGACTGTGTGTGAGACTGTGTGAGATGGTGTGAGACGGTGTGAGACTGTGTGAGTGTGAGACTGTGTGAGAGTGTGAGACTGTGAGAGAGTGAGAGACTGTGAGAGAGTGAGAGACTGAGAGAGAGTGAGAGACTGAGAGAGTGTGAGAGACTGTGTGTGAGACTGTGTGTGAGAGTGTGTGAGAGTGTGAGAGACTGTGAGAGACTGTGTGACTGAGAGTGTGAGAGAGACTGTGAGACTGTGTGTGAGACTGTGTGTGAGAGAGAGAGACTGTGAGAGTGAGACTGTGTGAGACTGTGAGAGTGAGACTGTGTGAGAGTGTGAGAGAGAGTGTGAGACTGTGTGTGAGAGTGTGAGACTGTGTGTGAGAGTGTGAGACTGTGTGTGAGACTGTGAGAGAGTGTGAGAGTGAGAGACTGTGAGAGTGAGACTGTGTGTGAGTGTGAGACTGTGTGTGTGAGAGAGTGTGAGAGAGTGTGAGAGTGTAAGGGACTGTGAGCGTGTGAGAGACTGTGAGAGACTGTGTCAGTGTGAGGGACTGTGTGAGACTGAGAGAGACTGTGAGAGACACTGAGACTGTGTGAGACTGTGACTGTGAGACTGTGAGACTGTGAGACTGTGACTGTGAGACTGTGACTGTGAGACTGAGACTGTGACTGTGAGACTGTGACTGTGAGACTGTGACTGTGTGAGAGACTGTGTGAGACTGTGAGACGGTGTGTGAGAGAGTGTGAGAGAGTGTGAGAGTGTAAGAGACTGTGAGAGTGTGAGGGACTGTGAGAGACTGCGAGAGAGACTGTGAGAGACTGCGAGAGAGACTGTGTGAGACTGCGAGAGAGACTGTGAGAGACTGTGAGAGTGTGAGACTGTGAGACTGTGAGAGTGTGAGACTGTGAGAGTGTGAGAGTGTGAGACTGTGAGTGTGAGGGACTGTGAGAGTGTGAGGGACTGTGTGAGTGTGAGGGACTGTGTGAGACTGCAAGAGAGACTGTATGAGACTGCGAGAGACTGTGTGAGACTGCGAGAGACTGCGAGAGACTGTGAGTGTGAGACTGAGAGTGTGTGAGACTGCGAGAGAGACTGTGTGAGACTGCGAGACAGACTGTGAGAGTGTGAGACTGAGAGTGAGAGACTGTGTGAAAGTGTGAGACTGTGAGAGACTGTGTGAGAGACTGTGAGACTGAGAGTGTAAGATACTGTGAGAGTGTAAGAGACTGTGAGAGTGTGAGGGACTGTGAGAGACTGCGAGAGAGACTGTGTGAGACTGCGAAAGAGACTGTGAGAGTGTGAGACTGAGAGTGTGTGAGACTGAGAGTGTGAGAGACTGAGAGTGTGAGGGACTGAGAGTGTGAGGGACTGAGAGTGTGAGGGACTGTGTGAGACTGCGAGAGAGACTGTGTGAGACTGCAAGAGAGACTTTGAGAGACTGCGAGAGAGACTGTGAGAGTGTGAGACTGAGAGTGTGAGACTGAGAGTGAGAGACTGTGTGAAAGTGTGAGACTGTGAGAGACTGTGTGAGAGACTGTGTGAGACTGTGAGTGTAAGAGACTGTGAGAGTGTAAGAGACTGTGAGAGTGTAAGAGACTGTGAGAGTGTGAGGGACTGTGAGAGACTGCGTGAGTGTGAGACTGTGCTTGAGAGTGTGAGACTGTGTGTGAGAGTGTGAGACTGTGTGTGAGAGTGTGTGAGACTGTGTGTGAGAGTGTGTGAGACTGTGTGTGTGAGTGTGTGAGAGTGTGAGACTGTGTGTGAGAGTGTGAGACTGTGTGAGACTGTGTGTGAGAGTGTGAGACTGTGTGAGTGTGAGACACTGTGTGAGACTCTGTGTGAGACACTGTGTGAGACACTGTGTGAGACTGTGTGAGACTGTGTGTGAGAGTGTGAGACTGTGTGAGTGTGAGACTGTGTGTGAGAGTGTGAGACTGTGTGAGTGTGAGACTGTGTGAGACTGTGTGTGAGAGTGTGAGACTGTGTGTGAGAGTGTGAGACACTGTGTGAGACACTGTGTGAGACTGTGTGTGAGACTGTGTGTGAGACTGTGTGAGATGGTGTGAGACGGTGTGAGACTGTGTGTGAGTGTGAGACTGTGTGAGTGTGAGACTGTGTGAGAGTGTGAGACTGTGAGAGAGTGAGAGACTGAGAGAGAGTGAGAGACTGAGAGAGTGTGAGAGACTGTGTGTGAGACTGTGTGTGAGAGTGTGTGAGAGTGTGAGAGACTGTGAGAGACTGTGTGACTGAGAGTGTGAGAGAGACTGTGAGACTGTGTGTGAGACTGTGTGTGAGAGAGAGAGACTGTGAGAGTGAGACTGTGTGAGACTGTGAGAGTGAGACTGTGTGAGACTGTGTGAGAGTGTGAGAGAGAGTGTGAGACTGTGTGTGAGAGTGTGAGACTGTGTGTGAGACTGTGAGACTGTGTGTGAGACTGTGAGAGAGTGTGAGAGTGAGAGACTGTGAGAGTGAGACTGTGTGTGAGTGTGAGACTGTGTGTGTGACAGAGTGTGAGAGAGTGTGAGAGTGTAAGGGACTGTGAGCGTGTGAGAGACTGTGAGAGACTGTGTCAGTGTGAGGGACTGTGTGAGACTGAGAGAGACTGTGAGAGACACTGAGACTGTGTGAGACTGTGACTGTGAGACTGTGAGACTGTGAGACTGTGAGACTGTGACTGTGAGACTGAGACTGTGACTGTGAGACTGTGACTGTGAGACTGTGACTGTGTGAGAGACTGTGTGAGACTATGAGACGGTGTGTGAGAGAGTGTGAGAGAGTGTGAGAGTGTAAGAGACTGTGAGAGTGTGAGGGACTGTGAGAGACTGCGAGAGAGACTGTGTGAGACTGCGAGAGAGACTGTGAGAGACTGTGAGAGTGTGAGACTGTGAGACTGTGAGAGTGTGAGACTGTGAGAGTGTGAGAGTGTGAGACTGTGAGTGTGAGGGACTGTGAGAGTGTGAGGGACTGTGTGAGTGTGAGGGACTGTGTGAGACTGCAAGAGAGACTGTATGAGACTGCGAGAGACTGTGTGAGACTGCGAGAGAGACTGTGAGAGACTGTGAGTGTGAGACTGAGAGTGTGTGAGACTGCGAGAGAGACTGTGTGAGACTGCGAGACAGACTGTGAGAGTGTGAGACTGAGAGTGAGAGACTGTGTGAAAGTGTGAGACTGTGAGAGACTGTGTGAGAGACTGTGAGACTGAGAGTGTAAGATACTGTGAGAGTGTAAGAGACTGTGAGAGAGTGAGGGACTGTGAGAGACTGCGAGAGAGACTGTGTGAGACTGCGAGAGAGACTGTGAGAGTGTGAGACTGAGAGTGTGTGAGACTGAGAGTGTGAGAGACTGAGAGTGTGAGGGACTGAGAGTGTGAGGGACTGAGAGTGTGAGGGACTGTGTGAGACTGCGAGAGAGACTGTGTGAGACTGCAAGAGAGACTGTGAGAGACTGCGAGAGAGACTGTGAGAGACTGTGAGAGTGTGAGACTGAGAGTGTGAGACTGAGAGTGAGAGACTGTGTGAAAGTGTGAGACTGTGAGAGACTATGTGAGAGACTGTGTGAGACTGTGAGTGTAAGAGACTGTGAGAGTGTAAGAGACTGTGAGAGTGTAAGAGACTGTGAGAGTGTGAGGAACTGTGAGAGACTGCGAGAGAGACTGTGTGAGACTGCGAGAGAGACTGTGTGAGACTGCGAGAGAGACTGTGAGAGACTGTGAGAGTGTGAGACTGAGAGTGTGTGAGACTGAGAGTGTGTGAGACTGAGAGTGTGAGGGACTGTGTGAGACTGCGAGAGAGACTGTGTGAGACTGCGAGAGAGACTGTGAGAGACTGTGAGAGTGTGAGACAGAGTGTGAGACTGAGAGTGTGTGGGACTGAGAGTGTGAGGGATTGTGTGAGACTGCGAGAGAGACTGTGCGAGACTGCGAAAGAGACTGTGAGAGACTGTGAGAGTGTGAGACTGAGAGTGTGTGAGACTGAGAGTGTGTGGGACTGAGAGTGTGAGGGACTGTGTGAGACTGCGAGAGAGACTGTGAGAGACTGCGAGAGAGACTGTGAGAGTGTGAGACTGAGAGTGTGAGACTGAGAGTGTGAGACAGAGTGTGAGACTGAGAGTGTGAGACTGTGTGAGAGTGTGAGAGTGTGAGACTGAGACTGTGTGCGACTGAGAGACTGAGAGTATGCGCGACTGTGAGACTGCGACTGTGAGACTGAGACAGTGTGTGAGAGACTGTGTGAGAGAGAATGTGTGCTTTGCAATGCGTTGCTTACCCCTCTGGAACTCAAAGGGTTAAGTTGAGGTAACATAGCAATATAACACACGGTGGCTCTTCAGTTGAGGCAATGTAGCAATATGCTGAGGCATCAAATAGAAAGTGGTGTTTGAGGTTTGCCGTCTGTAACATACAGCAAAGCGTCTCTCTCCCTTTAAGGAGAAAGGGTGGGAATCAGGAAGCAGGAAGTGGAGGAGTGACAGTTGAGACAGTGAGATGACTGAAGAGATGAAGAGTTAAATAAAAGTTGCTATTAAGTTTGTATTTTATGGGAACATTACACCCTCATACTGAAACAGAGTGCATGGAGGGTTACAGTTATCTGTGGGAGGTGAAACAGTGTGTTTGTGGGGTCATGATCCTGAGTTAGAGTGTGAGTGGACCGGGAGAAGTTACTGATATTCCTAACTCAGGAGCGAGTGGCAGTTATATATTTTTTTTTTGTCAGTTGGATACTGGTGGGTGGGCCAACTCCCTGTATGATAAACACGCCCCCATTGAATCACCCAATGAGAGCAGTAAAGTCCCCATTCAATCACCCAATAGGAGTTGTGTCTCCTAATGAGACATAAATTATGTAATTAGACATTCTGTTCAATGCGAGTTTCTTTTCTGAGGAGACATAAATTATGTTCTGTGTGTGGGGTACCATAAATTATGCAATGAGGCTTATTCTTTTATATATATAGATAACATCTGCCAGAAAACCTAATCAATCCTTTACCTGACTTATCAGTTCATGGAAGATATTTAGACAGTATGTAAGTACAGCAAAAAACAGTTTCAGGTAATATATCCTATATAATAATTTGCTAATGTATGTTTGTCAGAAGCCGTCATGCACAGTACAAACGGCTGCGCTCACTGCAGTCAAGCGCAATACAGACTGCCCGCACCGCGGCTGATTTGGAGCGCCCCGCTCCGTTATCAGCCGTGGCGCTGGCAGTCTCTACTGTGCATGACTGCACCACGGTCGTTGCTGCCTGACACTGTGGCCCGTGTAAACGGGCTGTTCAACTAGTCATATTTATATTTTTCTCATTCAAGAACATTCTGTTAGAATTCAAGGGAGAGCTGCACTAAAGTGAGCAAAGTCACTCCCATGAGATCAGCTGCACCAATTCCAAGGTTATTCAATGAACTCTATGCACTAAGATCTTCCTTTCCAAATTAGAGATAAGAGAAGCATCTGTGATTTGTTTCGATACATTTGGAAAGAGTGACTAAACATGACAAAATTCCAGGTGCAACAGTAGACTCGGCACTCATCAAACTTGAAGCAGTAAGTGTATAAAACAAGTTCTTTAATCAAAGATGCATTAAAAAGTAGATCACATCAGAGAAAGACAAGCACACTCCACTTTTTTGACGTGTTTCACACCCTAAAGGTGCTTACTCATTGACGAAAATTCCAGGTGCATTCAAACCAATCTGGAAGAAACAGAGGAAGGTGTTCTTTACAGTAAAGTCTATTAAAGCAGAACTATCATCAAAATTAAATTGCCCCCCCAAATCCTTGTTAACATAGTGATACGCATGTGCATTCTTTTATTATGCTGAATAAGTCCAGCATTATTGAGAAATACAACTTGTTTGGCAGGCATCAACTACAGGGATCTTGCTGTAGGAGCTCTGGTCGTCTGTGCTGTCAGTCCCTTCCGGTACCTTAAGGTACCAAGCAACTCCACTCACCAATCCTGGAGGTGAATGGGACGGACAGCTCTGACTCGCAGATGCCTTTTCTGCAAGATGTCTGCTCTGTTCCCAGCTTCTGCCTGCCGATGAAGTTGTATTTCTCACTAATGCCAGACTTATTCAGCATAATAAAAGTATGTATATACTTATCGCTATGTTAATAAGGATCTGGGGGGCAATTTCATTTTGATGATAGTTCCGATTTAAATTGTGGAAGCAGGACGATATGCCTTCTCCTCCAGAGCTCCAAAAGCCTGGAATAATCTGCCTGAAATAATCAGATCTTCTCCCAGTCTAAAATCCTTAAAAGTAAATGTTTCTTCATATCTAAAAAGTGTGTAACTGTTTATAATTTTTTAGTACGTATGTATGTATGTATATTTATGTGTGTATGTAGATATAAAGATTCTCTATTTGTGTAAATATGTAACCCTTTACTAGAAACTATCCAGGATGAGAGAAATCGCAATGGATTCTTCCTGGTAAATCATTTTCTGAATACATAAATAAATAAATGTATTAGATACTTCACTGGCACCCAAAAAGTTAAGGCCCTCCTTAGAGACAAATCTTGATGATGCAAATCAAATTCACTATGGGGGACAAATGAAAATTACTATTAATTTAAAACCTTCTTGAATGATAGAGAGGTCTCCAATAGGGGTGGGCAAAAAGTGTGAAAAATTTCCTGCATGACTTTTTGCAAAACTTGCCGATTTCTCCTTTTCGCCTATGCAAAAATGTCCTCCTTTTCGCCTATTTTAACACATTTTTCGCCTATGTTTGCTATAGATACTGCATTTCCCACTGTAATATTACTTATTCGGAGGGCTGTAGTTTAGAAGTGGCTGAAAGTCAAAGTTGTGAGTCCTACAGCAACATACGCCTTATAAATGCATTAGCATGCAGAATGTATTTGACCTTTTCCCACAACACTAACTTCCTTCTAAAGTGACACTGGCACATATTCATGATGATGTCAACAAAAATCCTACAGTGTGGCAGAGGTGTATTGTAGTGGTGGTGGTGGGGGACTGGCTGGTATGGTGTGATTTGTGAATGTATATCATTTTTACTATTGTCATGTTTGCATCAAATCTCTATCCTCCTATTCATATTAATGACACGCATTACTTGTCTCTCATAGCAGTGGTCCCAAGTGGGGTAGATGGTGGAAACCCTTCTACACATCCCTCCTCCACCTCTTCATTTATGCTGCTGTTACTATATCTGTCCTGGTTTTGACTGTCATACTCCTCTGCAGCAGGAGCCATAGGTGTTATTTGGACTGAACTAACTGTTGGCACTGGCAGTAGCACAGCAGTAAATAACTTCACTACTTCTTTTTTCTTCCCTATAGCCCTGGGAACATTTTAAAGTGCATCTGCTGCTGCTAGTTGTGACACCTTTGGCCTGCTGATAGTGTGTCTCCCAGTCAGTCCTGTGGTTGTGCTTCAGGTGGGATCTCATAGAACAGGGGGGAAAGCAGGCTTACACCTAGGTACCTCGCCTAGGTGTAAGCCTGCTTTCCCCCTGTTCATGTGCTTTTTGTACAGACAACAGATATCAACATGCTTAGCTTGAGGATCCTGAGTGAAGTATCTCTATACTGTGGACTTCATGGACTGTGGGGTTCCTGAGGCTCTGCTGCTGCTACTACTACTACTGGGGTTAGATGTTGATGCAATTCTACTGCCACTACTACTAGGTGTCAGAGGTGCAGCACTTACAGAAGCAGCAGCAGAGGCACTCATCATTCCTAACATTGTGTATGTTAATAACCTGTTTTGCTGTTGTTGTTGCTGCTGCTGTGTACTCAAAATATGTGTCTGTGGATGAGTGGGACTTGGACTTTGAAAAGGCGATGATGCTGATGATGACTGTGTGCTTTTTGACATTTGTGCTTATCCAGGGTAAGACTTTCCAATGGCTTTCTCAAACAGTTTATAGACAGGCACAGTGCTCCTTTTCAGTTGTTGAAGATTTAGGCTTTGCCTTTCTGCTAACTTTATTGCCATGTCGTCCTCACTCTCAACTTCATCTGTATCTGAACAAGGTTGAATGATGCTGGAGGGATATATTCTAGTACTTCATCATCATCATCAGTCATCATTAGGTCATCCTCAGCAGCATCAGCATCACCTGACAGTTCTTGCCCACTACTATCCTTATATTCCTCTAAGCTTTTAGAGGTCTCAAACAATGTTGTTTTCTTTTACTGTAACAAAGTTCACTACTATTTTGAGGACAGGTGTTTTGGTGCTTGTTTGTCTCACTATCTGATGCAGTAGGCCATTCAGCTGCTACACCTTCCTCTGTTATGATTTTGCCAGCATCATCAACACTTGAATGTGATTTGTTGTCGTCTTCAGTGTTCTTCTTATATGGTTATTTATTTCTACTGGCACTGGTGGTGCTAGAACTAGTTTTGCTGGGACCTTGACAAACTGCATCATCTTTTGATTGCACACGCCGCAGAAACCATTGCTTCAGTCAATTTTTGAACTTCTACTTTAGTATCAAGTCCATGCAATTGTCCACCCTTCCCCTTCCCCCTGTCCCTTGTGCATTTACTGGACATTACTCAACTATTGTGTTTTTACTCTACACAACACAGCTGATGCACTATTATCTCTTGCCTAAGCCCAGTCAACTGTCTGTCACTGTCATCTAATATATTTAGTTCTTACTTCTTTATTCTTTTTTAAATTTTTTTTTATTTATTTATTTTTTGTATTTTTCTGTCCAATAAAAAAAAATAACTGAAAAAAAATCAACAACTTCTTTCCCCAGACTTCCCCACCCAACACAGAGACAATAACAGCAAGATCAGCAAGCAAATAGGACCCCAGCTGTCTGTGTCTTGTCATTCTATCTGAATTTTGGGGTATTATTTTGGATCAACCTCCTTCCTCCCTTCTTCTCTCCAGAGTGCCCCACTGACTCTCTTAATACAGGGAACAAATATCCTACCTAAAAGATTCCCTACACTAAACTTCAGTTCTCCTATCTACTCTAGCTCAAACAAGGTGCTGCTCTCTCCTCTCACAAACACAGAATGGCTGCTGTGAGAGCCTGACACCATTTTATATGGCTGCAGAAAAGTTTTGTGTGGTGGAGAAATGTTTTTCTTTCCATTGATTTCAATGTACTATGAGCTAGGTGAAAAAAATTTTCACCAAACAGAAAGTGCCATTTTTCGACCATTTCTGCTTGAGGCAAAAGTTTTCACCCATCCCTAGTCTCCAATGCATTGTGAAGCAATGTGTCGAGACCTCTCTGACATTTATGGGGTTAAATGAGAATTTTACCCTCGGAATAAATGGCTTTTACTTTTTCAACCATAGGACCATATAACATTACTGTTAGAGAATTGCAAGGCAAGGGTACATAATTCTCAGACTTGCAGCTGTTGCATAGCCAAAGCCTAACCACCACTGTTGGAAGACATTGTCGAGCAGTTTGGTATCTTATAAATAAATGGTTATAAAAATAATAGAAATATCTCTCTATGGTATCCTATTTATTTTTCTATTTAGACTGGCTTGTAAAGCCGAAAACGGCAATTTTAGTGTCTCATTCTATTTTATTTGTCTTTATTTTGAACTGGCTCTTTCATTTTTTAGAAATTGCTCTTTGTTCTTCTTCCAATGTGCTCTTTCACTTTCTACGACCTTTCTTTGACCTTCTCACTGCATAACAGCACTCATGTTTCATACCTCAATGATTTATAGATTGTCCACTTAATCTTTTGGGTGACAGACACATTTCCAACTTCTCCAACTCATTGCTAAGCAATGATCTGAGACATCTCTAGGATCCAAAGGATTAAGTGGATTGTGCTTCCTTTCTGTTTACCCTTTGCGCTCTCATACATTTGTACATGAAAAAATGTATACATGCCTCTTTGCTTTTCTTGGAAGTTTTCATTGTAAGTTATGAAAGGATAGCATTCTGCTGATCATTCAGGTCTGTTCAGGTCATACCATTAAGATCTCCATTGACCTCCAGTGTTTATAATATAATGGTATATTAACCATTTTCTGTGATGGGATTATAACTTTCTTCCAGATAATGATTTGAGGAATAGTTATTCCCTACTGTAAGTATAAGTACACCAAACCTCAGTGGTGTATCTTGTAGAATGGTTTTACATTCTTATAAGAGAAATAGTGATCACAATAGAAAGAGCTGAGAGTCAGGTATAAAGTAAAGCAAAAGACTATACTATAGAATGAGTAGAAATATCAGTTACCGATACATTACAGTAAGACTAGGAGAACATAATTTACTGAATCCAATATCTAAGCAGAGTATACATTTAGTGATCAATGCATGTCAATCAATCTTGATTCCTACTAACTCTCTTTGTTCAGCAATGTCCTTTATTGGATCAAACCTATTTTTATATGCTTTTTCATCAGAATAATTCAACCAATAACTATTTGTCAGCTTTAGGACACACCTATTGTTGTGCCAACTTTGGCACATCTCTAGCCACCCTTTGCACATACCTAGTACCAATTTAACTTTGGCACATCTCTAATCACCCTTAGCACATACCTAGTGCCGCTCTAATTTTGGCACATCTCCAGTCACCCTTAGCACATACCTAGTGGCGCTCTGATTTTGGCACATCTCCAGTCACCCTTAGCACATTCCTAGTGGCGCTCTGATTTTGGCACATCTCTTTTTTCTTCTCTTTTATAGTTTAGATTTGCAGCAGGAAGAAGTCACGGTCTGGCTTAGTTCTTCTCTGGGCAGTTAGTCTACAACTAGGGCCTTCATGTGGGGCTTCCTGGCTCAGCCAATGTGGCTAGCCAGTTGTTGTTTCCAGTGAGGGGACTCTGGCTCGGTGGTCAGATCTCTTATGGCAGGCTATGCTAGGATGCATTCAGGTGAAGTGGAGGCATGGGCAGGTATGCTGTAATGAATCAGTTTAGCCTATTTATCGCCTTGGTTGCATTCTTGTTGTAGCCACCACTGAGGGAACCTGGGTATGGGTCGGCCACGCAACTGAAAAGTTCTTATGCCCATTCCTCAAAGGCATGCAGCTGGGAAGAAAATGTTGTATAATGCTGTGGCTACATGTCTGGGGCATCACAGGTGGGGATTGTGAGGGTCTGCCAGGGGTCCCTTAAACCTTTGAACACCAGAGGGGTACACAATGCATTGCAAAGTAATGCACTGTGTACCCCTCTTGCACTCAAAGGGTTAAATAGGCCATATACCTTTAGGAAAAGCTATGGCCTGTTTAATTTGCCACCTGTTTCTGTGCCCATATCTTTATTCAAAGCGTGTGAGTTATTTCATTATCTCATTCAAGGTTGTATTAGGTTATGTGTTTTTCTGGCAGGTATTGGAGGGGTGGGGGAGGAAGAAGTAGTTTGCATGGGAAAAGAAGGGTCACAGGCACATTAAAGCAGAATATTCATTCACATCTATATTAACTCAGTATCAACCCTTTATACTGATGCATATTGCGTGTATATTATCAGTGTATTAAAGTTGAGGTTTTAAACATATAATATATCCATTGAATGCTCAGCTTGCTACCACACCAAGGTGCTCTATTACAGGGAAGTTCCAACCTTTATTTGCATGTGAGATTAATCTCTCCTGCATTACCATATATAATAATTCGCTAAGATGTTTGTCAGAAGCCATCATGCGCAGACGGCGCAGTAGAGACTGCCTGAACACACGGAATGCTGGGAGGTTTAGGAATGCTGGGAGCACAGAACGCTGTGAGCACAGAATGCTGGGAGGTGTAGGAATGCTGGGAGTTCTGTGCTTGGAGTTCTGTGCTGGGAGTATTGTTTGCTTTTGGCCAGTCTCTACAGTACATGACTGCGTCAGCGGCAGGACGCAGAGCAGGACCGACCTCTTAACATCACCCGGACCTTGGCCCGTGTACACTAGTCCCTTACAATGGAGAGAGACTCTGACTAGAGTTTTATAGGGTCCCAAAGACAATGAACACCCCCAGGTGTAATGCTCCTTATCTTTAGGGCACTATAAAATGCCAGTCATGAAGTCTCTCTCTCCATTGTAAAGGCTAAATAAGGAGATATTCAGGAGATTCAGCTCACAACACAAAGCAAATGAATGTAGGACTCTTCTATAATGGGGTACCTTGGCATGGTGAGCATCGCTTTGCAATGTGTTGTGTTTGTATCTGGCATTCAAAGGGTTAATCCAGTGCTTATAGGAAGGCAGTATGAACAGTATATGTATCAATATTCTGTGTTTTGCTTTAAACAAGACGTTAGCAGCCGTTCAAGGTCAGATACTTCAGAAGTGAACATCCCACTCTCCCTCCCTATCTTCAGTGCATTGTTCTATGTCACAGCTAGGTGGTTTGTCCTTGTCTTTCTCAAAATATGTGTATAAGATGATATGCTAATGCTGTCTGTGTATTCAATCCTTAGGAAGACAGTGCTATGGAAATATGCCCCTGGATTTGGGTTACAAGTGGTGCCATTACCCATTGGAGCAGGATTTGATGGTCTAATGGAGTAATTGAAAGTTAATTCTGTTTCAAGAGATAATTGAGTATGAATGGGAATATGTACTTGTTCTATTCAGCCATGCAGTATTTTATGTTTGAATAAGTTTTATTATTCAACAAGGACTATGGGTTTTATTGTGTGTTTATTTGTATAATTAATAAAGCTGTGGCTTGTTCTCTTCGGTCATTTTGGCTGATACTATAACATGTGTTTTTCTATACCAAGAGTGGGAAACCTATGGCCTTCTTCCAGTTCTTGGTATACTACAACTTCCATCATCCTCAGACAGTTGTTGGCTAATTCAGGATGATGGGAATTGTAGTTCAACTAAAGCTAGAGCAAGTTGGCAGTTTGCTCATGGTTGGTCTATATCTAAAGCATAGTAACATAGCTGATGAGGCTGAAAAAAGACATGCATCCATCAAGTTCAGCCCATCTCACATCATCCTGGTTAACCAGAGGAAGGTAATAAAACAACAATTGATGAACTTGCTTTAATGACTTTTGGATCCATTAGTACACAAGACAAATTCCAAATATTGACACTTTATACTTATTTTATATTTTGGAAACACTTCTCTTCAAATCATGGGTTTTATTATGCTTTTCTATACTGTAGAGCAGTGTTGGCCAATCTGCGGCCCTCCAAATCCTGTAGACAACATTCCCAATGGCTGGCCAGAGATGTTGGGAATTGTAATCTTCATCAGCTGGAGGTCACAGAGGAAATAAAGGTCTGTGTACCCTGTAGCCTGTTGTGAAAGTTATTTTACAGACAATGAGGCTAATGTTTGAAGAAGAACTGAAGCAATTCTGGAGGAAACCAACAGGATCATAGGGAACATATAAGAATTCACATAATTCCCATGGATGTATTCCCCTCCTCTCCATGTACTTTGCACTATTCCCTTTCCTGCTAACCCTGCTCATCCCTTCCCTTTCCCACTAACCTTGGCCCTCCCTTGCCATCCACTCATTCTTTTTAGTCCTTGTTCACTCATGGCCCCTGCTGTCCAGTACTCCTTTTCACAATCCCAATGCTGAACATTGCTGTTCTAATATTTTTTCTGAGATAATGTGATTTCTTTTTCCTCTGATAGGAGCGCCAATGTCATTTGCCCTCTCTGTCCAAGAGCTGGCCAAATAATCTGATGATCAGCAACGATAGAGTACTGTCAGGGCCGGACTGGCCTACCGGGATACCTGAAAAAATCCCGGTATGCCGCCTGCACTGGGCTTCCCTGGGGCTGCTTTAAAGTCCAGAAGCAAACCACTGCCGCAAGGTGACAGGACCGCAGCCTCAAGATTTGAAGGACTGCCAGCCCGGCTGCATCTCGTGTGTGTACACTGACACTTCACAGCAGCACAGAAGAGTGGAGGCAGGCCAGGTCTAGACCCAGTGACGTCAGACGCAGAGTGAAGAAAAAAAAAACTGCTTCTGTGCACCGGGTCACCGCCCGCATCTTAAGCAGAGAGAGCTGAGTCTGACTGAGAGTGGGAGCAGAAACAGAGTCAAGTGTTTCCAGCACAGGCATGGGGCTGGTAAGCAATTTTTTCCAGGGCTGGTTTTTATTCCCAGTACAGCCCTGAGTACTGTCATGTCATACTTCCAAGGGAGTAGGAACTAGCAGGGACAGGAATGACAAATCCTCCCAGATGAAATAGTATGTGATATGTAAAAAATAAGGGCAGTGACTAGATTCTGGTGGGCTAAAGGACATTTCAGCCCTTTCTCCCACTACAATCTAATGCATTCTGTATAGAGGAGGCCAGAGTCTATTACTAAAAGGACTAGTTCCCATCACCCACTAGAAGTGGATTACGGGACAAAGTGCTTCTAGTGCTTCAAAGTGCATTAGAATCTACCCTATTCTATATAGAGCAGGCTGTATGTTATATTCAGTCTGCTCTATACAGAATAGGGTAGATTCTAATGGGATAAAGAACTGCTCTGATTGACCAAGGTCCTTTAGGCCTCTAGAATCTAATTACTACCATGATGTTGTGGCCCCCTGGAGGGAACGGCAGCATTAGTGATGGGAAGGAAATGTGGAGACTTGTATGTTTGAGAGATAAAGCCATGGGGGCACGTGTTTGTGTATGGGCGATACTTGTTAGAGGGTCCATCACCTGCGTGGTTGACGAGAAATAGCTGTGTACATTGGTTTCCAGTGGGAATTGAGCTGGTGGAAAGTATAAAAAGACTTGCGGTAGTGTGTGAGGAGGGTGGTTGGTCGAAGAGACCTGTTTGGATGAGAGACACCCGTGGGTAGCGTAAGGGTTAGAGACCTTCCTGTTTTTGTTGGGTGAGAAGCCTGGTATCAGAAAGAGTGAGAGAGAATTCAGCTCATGCCATTTGACACCTGTTGATCCAAAGGAAGGAAAAAAAATTGAAGCCATTTTCAATTAAGCCCCAAGTGGGCAAAAAAAAAATTCCTTCCTTCCTGACTCCCTACTAGCATAGTGCAGGAAACCTCTAATATTCCTACCGCTGTTGGAGTACAGTTATGGGCTACATAGCCTTTAACTGTAGCACAAACAGTTGAAATGACAAAGGGCAAAAAAGGGATTAAGGGATTTTTTTGTAATGACTAACCCACAAGGTGGTATAGCATTGCATCTGCTATTCCAGGGCAGACCCACAAGACATATCCTTCATAAATAATTCAAGTTTAGTTCTTTCAGCACTCATAGGACTCCTGTGCTCCTTGTAACAAGCTTATAAATTAGTTTTAAAGGGGAACTACCACCCCGCAATAAGTTCACATTAATCAATTCTTCATCTGGCAACTAGCTGCTTAGTAGCTCTAGTCGCCAGAAATATTACCTGGTTTCAAAGATATTCCAGTTTTTCGGAGGCTCACAGTAGCAGGAAGCATGGACATCTCGCCATAGTGACATCCATGCGCCTGCGCTGTCAGTCCCTTTTGGAGCCGGCCATGCACTCCAGGGGCCCGGCCTCCCCCTGCAACCCCTCCGCCTGGTGCCCGCAATCTCCCACTGGCGCTCTAGCAATGCAGAGTGCTGGGAGATAACATAATCTCCGAGCGCTTTGCATTACTAAGAGGACCGCACGGGAGCTCAACGTAGGAGATGGGGGCATTGTGGAGGGGGGTTCGTGTGGTCGAGTGGGGCCAATGTGATAGGGAGGGGGGACCCGTTGCACTTCTTGTACCAGGGCTCAGAGGCTTCTAGTTACACCTCTGTTGCACAAATATGTGTAATTGATTATTTTAATTAAGTCTTTACTACGAAGTAGAGTGTCAATACCTAGTTTGTGTAAAGTTCTCAAGTTAATTTAATTACCAATTTTTTATCTATTTATAAAAAGATACACAACATAATTGGATCTTCTGTATATCCTCGACACTCCTCACTTCACTCCACCTGTAGCTCAGTCCATTATTGCTTGGAACAGAAAATAATTTGGCCTGCAACATATGAACACAAATCCATGGGCTGCTATGGAAGTCTCCAACTCATTGCTTTACAATGCTATTCAGACCTCGCTAGCATACACAGGGGTAACCCTTGGAGTACCATAGGAATTGCATTGAAATACATTGGATATCTCTATGCATATCTGAGAACTCTGTGGTTTTCCCATAGAGACTCAAATTTTCAGAATAAGTTACCAGGACTCCGAGGACAGGAGATGATACTCCAGCTTTGTAAATTCAGTGGTAACCCCACCTACCTTAGCAACTGTTCTGCCCACTCCCACCCTGTTCCTCCCACCTCATGGTCCATTTATCTATACGTCCCACCTCTCACTCCCTCCAGCTCGGTGTCACCCAGTTTAGCCCCTCCCACACTATGACGCGAAGAGCTTCATTATGGTCACTCCCATTCTCAGCCCTGTTTGTTTCTCCTGGATGAGAAGGTTCCCAGGTATTTCTCTTTGGAAACGCAAAGGGTTAAGCAATAGTTATTGATGGGGTCTGTAAACTGGTAAATAAATCAGCTACCATAAACTAGAAGCAGATGTGTGCTGCAGGGACACTGAGATTGTCCCAACACACTCAAAACAAGGCTGAGGCACTGCCCCTCATAACTTGGCATTCACTAGTTTGCCTAATCTGCCTAATGCTAAATGCAGCTCTGTTTGTGACCCAGAATTTCTCCCATCCTTTTTATTACTACTGCCTCTCTAGAGTGATTGTTTGAATACAATTGCAAGCTAAATCAGGATTTGGTATCAGTTTCCTATACCTGTGCCTCCCTAGTGCTAATTTGCTGTCTAAGGGTGTTACCACTATGCATTGAGGAAATGGAGCAATTTTATGCTATTTCTCTGTGCATGCTGTGAGGCTGACATAAGGACTTTGCAGGCATCAACACTGTAATGAAGACAGAGAGTGTGCGGGTATGCACTATGATTATCATACACTATAGTACATAGCCAAGACCTCAGCCACTGGAGTTGGAGGCAATCAACAATTGAGCAATACTTGCATACTGGAACAGTCAACCCTCAGTGTTTTGCTGAATTGAGGATGGACAACATGTGGCTCCCCAATTGTTGCTAAGCTACTGCCATTGGTTCGTTTAAGGAGATGGGAGCTGTAGGCCAGGAAGAGTCACAGACTACCCACCCGTACTAATTTTTTTCCATGTTTTTTGTTTCGTTTTATGCTTCTAATCACTGGATTCTTGTCACTACTGTTCAGTAATTGTTGATATGATTCAGTTCTTGTTACAGCGTTATATCTTCCCTTACAAAGCAATTTCATTTAGATTACTTTTCTTGTCAAGTGTAAAGTGTCTTTGGTTTATTTGGTCATTGACCAAAATAAAATAGTTCCAGACGCAAGTGAACGATTTTACTTTTCTGATTTTCGTCTGACAGTTAATGAAAAAATTGTACTTATGAGAAGTGCCGTGATGGAATAAACAGACTGTGCACTTGGAAACATTCTGCAGCCCACGACAGCACAAAATACATTCTGGAATATGTGATGGGAATGTGCCTGTCAAAATAACATTATTGTTCCAGTACATTCTGTGATATTTTAATTGCTGTGGATAATATTTAACCCTTTGACTGAGAGAGGGGTATCCAACATAATTTTTTTTTTTTTTGCATCTGCCTGTTGACAAAGTACTATATACACTGAAAATTCTCCTTGTTGCAGTTGGTTTGCCCAAGAATGGCTCCAAGTTTTTAGTACATTATCCTCTACTAGTTGAAGAGCCCGTTACACGGGCCACAGTGTCACTGCCAGCCGGTCGTGGGGCAGTCATGCACAGTAGAGACTGCCCGTGCCGCGGCTGATACAGTGCCACTAATAGCTGGTCGCGGGGCAGTCATGCACAGCAGAGACGGCCCACACCGCAGCTGATACAGTGCCAGCCTGTCATGGTGCAGTCATGCTCAGTAGAGACTGCCCACACCGTGGCTGATACAGTGCCAGCCGGTCGCAGTGTAGTCATGCTCAGTAGAGACTGCCCACACCGCGGCTGATACAGTGCCAGCCGGTCACGGTGCAGTCATGCTCAGTAGAGACTGCCCACACCGCGGCTGATACAGTGCCAGCCGGTCACGGTGCACTCATGCTCAGTAGAGACTGCCCGCGCCGTGGCTGATATAGTGCGGGAAGCTCCTTCGGAGCGCCCCGCTCTGTATCAGCCTCGTCACTGGCAGTCTCTACTGCACATGACTGTGGCGTTACACACGTTTTAGCGAATTATTATATAGGATGCATTTGATATACCAAGAAGAACTCAAGCAATTCTGAGGTAAAGCAACTGCTCCATAGGGGCCAAATTAAACACATTCCAATTGATTTAACACTTTGAGTGCCACAGGAGTGAGCAATGCATTGTTTAGCAAAGAACCCCTCGGGAGCAGGATGGGTGTTAGAACAGGAAGTTCATGTATAGGGGAGGGTCACAGGAGGTGAGGTAATGGGTGGTAGGTTAGGGTTTGGGCAGAGCAGCGGGATGCAGAATTGCTCCGATGGCCATATTGCCAGTGCAGTTTCATAGAGAAGCCACCTCCTCCCTGCTCTTTTGTTTGTTTGGTTTGTCCAGTCTGAGGTTACTACTTGCCACAGCTTGCTGGTCACCTACTTGCCAGGCAGAGAATGATGAGAAACTGGAAAGGTTCTTAACTTGTTAGAACCAGCGTGGAAACCAGAGGTTTAAGTGATGTTCAGCCCAGGTTTCGGCCATGGGCTACCTGTTGCCGTAACCATTGGGATACTTGTTGCCAGCTGATGTGGTGCACAGTTTCAAGGATACGCCATTTTTTTGTCCAGGACTGGACAGATATCGTTAAAGTGTAACTGTCACCCAACATAAAGACCCCTCAATAATTATTTTGTGTTAGCGACATCTGCGAGATTGCGCTGTCTGCCCCGGTCTCCTCTAGGGGGCGTTGCATTGTACCTTAAGGTAACAGGAAGTTACTGGCACAGGTGTATAGATGGCTCTAAAGCAAGAAGCCTGCCCGTCAGTCTCAGATCAAGCAGGATTTCTTAATAACACCGTACTTATGCCGGATAATAGTACTATTTCTAAGCTTATCGCTATATGAATAATTATTTGGGGGGGGTCTTCATTTGGGGTGATAGTTCCACTTTAAGTTATATGTACAATTATTTCATGGTCTGTCAAGGGCCTTTAGATATTATGGTTTTTAATTACAATAAACCTGTGGCTATGTTTAAAACCTATATCTGGTATCAATGTTTTATTTAACCCTTTGAGTGCCAGAGTAGTACGGAATGCATTGCAAAGCAATGCATTCCTTCAAATACCTTCAAATACCCAGTACATAGACATGAGTTACTTGACTTTCTGGCAATCCAGAGGTTAATAGGGTTTTTCTTCACGTGTTGAGGAGACTTTTCTAGCATTCGACGGGCTGGGAATTGGGATTTTTTTTACAGTTTAGTCAGTTCACTGATATTGCTCCAGTTTAGTACATGAGAAATCTAGCAGTTCTGGGGTAAACCAACTGCCCCAGAGATGACAAATAATAGAAAAAAACTTTTAACTAAAACGTGGCTTTAAAATTATTGAATGTTAACGACATCTACAACACATTACGAAGCAATGCAATGGAGAGTTTTCTATCATTCAAGAGTTTAAAGGGACAATAATGTGTCACATAAACAGCAACTCCAATTAATCTTAATTGTATTTGGGCCATGGAGAGTGTTATTTCAATACTGTCAGAGATGTAGCTCAAGAATAATTGAATGATAAAGTATCCCCCTCCCGCCCCTTTTACCTAGTGTAAGCCGCCTCCCCTCAGATGTGGAATCTGGTCCTGGGACCAGACAGCTCACGGCAAGGGACAATCTTCTCACTGTGAGAACAATGAAATCCCTGCCCCCTTGACAGGTTTTTCAGGTTTTTCCTTATGCTCACTGAAGATTGTCCCTCTCTGCAATCCATCCGGACAGTCTGCTGCTCTGAGGTGAGCAGTATTACATCACTAATAGGGGCGGGAGGGGGATATATTATCATTCAATTACTCTTGAACTACAACTCTGACAGTATTGAAATAACACTCTCCATGGCCCAAATACTATGAAGATTAATTGGAGCTCATTTTATTTTAAAACATTACTATCCCTTTAAAATCCCCATTTAAATCAATGGTGAATTTGGAAAATTTCTGGTTTTTCCCTATGGTGAAGTTGGCATGCTGCAGAATTTCTCAAGTTCTTCTTAGTACATTAGACTCAATATGACTAAAGAGTTGGCACAATTAAGATTTCAGGTCCATTTGTAAGTATTTATGTATCGTGTATCTATTCTTTTCTTCCTTTAACTGCTTTGCAAGGCATTGCATACCCCTCTGGCACTCAAAGGGTTAAAAGACAAATATAACAGGTAGTTTCTTTGCTTGATTTACTAATAGAATAGGCTTAATCCCTTAACAAGCAGCCGTGTAGGGTGCAGCCAGCAGTTAAGGACCACAGGGTATTTTTTATTTATTTTTGCCCAGTGGATTCAGGGGTCCCAGTGTGGCGTATAGCCGCACGGGGACCCCTGAATTCCATGAAGTGAGTCACTGGTCCTTAAGTGCCGAACCAATCCGTGACAGTCCTGGCACATCATGGGTCCTTAAGGGATTAAATGGTGCTTTTAACCACTTAAATGCTAGAGAGGTCACCAACACATGATTAAAAGCAATGCACTGAAGACCTCTATAATATTCCAGGGATTAAAAGCCTATTTAAATTAATAGAAATTTGGGGGAACATTTATTTGTTTTCTCTAATGCAGTTGCTTAGCTACAGAATTACATTTTTGGGGTTCCCTCTACACAAACCTAATAACTGCCCTGGTGACTATGGTTTTCAGACTGAATTACCGGGTTTCCAGGGATGGTTCAGTCAGTTTAGGTGAGCGCCACACACTGACCTACCCATTCAGCCTACTCCCGCTCCATCCCACCCTCTTTTAGACCCATTTCAAGGCAAATCCCACCCCTCAATTTTACAACCCTGTCTACCCTGATTGAGTCCATCCCCCAGTATGACACACATCTCATTATTCAGACACTTCCATCACCAGTCTTATGAGTTCCTCCAGAGATGCAATACATAAAGTTTCCCAGGAATGATTCTAAGTCAAACCTGTCATAGTTTGATCCTCAAGGGCCACAGACAAGCCAGAATTGGCTCATTCATTTTTATTGGCCCACCAATTCTCAAGCAGAGAAATCCTTAAATCCTGGACTGCTGGTAGATCTTGAGGACCAAACTTGGACACCCTAACACTGAAAGTGTTAAAAGACATTTCTTACTGTTGGAGATGCAGATCGCACCCTGGTACGATGTTCTTCATTTGGTGGGACTGCAAGCATATTGCTCCCTTTTGGTTGCAAAATTGCCCAAAAGACTGGTGCCATATTAATGGTCTCACTTCCCGTGTCTCCGACTCTGTTTTTATTTCATGAGTGGCCTGCTTACATGACCATTCGAGCCGGCAACAACTCCCTATTTAAGATCCTAGCCAGAAAAGCCAGACAGCTTGTCCCTCTGCAATGGAAAAGCAAAACTGCACCTGCATTCGGGGAATGGCTCCTTAGAGTGCAGCAAAGGGTTAAACTGGAAAGCACTCATGCTATGGTGATGGGAGGGTGGGTCAAGTTTGCATAACATCTGGGATGTTTGGATTAAAGCACTGGGACCCGTGGGTATTGGAGACCTGAGATGGCTACTTCTTTAGCCGTTATGACCTCTGGACATGACGCTTAGTGTGGAATGGTCATGATGTCTGGCATTTGGAAAGTCATCATAATCTCTGTCTGACCTTACAGGTAGTTTGTCCCCCTGGGTGTTCTCCCCCACCCCCTGCAGTTTGCTTCGCGCAGTGTTTGGGTCTGTATGCAAAAATAGTTAAATGAATGGGGCAATGGCTGAGTGACAGGAGATAGAGGGTGGTAGTCAATGGAGAATATTCGGATGAAGGGAGTGTTACTAGTGGGGTACCTCAGGGATCTGTACTGGGGCCCATTCTTTTTAATATTTTTATTAGTGATATTGCAAAAGGTCTTCAAGGTAAGGTCTGCCTTTTTTCAGATGATACAAAGATATGCAATAGGGTAGACATTCTAGGGGGAATAAGCAAAATGACAAATGATTTAGGTAAATTAGAAGAACGGACAAGAGTGTGGCACCTGCAGTTTAACGTTGATAAATTTAAAATAATGCACTTGGGACATAAAAATCCAAAGGAAAAATATACTGTTAAGGGCACTGTGCTGTCAGAGACAACAGAGGAAAGGGATTTGGGAGTAATTATTTCTTCTGACTTAAAGGTAGGCAGGCAATATAATAAAGCAACAGGGAATGCAAGCAGGATGCTGGGTTGTGTAGCTAGAGGCATTAGTAGCAGAAAAAGGGAAGTGGTCATGCCACTCTACAGATCTCTAGTTAGAACTCACCTAGAGTATTGTGTACAGTACTGGAGATCCCATCTCCAGAAGGATATAGATACTCAAGAGAAAATTCAGAGAAGGCCTACTAAAATGGTGACTGGTTTACAGGAAAAGAAATATCAGGATAGACTAAAGGATCTGAACATGTATAGCTTGAAGGAGAGAAGAGAGAGAGGGGATACGACAGAAACATTCAAATACATGAAGGGATTCAACAAAGTGTAGGAGGGAAGTACATTTGAAAGGAGTAAAAACGTTAGGACAAGAGGCCATAGTCTAAAACTAGAAGGACATAGGTTTAGATGTAATGTAAGAAAGTTTTACTTCACTGAGAGAGCAGTAGATAAGTGGAATAGCCTACCAGCAGAACTGGTATAAGTTAATACAGTGACAGAATTTAAGTATGAATGGGATCGGCATAAGGCGATCCTCAACATAAGAAAAGACCAAGGACCAAAAAAGGTTTGAGGTTTTTACTGTAGGAAAATGGGCAGACTAGATGGGCTGAAATGGTTCTTATCTGCTGTCAAACTCTATGTTTCTATGTCTAAAACCAAAAAAAAAGAAGTTTCTTATTGCTGGAGAGCCAAAAGTGGCCTATCCTTTGTTTAATCAAAAGGTGTGACATAATCAAAGGGAAGTCATCAGAATACATAGCAGATAGTTAATGGGATTGAGGCTGATGAGGAGGACATGCTTTCATTTATTTTTTCTTTTCTTGCAGAATTAAAAGCTGTAATTACAGTACTATGAGACAATAGACCATGACTTGCATAGTTAGATATCTTAGAACTCTGAAATTGCAGTCTTTTGTGTTCACAGATTTTCTATAACAGTGATGTAGCATCATTTCCTTTAAAGGAGAACTGACACTAACCCCCTTCCCCGGCCCACCTTTTACTTTATTATGACCAAAAAAATCTTAAAGTGATAGTAATAATTTAAAACAAATAAATGTTATTCAATAGATATTTAAAAAATACATTAACTGTGCCATTTTCGATTTCCCAAACCTTTATGGTTTGGGAGATATAAGTCTGCAATGTTCCCCCTTCCCCTCCCTGGTTTGCAAGCACACGTTGTAGACCATTCAAATGAAGTATTTCTTTGTAACTACCGTGATCACGGCTCTGCTGAAGAGCCGCAGGACGGTCTATGGATTGGGATCTCCATCTCTAAGTTAGAAAGCTGACGTCAGCACAAGGGGAGGGAAGGGGAACTTTGCAGACTTATATCGCATAAACCATAAAGGTCTGGGAGATCGAAAATGGCACAGTTAATGTATTTTTTAAATATCTATTGAATTACATTTACATGTTTTCAAGTGTTACTATCCCTTTAATGACTGACTTCAGTTTGAAAAACCACCATCACCTGAAGATGTTGTCTCTTGAACAAAGGCACAACTGCAAAATTCATATGCAGATAGTCCCACACTTGAAACCTCAACTTATTACACACACTGTTTTTATTTTGTATCCTATAAAATAATTCGCTAAAACGTGTAACGACGCAGTCATGCGCAGTAGAGACTGCTGTGCGTGTTGCAGTCATGCGCAGTAGAGACTGCTGTGCGTGTTGCAGTCATGCGCAGTAGAGACTGCTGTGCGTGTTGCAGTCATGCGCAGTAGAGACTGCCCATGCCGCAGCTGATACAGAGCTGAATGCTTTCGAAGGAGCGTCCAGCTCTGTATCAGCTGCGGCTCGGGCAGTCTCTACTGAGCATGACTGCACCATGACCGGCTGGCACTGTATCAGCCGTGGCGCGGGCAGTCTCTACTGAGCATGACTGCGCTGTGACCAGCTGGCACTGTATCAGCTGCGGAGCGGGCAGTCTCTACTGAGCATGACTGCACCGCGACCAGCTGGCACTGTATCAGCCGCAGCGTCGGCAGTCTCTACTGAGCATGACTGCCCCGCGACCGGCTGGCAGTGGCACTGTGGCCCGTGTAACGGGCTCTTCAACTAGTATCAGTATAAAATGATCCAGTGTTTCAGTACCACATGGGACTTTCATCAGGGATACGCAATTAGCACAACAACACAATTACATTTTATTATGGCAAATTTCATAAGGGTCATTATAATTTCCTAACCATAATAAGGTAAGTGGAGAGTTATTATTAGGAGGTAATAGTTCTTTGTTAATACAGAAACCATTTTTAAGAAATCATGTAAAAATTGTTCACATTGTTTTGTCACAATGGATGCAGGCAGGGGTGGACTGAGTGGTTGGGCATTAGGTCATGGAATGAGGGCAGCCTCTGGTGGGGGGAGGGCTGTACCTTAAGTGCTTAAAGCAGAACTTTCATCAAATGAAAGTGCCTCTCAAATCATTAATAGCATAGTGATAATCATATAAATACTTTTATTAGGCTGAATAAGTTCAGCATTATTGAGAAATACAACTTGTTCAGCAGGCATCTTGATGTTGGTGCTCAGTGCTCCTGCATCTTCAGTCCCTTCCTGTACCTTAAGGTACAATGGAACTCCCTTCACCAATCCTGGAGGAGACCGGAACAGACAGAGCAGACTCATAGATGCCTTTTTGTGAAGATGCCTGCTCTGTTGCCTGCCGATGCCTGCCGAACAAATTGTGTTTCTCAATAATGCTGAACTTATTCAGCATAATGAAACTATTTATATGTGTATTGCTATGTTAATAATGATTGGAGACACAATAGAAAGAAGACCAGCACAAGCTAAAGTAGGTACAACTGGGTAATTACAACTGAATAGTATGGTGCACTCTGGGAAAAACAAGGAAAAGAGCATAATTTGTATAATCATAAATACAAAAAAAATCTTTATTATTGTTATGATAGACTAAACATACAATGAGACAATTTTAAAACATACTTAAAAACACATAAATCACAATTGTAGAGGGGGACCCACAATACAGTACAAAGTAGTACAAATATAAAATGGCCAAAGGTACAGTAATCTTGGCATCACATGCCCAATGCAGCAAAATGTAATGCTAATAAAGATAATAATGATCAAATCGTGGTAAAGGTAAACACTAATTATGATAAAGTCCAAGTGCAAATAAAGTGAAATAATATACTTGGCATCTAAGGTCGCATCCCAAGAGACACCAAAGCCAAAAAAGCTAAATAAACAATATAATGGCCAAAGTGAATCATCACCCCTCTAAAAGCCACAATCCCAACGCATATTGCCATAAGGCTTCGTCAGAGGATTTGGGGGGCAATTTTATTTTTGATAAAAGTTCCACTTTAAGCTTAAAACTTAATCATGCTGTCCATCCAACCAAGGAGCAGTACAACAAAACCTATACAAATATTGTCGCCCAATGAATCTATTGGGTTTCAGGACCTGCCAATTGTACAACAAGATGTAACATCCAGTTGCACAAGGGCTTTTGTGTGCAAACCTGGCAGGTCCTGCAAGAGCAGCAAGTGTGGGTGGCAAATTAAAGCTCGCTTCCCGTTATAGAGATAAAATGATAAAAGGAGGGAGGGACACAGAGACAAAAAGAAAACCACTTTAGAGGCACACATATATTGATATATCCATTGGGAAATAGAATAATTAAAATGTAGATAAGTTTATTGGTATTAAATAAAACAAACATGAATCAGAGAAAATAACGGACAAAAAAGCATTAATGTGTTCAGTAAAAACACATAAGAAAGCTGAACTGTTCTAAACAAGAATGTTAATTATTCTACCATCTATAAAGCAGCTAAAGAAAAAAAATCACAAACATTCTGTGTAAGGTTTATGCTTGATAATGAGAATAAGGACAGTGAAAACTCGGATTGCAAAAAGATAAGTAAAAATAAACTTGACCAAACAGCCCACTGTGTCTCATAACCAGCAACAGCATTTGTACAAATCTGTGGACAAACAGGAACGTGTAATGAGGTTATGTGTATACACCAGGTTATAAAGTGATGCTCACTGTGGAAATGTCTCACACTAATTGGCAACAAACAAAATAGCATATTTAAAATGTCGCCTGCATGAAAAGGGCGACTTCAGAATGTCGCCCGCATCAAAAGTGAAACATTCTGATGTCACAGTCTTAAGTGTCATTACCATTTGTGTCTTAACTCTCCAATAAATTAATTTCTCCTGCATCACAGTCACGATAGTAGGAAGAAAATGATAGACACACCAGGTGAAGATGAATCTCACCCTTTTTCATGCAGGTGACATTTTAAACGCGCAGTTTTGTTGGTCTCCAAATAGTGCTACCCCCATAAATGTAGCAAGTATTACAGCGTAATAGATCAGCTGATTTGGTACTGAATTGGTAAAATTAGTGTATTCCCAACCCTATATAATAATCAGCACCTTCAAACAAGTTAACACAGAGCATTGGTACAATGTCTTGATATAAACCACTGTTGACTGGGTCACCTCATATGAAAGGAGTTGTTAAAAATAGGGTTGCACCGATACTGATACTCGTACTCGCGCAAATGCGGCTGATGCCAGCACCGATACCCCGTGTCAGGGTCGGTGCTGCAGAGAGGGAGCCCGGGGAGCTGCTCACAATGCTCCCCGGTCACCTCTCTCCCTCCTGCAGCGTCTGAGCGTTGCCGCGGGTTACCATGGCAACGCTCCGACGCTGACCTGTGCTGGGGCTTGCGAGAAAACAGCAAGCACCCAGCAGAGGCGGGTAAGGCAGGCAAAGGGGGATCAAGAGCGGGTGGTGAAAGAGGCAGAGAGGGGGGTCAAAAGGGAAAAAAAGAGGCAAAAGGGACTAAGGGAGGGAAAAAAAAGAGGCAAAAGGAGGAGGATCAGGAGCCAAAAGGAAGGGGGCTAAGAAGAGGCAAAACTAGGGGGGATCAGGAGGGAGAGAGAGATGCAAAAGGGTGAGATCAAGAGTCAAGGAGGGGGAGAAAGAGGGATCAAAAGGGGGAGAAAAAGCCAAGGCAAAAGGAGGGGACTCAAGAAGGGTAGAATGAAGCAAAAGGTGGGAATCAAGAGGGGGAGTGTGTATGTGTGTGTGTGTGTATATATTTCAAGTACTCACCGATACCAATTACCAATCCTTTTTTTTGCAGTCATTTGCCAGTTTTCCAAGTACCTATAACATATATGCTTTAGGTAATTGTAAAACTGGCAAATGACCGCAAAAAAAGTATCGGTAATTGGTATTGGTGAGTACTTGAAAAAAGTATCGGTACTCGTACACGGTCTTAAAAAAATTGGTATCGGTGCATCTCTAGTTAAAAACAATATATTCCCAACTCTATAATATAATCAGCATCTCCACAAAACAAAACACAGTATACATATAAAAGATAAAGCTTTTGTGCTCACAGCACAATACATATATCTTAGAAAATAATAAATATAGCACAAAGATAAGAAAAGAAGGAGGGATAGTTATACGACAGACTGTAAAACTGCATGAGAACATTATAAGCAATATCAAAGCTTACAAAACAAATGGGAGTTACATACGTGATACAACACACATTGCAATTGAAATGAAAAAAACAGAAAACCTGCGCTCCTCAGTACAAATAATTCAAATGTGCACCCTTTATGAAGCATACACCATACTACTGTATTAGTAAATATTCAAAAAAGAGGTTTTCGTTGCATATTTTGTCCAAAGCATGGTCAAGCTCGCTTACCCCGTCAAGGTACCTCATTTTAAGTGAGTCCCTATTCAAAAATTAAAAATGGATTTGAAAAAATATTTTTAAATAAACACGTTAGCAGTTATTCTAAGTTTAAAAATGGCTTTGAAAAGCTCTTATAGATGCGTTAGCTTGAGACTATCTAATTAAAAACACATAAAAACAAAACATTTTTATGGTAGGACTCACCTATTTTGTGAAGTAATGCAGACCCGCAGTAGGTTGGTGGGAGCCCATGAAGACTTAGGGTATATCAGTCTCCTTTATAGGTCTTCCCACCCTCCTCTGCAGGCAACATATTACCTTGATTGCAAATAGATATAGGAAAAGGAAGCCACACTACTGGCCTCAAACCATGCCTTTAAGAGCTTCCCCTTTAATAATACCCCTTTTTTTGTGCATTTCATTGTATATAATTTATAAACAATGAAGTTAAACCCCCAAGCAGGTTAATCTAATTGGATGCCTATTGTAGCGATTATATGGGTTTTTGTATTTTGTTTTCTACTTTGTTGTAGAAATAGCCTTTACAAACCTTTTGAAGCTGTGCTTAGCACAGAGCTGTGTGACATGCACGGGAACTCTGCAAGGCCATTGTCACGGTACCTATGACTTTTGCTTGCCTCTGACTCTGTCCGGTGGTCTAGGGCTGATGTTGCATCCTCTGGCTTGCCGCTATCTGCTGGCACACGTCTGTGACGTCGCACTCGCTGTTTTGTAGCATTCAGCTTGATTGGTTGATTGAGTCCCACCTTCCGGCAGCGGCCTTATAGTTTGCCCGCAAACTATGCTTAGTCGCCCTTTCGTGGTGTTTCTGTGCGTTACTACTGTGTTGCTCGTTTGACCCTTGCTTAATGTGACCAGATGGAATAACTTACAACTATACCACTTGAAATATTGATCCCTATGTTGTACATTGTGTGACATAATGTAATGGGGTTACTGTAATTCCTTTAAAGGGATATGATAGTTGGGAGCCAGAGTGCAGAAAATAAAGGCTATGCCCAGCACTCCTGCTTGCTTCAGATCTGTGTAACTTGGCTAAACAATGACTGGAATGTTAATTGGCTCCTGCTGTGCTTCCTTGACCAATCAGGGGAGGTTATTATGGTCCAGTCAAAAATGCCCCTTTTCCAAACCCTACTTTGCATTCTTATCTGGATAGGAGTGACTGGAAATGTAGGCCTGATTGGTCAAGCATAGCAACACTGTCCCAAGCACTAATTTAAATTCTAATCTTGATAAGAGTGTCTGGAAGTGTATATAAGCAGTGTGTTTCATCAATAAAGTTGTTCTGTTCTACCCTCCTTAATACAAGTCTCGGCTGTATTTCTGGAGGGGACTTAGGCTGGGGATTCTCACCTTAGCCATTACAGGAGCAAATTCACTTTCCTCGCCGGTCTACTGGCGTAGGGCCTCTGGAAACCCTACCTAGGGTTCTGCAGCTAAATTCACTATCTCTGCCAGTCTGCCAGGGGGCAGCATCCAGTTGTTCCTGCCTGAGCATCCAGGACCTCCAGGAAGCAGCAGGGCTCCAGCCGGCCGTGGAAGAGGGCAGCAGCAGTGGCGGTTCAGGAACCGACGGCCCCAAAAGGGTCCGGTAAATCCTGGTACCGTCACACTTGGCTTCCGATAATCCTTTGGCTCGATCCTTGGCTTTGTCTGACTATCCACTCCAGTTTTGACCAGTGGCTCTGGCTGACTATCCGATCTGTGTATGAATCTGGCTTTCCAACTGCCCGCTCGGATCTGATCTTGGCTGTGGCTGCTCCGTGCAGTCTCCCGCTCCTGTCAGACTACCACTTGTCTCAGGTGATATCCGAGGGCTCGCTCTATCTGTCTAGTGCAACAGCTGCTGTGCTGGTAGTGTTGCAGGTTGCCTGTCCTTCCGTTGCCTCCGCACTGTGCGATCAAGCTATTACCTTACTGGTAGTATCGCAGGTTGTCTCTTGCTCTGTTGCCTCACCACTGCACTACCAAATAGTTACCTTCCAGTAAGTAAGTGCTTGTCTCACGCTCTGTTGCCGCCGCACTGTGCTACCAAACAGTTACCTCTCAGGTAGTCTGAGAGCTGCCCTTTGCTGTGTTGCCTATGCTCTGTGCTTTCGCGGTACTGTAAGCTGCCTGAGGTTACCATCTGACAGATTCCCTCTCCAGGGATTGTCTGGGTACGCTCCTTCTCTAGACTCCTGGCGTTCCGGGTTTGTGAACTCCCTATTGGTTAGAGCTAAGTCTGGTAATATACATTATTGTTTTCAACTAGTACCGGGTACAGATCAGTGTCAGCTCCTGGGTAGTGAACGAGGCACTGTCCTCAATCTCCTGTTCCCCCAGAGTTGAGGAAGTATTCGATCCTATTTCTTATTTCAATAAACTGGAAAATTTACTTGTACCTGTGTTGTGTGTTTATTTGCCTAAGACACCCATGAGAGCCGTCTCCGTCCTAATATCAACACCCCCCACCTCCCTTCTACCTCTCCCTAGCACAACCTTCTTTACTTCTAGTGCGGCTCAAGGAGCAGCTTCTTGCGCCGCACTGGAAGTCAAGAAGGTGGTGTTAGGGAGAGGTAGGACAGTGGTGGGTGGAGTTGATGTCAGGACGGGGACAGCCTTGCAGAGCTGCCTGTGTGTGCCATACAGCTCTGTGCTGAGCACATCTTCAAAAGGTAAAGTTTGCAAAGGCTATTTCTACAACAACCTAGAAAATATATATAAAAAAAACATATAATCACTACAATAGGCATCCTAATAGATTGCTTGGGGTGAAAGTTCCCCTTTAAGTGAAATATGGTAAAGAAGCAGCTAGAATGAGTAGGAGAAGAATATGCAAAAGCAAAGAAACAAAAATAAAAAGAATCTCACAGAGCTAACCCACCGTGAGGTATACTATAATAAATTCATAAATAAGAGCCCAAGTGAATAGGGTATGGAGGGCAGCAAGGGCTGATGGGATTCTCCAAAATCCCAAACTGGGCCAAAACCCAGAGCTATAGCTAAAACAGAAAAAAAAGAATACTTGCTCTCCTTAACCCCTTACCGACCGGCCTACCGGCGCGATCAGTTAAGGACCACGGAGCATTTTTTTTTTTTTTTGCTCCTTCCGTTTCCGGCGTACAGCCACGGGGGGAGCCCAGAATTCCATGTCGGTCATAGTACGTCATGGGTCGTTCCGTCAGATTTACCCATGACAAACTATGACCGTCAAAAGTTGTTAAGGGGTTAATACAAACTATTCAAATGTGCACCCTGTATGAAGCATATACCATACTACTGTGTTAATAAATATGCACAAAAGAGGGTTTTTGTTGCATATTTTGGCCAAAACATGGTTAGGCTCACTTACCTCATCAAGGTACCTCATTTTAAGTGAGTCCCTATCCAAAAATTAAAAATAGACTTGAAAAAATATTTTAAATAAACACATATTCTGAAGCAGCATGAGTGATACAACAGTGTTTACAACTGAAAGGGAGCAACACAAATGATACCACAGAGCTTACAGCAGTATTGTGGTATCACTTATGAAGCTATATTTCAATTGTAAGCTCTGTGGTATTACTAGTGTAGCTCTGTATCAATTATAAGCTCTGTGGTATTACTAATGTTGTTCCATTTCAATTGTAATCTCTGTGGTATTATTAGGATTGCTAAATTTCAAGTGTGAAACTGTGGGGCCACAAAGCAACATCCGAATGTGGTATTTTCATTAAAAAAAAACTAGAATCATATCATTTAATGGACTAATACAGGGATCCTGGGTCACCAAGTCTTAAAAAATGACCTTTACATTGGCTATAATAGTGGCTGACAATAGAATACATTTAACCTCTTGAGTGACTGAGTGGCTCTGGCACTCAGAATGTTAAAGGAACATAAAAAATCATTATATGAGATTTTATTTAAAGTGAAATTGCCACCTGTACACATTCCCACATTAGCAGCAGCACCCATCTTGACAGGATTTCAAAATCTGATAATTGGATCATCTTATGCAAATTAGCTAGTACTGGCTAAAAGAAAATGGCAGGTAGGAGGAAGAATCATGTGGAATGTTAGTATCTGATTGACAGGGAGTGGTAAGTGGGAGGTACAGCAGTGTTTAATGTTAGTATTTGTCTGCAGGGAGTAACAGTTGGAAGGGAGGGCAGTGTGAAATGCTAGCATGTGGGTGCAGGGAGTGGAGGGAAAGCAGTGTGGAATGTTAATATCTGGCTCCAGGAAGTAGTAGCTGGAAGGGAAAGCAGGTTGGAATGTTAATATCTGGCTCCAGGAAGTAGTAGTTGGAAGGGAAAGCAGTGTAGAATGTTAATATCTGGCTCCAGGAAGTAGTAGCTGGATGAGAAAGCAGTGTAGAATGTTAATATCTGGCTCCAGTAAGTAGTTGCTGGAAGGGAAAGCAGTGTAGAATGTTAATATCTGGCTCCAGGAAGTAGTAGCTGGATGAGAAAGCAGTGTAGAATGTTAATATCTGGCTCCAGGAAGTAGTAGCTGGAAGGTAAAGCAGTGTAGAATGTTAATATCTGGCTCCAGGAAGTAGTAGCTGGATGGGAAAGCAGTGTTAAATGTTAATATCTGGCTCCAGTAAGTAGTAGCTGGAAGGTAAAGCAGTGTAGAATGTTAATATCTGGCTCCAGGAAGTAGTAGCTGGATGGGAAAGCAGGTTGGAATGTTAGTATCTGGCTTGCATGACAGCCAGTACTGTATAATGTGCGTAAACTAACAAATATGCAAAGCTAAATATCTTAGAAACTATTGTTTAAAACAAAAATCAAAAACATGACATATAGGTAATTTTAACAGTTCTTACAAAATGACCCATTTGGTACAAAGTGATAGTTCCAATGCAAGTGTAATAGAGATAATGGAAGAACAAGAATCCATTGAAGTGTTCTGCAGTGGCGTAAAAGACAAATTGTGTGGTATGTGCATGCTATTATGCAGCCATTGAACAGACACTGCTATAGTATAGAATTGTTTAACCCAGTATCATTTTGCTGTCATTATTAAAAGCAGTACTTATAAAACCAGACTCAAATTACAATGCTATAGCTTTTTAACACCTGCACATTTCCGTTCCATTGTATTGCCCTATCTACTTTATTTGGCACTTTCACAGCAATCTTTACATTAGTGCATTTTTATGTGAAATGTTGTTGTAATGTGATTTTGTACAGCAGAATATTTTCCTATATTGCTTTTTCTTGATGCAAAACCAATCCTTTGCTAGGTGGCAGAATATGACACAAATCTGTATTGGGTTGGTATAAAACTGTATTTTCATATCTGGTATCATTCAATACCTTCTAGTAACCCCCTCCCTCCACTTACCTTTAACTGCACAAACCGGTTTAACCCTTTGAGTGGCAGAGGGATGCCAAACTTATTGCTTTGAGAAGGGTGTGTACCCCTCCAGTGCTCAAGTGGTTAACCCTTTGAGTGCCAGAGAGGTATCCAACGCATTGCGTTGCAATGCGTTGGATACCTCACTGGCACTCAATGGGTTAAAGGCTGCTATTAATTAGTTCTGCATAGACTGGTTTGTCAAAATTAATATTTAGAAATTAGAGCTAGATGTCATATCAATGGAGAGAGATATTTATGCATGAATCAGACTCTTCCCACTAAAAATTCCCTGTCCTATGTAGGAGGTGTCGGAGTCCTGCAAAAATAATGAAGTCAGTGGACATGATAACCAGTATTAATTAAAGGGGAACTTTACTGTACTATTAAGAGGTTCTTATTTTGTTTCACTGTTTAAGGAAGCAACATGAGAAACTCGCACTTTTATACAGGGCGAGATTCTCATGTCAACCTTTTCATCACTATGACATGCTGAATGAGACGCGTAGCCACACACTGTTTAGAATGCAATGTTTTAAAAGGATACCCATTACCAGCCCTTAAAAAGACTTTTGGTTATCAGTCTTTTACCCAATAAGAACCAAAGGGATGTGCAATGGATTGTTTCACAACTCGCTGGGCCTTAAGGAGTTAAACTGACCACTGTTGTCCACTGACCAAGAATAGAAATATAGTTGTAAACAAAAGTAGTTGATGAGTTATAGTGGATGCTGGGAGCCACAGACGAATTTGGAAAGCCAGCTCCAGTAAGAACAAGGACTCTGCATGCCCCAAATACTAGAGAAGTCTATATTATAGGAATAGCAGTCTTCTTGATTACATTGCAATAAAATCCCAAGAGGATTAAGTTTCAATACCAGGAGAAAGTCTTCTAAGCACACTGATATACGTTTCATCATACGTTTCATTGATATATTGTTAAAATTATCAGTTTAGATAAAAAGTAGGCCAATTTGTATACCAGTCTATACACCCATGTACTGACCAAATTATTTAACCCTTTAACCCATGAGGTGTGTAACGCATTGTGTAGCAGTGTTGCTCATCCTTCTGTTAAAGGTTAATGGACAAGTACATTTTTTTAATGAAAAAAATATTATTATTATTTATTTCTATAGCACCAACTAATTCCGCAGTGCTGTACAATAGGGAGTAGACATACAGACATATTAAATAGTACAAATCAAATGTGGAGAACAGAAGGATCAGAGGGCCCCCTGCTGGTGAGAGCTTACAGTCTAGAGGAAGGAAGGTTGGACACAGAAGGAGTAAGTGCTATTGGGTGTAAGTGCTTCCTGTCACATGAACTGCCGGTCAGTTAGGGGGAGAGAGAAGTGCTGTTGAGTGCAGTGGTCCAGGGAAGGGGTGGTTTTTGGTGATAATGTTTATGGAGGTAAAAACAGAACAATTGAATATATGGTGCTCTGCAAATACAACAATTAATACATTTAATAAATCTGTTAAATCATGAATAATCAATACGACTAGATCAGTGTGACACTGCCTTTAATGAACCAGTTAGCTTCAATCCCTAGAACAAGTGTACTGTATCCTATCCCTACCACAGAATCTGCAAATATGGGAGAGCGCTTGTATTCCAATTTAATTATCTCATATCTGGCAATATAGAGCAATGAGACACACATTAGTATAGCTCCCCTTGTGTTGAAGCTGAATGGAAAAGTAACAGTGGAGGACTGACAAGATTCAGTCGAGTACTGCTGGAGATACTTTGGAGAAGCTACATCCATCCGGCTAAGTACAAAGATCTTACCACTGCTATTATATTGACTGCTGAAGGAGAAAGGGTAGGACAGGACACACATAGATGGGGGTAACCACGTAAGACAGGCTTATGCAGAGACAAAGTCGGGAGAGTCAAAACAAGTTGGAAACATTTGTACAAGGTGCATGCATGAAGAAGGATTTTGAGATCTTTTTCCTTTGAGTCGATCTTACAAGTGTGGTTGGACATATTAACATTTATTTTTAGAAACTGTAACAGTATTGTCTTATTATTTGAAGTGTACACTTTGTATAATTGTCTAACTGGTTTTAGATATAAAGATATATTTTGTTACTATACTAATGTGTGTCTCATTGCTATATATTGCCAGAGGTGAGATAATTAAATTGGAATACAAGCACTCTCCCATATTTGCAAATTTTGTTTATGGAGGAAGGTAATAGGTTCCCTGAAGAGGTAAGTTATCAGGGAGCGTCTGAAGATCTGAAGACTGGGGGAGAGTCTGATTGGGCCGGGGGAGGGAATTCCAGAGCTCGGGTGCAGCACAGGAGAAGTCCCGTAGGTGGGGTTGGGAGGATGTAATAAGAGCTGTAGAGAGGAGAAGGTCGTGTGCAGAACAAAGATGGTGAGAGGGAGTGTATTTGGAAATGAGAGATGAAACATAGAGGGGTGCGGTGTTAGTAAGGGCTCTGTAAGTTAGCACCAGAATTTTGAATTTAATTATATATGCTGTTGGGAGCCAGTGTAGGGACTGGCAGAGGGGATTGGTATTAGAGAAGCGGTGGGTGTAGTAGATTAGTCATGCAGCAGAGTTCATTATGGACTGTAGTGGGGTTAATCGGGTGAGGGGAAGGCCAATAAGTAGTAAGTTACAGAAGTCAAGACGGGACATGATGAGTGTTTGGATTAGAATTTTAGTAGTGTCTTGGGTGAGAAAAGGTTGGACTCTAGAGATGTTAGTGATTCTAGAGATGTTATGGAGGTGGAGGCTATGAGCAAGTGTACTCCCATTCCCACTCCCATAACTGTTAAAGCTACCACCAGGTATCCAGACAGCTCACCTAAAGTTCATGATGTCCAGACATTCATCCTGTAGCATTCTACAGGAAATATAAGTCACAGACTACAGTTCTTAATAAAATGTGATAGTGGCAGGTTCATCACTTTCTGGTAGTTTTAACGGTTATAACTTCTAAATGAAGCATCTGCCAGTAGTGGGAGGTGCAGCTGTTTCACGAATCAGGAAATGGTCTATAATATATTTTTTCATAAAATTACTTACTTGCCCTTTAACCTTTTGAGTACCAGAGAGGTACGCAATGCATTGCGTACACTTCTGGCCCTCAAAGGGTTAACACCTTGAATGCTAGAAAGCAGAGACAAGTGGACTTTGACAAAATCCTGGTTTTCAACCAAATCAATTCTGAAAGAACCATAGACAGGGGATCGAGAGAGAACGTGGGACAGAGAGAGGGAAATGTAGAGGCACAGACAAAGTAAGAGAGAGAAGAGAGAACGTGAGAGAGAGAACTACAACAATCCTGCTTGGTAACTAATGGTTGAAGCAGTTCTCCTTAACAGGCAATTATTTAATTTCTGTAGCTGATGTAGTAGGATATCGACTTTCCAGAAATACATCATTTTATGTAGTTATTCAGCTGTTTTTGGGTAGTTTTACCATGTAACCACTAGAATGTGAATATTACTTCATAAAGCGGAGAATACCAGTGTGCGTTCCTGATAATAAGGGCTCTGAGAAGGACATGAACATAGGTAAAAACTATACAGAATTGGGATTTTTGTACTTGGGGGACTCAGGACTTTTTCAAATAACTGAAACTTTCACAATCTAGATAAATGTTTTTGATTTATATATTTTATCAAAATAAGGAATTTGTAACTTTTTTTGCAATTATGACATCATATCTTTTTGCATGATGCAGAATTTCCTTAAAATGTTAGTAATGTCCACAAAAAAGTTTTTTTGCATTTAGAAGAGCTTAACCCTTTCAGTGCCAGAGGGGTACGGAATGCATTGCAAAGCAATGCGTTCCGTGCCCCTCTGGCACTGAAAGGGTTAAAAAGCTGAGCTAAATGCAAAAAACTGTAAGTCTCAAACCGCTATGGTTTAAGAGATACGGGCGTTTAAAGTTTGATCTCTCCTACTGACAGCTGTAAAGCTGTCAGCAGGAGATCCGTATCGGCCGACACGGTGGCGCTTGAGAAGTGCCGCAATCTCGTTATTTACCATGAATCCCTTCATTGGAATAGTCTAAAACATGTGCCTGGTTTTCAAGCACTCATTTTAGACCATTCTAAATGGTAAATAACGAGATTGCGACTCTGCTCAATCGCCTCCATGTCGGCCAACACGGATCTCCTGCTGACAGGAGATAGGGTTTTTTTGCATTCAGCTCAGCTTTTTAAGCTCTTCTAAATGCAAAACACTTTTTGTGGACATTACTAAAACTTTAAAGGGATAGTAGTACTTCGTTTTATCTCTATTTTATTTTGTAGGCATTAAAAAAACATGAAGAACGATATAAGTCTTATCCCTCAAACCTTTATGGTTTAAGAGATATTCACAAGCAAAGTTTCCCCTCCCGCCCCTTTTACCTAGTGTAAGCCATCTCTTCTCAGATGTGGAATCTGGTTGTAAGACCAGACAGATAACAGAAGGGGACAATCTTCTTTGTATGAAAACAATGAAAGCCCTTCCCCCCTTGACAAGTTTTTCAGCTTTTTCCCTTATCTTAATTGAAGATTGTCCCTCTCTGCAGTCTACCTGGGCATCTCCCTTCTGATCTGGCTGAACGGGGGGGGACACTTTGCTTGTGAATATCTCTCAAATCATAAAGGTTTGAGAGATAAGACTTATATCGTTCTTCATGTTTTTTTTAATGCCTACAAAATAAAATGAAGATAAAACGAAGTATTACTATCCATTTAAAGGGGATCTATCACCCCTATACAAGTGTGTGTTAAATGTTAGGTTGTATAGCGACTAGGTGGAATTATTTATTCTTTTTTTTTTAACCCTATTTGGCTGAAAATTAATGTTTAAAAAGCGTGCTACCCGACAGATTGTGGTTACCTGCTCTGTACTGCAGTCTGTCACTCTTCCTCAGCTCCCATCCCTCTATCCAGCCTCCTCTGATGACCAAGGCTTTCTGCTAGTAAGCTGGAGCGATCTCATTGGCCAGATATCGATCTTATTGGCTGGATATCGATTTCTGCCAATGAGATTGCTCCAGCTTACAGACAGAAAGCCTCCATCATCAGAGGAGGCTGGATAGAGGGAGAGGAGCAGAGAAAGAGTGACAGACTGCGGTACAAAGCAGGTAACTGCAGTCTGTCCATAAGTGCACTCTTTAAACATTAATTTTCGGCCAAAAAAAAAAAAAAAGAAATCCACCTATTCGCTATATAACCTAACATTTAACACCCACTTGTATAAGGGTGATAGATCCACCTTTAATGTGTGGTACCACGCAAAAGCTCAGTTCTGAAAAAAATATTTAGTTTTCCATATGTAACTAGAAAGTTACCAGTGGAAATCAAGGCTAAACCAATGGATAGTAAAAATGCTGAAAATGTGTCTGGCCTACAGGGTGCAGAAAATGGCCCAAGCCCTGGCACTGAAGGGGTCAAATGGTTAAAGTTTACAAAAGTCATTATACTACAGAACCCCCCTCCTGATATATAGAAGCCATTTCCCGAATCCTATTTTCAGTATTGACTACAGAAGAAAACTAAGCATCTGCAGATGATTAGGAGGCACATTAAGCTTTCAGACTTTAATAATGGCATTCCATCCCATTCCCCACATGAATATTGCAATGATCTTAGCTGAATGGCCAAGGAATCCACTGAACAGGAGCACCTAATTGTCTCTTTGTGCTGAATAGATTTACCGCATCATTCCATGCTAACCAGTGAAAATCGTTTATCTGAAATTAACAGTGCAGATGTGTCTTCTAATTATACAAATGCTCGCTATGAATTACTTTGTTCAGTGCGTTTTCTTCGTAGAACAAATTGCATCTAAAAACTATAAATGATTTTCTTTATTCTGCTAGCAAAACTTCCAGTTTTATTGATCCCCAGTATTCTTTAATGTTCCAGAATGTCATAAGACTGTGCTGGCTTGGTAGCAATATCCCACTGCTATGGCTCACGCCTTGTAATTATACAAGGATGCACTGGAAAGCCTTTCATTCTAGTTTTACATACTAACTCAAATAAAACAATGAGAGTGGGCATAGTCACTAAATTTAAAGGAACACCAATATCTTCTAATAATAATGACAGTTGCTGGCAGGTATTTCGAACTGAAGCAGGCAGGTTGCAACAGTCTATTTAACCCTTTATGGATCAGAGAGGTGTGCAAATCTACACACCCTTGATCCTGGCATGTCGGGGAGCCCTGAACCAGATAGCAAAAAAAAAAAAAAGGTCCTTGTGCGAGTGCAGCCGGTCTTTAACCCTTTGAGTGCCAGAGGGGTGTGCAACGCATTGCAAAGCAATGCATTGCGTATCCCTCTGGCACTCAAAGGGTTAAGGACTGGCTGCACTCGCACAAGGACCTTGTTTTTTTTTTGCTATCTGGTTCAGGGCTCCCCGACATGCCAGGATCATCACAGGTCCTTAAGGGGTTAAAGGCTGAAGATTAACATGTACTGTGGGAAGAATTTATGTCCTGTTAGCAACCGTCATGTCCGTCTACATACGCCTGATATCCAGGATTGATTGAAGATTAAACAAAGCCACAGGTTGTTTTGCGACCTCGCAAGCATTCTTCAGATAGTTATAATCCCCATTAAATTTCAAGATAATGTTTATGTGTCCCTGTAATTTGGTTTTTCTGGTATTTTCCCTCTTTGCTATCATATATAGGGCCCATTGGGAGCATGTATGAATATGATTTCCTACTAAACCGAGCACTGGAATCAATATTCTACAGTTACTCTTGCCTAATGCCAGCTACTTACATTGAAAATTCTCCCCTTAATGCCGCTTGTGCCAAGAGGAGCGCAGTGTGGCAGTGGATGGGCATTTCGGATGTTTCTTTCCTCTACACCTTGTTTAATACCACATTTAAATCAGTTGTTTCAAACTGCATTCCAAAATGTCTGAGACAGTGCAAGGTAAATGAACTGCCTCTGTTTTGTACAGGTGACTGAACCAATGACTGACCAATGTGCAAAAGCAACGATAATAATAATAATCCTTTATTTATATAGCGCACAAAGATTCTGCAGCGCTTTACACTCATATTGGTTCCTGTCCCCATTGGGGCTCACAATCTAAATTGCATGTTTTTTGGAGTGTGGGAGGAAACCGGAGTACCCGGAGGAAACCCACGCAAACACAGTGAGAACATACAAACTCATTGCAGATGTTGTCCTTGGTGGGATTTGAACCCAGGACCCCAGTGCTGCAAGGCAACAGTGCTAACCACTGAGCCACTGTGCTGCCCATATTGGTAAAACTATAATTGACTCTACCTTTTAGGAATACACTTTGAGAGCCCTTTTACAGGCAAAACAGTAGGGGAGGTAGGTATTGGCTGATGGGTCAAAAACCCCAGATGAACTCCAGGGGCTTGATTCAACAACCTGCACTAATTTCAGACTTTTTGCTGAAATCATTAGCACACACTAAATCAGCATATTGTGCAGTGCTAGTCAATGGAATTTGTATCTTCCAAATAGCATGCACTACACTAGATGGAATTTAACATGCCTGATAATGGTAGGTGAGTTAAAACAATCATCATAGCAAAACCAAGCACCACTTGGCAAACATTCACAAAAATGAAGTCCCAGTTGTCCCCACCCACCTCAAGGGAAACCATTGTGTTCAACAATGAAACACCATTCTCCCGACCCACCCCAAGTGAAACCAACACGACCAACAATGAAGGCCCTGTCCCACCTCCCTATGTGCTTTCCATAGTATTTTAATTTATCCTAGAATTTGTATTTTTTACATCAATCTACTCGTGCAAAGTTTATAATATTACCAACGGATCCTGATACTAGAACAAAGCCTGATGTTCCATGTTGTAGTCCATTAACCCCTTAAGGACCAGGAAAATCTGAGTTTGATTTGACTTAAGGACCAGAGCAATTTTGACTTTTTTGACTATGTCTTTGTTCAACCATATTTTCTCTTTAATTCCTTTTGTGCACCCACATAAATTATATACTGTTTTTTTAAGCACAAGTAGGGCTTTCTTTTGATACCACAATTATATGAATACCTCATTGTTTAATTTGATTAAAATAGAAAAAAAGAGGAAAAAAATTGAAAAAAAAACAACATTTTGCTTACATTTTTCTGTCAGGATTTGCATACTATTAGTTAATGAAAAAAAAATACCCCTAAATATATTCATTTGCTTCTCCTGAATATAAGAGTACCCCATATGCCTAGTATTTTAGTCCTTTACTCACATTTACAAGGTAAATATTACAAGATGGCTGCCGTTATTTCCAACTTGTGATTTTTCAACAATTGGCATGTGAGCATCATAGCTTAGCTGACGGTGCCAGAACCAAAAATGTCCCACAAAGGTATATGTTTCTGAAAACTACACAACATAAGGTAAATAATCAGGAGAATTTTGGAGTTTTTCATGCAACTATTTTTCCAGAAAAAAATTTCAAAATTGTGGTAATATTTTGTTTTTTTGCAGTTTTCACACTTACATTTCAATACTACTGTTGATATCAAGCACATGATAGGTGAAGATTTTTAAAAATGCATTGTTTAGTGTTCAGCTCCTTCTTCTGAGTACGGCAATACCCTATATGCATAGGTTTCTCAAGGTTTGGGAGAGCTACGGGGCCCAGATTGGAACATGCGCGTTTCCAGTTTCACACTTTCAATTTTCACACCTTGCATCACTGGTGTCATGTCTCATTTGGGGCTGCGTAACAGTGCTCCACTCTAAGATTTCCCCCCAAAAGTATATATTTTTGGAAAGTAGACACCCCAGGCTTTCATTTTATGTATGTTTTCAATTTTTTTTACGCAGCCATTTTACCACCAATCGCTCGTAAATCTTGACGTAAGTTAAAAAAACAGCGTTTTTCACACTTGCACTTCAATGTTGATGTGAATTTCAAGCACATGATAGGTGAAGATTTTTAAAAATGCATTGTTTAGTGTTCAGCTCCTTCTTCTGAGAACAGCAATACCCCATATGCATAGGTTTCTCAAGGTTTGGGAGAGCTACGGGGCCCAAATTGGAACATGCGCGTTTCCAGTTTCACACTTTGAATTTTCACAGCTTGCATCACTGGTGCCATGTCTCATTTGGGGCTGTGTAACAGTACTCCACTCTAAGATTTCCCCCCAAAAGTATATATTTTTGGAAAGTAGACACCCCAAGCTTTCATTTTATGTATGTTTTCAATTTTTTTACGCAGCCATTTTACCACCAATCGCTCGTAAATCTTGACGTAAGTTAAAAAAACAGCGTTTTTCACACTTGCACTTCAATGTTGATGTGAATTTCAAGCACATGATAGGTGAAGATTTTTAAAAATGCATTGTTTAGTGTTCAGCTCCTTCTTCTGAGAACAGCAATACCCCATATGCATAGGTTTCTCAAGGTTTGGGAGAGCTACGGGGCCCAAATTGGAACATGCGCGTTTCCAGTTTCACACTTTGAATTTTCACAGCTTGCATCACTGGTGCCATGTCTCATTTGGGGCTGTGTAACAGTACTCCACTCTAAGATTTCCCCCCAAAAGTATATATTTTTGGAAAGTAGACACCCCAAGCTTTCATTTTATGTATGTTTTCAATTTTTTTACGCAGCCATTTTACCACCAATCGCTCGTAAATCTTGACGTAAGTTAAAAAAACAGCGTTTTTCACACTTGCACTTCAATGTTGATGTGAATTTCAAGCACATGATAGGTGAAGATTTTTAAAAATGCATTGTTTAGTGTTTAGCTCTTCTTCTGAGTACGGCAATACCCCATATGCATAGGTTTCTCAAGGTTTGGGAGAGCTACGGGGCCCAAATTGGAACATGCGCGTTTCCAGTTTCACACTGAATTTTCACAGCTTGCATCACTGGTGCCATGTCTCATTTGAGGCTGTGTAACAGTACTCCACTCTAAGATTTCCCCCCAAAAGTATATATTTTTGGAAAGTAGACACCCCAAGCTTTCATTTTATGTATGTTTTCAATTTTTTTACGCAGCCATTTTACCACCAATCGCTGGTAAATCTTGACGTAAGTTAAAAAAACAGCGTTTTTCACACTTGCACTTCAATGTTGATGTGAATTTCAAGCACATGATAGGTGAAGATTTTTAAAAATGCATTGTTTAGTGTTCAGCTCCTTCTTCTGAGTACGGCAATACCCCATATGCATAGGTTTCTCAAGGTTTGGGAGAGCTACGGGGCCCAAATTGGAACATGCGCGTTTCCAGTTTCACACTTTGAATTTTCACAGCTTGCATCACTGGTGCCATGTCTCATTTGGGGCTGTGTAAGAGTGCTCCACTCTAAGATTTCCCCCCAAAAGTATATATTTTTGGAAAGTAGACACCCCAGGCTTTCATTTTATGTATGTTTTCAATTTTTTTATGCAGCCATTTTACCACCAATCGCTCGTAAATCTTGATGTAAGTTAAAAAAACAGCGTTTTTCACACTTGCACTTCAATGTTGATGTGAATTTCAAGCACATGATAGGTGACGATTTTTAAAAATGCATTGTTTAGTGTTCAGCTCCTTCTTCTGACTACGGCAATACCCCATATGCATAGGTTTCTCAAGGTTTGGGAGAGCTATGGGGCCCAAATTGGAACATGCGCGTTTCCAGTTTCACACTTTGAATTTTCACACCTTGCATCACTGGTGCCATGTCTCATTTGGGGCTGTGTAACAGTGCTCCACTCTAAGATTTCCCCCCAAAAGTATATATTTTTGGAAAGTAGACACCCCAGGCTTTCATTTTATGTATGTTTTCAATTTTTTTACGCAGCCATTTTACCACCAATCGCTCGTAAATCTTGACGTAAGTTAAAAAAACAGCGTTTTTCACACTTGCACTTCAATGTTGATGTGAATTTCAAGCACATGATAGGTGAAGATTTTTAAAAATGCATTGTTTAGTGTTCAGCTCCTTCTTCTGAGTACGGCAATACCCCATATGCATAGGTTTCTCAAGGTTTGGGAGAGCTACGGGGCCCAAATTGGAGCATGCTCGTTTCCAGTTTCACACTTTGAATTTTCACAGCTTGCATCACCGGTGCCATGTCTCATTTGGGGCTGTGTAACAGTGCTCCACTCTAAGATTTCCCCCCAAAAGTATATATTTTTGGAAAGTAGACACCCCAGGCTTTCATTTTATGTATGTTTTCAATTTTTTTACGCAGCCATTTTACCACCAATCGCTCGTAAATCTTGACGTAAGTTAAAAAAACAGCGTTTTTCACACTTGCACTTCAATGTTGATGTGAATTTCAAGCACATGATAGGTGAAGATTTTTAAAAATGCATTGTTTAGTGTTCAGCTCCTTCTTCTGAGTACGGCAATACCCCATATGCATAGGTTTCTCAAGGTTTGGGAGAGCTACGGGGCCCAAATTGGAACATGCGCGTTTCCAGTTTCACACTTTGAATTTTCACAGCTTGCATCACTGGTGCCATGTCTCATTTGGGGCTGTGTAAGAGTGCTCCACTCTAAGATTTCCCCCCAAAAGTATATATTTTTGGAAAGTAGACACCCCAGGCTTTCATTTTATGTATGTTTTCAATTTTTTTACGCAGCCATTTTACCACCAATCGCTCGTAAATCTTGATGTAAGTTAAAAAAACAGCGTTTTTCACACTTGCACTTCAATGTTGATGTGAATTTCAAGCACATGATAGGTGAAGATTTTTAAAAATGCATTGTTTAGTGTTCAGCTCCTTCTTCTGAGTACGGCAATACCCCATATGCATAGGTTTCTCAAGGTTTGGAAGAGCTACGGGGCCCAAATTGGAACATGCGCGTTTCCAGTTTCACACTTTGAATTTTCACAGCTTGCATCACTGGTGCCATGTCTCATTTGGGGCTGTGTAACAGTGCTCCACTCTAAGATTTCCCCCCCAAAAGTATATATTTTTGGAAAGTAGACACCCCTGGCTTTCATTTTATGTATGTTTTCAATTTTTTTTACGCAGCCATTTTACCACCAATCGCTCGTAAATCTTGACGTAAGTTAAAAAAACAGCGTTTTTCACACTTGCACTTCAATGTTGATGTGAATTTCAAGCACATGATAGGTGAAGATTTTTAAAAATGCATTGTTTAGTGTTCAGCTCCTTCTTCTGAGTACGGCAATACCCCATATGCATAGGTTTCTCAAGGTTTGGGGTAGCTACGGGGCCCAATTTTGAACAAATATTGAATTTCCACATCTTGGTTAACTGATGCCATTACTCATTTTGGGCAATGTTCCAGTGCTGCACTTTAGAATTTCCCCCCAAAAGTGTATATTTTTGGAATGTAGACACCCCCAGCTTTCATTTTAGGTGTATTTTCAAATTTTTTACACAGCCATTTTACCACCACTTTCTCATAAACTTGACGTAAGTAAAAAAACAGCGTTTTTCACACTTTGCCTTCAATGTTGATGTGAATTTCAAGCACAGAATAGGTGAAGATTTTATAAACTGAATTGATTAGTGTTCAGCTCCTTCTTCTGAGTACGGCAATACCCCATATGCATAGCTTTCTCATGGTTTGGGGGAGCTACGGGGGCCAAATTGGAACATGCGCGTTTCCAGGTTCACACTTTGAATCTTCACAGCTTGCATTACTGGTGCCATGTCTCATTTGGGGCTGTGTAACAGTGCTCTTTTTTTAAGATTTCCCCCCAAAAGTGTATATTTTTGGAAAGTAGACACCCCAGGCTCTCGTTTTAGGTGTGTTTTCCAATTTTATACACAGCCATTTTACCACCAATCCCTCGTAAACCATGACGTAAGTAAAAAAAAAAAAACAGCGTTTTTCACACTTAGGGTTGGCGGCAGTATACTGGGCTGCATACAAATTGGTTTGGGAAACAATTTCACCTAAAATGATTCCCCAAAAAACAAATCAAAAAAATGATCATGGGTAAATCCTTCCACATCAATTTGAATCCCTGGGTTGCCTGTGAATTCTGAGATTTGTGGGCATAAATTGATACCCATTCATTAGGATCCGGAGTGGCAGGTGTTGGGGCATTTCTTTGGGCAGGTCTTTTGGCAGGTCTTTGGGCAGATCTTTTGGCAGGTGCTGGGGCAGTTGCCAGGGCAGCACTTGGGGCATTTCTTTGGTAAGTCTTTGGGCAGATCTTTTGGCAGGTGCTGGGGCAGTTGCCAGGGCAGCTCTTGGGGCAGCACTTGGGGCATTTCTTTGGGTAGGTATTTTGGTAGGTCTTTGGGCAGTTCTTTTGGCAGGTGCTGGGGCAGTTGCCAGAGCAGCTCTTGGGGCAGTGCGTCTTTTCTTGACAGAAGGCCCAGCGTCATCACTAGAGCTGCTCTCACTTTCTGAAAACTGCGCTATGTCAAAATCTGACGCAGTGTGTGTTGCCTCAGAGTCAGACGCCAAAAAGGCATATGCCTCTTCAACGCTGTACCTGCGCTGCATTTTGCCCACTAAAAAAACTTTTTTTTTTTCTTACGCTATCCCTAAACCTAAATCTAACCCTAAAACTTACCCTAGCCTACGTATATCCTGAACCTACCTAACCCAAGTGAACTACCTATCTAAACTGCACTTATTATATATATATTTTTTTTTTTTTTTTTTTTTTTGGGGGGGGTTCGGGTTTTTTTTTTTTTTTTTCTTACGCTATCCCTAAACCTAAATCTAACCCTAAAACTTACCCTAACCTACGTATATCCTGAACCCACCTAACCCAAGTGAACTACCTATCTAAACTGCACTTATTATATATATATATTTTTTTTTTTTGGGGGGGGTTTCTTACGCTATCCCTAAACCTAAATCTAACCCTAAAACTTACCCTAACCTACGTATATCCTGAACCTACCTAACCCAAATGAACTACCTATCTAAACTGCGCTTATTATATATATTTATTTTTTTTTGGGGGGGGGTTGTTTGTTTGTTTTTTTTCCCCTAAACCTAAATCTATCCCTAAAACTTTCCCTAACACACGTCTACACTAAACCTACCCAACTACCTACCAAAATACCTAAATTATATTTACTATTAAAAAAAAAAAAAAATGTAAAAAATTTTAAAAAAATCTAAAAAAAATTCAAGGGGGGTGGGGGGTGTCCCACAGATCAGAAAACACTGATCTGCAGCAAATTGATCACTCCAAGAGTGATCAGATGGGGGGCACTTATTGATCACCGAAGAACAGTGATCAAAGGGTTAAATTTCTTTATTTAAACTTTTTTTTTACTTTTTTTTTTACAGTAAGGCTGGAACACCATGTCTCTCTGTCTCTCTCCACCTCAGCAGTATGCAAGGTGGAGTGAGGCAGAGAGATCTGACAGGGACAGTATTTACAAATACTGTCCCTGTCATTCAGGTTTTGCAACATGTGATTCGCTTTTGAAGCAAATCGCATGTTGCAACAATGTTTCTGCCGCTTGTTACTAAGTGTCCCGATACCGGGACACTTAGTAACAAGCGGCTTGAACTCTTCCATCGCTCCGTGCGGCCGCGATGGAAGAGTTTAACCCTTGACGTACCAGGACCGTCAAGGGTCGTTGGATCACATTTACCCTTGACGGTCCTGGTACGTCAAGGGTCGCTAAGGGGTTAAAGGGAAGGACTGACACTGATAATTTCCCGTGTGTTTCTCTGACCGGCATATGAACAGTTTTAGCCAGTCAATGTGGATAATGTAAGTACAGTGCCATTTACCATCCAAATATTATTACTGATTTTCATGTATTACATTCTGTGGTGCGCTCTCCTTTTGGTTGGTGTTTCCTTTTTATTTTAGTGCAGGTCATTGAATCGAGCCTCAGATCTGGTTGCCATTTAAGGGTATGTAGTGGCACCTATCCCTCTACTGTTAAAGTATACCTGTCACCCTAAAACAAATTTAGTTTGTTTTATGGAGAATTCAAATCTGCCCATATATATATATTGTACTAGTCATTTTTCTGTAAAATAAATAGATTTGGAATGTGTACTTTTATATTAGGCACAGTGTGGCTGCACGTTATCCAAATTCCACGAACAATATACTAATTACTTCCGTTCAAGGTCAAACACTGTTCACAGTGCTACCAGAAATGACCCCAGTGTGCTGGCTCTAACTAGATTCATAGCACGATGTGGTAATATCGTCCCGGGATGAAACTAAGTTGCATAAAGTGCCACACTGTGTGAGCAATAAATAGAGGATACTTTTTTTACTATTTATATCATAAACAAATGGCTAGTACAAGATTCACTAAAATGGTGCAGTTACGTTGTGTAGTACATAATATGTAAAAAAACAAAAACACAAACAAAGGGCGCACATGCTCTAAGTGTAGACTGCTTGAATATTGATGACCACCACCGATAAGAATCCCTTTCTTTTGTACTCAGTTATTTTGCTCATATGTTCCTGAGGCATAAACCATCCTCGTAGTTAAAAGGCATTCAATGGACAACCTCCAGTGCAGGTATCTGCATCAGCCTTTCCCCATCCTCGTCCTTTTCCCCTCTGAATTTCTGTGATCCACAAAGTTGAACTTTCAGCTCCACACCTCACCTGAAATATTCTTATAGAACCACAGGATATCCTATGGTAGGTAGGTGACCAGTACTGGTGTCAATATATATTATTGGGGCACTAAAGACTCACTGGGGAGTATTAATAGCAGATATACCAATATCCAAAAAATGACAAACTATTAGTAAAGTCGAATATGTTTAATATACAACAAATTCAAAAATATATAAAAATATAAAAACTGCACATGTACATATGTGCGAGAGGGGGTTCCTTTTGGCTTGAACAGCATTTGAACTCCAACACTGTAGGTAATTAAATATAGCACTACATGTTAAAAAAAATATAAAGAAGACTCAGAGCTAAACTTTAAAGGGTATCTCTCACATAGATATAAGTAATGCCTATCAGTTAGAGCATTTAGTGAAAACATTTAAAACGTTGTTAGTTTAAAAAAAAAATGTTATCTGCGCAAAACTTAATGTTTAAAAAGTGCCCGGCAGCCTACTTCCGTCATGCAGTACTGCCTCTGCTCCCGTCCCACTACCCAGTACCCTCCGATGACGATGCTTTCTTTCTCTAAGCCGGAGCAATCTCATTGGCAGAGATCGATATCTAGCCAATGAGAGTGCTCCAGCTTAGTGACAGACAGCCTCTGTTATTGGAGGAGGGAGGGAAGCAGAGGCAGTTCGGCAAGCTTTGGCAAGCCGGAAGTAGGCTGCCGGGCACTTTTCAAACATTATTTTTTGCGCGGATAAAGTTGTTGTTTTTTTTTTTTTTTAAATGAACGTTTTGAATGTTTTCCCTAAATGCTCTAACTAATGAGCATTACTTATATCTATGTGAGAGATCCACTTTAACAGAAGTATTACTATCCCTTTAATCATTCCTCATTATGCACTATTCATACACTAATTTATTTTAGTACAGTGATTCCCAAACTGGGGATCGGAGGCCACACCCCCATGGGGAGGCATGAGGCTTAGTCTCAAAACCAAATGTCCATTTTGCTATACATAATAACAGTATCTATATTTTGAAAAGTGATCGCAGTAAGAAGTTTAGGAAAGGCTTCTAATATCACAGCCTGACGTGTTTGTACATAAAAATACACATATTTTTGTCATGGAGCCTATAGACAGGGCTCAAAATTTCCACTCGCCACTAGCTAATGGAGGGTGAAAATTTAGCCCTGGCGAGTAGAAATTCAGCCCTGGTGGTATGTTTTGGCTTGCAGTGGCGAGTAACTTTTCAGGTCTGGCTAGTAACAAAGGACTTAAAATTATAAGCCCTGATATATATATATATATATATATATATATATATATATATATATATATATATACTATTTTAAGTGCCCGTGTACACGGGCCACAGTGCCACCCAGCAACAGCCACGGTCCAGTCATGCACAGTAGAGACTGCCCTGCGCGTCTGAATTCGGAGCTCCCCACTCGGTTATCAGCCGCAGTGTGGGCAGTCTGTACTGAGCATGACTGCAGCACGTGCAGCCGACTGTACTGTGCATGACAGCTTTGACAAACATACATATACATATATATATATATATATATATATATATATATATATATATATATATATGTGTTTTTTGTTTTTTTTTAGCAATGTCTGCATCAAAAAAAAAATGTATAATAAATTTGTTTCTTCAAATTACATAACAAAATAAATAAAATTCAAATCACTAAGTGTAAAACTACACCTGCAAAGCTGAAATGTATTTCAATGATAAAGCGGGGGCACAGGGGACTAGTTAACCCTTTTGGTGCCAGAGGGGTATGCAATGCATTGCTTCCCAACCCCTCTGGCACTGAAAGGCTTAAAACCAAAATAGTGGGTCATGAAAAACTCTGAGAATCGCTGTTTTAGTGTATATAAAATAGCACAATCACTAAGCATTTCCTTTATTGCATTAATCATTCATATTAGGATTGTGCGCTTTCATGCATGCCGTCGTATAGCAATACCAAGCTAACCTTGTACATTTATTTAGAAAGTCATCCCCAGAAAACATAACCAGATATATGAGAATTTTAATAACCTACAATATATTAATTTGATCCATTTTGTAGAGTACCACCAAGCTAATATAACATATTCTATGTCTTAACTTAATCCCTTCATGCATGAATGGAAATGTCATCCCTTTATTGCTGGGCAATGGGTTAATAGAGGATAATATTCTTTATTGAGAGTGGGAATTAGGAGGAGATTTGGATCCCATGATAAGGTCGTAGATCGGTCCTTGCGGTAGGGAAAGCTCCGTCTGTGTTTTTATCAAGGGAAGCTCATGAGATGTACTGGCAAAGGGAAGATTATTATTGTGGCTATGTGAAGAATTGTCCAAACGGCTCCAGATTTCTCAATAGGCAGAGTAGCCTAGAGCTCCAAGTTTTGAAGGGTGTGTCAGCTGTGCTAGCCACGCCTACAATATGAATTGTGGGTGTAGTCAGAGCAATCTCAATGTCCCTGCACCAGTTTTATACTAGTTTACAGGCTATTATTTAACCTCTTGGATGCTGAAGACATTGCAAATGCATTGTGGAACAACGCATTGGAGATCTCTCTAGCAAATAAGTGGCTAAAGCTTTCTTCGTTCTTGCTTGTTACAGGCCAAGAGGAAACAGTGGATGGAACTGGGGGAGTGATCATGTGAGGAGTGGGGGCGTGGCCATGGGCAGGTCTATGGATGACTAGAATGTCTTGCCCAGTGGCACCTGAGATGTAAACCTATCCCTGTATGAAGAATACCATGTATTATATTTTTGTATTCAGTCACCCAGGTTCAAAGAAGCTATTAACCCATTAAGGAGAAGAAGGTATGCAACACATTCCAAGGCAATGCATTACACACCACTGGTCCTTAATAGGTTAAAACATGATGTAATGTAGCTGATTACTGCCAAAAATTTTCCAACCGTAAATAGGTTCAGTGAAGCTGAATTAAGAAGAACTGGCGCACTGGGGCATCAGGAATGCTTCATAGGGGCCAAATAACAATTCCCAAAATCCCACTGATTGTAAAGTTTTGCAATGATTTGGAGACCTCTTTAGCATTCATGAAATTAAAAAGCCGCAGTTAGATCAATGGCAATTTTTATTTCTTCAAAATGGTTCAGTTGGATTGCCCCAGAATTACCCCACTTTTTTTTGGTAGATCAGCCTCAGTAGGGTAAATATAGGAATCCACCCTCACAACTCCACTGGTCTAAGCCTGCAAAGCAAGTGGTTGCACTTCGGGGTATGCGCTAGAACAGTGTTTCTCAACTCCTGTCCTCAGGACCCACTAACAGGCCAGGACTTAGGGATTTCTCTGTTAGAGCACAGGTGTGGTGATCAGAGGCTCATTCATATTGATTAGCTCACCTGTGCTCTAACAAGGAAAACATGTGATCAGAGGCTCATTCACATTGATTAACTCACCTGTGCTCTAACAAGGAAATCATCACATCCTGGCCTGTTAGTGGGTCCTGAGGACAGGAGTTGAGAAACACTGCACTAGAGTGTATGATTGACTTAGAGCACACTGTAGAGGTCAGACTCCACCGTGGTTAAGACATTAACCCATTAAGTGTCTGAAGAGTAGCCAACACATTGCCAGGCAATGCATTGGCCACCCCTTTGGCACTCAAAGTGTTAATACCAGTAAGTCCCTTACACCTGTCCCATACATAGTATATGCCGGAAATACTGTAAAGTTACATTATATACTATGAGCCTTGTTTAGTACATGGCATTAACCCTTTGAGCGCCAGAAGGGTACGCAACGCATTGCCAAGCAATGCTTTGTGTACCCCTCTGGCTCTCAAAGGGTTAAATAAGATGGAGCCGATAGAATCCCCCTCGAAACACCGTAGACCTCCCCACTACCCTCCGCTTGGTGCAACTAACATTAACCCTTTGAGTGCCAGAGGGGTACACAACGCATTTCAGAGCCATGCATTATGTACCCCTCTGGCACTCAAAGGGTCAAGAGGAGTATTTTTCCAGCATTCATTTAACCTTTTGACTGCCAGAGGGGTAACCAACGCATTGCTTTGTCCTCAAAGGATTAATAGGTTTGTATAGTAAAATTAGCCAATCATTGGGCTATTCATTTGATTCTGGCTCCTGTTTTTATGGGGAATCAATATGTGTGCATTCCTCTGCTGTCTTGTAATGCAACTGTGTGTATACCAGCTCAGAAACTCCATCTCTGGCAAAGAAACCAACGTTTTCACTGCATTCCCAGAATTCTATGCAACTACATACAAATGTGTTCATGCACTAAAGTCATTTTTTTAGATTCCAAATCAATATAAATATCTGCTGATGTTTTAGTCCACATTTTATAGTTCAAAGCATGGGCTGAAAATGCCTGAGCTAATTCTCCTGCCCACAGACAGCTGTTTCAACCTACTAGGTCCCATTAGCGCAGAGTTTTTACCGGATTAGTGCTAGTAAATCTGGTAAAAGCTGTATGATAGACAATTATAAGGAAGGGTGCTAATTACTGTCACATTTTTCTCACCATAACCTATTTTCAGTGTGTTATAAGTAACCTGATAGAGAAGTGTGTGAACAATGTAATATGGCATGTTAAATTAATTATCATATACACTGAATGTCCCACTCTCCAAATTTTCAAGATGTTCAGTCTAAACAAAATAATGTGGTTGTATCCATTCCACTTTGGACAGCCATAGTCTAATTATTTGCCTTAATTAAGGAATATGTAAATATTTTAGAGGAAACTATTTGCATGTGTGCATATTTAGGTGAAAGGAGAGCTGTGACCAATATTTTATCAAAATATTCAATGGATTTCATATTTGTTTTTTTGTTTTGTAGATACTGGTCAGATGCTAGCACTACTGTCTCTGACATAAAATGGCAGAAGTGGGCCAAGACTAGATAGAATGATAATCAGTTTTTAATATTAGTGTAAAGGGGTTTTGCGTAGGCCCACAGACACCCCTGTGTCCCTTACCCCAGAAACCTTGTGCTCTGCAGGCTGATCCTGAGCCTCCGCTACCTGGGAGTTGGGGTACTAGGGTGACCACATTTCCATTCTGCCATTCCGGGACATGTGGTCGCCATAGTCCCGTGGCCAAGTCTCCCGCCGACGCTGACCATCTTTCTGAGGCTAACATAGTAAGAGTTCCCAGTGGGAACTCTTAGTCTGTGTCAGCCTCAGAAAGATGGTCAGCGCCAGTGGGAGCCTCAGCCGCGGGTCTCACTTGCAGCACCAGCATACCTGCTCCCCCCCCAGCTGTCTCACATGTACCAGTCCAGCCAGCCAATGAAATGTATTTGCTATATGGTCTTCATTGGCTGTCTCAGCCAGCCAATAAGGACCATATAGCAAATACATTTCATTGGCTGGCTGGACTAGCACGTGTTGCTCAATTCTGGGACTCTTTGTTGTCCTGGTGGGGGGTGACCCGGGACGTGGGACACAGACCCCCAATAAGGGACAGTCCTGGGCATTGCGGGACGGGTGGTCACTCTATGGGATATATGACTGCGGCAGTGCCTCCACCCAGCTGGGCATCCAGGGTATGGATGTGGGGCCCAGTTGGGAACATATTTAAGTGAGCAATAAAACTGACACAGAACTATCTTAAATAGAACTTTGTATTGCACAGAAAGAAAACCCTATGCAGGAATATAACAGATATGCAGGAATATAACAGATACATTAATATAATACAGTAGAACAGTTGAAGAATGCAATGGTCAATATGGTATTCACCCACCCACAACAAATACTACAGCCTACCCTAGGCTTCACCCTAGTGGCAGTTGGGTACCATTAGTTAGTGCACATAGTTGGGGCCCAGAGTAATTGTAATCCACATTATGGTTTGTGTTATGCTGTAATCTTCCAATGATCAGAGAATCTATAGAGCAAGGTCTCTTTAATTGTGTAACCAAATTCAGGGTGCCCTGTGTTGAAACAGGGGGAGAGGTTTCAAGCTTACCACTCCACAGTCTGCAATCTGGTCAGTTCAGGAAGGGGAGAGCCTGCTCCTTTAAATGCTGCTGGAATTCCTGCACTCTTCACAGCATTCCCTGCCAGGACCAGTTATGTGCCTTGGTCTGGTTACAGCTGTCTGCTGGAATGCTTCTTCCAGGATCCTCCAGCACTGGATCAGCCAGGTCAGCATTCTCTGCTTAGAAGAGGCTCCTTCACCCACTTCAACCCAGCTCTAAAACCAATTCCAAACTAAAGTGGAGTCCTGAATATTAGTGATGAGCGAGCACCCCAATGCTCGGATGTTCGGGTGCTCTGACCGAGCACCCCCTGAGGCTCGAGTGCTCGGCCGAGCACCCGAGCCCCATTGAAGTCAATGGGAGGACTCGAGCATTACACCAGGCACCCCCTGCTCTGATGAGGGGAGGGTGCCTGGTCCATAGGAAAAGGGCAGAAAAAGATGGAAACACTACAGAAATGGTTCAGGGACAGCATAGGGAGGATGTCTGGATGCACCTTGGACTCCAACATCGCTGCTGGGAACGATCTTTCGCCCGTAGTACGCCATTTTTACAGACTGACCGTAAAACACACAAAAAGGAAAATAAAAACGACTTTAGGCGAAAAATTGTTACCAAACAGTATTTGCTGTATATTTACTTGTATATCATCTGCAAATTCTCCCAAAAATTTCATCGATTTTCTGAAGTGAGGCCATGATTAAGAGGGAAACGTGCGCAGAGGCAAATTATCCCAAAAATTTCCTTGATTTTCAGAACTGAGGCCATGATTAAGAGGGAAACGTGCGCAGAGGCAAATTCTCCCAAAAATTTCCTTGATTTTCAGAACTGAGGCCATGATTAAGAGGGAAACGTGCGCAGAGGCAAATTATCCCAAAAATTTCCTTGATTTTCAGAACTGAGGCCATGATTAAGAGGGAAACGTGCGCAGAGGCAAATTCTCCCAAAAATTTCCTTGATTTTCAGAACTGAGGCCATGATTAAGAGGGAAACGTGCGCTGAGCTGACCATCTAAAACATTATGGGTGAGGGTCTGCTGCAGAGCTGACCATCCTAAACATTATATGCGAAGGCCCGCTAGTGAGCTGACGCTATAAAACATTATATGAGAGGGCCCGCTAGAGAGCTGACCCAATAAAACATTATATGAGAAGGCCCGCTGGTGAGCTGACCTATATAAAAATTGGCAAACAGGGCCCGCTGGTGAGCTGGCCCTATATAAAAATTATATCACAGGGCCCGCTGGTGAGCTGGCCCTATATAAAAATTATATCCCAGGGCACGCTGGTGAGCTGGCCCTATATAAAAATTATATCCCAGGGCATATGGAAGAGGAGGAGGAGGATGAGAACATTAAGAGTCAACCATATACCCGTTTTTGGGGTGGAAGGGGTGAATGGGAATACAGAGTATTCCCATCATTGTAAATAACATATATAAAGTGAGTTTATGTTCCCCCGGGGCTTTCCTCCAGTGGAGTGGAGAAGTCAGGGGAAATCCAGGCCTTGTTCATTTTTATAAGTGTCAACCTATCAGCATTGTCGGTGGAAAGGCGGATACGCTTATCTGTTATGATGCCACCAGCAGCACTAAATACCCGCTCAGACAGAACGCTGGCGGCAGGGCAGGCCAGCACCTCCAAGGCGTAGAGTGCCAGTTCATACCACGTGTCCAGCTTGGACACCCAGTAGTTGTAAGGCACAGAGGGATCATTGAGGACGCTGACACGGTCTGCTACGTACTCCTTCACCATCTTCCAAAACTTTTCCCTCCTTGTGACACTAGGCTGCGCATCAGGGTGAGGGTGCTGGCGGGGTGTCATGAAGGTGTCCCACGCCTTGGAGAGTGTTGCCCTGCCTTTGTCGGAACTGCTGTGTGCTCCCCTTTTCTCCCCTTCTCGGTTGGCCAAGGTAGCACGTACTCTGCCGCCAGCGTTGTCAGATGGAAAATTTTGGAGCAATTTTTCAACAAGAACCTTCTGGTATTGCACCATTTTGCTTGTCCTCTCCACCGGAGGAATGAGAGATGAGAAATTCTCTTTGTAGCGGGGGTCCAGAAGGGTGAACACCCAGTAATCCGTGTTGTCTAAAATGCGTACAACGCGTGGGTCACGGGAAAGGCAGCCTAACATAAAGTCAGCCATGTGTGCCAGAGTACCAACAGTCAAGATTTCGCTGTCCTCACCAGGAGGCTGACTCTCAATATCCTCATCCTCTTCCTCCTCTTCTGCCCACCCACGCTGAAGAGATGGAACTAAAGTTCCATGGCTACCCTCTGTAGCGGAGGCAACCGTGTCTTCCTCCTCCTCCTCCTCCTCCTCCTCCTCCTCCGCCTCCTCCAATTGTCGCTGAGAAGACGAAGTGAGGGTGCTCTGGCTATCACCTTGTGTAAGCTCTTCCTCCCCCATTTCCACCTCTTCCACATGCAAAGCGTCGGTTTTAATTGTGAGCAGCGAGCGTTTCAGTAGACACAGAAGTGGGATGGTTACACTGATAATAGCGTTATCGCCGCTCACCATCTGTGTCGATTCCTCAAAATTGCGTAAAACCTCGCAGAGGTCTGACATCCATTCCCACTCCTCACTTCTGATTACAGGAAGTTGAACGGAGAGGCGACGACCGTGTAACAGCTGGTACTCCACTACTGCCCTCTGCTGCTCACAAAGCCGGGCCAACATGTGGAAGGTGGAGTTCCAGCGTGTGCTCACGTCACACAGCAGCCGGTGAGCTGGCAATTGTAAGCGCTGCTGCAGCTTCAACAGGCCGGCTGAAGCTGTTGATGACTTACGGAAATGTGCACACACGCGGCGCACCTTGGTCAAGAGATCATGCAAATTGGGGTAGGTTTTTAGAAATCGCTGAACCACTAAATTAAATACATGCGCTAGGCATGGTACGTGTGTGAGCTTGCCGAGCTCCAAAGCCGCCACCAAGTTACGCCCATTATCACACACAACCATGCCTGGTTGCAGGTTGAGTGGCGAGAGCCACTGCTCGGTCTGGTGACTAATCCCCTGCAACAGCTCTGAGGCCGTGTGCTGTTTGTCCCCAAGGCAGATCAGCTTCAGCACGGCCTGTTGACGCTTCCCCACTGCAGTGCTACACTGCTTCCAGCTACCGGCTGATGGGTGAGTGGCGCTGCGCGCAGAGAATTCGGAGGTGGAAACGGAGGAGGAGCCAATAACGTAGGTGCTGGCGGAAACCCTGATGGAGGTAGGGCCCGCAATCCTCGGCGTGGGTAGCACCTGTGCCATCCCAGGGTCCGAGTCGCTCCCAGCCTCCACGACATTCACCCAGTGTGCCGTCAGGGAAATGTAGCGTCCCTGGCCACAAGCACTTGTCCATGTGTCAGTCGTTAAGTGGACCTTCCCAGTAACTGCGTTGGTCAGGGCACGGGTGATGTTACGGGACACATGGTGGTGTAATGCGGGGATGGCACACCGGGAAAAGTAGTGGCGGCTGGGGACCGCGTACCGAGGGACAGCTGCTGCCATCAGGCTGCGGAAGGACTCAGTGTCCACAAGCCTAAATGGCAGCATTTCGATGGCCAGTAATTTTGAAAGGTGTGAGGTTAGTGCTATGGCCTGTGGGTGGGTGGCTGGGTACTTTCTCTTGCGCTCAAATGCCTGGGGTAACGACATTTGGACGCTGTGCTGGGACAGGGAAGTGGATGTGGTCGCTGATGGTGCTTCAGATGGTACAGGTGCAGGGCGGGAGGTATGCGGGCCTGCGCCTTCGACAGGCGATTGGCCGGCACCGAAAACAGGGGAAGAGGAGGCAGTGGTGTGGCCTGCAGACACAGATGGGCGATCCAGGCGTTCCTCCCACTTACTACGGTGCTTGGATGCCATGTGTCGGATCATGCTGGTGGTGGTGAGGTTTCTAGTGTTCATGCCTCGGCTCATTCTGGTGTGGCACAGGTTGCAAACTACAATTCTTTTGTCGTCCGCACTTTCCTTAAAAAAACGCCATACCGCGGAACACCTACCCCTTGGCAAGGTAGATTTACGCAAGGGGGTGCTCCGTGGAACATTTGCGGGCCGGTTTGGTGCGGTCCGCCTTCTTTCTGTAGCCACACCACTGCCTCTTCCAGCCTGTTGCGGTGCTGCAGATGGCTCACCCTCAGGACTGCTGTCATCGCTCGGCTCTACACCTTCCCAGGTGGGGTCAGTCACCTCATCGTCCACCAAGTCCTCCTCCACTTCCTCACTCTGATCATCCTCCTCAAGTCTTGATCCCACCACATACTCAGTCATTGACAACTGTATAACATTCTCCTCAACAAGGTCTTGAGACGGAAATAGTGGTTGATTTAATGGCAACTGTGTCTCATCATCATCATCATCATCATCCACTACTTCCTTTGACCTTAAATGCCGTTCACATCTGTCATCTTCTTGTGATTGGGTAGCCTCTAGAGGTTGTGAATCAGGGCACAAGATGTCATGTTCCTCTGCAAGCGTGCTTTGAGAGAGGGTCAAATGAAGGATTGGTGATGAGACGAGCTCATCACTATATCCCAGTGTGGGATCACTTCTTTGACCAGACCGTGTATGGTGGGAGGAAGGATGATCAGAGTGAGGATTATGTTGACCAGACTCTTGGCTACTGAGAGTGGACTTGGTGGAAGACAGGGTGGTGCTTAACCGACTGGAAGCAGTATCAGCTGTCATCCAACCGACCACCTGTTCGCACTGGTCGGACCTCGAGAGTGATGTCCTGCGACGCCCTGTGAAATCAGACATGAAGCTAGGTATGGTGGATGTCTTTCTTTCTTGTGCTCTGGCACCAGGCACAGTTTCTCCGCGTCCTGACCCGCGCCCTGAACTTTCAGGATCACGTCCACTTCCCCGTCCCTTTTTACCCGCCTTCTTCATCTTACACGATATATATGACTTTAATATATATGAGTTTGAAAACTTAACAGTATTTCTTACTATTCTGCAACTCTGCAGAGTACACAGAATAGGCTGCTAAACTGCGGTGACACACACTGAATGGAATAAGTGACTTTAATATTTGAGTTTGAAAAATTAACAGTATTTCTTACTATTCTGCAACTCTGCAGAGTACACAGAATAGGCTGCTAAACTGCGGTGACACACACTGAATGGAATATGTGACTTTAATATTTTAGTTTGAAAACTTAACAGTATTTCTTCCTATTCTGCAACTGTGCAGAGTACACAGAATAGGCTGCTAAACTGCGGTGACACACACTGAATGGAATATGTGACTTTAATATTTTAGTTTGAAAACTTAACAGTATTTCTTCCTATTCTGCAACTGTGCAGAGTACACAGAATAGGCTGCTAAACTGCGGTGACGAACACAGAATGGAATATGTGACTTTAATATTTGAGTTTGAAAACTTAACAGTATTTCTTATAATTCTGCAACTCTGCAGAGTACACAGAATAGGCTGTTAAACGGCGTTGAAACACACTGAATGGAATATGTGACTTTAATATTTGAGTTTGAAAACTTAACAGTATTTCTTATAATTCTGGAACTGTACAGAGTACACAGAATAGGCTGTTAAACGGCGGTGAAAGACACTGAATGGAATATGTGACTTTAATATTTGAGTTTGAAAAATTAACAGTATTTCTTATAATTCTGGAACTGTACAGAGTACACAGAATAGGCTGTTAAACGGCGGTGAAAGACACTGAATGGAATATGTGACTTTAATATTTGAGTTTGAAAACTTAACAGTATTTCTTATAATTCTGGAACTGTACAGAGTACACAGAATAGGCTGTTAAACGGCGGTGAAAGACACTGAATGGAATATGTGACTTTAATATTTGAGTTTGAAAACTTAACAGTATTTCTTATAATTCTGGAACTGTACAGAGTACACAGAATAGGCTGTTAAACGGCGGTGAAAGACACTGAATGGAATATGTGACTTTAATATTTGAGTTTGAAAACTTAACAGTATTTCTTATAATTCTGGAACTGTACAGAGTACACAGAATAGGCTGTTAAACGGCGGTGAAAGACACTGAATGGAATATGTGACTTTAATATTTGAGTTTGAAAACTTAACAGTATTTCTTATAATTCTGCAACTGTACAGAGTACACAGAATAGGCTGTTAAACGGCGGTGAAAGACACTGAATGGAATATGTGACTTTAATATTTGAGTTTGAAAACTTAACAGTATTTCTTATAATTCTGCAACTCTGCAGAGTACACAGAATAGGCTGTTAAACGGCGGTGAAAGACACTGAATGGAATATGTGACTTTGATATTTTAGTTTGAAGACTTAACAGTATTTCTTCCTATTCTGCAACTCTGCACAGTACACAGAATGTGCTGCTACACTGCGGCGAAGCACACTGAATGGAATATGTGACTTTGATATTTTAGTTTGAAGACTTAACAGTATTTCTTCCTATTCTGCAACTCTGCACAGTACACAGAATGTGCTGCTACACTGCGGCGAAGCACACTGAATGGAATATGTGACTTTGATATTTTAGTTTGAAGACTTAACAGTATTTCTTCCTATTCTGCAACTCTGCACAGTACACAGAATGTGCTGCTAAACTGCGGCGAAGCACACTGAATGGAATATGTGACTTTGATATTTTAGTTTGAAGACTTAACAGTATTTCTTCCTATTCTGCAACTCTGCACAGTACACAGAATGTGCTGCTACACTGCGGCGAAGCACACTGAATGGAATATGTGACTTTGATATTTTAGTTTGAAGACTTAACAGTATTTCTTCCTATTCTGCAACTCTGCACAGTACACAGAATGTGCTGCTAAACTGCGGCGAAGCACACTGAATGGAATATGTGACTTTGATATTTGAGTTTGAAGACTTAACAGTATTTCTTCCTATTCTGCAACTCTGCACAGTACACAGAATGTGCTGCTAAACTGCGGCGAAGCACACTGAATGGAATATGTGACTTTGATATTTTAGTTTGAAGACTTAACAGTATTTCTTCCTATTCTGCAACTCTGCACAGTACTCAGAATGTGCTGCTAAACTGCGGCGACGCACACTGAATGGAATACGTGACTTTGATATTTTAGTTTGAAGACTTAACAGAATGTGCTCTAATCTGCAACTTTGCACACTAAACAGAATGTGCTCTAATCTGCAACTTTGCACACTAAACAGAATGTGCTCTAATCTGCAACTTTGCACACTAAACAGAATGTGCTCTAATCTGCAACTGTGCACACTAAACAGAATGTGCTCTAATCTGCAACTTTGCACACTAAACAGAATATATATATTTTTTTTTTTGTTTTTTTTGTTTTTTTCCCCCCACACCAAATAACCTGCTGCCCCCACACACAGTAGTCCTAAAAAGGACTTTTGGTTCTTTTTTTTTCACAATTTTTGTTTTTTTCCTCCCTACACTGCCTTTCCCTTCCTATCCTCAGCTCTCCCTGGCTCAGACTGAGCCGAACTCGATGGTCAGGTGCTATACAGCACCTGACCACGGGTTCTGGCCAGCCAATCAGTGTAATGCCAGCAGCCAACATGGCTGCTGGCATTACACCGATGTCAGAGCCTCCCTGCACGTTTATTGGCTGCGCAGCAGCCGCAAAACGTGCGGGGAGGAGACCCGAACATGGCGGGCGAGCACATGCGGTACTCGTACGAGTACCGCCATGTGCCGAGCAGAGCGATGCTCGAGCCGATCCGAGCATCGGCCGAGCATGCTCGCTCAACACTACTGAATATCTATCCATGTGCATAGGATCTCGCCATCTGCTGGCCACTCCACAGGAACTGCAGGATAGTCAATGGCAGCAGAAATCACTGTGATCCCAGAAGGGTTACATTAGATATGTTAATTTTAATATGTCATGGGTGATCCAGTATGCAATTGCAAAGGGACAATCTGTGACTAGGAATCAGGAGTTAGACTGGATATTTACAGATATATTTTGTATCACCTGCCACTGGAGCGAATACGTCTGCCACAAGTAAGTGGGGTACAGTGGTATAAATAATGATTGTAAGGCCCCACTGAAAACATTTTTGGGCCCCCTAACACAAAAAAATCTTCTAGGGGGTCAACTAGATCCTACTGGGCCCTGAAGCAGATAGACCCCCTTGGAAGCTAGACAGCATCACAACTGCATCCATAGTAGGCAATTGCCTAGAGCCCTAATTTTGAGGGGAGCCTCAATTGTTCTGGCCACACCCACATTCTGAACTAAAAAACAGACATAACAGAAAACCAGGAGGCGCCCCCTAGTGTAGAACATCTTACTTTTGCCAAAACACCCCTCACGTGGGTACTCACAAAGAGAACGGCTGTCAATCTTATATATGATTAGCAACATATACGCAGATCCGGGGCGGAAGGGGGATACTTTATCATTCAATTACTCTTGAACTACAACTCTGACAGTATTGAAATAACACTCTCCACGGCCCAAATACTATGAAGATTAATTGGAGCTGCTGTTTTTGTGAAACATTACTATCCCTTTAACACCATGTACAAGTGACAAAGGGAATTGACTTAACTATTCCCTATTTTCCTGAGCATGCTATGGGTCATTGCTTCATCCTAAGTTATATTCTGTTTCATCAGTGCCAGTTTTAAACAGAGTTGCCCAAGTGAGACAAGTGATATCCGCTCATATGCTTTCTTCCAATGTTATATCAGTTACAGAAGTGCATCTCAGTTACCATCTGCCCAAATACATGTGAAATCACTAAAGCAGTGCTTTCCAAATTGTGTGTCGAGACATGTTAGTGTGTCGGCTGCAGCGTGTAGGTGTCACAGACAAAGGTGCCATTTACACAGCCCGAGATTGTCATTCAACCCAAGCACGAGCTACACTGGGAGAGGAGAATGGTCGCATTTACACAGTGGGAGATTGCCTCTGTGTGCTGCATACAGCTGGAGCACCACAAAAGATTTGTAACAGCTGGAGTGCCTCTGTGTGCTGCATACATAATATGTATGCAGCACACAGAGGCACTCCAGCTGTTGCAAATCTTTTGGCGCTTCAGCTGTTAAAATCTTTTGAGATGCCACCTCCTCTATATCTCTGCTCTCTCTTTGGGCTGCCAGGCTGGAGTGTCCCTGTGTGCTGAGGCTGCCTGTCACATGGCTGCTGCTGCTGCTTGAGGTGGCGATGAGACAGGAAAGACGGACAGTACTTCTAAAATCAGTTATGCGCTATTTACTAATGCGACATGAGAATCTTGCGCTTATATGTAGTGCAACATTCTCATGTCGCCATTTTAAAATCACATGACACGCTTAATTGCTTCTGCAGTATGAATGAAAGGAATTCATGAGATATGTTGTGTCCCCATACATCTTCTTATTACAGTTTATGTGTGTGTCTGTATCTCTTATAAGGGATTATTAGTTTAACCTCCGGTTTGCTAGCAAAACTGAATTACTGTGTCACGAAATGATGCATGTCTAAAAAGTGTGTCACCAACATGAAAAGTTTGGAAAGCTCTGAACTAAAGCAATAGAAAAGTTTACTTCCCTCCCTCTGTTTCCCTTTCTTCTCTTATCTATATCAGAGAACTATGGTGAGAGGAAGATTCCACAGAAGAGGGAGCAACACTCATATCTGAAGTATCCAATCACTGCGCATCAATCACAGTCTGTGTAGAGGCAACAATGATACCCTCCACAAACTTGCTTTGTCTTTGTTCACAGAAGTGCTCCTTAGGTATTGTACAAATGGGAGTAGTCACTTGTTATTGTAGTATAAACATTTATGGTATACCTGAAGGAAAACACTAACAGGTGCCCCCTTACCTTTGTGGGGACAGGGTTGTGTCTTTCATTATGTGCTATAGGGGAAGCATTATAAGGCTTGCCCACACTAAAGCCTTAATGATGCTGTAGTGTGTGCACCAGTATGCACCAGGGATAATACTCTGTAGTGCAGGCATGTTAAACTGAGCAATAGCTGGGGGCAACGATTTCCTCTATGGTGGGCCAAAACAAGGCTGCGGATGTCTATGCTTGTTGGGGAGTTCTGGAGATAGGGTTGCCACCTTTTCTTAAAAAAAAAATCAGCTAAGGCATTCCCTCCACAGATTTAACTTTGGACAGAAGCCAATTTTTTACCGGTCTGCCAGTAAAATACCGGCTGGGTGGCAACCCTATCTGGAGAGAGGGATGTAATGTAAATAGTTTGCTTATCTGTTCATTCTAATAATGAGTCCAGCATGTAACTTACCTCTAGGACAAGGGTAGGCAAACATGGACTCTAAAGCTTTTGGAGACTACAATGCCCATAATCCCCAAAAAGCCTGCAGCTGGAGAGCCAAAGATTTCCTACCCCTGCACTAGAAGGTGACAGAAATCCGAACTGATCAAAAATAGAATTTGGACCAACAGGGCCACGCTCTACTTAAAATGAATTAAGTCCTGTTGGGGACCATGGATTATTTGCTAGGGGGCCACATGTGGCCCCAGGGACACATGTTTGACATTCCTGCTGTAGTGCATAATCTGACATGTAGCCTCATGTGTTTGATCCTAAGGTCAGATGAACTGAACTGGCAGATATGTACATTCTCCCCACTAAGTGGTCCATTTCATAAAATTGCTCCTAAAAATTGCAGAGTTAATCGATAAGTTGCATAATGCATTAATGCATCTAGCTCCAGCTGCATTTTTGTTGATGAGCTTTGCATTTTAAAAAAATTGCAGCTTTGCATGCTTGTTATATTTTCTTAACATTGAAAACTTTTCTTAGAAACAATGCAGAACAAATGCAGATTTTTATTAGCATTGTTGTTTTTTTTTTTTGACAAATGTGATTTTTAATAACAATGCTAACCTTTCTTAGAAACAAGGCAAATTTTTATTAGCACTGCTAATTCATTAGAAACAATTCAAAATTTCTTAGCATCTCAATTTTTTTTCCATAAGCTATGCAACTTTTTGGTAGAATAAATGTGAATTTTTCTAGAAGTCAAAATTACTTATTATTGTAAAATATCATAAATGCAATCATCATTTTGCTTTGTACTTCTCTTTTAAAGAGCAGTTTTATTAAACAGATACACTGGCCTGAAGCAAAACAGTTGCATATTGTGTAGCATTGCATTCAGACAAAATTGAGCATTATGAATAAATGTAAAATGGAGCAATATTGGAGCAAACTAACTGCATTACAAGAGACAAATAAAAAACTGTTGACTTAAATGTCGCTTTTAACCCTTTGAGTGCCAGAAGGGGAGGCAATGCATTGTACACATATCTGGCACTCAAAAGGTTGGCCCCTTGAATTCTAGAGAGGTCTCCAATTCATTGTTTTCTTTAGCACTCAAGGGGCCAAAAGAACCGTTTAAGTGAACTGGAATGATGGTCATTTTATTTGCCCCTAGAATGGGGTTGGTGTAGTCCAGTACTGGTCTACTTTCATTCATACATCAGGCCCATAGCCTTAAAAATAATGGACAATGTCAATATGCTGCTGCCTCTGTGACCACATTTCCATTCTGCCATTCAGGGACACTGCTGAGATTAGGGCAGCAGGGTACTTGTCTGCGACTCTAGTGCAGCTATTCAGGAGGGGACACTGTAAATCACTGGACTTCAGTGTGCATCCTGCTCTTTCTCCAGTGAACCATATAGTTCTAAACAGAAGGAAGAACTGCCCATTGACTGCTATGAAAGAAAGTGATGCCTGGGATGTCTACAAGAAAATGCACATACCTGGGAACTGTCCCGATTTACCCCGGAGACTCCGGTTTTGAGAGTGCAGAGGCTGATTCACCAGATGTGGGAGTTTGATTTAAAACTCTGCCCACTCTGCCCACTTCTGCTCTTTCCCACCCAGTTCCTCACACTTTTCCTCCTTCCCCACCCACTTGTGTGATACCTGGAAAACCCAGCCCCCCACTTGTGGATATACCCTGCCTCCTTTTTGCCGTGATTTGTGGCAATTATACTCCCCAGAGATATCAAATGAAAGTTCCCAGGTATGATAATGTACATCACACCCAAAGCTTTAGACTAGCAATACACTGTACCACTAGTGTTTAGAGCTCTGTCTAGAAGCCATTTTCATGTAGCCCAGCAGAGGGATCACTTCCTTTCACAGCAGGCAGTGGGTAGTTCCTTCCAGTGTTTAGAAATATGTTCTCTGGGGTCTTCATTCCAGGACTTTGTATTGTCCCAGAAGGGGGCTGTCTGGGACAAGGAAAACACATTTAAAATCCAGGACTGTCCGGGGCAATCTACAACCAGTGGTCACCCTAGCTGCTTGAAAGCCCAGTTATATATTACTGTGCATTATGTAGGGTGTAGATGCACGTGCGGATATTATTATTATTTTTTTATTATTCCCAGTAAAACTTCACCTTGAATATAGAGTTGTTTCAAGTAGCATTTTATAATAAGGACATTATTGAAGTATAAAATGTACTGAAAGTAAACACAATGGAATGTTTACCAAAAAGATAAAATGTTTCTGTTGTACTCTGGAAAAAAGGTGCCTATAAATAAATATTATTTATATATCAAATATGTTGCACTAAGTTTAACTATTTCAATGGAAGCTCTTCAGCCAGTGAGCTGTACAGAAGGTGCAAGGTTATTTCTTCAGATTAGAGGAAAACAATTTTCTGCTACAGCAACAAAGGAAAAGGTTCTCTACAGTAAGGTCAGAGGAAATATGGACTTCAATGTCTAAGAGGCATGTGTTGGCAGATATACAGTGATGTATTAAGAAAAGTAGTGAATTCTGCTTCCTACCAACTGCTCTATAAAGAACAAATAATCAGTCTCAAAATTCCAATTCTAGGGGTTAAACCCCATTTAATTCAATGGGAATTTGTATTTGTCCCTATAGTGTTTTACAAGAATTGCACTACTATCTTACTATATGAGCCTCAGCATGTATGTGTGTGTGTCTGTGTGCATTTGTGTGTTTGTGTGTGCTTCAGTATATGTATGTATGTATGTATGTGCGCATGTGTGTATGTGTGTATCTTTGTGAATGTTATTGTATGTGTGTTTGTTTCTGCGTGCATGTGATGACTCTGAAAATATGCATCTCTAATCAGTGGGAGATAGGGTGACCACACATCCCGGAATGCCCAGGACTGTCCCTTATTGGGGGTCTGTGTCCTGCATTCTGGGTCACCCCCCCACTGGGACAACAAAGAGTCCTGGAATGGAGCAACACGCACCAGTCCAGCCAGCCAATGAAATGTATTTGCTATATCGCCCTCACTGGCTGGCTGAGCCAGCCAATGAGGACCATATAGCAAAGACATTTCATTGGCTGGCTGGACTGGTGCGTGTGAGATAGCTAGTATGAAGCAGGTATGCTGGCGCTGCAAGTGAGACCCGTGGCTGAGGCTCCCGTCGGCACTGACCATCTTTCTGAAGCTGTTCCCACTGGGAACTCTTACTCTGTGTCAGCCTTAGAAAGATGGTCAGCGTCGACGGGAGCCTCAGATGCGGGATTAGGGTGACCACTCGGAATGGCAAAACAGAAATGTGGTCACCCTAGTGGGAGTACCCTTATTTTACTCAACAGGAAACTCTCTACAATATATATTTTTTCATAAAAAAAGGTTTATTGCTTCTTTAATGATGGTGGACTGAGTGTGCCTGTAAGCACTATAGCGATCATATGCTTTAGTGAATATCTCAAAGTGTAGGCACATGATTTTTAGACAACATATAATCTCAGAAAATGAGCTGCACTGGCAGATTCTTGTATTTCTCCCAGTGTGTTCTTTACATTGATTTCCTCTGTCTGCGTCAACATTAAAAGACCTCGCAAAGGTTGCACTTGATGGACATATGATATTATCAACCACGGCATCTATGCAGCTAGGCAACATTTAAAACAACCGGAGACAAGAATGGCCTTCATAGAATCTGAAACCTTTTATTAACGTTCATAATTCTGAACTTGCATTTTATTTTCTTCCAAGACATTGAACGGTTTAAACTGGATTGGAGAGGGGCAATATCTTGTGCCTCATTAAGGGAAGATTACTGGATTCCTTCCTTGAACCTGATATTCCCACTGGTCTTAAAGTGGAACAATGCTGTAAGGACCAGAACCTCTTAATTGGTAGATGTCCTTAACTCTTTGAGTGCCAGAAGGGTTCACAACACATTTAGTTGTTTTGATCTCTCTTGTAGTCCACTGCAAATTGTTTGTTTAACCCTTCGAGTGGTAGAGGGGTACGCAACGCTTTGCTTTGCAATGCGTTGCATACCCCTCTGCTACTCAAAGGGTTAACTCCTGAATGCTAGACAATGTAAAGCAATATGTTGGAGATGTCTAGCATTCACAGTGTTAAAAATCTAATGAATGGTTTCCTCAGGTCTACAGAAGAGCATTGTTTGTTGTAAGGAATTTAAAAATAAGCAGACAGAGCTGACTGCTGTATGAAGGAGACCTGCCTAGGTAAATTAATCTGTTAATAGCCACTTAGTCCCTTAAAGGGAGAGTAATGTTTCATAATAAAACAGCTCTAATTAATCATCATAGTATTTAGACTTTGGAGAGTGTTATTTAAATTCTGTCAGAGTTTTAGTTCAAGAGTAATTGAATGATAAAGTATCCCCCTCCCGCCCCTTTTACTGATGTAACACTGTTCATCCAGATCAGAAGGGAGGTGCCCAGGTAGACTGCAGAGAGGGACATCTTCCTATTGTTCTCATAGGAAGAAGATTGTCCCCTGATGTTATCTGTCTGGTCTAGCAACCAGATTCCACATCTGAGGGGAGGTGGCTTACACTAGGTAAAAGGCACGGCAGGGGGAAACTTTATCATTCAATTACTCTTGAACCACAACTCTGACAGTATTGAAATAGCACTCTCTATGGCTCAAATGCTATGAAGATTAATTGGAGCTGCTGTTTTTGTGAAACATTACTATCCCTTTAAAGACTGGGAAAATGTGGTGTGGTTTGCCGTTAAGGACTGGAGCAATTTTGACTATAACTTTGTTCAACGGTGTTTCCCCTCTAAGTATTTTATCCCAGTCAAATATATTATATACCGTTTTCCCACGCACAAGCAGGGCTTTCTTTTGATACAACACCTATATGGATAACTCAGCATTTATTTTATTAAAAATAAAGAAAATAATAAATAAAAAAAAAATAAAAAAATGCATTTTTTATTGGTTCTCTTGTTATAATTTGTACCCAGTGGGTTAATTTTTTATGGAGACTGCATGAAAGGTATGACCGGTAATTCATGCCTACAAGTGTGTAGTTTTAGGGTGGCACTGTCCCTCTGGGGTGAAAATCCCCATGTCCCTCTTTCCCTCTCAGATTTTCCATTTTTTTATACATTACTATTTGGTGTGGACATAAGTGTATTACTGTGCTCCACATAAGTAAAACTCACATTAAACTTAATTTTGTTTCATTATTTGTGTTTTAAACTAAAATGTTGTAAATAAAATGATTTGATCTTTCTCAATAGTATTTTAAAATTATCGGAGTGGTGTCAGTAGGTCATAAATATGCCTAAATTTATCTTGCCCCCAGCACTAGTATTGAAGGGGTTAATAACACAGACTTTGGCCTCTTTGTGTTTTCTTTTGGGTCTGCTCTCTGTTTCTCTCTTCCTTACTATGAAAGTAAGGAAGAGTGAAGCACAGAGCAGTCACAAAGGCAATGTGTAAAACACATTGTCTTTGTGAATGGAAAAGCCAGTACATGTGACCGCTGTAGGAGCCATCACGTGTACCGGCAGAAGAGAGTAGGACTGAAACTGAGCGCTCTGGTCCTGGAGCGCCTAGTTTCAGCCTCTGCAGAATGATAGCAGTGTGCACCGAGGTGCACTGCTATCATTTAACCCATGAAGTGCCAAGACCATCATGGGTCCTTATGGGAAGTTTACTCATGACGGTCCGGACATGTCATAGGTCCTTAACAGGTTAAAGGGATAGTAATACTTAGAATGTGAAAAAAAATATGCTGTTGGGTACTCCCACTGCTGAAAGGTGTGTAATTCAAAAGCTATTACATCTCAAACTTGAATTTTCTTAGGTGCAGTTTCAGAGTGGCCTGAAATTATACGGTGGCGCTGTTGCTACACAATCCTATAGAGATTTATGGTCAACTGACCAGAACTGTCCATAGGATGGTGTATCAACAGCGCCACTGTATAATTTCAGGCCACTCTGATACTGCACCTAAAAAAATCAAGTTTGAACTGTGATAACTTTTGATTAAAACCCCTCTAGGCAGTGGGAGTACCCTTGTTTTCAGAAGGATGAACCTTACAATATATATATATATATATATATATATATATATATATATATATATATATATACATATTATGTATTACTATGCCTTTAATCCTAGGTTAAAAATAATCTTTTAATGCTAAATCATACATTGCAGATCATTTGAGATATACATTCCCGATTCTCTTTCTTATAATTTCCATGGTAAGGAATAATAATATATATCTCTAGTGGTACCATGGAGAATGCCTTTTTAGGCTTCCATATAGGTCTTGTTTTGTCAATGTTTATTCTTGATATAGTTTCCTTTGGAATCCAAAACACTGTAATGGTTATACCGGCACTGTCAGGATTCTACTGCTTATCCAGATTCTGTACACTTAGATGTACTATTACTGTATCTATATTGTTTTGAATGACTGCAGCATGACTTTGATTCTTTATCCATTTGAGTGGTTCCCACCACGGATGACTTAGCTCTGTCATCTAGTTGGACTAACCTCAGGGCTGGATTTACATTCCAGGTGTCCCTAGGCATGGCACTCTAGGTGCCCTTAGCTCCCCTCATGGCTACACCCCCACCATCACATAAGTCCCGTCCCCAGTCTTATCCACTGTTTCCTGGCAAAGAATACACCCTTGGCCTTCAATAAGCAAGGACAAACCCCTTGGTTCCTACAGACATCTCCTACGTATTGCGAGACTTCACTACCATCCAGGGGGTTACATAATAGCCTGTAAAGGAGTATAAAACTAGTGCAGGGACACTGAAACTGCTCTGGCCACACCCACAATTCAGAATGTGGGTGTGACCAGCACAGTTTAGGCACCGCCCCTCATTTGGAGCTCTAGGCAGTTGCCTACTCTGCCTCTTGGAAAATCTGACCCTGACTAACCTTTACTAACCTCTTCATTAACCTCTTCAATCAGTCCTAGATGTCATGTCCATGGCAGTTTTTCATACTGAAGCAGGAAGTGTGAATGAGAGGAGTGTGCAATTCATTGTGAATCAATGTAGCCCACACCTCTCTCGACCATAAATGGTCAAAAGTTAAGATTACAGTGTGCAGAGTTAGAGGTCCTGTGGTCCTGCTAGACACAGTCATGTCTACCTCCATGGACATGACATTCAGGACTGGTTGAAGATGTTATCTCTTGAACAACAGAACAAGAGTAAGTTCATAGAGGACATCAAAGTAAGTGGGGGTATTAGGTGGTATTAGTTATTTTCATCACAATGTGGATGGTGCTTAATAGAAGTGGGTGGGATTGGGAGGAACATGGGTGCAATGGGATTGGGAGTGAGCAAGGGAGGCTGGGTTAACATTACTCTTACTAACATGGAGTATTACCCTCTGTCCCCAGAGACCCAGTGATTAATCTTTTGAGTGCCAGAGAAGTACGCCATGCACTGCTCTGCAATGTGTGGCACACCCCTCTGGCACTCAAAGGGTTAAAGGGATAGTAATACTTTACTTTCACTAATCCCCATTTTATACAACTTAAAAAAAGATCGTTAATGCCCCAAATCACATCTCTCAAACCTTTATGGTTTGAGAGAAAATCAATTTCAAAGTATCCCCTTTCCCCGATATCAGCTTCTTGCTGACTGCCCGGGAATCCGATCCTGGGGTCATCCGGCGGCTCTGCAGCAGTGCCGAGATCTTGTTAATGAAGAAAAAATATTTCACTTCAACGGTTTTCACCTTTGAAGTGAAATTTTTTTTCTTCATTAACGAGGGCTCAGCACTGCTGCAGAGCGTTGGATGGTCGTACGAAAGAACACTGCTGAAGTCACCTAGAACGCTGATCTCCGGGAAAGGGGATGTAGGGGGAGACTTTGAAATTGATTTTCTCTCAAACCTTTATGGTGCGATTTGGGGCATTAACAATCTTTTTTTAAGTTGTATAAAATGGGGATTAGTAAAAGTCAAGTATTACTATCCCTTTAAGTCAGAAGACCGGAGTCTCCAGGGCAGATCTACAGAGTTCCCAGGTATGACAACCAAATTCGAACAAAGTTCACAGACTTCAGGAAATACATGCACAAAAAGGGAAGTTTACCATAAAATCTCAGGTATAATATGTACCTGTGTATAATACGCAGTGTGTATTATGCCCAAAATTTTAGGGGAAAACAAGAGTGCCTATGTAAAATACGCAACCTTGCTTTCCCCCTTACTAAAAATTTTTTTAAGGCTGGTAGATACCTTCCCTCCCCAGCACTATCCTCTCTCAAAATAAGACTCACTAGGTTAAATTTAAATCCCCACTGAAGTCCTCATCTTTTCCACAGAAGAGCAGGCAAAATACAAACTATGTAAAGCTTCCATTTGCTGCCCGCTTCCTTCAATGGGCTTTCAGGACCTTCCGCCTATGGTATTGCCCTGTGAGGACCTTGAGATACTCACAGGGCATTGGCTGGAGGCAGAAGGTCCTGAAAGCCCATTGAAGGAAGCGGGCGGCAAATGGAAGCTTTACATAGTCTGTATTTTGCCTGCTCTTCTGTGGTAAAGATGAGGACTTCAGTGGGGGCTTAAATTTAACCTAGTAAGTCTTATTTTGAGAGCGGATAGCGCCGGGGAAGGAAGGTATCTGCCAGCCTCAATTTTTTATTTTATTTAAAAACTCTCATGTATAATACACACCCCCCACTTCACATAAGGTGAAGTGGGGTAAAATTGTTTGCATTATACCCCCGGTTTACGGTAATTCTTCAATTCTTAGTGAACAATAACTGCAAACAGGAAAAAAGCTCCTCCCAAAGCAACATAATGCCATTCTCGTTACCTAAGATTTGAAGAACTAAACTTTTCTTTTGTACATTTACCTCCTGGAAGCTGTGTTCCAATTCTTCCTCTTTACTGATATTGCTATTGTGCGGTTTCAGTTAACTCAAACTGTCCGAACTGGGTGATAAATTGGCTGGACAATTCTCTACTATAGCATATACCATTGCTCAAGAATCCATGTGCATACCTGGGAACTTTTTCTTGTTGACTCCCCCAAGAGGACGTCTGTGGTGCTGCTGGGGGAGATGAATGATGAGGCTTAATCGAGAGTGGGGGCGGGGCTTAACAAACATAGCAAAAGTAAGAGGAATAGGGGAGTAGAAGAAGTGGGCAAGGAGTGGGAGGAGAGTGGGAGGAACAGACTGGGAAGGAGCAGGAGTGGGCAGAGTTTGATAAAAACTTCCCACATCTGGAGGATCAGCCTCTGCCCCGGAGACCCAGGAATCAGCAGCAAAAGCCAGTCACCAGGGCAAATCCAGAGAGTTCCCAGCTATGTCTACGGGCCTTATTTCTCACTCTAAAAATGTAATATTCAGGAGCAAATAACTGTACCATAAGGTTCAAAAGACATGTAAATGGAACTTTTAAAGGGTTAGTAATGCCCACATTTAAGTTGATGCAGTATGGTAGATTTAAAAAAAATAAAGTATCTGGAGAAAGTCCTATCTCTCAAACCTTTATGGTTTGAGAGATATTCACTGCTAAAGTTCCCCCTCTCCTGATGTCACCTGTAAAGCTGACAGAACGAGATCTGTGTCGACTGACTCGAGGAGGCTCTTCAGTAGAGCTGAAATAGTGAAATTTAAAAAGAACTACATCATTGGAACGGTCTACAAAGTGTACTTGCAACCAGGCACACTTTGTAGACCGTTCCAATGAAGTAATTCTTTTTAAATATTGCTATTTCGGCTCTGCTGTAGAGACGCTGGCTGGTCCCAGGACCGGGATCTTCTGCTGTCAGGAGAAGGGGAGGGAGGGGAACTTTAGCGGCGAATATCTCTCAAACCATAAAGGTTTGATAAATAGGACTTTCTCTAGATATTATTTTTTTTTAAATCTACCATATTGCATCAATTTAAATACGGGCATTAATAACCCTTTAAACCCTTGAATTCTAGGGAGATCTCGAGCGCCTTGCTTTTCAATGTATTGCATGTCAATCTCTAGCATTCAAAGGGATAACTTTCCTTTATAAAATCCCAATTTTAAAGGGATAGTAATACTTAAAATGTAAAAAAAAATATGTTGTAGGGCTTATCCTCCTGAGTAAAACAAGAGTACTCCCACTGCTGAAAGGTGTTTCATTCAAATGTTATTAATTTTCAAAGTTGAATTTTTTAGGTGCAATATCACAGTGGCCTGAAATTGTACAGTGGCGCCTATCCTATGGACAGCTCTGGTCCCGGGACCATAAATACAATTTCAGGCCACTGTGATATTGCACCTATAAAATTCAACTTTGAAAATTAATAACTTTTGAATGAAACAGCTTTCAGCAGTGGGAGTACTCTTGTTTTACACAGGGGGATAAACCCTACAGCATATTTTTTTTTACATTTTAAGTATTATTATCCCTTTAAGTGGAACTGAACTGAAGTTAGCATGCTCGGTAACATCATTCAGAACCAACTGTTTTTGATGTTAGCCAAAAAGCAGATACATGATAGGTTAGGAGATACTGATACCTTTATTCTTGTAAGGCAAGCTCTCCGAGTGTGAATCCATATGCCATTCCAGTGTAGCACAAACAGATCTAGCACTCAAGGGGTTAAAAGTCTCATTTAAAGCAATGTGAATGTTTGTTCCAGAATTGCCTTGCTTTATCTTAATGAATAATATTTAACCTCTTAAGGATCAGAGAGGCGTGCAACGCACTGATTTGGTCTTTAAGGGGTTAATTTATGGGGCCTAAAGACTTGAGAACTATATATTTATTTTAATAAACCTCCTTTTTATACTTTGTTATTCATTTTGCCTGCCAAAACTATGCCACGTAGCATTAAATTGTTGTTTTGGATGACTGCCTGTACTGTTAATTGTGTCTAATGCATGTATTACTGTTTCTTTAAAAGATTAGTCCTACTAGAAAAAAATGCACCATAAATGGCATGCTGCCCTGACTCTCCTAACCTTATACAGACATTATAGAAACGAGAGCAGTGTTCAGAAAGTTAAATGGGGCAAACCAACTGCATCACAGGCAACAATTGAAAAATGAAAGTGGAACCGTCACATTGAAAGAAAATGTGATTTTGAAAGATCATTCAAAATGACTTATATTTATGTTAACCTTTTATTTCAAACAATAGTTTATGAGATATGTAGATATATATATTTGTGCCAGTACACGCAGATGAGCAAGTAAGTATCTGACTGACAGGCATACCTCCCAACATTTCAAACTGCCAAAGAGGGACAGTTGTGTTTTAAGGGATGTTGCTGGGGGTGTGGCTGGTGGACGGGGCATTAACAAGAATTTTTAGGCAGTGTTATGACCTATAGACACCTCCTTGTGTTACCTAATAAATGACTTATAACAAGACCAAAGTATTTTATGTAAACTGACTAATCTATAAACACATACACTAATGTTTAAAAAAACATTAATGTGATTGTTATGGCTGTGGAGCAATGTGATAAACTTATATACACACCACACAGTCTGATCTCCTAAAGAGAGGGACATTAGGGTGGGGAAGAGGGACAGTGGGATTTGGGTCTAAAAGAGGGAGTGTCCCTCCTAAAGAGGGACACTTGGGAGGTATGGACAGGGAGTGACAGGTGGAGGGAGAGCAGTGTGGAATGTTAGCACCGGCTAGCAGGGAGTGGAAAGTTGGAATGTTCTTATTTGTCTGGCAGGGAACGGCTGCACGCCGCTCCGGGAGCCCTGAACCGAAAGTACTAAAAAAAAAAAAAAAAAAAAAAAAAAAAGCCCCGTAGTCGTCAAGGGCCGGCTGCTCATGAGCGCGCCATTCTTTAAGAGGTTAAACAATGGAACTACATCAGCTTTCTTCCTCTTAATATCTGACTGTGATTTTATTTTGGATACAACCGATATTTTGTGTATCTTTTTGTGGGCAGAAGATTATATTTTGGCTACAGTGCTGGGCCCAACATTTTATAGTTTAAGGGACTGCATTTATGTCTCCCAGATATGGTTTGTATTGGTTTTAGGGGATCGGGAGGGGGGTTATGAGTGGGATACACTGTGGGTTATTTGATTAGCCTAAATGCGGGCTTTCATTTTCTTTGATACTATATGATACTTTGATATCTATAAATAAATAATTTTTTTTTACAGACTGAGTGCCTGTATGAGACTGTCTTTTTCTTTTAAATTATTTAAGTTTGATGGTCCTGTAAAGGCAAAGTAAGAATCCCCCACTTTACTGACTATGGACAAAAAATCCTAATGTCCCCCATGAATGTTGAAAATCCTTTGGTCAAAAGATAACATCTTAAATCAGTCCTGGAGATCATGTCTGTATTAGGCAGACATTAAAATCACACATGCATTAAAAAAGATTAGCATTATATTTTAGTGGTTTCATGGTAATTATTAACCCTTTCAATGCCAGAGGAGTATGCAACACATTGCATTACCTCTAAAGAGATTTAAATTTACAGCAACCGATTGTTAGGTTTTAGTGTTCCTTTAACTCTTTGTGTGCCAGAGGAGTACGCAATGCATTGCTTCTCGATGCATTGCATACCACTTTGGCACTCAGAGGGTTAAAGTAATTATTCAGCCCAACTCTTTTACCCTCACGGAGTCTGATGTACTAAGGAAAGTGCATTAATTCTGAAGGAAACCTACTACACAACAGAGGACAAATGAAAGTCTCTATTCACTTAACCCCTTAGTGACGAGGGATTTTTTACACCAGAAGAGAAGAGTAATTTTGGCCATCTGAGTATACCTTTGTTTAACCTTATTTATATGGATAAACCGCCAGTTAAGTTGATAATAGTATAAATACATTTTTAAAAAAATTGTATAGGTTTTCCTGTAATATGTGCTCATTTTTTAACAGGGCACTTGATAAAAGGTATGAATGATTTGGTTGTTCATACCCCCCAAGTGTCCCTTTTTAGGTGGTATTGTCCCCCTGAAACGAAAATCACTATGTCCCTTTTTCCCACCATAGTGTCCCTGTGTGTAGGAGATCAGACTGTGTGATGTGTATATAAGTGTATCACCCTGGTGTCCCTGTGTTTAGGAGATCAGACTGTGTGATGTGTATATAAGTGTATCACCCTGGTGTCCCTGTGTGTAGGAGATCAGACTGTGTGGTGTGTATAGAAGTGTATCACCCTGGTGTCCCTGTGTTTAGGAGATCAGACTGTGTGATGTGTATATAAGTGTATCACCCTGGTGTCCCTGTGTGTAGGAGATCAGACTGTGTGGTGTGTATATAAGTGTATCACCCTGGTGTCCCTGTGTTTAGGAGATCAGACTGTGTGATGTGTATATAAGTGTATCACCCTGGTGTCCCTGTGTGTAGGAGATCAGACTGTGTGGTGTGTATATAAGTATATCACCCTGGTGTCCCTGTGTTTAGGAGATCAGACTGTGTGGTGTGTATATAAGTGTATCACCCTGGTGTCCCTGTGTTTAGGAGATCAGACTGTGTGGTGTGTATATAAGTGTATCACCTTGGTGTCCCTGTGTTTAGGAGATCAGACTGTGTGGTGTGTATATAAGTGTATCACCCTGGTGTCCCTGTGTTTAGGAGATCAGACTGTGTGGTGTGTATAGAAGTGTATCACCCTGGTGTCCCTGTGTTTAGGAAATCAGACTGTGTGGTGTGTATAGAAGTGTTTCACCCTGGTGTTCCTGTGTTTAGGAGATCAGACTGTGTGGTGTGTATATAAGTGTATCACCCTGGTGTCCCTGTGTTTAGGAGATCAGACTGTGTGGTGTGTATATAAGTGTATCACCCTGGTGTCCCTGTGTTTAGGAGATCAGTGTGTGGTGTGTATATAAGTGTATCACCCTGGTGTCCCTGTGTGTAGGAGATCAGACTGTGTGGTGTGTATATAAGTGAATTACATTGCTTCACAGCAACTCACATTAATGTTTGTTTAAACTTCAGTATCCTATATAATAATTCGCTAAAACGTGTGTAACGCCGCGACATGTGCAGTAGACACTGCTGCAGTCATGTGCAGTAGAGACTGCCAGCACCGCGGCTGATACAGAGCTGGATGCTCCAAAGGAGCGTCCAGCTCTGTATCAGCCGTGGTGCGGGCAGTCTCTACTGCGCGTGACTGCCCCTCGACCGGGTGGCAGTGGCACTGTGGCCCATGTAACGGGCTGTTCAACTAGTATATATATAAATAACATAAAGTGCTAGAATGCAAAGCTCCCTGTGTGCGTAACCTCACATGCGTAGTAGAGACTGCCCGAACAATGCAGTCATGCACAGTGCACAGTAGAGACTGCAAGAACGCGCCAGCATCCAGTCAGAGGCACTGCTGATCTGGAGCGGGGAGCAGCCAAGGCCGCTGGCTGGCACTTTGGCCTGTTTACACAGGCCTTCAAGACTAGTATGTGTGTGTGTGTGTGTGTGTATATATATATATATATATATATATATATATATATATATATATATTAGTCTGTGTAAATAAAATACTTTGGGCCTGCTCTAAATCACTTATTCAGTAACACAAAGAGGGGTCAAACGGTCATGCTTTTTTTTTCTCTTTTAAGCCCCCCCATCCAGTCCCGCTCCCAGTACCTCAAAAGTGCCTTATTTTTGCCCATTTGACGCACTAAGAGCACTGTTCTCTGCTTCTCTCTTCCTCACGGTCACAGTGAGGAAAAGAGACAGCGAATACTAACAAAAGGCAATGTATATTTACATTGCATTTGTCATGTGGCTTCCCCAGCACATGTGATTTCTGTAGCAGTGATCACATGTGTGAAGCCACTGTGGAATGGCTGAAACTGACTGACCCATTCCTGGAGCAGTCAGTTTCAACTGCCCCTGCATGAAAGTAGCATGCCCTAAGGCACTCTGCAATCAATTTACCCGTGATATGCCAGAATTGCCACCCATCCTTAAAGGACAGAAATGCATGACAGTACACATGTCATTAAGTGGTTAAATAGGGCTTTTAGCCTCTTCACTGTCAGAGATCCCCCAAATCCCCACTTAAAGTTATACTAATGTTTCACAAAAAAGCAGATCTGCTTAATATTCATAGTATTTGGGCCATGGAGAGTGTTATTTCAATACTGTCCGAGTTGTAGTTGTATCCCCCTATCCCCCCTTTTACCTAATGTAAGCCACCTCCCCTCAGATGTGGAATCTGGTCCTGAGACCAGACAGCTCACAGCAAGCGACAATCTTCTTACAGTGAGCATAAGGAAAACCCTGCCCCTATTGACAGGTTTTTCCTTATTCTCACTGAAGATTGTCCCTCTCTGTGATTCATCCAGACAGTCTTGCTGCTCTGAGGTGAGCAGTGTTACATCAGTACAAGGGTCTGGAGGGGGAATACATTTGAACTACAACTCTGACAGTTTTTAAATAATATTCTCCATGGCCCAAATACTATGAAGATTAATTGGAGCTGCTTTCTTTTGTGAAACATTACCATCCTTTAAATCACCGTCACATTTAAATCAATGCAAATTGCCATTTGTTCCTTATAATGAAGTGTTTGCTCATGAATTCGTCAACTTTCTTAGAACTTCAGTCCCACAATACTCCCCCAAACACTGTATTTATTGCATATGGTTTAAATTATTAATAGATATTGAGTTTTCAAAGGAAAAAAATCAGCATTACAGTCCCACCCAGGAGTTTTCTCCCAGTCACAAGTGAAAGCCATTTGTTATTGGACAGCTAGCTGTTTCAGCACTACTGTAAATGACTACATTTCATTGACTTCCTGCTTGATACACTGAGCCATATGTACAAAGATGGAAGTGGAGAAAATCGGTGTTAAACCAAATACACCACAGTGACCAGAAAACAATTTTCATGGAAGTAAATGGGACTTGTAATCCTTTGAATACAAGATAAATCTAAGAGACCGATATCTAGCCAATGAGATCGCTTCAGCTTACTAACAGAACGCCTCCATCATCGGAGGATGCTGGGTAGAGTGACGGGAGCAGAGGCAGAGCGGCAAACTGTGGCAAGAGCAGTTTACCTGGAAGTAGGATGCAGGGCACACTTTAAACCTTAATTTTTGCACAAATAATGTTGTTTTTTTAAAAAATATTAATGTTTTAAACTTATTCGCTAAGTAATGAACATAACTTGTAAAGTGGCAATAGATCCACTTTAAGTGATGGGTTATTATTAGTAGTTGTTAATTCTCTTTTAAATTAATGTGGATTTTGTTTTGGTCCCATTTTCCCCAAGGTGTTCAAACAAGACAATCTGAGCGAACACTGACCAATTTATTACCCATCACACTTTGACAGCCAGCTTTGACTTTAACCCTTTAAGAGCGGCCACTCAGGAACGCGGTGGTCACTAAAGACCACGGAGCATTTTGTTTTATTTGACGATCCGAGTCAGGGCCGACTCAGCCATGCGGGGAGCCCTGAAATCCATGACGGTCCTGGTACATCATGGGTCGTTCAGTCACTTTTACCCATGATGTACCAGGACCGTTCCATACTCCTCTGGCACTCATAGTGTTAAACTCCCCATGTTAAGTGACCTTTAAAGGGATAGTAATACTTAAAATGTTAAAAAATATATGTTGTAGGGTTTATCCCCCTGAGTAAAACAAGGGTGCTCCCACTGCTGAGAGATATTTTATTAAAAATGATAACCACTCAAACTTGAATTTTTTAGGTGCAATATCACAGTGGCCTGAAGATTTACAGTGGTGCTGTTGCTACACCATCCTATGGACAGCTCTGGTCCATAGACCATAAATCTCCACAGGATGGTGTAGCAACAGCGCCACTGTGAATTTTCAGGCCACTATGATATTGCACCTAAAAAAATTCAAGTTTGAGCTGTTATAATTTTTTAATAAAATATCTCTCTGCAGCGGGAGTACCCTTATTTTTTTCGGGGACATAAACCCTACAACATATATTTTTTTACATCTTATATATAACTATCCCTTTTAATGTTAACCTATGTCAACTTTGCCATGAAGAGATCATGAAAAGTCTTCATACAGAGAATAGGAATTAAGTTTATTTACAAAGAAACTAGTTAAAGGCAGAGGGTGATGTACTAAGTAAATTTGAGAAATTCTGGGGAAACCCAGCTGTGTCCTGTGATTAATCCTCTTATTGCAGTGAAACGCGCAAGGCTGCAGTTGTGGTACTGTGTTCATCTCCCCCAATTTTAAAATTACCATAATAAAAATGTGTTTTTCTATGGAGTAAATGAAATTATTAAGTGATGGTTTGTGCAGCTGTGCTTGAAATAAGTGGATTAATGGAGGAAGCCAAGACTCCTCTGTAGTCTGCACCCATCATTACTAAAAGCACTGCAGACATAATTTCCTTTTAGCTTATGCCAAGTGAAGAGCGATTGAAAGGATAGTAATATTTAATATGTAAAAAAAAATATTTTGTAAGATATATCCCCGAGCAAAACAAGTATACTCCCACCACTGAGAACTGTTTTATTCAAGTGTTATTATAGCTCAATTTGATTTTTTAATTTTTAACCAAAATCCCCATTGATTAAAATGTGTTTTTTTAACTCCAAGAATAACGCAATTAGCTGCAGACCTCTTTAAAATGTAAGGAGTTACAGACCCACTTAAATCAGTGATAGTTTGTATTCTCTGCCTATTCTATGGTGTAGTTGGATTGCTCCAGAATGACTCCAGTTATTAGTACATAGACATCAAGGTATTAACCCAAGATCAGTATGAAATGTACATATCTGGGAACTCTCTGGTCTGCCCCAGAGACTTCATTTTCCTGATTGAATTACCAGGTCTCTGGGGACTAAGGCTGATTCACAACAACGAACAAACAGTGCTCCAAGGAAGACCCGCAGACGCCTGGATACATGCAAAGGGCTGTGCTCCCAGGAACCACTCATAATGCATGCTAGTCGGGGTTCCTTTCTCTCCTCCACAGAATTGTTCCAAGTATTACCAATGACTGCACCGCTATCAACACATGGCACAGAGGCAACCATTAATAAAACATATTCACTTTATTTCCAAAGATATTAAAATACAGACTAAATCTTCAGACATATGGGAAGCAGTCACATGTAGTGCAAGACTACTCAGTCCACGCGTTTCACGTTATATGCACTTAATCATGACAATCATGACAAAGGCTGATTCTCCAGCTATAATCTTACTCACCTTCCAGTATGTTCAACCCACTCCTGCCTCATTGAGCCCACTTTTCCACCCATTCCATGGCAAACTGCTTGTTTCAGCTACCCATCTACACCCACCCAGTTAACCCCCACCCACAACCTGAAAATAAATGCATCATTTGGACACTCCCATCCTCAGCTCTACAATGATTCTTCTGGAACTTGGGAAGAGGAGGTTCCCAGGAATGGAAATATATTTGAGTCTAGTTGTCAACAATTGCTTAAGGGAACACTCCCAGCTCACTGACACCTAATAATAACCCCTATATACCTTACTACGCTGGATCAACAGGGGTGATTGAGCATGGGCTGGACTTGATGGACCGATGTCTTTTTTCAGCCTCATCAACTATGTTACTATGGTCATAAAATAATGGCCCCTAGGGTGACCACATTTCCATTCTTCCATTCAGGGACACTGCAGAGACGAGAGCAGCAGACTACTTGTCCTTGGCTCTAGTGAAGCTATGCGGTAGGAGATCCTATACATCACTGGACATTAGTGCATCACCTGCTCTTTCTCTGGCAGTCCACAGAGTTCTAAACACTAGAGGGAGAACTGCACATTGATTGGTATGACAGAACGTGATGCCTATGGTGGACTACAAGATAGTGTACATCACACCCAAAGCCTTAGACTAACATTACACTATAACAAGATTGCACTGTGGCTCATGTTTGGTGTCAGGATCAAGGCTCAGTTCACTCTGTGCCCTGTTATGTCACAAAATGGGGGCTGTCTGGGACATAGGACACACATTTCAAATCTGGGACTGTCCTGGGCAATCAAAGACACATGATCACCCTGATGGCCCCCTTTGATTTTTTGCTTTTATTTTTATTTTAAGTCCCTTCCCCCATCCTGCTCCCAGTACCTCAAAAGTGCCTAATTTTTTCCATTTGAGGCATTGAGAGCTCTGTTCTTTGATTCTCTCAGTGAGGAAGAGAGACAGAGAACACTGACAGAGGCAATGTATATTTACATTGCATTTGTCATGTGGCTTCACCAGCACAAGTGATCTCTGTAGCAGTGATCACATGTGCAGAGCTACGGAAAGGCTGAAACTGACTGCTCTGGTCTTGGGCAGTCAGTTACAGCCTCCCAGGAATTATTGTATCGCGTCCTGAGTGACTGTGATCATTTTACCTGTGACAATGCCAGGACTGTCACCCATCCTTAAAAGACAGAAATGCATAACTGACCTGGACAATCAGGGACACATGGTCACCCTAATGGCCCCCTTTGAGTTTTGCACTTGTACCTTTGTTCAAGGGATAACATTGCCAATCAGTTCTGAATGTCACGTCCATGGAGGCAGATATGACAGCTGTTTGTAGTTTTTTCAAACTGAATCAGGAAGAATATATGCATCTGTATAATAATTTAAGGGCCAGACGACTGAGTAATGCATTGCAAAGAAATAGGTTGCACAACCCTCTGCTCTTTAAAGGGTCAAGTTTACCATGTGCTGTGGGTGGAATGTATATCCTGTGGTCCTGCTACCCAGCTATCATGGCCACCTCCATGAACATCACATCCAGGACATCACAAGCATAACATTTTTAGTGGCCAATACGATTGTCTGGCCATAATAAGGTTAGTAAATTGACTTTTTATTAGGAGGTCTTAATAATGTGCATATGTGGTTATTCTGGGGGCAAATGCAAATGTCCTAAAGTCCCACAGATTTATAATTGGCTTTTATTATAAACTAGCTTGGAGGCCCGTGTACACAGGCCAAAGTGCCACCCGACGGCCTTGGCTGCTGCCGCGGAGACAGCCGGTGGGCGGTTCGGAGAGCCCCGCTCTGAATCAGCTGTGCCTCTGACTGGAGGCCGGCGCATTTGTCTCCACTGCGCATGACTACTGCGTTCGTCTCCACTGCGCATGTGCAGTTATGCACACAGGGAGCAACACATTCTACCACTTTATGTTACAGGATAGTAATAACAGCACCAACAACAATAATAATACAATATTCTGGAAAGATGACTGTGGAACAGTGTGGGTCTGTCACTGTCTTGCGAGAAAATGTCACTGTCAAACCTTTCACTCCATAGTTACATTAAATCCTTTGTCTTTTTTTCCTCTTGACTTCCAGCAATCATTTCTATGATACTCCATGGAAAAGACTTTGTAGAAAAAATACAGTATTTGCTGTATTGCCCCTATATATGAAATAAACTGTATGAATTTTCTCCTTAAATCAGCGATTTTTAGTTGTGCTTAGAGAAAAAAAATGTGCAGTATGTATGAATATCAGGGTGTGTATCAGCTGGTGTGTGAGTGTTGCAGTATCAGTGTTTGTGTAAGTGTGTGTATCAGTGTGTGTGTATATGAATGTATCAGTATGTGAGTGTGTGTTTGTGTGTGTGCTGAGTATGCTTGTATCAGTGTATGAATTTGTGCTTGTGTGTGTGTGTGCGCTTTATTTACAAAGTAAAAAGGGTATCTCAGGCAGTGCATAGATGGAACAGATCAACAAAAAACAGTTCAGACCTTAACCCCTTAATGATCAGCCGATGCTGCGCATGGCTGGCAGTTAAAGGGACTGTAATGTTTCATAATAAAAGCAGTTCTAATTAATCATCATAGTATTTGTACTTTGGAGAGTGTTATATCAATTCTGTCAGACTTGTAGTTCAAGAGTAATTCAATGACAAAGTATCCCCCTCCCGCCCCTTTTACTGATGTAACACTGTTCAGCCAGAGCAGAAGGGAGGTGCCCAGGTAGACTGCAGAGAGGGACAATCTTCAGTTAAGATAAGGAAAAAACCTGAAAAACTTGTCAAGGGGGGCAGGGCTTTCATTGTTCTCATAGGAAGAAGATTGTCCATTCTGTTATCTATCTGGTCTATGGACTGGATTCCACATCTGAGAAGAGGGGCAGGAGGGGAAACTTTGCTTGTGAATATCTTTCAAACCATAAAGGTTTGAGAGATAAGACTTATATTGTTCTTCATGTTTTTTTAATGCCTACAAAATAAAGTAAAGATAAAACGAAGTATTACTACCCTTTAAGGATCGTGGGGTATTTTTAATTTTTTGCTGCATGGATTCCGGGGACCCCCAAATTCCATGATGTGCCAGGACTGTCACCGGTCCTTAAATGCCAGAACCGGCATAACGGTCCTGGCACATCCAGGGTCGTTAAGGGATTAAACAATCAACTGGTGGTAATGAGAAGAGGAAAGTCACTATCCATGCTTACTGTATGTCTTAAAGAGGACCTGTCCCCTCGATACAAGTCTGTGTGACTGAAACTTCATTATGAACTGACAGACAAAAAGACAAACCTGAGCTTGTCTATGTAAAATAAAATGTGTGCCCTGTATTGTGCATATATAATGTTTCTTAGTACATTTGTGCCCTATAATGTGCATATATAAATATTTCTTAGAAAAATTAGTGAGAATTTAGTATTTAGCCTGTCTGTTTTCACTTTGGGTCTGTACCTGAGGTTTGGGGGACTGGAGAACCCTCTCATGCTCTGCTGCTGTCTATGTATTTATACCTTATATTTACATTAAAATTATATATTCATATGGATATGTTATGGTGAGTTAGCTCTGTGAGTTTTTCTTTCTTGCTTCTTGTCTTCTCTTCTCCTTTGCTCATTCTAGTTGCCTTTTCACTTATCCTACTTAATCACTTATATCACTAATATTATTGCACTATATCTAATTTTCTTTTTCACTCTGGCCCTTTAAGTACTGGGCCTACAGGTCTGTCCTAGTTTGCGTGCACTGTCTGCCTGCAATTATTCACCTCTCAAATGACCTGTGGGAGGTTGATATAAAAAGTTACCTTTATGGAGAGGACTGCTGGATCCACAGTCCTCTCATATTCTCACTTTGTATACCTATAGTGGTTTTTTGCACCAGGTAAGTCCATTATCTATGTTTTTTATCTTGTATGTCTTCTGGTTTTAATTGCACCACACTGGGACCCACAAGCATCTTATATAATAATTCGCTAGAATGTTTGTCAGAAGCCATCTTGCTCAGAAGAGACTGCCCGAATGCACAGAATGCTGGGAGCACAGAATGCTGGGAGTTCTGTGCTGAGAGCATTCTGTGCTTTCAGGCAGTCTCTACAGTGCATGACTGCATCGGTGGCAGGATGCAGAGCAGGACCGGGTTCTTAACCTTTTGAGTGCCAGAGGGGTATGCAACGCGTTGCGTAACCCTCTGGCATTCAAAGGGTTAACATCACCCGGATCTTGGCCCGTGTACACGGGCTTTTAGACTAGTTGCAAATAAAGTATTTAAAGGGTCCCCCTCCAATGTGTTTCCTATAACATCTCTTCAGGGATTTTACATTTAGATAGGGTTTTTTAAGTTGTATTAGAGTAGGACTTGAAAGTGAGATACAGTGGCGTGGTGGAAAGCTTACCCACGTCTTGGCCAATTTGTGAATACTAAATTCTCACTCATTTTTCTAAGAAATATTATATATGCACATTATAGGGCACATATTTACTAAGAAATTATATATGCACATTACAAGGCACACATTTTATTTTACATAGACGAGTGCAGGTTTGTCTTTTTGTCTGTGTGTTTTCACTTTGGGTCTGTGTCTGACATTTGGGGGACTGGAGAACCCTCGCATTCTCTGCTGCTGTCTATGTATTTATACCTTATATTTACATTAAAATTATATATTCATATAGATATGTTATGGTGAGTTGGCGCTATGAGTTGTTCTTTCTTGCTTCATTATGAACTGCCTATGTATCATTTCAGCTGAAAGATACATAAATGTATATTCTAGGACAGTGGTTCTCAAACCATGCCATCCAGGCTTACAAACAGGCCAGGATTTGAGCCTTTCCTTGTTAGACAGCAGGTGAGTTAATCATATTGATTGAACCTCTGATCAACCCAGCTGTGTTCTAGCAGGGAAACTGATAGGTCCTGGCCTGTCAGGCAGCACTGAGGGCAAGGGTTGAGAACCACTAAGTTAGGAGATATTTTTACTTGGTACAGAATGCTTATGTATGCCAATGAAGAGTTTCATGCAGAAAATCTTGCTACATTGTAGTACTAAAAAATGCTACAATTGCTACAAATGTCATACCACCAAGTCACCTGTGTGAATCATTACTAATAGTTTAACTCTTTGAGTGCCAGAGGGGTATGCAACACATTGCTTTGCAATGTGTTGTGTACCCCTCTGGCTCTCAAAGTGTTAAGGACTAGAGAGTTGCGTAATGTGGTGTTTCACTATGTTGTACACCCTGGGGTACTTAAAGGGATAGTAATACTTGCAAATTACTAATCCCCATATTGTAGCTTTGTTAAATAGAAACTTATTGCCCCCATTGTCATCTCTCAGACCCTTATGGTTTGAGAGATGATAGCGCTCAAAGTTCCCCCTCCCCCTTCCCTGACTGAACACTGACTGCAGGGGAAGCTGTCGTACGACAGTCTTATGTGCATCAGGCGGCTCTGCAGCTGAGCCGAGATCACGTTTATAAAAAATAATTATTTCACTGAAATGGTCTTCTATGTGTGCTTGGTTTGCAAGTATTACTATCCCTTTAAAGGGTTAAATTGTGAAGGATCTTGTGTCAAAGTGTTCACTATTATTGAGTCACACTGATTACACTTAAACCCGACCTGTCATCCTAAAATAATTTTAGTTAATTTCCAGGAGGATTAACACTGTCTATATGTTGTGCCCACCATGTTTTTGTAAGATAAATAGCTATTGAAAAATTATGTTTTGATTTTTGGTGGAACAATCTGGCACGTTATGCTAATTAATTTATTTATGGGCCAATACTGTACCCTGTATGAATCTTGGTCTAGAATGGAACAAATCAACATAATGAACAAGGATATAGTATAAAGTACAACATACCTCCCAACATTTCAAGTGGCCAGGGAGGGACGCTTGTGCTTTAGAGGTGTGGCTGGGGGTGTGACTGGTGGTATTACTGAGAATTTTTAGGTTACTTCATGACCTATTGAAATAATGATTTAAAGCAAGACCACAGTACTTTATTGGAACAGATTCATTTATAAACACATTTACTGAAGTTTAAACAAAGATAATGTGAATTTTATTGCTGTACAGCAATGTAATATACTCATATACACACCTCACAGTTTGAGCTCCTAAAAAGAGGGACACCAGGGTAGAAAAGAGGGACAGGGGAATTTGGGTCTCAAAGAGGGGCTGTCCCTCTTAAAGAGAGACACTTGGAAGGTATGGTACAACACTGTCTCACCGACACCATAACATTGAAGTGATAGTAATGTCGCCTTAAAAGTTGCTCCCCGAGTCTTCTGTATATTAAAAGTAACCTATTGTACTATGTATAATACCTTACTTATTCATGGTTCAACAGATATGAAGAGATAAAGATCCTCCCCTTTTCTGGCCACCTCCCACCAAATCTGTAATCGGGTCGTGCGACTCGACGGCTGCAGCGAGGGACAAACTTAAGAAGTTTGTCCCTCGCTTCAGCCGTCCTGACCAGCCTGCATCTTCAGCATGATGTGCAGAAAGGGGCAGGCGGTGGAGCTTTATCTCTTCATAACTGTTGAACCATTTGTGAACCCTGGCAGACCTGTGAGGAAGCAGAACTGCAATATGAAGAGACCTCAGTTATTCCCAGACTAGTCCTGTAAGAAGTGACTGAGCTGTAAGACTCACTGTTCAGTCTCGCTGGGCTGCACACACTGACCCCATAGACATTAGCCAGGGCTTCCGAGCCCCACACCAAGGATCTATGGAGGTTCAGCACACAATCCACAAAGTTTATGGCTGTAGGCTACAAACTTGGACTGATTTCCAGCCTGCTGCCAGACTAAAGGGTCATGTTTTGGACCCCTTGAATAGCTTACGGATGCATTTTTTTATGCTGAACAGAGTAGCCCTGCCAGTTAACAGGGAACTGAATCCTTTGAATGCCTAGAATTCAAGGTTTTAAAAGATGCTTTTAAATGAGAGGGGATTTGGAGAATGATGGTTTGTCCCCTGTGTTTTAATTGATTTGCTCCTGAATTACTCAGTTTCTGCTTAGTACAACAACCTCATTGTCGAGTTATTTACAAACCTGGGAACTGAGCTATTTACATTCCTGGCAAAATGAGCTAAAACTGAGATCTTTGAATATTACCCCTTAAAGTTCCCAAGAACAAAGATTGCAGGTGATATTAATCACATAGAGATATACCCCTATATTCCTGCTTGCTCTGACTCAGGGGTCCTCCAGTCAGTATCCAATGATCCATCAACATGCTACATGTTATAGATGTCACTGTCAGAACACACCAAGGCAAATGTAATCATTGATACCTTTATTGGCTAACTAAGCAGATTTAGGATTAAAGCTTAGACCTCTTAGGTCTCTTTTTCAGACATGTCATACAGATAAATATGAAAACATCTCTTATATATATTTTTTTTTTGTGAAATAATTTTACCCAGAAAAATACATTATCTCTCGTTTTCAAGTAGGTCCTGAACATATTTTATCTACCTCCAGAAGGGTGAAAGGCTGAGATTACCTAGCCAGCACTAGAACTTGCAACCTCACGGTCTGAGCAGACTCTAAAGCTGGGGCCTTAACCAACTGAGCCATCTTTATATTATACACAAGTCCACACTGCATTGTTTAGAATGGAAATTAGATAAGAAAACTCAATCTAGACCCAGATTCTTTGATCAATGGTAAATTGCAGTCTTTCTCTGAGGAGTTAGAGGTAATTACGATCCCAGTGGGACTGTTGGAAAGATTAATCCACAATGTGATAATGTGACAGGAATTCTGTCTCTATTCAAGCCATTATGAATAGCATTAAACTTCAACATTAATTTATCTATCCCTCTGAGTGTGGAAGAGTCCCATCAACTGGATCAGTCCAATGTACAGATCGCGGCACCCCTACGTTGCATTTGGTTTACTCCGATATTGATCCAATGTACGGATCGTGGGACAGAATTTCTTCTGTGACATGTTCCTGCACTACTGTGTGTGTAGGACTGCTCTAGTGCATACCAGAACACAGGCTTCCCTGTCACCAACCCTTTGAGTGCAAGAGGGATACTGAAAGGGTCATTAACCCTTCGAGTACCAGAGGGGTATCCAAGCCATTGAGAAGCATTGGGTTGGATACATCTCTGGCACTCTAAGTTTTAAGGACCAGAAGATTGTGTTCTGGTTCGTTTTTTGCAAACGAATCCTTAAAATGTCCTTATTCCTTATTTTGAATGTTGGTATTTATAAAGTAAATTAGTTACATTTATAAATGTGTTGACCGTAAAGAATAAGAACTGGTCAGACATGGTCTTAAATGTTTGGCGAAATTTCTGTTGTTGAAGTGACATTTCTTTATAAATACTCTGAACCACTTTTTACAAACTTCTTTACTCCATGTTTTCTTTAAAACGTATACTACACGGCATTATGTCCTCCTAAACTGTTGTGAATTAAGCAACTTATCTTCGTTTTCTATGACAACATCAGCACAAAAAAAGAGTAGGCAAGAGGCTGGGTAGAAATTGGTTTGTTTTGTGAGTGGGAAGCCACAAACAAATCAAGTATGTGTGCGTCTGAGAGACTCTTTGTGTGTGTGTCTGTGGGCGTATGCTTGAGGGTGTGTGTCTGTGAGCATATGCTTGAGGCTGTGTGTCTGTGAGTGCACGCTTGAGGCTGTGTGTGTCTGTGTGCATAGGTGTGTGATTCAGACTATATAAAAGATGTTTCATGTGTGTGTGACTGTGTTTTTTTTACTCAGTTTGTGTGTGTATGAGAGAAAGAGACTATGTGAGCGAGTCTGCTTTTCTGACATTGTATGCGAGTCTGCTTGTCTGTGTGTGTGTTTGTGTGTCTGCGTGCATCTATTCATGTGAGTGTGTGTCTGTGCATACATCTATGTATGAGAGAGAGAGACTGTGTGTGTGACAGTATGTCTAAGTTTGCTTATCTGTGAGTGTGTGTGTGACAATGTGTCCTCTGGTGTGTGTGTGTCTGTGTGACTAGGTGTGTGTCTGCTAGATTGTGTAACTGTGCTTGTCAGTGTGTGTGTGTGTGTGTATGTGAGTCTGCTTGTCTGTGTGTGTATCTGTGTGTCTGTGTATGTGTGCATGTGTTTGCATCTGCTTGTCTGTGTGTGCCTCTGCTTGGATAAAAATGAAGCCACTGCTAGCTAGCTTTTATTTAAACTAATAAAGAGATAAACCACCATGAAGAATGATTGACTGAAATCTGATTTGTGAAAAATAAAAACATATTTAAAAAGTTAGTGTGGAATGTGTGTGTGTCTTTGTGTGAGTGGGTTTTTTTTAGGTCAACAAAAAGGACCTAAAATTTTCTTCCCTATTTTCCCTCGTGTGGCAAGATTTTTATTAGTAAGTAAATAATCCATCAATAGAAATTGAGTGTTGGTGTCAGTGTTCCCTCTCTGCAATGGCAGGAGACGCATCCGTGAATGAGTTAAATAAGCCTGTTTCTGCAGAGCTGCATTGTAATGACACATGCAGTCCTGCCTCTTCCAGTGCTGGATTGTTCACACTCACTTCTGGGTAGTTACAATATACCGACTGAAAAGGTTGAGAAATCCTATCCTACAGCATTTGCTGAAAATGGAAGAAAAGTAGCTTAGTAAATTTGCATTAAGCAGTTGTAGAATAAACCTTTTTTGTGCCAGAGGTGTGTTCAGCGCATTGAAGAGAATTACTTTGTGCATTCTTTGACACGCAAATAGTTAAAATGATAGTAGTGTTTCAAAATGTAGCTCCAATTAATTTTCATAATATTTGGGCCATGGAGAGTGTTATTTCACTACTGTTAGAGTTGTAGTTCAAAAGTAATTGAATGATAACGTATCCCCTTCCCTCCCCTTTTATTGATGTAACACTGCTCACCTCAGAGCAGCAAGACTGTCCAGATGGATCACAGAGAGGGACAATCTTCAGGGAGTATAAGGGAAAAACCTGTGAAGGGGGTCAGGGTTTTCATTGTTCTTACTGTAAGAAGATTGTCCCTTGCTGTGAGTTGTCTGGTCTTAAAGGGATAGTAATGTCAGGAAAAAAAATATTAACTATATTTAAAGCTGGTAGAAGCAGATTCTGGTCGCTTGACCAGACGCTGCTCTTTAGCAGCTCCGATATAACGATATCTAAAGATAAGTCCTTAATTGGAATGGTCTACAACATGTGCTTGCAAACCAGGCATACGTTGTAGACCGTTCCGATGAAGTATTTATTTTTAGGTATTGCTATGTCGGCGCTGCTGAAGAGCCGCCGTCTGATCCAGGAACCAGGATCTGCTTCTGACAGCTTTACAGCTCGTGAAGCAGAAAGGGGAGGGAGCGGAGAACTTTATTTTCCTATATCTCTCAAACCATGGGTACGAATAAGTGCAAGTACTCTCTTTTAATTGTATCTACCATATAGTTCAATGGTTCACAACTCCTGTCCTCAGGACCCACTAACAGGCCAGGATTTGATAATTTCCTTGTTAGAGCACAGGTGAGTTAATCAGTGTGAATGAGCCTCTGATCACATGATTTCCTTGTTAGAGAACAGGTAAGTTAATCAATGTGAATGAGCCTCTGATCACATGATTTCCTTGTTAGAGAACAGGTGAGTTAATCAATGTGAATGAGCCTCTGATCACATGATTTCCTTGTTAGAGCACAGGTGAGTTAATCAATGTGAATGAGCCTCTGATCACATGATTTCCTTGTTAGAGAACTGGTGAGTTAATCAATGTGAATGAGCCTCTGATCACATGATTTCCTTGTTAGAGAACAGGTAAGTTAATCAATGTGAATGAGCCTCTGATCACCACACCTGTGCTCTAGCAGAGAAATCCCTAAGTCCTCGTCTGTTAGTGGGTCCTGAGGACAGGAGTTGAGAACCACTAATATAGTTAATACTTTTTCCTGACATTACTATTCCTTTAAGACCATGTTCACATCTGAGGGGAGGTGGCTTACACTAGGTAAAAGGGGCGGGAGGGGGAAACTTTATCATTCAATCATTCTTGTACTAAAACTCTGACAGTACTGAAATAACACTCCCCATGGCCCAAATACTATTGATATTCATTGGAGCTGTTTTTATTTTGAAACAGTACTATCCCTTTAAGAAATCTGTTCCAGAGCCTAGTTTTGGGGCCAAATCAAATGAGTACATTTCCCCTATGGTATTTCCTTCTGTAGTTAACCCCTTGAGTGCCAGAGGGTTTACGCAACACATTGCAGAGCAATGCGTTGCATACCCCTCTGGCACTCAAGGCCGGGGGTTAAACACACATATTGCACATGACCCAGATTCACTGACGTGGTTTTATCAAAGAGAAGAAACAGGGAACATCGTGAAATAACGTTTAACATTAATTTAGCCCCAGATGACAGCTGAAAGCATTCCAGTCGTTTACTGTATTTAATAGTGTTCTGTCTTTGTCCTTCAGATCAGAACGTTTTGTCAGCAATTAACCAGTATATTTTAATTAAAATCATTGTATGAGATTTGCATGTTTTCTGCCATTACTTTGGATATTATAATGCATTGTACCCCTGTGAGACCCAGGGCAGCGTCCAGCACTCTGTGTTGGGTACCCGTCAAACATGACTGCTGCGCTTTGGTAGAAATCAGTAATAACGGTCTTTAGACTATTTTTTTTTTTTTTTGTCCTATGTCCTAGGCAACACTGCCCCCTCGTGGACTATGTATAGATGACACATAAAAAAATTAAAGTAAATAATGAAATAATAGAGTTGTAGGAGTGATTCCTTTAACCCTTTGGGTGCCAGAGAGGCACTGAGTGATAGAGAGGTATCCAACAACTTGGATTAACAGAAGGTTTAACAGCTAATTAAGAATTTATTTGGGACACAGTGGATCCACCTTCAAATACAAAGGAGGCAGTATAATGGATTTTGGAAAACCTTTTGATTTTTCCATTTTAAAAGCAGAGCGATCACTCCTAATAATAACCCCATCTTAGTAAGGCCAGAAAATCCTAATGACCCCTATGGGTTTTGCCCTTCTGATTTGTTCAAGATATAACACCTTCAATCAGTCCCAGATTTCACAACCATGGAGGCAGACATGACAGTTGCTGACACCTCACAAAGTGCATGAGAATACTTAACCCTTTAAAGGGTTAGTAATAGCTTAAAAGTATAAAAAGTAATATTGTAGATAAGAAAAAAGAAATCAATTGGTGCAAATCCTATCTTTCCAACCATAGAACGTTTTAAAGTTCTCCTCTCCCTCCCCTTTTCCTGACGTCAGTGTCTAGCTGACAGCAGGAGATCCTGGTCCGGGGACCGTCAGGCAGCTCTGCAGCACAGCCGAGATACCGAAATCTAAAGAAATATTTCATTGGAACGGTCTACAAAGTGTGCTTGCAAACCAGCAACACTTTGTAGACCATTCCATTGTAGTAGTTCTTTTTAGATTTCGGTATCTCGGCTCTGCTGAAGAGCCGTCTCGAGTTGGCCGACTAGCATCTCCTGCTGTCGGCTTTACAGCTGACAGCAAGGAGGGGGGAACTTAAAAATGTTCTATCTCTCAAACTATAAAGGTTTGAAGGATAGGACTTGCACCGATTTTTCTCTTTTTCTTATCTACAATACTACTTGTTATTATTTTAAGCGACCTACTATCCCTTTAAGTACCAAAGGGGTGTTCAACACATTGTGAAGTAATGTGATGAACACACAGTCCATCCAGGACAGGTTGAAGATGTCATCTCTTGAGCAAAGTCTAAAAAGCATAATTCATAAGCGCAATTAGGATTTTCAGCAGTAGTACTAGATTATTAGGACGTTTTAGTGCTCCTTTCTGAGTTGATTTTTAGAAAATTGTGGGCCGGGGGGGATTTTATGTGATATACCAATACTGTTGTAAGATCAGAGGCGAAAATCAGTCCACCAACTGAGGCTTGAGAGTAAGGATTGGGCTTGGAAATGTTGGAGGTCACTGGTGTATCCTTGCTGTGCCCAGAGCCATGGGTAAAGGTGATGGCTGCAAAGCCAGATGGCAGGATGAATACCCCAGTGTACCGAGTGGTGGTGGAAGTGATCTTCCAGAGAAATAGAAGAATTTGGGCAGTAGTGAATGCTTTCTTCAACTTCTGAAATGTTCGCAGAGCAGCTGGAGTCCAGACTTTAAGATCAGACCCATTGTGGGTAAGGGCTGCAAGAGGAGCTATGAGTTTTGCTAAATTCTGAATGAACTATAATAGTGGGAATATCCCAGGAAACACTGGACAGACCAGAGGGTAGTAGGGTGGGCCAAAAGGTCACAGCAGAAACTGTAGCTGGTCCATGCGAAGTCTAGTAGAGGAGACAATTTAACCCAGAAAGGGCAACTGATGTTTGTGGAACTCAAATTTCTCAACTTTAACATAAAATTTATTTTCTTGAATAGGACTCTTAACCCCTTAAATTCTAAAGAGGTCTCTAATGCATTAAAGCCACATTTATCTCAGTGGGAATGTTCATTTCCCTCCTATGGGGCAGTTAGTTTTCCCTAGATTTGCACCTCTTTGGTAACATGAATAACTCCCTCTATGCTCTGTATTCTAATTCAGATTGTGGAAAAATATATTTCCATCACACATACCAATGACAAGTTACCTAAATGCAGCCTTGAAAATTCCAGAATGTGAGCATCAGGGGTGACCTGACTAATCACTCCTCAGTCATGGTTTAGTGAAACCAGCATCAGCCACATTCACTCCTCAGTCATGGTTTAGTAAAACCAGCATCGGCCACTTTCACTCCTCAGTCATGGTTTAATAAAACCAGAACCTGGCCACATTCACTCCTCAGTCGTGGTTTAATAAAACTAGAACCTGGCCACATTCACTCCTCAGTCGTGGTTTAATAAAACCTGCATCTGGCAACTTTCACTCCTCCGTCATGGTTTAATAAAACCAAAACCCGTCCACATTCACTCCTCAGTCATGGTTTAATAAAACCAGAACCTGGCCACATTCACTCCTCAGTCGTGGTTTAATAAAACCTGCATCTGGCCACTTTCACTCCTCCGTCATGGTTTAATAAAACCAAAACCCGTCCACATTCACTCCTCAGTCATGGTTTAATAAAACCAGAACCTGGCCACATTCACTCCTCAGTCGTGGTTTAATAAAACCTGCATCTGGCCACTTTCACTCCTCCGTCATGGTTTAATAAAACCAAAACCCGTCCACATTCACTCCTCAGTCACGGTTTAATAAAACCAGAACCTGGCCACATTCACTCTTCAGTCATGGTTTAGTAAAACCGGCATCTGGCCACATTCGCTCCTCAGTCATGGTTTAGTAAAACCAGCATCTGGCCACATTCGCTCCTCAGTCATGGTTTAGTAAAACCAGCATCTGGCCACATTCGCTCCTCAGTCATGGTTTAGTAAAACCAGCATCTGGCCACATTCGCTCCTCAGTCATGGTTTAGTAAAACCAGCATCTGGCCACATTTTCTTCAATGAAACAGGATCCACTACAAAGAGACTTAGTGATAAATGTTCAAAATGTTGGGGAGGAATGTTAAAAAGAAAAGTGGAGGAATTCTGGGTTAAACAAATTCTACCATAGGGGAAATATAAATATTCCAGAAATTCCCATTGATTAAATGTGGATTTTAACCCCTTGTAAGCCAGAAAGGTAAGGGTTTAAAATCACCATTTATATCAAAGGGAATATTTTGTTTTCTCCTATATTCCATTTGTTTCCCCCAGAATTCCCAAATTTTTATTGTGAACTTAGGGCCCAAAATGCTATATGTACATTATTATCATTACTCCATGTGGCCCTTATAACTAACATATTATTATGGTAATTGTTTTAATCTTTGTATTATACTGCAGGCCTGTACAATGCTAAAATCAGTATTGGAGTACATTCAGTGGAATTTTATTTTGCACAAGAAAGATGGAACTTGTTCAAAATGTTAACTGAAAACTATGCACAGCAATATAATCCATTGGGAAACAATTACAAGAGGAAAAATTAAGACTGATGTGGCTTAACAAAGAAGTTTGCAGAGGAATAAGAAGCAGGCTTTTACATTTTTTAGTCACAGGGATCAGATGTATCATTTAAAAATGTAGAATACAACATAATGTTTGAACAAGCAGTTAGACTTGAATATGTCAATACTGCAAAAAAGAACAAGAAAAATACAAAACATTTCTACAAGTAATAAACTATAAACAAGAATGAACCCTCTGAGTGCCAGAAAGGTATCCAATGTATTGCAATGTAATGCATTGGATACCTTTCTGGCACTTAAAGTGTTAAAGTGGATACTGGCCCCTTAAAACTAAAACAGGTGAATTAATTAGCAAGGATACAGAAATGGCCAACGCAGTAAATTAATTATATTCATTCATCATGTACATGGATTACTGAGGACAAAGTCTAAAATAGACTGGAAAAGATTATGGTGAATAAAGCACCGGGGCCTGATGGCATAAATCCAAGGTTATTTAAGGATCTTAGTTCAGTAACAGCAAGACCAATATAATTAATATTTATTGATTCACTATCATCAGGCTGTCACGGTACCCAAGAATAAACCAAGAGTCAGACGGTATAGTTAAAATCACCTTTATTAGAATAATATGTACAGTAAGGAGTAGAGGGTAACTGGAGAGTCTAGATACTCTATCAGGAATAGGAGGCTGCCTCGAAGTAAACCACACTGCAAGATACTAGGCCGAAGCCAATGGTAGTCTCAATAGCGCCAGGAAGACTCAGAAAAGTACACTAAGGAACTCCCCTAAAGGATGGCAACAAGGGAGACTGACTCACGCCTGCAGTCAGTAAAGCTGGTAGTCCACCAGAGCCACCGGTCTGTACCAGATTGGATGTCTGCTAGGTGAGGGTGCAACACAGCAAGGATAGTCAGACAGAGCTACAGGTCAGCACCAGATTGGATAGTCAGACAAGCCAGGGTCATACATGGAGTGGGTAGTCAGCCAGAGCCACAGGTCTGCACCAGATTGGATGTCCACTAGTCAGGAGGCAATGCAGAGAGGATAGGTGGACAGAGCCAAAGGTCAGCAGCAGATTGGATAGTCAGACAAGCTAGGGTCATACACGGAGCGGGTAATCAGCCAGAGCCACAGGTCTGCACCAGATTGGATGTCCAATAGGTCAGGGAGTGCACAGAGAGGATAATCAGACAGTGCCACAAATCAGCACCAGACTGGATAGTCAGACAAGTTGGGGTCATACACAGAGATCAGGATACAACGACTGAGAACTGTACTGGACAAAAACGTAAGGGTAACTGAGAAAGTATCCAGTTCCCTTTTAAAGCCAGCCAGGAAGAAGATGGGTGGAGACTACAGGACCCACATGCATAAAGCTGAGGCCTGCGTCAGTGATGCAGCGTAGAAGAGACGCGTCACATAATGCCTTCAAACTTGAGTACAACAGAGCAGCTGCATCGATCCAGACGTGGCCATGGACGACTGCTGGGGACACCCGGCGCAACCAGGCCAGAAGCCAGGCGTGATATGTGAGGTGATGCAGGAGCGTCATTCCAGGCTCCCAGCGTCGTCCGATCCAGCGGTGCTTGTACTAAGGTACCCACTGTGACACGGGCATAGTGTCCTGTGATTGGAGGAAAGCGGATTTAGTACCATTGTTCAAAAAGGGGTCAGATTTGTACTAGGGAATTATACACTTGTAAATTTGATTTCCATAGTGGGGAAGATATTTGAAAGATTAATAACCAAAAGTATTCAAAACCGTGTGATGACCAACAACGTTAGTAGGAGTCTGAAGAATAGATCATGTCAGACTAATGTACTTGCATTCTACAAAAGGGTAAGTAGTAATCGGAAAAAGGGAATTGATGTTGATGTAGTATACTTGGATTTTGCAAAAGCCTTTGATACAGTGCCTCACAACAGGTAACTGCATAAATTAAAAGGCTTTGGCTTGTGAGGAAATATATGTGCATAGATAGAGAACTGCTTAAACAATACAATTCAGAGTTGTTGTTGTTGTTGTAAATGTAACTTTTTCAAGTTGGTCTAAAGTTGTGGAGTGCTTTAAGATTCAGTCCTGTGACCAATGCTTTTCAATTTGTTAATTAAATTAAAGGAAGTGGGGAGGTGGAGTATTTGAGGAGGGGGATGGACATGACAGATAGGGCAGAGGGGAGGTGAAGGATGCAAAGAGGGGAACAGGCATGACACACAGGGGTCCAGGGAGGTTGAGGGTGCAAGGAGAAGAATGGGCATGACACACACACACACACACACAGGGGAGTAGGGAGAGTGCAAGGAGGGGAATGGGCATGACACATAGGGGTCTGGGGAAGTGGAGAGTGCAAGGAGGGAAACGGCATGATAAACAGGGGAATGGTGAGTAGTAGGGTGACAGAAGGTCCAAGGGTATTACACACAGAGAAGCAGGGAGGGCATGAGAGGGGGGATGGGCATGAAATATGGGAGGTGGAGAGTGGTAGGAAGGCAAAAAGCACAACACACATGGATAGAAAAGCAAGAGCGTATAGGACAAAGTGGAGCATGGAGGTTTAGGGAATTGGTAAGACACAGAGAGGGGGATGATCTTTTTGTGATTAGAGCAGGGAGACTTTGCTCATCATGAACTTACTAAGCCAGAATTCCTACAGTGAAGGTAACAGCTTTTTATGTAGTTTAGTTATAAGTATGTAAACTTTGTGTAAAATCAGCCTATGACATTCGCGGAATAACTTCCCCTTATATGATAAAACTTCATTTCTCTAGCAACGTTTAACATCTGCTGTCTGTCTAATCACTCTTAAGAGCTCCTTTGAGTTCTTAAGGTTAATGAAATGAGAAATGAAACTAGAAATTATCTTCCAATAGTTATCAACTTGTATGGATTCTAGTGCAATATTGCTGCAAAAACAGCACTAGTTTTATCAAATTGCTAAATCCTGTTAACAGTCTATTAGTTTTATAATGTATAGTCTTCAGAAGCATTGTCCTTTCAACCCAATAGTGCTAGAGCCAGTCACTGGCAAAAAAATTCACCCCAAGACCCACATGTGTCCTCCAAACCTATTATGATTAAAAACATTATGATTAAAAAATCTAAATAAGGGATTAAAAAAGTACATTAACCCCTTGGAAGCTAGAGAGGTCCCCAACCAATGCATTGGAGTCCTCTCTAGCACCCAAGGAATTAAGATGGAACAGGGTAAGCGTAAAGGTAGGTATCTTTTAAACCAAGAGGATTCTATTTGGGGTGAAAATATATGTGTGTGTGTACGTGTGTCCATCCTCTTCCTGTTGTAACAAAGAACAGAATGGGGACAACAGGAGTAGCCCCTTGAAGCTGCATGAGGACCAAGGTCCACCAGTTGCTCTCTCCAAGTGTTTCTGGTCTGCCTCCTCTGTGTCTTCCTAATCAAATTACAATTCTTCACTTCCCTATCCAGAACCCCACGTTCCCCTACCTGAGAAGTTTGTAGCTGACATATTATAATTCTGCACATTTCAGAATGCCTTCAAACTTCTGTTCTTCTGGAAGCCTTTCACATATTATTCAGAAGAGGTCAAGGTCTGAACTGTGATCATGCTCCTTTCTGGGGAACCAGCTTCATGGTGGGTCCACCGCCTTTTGCAGACTTCATACTCTTTCTTCCTTCTTTGAAGCCATTGCTTCCCTGTATAATGAACGCTATCGAACATCTTCAACTGAGGCATCTATGCATGCCCCGTAACTGGGTAATCAACCAGAGGAAAAATATGCAATGTATTGGTCAGTGCTCAAAAAGTAAAGAGGAGAAAAGAATAAAAGCATCTGAGTGTAATATATTTATTGAAAAGATAAGTCAAGATAAAAAATGCACTCAACTTGGTATAAAAGCATCTCAGGTTCCCATCCCCCAGAAATAGTCACAAACTGTGTCCTTCTTTCTCTGCTGCCTATGGACATCCCGACCATGTGGACACCTTCCTAGCATCTTCCAGTGATGGTACGATGAAGACGATAGTAGGATGTCTCTTAGGCCACTCCAGCTGCAAGTTAGCTAGAAGGGGGTAGCCTTATGGGGTTGTGGGGAGGGACCAGATCCCAGTGAGTGCAGGGACAGTACACTAGCCCTTTTGTGGGCCACATCTCACTTCCTCAGGGGTAAAGCAATGGTCAGTAAAGGACCATTACTTCTATTTATACTTGTGTACCTTGATGTTACATTCTTAAAACAACATAATTACAAGTTACCAATTTGGGTGATACCTGGTCAAACCTAATAACAATGTATATGCCTCTTGAGTACGTAACACCATACTTCTCCCGTTCCTTAACTAAGTGAATAAGATATCCCATGTTGTATACAAGACAATCAAATAATACCCTAAAATGGTACCATAAACTAATTATAAAACAATATACAACAGAGAATAATAAATATTCCTCAATAATCAAGGAGAGGAATAATCCCAAACAATAATTATAAAATAGAAGAAAGTGTGTCTATCAATAATATAAATAAATAATGATGATAAACACTTACACATATACCCATAGCATATAAGGTAAAATATGATAATAATATTAAAAAATTCCACATATCTAGGAATGAGAAAATAATGTTTGTGTGGTGGGCTCATGCCAACCAATAGGGTCTCCTCCAGCATTCAGACATACACACCTACAATATACCAAAAAGTGCTACTGTGAATAAGTGCAAGCACCATTAATATTTAAAATATGTTATAATAGAACAAGTAAGGCATAGTAATGATAAAAGAATTTAAGACCAAAAATATCTCAAACTCAACTATCACTGTCCTATAGAAAAGCCATGTGGGGGATAGTTTTAGTTAATGTATCCAGTAGGTTTCATGTCTCCTAAGGGACAGTAAACGGTTACCACCCCTATTGGGTTCCTTCACTAGCTCTATGGCTTGTACTTCCAAATTCTCAATATTTTGATCGTGTGTCTAGAAAGTGTAATGGGACATTATGTGTTGTCATGCCAACCCTAATATTATACAAATGTTCACTGATTCTGGTTTTAAGTTTCCTTTTAGTACAGCCTACATACTGAAGGCCACAAACGCAGGTAATGAGGTAAACAACAAAGGTACTATTGCAATTAATGCAGTCTCTAATTTAATATACCTTTCCAGTGGAATTGGTCTTGAAGGTATTGTTGTCTTCTACAGCCATATAAGTAAACGTTGTATAATCTCTCCTAGAGCATCCAAAATTCCCAGGCCTTCCTGATACCGTTAATGGGGATTGAAACTTTTTGGATATCGCATATTTGATACTCTTGTTCGTTTTAAAAATTCTATTCGGTCTATCACCTAACTCTTTGCATAGAATGGGATCCTGCATTAAAATCGGACAATGTTTATTCAAAATCATCTTATCATAAGCTTTTTCCTTGAAAGTTGTCACAAAAGCAGGGGGTCTTCTACCTAATTGGCTTATCTCTATATTGTAATACATTTTTATCCAAACTTTTACTTGTCAGAGACGCTTCATCTACAATATCAGAATTCTAGCCTTTGTCAAGGAATTCATTATGCAAAACTTCAGCTTCTGTATTGAAGTCAGTTTCCAAAGAACAATTTCTTCTAATTCTTTGCATTTGGCTATAAGGGTGTCACTGTTTTTGATGAACACTCAGACAGACCGGTAAGGTAAAAATTACTTTATTGAGTAAAGTGCATACAAGGAATAAGGCCGCAGACCCACAATACGAAACAACAATAAATATAACAAGTCAATGAGGCAATGACTGGAATCCGAATGACTGAGATAGGATGCAGAGAACTGGAGGTACCTATGGCAGGCAACCTTCCCTTAGGTGACTAGGTTAAATCAGGCTACTCGACCCGGGACTGACAGCAGGACTGAAGATGACAGGAAGTCCTGGACATGCTAATTGACACGAGATCCAAACGCCTGGGTGGCACAGAACCCAAATAGGCAGCGAGGTAACACTGACCAAGGGACAGGGGTCCCAGGGTGACCGAGGCCACCACTTACAGATGGTAAACCGTAGAATGCTAGGGGTGGATCGAAGGCAGACAACTGGAAGGTCACAAGTGTCCCCTCACACGACAGTGTGACCAAACGTAATTGCTGGCTCTAGGCCCAAAGGCCACTGTGACAAGGAATGAAGCTCAGTGTCTCCACACACTACCGAGTGTGTTGTAACGCAAGTGCTGACCCTACCCCAGGCACTGCAACAGCGAAGGGGCACAGGTTACGCCTAGACAGTCTAGGCACTGAATGAGTTAACTGGAGACACCCAGAGATATACAGGAACTCCCACAGGGAGTGAGCCCAGCAATAGTGCAGAGGAAGACACAGATTAATCTGAGTAACTCAGTCAGCACTTGATAGCACTGTACCGGTACTTCGCGTGTGCACACCGCCACAGGTGGTTAGAGTAAGTGGCTATAGCATGAATTCCAAGCCTATGGTCGACAAGATAAGAATAGCGCCACGCAGCGCACCACAACTAGGCAACTGGAATACGCCGCTTGTAATGCTGGTCTGACTAGGACAGCGGAGGAATACAGCCATGCACGGATGTCAACGGAACGAATGTTCAGCCAGGAATGATTACAAGCGTAAAGGAAGCACAGACTGGTCAGGAGCAACGGGACAGGCTCAATAACCAGACAGGTCAGCAACGGAGTGGGTTCTCAGCCAGATCAGTCCAGCAACGGAGTGGGTTCTCAGCCAGATCAGTCCAGCAACGGAGTGGGTTCTCAGCCAGATCAGTCCAGCAACGGAGTGGGTTCTCAGCCAGATCAGTCCAGCAACGGAGTGGGTTCTCAGCCAGATCAGTCCAGCAACGGAATGGGTTCTCAGTCAGATCAGTCCAGCAACGGAATAGGTTCTCAGCCAGATCAGTCGGTAATGGAGCGGGTTCTCAGCCAGATCAGTTCAGCAACGGAGCGGGTTCTCAGCCAGATCAGTTCAGCAACGGAGCGGGGTTCTCAGCCAGATCAGTCGGTAATGGAGCGGATTCTCAGCCAGATCAGTTCAGCAACGAAGCGGGGTTCTCAGCCGGATCAGTCGGTAACGGAGCAGTAACACAGGAAGCACAGGAACGTCATCAGGCAGGTTGGGTCATACACGATAACAGCAACTCATTAACAAACATCAGGAACAGATACAACATGAAAGGAAGCCTTGGTATAGACATGACAGGGTATATAAATGCAAGTCCTGGGTGGAGCAAGGATATCAGGCCAATAAGAGGACAGTATTGAAATTAGGCAAAATAACAATGTCGCCGTCAGACCAGGAACACAGGCACCGTGATAGTGGGATATTGTTAATCCACTTTCTGAAGTATCCACTGTTTGCATACAGGTTTCTATTAATCCCCATTAACTTACAGTGGTTTTTGGTTATGATCCTGTTATCAGCTTTGAGGATTAAATCTAAAAATTAAATTGAGGTCCTATTAAACTGGCCTGTAAACTGCAAACCCATATTATTGATTTATTCAAATAAGCTGTCAAAAGTATCCTTAACCCTATTCCAGACCAGTATGAGGTCATCTATATATCTAATATAAAATATAATATTATCCTTTAAAAGGGTTGTTATTCCATAAAAATAGTTTCCCCAAACCTCACATATAGGTTGGCCACCGAAGGTGCAAATCAGGATCTCATTGCAACCTCTGAACTTTGATGGTAAAACTGCCCTTGAAACAAAAAAAATTATCATTAAAAATAAACACACATTTAAGAATAAACTCTTGCTGTTTCAGTAGAAGCAGTTCCGATCTGGATAAAAAGTGTTCAATAGCTTTAGTTCCCTCTCCATTCGGTATGTTAGTATAAAGGGCTTGTCACATGTAACCCAAGCATGTGTATACCTGCAATATACGATCCATAATATAACAAAAAGTGCTACTGTGAATATGTGCAAACAGCATTATATTTAAAATATGTTCTAATAGAACAAGTGCATAGTAATGATAAAAGAAAAACCCAAGTATCTTAGACCCGATATATCTCAAACTCAACTATTGCTGTCCTATAGAAAAAAAGTGGGGATATGGTTTTTAGTTAGTGTATCCAATAGGTTTCACGTTTCCTAAGAGATGCTAAATGGTTACCAACCCTATTAGGTTCCTTCACTAGCTCTATGGCTTGTACTACCAACCCTTCAGTAGGGAAGACCCTGTTTTCTTCCCTTATCATTACAGTTGGGATCCCACTATGGGTTATCATTGACTCTGGGGCAACAAGTAACATTTTGGATTAGCAGCTTGCAAAGGCTCTTCAATGTCTCCTGGTGCCCAAGATTTTACCTTTGCATATCCTGATTTTGGGTCTGATCTCCCATGAAACTTAATGTGAAAGTGATGATTAATAAACAATGTGAATGGTTGTCTTTTGACATGATGTTGTCTCCTTTATTCCTTGGGTCTTGAGTCTACCTCGGTGGCGTAGACACAACCCTAATATTAATTAGACACCAGGCCAAATCACTTTTCCCTATGCCATCAAAATGAATACTATTTGACAAGTAAATTCAAACTTCGGTCCTACTTGGCATCTGTTTGCATCAAAGATAACTTAGGTACTGAAGGCTTATAAGAATTTCCTTGCCATCTTTTGTCCCTCACTGCAGCTGTCCTGATCAGACTATCTTCTGTGTGGAATGGCCAGAAGGGGCAGGCAGGTGATCGCTTCATAACTTTTGAACTACACAAATGTAAGGTCTTAGAAATAGAGCAATCGGTTAATTTTGATATACAGAAGACTCCGCGAGACATTTAAAGAGAAATTACTATCCCTTTAATGATTGCCCAATTAAGTAATTGCTAGGAGCCAAGATTCCATTTGTCTGGATTTTTATTTTTGACCCAACCAGAGTTAAATGCCTGAGGGAATAAATTCTGGAATAATCTGACTAAAATAGTTCAATCAACTTTCTATATCCCACGATGGGGCAGGAATATTGTTTTTTGAAAATAATGGTGGGTTTCTTAGACCCAACATGGACTACAGGGAATGTAAAGTTTCTTTTTTTAAGAAAACCTATATATTGTAGAACTTTTCCTGCTGAGTGAAACAAGAGTACTCCCACTGCTGTTTTAATCACTCAGTTTGTCAGAGTAAATTACAGTATGATTACTTCCTGAAAGTCCAAACTGACAGCATGACTTGGGAGATTCTATCACATTCTATGGAGAACTGTCCCAGAAAATGTAACAAAATAACTAATAGGAATTTGATCACTAGAGGGCAATGTTAATGCAAAAAAAATGAGTTCAAACTGTAATACCTCTGAACATATGTATCTCACAGCAGTGGAACTACTCTTGTTTTACTAAATGGGAAAGACCCTACAATATATTTTTTCATAACCATGGTTTACTGCTCTTTTAACAAAATACCCATGAAGAACTGGTATCCTCTTCCCCTGATTCCCAAACATTTTGATAATTTACGTTCTGTAACTATTTTGACTGCATCAGGTCACTGTGTGACTTATACTCTTGTAAGGTTATCAAAAGGTGATTAATGGAAGATACTCTATAGGCATTTTCTGTATTTATCAATGCCATTCAGCACTTTGTAACAACATTCTGTGTGATGTAAGGAATCATTTTGTCGTTGTATATCTAGATGACATCCTGATCTTTCCCACATCTCTGGTGAAACATCACCCCATTAAGATATGGGTCCTCTCTTGCTTACAGACACACAGACTTTATGCTAAACCTAAAAATGTTTTCAAAATGTTCCCAACTCAATTTTTGAATTTCTCTGCAGAAGGAAGCAAGTTGGACCATCTGAAAATCTCAGCAATGACAGTCTTTCCTGTCCCCACATAATATAAAATTATCAAACTTTTCCATGGGTTTGCAAATTTCTACAGAGTTTCACTTTAAATTCTCAAGAGTGGTGGTACCTCTTACTTATCTGATTAGTCCCAAGGTTTGCTTCTGGTCTACTTCCATTCAAAAAGCTTTTCAAGGGCCTAAAATATGCTTTTCTGAGGCTTCAGTATTCAAGCACACTAATGCATCCTTGAAATAAGTTTTTGAAGTTGATGCTGCAGTTGGAGATATGATTTCACAGTGAAGTGGTCTGAAAAACATGTTGCATCCTGTTGCCTTTTTCTCCAACAAACTATTATCCTCAGAGAAAAATTATGATGTTAGAGATAGATATCTCTTGGCTAACAGAGTAGCACCTGATGAGTGGCAACAGCTGCTTGAAGGAGCCAATTATCCTTTCATCATCTTTACAGACCACTAAAATCTGGAATACCTTCGTACTTACAGCTAAGTGATTGCATCCTTGTCAAGCCAGGTGGGCTCTGTTCTTCTCCCGGTTCTGGTTTCATATGACTTATTGGACAGTGCTCTCAATATGAAGTCAAATGATCTCACACACTCCAGATTCCTAATGAATGTCCCCCGCCCCAAGAAGACACTATCTTGACTCCTAGTAATTTTCTCATCACCATTTCAAACATCTACTAGCAGATAAAATCAAGACCTGTGTCAAACCCAAATTAGCCCAGGAAAACCTCTTGGCTAAGGATGATCTGCTATTCCTTAACAACTGTGTTTTTGTCCTTAATCTTGTCCATTGGTCTCCTTTGGCTGGTCATCCAGGCATTTATCAGACCACGGCTCTGGTTCCCCATCGCTTCTGGTGACCCTTGATGAATTCTTATATAGATAATTATGTTATCACCTGCATGATCTGTGATCTGATAGACTTCATCACCTGAGCATCCTTAAATGACCTTGTCAACAGAGTAACAAAGATGGGTAACTTCATTCTATTTAAGAAACTCCCTTCTCTGTTCCCAAAAGTTTGCCTCTGCATGGAATTCCGGATGAAGTGGTTTCAGACACAGGATCTCAATTCACTTCAATGTTTTGGAGATCCTTTGATTGATTTAGTTCCTCTAGCAGAGTTCTCTTATAACATTCATCCACCAATTTTTCTCCATTCAACGCTAATTACAGATTTAATCCTAAATCATATTATGGTACCTTTCCCATTTCACAATCTATATATAAGTGCTTTGCAGATCTTAATTGAAGCATTCCAAGGCCCTATCAAGCTGGGTCTCTACCCAGAACCTGAATTTCCAAGAAGCAAGCTGCAAGCTTAATTGGCTCCTACAAGAGTCTGTGGTACAGTAATCCTGATACATTAATTTCTGTTGGATCCTCCTCACCAGCTTCAATTACATACAGTTTTTCATGTTTCCCTGTATAAGCTGGTTACTCCTAACCTTATTTCTGACAAGGTCCTATTTCTCTGCCTCCATTGGTAGGTGATGTTCATGAAGAATAGACAACATCCTTAATTCCCAGCTCCCTAGGGATTAATTGTGATACACGGTTCAGTAGAATACTATGGACCTAAGGACTGATCATGGAAACCTGCCTCTTTTCTTCGGACCTTTCACCAAGACCATTCTGATCATCTTGGTTCCAGAGTCTGCCCTTGGGGAGGGGAGAACATGTCATAATTTACTGGGCTACCAGTAACTCTAGCCTCAGAGCAGGGACTTCTACCTTTGGGCTCTAGGCTTGGCATCCTGCCATTGGGATCCAGTTCTCCCATGGAGTTCATGACAACTGCAGACCTCAACTCACTTCTCAGATAGAATGCAATAGAATAACTTTCTGAATTCCATGTGTTCTTCTTGGACATCAGGGGCCACTGTTAATGTAAAAAAAAAAAAAAAAAACAGTATAAACCGTTATGTCTGGTATGACACATTTCCCAGCAGTGGGAGTAACTGTGTTTTACTCAGAAGGAAATCATTGTAACACAATAAGATTTGATGAGGCAAAAACAAAACTTCAACCATCAAGTTTAGCCTTTCCCATATCACCCTTGTTGAACTAGAGGAAACATTTTTCTATCCATGCATATGTACAACCTCCCAATCTAAAGCCTTATAAAGGGATGGTAATACTTTAATAGTGTAGCTATTAACTATAGAAGCTACTTCCCATTTCTCAAAACTTTATAGTTTTTGTGCTCGTAGCTGTAACGGACCATAGGCCGTTACTGGAGAAAGTTGTAGGAACCCTCTTGTACACGGACTTACTTGGCCACCGGGCACCCTATGGAAGGGTCACTGCAGGCATGGGAACCTGCCCTGTCGAACTTTGTCGAATCTTTGTTTGTGCAGTGACTTACTTGGCCACCGGGCACCCTAAGGAAGGGCTGATTTAAGTAAGAGAATCGAAGCCAGTCGACTAAAAGGGACTGTTCGACTGGTATTTGAATATGAATGATTCATTTGGACTCCCTGGTCTACTAGGAGGGGATGGGGGACTAATGTGTGCGATTCGGACCCTTAGGAGTGGGCCGCCATTGTAGAGGCTACCGGAGTGCACAGACGCTCAGTTACATTGAAGGGTTTGGGTAGGCGGCCTGGAGATTGGCCGGAGGGGCAAGTGACGTCACCAGCGGTCACTCGCGAGATGGGACTGAGCCAACGCCTGAAGGCTTAGCCTCCATTGGTCAAACCAAGTGACCAGTCGGGTTTGAAGGGTTTTAGTAGCCCAAAAGGTCATTGGTTAAAAGTCAAGCCAAATTATGTTAAGTGTGCTTTCGTCACTGTTCTATTGTTGTATTGCTGGAATTGTGTATAAAAAGGGAGAGTTTTGGAAATAAAGGTGTGTTACTGCGTGGAACTCCGGAGTGTGCGTCTCATTCTTTTGATGGTCTAACGAGTCCACTTTGACTCCCATCCTAGGCGAGCCACGGGAAGCTGAATTCACTATTTACCCATGGGTATCCAGCGATGTTTGACAGCTCCGGTGCTCCTGCTGTGAACTGAAGACCCGGGACCTTCGATTGGTTCGCATTCGACGTTCCTCCAGCGCCCCTGCAGGTTCGAACAGAGCTCCGGTGAGGTTTCCCTGGTCCGAGGCACGCTGACTGACCGGATTCAAGAGTGAGGAGATCGGCACATCGGAGGCAGACACCCCGGCGTCCTTAACCTCCGTTACAGTAGCATTTAATGTTTCCCCCCTCCTTCCCCTTTCTCATACATGAGCTCTCTAGCTGACAGAGGCAGATCCTGGTCCCAGGACCAGCAGAGGCTCTTCAGCAGAGCTGAAATTGCGACATTTATGAAGAAAAACTTAATTGGAGTGGTCTACAAAGTGTGCCTGCAAACCAGGCACCCTTTGTAGACTGTTCCAGTGAAGTATTTCTTCATAAATGTTGTGACTTCGGCTCTGCTGAAGAGCCTCTGCTGGTCCTGGGACCAGGATCTGCCTCTGTCAGCTAGACGCTGATGTATGAGAGGGGGAGGGAACTTTAAATGCTACGAATGCAAAAACGATAAAGTTTTGAGAAATAGGTAGTGGCTTATTCTACTTCTATAGTTAATGGCTACAATATTAGACATTTTAAATCAAAGTATTACTATCCCTTTAATGTATGCACTAAAATATTGAGACAGCATTAAAGGCTTTTGCAATATTCAAGTATACTACATTAATAGAAATACACGTTTCCACATTACCACTTACCCGTCTGTAGAATGCAAGTAATTTAGTTTGATATGATCTATTCTTCATAAAACCACACTGACTCTAAACCCTTTGAGTGCCAGATTAGCAATGCATTGCTTTTCAATGCGTACCCCTCTGGTATACAAAGGGTTAATAATAATGTTGGTTTTGTCATATAGTGCTGCATGCTATCTGTTAGTAATCCATGTTATACCTTACCCACTACAGAAGTCAGTCTCACTGGTCTGTAATTTCCTGGTTTAGATCTTGCCCCTATCTGAATGTTGGTACTACATCTGCTTTCCTCCAATAACATTTATATAAAAATAACTTTACTTGTCCTTTTAAGAAATGCAGTAACCAAATATATTTTATATTTAGACCTTTTCCCAAAATATCTTATAAATAATCAGTAAATGACTACTACCACCTTAAAAATTAACTCTAAATTTCCATAATCTGGGCAGAAAAAATCCTAATGGCCATTATAAATCAATTTTGGTTTAATTGCCTCTGAATATTATGTCTATGAGGAGGACATGGGTCTTCAGTGCAGGACTCCAGGACCCCATGCTCCTATCACTGGAGTGTTTTCAGTAAGGATGGAAGACTTGAGTAGGAGGAGTTTAGGTCCTTGGACTCCTGCAATAAAGAATGATGTCTGCATTCTTGGACGTGATATTCAGTATTAATTAAATATCTGGTTTTGGCAAACCAAGCTACACAGAGTCAATTCTAAGTAAGCATTAGAAATTTCTACCTAGAATAAGGTAAGTGGAGGTTTATCATTAGGATATGTTAACCCTTTGGGTGCCAGAGGGATACTCCATGCATTGGTTCGCAATGTGTAGCATACCCCTCCGGCACTCAAAGGGTTAAGGTTCCTTTAGTATAATAGAAAAGAAGGAAATTAAAACAGGACTTCAGAGTGGTGTACTATCTGTATGGTTCTTGGTTTTGTTTTCTGTGGTTTGCAAAAATTGTGAGTTGTCTTATGGGAATAATGTCATTTGCAGCATTAAGTGCCTCTCTTGGCAGATTTTCAGCATGCTGTGCTTTGTCTGCCCAAGCATAGCATTAAGATGCGTGGATCTGAGGGTTTTTGCATCTACTTTGTGTTACATAATGTTTTAAACAGCCTTAATATATACAAGGACAAAACCGGGAGAGCAACAATAGGATTATAAACTTGATTAACCCCTTACCTGTCACAATGCATCTCTTTCTCACAATCAATGGGTAATTAAATTTTTGGACTCTTGTAATTTATATGGTTGGTTTCTTATCAAAATGATCTGTTAACCCTTTTAAGGGAGAGAGTCGTATGCATTGCTTTGCAAATCAATGCACTGCACCCCTCTGGTCATTAAAAGGATAGTAATGTTTCAAAATAAAAGCGGCTCCAATTAATCTTCATAGTATTAGGGCCATGAAAAGTGTTGTTTCAATATTGTCAGAGTTGTATTTCAAGAGTAATTGAATGATAAATATCCCCCTTCCGCCCCTTTTACCTAGTGTAAGCCTCCTTCCCTCAGATGTGGAATCAGCTCTTGAGACCAGACAGCTCGCAGCAAGAGACACTCTTCTTACTGTGAGAGCAATGAACACCCTGTCCCCCATTGACAGGTTTTTCAGTTTTTTTCCTTATGTTACTTGAAGATTGTCCCTCTCTGCAAGTCATCTGGACACCACCCTTGCAGCTCTGAGGTGAGCAGGGTTACATCAGTAAAAGGGGTGGGAGGGGGATAGTTTATCATTCAATTACTCTTGAATTACAACTCTGACAGTATTGAAATAACACTCTCCATGGCACAAATACTATGAAGATTAACAGGAGCTGCTTTTATTTTTAAATATTACTATCCCTTTAAGTGGTGAAAAATGTGGTGTTTATTTAAAGGAACGGTGTCTGTGTGTATGTATGTATGCATGCATGTATGTATGTATATTTATATACACAACACACATTCAGTGGATATCAAAAGTCTATATACCTTTTATTGCAATTGCAGCTCTAGTCTATGTAAAGGCTGGAATCAAAACAAATCATGTCAGACCTTTTTCACCTTTAGTAAGATCTTGTGACCAACAATATTTAAGTGAAAAGCAAATTGACATTAAAGAAGAATTTCACTTTCAATATGACTGCAATCTGAAGCACCTTGCCAACTCAACCAAAAAACGAGTTACAAAAGGAAGTTCAAAGTTCTGGAATGGCCCAGTCAGTCCCTGGATCTCAGTCCTATAGAACATTTGTGTATTGACTTAAAGAAGGCTGTGCACAGGAGATCCCCCTCACAATCTGATCGAGCTTGAACTCCTCTGCAAAGAAGATTGGTGTAAATTTGTAAAATCCAGGTATACTACATTGATAGAGACTTATGCAGACTTACTGCTGTAATCAAAGCAAAAGGTGCTTCTGCAAAGTATTTGTTAAAGGTATCCATGTATAGGCAACAAAACATTGATCATGCACACTATGTAGACCGTTCTCATGAAGATTCTATTTGTATGCCATGCTATTTCAGCTCTGCAGATGAGCCGTCCAGTCCCAGGACCAGAATCTTAGTTTGTCTGCTAGATCGCTGATGTGACTAAAAGGGGAGGGGGGAAACTTTACAAGGATATTACATGTAAATTATAAAAGTTATGGCAAGAAGACAAAGATAATCTGCTTTATGTATTTAATAATAATAATAATATTAAAGCTTGTTCCCAGTCCTTATGTATGGCTGTGAAACATTGACACTGAATCCCAAAGCCATACAAAAACTTAAAGTAATGCAGAGAATTATGGAGTGTCCTATTCTGAACATAACAAAAAGAGACTAAAAAGCGTGTGCATGGATCTGTTAGCAAACAAAGGTCTCTTACATCACTGAAAGATAAAGCACCCATGGAAATGGGCAGGCCACATAGCAAAAACATCTGATGGTAGATGGGCCAAATTAATTTTGGAATGGATTCCACTAGATACTAAACACCCAAGAAAGACAAGATGGGTAGATGAATTTACCAAATATGTTGGTACACAGTGGCACCGAAACGTTAACCATAATTGCTACTTTGTTTATCCTAATAAAACCATTGAAAAGTCCCACGGGTGCTGCCCCATCCATTTTTTAATTATTTACATTACTATAGGGATTGTGCACCTGGGCATCAGAATTTTGTTTAGAGTGAGTGCCTTCCTCATCAAGACTCTTTATATATTTATATGAGAGAGAGGATTGCACTCACTGTTACTGTTAGTCATGCCCCTTGTGCATTTCGATAATAATGATGATGCATATAATTCAAAACGAGTTGTGCAGCACTCACAACAATCTTTTTACAGATGAAAAAGAGTTGTTTTATTGATTTGACGTTTCGGCCAAAGATTATAGCCTTTTTCAAGAAAAAGAAAAGGCCGTAATCTTTGGCTGAAACATTGAATCAATAAAACAACCCTTTTTCACCTACAAAAAGATTTCTGTGAGTGCTGTCCAATTCGTCTTGAATTTTTATTTTTATATATATATATATATATATATATATATATATATATATATATATGTATAAAAATAAACTATTATTATTAGTATTGCTGTCTATAAAGGTCTTTTGGTCATAGACTGCCCACAGAAAATAGTAGCAACATAGTGACCTGCAAAGCATTGCTCTTTGGAGTTAATGTCAATGCTGCTCCCTACCCTGCTGCTTTGTTGTACCTAATAACCTGATCACAGATATTGACAACTGTGGTCCTCAAATAAGAAAAAGTAGAATTATCCCAAAGACAGAGCGCTACAGGGGCAATATAATCTCGATTAGAAATTGATATATAAAGGAAAAAAAAAAGGGAACAGTTATCAGTTTGTAAGCCAGGCACATGTTGTAGATCATTCCAATGAAGTAATTATAGTTAGATATCCCGATGTCAACGCTCCTGAAGAGCCGCCTTCTGGTCCTGGAAGCAGGAACTCATGACGTTGGCTATACAGCAGACACAAGAGAAGTGGGAGGGAGCGGAGACCTTTCTTTTATTACATCTCTCAAACCATAACAGTTTGAGAGATGGGAATGAGGGCAGTAAGTATGTTTTAATTGTACCTATAAATTCGCCTGTACTTTTTTTCAAGTTTACTATCCCTTTAAGGCTTTCCCTGCCTCAGCGCAGGTATGTAAGTAGTGGATCATTTAGGAAGGGAAAACCCAAATCCCCATACTGTTAGAGGTACTTGAGGACAATGGCTGCTAACTCTGCATTATTGGACCAATCCTGGTGAGTTACACAGTTTTAGTAATGCTAAGACTCTTCTTAAAGCTGCTGGACCACAATCATGATATGAGTTTTGTATGTAGTAACTTTGAGTATTTAAAATCAGCCCCATATTTATAGACAATTGCATTGCTCGTTCCTTCAGAATCCAAAGGATTATAGCTGTATGATATGTCAAAGTGTCTTCTGTTTTCAAAGTTCAGAAAAGGTAATCCTAGTTAATTGGTAGGCTGTAGACCAGGGGTCGCCCTCCAGCTGTTGATTTAAATTCTCCTCATCCCCAACCTCCAGGCCAGGTATGATCAATAACTGGTGGGCCTCAGGTTGACCTCCCTTGCTACAGACATAAAAACATTCATACATAAAAATCAAGTTTGAGGATCCAAATAGAGATATGCAAGCTAATATTCAGAATGTGTCTCTGAATTTCCAGAAAAGAAAGCTAATTGTGCCAGAGTTCAAGTCAGAATCAACAAATATTTGTTGTGTGAAGAGCAGAAAATATCCCCAACCAAATCCCTAATACGTTTTTATAATTACCTTCTAATAGAACATAGTTATTAGCTACATTTATCACATGGAATTCATTAATTTCAGATAAACTATTTATTAGATTTCTCTGCAAGCCATGTGCCCTTGATCCATTATTTTCATTTATGTCACTTATTTGTTCCCAAAAGAAAGGGTTTTTTATTATATCTATCATATTAAAAGATCAGTATAGTAATATATATGTATATAGTCACACACACATACTCATATACAGACAGTAGCACTCACAAATACACACTCACAAATTTACAAATATCCAACACAATAGATGCATGTCCCATTTGAAAATGGATACATTTAAGTATACTCAGACTAGAGATGTTCCCAGCATTTTAAGAGACAGTACACAAAAGAATTACCTCAGAATGGTTCATTTATTGCATCCATATCTTCCAAACATTTTCGGTCCACTAACCTTACTGGTTGCAAATGGTTTGCAACTAAATATTTAGGTCATATATATATATATATATATATATATATATACAAAAACCAAGCATAGTCTAACTTACCCCGTCATCCTCATGGTCACTGAGGGTCAGAACACTGCCTTCTCAGCCGGCACATGGGTAAATAATGAAATTGGTACCAATAGGCTGCATAGCAACCTGCGTCACCACATAAAAGCTTCTGACGGCTGAAGGGTTAGAATGCCTGACTACGGTGAAAAAAGCAACTTTTTCCGTACTTCGATGACGGATTATCAGATGTGTGTTCCAACCTGGTATTAATAAAATCCAATTAGCATGAAAAGTAACATAAAGGCACCCTGTCATAGTGTGCAGCATCTAAGAAAATTAAGGCTTGTGTATCATCCATAACGAAGTCCTTAAATAAGGAACAAATATATGCCACCTGGTCTGTGTGATGTCAGGTTCATTGCATAATAGCAATGCTAAGAAGTACATAGAGTTACATTAGTAAAGGTGTGAAACCTACATAAATTATCCAGAACCTAATTACTTCATTGCAAACCATTTGCCATGAGGAAGGTCCTTAGTTGACCGAAAAAAAAATGTTTGAATGATATGGATGCAACAAATTAAGCATTCTGCATTAATTATTTTGTGTGCTGTCTCTTACAACTCTCGGAGCGTCTCCAGGCTGAGTATACTTAAATTTAGATATATTTAGCATAATGTGACATAATTTATGTTTGTCTAGGCCAAGCACAGCCAGGGGCAGCAGTAAGGAGGAGTTACGCAGAATTCCTCTATGCTGTCTGTCCCATTGGTGTAAGCATGGGGCGTAATTTTGACAGGAGTACAGAGTATTCCTGTCACGGTAACCAATAATGAACAAGGAGCCAGTACAGTAATGTACCTCCACCTTTATTAAATGAGACATATAATCAAAGAGCAATGCCAGGCGATACCCTCAGAGTGAGAGGAGATCCTAACCTGGAAGAAGTGGTTCCAACCAGGAATATGAGACTGCTCAGGAAGGGTCTCAATATGGAGGTAACCGTGCAATAGCACCAGAACTGGGGTTAGGACCCAGCCAAGTATCTTAATCAGGAACAGGTCGCAATAAATGGAGATAGCACCAGAGCCGGGATTAGGACCCATCTAAGTCCCTTCACAGGAACAAGTCGCAACCAATGGAGTATCAGACAGACTAGACCTACAGTCAGTCTCAGAGAAGGTACTGGGCCGGAGCCACAGGTAACACCAAGCGAGTAATCGGACAGAGCCAGGGGGTAATACCGGAGTGGGTAGTCAGACAAGCCAGGGGTCAATACCAGAGCGGGTAGTCAGACAAGCCAGGGGTCAATACCAGAGCAGGTAGTCAGCCAGAGCCACTGGTGAAAACCAAGCGGGTAGTAAGACAAGACAGGGGACAATACCAGAGCGTGTAGTCAGCCAGAGCCACAGGTCAAAACCAAGCAGGTAGTAAGACAAGCCACAAAAACTGGACACTGGAAGCAACAGAGGCCAAGCCAAGGGTCATAAACGATCACTAGCAAAAGCACTGACTGCACTGGAACACTACATAAGCGCAACTAAAGTGGTGAACAGGGTGTTTATATAGCCACACAAGAGCGAGACGGTGGAGCACACAACTAGCTCCTATCACTTTAAAAGCGGAGCGTGACGACACTGGAAGAATTCCAAAATGACGAGCACCCACTCTGATGCTGGCCGGATGCTGAAGAACCCGCATAGGAGGTGCAGCATGACAGCCGCGAGGAGAAGCTACTGGCCCATCGGCCCGGCCACCCACAGAAGGGAACGGAAGCTTCTCGGAGGCTCTCCACCAATGGCTGTCAGGTAAGTGCACAGCTCTGACAATTCCTTTAAGATAGAACTGTCTTCCCAGTTCTTATGTATGGCTGTGAAACATATATACGCTTTAGGTTTAAAACAAGCATAAGCGTACACCCATTGCAGAAATATGTTTCATTGAAAGGTTATAATAGATGTGTGTTTTTTTTTATGAACTTTTATCATTAGTATTGCTGTCATAGATTGCCCACAGAAAACAGTAGCAACAGAGTAACCTGTAAAGCATTACAGAAGCATTTCAGAGACTTGCTCATTTGGATTTAATGTCAATGCTGCTCCCTACCCTGCTGCGTTGTTGTGCCTAATAACCTGATCACAGATATTGTCAATTGTGGTCCTCAAATACCTGCAAAAATGCAGGTTTTAAGGCTTTCCCTGTCTGAGCACAGGTGTGTAAGTGGTGGATCATTTAGGTAAGGAAAACCCAAACCCCAACATTGTTAGCAGTACGAGGACAATGGCTGAGAACTGTGCATTATTGGACCAATACTGGTGAGTCACACAGATTTAGTAATGCTAAGACTCTTCTTAAAGCTGCTGGACCACAATCATGATATGAGTTCTGTATGTAGTAACTTTGAGTATTTAAAATCAGCCCCATATTTATAGACAATTGCATTGCTCGTTCCTTCAGAATCCAAAGGATTATAGCTGTATGATATGTCAACGTGTCTTCTGTTTTCAAAGTTCAGAAAAGGTAATCCTAGTTAATTGGTAGGCTGTAGACCAGGGGTCGCCCTCCAGCTGTTGATTTAAATTCTCCTCATCCCCCACCTCCAGGCCAGGTATGATCAATAACTGGTGGGCCTCAGGTTGACCTCCCTTGCTACAGACATAAAAATATTCATACATAAAAATCAAGTTTGAGGATCCAAATAGAGATATGCAAGCTAATATTCAGAATGTGTCTCTGAATTTCCAGAAAAGAAAGCTAATTGTCCTAGAGTTAAAGTCAGAATCAACAAATATTTGTTGTGTGAAGAGCAGAAAATATACCCAACCAAATCCCTAATATGTTTTTATAATTACCTTCTAATAGAACATAGTTATTAGCTACATTTATCACATGGAATTCATTAATTTCAGATAAACTGTTTATTAGATTTCTCTGCAAGCCATGTGCCCTTGTTCCATTATTTTCATTTATGTCACTTATTTGTTCCCAAAAGAAAACGTTTTTATTCTATTAAAAGATCAGTATAGCATATATTTATATATGTGTGTGTGTATGTATGTATGTATGTATGTATATATATATATATATATATATATATATACACACACACTCACTGTACAAATATCCAACAAAATAGATGCATGTCATATTTGAAAATGGATATGTAATGGAAGCTAAGGACACCGGGTTGTCCTAAGCCATCGTTCTGGGTCTCTCCCTCCTGGATGTGGCTACAAGCTGGTAGCTGTCCAGTGAAACAGGATAACTGGATGAATCTTTGGAACTGCATAATCAATTGGAAACTGCTAGGCTCCTACTGTCAGCTACAAGGTGAGTAGCTGGAGAAAGCAGGCTGGCAGCTATAATGCTAGAACACTGGAAGGCTGGAACACAAGCTGGAAAGCTGGATACATCAAACGAGAACACTGGAACATCAGCTGCCTGAATGGGGGGCAAAGGGGCCCCTTTAAACCATTCAGAATGAAGACACCAGGACTTCTTCTTAGTTCCAAACTACTAACAACTTTATTCAACAAAACAGGGGTTTTTATATAGTATTGTGGGCACAACAGCAACATAATACACAATGGGGTTTAAACCAGTGGGTATAATTGACTGTTGGTGGAGGGACTTGCAATACCATGGTACCCCCTGGGGCTACTGTACACACATGAACAAAGGGACAATACATAGGCTGTGACAGGCAGTATGATTGATATAATCAACAACACAGTACAATGGAAACAGGTGTTGCATGCAGTCAGAACCCCACTATACCGGTGCCCGTGTATTGCTGGCGACATTTTGACAGATTGTTTCCTGATGCCTTCTTATTGGCTAGCGTGATGTTGCTCCACCCAGTGGTAGTGTCACGGTTTGTTAAGACTCTCAGACGCAAAGTTAGGTAAAAACACAACTTTATTGAAAAGTTTAAGACAATCCCATAGGATCTCATACACGTACATACATATATATAGCAAAGACAGGAAAAGCGGTAATAATAGAGAATAATTCTCTACCGGCCCTGCCAATATACCGGGCAAGGTAGCCTGGACAGGCAACGAGAAATAGGTGGCTCTACCGGCCCTGCCAATATACCTGGCAAGGCAGCCAGGACGGGTATACTCAGGATAGTTGGCTCTACCGGCCCTGCCAATATACCAGGCAAGGCAGCCTAATGGAACACAAGAAGTATACAGACTCTACCGGCCCTGCCAATATACTGGGCAAGGCAGCCTAACGGCAAATAAGAAGTATACAGGCTCTACAGACCCTGCCAATATACCGGGCAAGGCAGCCTAATGGATTACATCTAGATACAGGCTCTACCGGCCCTGCCAATACCGGGTAAGGCAACCCAAGATGATAATGAAAGGAAGGTTCTACCGGCCTTACCAATATACCGGGCAAGACAGCCTTAACGGAGAGGGTGGCAACCCCTGAGGCCTCAGTGACCGTCAGATGACAACAACAGTCACGGGGATGACATACAGAGGCTAAATGAGCAAAGTGGCAAGCCAAGGAATCACAGGGAACCACCAGTACCCGCGTACTGGGGTGCCAACGTGGCTGTCTAGGACTTGACAGCAAAACCAGCACGGAGGAAACCAGTACACGTGTAGTGAAGTGTCAGCCGGGAGGCTGTGGAGCGAACCAGTACCCGCGTACTGGGAATCAATCACCTAAGTACAACGGCAGCCGGATGGCTATGGAGAGAATCAGTACCCGTGTACTAGGAATCAAAATATATTCGAGGCGACAGTAGCCGTGAGGCTGTGGAGCAAACCATTACCCGCGTACTAGGAACCCAATAATATCGAGGCAGTGATAGCCGTGAGGCTGTGGAGCAAATCAGTACCCACGTACTGGGAACCCAATAATATCAAGGCAATGATAGCCGTGAAGCAGTGGAGCGAACCAGTACCCGCGTACTGGGAATCCAATAATATCAAGGCAATGATAGCCGTCAAGCAGTGGAGCGAACCAGTACCCGCGTACTGGGAACAATCACATGGATATAACGGCAGCTGGATGGCTGTGGAGTGAACCAGTACCCGCATATTAGGAACAACTAGTTTCAAGGCAACAGTAGCCGTAAGGTAGTGGAGCGAACCAGTACCCGAGTACTGGGAACCAAGATAGCATCGAGGCAACCGTAGCCGTAAGGCTGTGGAGCAAACCAGTACCCGCGTACTGGGTAAGCCAGCAAGAGTGGAAATGTCGCCTAGGTGACCAGGGAACAAACGCTGACACAGATGAACTGGAAAATGAGCGCTGACAAAACAGGAACCAGCACTCCGGTCAACCGGATCAGGAACGGCAACGGGGACTGGGAACAGGAAGCAGCAACACCGGGCGACTCCAACCGGATCAGGAACGGAAACAGGAACCGCTGAACAGGAGACTCAGGAACTAGACGATCTCAGGATAGCAGGAACACAGCAATGGCCCATGGAGCTCAGGAACATGATGAAAATGCGAGCAGTATAGAGACAACACGAAAGGGCGACCAAAGGGTGCCCAGGCTCAGTCCAAATAGGCAATGTAAGGTGGGCTGAAGGCAGACAGCCAATGGGAAGCCCCCTACAGGTAATAGACACACAAAGGCAGCAATCACGGGCACCGTGATAGGTAGCCTTTAAGTACTGAGCCCTGTCACTTCTGCAGGGCCCTTTCGTGGTATTCCCGTTGCTTAGTGCTTGCTGTCTTTATCGTGTGAATCCTGTGTACCGACCCGGATTGGCTGACGTTCCTGCTCTGTGTACTGACCCGGCCTTGCTGACGTTCCTGCTCTGTGTACCAACCCGGATTGGCTGACATTCCTGCTCTGTGTACCGACCTGGATTTGGAGGACGTTCCTGCTCTGTGTCTCGAACAGGATTGGCTGAGATTCCTGCTCTGTGTGTCACTCAGGCCCGGTTCACTACCTCGTCCGGTTATCTGGTTGGGGGAACTTTCCAGTGCTCTGTCCATGTCTTGTTAAGACCCTGTTGGTTGCCTTGTTTGCTGCTCTAGCCGTTCAGCTACTGCGACCCACTTACGCTACTGTGCCTTGTATCTCCATACCCCAGGGTAGGAGCTATTCCTGGATGCACACTGTACGCTTGGCTTGTTACTGCACTCCTACTGAGGTTGGTCTCCTGGGTGCCTCAGTTTGTCTCTACCACCTGGCAGTTGCCATCGAGCCTGAGTGTCCGTTAACCCTTGCTGTCTGGTGCCATTATCCTTGGGTCGCAGTTCCTGTTGGCTCAGTTTGGTGCTACACTGTTCCTCCGGTTACAGTGATATTGTGTTGTCCAGTAGTCCGTTATTCCTTCAGGGCCTCACCTACCCAATGTGGCAAAGTCGCTATTGTGTCACTCTATGCGTGTTTCTTGGGCCTCGCTATTAGTGCCTATCAGCCTCCCGGCCTAATAGCACCTTCCTATCATTGTCTCTCTGATTCACACGGACTGTAACCTGACCTGTGTCAATAATATATATTTTGCTCTTAGATATATGTACTGGACCCGTGTGGGTTAATGTTACTCTGTAACCTGTCCTGTGTCAGTATTACGTGTTAACTATTGCTGGACTCACGAGGGTTACTTTATTCTGTCTGGTTTCAATAAAGCTGTGTTTTACCAAACAGCCTGCCTCTGAGTGTACTGAAAACCGTTACACCCAGACTAATCCCATCACACAGACAATAGTGGATACACAACAGAGAAAAGATTAGGAAGTGGAACTCTAATCAACCTTTGGAACAGACAGTAATACAATACACCTTTGAAACAGCATTCGCACAAACACAAATAGATAACCCCTAACTGCCCAGGCAAGATTGTAGGCTCAGAATTAACACAGGGATCCATTCTGTATTACAGTGTATGAAAAGCAAGCTGGGCTATGAATTTTAGTCTCTTTGGCAGAGCTGTCTGCTGGTATAATGTCCCAAAGTTCTCAATAGTTAGTGATAATGGGCTGAAAGTCCGTATACCCAGAAATGGATTCCAGTAATGGACTGTGGGCCGTTACATTTCTCCCCCTTTTTAGTTTGCAAGCCTTTAGAAGTCCAGGCCAAGGCTTGAACTGCCCCTTGTCCTGGGCCAGGAACAAATCGCTAGCCCCTTGGCCTGGGATAGTAAAACAACTGTGGGATTTCTCCCCCTTTTCAGTACCCAGCCAACGGTAACCTTGGGGAATGCTGGCCGGGGAATCCGATAAGTCTTTGACTTGATGACGGTAGCCCTTTGTTCCGGGGCAGGAACAAAATGGTAGCCACTTCTCCTGGGCCAGGAATAAAATGGTAGCCCCTAGCCCTGGGCTAGTAAAACACCAGTGGGACTCTGTGGTTCAGTGACCCAGGCAGAGCTTGTGTTAGATCTCACTGGGTCTAGGGCCATTGGCTCTGGATCCAGGGCCAATCTGTGGGGTGGAGTCCCGTGAGGCAAAGGGATTTCCACAGTAATGAAAGGGCTGGGGGATGCTGGTTCTGAGAGCCTCTCTTGGAACAGCAGCATCTGGTTTGGGGCAGCACAGTGGGTTGACAAAGACATCTCCCCCCCCCCTCAAAGCATGGGCCACAGAGCCGAAGGAGAGTACAGTGGTCCCATTCTCCTGGGCTTGGTCAGTGGAGCCCATAGAGAGGACAGGGGTCCCACTCTCTAGGGCTGGGGCATCAGAGCCCCTGGGGAGGATGGCAGTCCCACTCCCCAGGGCAAGGGTATCACTAGAGGTGGTGAGGAGCTTATTCCTTCTCACCAGGCTGGGATCAGAGCCACTAGGGAGGACAGAGGTCCCACTCCTTAGGTCAAGGGTATCATTTGAGCTGGTGAGGAGGGACCCGTGTCCTCCCCAGTGGATTTGACACCCCTGCCCTGGAGAGTAGGAAGAGTATCCTCTCCAGGGGTTCTGATGCCCCTGCCCTAGAGAGTGGGAAGTGTAGCCTCTCCAGGGGTCGTTGCTACTGACATGGGGAGTGGGACCCGTGTCCTCCCCAGTGAATCATCAAAATCACCACCACTAGAAATCATCTGTGTTGTACTTAGAGGTCCTGCTTTTTTGCCTTCAATCTGATTGATCATGAACATTTTGGCACTCCAACGGTACGAAGATATAGAAATGATACTGGTATTGGGACATACTCGTTAGCTGCAACACTGTAGCACACAATTTATGCAAAATGATACTAGAATACACCCGATTCTACACAATACAGAAGTCTAGCTGAGAATTCCTAACTGGCGTTGATATACTTAAATATATAACTGAATTGTGTGTGATATTGGATGATCCATCGGTCTTGGGAGTTCAGAGGCTTCTATGTACAGCCTACTGCCCAGGAGCCCCTGGATTGTGCGAATCCACACAGATTGGAGGTTATTCAACAGTGCTTGTAATTTATGTGTTATACTAACTGGGTAGTGACTCTTAAGGGAGTAGGGACTGACCTCCTCAGTGCATATACAATCAGTATATCAAGATGCACAGAACAAACACTGGGTTCTGTGTGATCACTGATTGTTCTTATTCTATACACATTTTTAATATTTTCCTAAATCAGATAGGATCAAATGTATATATTTTATTTTATAAAAATAAAGGTTATGTCTTAATCTGTTCTGTATACTGCTTACATTAGACTACTGAACTGGTCTCTATTTCAGGAAGGATATAGTAACATAGCTTAATTAACAGAGTGATACTTTGTGCAACAAACTTAACTTGTATCTCCTGAGTGTCTGTTTTGTAATATGTCTTAGTACACTTTGTAAGACCTGCAGTAGCAACAAGTATATGCATATTTGTTTTGTTTTCCAATACCTTGTTTAGCTTATGACATCCATTTCATATCCTCTTACCCTCAACCATTCTGATAATTCATCCTCCCTTTTCTCAGATAGGACATCTGTAAAACATTTTCTCGGTATTCGTAGGAACTCTTCCACTGGACCTGAATTTATAATTGAATGAAGAAGGAAACTGTCATGGTACACAGCATTATTCGTAGCTGTTGTTATCCAAAATAAATCAATACAGAAAAAGCAATCTCTATTTTTCTTAATTATAATGTCAAGGAAATTGATACTGTTAAGATCCATCTTCAGTGTAAATTTGAGGTTATAGTCATTCTTGTTCGTGTGTGCTACAAACTCATTACATTTTTCCTCATTGATCTCCCATAAACTAAGGGCTGGTGCAAGGATTTTTTGCCACCCTAGGCAAAACCTAATTTTGCCGCCCTTTGGCTCCACCCCTTGTGTCCTATCCCTTTATGCCCGCCCCGTACGTGTTTAAGTGTCAGTGTATTTGTGTGTTCCATTTATGTGTATAAGTGTCAGTTCGTGTGTGTGTTCTCTATATGTGTATGTGTGTGTCAGTATGTGTTCCCTGTATGTATATAAGTGTGTCAGTGTGTGTTCCCTATATGTATATAAGTGTCAGTGTGTGTAAGTCTCTGTAAGGATATCAGTGTGTAAGTATGTGTGTGTGCGTCTCTATATATGAGTATCAGTGTGACAGAGTGTATGTTCTCTATATGTGACTCTCCCCCCCCTTTGACTCTCTTCCCCCTCTTGACTGTTGATCCCCCCTCTGACTCTCTCTCTCACCCGTCTGACTCTTGATCCCCCTCTTGACTGCTGATCCCCCCTTTGACTCTCTCTCTTCCCCGTCTGACTCTTGATCCCCTCTTGACTGTTATTCCCCCCTTTGACACTTTCTTCCCCTGTCTGACTCTTTATCCCCTCTTGACCCCCCCTTCCACTTACTCTTCCCGCTGCACGTCTCTCTCTCCCAGTGAGTACGTTTCGGTGCCCTCCCTTGGCTGGCTATTTTTTTAATGTAGCACAGCAATGCCCGTTTCTCTCTCCCCCTCCGCTCCTTCAATCCTGGTCCAGGACTGAAGGAGCAGAGGGGGAGAGAGAAACGGGTATCGCTGTGCTACATTAAAAAAATAGCCAGCAAAGGAAGGGCACCAAAACATACTATTTTTTACTTGGGCAGTATGTGGTGAGCGGGGTGGTAGGGCCCCGATGAGCCCACAGAGAATGTGCACCCTAGGCCGGTGCCTACCTCGCCTATAGGAGGCGCCGGCCCTGCATAAACTAAGGAGGTCATCAATGTATCTAAACCAGATAGTTATCTTGTTACTCAAGTGGAATAACTCATCACAAAATACTACTTCATTCTCCCACCATCCGAGGTACATATTCACATGTGAGGGGGCACATACCACCCCATATCTATACCCTGGATTTGTAAGTAGAAGTGTTTGTGGAAATATATGTAATTAAGAGTTATTGTAAACTTCAATAATCATACAATAAAATTAAAGAACTCATAAATTAGATTATTGTCTCAATCTAGAAAAAATAATACATTAAATAGAATGCATATTTTGTATATTACTATCATTTTAGTTTACTGTATACCCACTAGTAGAACATAGTAACATAGTAATTTAGGTTGAAAAAAGACTTGCGTCCATCTAGTTCAACCTTTTCCTATTCCTGTTTACCATCGTTGATCCAAAAGAAGGCAAAAAAAACCCCTCAATTAGCAATTTAAAATTCTGCCTTGAATGGGGGGAAAAAAATTCCTTCTTGATTCCAAATGGCAATCAGATTCCTCCCTGGATCAACAAGCCCCAACTAAATATTCATCCCAATACTAACGTACATAGCCCTCTATGTCATGCTCTTTTAAATAAGTATCCAGGCCCCTTTTAAAGGCATCTAATGTTTTCGATAGCACCACCTCCTCAGGCAGTGAATCCCATACCTTTATTGTCCTTACTGTAAAGAAACCTCTCCGCTGTTGTATATTAAATCTCCTTTCCCCAAGTCTAAGCGGGTGGCCTCTTGTCCTGTGTACTGTTCTGTTAATGAACAGGTCATTGGAGAGCCCTTTGTATGGGCCCTGAACATATTTATATAGTGTTATCATATCCCATCTAAGACCCGTTTCTCTAGTGTGTACAAGTTTAACTTTTCTAGCCTTTCTTCAAAACTAAAGCTTTCCATTCCCCTTACTAGTTTTGTAGCCCTCCTCTGCACTTTCTCTAGTTCCATAATGTCCTTTTTCAGAAAGGGCGCCCAGAATCGAACAGCATATTCTAAGTGGAGTCTTACCATGGACCTGCAAAGAGGCATAATTATATCTTCCTCCCTTGAGTCAATACCCCTTTTAATACATGCCAATATCTTATTGGCCTTTGCAGCTGCCAGTTGGCACTGCATGCTACTGCTAAGTCTATTGTCTACCATTACTCCCAAATCCTTTTCATTTGTAGATTTCCCCAGAGAAACACCATTTAAACTATATGTTGCATTTTTATTATTATACCCAAAATGCATAACTTTACACTTGTCTATATTGAATCTCATTTGCCACTTGCCTGCCCAGTTACTCAATTTGTCCAAATCCTCTTGTAATGAAGACACATCCAGTTCAGACTTTATTACCTTACTTAATTTTGTGTCATCAGCAAACACTGATACATGGCTCCCTATGCCCTCTGGGAGGTCATTAATAAACAAATTAAAAAGAAGAGGACCCAGGACAGATCCCTGAGGTACTCCACTTATCACGTTTATCCAACTGGAGAACTTGCCATTTACTACCACTCTTTGCATTCTATCTTTCACCCAATTTTCAATCCACACACAAACATTTTCCCCTAGGTCTATTTCATTCAATTTGTACAGTAACCTCTTGTGTGGAACTGTATCAAATGCCTTGGCAAAGTCTAAATAGATCACATCAACCGCCGCTCCCGCATCTATATTATTACTCACTTTTTCATAAAATGCAATCAAGTTAGTTTGACAAGACCTGTCTTTCACAAAGCCATGTTGGCTATTGCTAATGATATTCCTGTTCCAGTAGAATTCTTGAATATATTCCCTTAGCAACCTTTCAAACAGCTTCCCTACCACAGATGTCAAGCTTACAGGTCTGTAATTTCCTGACTGTGACTTTGATCCCTTTTTAAATATGGGCACCACATCTGCTTTACGCCAATCCATGAGCACCATACCTGAAATAAAAGAATCCCTGAAAATCAAATATAATGGTCTGGCCAGGGTCTAGCTTAGCTCTTTAAGTACCCGTGGGTGTATACCATCTGGCCCCGGAGCTTTGTCTACCTTAACACCTTTCAAATGTTTTAACACTTTTTCTTGTGTTAGCCAGTCCCATGCTTGCTGTGACTGTTCTGTAAAAATAGTCTGCAGATTCTTGTCCATTGGGTCTTCCTTGGTAAAAACAGAAGAGAAGAAATTATTTAAAATATCTGCCTTCTCTCTGTCCCCCTTGACCATCTCACCTGTTTCAGATAACAAGGACCCAACATTATCAGACTTTAATTTTTTGCCATTAATGTATTTAAAGAATTTCTTAGGGTTGCTCTTGCTCTCCTTAGCAATATTTTTTTCATTCTCCAGTCTAGCTAATTTAATAGCCTTTTTGCAGGTTTTGTTGACATTTTCGTATACTGCAAATGCCTCTGCTGATCCCTCAGCTTTGTAATGTTTAAATGCCGCTTTCTTGTTATTTATTTCATGAATTACTTTACTGGTTAGCCACATTAGCTTTAATTTGCTTCTTTTGTATTTGTTTCCAACAGGGATAAATTTTTATGTGTATTTTTGCAATGTTATTTTGAATGCATTCCACTTACCTTCTGTGTTTTTTCCTGAAAATATTTTATCCCAGTTAACAAGACCAAGGGATGAATTAACTCTGCTAAAGTTGGCCTTTTTAAAATTCAGTGTTTTGTTGGGACCCATACTAAATTGCTTTTTTGAATTTATCTCAAACGATACCATGTTATGGTCACTATTCCCCAAGTGCTCCCTAACTTGGATGTTAGAGATAAGTTCTTCATTGTCAGTTACTACCAGATCCAGACATGCATTCCCTCTGGTTGAGGTCTGCACTAGTTGAGACAAAAAATTGTCATTCAACAAGTTCAGAAACTTGCTGCTTTTAGCAGAATTAGCTGTTCCATTTTTCCAGTCTATTTCTGGATAATTAAAATCCCCCATAATTAAAGTTCTCCCTATTTGAGACGCCTTTTCTATTTGCATTAATAGCTTTGATTCCTCAAGGTCACCAATGTTTGGTGGTTTATAACAAATACCCACTAATATTTTTTTGGCAGTTTTACCCCCAGTGACTATTTCAACCCACAGGGATTCCACATGTTCACTACTGTCATCACATATATCTTCCCGCAATTGAGGCAATAATGCTGGTTTGACATACAGGCAGACCCCACCACCTCTTTTGTTTGACCTATCTTTTCTACATAACATGTAGCCCTCCAAATTGATTGACCAATCATGCGTGTCATCCCACTATGTTTCTGTTATGCCTATCAAGTCATAGTTATCAATTTCAGCTACCAGCTCCAGTTCCCCTATTTTACCAGTTAAACTTCTGGCATTTGCAAGCATACAATTTATGCCACTGCTATGTTTCATTTGTGATTTAATTTTGATGTGGTTTATAGGCTTCTCCCTATCATCTGTACTAACCCCGCCCCCAGATCATCCCACCTGGTTATTAACTACATCGCCTTCCCTTTCTATACTATCTATCCAAGTATTTATTGGTCCCCCCCCCTTCCTAGTTTAAAATCTCCTCCAGCCGTCTAGTCATCCTCTCCCCAAGCACTTGAGACCCTCTTGCATTCAGGTGCAATCCATCCCTGCTATACAGATTGTACCCCAAAGCAAAATCAGCCCAGTGCTCTAAAAACCCAAAGCCCTCCTTCTTACACCAAGACTTCAGCCATGCATTGAGCTCCCTAATCTCCCGCTGTCTCTCTGGCGTAGCGCATGGCACAGGTATTATCTCTGAGAATACTACCTTGGAGGTCCAGTTCCTAATCTTACTGCCTAAATCCCTAAAATTACCTTTTAGGACTCTCCACCTTCCTCTTACTTTGTCATTGGTACTAATATGCACCAAGACAGCTGGATCCTCTCCAGCCCCTCCCAATAATCTGTCCGCCCTGTCTGCAACATGCCGAACCCGGGCACCCGGGAGACAGCAAACCATTCGGTTGCTGCGATCAGAGCCACAGATTACCCTATCTGTTCTCCTAATAATGGAGTCCCCTACCACCACAACCTGCCTAGGCTTCACTTTCCTCTGGATCCCCTCTGTGCTACAGGAGCTGTTCTCCCAGCTGTTAGGGAGAACAGTCTTCTCCAACAATTCCACTTCTGGGTTTGCCTCCCCAACATCTTCACTTAAATGAGCAAATTTGTTTGGATGGAAAAACTCAGGACTGGCTGCCCTCTTCCTCTTCCCTCCCCCACTGCAACCACTTCTAACTGTTACCCAGCTATGTGCCTGGTTCCCTTCTAGCTGATCTCCTCCCTCTTTGCTAGGTGACCCAGCTAGACTCTGCTCAGTTAGCAAGAGACTCCTCTCGAGGTTGTCAATATCTCTGTGTTGCAATATGACTCTCTAGAGCTCCAATCTGAGCTTCTAGAAGGGCCACTTGCTCACACTTGCCACAGCGGTATGGACCCTGGAACGGCTGTTCCAAGCATGCATACATATGGCAAGATGTGCACTGAGTGAGATCTCCAAACTTGCTCATCATGTATAGTGCAAATGTGAGTTCTTACAGATGTAAACAATTAATTTACCTTTGTTTCTCTAACTCCTGTGTTGCACTAACTCCTGTGTTTCACAAACTCTGCACTTATTCCAGAGCACTTAGGAAAGAGCACGCTCTATTTGTGAGCAAGCTCTGTGACTCCTGTACCTAGATTTATATAGGCCTAGACAGGGGATGGTTCACAAACCCCACCCTTAATTAACTAATCACACTCCCAGAAAAAACACAACCTTTTACACTTTAACCCTTTAACCTTCTTACTGCAGGTTAGGATGTAAACACAAAAACACTTTTCCAATGCTGAGATGTACAAACTGTTCACTTAATCCAGAGCACACTTCAAGTAGTTGATTCCAATCATTGGTACGCCATTAAGGGACCTTGGTGACTTTTAATTTAGTTTCTACTTTATGTAAGAAATAAAAACATATTTCAATTCACTTTTTCTTTACCTGGCTTGAATGCATAACAGCGAGAGATTCTCATGTCACGGGATGAACAGTCGCATACTTTAACCCGTTCATCCCCAACTGCTCAGTGTACGGATTACCGACGCACAGTCCTCTGGCACTCATGGGGTCAATACTAGCACCCTAGAGGGTTGTGATTAACGGCCCATGCTAGCTGACTCGGTTTCAAAACACAATGTTGTAAATAAATCAAGCAAATTACTTTTGTTCTTTTAAATTGTAAAGTTTAATAAAAGTTATGTATTAAGTCACCACTGACCACATGCAATACAGCCTTCTAAGACTGAATGGGTCTGCTCAGTGCTGTATTGTGCTAAATGTAAATAATTTGGCATTGTTCCCTGACACTTTCTCTTGTTTGTTCACACCATAAATGATCACAGAAATCTCAGAGGAAATATCAACACCCTTAAAAATAACCTTTATGAACCCTCTTTCAGAAAACAACAGATACAGTTAAGAACCATAATACACTATTAAAAACTTGATGCTAGATATCAGGTTTCCCTTCCCTGCTAGTATGTTATATACATTTTTTGGAGTACTATTACTTCATAGGCTTATCTTTTTTATACTTGTTTATACAATACTAGTTGAAGAGTCCATTACATGGGCCACAGTGCCACTGCCAGCCGGTCACGGGTTAGTCTGCCCTACGACCGGCTGGCAATGGCACTGTGGCCCATGTATATGGGCTTTGTAACTAGTACTTAATATGTTTATAGTGCTCCTCCAATAGTTAGGAAAATATCAGCAGGATTATCTATCACAATCATATGATTTCCTCCTTTTCCCAATATATATGAAAAATATTCCTGCATTTCTATCTACTCCTCAGTTATATGGCTATTTAAAGTTGACACTCCTTTTGTTTAATTTTGGGCACTTAATTAATTCCATAACATTTGAAAATTTTGTTATGTAAAATTTTGAACCACTTTCATATTCTTTTTTATAGTATTTTTTCAAATATGTCTACAATTTTACTAGTATTTGAGCTCATTCCACAATTAATTTTTGTATATAATTTACTAGTTGAAGAGCCCGTTACACGGGCCACAGTGCCACTGCCAGCCGGTCGCGGGGCAGTCATGCACAGTAGAGACTGCCCACGCCATGGCTGATACAGTGCCAACCGGTCACGGTGCAGTCATGCTCAGTAGAGACTGCCCGCGCCGTGGCTGATACAGTGCCAACCGGTCATGGTGCAGTCATGCACAGTAGAGACTGCCCACTCCGCGGCTGATACAGTGCCAACCGGTCGCGGTGCAGTCATACATAGTAGAGCCTGCCCGCACTGAGGCTGATACAGAGCTGGACGCTACAGCGCGGGCAGTCTCTACTGCGCATGACTGCGTTGTTACACATGTTTTAGCGAATTATTATATAGGATTTATTCTTATTACTCATAGGGACATTTAAGAATCACAGTAGAGAATTTATTACACAATGTATTTCCAGCATTTAAATTCTTCTACCGATTAAGCAATTTATGCTTTATCTGCTATATTTTAAAGGATTGCTACAATACTAATCAGTGCTTCAATGATTCAACATAATAATCCCAATTAAAATTATTTTAGAACAAATTTAGGCTTGGTGTCATTAGCCTCCACTACATTAGTTATTTTACAATATTTTTTGACCCTATTGACACCAATCACACTGATACACAGCAACAAGCAACTGGGTTTTTCTAATGTGATAAGTATATTTCCCACATCATCTTTTTATACTGGAGGATCCCATTTTTCCTCTAGTCTCCAAAAGAGCGCTGTGGATTACATATTTTAATGATTTAAAGGGATAGTAATACGATCCTATGGACAGCTCTGGCCCCGGGACCATAAATCTCCATAGGATGGTGTAGCAACAGCGCCACTGTACAATTTCAGGCCACTGTGATATTGCACCTAAAAATTCAACTTTGAAAATTAATAACTTTTGAATGAAACACCTTTCAGCAGTGGGAGTAATCTTGTTTTACTCAGGGGGATAAACCCTACAAATTTTTTTTTTTACATTTTAAGTATTACTATCCCTTTAATGACCCCAGTCTTGTTCCCTTGGGAGTGAATAACCTGTATTATATATGATAAAGAGGTAAGGGGATATTTGTGTAGTGCTTGGTGTACTTTTTTTTTTTACTTTTTGAGTGCCACAGGGGTGAGCAATGCACATCCCTGGCACTCAAACAGGATAACAGAGTGATTCTGTCCATGGTGCTGAACGTGTTGTCTCCATTCCCCTAGCCACCAAGTGGGGCAGAAGAGAGATTGCTTATAAACGTCAGAATTGTTGTAGTGCTGGAGATGTGTGAATGGAGGAAATCCCTTCCACATTGACAACAGTTCACAACCCTCCCTGCTACTAATTGATTGAGGGCTGTTACTGCATAGAAAAGTACAGGGAGATCCAAACCTAACTAACCTCTGGTAGCCAAAGTTGAGACTGTGAACTCAGACAGCAGAGGCTGCTATAGGAGTTTAGTGAATGTGTCGAAATGCCATATTAACATATCAACACACCCCCTTACATACAAAACATTATGCTTAATTTCCATATGTCAATGTGATGATGTGTTGATGGAAACCATTTTGGGCACAGTAATACATGTGTTGATGGAAACCATTTTGGGCACACTAATACATTCCATGTTTTATATTTATATATATATATAAATTTTATTGGCTTCACAACAGAAAAAATGGACCTCATTCCCCAGAGGCTTGTGACTACTACCTACAGCAGTGGGAAGGCCAGCTCAGTGTCAGAAGGTGCTAAGAATCACCAGATACTATTAGGCTTCCATTGGCCTTTAGACATTGGAACATTTAACATTTGGAACTAGTATGAGAACTGAATAACCTCCATTGGGACATTATCTGCTTATGTGAGACTCGTATAAAGACAAAGATTTAGTCAAATTAGAAGATGGGCAGTGGCTATATTATAAAGAACAAGCAAAAGGGTTCTCTATGATGACACGACAATATACCTAGATATTTTTAGTTAAGATAGCTGTGAAACAATAGTGAAGGACATGAATAAACATTGGGTTCGGCGATGCACTTATATATATTTTATGGTAAGCCGATTGGGCAATTAATAATTGAATCTCCAGCAGTATTTCTTGTAACCTGTCCTATATAGGCTATGAGCCGAGTCACCAGTAATAATGTTCCAATGCAGTCCTAGCTGTACCACATTTAATATTAAATCACACAGGATACTGTGATCAGCTAGGCACCATTAAATCATTACTGTATTACTCAATTTGCCGAGCCATACCAAGCCTAGAGCATTGACATACTTTTTATTATAAGACAGTCTACCCAATTAGAATTAAGAACAGGCAGTCTTAGCTTATGTTAGTCAGAAGATAACAGTTAGCCAAGCAATGCTCAGCTTCAATGTAGTGGCATACTTTCCATAGATTTAATGGCTGCTCATTTTTAGATTTATCTGCAAGTTTCTGTCATTAGCTTACAACTCCATTTCAATTAGACCGGCATTCAAGATCATCATGCAATGTGCCTCCGTTTTGGTATTTATGATAACGACTAAAACCTAAACCGAGATAGTAAACTGCACCTTATAATGAAAAACTTGCTCCCGATAATATCTCTTTCTACGAGAAGCTTTCTTGCCCGATCACTTTCAATTATGGTCTTGCCCTCTGTTGATTAGCCAGATAATAACTATGAGGTTGTCAATTAAAAACAGCAAATTCTTTCAATACTCCAAGGACGCCAATGATTCTAATTAAAACACTGGTTCTTCTCAGACACAGTACAAAACATTGTATGATTTATTTCTATGCATATAGACATGCAACATGTTCGGGAACATGTATGAATAATAAGAGATGTATTTACTATATCCATCAATCTTAACATATTGTCACAGACTCTCAGTAAAGAACCACACGAAACAGTACAAGTGAATTTAAACCAGTTTATTGAGCAATAGATAATAAGAATACTAGTAGTAATAATGAACACTTCCACAGTCAGCTAGGACATAGACATGAGGACAGTGTCCAGTCCACTACCCAGGAGCTGACACTGAACCACCGTTGGTCTGTGGTACTGAGTCTTAGAGCCAGACTTGTCTCTACCACAACAGGAAGGAAAGATAAGATTAGTACAGGAGTGTACCCAGTGGAGGCACAGAGCGTGAATAGACCACCGATACCAAATGAGTAACTGGTAGCACTACTCGAGGCAGCAGAGTAGGCAGAGGCATAACTAGAAGTCATGGGGCCCTGGTGCTAGAATTGCCATGGGCCCCCCGACCACATTGGCCACCTCCACATTGCCCCCCATCTCCACATTGCCCCTTCCACAATGCCCCTTAATCTCCACATTGCCCCTTCCACAATGCCCCTCAATCTCCACATTGCCCCCATCTCCACAATGCCCCTTCCACATTGCCCCTAAATCTCCTACCTCCCTGGTGGTCCAGTGGCAGAGGACAGGTCTGTGCCTCTTTCTGCACAGACCTCTTCTCCCTCGCAGTCCTCTTCAATAATGCAGAGCGCTGGGAGATGATGCCCCCTGGAGTGACTGGCCAGGTCGCACGTGCGACCCCTATAGTTACTCCACTGAGAGTAGGTGCTTAGATAGATGCAGCCAGAAAGGAGCGCACTACTGAGGCAAGGAGTGAGACAAGCTGCTCTCTATCTTACCAAAGGGAACTAGGAGGCACAGAGCGTAGGTAACACCGCAAGTGCTAAGCCAGGAAACAGGTAAGTGTAAGAGGCGAATGCCCAGGATCGAGACTAAGTTGCACTAGCTACCCGGAAGCAAACGGAAGGCACCAAGCGGAGGCAACATGAAAGTGACCAGCTGGTAGCTGAGCTAATAGGAAAAGGAGCGTGCCCTAGATCGGCCTAGTGGTAGTCCGACAGGAGCGAGGCACAAACAGAGTGTCAGTCAGACAGGCCACAGTCAGGAACCGGATCAGGTAGTCAGCCACAGCAAAGGTCAGCACGGAGCAGGTAGTCGGACAAGCCAGAGTCATACACGGATCAGAAAGTCAGCCACAGACAAGGTCACAACCGGAGCGAGTAGTCAGACAAGCCAAGGATCAAACACCAGGGCAACAAGTCCCAAATAAAATGCTTTGCTGACCTCTCTAGAGTTGAAGACGTTAAAACGCCCATTTAAATAAATGGGTATTGTTCCCTGCGCTGCTGTTACTTTTCCACAAAATTTTACCACTTTACTTGGTATATGAGCCTTACTATTTTGAAGCCTATTAGCTGTTAGGGGTCCCTGTATTGATCCCTTGCCTACGGCCCATGGACATATAATCCAACTCTGTCCCAGCCGACCACCACGGCCCATAATGCAAGGAGCGCCCAACATGTCACTTCCTCCTTTCACTGCCAGAGGACTATACAATTCATTACACAGCAATGTGTTGCGTACCTCTCTCACACTCAGGGTTAAAGTGCTTCACTCCAACCAACTGCTACACTAGATCTGTATAATGCAGTAACCCTACAGCCCTGTATTTCATGTCTACTTCACTGTCTATGTGTAGTCATTTCTCCTCCTCACCCATTACTTTAACACTTCACTGTCCCTCTTCTCCTCAATCTCTCATCTCCTCCTCCCTTGTCACCCCCACTCACCTATCCCCTTGCCATTCATCCATAGTCCCAATCTCGCCATTTTACTCCCACATCACAATTACATTATCTATCACTGCATCTGTCACTTAACCCTCTGTCTGCCAACCTATTTCTTCAAATGTACTGTAGTATCCACTGCTGTAATCTAAATTATTCCTTTACTCACAAACATCTTCTCACTGTGACCTTCAACAAGTAACACAGCACACTCACTTCAACTGTAAGGATGCAGGGCCTTATTCATCAAGTAACACAGCACACTCACTTCAACTGTAAGAATACAGGGCCTTATTCACTAAGTAACAGAGCACACTCACTTCAACTGTAAGGATACAGGGCCTTATTCATCAACTAACACAGCACACTCACTTCAACTGTAAGGATACTGGCCCTTATTCATCAAGTAACACAGCACACTCACTTCAACTGGAAGGATACAGGGCCTTATTCACCAAGTAACACAGCACACTCACTTCAACTGTAAGGATACAGGGCTTTATTCACCAAGTAACACAGCACACTCACTTCAATTGTAAGCTTTACAAGTCCAAAAGGATACAGGGCCTTATTCATCAAGCTGAAGAGCTGCAATTAAAACCTTTTTTACAACTCTTATCAGCATGTCTACATCACCACTGCGTCTGTCACACACTGTCTACATATGTCCATGTATATGTGTGTCTCTCTGTATGTATGCGTTTCACAGTTTGTGACACGCTCTGTCTCTTTAAGTGCGTCTGTAACAGTGCATGTGTCTGTTTCACACAATGTCTCTCTGTGTAAATAATATGACTGGCAATGCCGTCCCACATTGTTAGTATATATATAACGAGGCAAAAGCTCTGTGCACACTCCTGGTCACAATGGCCTGGGTGCCAAGTCTCATCAAGTGCACATAAAAACATTTTTATGCCTTTAACACATGCAGTGCTAAAGGCATATCCACCCACTACTATTCAGAATTCAGAAATCTCTAATAAAATGACTTTTTTCCAGCTGTGATTTAGAATATAAATACAATGTTTATCCTGAAGGCTGCCAGATTTGAAACGGAATTGTAAATGTTAAAGTACCTCACATTATCTGTCATGTAAGTGCTCTCTGCAGTGTCATCATATATAGAAATAAATTGATATTGGTAATTTGTTGAAAGACAATGGTCTCCCTGATTAATGTCGGGATGAACCAGATCCTGGCAATTTGTTTAGAGACAATGCTTTTTCTGATTACGATGGTGATACATGTGAGGAGAATTGATAAAGAGTACTTATTGTGCCAAGATAAAATTTATCTTGTCTTTTCCTTGAATTCTTAAAAGGCTTCGGTGTGAGTGTCATAAACCATCAACTGTTGGGTTGCAGATTGATTATAAAGTGTTGGTTTGCAGAAAGTAAAAGAAATTTGTAAGCAAACCAACTGTACCATAAGGAACAAATAATACATCTTAAAATTTCCATCAGTTTAAATGGGGCTTTTAACCCATAAGATGCATTGGAAACCCGTCCAATATGAAAATATATGATATTGGCTGCAAGTTAATTGTTTATGGAACAGTACTTATCAATATAAGTGTATGAATCTAAGTCTTACATTTTATAGGGGCCCTCAATGTGTTCAGTTCTTGGATATAAAAATTAATCTTAATAGAGACTGTTTTATAAAGACTGGTCTTTTTCTCAAAAAATAAAACTGCTACATACAGCATTTTACATGTAACTAGTCATCATCTTACATCGGTGATTAAATCAGTTCCAACGTGAGAATAAAGGATAAGGAGGAACTGTTCCACATTAGATTCATTCAAGCACCACTCAAGACAACTCAGAGGGGGAACATTGAGAATAATATTAAAAATGCTTACAATCAAGCCCTCCATACCATATGAGAACTATTACAAGTCAATAATAAAAGGGACAAGGGTGATCAGATTCCAAGATTCATAGGTACCTTTAATCATCACTGGAACGAAATAACTAAAATATTACAGATACATTGGTATATCTGATGTCTGATGATACTCTGAAAACATGTCTAGGACCATGAGTAAAGACTTGTTGTAGGAGGGCACCAAATTTGAAACACTAATTGGTACATAGAAGTTACCAATCTCTACAAAGAAAAGCTAGGATTGTGGGTTGTTACACATGTGGGACTTGCAATATGTGCAATTACATTGTTCCAACAAAATATGTATACAATAGATTTGGAGATAAGATACAGATTTGTCAATACATTAATTGTGGAAAGAAGGGTATAATGTATTGCCTGATGTGTCCTTGCAAGAAATTATAGGTGGAAATGACAATTAGAGCATTGAAAGTAATACAATTGGAACATGTAGGAAGTATTATAAGGGCCCCACAAGCAGTTCAAAATACAGGACTAAAAGCCTTAACATGTGCAAGTGTTACAGCTTTCCTTGTTTTTAGCGTCATCTGCAGACGCGAGGCTTCAAGCATGCAGCAGGCCTCTGTTTTATGTGCCATGCTTCCTGTAGTCCCCTCCTACCTACTTCCTTCCTCTGAGCTGCTCCTCCTACTTACTTCCTGAGGAGGGGTTTAAAGGGCAGTCTGAGTCCTGACTCAGTTGCCCTTGTGTTGTTGTTCAGTTGCACTACGTTGGGTGTCTGCTAGTTTCAAGGAACAAACATAAGAGTAGTCAGTTAGAGCCACAAGTCAGCACCAGAGGGGGTGTCCACTATAGTCATAAGCAAAAGAATAGTCAGACAGAGTCACAGGTCAGCACCAGGTTGGATGGAAGACTAGCCAGGTCATACAGAGCCCAAGGTAGTAGAACTGCTATGAAGAACAATGCAAGGGCAACTGAGTCAGGACTCAGTCTGTCTTTTAAACCCCTCCACAGGAAGTAGGTAGGAGGAGCAGCTCAGAGGGAGGAAGTAGGTAGGAGGAGACTACAGGAAGCAAAACCATAAAACAGAGGCCTGCTGCATGCTTGAAGCCTTGTGCCTGTAGATGATGCTGAAACCAAGGTAAGTTGTAACAACTAAGCATAAATTGAAGGAATTAAGCCATGAGAACATGGAAATTTGATTTGGGAAGCTAGTAGCAAGTGGATATCGTTGTGAAATAAATACACTAGTGTGTCACATACATGGGATGGCATCTGACAGTTGCTTTACTGATGTTACGTACTATGCCTTGCTTAACTCTTTAAACTCAACTATTAATTATAACAACAGACATTATATATTTTATAAACATGGTCTTGTGTACAATTTCAATTCTGCTTGCTATTATACCACCAATTAATGTTACTGGCGATTATTAGGCAATATTAGAGTGAGAGCTCCTATGTATAAGTACTTGGTTATCTAAATTATTAGCTTCCTAATTTCACCACAAATTGTTCAATACATTTCATAGCAGTTACAGCTATTCTCCTAGTATATATCTATAACTCGTAATGATTTTTTTTCAATACGCTAATCCATGACTATCTGTCTAAGCAGCAAACAATATTATATGTTGTTTTCCTTCAGCTTATCCAGAACCCAGACACGTATATCTTTCTAACTACTCTTGGCTCCTGTGTTATAAAGAAACCATATAAACCTTTTTCACATTTATTGGGTTTTGGGGGGAGTTCCCTGAAGTTTCAAACATATATATCTTTTTGAGTGGAGATTGTGATACATGTATTTGGTACAACTTAGGAAGAAGACAGACAGAAGCCCCTGTACAGGTATTCAGGAATTGGCTGTATTATAGATTTGAACACCTTGATGAAAGGATCTTATGATCCAGAAACACATTGGTGATTTACTACATATATAACAGTTATTGTTTTTAAGCATTTTTAATAAATAAAATATTTATTTTATGCCATTGCTGATTGCTCTTTATATTGGGGATGCTGCAGTCGATTCTGGAGTATCTGTACAGGGACAGGTTAACCCCTGAGGCCATATACCAGTTGTATAATTACAACGCAATTTATGGTTTATGAGATATTCACAAGCAAAGTTTCCCCCTCCCGCCCCTTTTACCTAGTGTAAGCCATCTCTTCTCAGATGTGAATCTGGTTGTAAGACCAGACAGATAACAGAAGGGGACAGTCTTCTTTGTATTAAAACAATGAAAGCCCTTCCCCCCTTGACAAGTTTTTCAGCTTTTTCCCTTATCTTAATTGAAGATTGTCCCTCTCTGCAGTCTACCTGGGCACCTCCCTTCTGATCTGGTTGAACAGGGAAGGGATACTTTGTTTGTGAATATCTCTTAAACCATAAAGGTTTGAAAGATAAGACTTATATCGTTCTTCATGTTTTTTTCATGCCTACAAAATAAAATAATGTTAAAATGAAGTATTACTAATCCCTATAGCAAAGTACTACTTTAAAAAAAACGTATTGCCCCCAGTGTCATCTCTCAAACCTTTATGGTTTGAGAGATGATCGCTTCTAAAGTTGCCCTCTCCCTCCCCCTTCCCCGTAGTCAGCATTCCAGCTGACTGCAGGGAAGAGAGTCGTAGACTTTCAGGTGGCTCTCCAGCACAGCCGGATCTCGTTACTAAAAAAGAAAACTTTCACTGAAATGGTCTTCTACGTGTGCTTGGTTTGCAAGCACACATAGAAGACCGTTTTAGTGAAAGTTTTTTTTTAATTAACGTGATTGTGGCTCTGCTGCAGAGCCGCCTGATGATCTCTGACTGGATTTCCCTGAGTCAGCTAGAATGCTGACTACGGGGAAGGGGGAGGGAGAGGGCAACTTTAGAAGCGTTCATCTCTCAAACCATAAAGGTTTGAGAGATGACACTGGGGGCAATACTTTTTTTTTTGTAGTACTTTACTATAGGGATTAGTAATACTTAAGTATTACTATCCCTTTAATAGAAATATATGAAAGCATTATTACATATTTTCTTGTTTGCAATCTCGTCTATCCTGACACAAACATAACAATAACAGTGTTTGAATTTTGGATCATTATGATTTATCAAGTTAATTTTGCAATGACATTTTCAATCATAGAGTTAAGCCTTTAATAACCAGATGGCTGCACAACGTATTGTAAACCAATGTGTTGTATACTTCTCCAGTTCTCAAAGAGCTAACTTCATAAAGGAAAACTGTCGTTCCTTGTCAGACATTGATCTATGGGTGGAATTACCAATCATTCTAAAACTTGTATTTTCAAGAGTTTACAACTGAACTGAAATGACAAAATCTTCTTCTATTACAGGGACAGTAAACCGTTTCTTATGAAAACATATGTTATAGGACTATACCTACTGATAAAAACAAGGGTACTCTCACTGCTGGTGGATTTTGCATTAAATTCTTCTTATGGCACAAAATTAAATTGAATTTTTTACATTTTTCTTTTTTGCATTTTGTTTTTAAATAAAACTATTAGCATGAGAGGCAACTGGTGTCCAAAACACAATTTGTTTTTTAAAATGTGGGCGGGCTTGAGTCATAGACTATGGCTTTCCATAGGAAGTGATAGAAACAGCAACACCTGGTGACCAAAGTATAAAATTGCAGCTTAATTAAAGAAAATACAACTGTAATATCATTGTAATTGAAACTCTCCCAGCAGGAAAAGCCTTATAATATGTTGTTTTTAGTTTCTCAGAAAAAAATGTTTATTGCTTCTTTAAGTCTTTAGCCCTTTCAATGCCCTCTGGTATTCAAATGGTTAATCACCAGAGGATGTGCAAGGCACTTCTTCCCAATGTGTTGCACACCCCCTCTGGTCCTTAAAGGGTCTTTGGTCCAATCATGATTCTTATATTGGAGATTATACTGCTGTGTAAAATCAATGGTATATAATAAAAAGATAAGTAAAGTTTTACTATGAGGGGGGAAAAATATATTGCTGTGGAAATTAAGGGTACTTCCACTGCTGGCAGATGTTTCATTCAAACATTATTACAGGTGTGGAGCTGCTACCATTCCATTCTGTGGACAGCTCTAGCCAGTGACTCCCCTCTAGCATAGAATTAAATATAGTAATATAGTAATTGTCTGGTACACTGTTGCAAACAGTTTAATAGAAAAAAAAGTTTTAACTGTAATAACTTTGGAACTAATCATCTCCCAGCTGTGGAATTATTCCTGTTTCACTAGTAGAAAAAAAAACCTAAAATTTGTTTTCCCTATAAAAAAAAGTGTACTGCTCCATTAAAAGAGAGCTCTGAAAACAAGAGAATTCCTGCTGCTAGGAAATAATTATCATCTTATATTTGAGTGGCACCATATTTCACAGCACTGTGCAATTTAAGGGTGAGAACATACAATAACATTCATCAGAACAAATGGTAGTTAGGGCCCTGATTGTTATAGCTTACAGTTTAGTTGGTGAGGAAACATAAGAGACACAATGTGAAAGGAAGAGTAAAGTCAGTCAAAGTGACCAGTGAGTAAATGAACTAAGGAGTCTGGGAAAAGGCTTGTGCGAATAGTTGTGTTTTCAAGGAGTACCTGAAACTAATAAAGTTGGGTGAAATTCTAGCAGGAAGTTCCATAGCTTGGGTGCAGCTCGGGAGAAATTTCATAGATTTGAGTGAGACGAGATTATGTGGGTGGAGGAAAGCCGAGGGTCACATGAAGAGCACAGGAAGCGTCTAGGGGAATATTTGGATATGAGTACGGAAATGTATGCAGAAGCTGAGTTAAAAATAGCTTTGTAGAACAGTGTTATGATTTAGAAATTGAATCTGAATTGAACGGGAAGCCAGTGTAGGGAGCAAAGAGGGGCAGACATTGAGGATCAAAGGTTTAGGTATATAAGTCTGGCAGCAGTGTTTTAATAGACTGACGTAGAGAGAGGTGGGTTAGTCAGCAGAATGTTGCAGTAATCAAGATGAAAAATAATTAGTGAATGGGTGATCATTTTAGGAGAAGATCACAAAACAGAGGGATTGGATGGGAAGGATAAAGGAAAGAGCTGGGTCAATGATAACGCCAAGACAGTGAACCAGTGATGTATCACTGTCAGTCTCCTACTTTTTCTATGGCTAATATAATATCGACTTTTACCGGTTATTCTATGAAGCCTATGTACTAAGATCTTTCCAGCTTGAGAGGTGTTAGTGCATAGGCTCCATAGAATGACATAGGAATTGGAGAGTTTATCATACTGGAGAAGTTATTTTTATTTATCTCGCCTTAGTGCATCTCACCCATAAAGTTATTCTGGGTTGAACCGTTTGCACCATACGTATACCTGGGAACTTTCAAAATGAGCTGACCCAGAGATTTTGAAAACATTAACCATTAAAGTTCTCATAATATAGATTCTCAGTGATAGGTCCAGAGATGCTTCAAATAATCTGTGACGAACCATTAACCTGCAGCAAGTCAGAGATATTTTTGCTTGAACACATGCAGACCAGCAGGACACCTCCCCTGCAATCCGGTATAAATGGCACCAGTTTAGAAACTAAAGAAGCAGTTAATTGATACAGAACATATACTAGATAACACTGGACTCTCACCATGAGACTTTGGCACTTCACCCCGAGACCCCAAGAGTTGAGTCAAAACCCCGAGTTTCAGGGTCCGATCCCGCATTTAAACTGTTGAGTCATACCTGGGAGCCATCAGGATTTTGACCCAAATCTCAGGATGAAGGACCGCATTCTCAAGGTGACAGAGTCCATTGTTCCCGATCATATGATCTGTTCCAACAACTGCTTCTTTATTCTCTAAACTGGTGTCATTTGTGAAAGAAAGGTGGATGGAGAAGTTCTGCTTGCATTGTGTGTATGTTCAATCAGTGATATATCTATGTTAACCCCTTAAGGACCGGCCACATGTGCGGATGGCACTTAAGGACCACAAAGCATTTTATTTATTTTCTTTACTAAATCCACGCGGGTAGCCCTGAAATCCATGACATGCCAGGACCGTCAGGGGTCCTTATCGCACATTTTACCCATAATGGTCCTGGCATGTCATGGGTCCTTAAGGGATTAATGAATATATATAAATTCAGTGGTGACTAATTGGAATACTTCAGATTAAAACCAAACAGGAAAATATATTTTATAATCTAGTTGAGGCATGCTAAGGGTTAATATTTTAAATATATATCAGTACCAGCTAATTCTGAAAGTTCCTATTTGTCCCTTGAATGCTAAGGTGATATCAGCACATGAGACCTCTCAAGGGATTAAGCCTTTGAGTGCCTGAGAGGTATTCATCCTCTATGGAACTCAATGGATTAAAATGTTCATTGAAAACAATGGAAATTGGGATATTTTTATTTGTTTCCTATGATGTAGTTGCTTTGCTCCACAACTGCTCCACGTTTCTTTGAGCATGATCCTTAATATTTTCTAATACTATTAATATGTCACTCTTTCCCAAGGTTTATGTCTGATTAGTGTAAGCTATACACTCTGAGTCACAATATGTATACACAGAGAAGATATCATCAAAATTGTATGTTGTTTTGACATACACTTGTCACGAGGCTGTATGCACACACTGCACAAAGGAACAGAGGAACTATTTTCGAGCCAACCAACTACACCAAGGGGAACATTTATAAATCTCATAATCCCCATTTATTTTAATGGGGATTGTAACCCCATCAATGCTAAGGAGGCCTTCAATTCATTGCAAAAGCAAGGATCTGAAGACATAGCTTTCATTTCCCAGTAAATGGATTAAAGTCCGATTTTAAATCAATGGGACTCTTTATTTTTCCCATATGAAGCAGTTGGCTTGCCCCAGAATTAATTATATTTTTCTATCTTAAGTGAACATGAACAGATACTTCATTCTAACATTATTACAGTTCAAACTGTCACAAAGTGGTGCTGTTGTCAATATCGGATTCTATGGTCCCCTGTAGTCTGAGGCCAATATGTCCCATGGAATGCAATGAAAAAATTGGACAAGAGGTGGCACTGTTGCTAAAACTTTCATATGAGAAAAAAAAACAAAAAACATTGAGCTTTAACCCCTTAAGGACCACACGGTCTAGGGTGGGGTGCTCTAGAGTACCACAGCACTTCTTTTTTTTTTTTTTTTGCGGATGTATTTTCTGTTATCACAGTGCGGCGTGCAGAAGCACAGTGATCGCAAACTTCCTTGGAGTGTCAGGACCGTCTCCGGTCCTTAACATCCAGACACGAGTGATGGTCTTGGCACGTCAGACTTCCTTAAGGGGATAAGAACCTTGGAATGAAGCATCTCACATCAGGAGGTACCATTTCCTACTCAGCAGGAAAAGCCCTACAATATTTGATTGCATTTTTTATACTAAAACTTGACTGCTCCTTCAGGAATATTGATACGTGATTCCTTACTCACCAGTATAAGCCTTCTCTCCAGACTTTGATAAATATGGCAAATTGCCAGGACGAGAAACAGGAGAATGTAAGTGGAAAATTATTTCTAAAGGAAATATCTGACCTGCTGAAGAGTGAGACTGGTTTTTGGGCAGTAATGAAATATATGTAATAGAAGTTAATTCTTTGATTAGATTTAAGTATGTACTGTATATCTTTATTTTATAAGGTGCCACACAGTGTACTCAGCGCCTTACAACAGTAGTATGTTACAATAAATAATGGGGATAAAATAAGTGTCATAGTCATAGAAACAATAGGAGAGAGGTCCCTGCCCCAAGGAGCTTACAGTTCAATTAAAAACTCTATGAATGCCAGAGTGGTATGCAACACAATGCAAGGTAATGTGTTGTGTACCACTCTGGCACTCAAGGAGGGCAGGACAAAGGGTATTGCTGAGACAGCGCTAGTTTCCATATACTTTTTTTGTAGGCTGCATGGGGTACCAGAACATGCTAAGAGGTTTGTATTCAGTAGGATAATGAAGGGTTGGAGGAGGACAGAGGCAGCGATGTGAAACAGGTGGCAGCCCATAAATAAAGATAGGGTGTCAAGGCTGATAGCAGTGCTAGTGCAAGTCTGTACTAATGAATGTGCTCTATTTTATGCAGCTTTCATATTGGCCTTCTTGGGGTATTTAGGGTGGGTGAGGTTGGTGGCCCCAATCAAAAATACATAAGAGAAGGGTTTATTGATCCATTATGTGAAGGAATCAGACAATGCGGTTTCGTGTTACATTCACAAGTCAGAGACTGATCAGTTAGGGCAAGGGAGATAGATAAATTTGGCAGCCACTGGGAGACTCACTTCCCCTTGAAGGAGGTACAGGTGGGCATGTGTGTAAGACCCAAGAGTGGTGAGTTACTTCTAGTGTATAAAAATAGGGACCCGTTAACAGTTTTGCAGTTTACAGCTGTTATGCGTAAGGAATTGATAAGTGTGGGATTAGAGTCCTCTGACCTTAGTACACATTCTTTTGGGATTAGAGTAGCTAATGAATTACACCAATTAAATCATAAGAGATTATAAAGCAGCTGGGGAGATGGTAGTCTGGGATGTACAGAAGGTATATAAGGTACTGTTGTTGAGGTTTAATGCTAATTCCCTAACATATTTTCTGTCTTGCAGTGTATACAAAGCTGTCAGCTCTGATAACTGGTAACTCATTTGTCCACTGGGCCTTCAAGAGGGCAGAAGCCAAACCATATGGACAGCAACTGAGGATCCGACAGGACCCCACAATGGCTTGGAAAGCAGGACATGAGAGTAGAGGACATTCCACGTATGGTGGAATTGGCATAAATGAGATGGAGTAAACAAGACCTCATCATAATACACACTGGGGCATGACATGACAGCAATTAAATATTTGGATCTAATATTTAAACTTCAGGTGCAGGCATCACAGCTAAGGCAGAGATGACCTAAGGCTAAATTGGTCTGGTCAAGTATCATACCTAGAATGGTGTGCCAAGTTGTTTACCCCATCAAGGCTTTGGAAAAATTAGGAAGAAAGTGAACAGACTATTGTGAACACTAAATTAAACCATGGTCGCTACTATATATCAGGTAAAGATACAAACAGCAAACTCACCAAGGCGCTGCAGCCTCGCAGATCCGGTGCTACCCCCAACAGCCTCAGCCAAGGCTTCAACAGACAGGAAGACAACAGGAAGGGAGCGCTACACGGATCCGCCACGCAATCAAGCCATGATGGAGGTTCGTTGTTCAATAAATCAAAGCTCTGCACACACGCCTAACGCGTTTCATGAGTGACCTCACTTAATCATAGGCTGTGTATGTGATGTCATCACCGATTTTATTGCATTTGTATGAATAAAGAGAAATTTGGACTTTTATAATCCGTTTCATACTGGCTTGATTGCGTGGCGGATCTGTGTAGCGCTCCCTTCCTGTTGTCTTCCAGAAAGTGAACAGAGCCAAGGAAAGGTTAATGGGTTGCTTTGGGGAGAGGCATAGTGCACAAGCATTTGCTCCCAAGGTGCAAAGTTTTACACAGGGAGGATGGATTGCATTGATCAGATATCAGGCTGGACATATTTAATCCACTTTAGAAGACTATTTAGAACAGTGAGTAAAGGCTATGGGTTAGGTGGCAGTAGGAAAGGGGGATGTTCGGGTGTTCTTCAGCCCTTTCTGGTGGCAGTAATGTGGCATGTGGAGGTGGGAAAAAATACTCAAGAGGTTCCAGTACAGACCTAGTCAGGCACTGACTTTGTGGTCCGAGGTGGTGACCATGGTTTCCAACAGGAGCCCATGACTCTGTGGTCAGAGCTGCTCTAGGGTACAAAAGGGAGGGTAGTGCTTGAAGTATGTAGGTGTGGGAAGGGAGGGGCATTGGAACCAAGATGTCTTTGTTATGCCTTGGTGATCTTCTCATGATAGCAGCTGGGTGAGGTAGCTCAGCTCTGTCAGGTAAGAGATGGAAGACTGGGTGACATCGCATGCCTACTACCCGTGCCCAGAGGCCTCGGAGTAACAGAGGGCTCCAGCCAGAGAAGGTAACCATATGGAGGTCTGGCTGCCATGTTGGAGGGCTGAGTGCAGGCGTGGCTCAGCAGCCACCCTCCGGTTGATGGGAATGCCGCACTGGTTTGGGGGAGAGCATTTCTAGCTTGTTAATTACAGGAAATAAGTTATTTTGCCACTGGTTTTATTTGAAGGGATTATGTGCGTAAAGGGGTGATGTCAATGGGGTGTTCTTTAATGGTTCAAGGAGGGACTGTAGGGAGTATGTACCGAAGAAAATAGTGAGGGACTGCCTGGCAGCAGGTGCCATTTATCCTCAGGCAATCAGAAATGGCAGCCAGAAGCAGGAAGATTGATGGAGGGGTCTAAGGGACTAGGTAAATCAGGAGGGATTATAAACTGGCCTGTTAGGCTGTCTGGCAATAAACTAACCTTCGTTCCTTTTATCTTTCCCCACCCACCCACTCCCCTACTTTTTCTAAGCACGCAATCTGTTTGGAGAGCAACAGTCTAAATGTCAGGAAGTAACAAGAAAGAAGAGGGATGATGTGGGGTAATGCAGCACTCACTACCCCAGGGGCTGGAAAAATACACCCATGAGGTTACAGTTCTGGTCTGATAAGGCATTGGCGCTGCGGTCAGGTCTGGTAATGACAAGGTGGTCGCAGGCCTAGCCCGTGGGTGGGAGTTACATTTCCAACAACAGCCATTGACTCTGTGGTCAGGACTGCTCTAGGGCACAAAAGGGGCTAATGCTTGGTCACGTCCAAATGATCTTCTTGCGATACTAGCTGAGTGGGGTGGGTGAGGTCTTTATCAGGTAGGGGGGTAGAAGGCTGGGGAATATTCTATGGCTGCTTCCATGTGCCCTGTGGAAGCAGAGCAGCAGATGGTTCCAGCAGGAGCAGGAGGACAGATGCAAGGGAAGTCTGGCCGCCACACTGCGTGGCTGAGTGCAGCAGTGGCTCAGTAGCCTCCCACTGGATAACAGGAATGCCACATTGTTTGTTTGTTTTTTGAGGGGGGCAATGATAGCCTCCTTTTATAGGAAATAAATTAGTTCCATTTTGCCAGCTTTTAGATGTTGAGTGTTTGAAGGGATCATCTGGGCAACGGGAAGATGTCAAGGGGGGTGTTCTTTAATTTTTTTTAAGAAAGCACTGTAGGGCATATGGAAAAGGCAGTGCAAGCAAACAGGCTTGGTATTTTTAGAGAGCTATAACTATAGATTCATAGATGAATAAATACTCACGGAGCCAATTACACTGGTGTCTCACTTATACCTGGGTTGCGTGCAGGGGAAATTCACTTGTCCCTGCTCAAGCAAGGGGCGGACTGAGCAATTGGGCATCCGGGCATGGACCGACGGCCCACCATCAGGAGGGGCCCAGCCATGCCCAAGGAGCAATTAGGCCTCCAGACACTGGAAGTCCCCAGAAGGTTTGGCCCATCATGCTTTATTGAGGTTCCGGGGGCCCCAGACAGTAGGCACAACTGTTCCGGGCTCCAGTGAGTCTCTAGGGTCACCTGCAGTCATGGCCAGCACTGCGGTACTGTGAATGGGGCTGAGCATAGAGCAGGCAGGCTGAGAAGCAGCATGACGCGCAGCCATGCACTATGTCTCATGTAATGAGGAGTGGTATGCGCGGACTGCTTAAAACTCCAGCTCTGCACATTCCTACATGATGGCGGTGTGCATCAGTGATTCTCCTCTCATGCTCTCTGCTCTTGGGACAACCTGGTTTCAGCTGTGACTCTGAGTGAGAATTTTATTTTATAATAAATAGAATAAGATATGCATGCTATATTAGCAGTTTTCTCCAAATGAGGGCACTCAAATGGTTAACTATACCATTAGTTATAAACATCTCATATTTAAATATATGGAAAGGGCTAAATGTATCTGGATAATAGACAGTGATTAGGGGGCATAAGGAGATATTTCCCAAAACTTTATTAGATTCTTTTAATTGAATATTTCTGCATGATGGCACTGGCCTCTCCATGAGCAAAAAGGTTTAACCCCTTGGATGCTAGAGACAAAGTAATGAGTTGGAGACAAGAGGTTAAAAAAAGGTTTAGAAGGAAAAAATACAGACACAAAAGATATGGACTCAGACACCATAGGGTACAAATGAAACCCCCCACATGCTAGAAAGGTCTCCTGCGCAAAACAATCCATTTGAGGCATCTCTAGCATTCAAGGGTTTAAAAGGTCCATTTAAAACAATGGGGATTTTCATAATGTATAATTGTCCCCTGCAATGCAGTGGCTTTGCACCAGTATTGCACCTTTCACCCTTTTTGTATTTCACCCTTTGATAACCAGTCATGTGCGCAATGCATGCGATGATAACACTAGTGTAGTTCCATTACAGTTGTAAGTGTAGTATTACAATTGAAATGGAGCTACACAGTTGATACCGCTGAGCTTAAAATTGAAATGGAGCTACACTAGTATTGTAAGTTCTGTGGTATCAATAGTGTAGCTCCTTTTCAATTATAAGCTCTTTGGCACTTGTGTTGCTCCATTTAAATTGTAAGCTCAGTGTTATTATTGGGGTTGCTCCATTTCCACTGTGAGATCTGTGGTATGACTCTTGTAGCTCCATTTCCATTGTAAGCTCTGTGGTATCACTAGTGTAGTTACATTTCAAGTGTAAACTCTGTGGTGTCACTAATGTAGCTCCCTTTCAATTCTAAGCTTTGGAATCACTAGTGTAGCTACATTTTAATTGTAAGCTCTGTGGTATTACATTTGAAATGGAGCTAATCAAGTGGTATCAATGAGCTTACAACAGAAATTGAGCTACTCTAGTACTGTAGCTCCATTCCAGTTCTAAACTCTGGTTTAAATAGTGTAGCACCATTAGCAAATGGGGGTGGGCTGGAGTGATAACTCAGGTGTGGGACATAAATGTGGGTGCGGCATAATTGGGGGCAAGGTAAAGGGGGCCCATGACCGCTTTTTCCCCAGGGGCCCTGGGTGCCGTCAGTCTGCCCTTGGCTCAAGCTGCAATATCTCTGGTCAGTATTTCAAATACTCAACAGCAAGTTTCCATCTCAAACGAAGTGGTTAGAACATAAAATCTGGTAAAGTGCTTAATGTATCAAAAACACATTTATTTAAAAATAATTTTACACTTGTATTTTACACAAAAAGGACAATCCATCGCTCATATGTTAAATGTAACTCGCTAGGATCCAGAGGTCAAGCTCATAATAAGTTTGAGAAAGTGACAGTTTTACATTATGAAACGCATTACATTTAACATATGAGCGATGGATTATATCCATTGCTTGGAGTTTTTTAATGTACACTTGCTCTTTTTGTGTTAAATACAAGTGTAAAATTATTTTTAAATAAATGTGTTTTTTGTTACATTAAGCACTTTACCAGATTTTATGTTCTAACCACTTAGTTTGAGATGGAAACTTGCTGTTGAATATTTGGAATACTGACCAGAGATATTGCAGCTTGAGCAGGAACATGTGAATTTCCCAGTCTAAGTGAGACACTGGTGTAATCGGTTCCATGAGTATTTATTAATCTATGAATCTATAGTTATAGCGCACTAAACATACCATGCCTGTTTGCTTGCATTGCCTTTTCCTTTTGCTTTTTGGGTCCATCAAGGGTATCATCCTATGTGATACCCGGTGGTCATCTGGAGCTGCTGTGAGATTCTAGAGGAGCGGACCCAAGTGGAAATGGGCCAAAAAATATCTTCCACCTGCCTGCTTTGTCTGTTCTACACCTGTGTGCAGTAGACCACTTCATGTGAGTACCCTGATATAGGGACTAATTGGGGATCTAATTGACACGACAATATTACTCTATGAGGTGCCCTTCTCTCTTCCTTGAAAGAATGAATGAATATGTTTATTTATATAGCGCCACAAGTGTACGCAGCGCTTTACAATTTCAGGGTTTAACCCCTTAAGGACCAGCGGTCCCGGGAAGTGCCGTCCCTTAAGGACCACATAGGAAACTTTGACGTGCCGTCCCACGTGACTGATCACGTGGGGCGGCACGTCAAACGGGGCTCTGGAAGAGATCGCTCCGGTCTTGGAGCGATCGACTTCAGTGCCCGGTATTACTCACCGCACTCCTACAGGAGCGCGGTGAGTAAAAGTACGTGATGTGCCAGGACCGTCACTGGTCCTTAAGTGCTGGCGTGACGGTCCTGCCATGTCAATGGTACTTAAGGGGTTAAACAATACAAGGTTACAGGTGCTTTGTAGAAACATCTGGTGCGAGGTTCCTCCTTTCCCTTTCCTGTAGAGCAAATGCACCTTACAGTAATTGCATTCTTTATAATGAGAGAATTGGAGGCTGGGAAAACCTTGCTACTACGGTGACCACATTTCCCATACTGCCCAGGAGAGCCCCAAATTTTATGTCCAGTGTTTGGCAGACCCATGCTGGGACAATACAAAGTCCCTGAATGAGTAATCTACAGAACAGCGTTCTGAAAACTAGAACAAGCTGTTCGGTGACTACTGTGACAGTAATGCTTGTGCTGGACTACAAGAACATGGCCTCTGCACACTTCTCCCAAAAGCTAGGGGGAAGAAGTAAACCCTGCCTCCTGATTTCAAACAGGAGCTACAGCTACATTTTCTTGTAGAGTAAGGCTATGCTAAGGCTTGAGGTACTCTTTCTTGTAGCCAAGCACATACGTACATCACTTTCTGCCTTAGCAATCAATAAGCAGTTCTCCTAGTGTTTAGAGCTCTGAGTTGCTCTTGTGAAAGCACAGGATGTCATTGATATCTAGTGATATCATGTAACCTTGCCCATGCAACAGTTCTAGAGAGTAGAAGTACTCTGCTGCTCTTGTGTTGGCAGACCCTGTGTGGCAGAAAGTATGGTAATTACCCTACTTACTACCCTATTGCACTAAAGATGCAATTCAAAAGGCTAAAGCGGTGTCATTCTGGAGCAACCAACTGCACCATATGGAGCAAATAAAAAATACCCAAATTCCCATTGATTCAATAGTGGGTTATAACCCCAGAATGCTAGACGCAATCCAGTATAGCACTTCGCAATGTGGTGCAGACATCCCTAGCATTCAGTGGGTTAAAAGCCCCCATTTAAATTAATGGAAAGGTACATTTTTTGCCCCAGAACTGTTCTTCTTTTCTTTTATGAATAAGGCCCTGAAAATGCACCAACAACTTCATAGGTGAGATGCACTGAGGTGTGATAGGAAGGTGATAAAGTGGCGATAGCTTCTCCAGTGATATCACTTCTCCAGCTCCTATGTTATTCTATGAAGCATATGCACTAAGATGTATCCAGCTTTGCAGATCCTAGTGCATAGACTCCATAGAATAACATAGCATCTGGATAAGTGACATCACTGTAGATGTCTTCTCTACTTTATCACCTCTTTATCATGCCTTAGTGCATAACTGCCATGTAACAGACCCGAGGCCGTTAATTGGCAGCGATTGACAAGTCTATGGCAGCCAGCCACCTAAGGGGAATTGTGAAGGGCCGTGGACCAGTGTCCGGGGTTACATAAAGAACAGCTCCTCCAAAAGACTGGATTCACGTGGCCAGAGATGGCCAGCAGGACTATTGAGAAAGCCGCCATGGCTTCGAACCTCAGCTGGCTCCTGATTGGCCAGTCCGAGGGCTTTCATTGACTTTGTATGGGAAAAGTAGGCACATCTCGGATTGGCCACAAGGTTTCAAGTGACTGAACTCTGTCTCCTTGTAGTAAAGACTCGACATCATGTCGAGAATTATGTTGCTTGGGAAGTAGGCGGTTTCCTGATTGGCCAGAGCCCTGGGTGACAAGTTTAAAGGTCCCCCATAGAGATAACATCGGGGAAAGTAGGTGTCCCAGGGATTGGTCAGTTAGCTGCCCGCCTACCAGTTCTGATTGGCTGAGATGGCCGTGATGATCTTGGCCAGGATTGGCCATCGGATTCCAGGCTCCTGATTGGCCAGGGGTTGAAGCGGAATATTCAAAGATGCTTCAACCCCCTGGCCATTGTGTGAAATGTGTATTCGAGTCCCTCAGCCTTTTGTCCCAGTGTTTACCCTTACTCACTCCCTTTGTATAGATGATGTAATCAATTCTGGCCTTTTGTATTATGTTTACACCATATGTCACTGTCCTTTGTCTGGTATTGTATCTTGATGTGGCTCACTATGTATAAAAGCTGAGTTCAGTGAAATAAAGTGTGCTATTGTGGAACCTGAACTATGTCTCTGTCGCTGGATGGTATCAAGGGTCTCCTGTTGACCCCCATCCTAGAAGGAATGCTGCATGAATGTCCAGTGGGGCTGCCTGCTTGTAGCCGACCTCAAGAGGGAGAGACCCGGTACGACAGCCTGAGTCCATCCGCAGACTTAGATATCCGTTACATGCCACATGTAAGCTCTTGTGCCAAAAACAGTTGCTACAAAAAGATTAGTGCGAGAAAGCCCTAATAACAGTGACCATACACATACATGCATCTACAAGCAGTATTGTAGAAACTTTCACTTTGAACAGTGAAGTTGCACATGATCACCCATCGTTAATAATATTTTCCAAAACTAAAATGCTACTGTTGAAAATGCCAATAAGAAAATTAAACAGACTGAAGCAATAGAGTGGCTTAATTTCAGCTCTCACATAAATATCAATTCTGTGATAAGCTTTGATTGTCATGGAAACCAGTCAAAGCGCATGCAATTGAATATCATAAAAAGATGGTTGAGTTACTAATTACTTGCAGCATAAATATAATTATGTTAACAGCTGTAATATCTGATTTTAAAACCAAGCAGTTTTCTGTAGTAGACAGGTACACGGCTACTGCTCTGCTGCTAACTTGCTCAAAATTCACTTCATTTTTTTAAAGCCGTTGGGCCATATGCGTACCTGAGAACTTTGCCTGCAGCAGGTCCCTGAGTGGCAAGTATGGGTAGAAAATGGTGTGATTTGTGTCACGTGGGTGGGACTTCACAGAAGTGGGAGGGATTGTAATGGAGGATCTAGGGTTTCTACCAAATATGGGCAGAACAGATTAAAAAGTGGGTGGGATTACCCCAGATCTTGCTTACCCTCTCAATCACCCTCTGTCCCTGGAGTCCTGTTAATTAAAGGGATAGTAGTACTTAAGTATTACTAATCCCTATATTAAAGTCCTATTAAAAATAAATATATTGCCCCCAGTGTCATCTCTCAAACCTTTATGGTTTGAGAGATGATCGCTCCTAAAGTTGCCCTCTCCCTCCCCCTTCCCCGTAGTCAGCGTTCTAGCTGACTGCAGGGAAGCCAGTCGTAGGACTTTCAGGCGGCTCTCCAGCACAGCCGCGATTGCGTTAATAAAAAAGAAAACTTTCACTGAAATTGTCTTCTACGTGTGATTGGTTTGCAAGCACACATAGAAGACCGTTTTAGTGAAAGATTTTTTTTTTATTAACGCGATCGTGGCTCTGCTGCAGAGCCGCCTCATAATCTATGATTTCCCTTCAGTCAGCTACAACGCTGACTTCGGAGAAGGGGGAGGGAGAGGGTTTGAGAGATGACACTGGGGGCAATACATTTATTTATAATAGGACTTTACTATAGGGATTAGTAATACTTAAGTACTACTATCCCTTTAAGTCTAAAAATCAGTCTCTGGGGCAGGTCTGGAGAGTTTACATGTATGTACAACAGACTAAAAACTGTGCTTGTACAGCATGAAATCATACATAAGCAATATGTGAAAAGCTCATAACATACCCACTAGCTGTGACGTTTTAGCAGCTACAGTACCTTTTGTGCTTCTGTACCTTGTAAAACAGCATGAACATTTTACACCATTTTCTTTAAATTAAGTTTAATGCTCTGCATGCTGACATATAACCTGGTTAAAGTGAAACTTAGTCAGTACAGCTTACTGTGCACAACCTGGCAAACAAATAAGGCTATGTATCTTCTGAACTATAGCTGTAAATAAAGAATTGCTAATAGGTGGCTTTGGAAGCTCTTTCAAAATCATTTAAAGCAATTTCCACAGACAGCAGCTTCGATTAATCCTCATAGTATGTGGGCCATTTAGAGCTGTATTTCAATAACGTCCGTTTAGTAGTTCAAGAGTAATTCAGTTCTAAAGGATCCCACTCTCTCCCCTTTCACCTACGTCACACTGCCTCACTAAGCTTGCCGGATGGAGCACAGTGAGGGACAATCTTCACGGAGCATAAGGAAAATCCTGCCCTCTTTCGTCAAGGGGGGGCAGAGATTTCCTTATATTCTGTGCATGAAGATTGTCCCTCGCTGCACATGTCCAGTCCCAGGAACAGATTCCACAACTTAGAGGAGGCTGCTAAGGGTAGGTAAAAGGGGAAGGAGGGGGAGCCTTTAGAATGTAATTACTCTTGAATTACTGCACGGACGTTATTGAAATACAGCGCTAAATGACCCAGATACTATGAAGATTAATCGGATCTGCTGTGTTTATGACACATTACTATCCCTTTAAGTTGCTATAAGGTGTTAGTTTCTTTGGGGGTTATGCATTAAGGCATAATATAGAGGTGATTAAGAAGAGATGACTTCTCCAGTGATATCCCTTCTCTACTTCCTATGTTATTCTATAGAGCCTATGCACTAAGACATCTAAAGTTGGAGAAATCTTAGTGCATTGGCTCCACAGATTAACATATGAACTGAAGAAGTGATATCACTGGAGAACTTTTCTCCACTTTATCACTTCTTTATCACACCTTAGTGCACCTCTTCCCAAGATTACTGTGTGCACTACTGTGCATATGTCTGTACACTGATAGATCCAGACCTGCCAACATTTCCAATGGCCAAAGAGGGACAGTTTTGTTTCAAGGTGGTGTTGCTGAGAGTGTGGCTGATGGGCAGGACATTACCGAGAACTCTGAAGTTATTTCAAGACCTACTGACACTTTTTTGCGCAACTGAATAAATCATTTAGTTCAATAACAAAGCATTTTATGTATGCAGACAGATATGCAGACACATATACCGATGTTTAACCCCTTAACGACATGTGACGTACTATGACCGTCACGGTCATAGTACGTCACGTACTTTTTACTTACAACGCTCTACCGGGAGCGCTGTAAGTAAAAATAGGGCCTGAAATTGACCGCTCCTAGATCGGAGCGATCTCTATCAGGCCCCATAGTGACGCGCCGATACACGCGACAGGTCACGTGTACCGGCGTGTCCAAGTGGTCCTATGCGGTCCTTATGGGACGGAAACGTCCCAGGACCGCCGGTCGTTAAGGGGTTAAACAATGTGAGTTTTGTTGTGGTGGAGCAATGGGATACACATATCATCATACCCCGGAACTCTCCCTATTTGCCCCAGAGATTCCGGTTTTGAGAGTGCATTACCGGGTCTCTGGGGCACAGGCTAATTCTCCAGATGTGGGGAGTTTGATGCCCACTTCTGCTCCTTCCCACCCTGTTCCTCCCACTTTTCCTCCTTCCCCACACAGTTCCTCCTACTTTCCGCCTACTTCTGCGATGCCCCAGAAAGCCCCAACCCCACTCATGGTTAAACCCCGCCCCCTTTTGCTGACTCCACAAAAAACATTCCCAGATATGCATATCATACACCACACTGTCTGATCTCTACAGAGGGGAAGATAGATAGAGGGATTTCGGTCCAAAAGAGGGAATCTTGGGAGGTATGTAAATCTGTATAGTAGTTATACACGTATGCATATGTAGGTATAGTACAGTGTAGAAAACTTCCATAGCCCTGATTTAGATCTATATATATAGGTTATACTCTAAGATCTATAGACGAGAGAGCAGCATTGAAAAGCAGATATTATCTGCCTGTGGTCATCACTGACTTCCACTATTCCCAACGCTACTTAGTAGCAAGACGTGAGAGATCCAGGAACAGGAGCCCCGGTGTCTGCTGTCTTACGTTTATTCTAAAGGCGAGACCCCCTCCCCGCCCGCTTATTGAGTATCATGAGCATTGATCTACATTTATATTCCAGCACAGTTACTGCATATTTTTGGACATATTTTTATAGTGATGTCACATTTGTTAGTATTTTTATAGTACCAACTTATCACATATAGGATCCTATATACTGCATGTTATTTCACATAGTTTGTATTGTGATATTATATGGTAAAGATGTTTAGATCTTGAATGCTAGCGATGGTGCATGGCATTGCCAGTATGATTGGGTATGCAGTGTAGTTCAGGGACCTGCTCTCAGGGAACCCAGAAAACCAGACAGAAACAGGAGATACTGGTTAATAAAAATACCTTTATTAATAACAGAAAATAGCCAAACTGAATGCAGAGCACAATACGGAATCATAGTCAAAGTACAAGCCAGGGGTCTCAGCCAAAGCGGGTAGTAAGAGGAGCCAAATCAGGAACACAGGAAGCAGCGGTGTCAGGAACAGAAGCCAGGATCAGGAACCAGAAGAATCAGTCAGCCAGGCCATGGTCATACACAGGAAACAGCAGTAATACACAGGGAGGTCATAGACCATGCAAGGGCAGAGAGATACTGAGGCCGTGCAGCTAAATAGCCAGAGAACAGCAGGAAAGGGCTGGCTAATTGACAGGTAACAGTGGTAACAGAGAGCCACAGACAGGACTAATATAACAGCTGAGTAAGCCAGACACAGGGAATGAAAGGCAGTAGTAATTAAACAGCAGAGTATCAGACCAGATTAGCTGAAGTGCAACAGTGAGTTTCGCTGCAACGATTTTCACAGTAAAGGGCAAGGGGTGAATATATATATATTTATACTTATTCCTGGGAACGTTCATTTGTTCCACTGATGCAGCTGGGAAGTATAATTACTGCAAATTGTGGCATAAAGTGGGTATGATTTACCTGAGAGTGGGGGCAGGGCCTTCGAGGGCATCACACAAGTGGGCAGAAAGTAGGAGGAACTTGATGGGGAAAGAGGAAAAGGGGGAGTAACTGAGTGGGAAGGAACAGAAAACTCCCCACATCCAGAGAATCAGCCTCTGCCCTGGAGACCTGGTAATGCACTCTGAAAACCACTAAGTTGCCAGTACAACTGGGCAGGCCATGCAGTTTAGGGACCCACTGGACTGCTGTGGCAGTGAGTCTCGCAGCTATTTTCACAGAAGTACCTGCTGCCGATCTCTGTCCCCCTACCAGCTAGGGTTGTGTGGACAGTGAATCAAGAACTTTAATATATACTGTATACAAATATGGGAAATGTTGGACAGTATGTTTTAAACTACGAAAATCACATAGAACATTGACTTTAGACACAGGATCTGGGGACCAGGGCTGAATTTCTCGTAAGGCAGAGTAGGCACCTGCCTACAGGCGCACCCCACAGAGGGGCACCTGTCATTGGGACCTGCTTTTTTTTTTTTATTTATATTTAATTTTTTTTTTTTTTTAATTCTAACCCTCTATTTTTCATGTCTGCACCTCTTTCTTTACATCATCTCCCAGAGCTCTGCATTACTGAGCAGAACACCGCACGGGAGCTCCAGCAGTTACAGGTCTGAGCCGAAGGAGGCGCAGACCTGTCCTGCCACGCCGCTGGACCACCAGGGAGGAGGTAGGAAACAGGGGTGGCCGCAATGTAAGGGCAAAGTGGAGTTGATGTGGGCAATGTGAGGGTAGTATGGAGCTGATGGCTGGCAATGTGAGGGCAATATGGAGCTGATGGGGGGGGCAAGTTGTAGCTGATGGGGCACTATGAAGCTGTTGTGGAAATAAGGGCAATATGGAGCTGATGGGGGCAAAATGGAGCTGATGGGGCAATGTGAAGATGATAGGGGTAATGAGAGGGCAATATGGAGCTGATGGGGGGTGAGTTGTAGCTGATGGGGCAATATGGAGCTCATGGGGAAATGTGGACATAAGAGTAATATGGAGCTGATGGGCTGCAAGTTGGAGCTGATGGGGGCAATATGGAGATGATTGGGGCAATGTGAGGGCAATATGGAGCTGATGGGAGCAATATGGAACTGATGGGGCAATATGGACATGATGGGGGCAGTGTGGAGATTAGGAGCATTGTGGAGGTGTCCAGTGGAGATGGCCAATGCTGTGTGTGTGTGGGGCGCTTCAGATTTCTGTGCCTACAGGCTCCTGAGATGTAAATGCGGCCCTGCTAGGGACATGGGGCAAAATCACTGAATGTTCCTGGAACTCTGGGACAGTTTGCAGGCAGGGCCGGCGCTGCCATTAAGGCAGAACAGGCAGCTGCCTTAGGGCGCTGCAATGGAGGGGCGCCGAAAAGAGGGAAGTTGTTTTTTTGTTTTTTCTTTATAATATATATATCTGCCTGGGTCTCTCTGCGGTGTGTTACAAAGACGCCGCGAGGGAGCGCTTGGTAGTGTAAATCAGCGCTCCCTCGCAGCGTCTATGTTACACACCGCAGAGAGACCCAGGCTCTGTAGTAATACAGAGCGCTGAGAGATTACATCATCTCCCAGCGCTCTGCATTACTGAGAGCAGCTCGCGGGAGCCTCAACTCTGTGCCGAAGGAGGCACAGAGCTCTAAGCTGTGGCATGCCGCTCAACCACCAGGGACTCAAGGTAGGGGGATGAAGGGGCATTATGGAAGGGTCAATGTCGAGGGGGCATTGTGGAGATGAAGAGGCAATGTGGAGGGGGCATTGTGGAGATGAAGGGGGCATTGTGGAGATGAAGGGGCAATGTGGAGGGGGCATTGTGGAGATGAAGGGGCAATGTGGATGGGTCAATGTGAAGAGAAGGGGGCAATGGAGGGGCGCCGAAAAGAGGGAAGTTGTTTTTTTGTTTTTTCTTTATAATATATATATCTGCCTGGGTCTCTCTGCGGTGTGTTACAAGACGCCATGAGGGAGCGCTTGGTAGTGTAAATCAGCGCTCCCTCGCAGCGTCTATGTTACACACCGCAGAGAGACCCAGGCTCTGTAGTAATACAGAGCGCTGAGAGATTACATCATCTCCCAGCGCTCTGCATTACTGACAGCAGCGCGCGGGAGCCTCAGCTCTGTGCCGAAGGAGGCACAGAGCTTTAAGTTGTGGCACGCCGCTAGACCACCAGGGACTCAAGGTAGGGGAATGAAGGGGCATTATGGAAGGGTCAATGTGGAGGGAGCATTGTGGAGATGAAGGGGCAATGTGGAGGGGGCATTGTGGAGATGAAGGGGGCATTGTGGAGATGAAGGGGCAATGTGGAGGGGGCATTGTGGAGATGAAGGGGCAATGTGGATGGGTCAATGGGAAGAGAAGGGGGCATTGTGGAGATAAGGGGGCAATGTGGAGATGAAGGGAGCATTGTGGAAGGGGCATTGTGGAATGGGCATTGTGGAGATGAAGGGGCAATGTGGAGATAAGGGGGCATTGTGGAAAGGGCAATGTGGAGATAATGGGGCAATGTGGAAGGGACATTGTGGAGATGAAGGGGCAATGCAGAGATAAGGGGGTATTGTGGAAGGGGCAATGTGGAGATGAAGGGAGCATTGTGGAAGGGGCAATTTGGACGTGGGGAGAGTGTGGAGGTGAATATGTGGGCAGGGCAGGGGATTGTGGCAAGGTGTGGGGGGGGCATCAAAATGCACCTTCACCTGTGTATAAAAAAATCCTTGCACCGGCCCTGTTTGCAGGTATGGGATGTATACTAGTTTCCCTATAAATAATTTATCAATTATTTGGAAATTCAACACCTGAATTAATAAATCAATGTACTTTTGGACTGGACAACATGATGTTGCTCTACAGCCATGGAGGAACTTCAATTGCCAAATTTCTTCATGCCGTTACGTACAACATCTGCAAAACCACAAACCCCAGTCACATAGCCACTATTGCATCCCTATCACTCACAAGACTAGCAGATGTCCCTAATCAAAGATGGCCGCTTTAGCTCTTCCCCGCCCTTTCTGCCTCCGCACTGTTTGTACACTGTATGACGTAAGACGCAGGCCGGCTCCTCCGCTGAGTGAGTGTGTGACGTTGCCGAGCAAAAGTTTTGGGTGGTGTCGATATCTGGGGTCTGGAAGTTCGGAAATTGTCCCGGTTATTTCGATATAGGTCTTCCATATGAGGAACAGAAAGGTGAGGAGGATGCAGAGTGACCCATTATATGCCGGAAAAATATTGGCAATATGTTAATGCGTTGCATGAGAGATGAACAATCAGTGGCTCTCCAGCAGCTGCTGATCTAAATTTCCTTCAGCCTTAGTCGACCAACAGCGAGAGATGGGAGCTGTAGTTCAACAGCTTGAGCGTCCCATGTTGCTTGCATCTGCTTTATAGCTTGGTTCTGGGCTCGGTGTCTGCTAAAGGGCCGATGTTGTTGGGTTTGCGCAATGTGAGGGGTTAATGGAGTAGATGACCAGTGTGAGGGGTTTAATATGAGTGGGTGACAAGAATACGAGGGGGCGTTGCAGGTCGGGAGATGCGACGAGAAGATAGTATTGGCGCTAAAAGGGTCAATATTGGGTTTGGTGGCAGATCTCTAGACTTGCATATAGTCAAGGATAGGACTCGTTGTAATACCAAAGCGAAGGGTTAACAGAGTGCTGCTCCATCGTTGTTTAAACAGAAATGTCCATCGAACTCAATGGAGCATGTGTATAAAATAAAAGCAAAGCAATTCCGGGGAAATCAGCCACACCACTGCTCCCAAGTAGACGTTCCCATGGGGGCTTTTAATCCATTATAGACTGTAAAACTAATGGGATTTGGGTTTTTCTTTAATGTATCTCCTGTTGGGCAGTCGGTTTACCCCTGCATTTGTCCACTTTTATCTTGAATTGCCCTATAGGGTAGAAATAGACGTGTAGGGGTGAAAAATTCCAGGATCCTGAGAGTCAGGGTTCGTAAAAATTTCACTACTGACTCCTACATTTTTTAAGTATTTTATGTAGAACTAAGTACATGTTTTACTGAGATGGAAACTTCCACTAGTCTGTGACTAGTTAAAGGGTTAGTAATGGATCAGTTAAACCTAAGCCACAATCTTTACTTACATTGTAAACTGTTGCACTCCAGAGCTGAAAGCGCATAGCAACAAGGGACAATCTTCGGTCAGTATAAGGAAAAAACCAGCCCTCTGTCAAGGGGCTGGGTTTTCCTTCGACCACTGCGATCTGTTTGGTCTGATGACTGGCTCTCAGATCTGAGGGGAGGTGGCTTACAATTTTGTAAAGGGATGTGAGGGGGGATACCTTATAATATAATTTCATAGAAAATAGAGCAATATAAACATTGCCAACATCTGAGTCTAATAGTACACACAATAAGGAAAGATTGTAGCTTAGGTTTAACTGAACCATTTTTGTCCCTTTAAAGTGGAACTTTCACCTTCATATAAATATTTATTTGACTCCTTGTGTACTATAATATCCAAGTCTGTGTATCTTTTTCATGAAATTCCTGTTTTTCTGTCGTTGGCTTGCCCACACGCCTTCCTACCTTTTTACTAGACTTTTGTAATGCTCACGCCCAACAGGACAACTTCAGATCCATTTGAGAAGGGGTCAAGATTGCAAGATTGATAGGACTGCTGAAGGAGAGCCCTGCCATTCTGGAATAAGGTCATCAAGCTGGCAGGGCTCTCTTTGTTCCTATCAAGGGCAAAGTTTTAACATTGGACTCACATTTAGACATGTCTAATGCGTGTTTTAGATGTGTTAAGTGGGTGAGGTATCGATAAGGGATTATTTATTGTTAGGTGTCACGTATACTTTAAAAAAAAAAAATCCAGCAGATGAGTAATAAATTGCCAGTGGAAGGCAAAAATATAATACCCTGATAAATAAACAAAGTATATGCCCTCTGCTAGCAGATATTCTCATCCAGACCTCATTACAACTCCTACTGCATTTGATGCAGGTGGTCTGCTTGAATTATTGTTAGTGTTAGTCCTCAGGATACACCAACAGGTCAGCTTTCCAAGATATCCCTGCTTAATCACGTATGAGTAATCAGTGGATCAGTCAATATTATAGATGGATCTAGAGGGAACTATGGAAGCTGAATTGGTGCTGAATGGACAGTTGTAAAAGAGATACATCCCAATCTCCTGTATTGTACTTTTTGGAAATGTTCAGAGTATACTCTGTGTCTCTGATGTGACAAAATTGACAAATCAGAGCAGAGATATTCAACCTTTAGCACTCTAATTCCCATCCTACCCAACCTGCCAATATTATGCTGGGGATAATGGGAGTTGTAGTTTCCCCAACAACCGCATTGCCAAAGTTTGCTGCCAATACCTCTTCCTCTACAATCCAGTATCTGGTTTGCTTTTACCTCTGATCTAATGCACAGATTACCTACCTTCAAGTAATCTGAAATAACTCCCTACTGCTGTTGTTGACAAAGTACCATTAAGCCTGTGTACCACTTCTGTGTTTTTGTGTTCAAAATGCATTACACTTTAAATCCCATACTTATGTCCATTCCTCCAATTGTGGATTAATCCCACTGGAACGTGAACCCTTTTCTGGAATTATTATCTTAGTTATAAAGAGAGAGTAGCCAAACTGGATTTGTTTACATTGGAGAAGATACATCTAAGGGATTATATGATTACCATTTCCAAATACATTCAAGGTCAGTAAAAAGAACTCTCCAAGGAACTAATTTCTCAAAGAGCTGAGCAACCAACAAGAGGTCATCCATTATTAAGACTAGAGGAAAGATGCTTCTGAGTAAAGCTGAGCAACCAACAAGAGGTCATCCATTATTAAGACTAGAGGAAAGATGCTTCTGAGTAAAACAAAGGCAGTTTTTTTTTCCCTCAGGATGCTGTGCTTGCAGATACTTTAACTGCTTTCAAAAAGTGAGACTGAGCTGAGAGACTCCACTCTTGGAGTTCTATCGTCTTTTGTCAGACAAAAGTTAAAGCGGAACCGTCACCAAAACCCCCCCCCCCCCCCCCATCACATGGAAACCCATACAAAATGGCATATTTTATTGGCAATATAACTTTTTAATGTATGCTGTAGGGTTACACCGATACTTGTACTCGCGCAAATGCGGCCGATGCCAGCACCGATATCCTGTGTCTGGGTCGGTTCTGCAGAGAGGGAGCCCGGGGAGCTGCTCACAATGCTCCCTGGTCGTCTCTCTCCCTCCTGCAGCGTCGGAGCGTTGCCGCAGGTTACCATGGCAACGCTCCGACGCTGACCTCTGCCAGGGCTCGAGAGAGAACAGCGAGCACCCGGCAGAGGAGGGTAAGGAACACAAAGGAGGATCAATAGAGGCAAGATAGGGTGAAGAAAGAGGCAGAGAGAGAGGGGTCAAGAGGGAGGAAAAAAAGACAAAAGGAGGGGGGTCAAGAAGAGGCAAAAGGAGTGAGGATCAGGAGGGAAAGAGAGAGGCAAAATGGTGGGATCAAGAGTCAAGGAGGGGGAGAAAGGGGGATGAAAAGGGAGAGAAAAAGCCAAGGCAAAAGGAGGGGGGCTCGAGGGGGAGAATGAAGCAAAAGGTGGGAATCAAGAGGTGGTGTATGTATGCTATATATATATATATATATATATATATATAACACCTCCACCAAATCTGTGATCACGGCGCCTAATATCACAACAGTCAGCTATTATAAAATCTAAAATAATAGTGCAATCAAGCGCTTCAATCCTGACCCTGTCAGTGTTAAGGGTCTCACAACAATACAAAAATACTACACCAAAGGAGAGCGCTAAAGACTGCACTATAAAAATATCAATTTAATACATCAACAATAGTCATCCACAGTACATATCATATATCACATGTATACACGCTAAAAATAGTAATACTGATCGCTCCGGAGCTAAAAAAAAACGTGCACTGATAAAAAGCAACAATGTCTCTGAACTGAAAATAAGTCTGTATATAATGGTGGCAATATCGCTCGTCTGTATCCCAATATAACGGAGATGTATAGTAACACTTTATCAAGAGGCTACAGATATGGTGTCGCGGGCAGGTATATATCAAATAATCACCAATATGCCGACTGTGTAGTAGAGATAAATATCCCAATAGTAGATCCCGGCAATTCAAATATTCTACAATTGCCGTCTTTCAATCTGAGGTTCTTTCACTTTTCTACCTCAAATCAGATAGTAGCCAACTTCAAAGTCAAAGGTATGGATACTTGCGATTAAACACCTTCCAACTCAGATTTCCGTATACACAGGCGACTTCACTGGGTAAATCCTCCCGTCCTTAGGCACCTTCCACACTTCAGCCTCGTGATACTATCTCCAGTGTGTAGCGAACTGCCAAATAGATCCTCTTTCCAATGTATATATAACGGACACTTCACTGTGTCTTATAAGAATAACCTCTTCAGATACACTGTAGCATATCCATTAGCGGTATAACATATACATAAACAGCTACAAGGTCCTCCAACGTGTTTCGTCATGTATAACCAGAACTTCCTCAGGGATTTCCTATTTTTACTATTTTTAGCGTGTATACATGTGGTATATGATATGTACTGTGGATGACTATTGTTGATGTATTAAATTGATATTTTTATAGTGCAGTCTTTAGCGCTCTCCTTTGGTGTAGTATTTTTATATATATATATATATATATATATATATATTATATATATATATATATATATAATATATATATATACACACACACACATACACTTTAGGTACGTGGAAAAATGGCAAATAACCTCAAAAAAAGTATCGTAATTGGTGTCGGCAAGTACTTTAAAAAAAGTATCGGTACTCGGTCTTAAAAAATTGGTATCGGTTAATCTCTAGTATGCTGAAACATAAATTTCATATACAGCACAGAAGAGGGAGACCGTCAAGGGTCGTTAAGGTGATTGGCAGCTCTCTCCCTGTCACTTGCCTTCCCCTTTTTTTCCCGGAGTGTGTCTTAACAGCAGCCCGAAGGAGCAAGCCGGCAATGAATACACAGTAAAAAGCAACACCCTGCACTTATTAGTGCAGGACTTTGCTTTTTACTATGTATTCCATTGCCCAACTTGCACTTTCATGTCACTGCAGGCAGCTGTTTAAACACACACTGGGAGAAAAAGTCACAGGGGGACTCCCGGCAGTAGAGCTGCATGCCTGCAGTCCCACTTGTGCCACAGGCAAGCTGAAGAGTGGCGTCACTGGGAGATTTAGTAAGTGGTTTTTCTCAAAATGTGGACAGTGTGGGGGAGAAAATATCACTTTCCAGCATTTGTTTTGCTTCCATCTGCATATGGGAGAAATATGTAAGTAAGTGATAGTTCTCCTTAAGCTTTCCTGTTGGTCCTCTGGTCTCAGAATGCGGACCTGTCTTTTTCTACATATCTGCATTAATGGGAAGACTGCTGTCGATAGGGCAATATCTGTTTGATAGCTGTCCTTTTAACCCATTAAGTGCCAGAGTGGTACTCAACGTATTGCTTTGCAGTGTGTTGTGTAAACCTCTGGCACTCAGAGGGTTAAACGCTAGTAGATACTTCAGTGACTGATTCACTGATTAACTCACTTGTTATAAATGAGGGATATCCTCAACCTGACCTATTGATGTAGCCGAGGCACTAATGTTAATAGACACTATTGTAGACTTGCAAGCATCAATGGCACATAGAAAGTGACACACAATTCCCCTTACTGTTCCACACGTTTTTAACCATTTGTTAACTCGCAACAGTTTGTGATCTGATAAAGTTTGCAGAGAGCAGCTAATTGGATACATTGATCGCTTATAAACAACTTTTGGTAATTATGAATGCCTAGTAATGCTGGCACGGCGTTGCTTTTACATTAACCTATTATTTGCCAGAGGGATATATCTCTAGCGCTGAAAAACTTAACTGAGCCCAAAAAACAATAAAAATACACCCACCAACACACATACATTGACCTACTGAGTGCCAGGGAGGTGTCCAACACAGTGCTTCGGATACCTGTGTAGTACTCTGAGAGTTAACACACGCAGACCCCTTACCCTGAGGAAGAAAAAAAAAAATCACACGCACTTCTCCCCTTCCATCTCTGTACCAGCCGGTATCCCACCCATTTGCATCTTTACCCCATCCCTATTCTGTTTTGCTGCGGCCACACCAGTTTCATTGGCATTGAACACAGAGGACCAGACTGGCTTCATGCAGTGTGAATTAAACTTGTGTGTGGCATGGTGAAACAGAAGAAGAGGAAGTGTGAAGGGTTGTTGGTGGAAAAGATCCAAAACAGCAGAATGGAGAGTAGGAGTGCCAAAGCGGAGAAAGGGAGGGAAGGGAATGAGAAGAGGTGAGAGTGAGATGTAATGTGAAAAGGTGGCAGGGGATCTATGTAAAGAGGCAAAACATAGGGAGAAGACGTATGGATAGTTAGTGGGACCAGTGAAAGGGAGAGTTGGATTGGTAAGAGATGAAAGGGAGGTGAAGAGGGAGAGAAGCTTACATAAGAAGGGTTAGATGAAGGGAGGTTGTCAGGAAGGGTCAGTGGAACCTGCGAAAGGGAGTGTGGGATGGGGAAAGGGAATGAATGGCCAGAGAGCTTTGCTAAATCATGTCAATAACTCTTTACCTATCAGAGAGGCAGTATGGAAGAAATTAGAATAACTCCTCCTTACTGCCGCTCTGGGGTGTGTCTGGAACGGACAAAGAATTTGTCATGTGAAACGTATTTATGTTATATAGATGAATTGTATTTACTAGTCTAGTTTTAGAAAATCTAAAACCAGTGTAATTAGACCTTAAAAGATCAGTAAACTATTCCTATGGAACTGAAAATGTTTGAGTAAAACAAGGGAACAGGGAAATTCATATTTCAAGAGTTACTACAGTTTAAACTGTGATAATTTTATTTATTTACATTAACACTGCTCTCTAGTGGTTGTATTTCAGCTGTGGAAGAGGTAAGTCATTGACAGATGGTTCTCTGTAGATTGTCAGATTGATGAGTCACTTCCTGTTAATTTGAATAGTTAGAAATTATCGACACTTACTCCATGACAATTTGTAACAGTTATAACTTTTGAATCAAATATGGGACATTGAGAGTACCTTTGTTTTACTCGACAGGAAAAGCCCTATAACAAATGTTGTTTTTATTAAAAGCTTACTGCTTCTTTAAAGACCAATTACCTTTAGCACAAAAGAAAAGAGGAGCAGTTTGGAGCAAACCAACTGTACTTTAGTGGACAAATAAACATTCTCAAAATTCACGTAGCCTCAAATATATATAATCCCTTTTTTATTTAAAAAAAAAAAAAAGTACTTAAAGGTAACAAATCAGTATTCCTCCCATTACTGTTTGCATGCAGTTAGTTTAGGCCTAGATTCCATTCCATCAAAAAAATCTGCCAAGTGGCTATTTGTGCAATTGGCGGGTATTTATTAAAGGGATAGTAACCCCCCCCCCCAACAACTTGACTCGAAAATACAGCAAGCATACAAACATAATGAACGCACTTAGTCCCATCTCTCAAACCTTTATGGTTTGAGAGATGTAATTCAAGACAGTCCTCCGGTCCCTCCCCCTTCTGCCTGACGAGCTGTAAAGCTGTCAGAGGCAGAATCCGGTCGGCTGACTTTCGGCGGTTCTGCAGGAGTTCTGACATCTCGATATCTCTGTATAATTACTTCATAGGAGTGGTCTACAACATGTGCTTGTAAGCCAGGCACATGTTTTAGACCATACCCATGAAGTAATAATACGGAGGTATCTAGATGACAGCGCTCCTGCAGAGCCGCCGTCTGGTGCTGGAAGCCGGATCTCATGACATCCGCTATACAGCGGACGTATGAGAAGGGGGAGGGAGCGGAGGTCTGTCTTGCCTTACATCTCTCAAACCATAAAGGTTTGAGAGATGGGACTAAGTGCGTTCAGTATGTTTGTATGCTTGCTGTATTTTCGTGTCAGGTTGTTGGGGGGGTTACTATCCCTTTAATGTATGATTCTGCAGTCCCACTGATCAAAATGGCTTTTAAAAAACAAATGAAAAAAACCTTCAACGTTTTTTGAGATCTGGGAACATTTGAAAATGATCCCAAACAAAGACATTAGAAGATCAAGGGAAGTGACCGGTATTTGGATGCTTCCAATGGGCTTGATCGGACAGGAGAAATCAGGTGACCAGTAGCTCAGCCTGTCCACTATTTGATCCTCAGTGTCCCTGTATATCTTCCCCAGACCTGCCCCACTCATGATTAAACCCTGTGCTGCCAGATTGCAGAGATCTCTCTGCTCTGGAAATGGAGAGTTTAGCCTACGTGTTAAAATAGGTGAAACACCCACAACGCCAACCATCCTATCCAAAAAAATGATAAAAATTAACAATGTGTCTAGAATTCGGTGTATCCGCACTACTGAAGTTAATTGATGTGAAACAAAAATAAAATATATAAAATATGGGATTTATTCATTTATTAATTTTAAAGTCAAGGAAACCTAAAAAAAAAAAAAAAAAATTAGTTGTGCCCCATGTGAAGTAAATTTGCATTAAAAAAATAAAATCTTCCTGGACTGATGCCTGTAACACTGGCTCAAAAATAAACACTGATTAGCTTAAATAAATCCCAGTGCACTTTTTTTCCCACGCTCTGATTGACTGAGAATTGTGGTTACACAGAGCATTGCACGCGCCCTGGAGTAATCGCCCATTCCAGCTAATTAGAGATGTGATAAGGTCACTCATACGAAAGATGTGACCCATGTCATGAGCATGCAAGACCCTGTCACTGATTGGCTGGAAGTGGAGGTTACTCCAGGGCATGTACTGTATATGTTGCATTTTTTTTAGAATAAGAAATGAAGCTTGTTCTGGTACAACACATTTATTTTGTTGTCTTCATCTGAAAACATCTGAACTCTGGGAGTTCTAGGACTCTGCTTCTGAAATGCATTGTGTCAGTCTCAGGATTACTAAATCACTGACTATATATAACATTATAATACAACATCATTATACATTCTCTTTATTACAAACAATTAGTACAAACATATCTGGAATTAAACAAATCTATCCAGCATAATACTATACTATCTAGAAAACATCCCGTATCCCTTTAAATCTGTTGGAATTTTACCCAGTACCTTTATTGTACACGGCAAACAATAACATTCTACTTAAGTTTCTCACCAATAAAACATATTTTAAACTACTTCTGGATACCAGTTACTTAAACATAAGGTCTCTCTTACTTTACAACATGTATCTGCAGCAAATACATTTAACAACCTGACTGTACTTTAAGGGCCAGAGGGGTGAGAAAAAGCATAACGAATCAATGTGTTGCACACCCCTCTGGTACTTACAGGGTTAAAATTACCATATGCACTGGGCAGTGTTTGAGGTCCTGTGGTCAGACTAGCAACTGTCAAATGCTTCTCCATAGAAATTACATCTTGAACTGATTGAAAAGATTCTCTCTTGAATAGGGATGTGCACAAACTTTTTCTTTATAGAAGAAAAAAGTGTGAAAATGGCACTGTTCACCTTCCACGGGAATGCCTGCATAAAAGCACCTTTTTTCCTCTTCACACATACTGATCCCCCCCCCCCCAATTTTGTCTCACTTCACTGGTATTCATAGAACCATATAGGCTGACTCACACCCAGCCTCATTGGTAGCCATAGGGTTTGGAAGCTGGAGGGCCTCATGTTGTTCATCACTGCCATAGAACCACTTATTCTGACCCCCCCCCCCATCCAAGTTTTATCCCAGCACATTGTTAGCAATAGAACCATACGTAATGCCCCCCAGCCTTGTCTCACTGCAATGGTAGCCATGAAAACAAACATCAGCCTTCACACATACTGATCCCCATAGAAAAAGCATACACCTACTGAGAACGCTTAACACCAGCCTGGTTCCCACTGCACTGCTAGCCATAGTGCTACACATAGTTGATAAGGCGGAAAGAAAGGTGTGTCCATCAAGTTAAGCCCATGCCAAATCACCTAGTTGATCCAGGGGAAGGCAAAAGAAAAAAAAAACATTTGCAGTTAATCCCCAAGTGGTTAAAAAATTCCTTCTAGACTCCAGCTGGCAGTCAGAAATGTCCCTGGATCAGCATCCTATCTGTTGGGAGCCAACTGTCATAAGTCTCAATGTTCTGAGATAGATAGGTATCCATTACTTTTTTCAAAAGCATTTAAATTTTCTGCAAACACGACATCCCAAGGCAAAGAATTCCATAACTTTACTTCCCTTACTGTAAAAAAAAATCCTTGCCTTTTGTTTTAGTCAAAAACATATTTACTCTAGTCTTATTGGATGACCTCTTGCTCTCTCAGATCTTTAAGTAAATAGTTTATTGGACAATTATTTGTATTGACCTTGAATATATTTGTAAATCGTAATCATTCACCCCTTAGATGTCTCTTCTCTATTGTAAACACCCAGTTTGACACCCTCAGATTCTCCAATCCCATTATCAGTGTTGTTGCAAGTCTTTCCAGTTCAGTAATGTCTTTTTTTTTTTTTTTTTTTTTTTTTTTTTTTTTTAAGAACTGGTACCCAAAGCTGTACTCCATTGGCACGATGCAAGAAACGTTTTGCATCGTATAAAGGAATTTTTGTGCGCAGATAGATTTTGCTTATGTTCTAATGCAGGAAGCTAAATACCGAACACTTCTTGAATTGCACATAAATTCCATTTTACGCCAACAGTACACAGATGTATAAATTCATTTGCAATAGCAGTTCCTGCATTAGGCACATTTGTTAATCTTAGCCACGCCCACAAAAAATATATATATACGCAGCTGTTCGCGCCACATGTTCTAGATGAGGCCTTACCAAGGATTTATATAGAGGTAGGATAATATTAGCATCTTGTGCATCTACACCTCTTCTTATGCAGGATAGTACCTTATTTAGTCTTGAAGCAGCTGAGTGACACTGTACGCTGCTGTGAAGTCTATCATCTATCAGCACTCCTAAATCGTTCCCTAATTAGGATTCCCCAAGTAGTTTCCCGTTTAGTGTATATAGCGTGTTTGTTTCTACAGTCCAAATGCATAACCTTACTTTTGGCTACAATACTACCGGGATTCATCAAACTGCGGGAAGAGCAGCGTATCAAATAAGCCTCTTCCCCACGATCATTGATGGGTACCTTTGGGTGTTCATCATTGATTTTGCGTGTTCCCCTGCTTTGCGTATGCGAAGCAGGGAAACTTGTGTAAATTGGTCAGTCATGGGAAAAAAACACATATATGCATAATCGAAAATGTGTATGCGTGTGTTCTCCCCATGCATTCAAATAGCTTGAAGCTAGCGGGTCACATAAAGCGATGGCCAGATACAATCTGAAAGTTGCTGAATGGGCAAATGGTTAATAAGCAGAGAAATCCTCTGATTTTCCTGTGTATTAATCCATTTGAACCTTGATGAATCCAGGCCTAAATGTCATCTGCCACTGTCAGAGAAAAAACACCCTGCTCTGTACCGTAAAATCTCGGGTATAATGCGCACAGTTTTACCCCACTTCACCTTATGTGAAGTCGGGGGTGCGTATTATACACGAGAGTTATTTAAAAAACAAAAAAAATTGTGCTGCCAGATATCCTCCCTCCTGCGGCCCAATTCACTCTCACAATAATGCTTACTTGCTCCCACTGACGTCCCCACTGAAGTCCGCTCTGACAATGAGGCTTACGGTACTTCCTTCCACTGAGGTACCCATCTTCCCTGCGGGCGGCAAGCTTGCATTTGCCGTCCGCTTCCTTCATGGGCTTTCAGGACCTTCCTGCTTCCATTACCATTGGCTGGAGGCAGAAGGTCCTGAAAGCCCATGAAGGAAGCAGGCGGCAAAGGCAAGCTTGCCGCCCGCAGGGAATATGGGTACCTCAGTGGAAGGAAGTACCGTAAGCCTCATTGTCAGAGCGGACTTCAGTGGGGACGTCAGTGGGAGCAAGTAAGCATTATTGTGAGAGCGATTTGGGCCGCGGGAGGGAGGGAAGGGATATGCCAGCAGTAAAAAAAAAAAAAAAAAAAAAATATAGTAAGGGGGAAAACAAGGGTTCATATTATACATAGGCACTCTTGTTTTCCCCTAAAATCTTAGGTATAATATACACCTGCGTATTATACACAGGTGCGTGTTATACCTGAGATTCTACGGTATGTATTTCCTTGCACAGCGTGAACCCCAGTTTAATGTTTTAGGCATAGTTGGAAATTGGCAAACTTACTGAGATAAATATTTTGGGGTTTGTGAAAAGGCAGACATTTTCTGGAGTTTTCTGCCAAATTTTCAAATGGAAGTTTTTGTATGTTTCCCAAGGGGCTATTACAATTTTTATGGCGATAGTAAGTAAGTGGTAGCTTAGTACTGGGATGTTAGTTCTCCTTCAAGTAAGAATTTAGCAGCAGAATTTTGCATGGGCATATCGTTTGCACTAACAGTTTTGCCAGATTACAGAAATTGTTTGGTTTAGTTAACAGATGGAGTGCGATGCTCGGCACGCCAGAAGAATAGACATTGCTCTGAAACTCCGTCCTCTCCTGACCATGAAGCTGAGATAAGCACTCCTGCAAAGAAGGCTTGCCTGGTAAGCATCTCATTAACATAGTGGCTTGAAAGGAACCTATCACTATTTATAATGTTGCTATAGTTGTAAATGGTACAATGTTGTCTTTTCAAATGTTGCATTCTTTTCATCCATAGTGGAACACTGAACCATGGCAAAAAGTATCTTCCTCTAGGAGGCTGGGCACTTGCAAACCAAGTTCTCTGGAGGCAGAGACTCCCTCCCATCTCCACTTTACACAGGGGGTTGAAGATTCTGTGTTTTTTTTTTTGAACTTACATGGGGCCTCCAGTCTGAATCTGGAACAGGGGGCAAACTTTCGCAGAACCTGGGGTCTCTTGGGGATGGCTCTCAGAGCTTTATTTAGCCACTCTCCCTTTTTTCCCTCTATATTATAGGATACTGAAGAATACTACTGCTTCAAGGTGTTTGCGTCCTATAAGTATGGCTGCCAGGCACACAATTTGAGGTCTGTGGTTTGTTGCCATATTTGGCAGTCTGGCTCTTAAAGCCTCAGTTCTACAATCACCCCCTAGCCCTGCAGATGCCCCAGTTGTGGATATGTCTATTTTATATTTTCTTAATTCATATTTTTTTATTTTTTTTTTTCCCCTCATTATTCAACTTCAGTGCCTTTAAGAATGGGCACTCGTACCTGGCATCTTGGATGAAGAATCAGTTTGTTCTTAACTGCATCCTGTGGCACTGTGTGGACTTCAGTCTGTGGGAATGGCCTGATGGCATATAGACTCATGTTCTGGGGGACCCCTAAGAGGGGCTTCCTCTCAGCGATTATGGTTTGGACAGGGTGCCAGTGGCTGGAGAGCCACCTCACCATCCTTCTTTTGTTTGGAGGGCCCTGTGGCTTCTCTCCCTTTTTTCACTGTGAACTGACCCATAAGGCACCTTAACCTCCCCACCACAACAGACATAAGTGTTTTATTCTACTTTTCTGCTGTGAATTTCTCTTTGTGGGTTTCCTTGCTATTTCTGAGCACAAGGGAGATATGGGGAAGACTAAGACCACCAAGGCTTCATGGGATTCTTCTTTAACCCTTTGTTTCCCCTGTCGGGCTAGTCTCCACAGGGATCATACTGATGCATTTTGTCCTTCTTTTCTGTGGCCTCTACACAGCTGACTCCAGTCCCATCTTCCTCTGACCTGGAGCCTGCATGGGTTAAAACTCTTATTTCCACTTTGGACACAATAGGGCTTCACATAGGGTAATACTGTTTGGATAATAAAAAATCAATCTTAATCCTAATCAATTGTACTCACATAGTAGTAGTAGTTTGAACATGTGGAGGATATGAACACTGCCTCAACTCTGATTTCTCAATACCATAGCAGCAGGTCCCCTGGATATGTCGGCTCCTCTTTTGAAAACAGAGCGCCACAACCAAAAAACACGAACTACAAAAATGGGCAGACTCTTCAGTGTATAACAATGTTAATTTGGTTATGAAACATATTATTACAAAAGACGGCCAAATGCACATTAGGGGATTACAGTCGCACTTGTTCAAGCTCCTAATGGTACACTCATTGCTCTGTCCAATCCAGTATTTTTAATATAAAACTTATGTGGAAAAATTCCTATGAACAGGCAACGTATTTTAAGGTCCTTTAGACCATTTCATCATGATAAGTCTGTGTTGTTACTGGCAATAAAAGCCAGCCGGCAAAACCACCTCCATATTTATGGGGCACATAATCCACATTCAGCCAGTTGTCTGGTTGCCAGTGAGACAATTAACCAGCAAATCTAATTTGTTTAGAGATAATGTTTAAATATTAAGTAAATGTTGATTCTTGAACATACCCGCCGTCCCACATTGCTAGTACCTTTATATAAGTGTACCTTTCTGAGAGTCTGTTACGCTGTCATCTTTGTTTTATTTTATGTTAAAGTGTCCCCCTCCCACCCCTTTTCCATACCTCACAATGCCTTCCCTCAGATCTGATCTCTTGCCAAAACAGATCACAAAGCGCAACAATCTTCTGTCTATCAGTATAAGGAAAACCCTGCCCCCCTTGATGAAGGAGGACAGCTTTTTCCTTATGCTGACAGAAGATTGTCCTTCTTCGCGATCCATCCGGATGGAACAGCTTGCTGCTCTGAGAAGAGGCATTATGATGTATGGAAAATAAAACGAAGACTGCAACTTAAGGACTGTTAGAAACGTGCACTTCGTTATAAAAAAGTATGACGAAGAATCAACCTTGACTTAATATCTACACATTACTTTCTCATTTGTCCAGTATGGAATACAGGTACCATGGGAGGTGATCTTCCTTTGGAAGGCGGAACATACCAGCAGCCAAGGGCTTGAGGGTGGAGCCTTCCCCCCCCCCCCTTCTACAGGCTGATCCAGCCCCTGCCTCCAATTTTGATATGTTCCAGACTAATCTGGACATGGCTTGGAACATTGCTTCTTAGTTTTATCTTATTATTTATTTTATTTTAGGTATGGGGCTGTCACAATTCCCCCATTAAGAGGGTTACCATTACTGGCTTTTCCTGGAGGATTACCCAGTGTGCAGGTGCTGTGTGGACCCTTTGCATCCTATGGAGTGAATCTTGCAACCCAAGTTTTCACTCCCAACAGGGTCTCTCTGAGGTTCTGTACTTTACAGTGGTAACTTGAAGAGAGATTGTAAAGATTGGTGAGTAACTTTTTGAGTGCCTTGGTTCACCTTGTCCCCACTTGTACCCCTCCATACAGGAGTTGTCTTTGAGCCCTTGGGCTCTTGCACTCATGTTGGGTATTTTATTTCTGTTCTTTTCCTGGGTTGTGGAGTATGGATGGCTATATAATATTTGTTAACCCCTTCTCTGTTGGTTTCTCTGGGTTAGAGACCTTTCTTGGGCTCTTCCCTTTGGGATTGTATCTTTTTATTCCCCCCTCTAGGGTCTTGGGGTGTTTTGGGTCACTTTTAAAATGTTTCATTTTTTGGGTACATGGCACCTTTAAGACATGTTCCCGCACCACAGCCGTCTTTGCTCCATTGCCTTCTATGGGGGAACTTCTCGGGGGGGAGGCCCTGGGGCACCGCAATCTGAGTTGTAGGCATTGCTAGGTAACAGCAACAGAGAAGACATTACCCAGAATCCTCGTTTTGTGGGCTTTCTCCCGATTTGGCTGCTTGTTTTGCAATCACCATTTTACTTCCGTCTTGCGTATCCTGTGCAGAAGCTGCCTCTCCTTGCTCGCCTTCTCGAGATTAACCATTCGCCTGCCAGATATTACTTTTCTGGGCTTTTCTAGGGTGAATTATGGCTTTGGGGAACTGTTACTAGCATTTTTTTTACAGGTGAGAGTAGACACTACTTGTGTCAGGATGTCGGATTCAAAGGGACATGGGACTAGAGGCTAGGAACCTTGCTTACTGCTCGTCATGCCAGATGGGGCTCCCTGGAGAGTATTCTAGATCTCTCTGCCACTCGTGCTGTGGCCCCTCCTACTCCACAGGGGCCCCTTAGTCTTGCACAAGAGCCATCTTGGGTAAAGAATTTGTTGTCCAGTATGGCACAACTTCCTCTCTCTCCATCCAAGGTATTCTTCAGGTTTGTGGCCCCTAAGCCTCCAAGTTTGCCTGCACTCATAGACTTCTCTGTGGAGGACTCTTTTGAGGGTACAAAGAGGAAGGGGAAGATGTGGATTCCTCCTACTCCTATTGAGGGAACTTCTGTGAGGCTGACCCTCTTCCCTCTGCTGAGGGGCTCATCAGGGCTGTTTTACAGACGCTTCAGGTTTCTGACACTCCTGATGTGGGTCCTTCCTCTATGGACATCTTTCAGAGGTGTAGGAAATCCTCTACTGTATTTCCCCCTAATGCCACTCTTGATCAGTTTCTTCTGGAGGAGTGGAAAGCACTTGATAAATGGTTATCTATCTCTAAGAGATTCTCTAAGCTGTACCCCTTTTCAGAGGTGGCTTTGGCACAGTAGGCTTCTCTTTCTGTGGATCCTTCTATTTTCAGGCTACCCAAGTCCACTGCTCTGCCTTTGGCAGACGCAGTGGATCTTAAAGGGATAGTAATGTTTCATAATAAAAGCAGCTCCAATTAATCTTCATAGTATTTGGGCCATGGAGAGGGTTATTTCAGTACTGTCAGAGTTGTAATTAAATGATAAAGTATCCCCCTCTCACCCTTTTTGCTGATGTAACACTGATCACCTCAGAACAGAAAGGTGGTGTCCAGATGGAGTTCAGAGAGGGACAATCTTCAAATAGCATAAGGGAAAAACCTGTCAAGGGGGGCAGGGTTTTCATTGTTCTCACAGTAAGAAGATTGTCCCTTGCTGTGAGCTATCTCCTCCCCTCAGATTCCACATCTGAGGGGAGGTGGCTTACACTAAGTAAAAGGGGCGGGAAGGGGATCCTTTGTCATTCAATTACTCTTGAACTACAACTCTTACAGTAGTGCAATAACTCTCCATGGCCCAAATACTATGAAGATTAACTGGAATTGTTTTTATTTTGAAACATTACTATCCCTTTAAGGATGTGGTGGATAAGAAGCTTGACTCTATCCTCTGGTCCAATTTTGCTGCCATTGAAGCTGCATTGAGGCCTATTTTTTGCCTCTGACTGGGTCAACAGAGCTGTTGTGGTCTGGGGTGAATGCAGTCTGTGTGGGTGTACCCAAGGATGATCTTCTGGCTATTCTAGCCAGCATGTCAGAGGCTAACACGTATGTTTCTGATGCCCTGTTTGAGGTGGTCAGATTGTCGGACAAGGCCTCATCCTTCTCTGTTACTGCGCAGTGCACTTTGTGGCTTTAGATTTGGTCTGTGGACGAATCTTCCAAGAAGTCACTGGTTTCCTTACCCTTTCAGGTTAAATCTTCTTGATCCTGAGCTAAAGCAGATCATCAGTGATTCTATCGGGGGGCATGAGTACCTTGTTACCTCAGTTGTCTTCCATACACCCTACTATGGTGAGGAAACTGCTTCTTTTTCATCCCTGCCAAACTGAGGCGCAAAGGCCACAAAGCCAGCTACCCCCTACCCCCAGCCAAAACAGCAATGGTAGTCCAATCGAGCTGCTGCCAGCTTCCGCATGGAAGCGAGAGGGCAGATTCTATTGTGGACCAGTGGGTTTTGCGGGTAATTTCGGAAGGGTACAGAATAGAGTTCAAGTCCTTTCCTCCTTTCAGATTTTTCCTGTCCAGGGTTCCCACGTGCAACGAAAAGTTGCAGATGTTTAGGGAAGCAGTACAGTCACTCCTGGACAAGAGTTCTAGTTCCAGTGCCTTCTCCAGAGAGAGGTTCAGGTTTCTGTTCCAACCTGTTTGTAGTTTCATAGAGTGGTGAATGCCGCCCCATTCTGGATTTCAAGCAGCTCAACTTGTATGTGGAGACTGCTCGCTTCAAGATGTAGTGTTTGTGCTCTGTCATCACAGCCATGTGCCCGGGGGAGTACCTAGCATCTCTAGACCTTCTGGATGCGTATCTGGGCATTCTGATTCATCCAGACATTCAACACTATCTGCATTTTTGCCTTTGACTCGGAGAACTACCAGTTCACTGCTGGCCTGTTCTCCACGGGTGTTTACCAGAGTCCTGGGGACCTTGATAGCTTTCATTCACACACTGGGTATTCAGATGACTCCTTAGCTGAATGTCCTTCTACTCAAGGCTCCGTCGGAGGAGCTCCTGACTCAGCAGTTCCAGGAATGTGCACGGATTCTGGTCCACCATGGGTGGATCCTGAATATGTCATAGTCCTCCCCAGTCCCTTCCCAGGAGTTGATATTTCCGGGGATGTGACTGGGGAAGGTTTTCTTGCTAGAGGATAATATCTTGCAGGATATGTCCCAAGCTCTGGAGTGGCTCCAGTCCAGGAGTACATGAGGGTTTTGGGCCTTCTAGTGTCTACCCTAGAAGTGGTACCCTATTCTCAGGTGTATACCAGGGAACTTCAGAGACTAGTTCTCCAGACTTGGGGTGGGAATCTGGATTTTCTGGATAGTCAGCTTTCCCTCTCTCTGGAAGCGAGGCAGGATCTGCATTGGTGGTTACAGCGATGCAGCCTGGACCAGGGGAAGCTGTTCATGATACTGGAATGGACCATGGTCACAACGGATGCCAGCCTGCATGCTTGGGGTGGGGTTCTGGGTCACCTGGATATACAGGGCAGATGGACCGTGGAGGAATCTCTTCAATCTCTTCAGTGTTCAGGAGCTCTGTATTGCTCTGGTGTACTGGACCTCTCAGTTGAAGGATCACTCAGTCTGACAGTACCACAGCCGTGGCTTACATCTACCGTCAAGGAGGCACTCTAAGTGCCGCTACCTGGTTTGAGGTAATGTACATCCTGGGTTGGGCAGAATCCCACGTTTCGGCCATCTCCGACATTCACATTCCAAGAGTAGAAAACGGCCTGTTGGACTTCCTAAGTCACCAAGATGTAGATCCTGGAGAGTGGGAACTCCATCCGGAAGTGTTCGCTTTGATTGTGCGAAAGTTGGGTCTACCTCAGATAGACCTGATAGACAAAAGAAACAGGAAGGTCCAAGTGTCTTGCTCCAGTTGGGGAAGGGGGATCCTCTTGCCTTTGTCACTGACGTGACGGTGATTCTGTGGTGCTTCCACCTTGCTTACATCTTTTCTCCAATTCCCCTCATTCCCAAGGTGCTCAGGAAGAGAAGGATGGGATGGTCCAAAGATAATTCTGGTTGCTCCTTATTGGACCAAGAGGGCGTGGTTTGCGGAGCTGGTGTGTCTTTCCATTCAGGATCCGGTTTCACTGCCACCCAGACAGGACATCCTCCTTTGGGACTACCTTTGGAAAGAGGATGCTGAGAAACTTGCTTTGACAGAATGGCTGTTGAATCCACCATCCCAAGTATGAAGTGTTTCTCTCTTGAAATCACCTCAACTATGATCCAGGCTAGGAAGCCTGTCTCTTCTAAGGCCTGCTACAGAGTTTTGTCCATTTTTTCTTTCTTTGTGTGTGGACAGGGATCTGTCTTCCCAAGATTTTGACCTCCCTGTGATTGTACTTTCTTCAGGATGGTGTGAACATAGGACTCAATCAGAGTTCATTGAAGGTTCAGAGTTCTACACTCTGTTCTCTTCCAGAGGAGTATTGCTACTCTGCCAGATGTCCAGCTGTTCTTTCAATGGTTCATGCTTTCCCAGCCTATAAGGCTCCCACACCTCTGTGGGACCTTAATTTGCGATTGGGTGTCTTACAGAGGCCTCCCTTTGAGTCTCTTGCTACCATTCTTTTGTCTCTCTTGACTTTGAAAATGGATTTTCTTCTGGCTGGGTTCTCTGTCCTCAGAGTTGCTGAGTTGCAGGCTTTGTCTGCAAGCTGCCTCGCCTGGGTTTTCAACGAGGATAATTCTGTTCTTCGAACCGCCCAGGAATTCTTTCTTAGGGTGGTTTCTGAGTTCCACATGAATCAGGAGATTGTTGTGCCTGACCCCAAGTCTGACAAGGAGAGGGATCTCTACCTCTTGGATGTGGTGCGCTGTCTCAAGTTCTTTGTGCACCGCACAGAGTCTCTTTGTAAGACTGATGCCCTGTATGTCATTCCTGAGGGTCCTTGGGCAGGTCAGGCTGCTTCCAAGTTCACTATTGCCTCATGGAGCAAGTCTACCATTCGTTGGGTGTACAAACTCGGGAAGAAACCAGTTCCCTTCCTGGTTACAACACATTCCACAGGTCTGTTGGGGCCTCCTGGGCCTACAAGAATCGGGCTTCGGCTAAGCGGTTGTGCAAGGCTGTTTCTTGGTCCTCTATACACACCTTTACTAGTCAATATCATGTGGGCGTTCTGGCTTCGGCTGAACCCAGCTTTGACCGGAAGGTCCTTCAGGCAGTTCTGCCTGTCTAAGGGCCTACTTTTTCCTGTACCTTACTGTTCAACTGTTTGAGCCCGGGTGGCTCTTGTTCTTGTGTGTTGTACCTGTGTTTTCAGTGTCTGGTGACACTTTATTCAGTTTGGGCTGTTCCTAGTTCTGGATAGTTCTAGGGAACTCTGGTATCATGGGGTCCAGTGTTAGGTACTTTATCCTACTTACCAACTCTGGGAGCCTACTGTTGGTATATACCATGGTACCTGTATTCAATATTGGATGAAAGAAAATAGGATTTTAGTCTTAGCATGTTAAATCCTTTTCTCTTAGTCCATATGAGAAAGGAACCTCTCTTTGCCTCACCTGTCTGTCTGGACATGGGAGTCCTCCTTTGGGTCTTTCTGACAGGAGCTTACCTCTTCTTCTCTCGCTGCTCTATACTAGTGATCTTGTCCCATATCAAAACTGGAGGTAGGGGCTTGGTCAGCCTGTAGAAGGGGACAAAAGGCTCTACCCTCAAGACTTTGTCTTCTGATATGTTCTGCCTTCCAAAGGAAAAACACCTCCAATGGTACCTGTATTCCATATGGACTATGAGAAAAGGATTTAACAAGGTAAGACTAAAATCCTATTATCACTTAAAACAATCAATCATAGATATGCGAAAAACTCTCTTCATTGACGGGTCTATTTTTATTGTGTATCTTGGAGTATTCTATCTACTTAAGGAAATTCCTTTAGTCAAGATTAAAAACAAACATAGCGATGATACACTGGTTATATAGAACCATTGTATCCTTATAATTGGATAATTCTTACAAATAATTTGTATGTTTGAAAATTCATTCTTTAATAAATTTAGTATGCACCCTATTTAAAAGACAAATGCAGTATTTGCTGAACTAAAATGTAGGAAAGAGTTTATCTCCAAGAATATATATTTCTCTGTTGTCCAATATAGGTTACAGGTAACTTTGGGGAAGGCAACCGCCCCTTTAAATAGGCAGGAACAATTCTTGAAAAGAACTGCAGGGTGGAGCCTTCCTCTCTCCTTAGCTGGTTCCCAGCCAATCCCCATCCAGTAAGATTTGTTCCTTGATCAAGCAAAGCATGAGAACAGTTCTGCTATAGTTTTTAGATCTATTTATTGTTTTCTGTTAGATATGGAATACCAACCATTAGGCGGATTACCATTACTGACGTCCCCATGGTGGAGTGCTCCATTCCCAGGTGCTGCTATGGACCTTCCAGCCCTGAGGGGAAAATCCTGTGTAGCATGTTTTTTCCCTAGGAGAAGCCCACTGAGACGGCTTCTTCACAAAATGGTAATCTGAAGACAGAAGACCTGCTAAAAAGGTGAGCAACCCTTTGAGTGCTGAGGTCCACTTGTCCCACGCTTCCCCTCCGCACAGGGGTCTCCTTTGGAGTTCCTAATACATACTCCTGCACTCATTGGGTTTATATGCATGTCATTTGGGTTTTGGAGCACTGGGGTTTCTGTGGTAAATTTACAGTTTATTTGCTATTTTGAGCACTTTTATGGGGTTTATTACACTTTCCCTACTGAGTTCAGTGTTGTTTACTCTTATTCTGGTGATTCTTATGTGTTTTTCTACTTTTAGAATCAGCTTGCTTATTTTGCGTTATTTGAGTTCCGGCGCAATTTACCGCATGGACACCCTGCTCCATTCACCTCTATGCAACTGCTCAACGTAAGGGCTTTAGAGATGGCTCATTCTGTTTGTCTACCCTTTTTCTGTCATCCGGTTAAAATTCTGAGTCTTTTGGGGGTTTCAGGTGGCTTCGGGCACTATTTTTGGGATACTTGAAGGGGAAACTAGATTTCCCATGAGAGCCCGTTTCACATGCTCGTTTCTGATTCTCTGTCATCACGGACGCCATTTTCTCCTTTCCCTTCACGAGTATGCTACGCAGGGCTTGGACTCTGGGGGTGAAATATTAATATATATATAATTTGGGCTTTGCCTAATAATTTTCAGATGTTTATACCCTGTTAGGATGGCAGACCCATTGGGACTTGGAGCTAGGCCTAAGACTAAGGATACTGGGGTGTCTGTTACCCCCATTGTGCATTGCTCCTCACGTCAAGCAGGGCTTCCTAGAGAATACTCGGGTCATTTATGCCCTTCATGTGCTGCTGCCCCTGCCTCTCCACCAGGGACCTCCAGCCATGCACTAGAGGATGCAGGAGTTTAAGGCTACTACTAAAGAGTTAAGGTCTACTTTACAACTCCTTCCCACACAATTGCAGGGGTCTTCCAGACTTGGCAGCCCCCTACTTCATTCAGGTCAAGGTGTACCCAATGTTACAGATTCCTCTGAGGAGGAATTATTGGTGGACTGCGATGAGGGTGAATGATCTGAGGATGTATCCTCCCAATTCTTTGGGGACCCCTTTGAGGCTGACCCTGAACCCTCAGCTGAGGGTCTGATCAGGGCAGTACTCAATACTCTGAACATTCCTCTAGTTTCTGAGGCTCCTAAGGACCCTTCTGATGTGTTTCACACACCTAAGAAGCAGAGTACCTTTTTTTCCACCTAATCCCACCCTTGATCAGCTGGTGCTTGATGAGTGGAAAAACCCTGACAAGAAATCTTTGTCCAGGAAGTTTGCTAAGCTTTATCCCATCTCTTAAGAGGCTCTGGTTCAGTGGGCTCATCCCCCTAAGGTGGATGCCCCTGTTTCTAGACTTTATAAATCCACAGCTCTGCCTGTTGCAGGCGCTTCTTTTCTTAAGGATTGGACTAATAGGAAACTAGAGGCTTTTCTAAAGGCCATTTTACATAGTAACATAGTAAATTAGGTTGAATAAAGACACAAGTCTATCAAGTTCAACCTTCTTCTCATACCCCAGTAACTGAGAATTTTATAGCTTCCCTGCTACCAATTAAGTTAGTCTTTATCAGACCTTCCTGATCTGCCTACTGATAAACAGTATAACTCTGTATGTTCCCTTTTGAAAGATATGAATCTAATCTTCTCTTAAATGTATCCATTTTATCTGCCATAACCACCTCCTTGGACAATGAATTCCACAATTTAACAGACCTTACTGTAAAAAAACCCCTTCCTCTGCTGAAGTCTAAACCTCCTTTCCTCTAATCTCAAGGGGTGTCACCTGATCAGGCCTTGGAATAAATAGCTCACCTCAGATATACTTGTACAATGTGATAAGGTCTCCTCTTAGTTGTCTTTTCTCTAGAGTAAATAAACCAAATTTGTCTAGTCGTTCCTCTTATGTCAAGTCCTCCATTCCCTTAATTATTTTTGTTGCTCTTCTCTGTACCCTCTCTAGTTCTAGTATATCCTTTTTCAGAACCAGTGCCCAAAATTGCACTGCATACTCAAGGTAAAGTCTTACCAATGATTTGTACAATGGCAAAATGTTATCCACTCTTGCTTTGATACCTCTTTTTATGCAAGACAGGATTTTGTTTGCCTTTGCTACTGCTGTTTGACACTGGTCACTGTTTCCAGGTTTGTAGTTGACAAGGATACCCAGGTCTTTCTCCAGCAATGAGTCCCCTAAAATGATTCCATTAAGTTCATAAGTAGCCTTGGGATTGTTTCCTCCCAAATGCATGACTTTACCCCCCCCCCCCCAATTAAATATTTTAATGTGCCACTTCAGGCACATCCCTATGTCCCTCATTCGCCACTGCTTGGGTGAACAGAGCCATTGCTGTCTGGACTGAACAGCTTACTGTGTCAGTACGTCAGGGTACTCCCCCGTTGACTTGTTGCAGCTTTTGGTCAACATTTCTGAAGCTCAGCATTATGTTTCTGCAGCTATCTTTGATGCTATTCGTTTAGTTGCTAGGGTTTCTACCTTGTCTGTGGTTGCCAGACGAGCCCTCTGGCTTAAGATCTGGTCTGTGGACCTTTCTGGGAACGTCCTTATTTGGGCCGGAGCTTAAGGACCTCATCAGTGAGGCCACTGGGGGCAAGAGCACCCTCTTGCCCTTAGTCTCCAAGAAGAAGCCTCCGGTTCGACTGTATCAGCTTTTTCGTGCCTTTCAGGCTGAGGTGTGTGCCACAAACCAGGCGGGGCTCCCCAGGCTCTGCATTCCTCCTTCAAGCCCAAACAGCAGTAGATGCCCAAACAGTCCTCCAACAAGCCCAAGTCCTCCAAATCTTATTCGGCATGACTCGCTGAACCCTGGGCCCCATGTGCCAGTGGGTGGCGGTCTGCTCCATTTCCTCAGTGTCAGGACAGGCACTGTGGCAGATCCGTGGGTTTTACAGGTCGTCTCAGAGGGATATAGGATTCCCTTCGCCTCTCTTCCTCATTTCAGGTTCTTTCCTTCGCACACTCCTCAGGGGGTAGAAAAGTGCCATCTTTTCAACAGGGCCATTCAGACCCTTTTAGCCAAGGAGGTCCTGGAACCGGTTCCCGAGCTGGAAAAGGCTTCTGGTGTCTATTCCAATCTATTTGTGATTTCCAAGTAGGACGGTGGCTGCCATCCGATCCTAGACCTCAAGGATCTCAATTCCTTTGTGGTCAAAACTCATTATCACCAGGAGTCTGTACGGACGGTGATTGCGGCCATGTGTCCTGGGGAATTTCGCACTTCTCTGGACCTTCAGGATGCCTATCTGCATATAGCCATCCATCCAGAGAGCCAACAGTACCTCAGGTTTGCTTGCGACCAAGGGCACTTCCAGTTTTCTTCTCTACCCTTTGGTCTGACTATGGCCCCCCAGGTCTTTAATTGTATGCTGGGTGTGTTAGTTTCAGTCTTGCACAGAGACTGCATCAGTCTCCCTCCATACATGGACGACTTACTCTTGAAGGCCCCCCTCTCCGGAACTCCTTCACCAGCAGGTCCAAGACTGTATTCATGCTCTCACCCATAACAGGTGGATTTTGAACATGGACAAGTTGGATTTGATTCTGTCTCAGCGACTGGTTTTTCTGGGTTTTCTCTTCGACACCCTGAAGGGCATGGTGTTTCTCACAGACGGGGTGGCTCACCAGATAACCCACAAAGTGTCTGCAGTCCTGGCTTGCAATCCACTCCCAGCAAAGAAGTTAACCTCTCTAGTGGGGAAGTTCATCTCCACCATGGAGGCATTTCCATTTGCAATGGCTCACACAGGAGAACGTCAGAGGTTCCTGATCCAGGTCTGCAAGGGCAAGACGGATCTCCTGAAGATGTCGCTTTCTCTACCTCTTCATGTCTAGCTGAGTCTGTTGGGGTGGCTCGACCTGTCCAATCTTTTGAAGGGCAGGTCCTTCACGGTATCCTTCTGGACAATGGTGATAACGGAAGCCAGCCTCTCTGGCTGGGGAGTGGTCCTGGGTCACCTGAATGCCGAGTGTCTGTGGTCTGTGGAGGAGTCTCTCCTTCCCATCAACATTCTGGAGCTTCGAGCTATATTTCATGCTCTCCGGTACTGGACACTCAAGCTGGAAAGATGCCCTGTTCGAGTCCAGTCCGACAAAGCCACAGGCGTGGCTTACATCAACAAGCAAGGCGGAACAAGAAGTCTCGCAGCTTGGTTGGAGGTCAAAGCTATTTTGTCTTGGGTGGAAGTACATGTTCCTGCCATTTCAGCCGTTCATATTCCTCGCGTAGACAACGTTCTTGCAGACTTCCTAAGTCGTCACACAGTGGACAGCAGAGAGTGGGAACTGCATCGAGAAGTGTTCAATCTCATTGTCCAGAAATGGGGACTTCCTTGTGTCGACCTGATGGTGACCAGGCACAATCGGAAGGTTCCAGTGTTCTGCTGTCGCTTGAGGGACCCTCTTGCTCTGGCGGTGGACGCCATGTCTATTCCATCTCTTTCCCCTGGCATACATTTTTCCTCCCATCCCCATGCTTCACAGGGTGTTGAAGAAACTACTTCTGGAGGGCTCTCCATTTATTCTGATCGCTCTTTATTGGCCTCGCCAGGCATTGTTTCCGGAGCTTCTGGATCTCTCTGTGGCGGAGCCCTTTCGACTTCCTCGCAGGCCGGACCTTCTACAGGGCTATCTGTGGAAGGAGAAAATAGATTGTCTGGGTTTGACGGCATGGAGGTTGAATCCTCAATTTTGAAGAGGAAGGGTTTCCCTTCAGGCTTAGTGGCCATTATGCTTAGTGCTCGGAAACCTGTATCCTCTAAGGCATACCACAGAGTCTGGTCTACCTTTCTTTCTTTGTGTGCTGATAAGGATCTTCCATCCCAGGACTTTGACCTTCCTACAGTCCTGTCTTTTTTACAGGGCGGAGTTGACAAGGGGCTCATTCTGAGTTCCTTAAAGGTTCAAACTTCTGACCTCTGTTTTCTTTCAGCGATGCATCGCCTTTCTTCCTGATGATAAGGTTTTCTTTCAGGGTGTGGCTCACGCTCGTCCTGCCTTTAAGAACCCCACTCCTCAGTGGGATCTTAATTTGTTTTTGGGAGTCCTTCAGCTCCCTCCCTTTGAGTCTTTTGGCTACTGTTCCTCTCCGCCTGCTGACTTGGAAGATGGCCTTTCTCCTAGCAATAGTGTCTGTTCGCAGAGTCTCTGAGTTGCACGCCTTGTCCTGTAAACCACCCTTTTTATTTTTTCGCAAAGACAAAGTGGTTCTTCGCACTTCTCAGGAATTTCTTCTGAAGGTGGTCTCGGAGTTCCACATCAATCAGGAGATTGTTGTGCCTTCCTTCTGTGCTGACCCTTCTTCTGACAAGGAAAGGTATCTTCACTTGTTGGATGTGGTGTGCTGCCTTAAAGGGATAATAATACTTTATTATTACTATCCCCCATCATGTAGATATTTGCAAAATAATTTAATAGCCCCCAGGTTCATCTCTCAAACCTTTATGGTTTGAGAGATAACCGAAGGTAAAGTTGCCCCCTCCCTTCCCCTTCCCTGAAGTCAGCGTTGTACTGACTGAAGGGGAAGTCTCTCGTACGACAGGCTTGTGGCTGTGCAGCTGAGCCGAGATTGCGTTAGTGAAAAAGAATTATTCCACTGAAACGTTTCAGTGAAATAATTATTTTTCAGTATCGCGATCGTGACTCTGCTGCAGAGCCGCCTGATGAAAGTCAGACCGGATATCCCTGCAGTCAGTACAACGCTGACTTCAGGGAAGGGGGAGGGAGGGGGGAACGTTGCCTTCGGTTATCTCTCAAACCATAAAGGTCTGAGAGATGAACCTGGGGGCTATCAAATTATTTTGCAAATATCTACAATATGGGGGATAGTAATAATAAAGTATTACTATCCCTTTAAGTTCTGTGTGCACCACACTGAGCCCATTCGTCAGTCTGACGCACTGTTTGTCATTCCAGAGGGTCCTAGGGCAGGTAAACCGGTGTCCAAGGTTACCATAGCCTCCTGGATTACGTCTACTATTCGTTAGGCTTACGAAGTTAGGAAGAAGCATGTTCCATTTTGTGTCACGGCTCATTCCACTAGGTCTGTTGGGGCCTCTTGGGCCTATGAGAATCAGGCCTCAGCTGATCAGTTGTGCAAGGCGGCCACTTGGTCGTCTGTGAACACCTTCTCTAAATACTACCGTGTTGATGTCCTGGCATCGACCGATGCCAGCCTTGGTAAGATGATCCTAGAGGCTGTCTTGCCTGTCTAGGGTTTTCCTCATTACTTTTTTAGTACTCCTTAACTGTGGGGCCCGTTGGCTCTAGTTCTGGGTGCTGTGTCAGTTTCTGGTATGTTATACTTCAGTTTTCTGTCCATTGACACTCTATTCATTATAAGGGCTGTTTTATGATCTGATTAGTTTATATGCTCTGGTGACTTTTGGGGACTGGCGCCTGGCCCTTGCCTTCATTCTCGCCTCTGAGAAACTCAATGTTGGTACATCCCGAAGTTACCTGTAACCTATATTGGACAAGAGAGAAGAGAGGATTTAATCTTACCTGTTAAATCCTTTTCTCTTAGTCCATATTGGTTACAGGTCTCCCACCCTGTCAAGGGACCATGCTTGGTTCTCCTGTGACCGAACATGGGAGTCCTTTCGGGTTCATGCTCACAGGAGTCTTCTTTTCCCTTCTTGCTGCCTAGTCAAAAGTAGCGTTTCACATCTTACTGGATGGGGATTGGCTGGGAAGCAACTAAGGAGAGAGGAAGGCTCCACCCTGCACTTCTTTTCAAGAATTGTTCCTGCTATTTAAAGGGGTGGTCTCCTTCCCCAAAGTTACCTGTAAGCTATATGGACTAAGAGAAAAAGATTTAACCGGTAAGACTAAAATCCTCTTATCAAGTTCTCAGTTTTGAGATGTTATCTATATAAAGGTGAGAGATAATATATTGGGGAAAAAATTTGTCTCACAGATCTCAAAGATTAGCCAGTGTGTCTTAACTTGTAAATACAATTACAATTCATTGATAGTACTTTTGCCACAATTAAAGTTAATATGCATAACATTTCTCAGTGGAGGTGTCATAAACCTGTAATTTTTTTTCCTAAATCACACTCTGCATAGAGAAATCTTTCCTTGAACAAAACGAAGCCAGCTCCGTGTGGTACAAGTTGTACTGCACAGCTGATTAGTACCTCCCATCACTGCTTAAATCCAGCCCACAGAGGTATAGCTCGGCTCTCATAGCAAACAAAAAGGGGCAGTATTTGCAGCGCCCATTAACATGGACATCAAGGGAGAGTGATGCCAATCAACTGCCCCTTCATCAAAATGCACATAGGTAGGGGCTCTCTCAGTGTATATATGTTATTAGCATGAACCAAGTACCAGACATCTTTACTCACGTGTTAGTCTCTCTGGTTTGTTTGTAACACAAACCAGATTAGAGCTACAAGGGAATCTGTTCCGCCCCTGAACGGACACCACGAAAAAGCAGTAGATGTGATTCTCAGTTTAAAAATATTTTTATGAAATTGCATTTGAGCTACATCCGCTCTTTCTTCGGGATACAATAAAATATAAAAAAGCCATCCAAGTTTTAAACTCCTGGTACCCGCAATATAGCCAGTTTATACAAAGCGTTTTCAAAAAACATGCATGAAAGTGAGGCCGAAGCTACCAACCTCCAGTCCGACATAGTAATTTCCCCTCTAAGTCGCTTTCATGCATCCACATGAAAGCGAGGCTTGGTCCTATATCTCCATGTACACAAATGAAAGCGAGGCCTGCTTCCACAGAAACAATGTTCTATCTTAATCTTCCACAAAAGCAAATTGCAGTGAGGCTTAATAACATTAATTCTTAAAGAAGCTCTGATCCTATGCTTCCATGAACACCAATAAAAACGAGGCTAGGCTACATTCTGCCTCTTTATCATTATTTTTTTACATTTTATTGTAACCTGGGGAAAGGGCAGATGTAGCTCAGGAACACTTTGAGTTGATAAAAATATTTTGAAACTGAGAATCACAGCTTTTTTTGGTGACCGATTGTCCGATCAGGGGCTGAATGGATTCCCCTGTAGCTCTAATCTGGTTTGTGTTACAAACAAATCTGAGAGATTAACACAGGTAAAGAAGTCTGGTACTTAGTTCATGCTAATAATAACATATATATTGAGACTGCCCCTACCTATTTGCAATTTGTTGTTTTTCTCTTTTTAAGAAAAATAGAATCTTCGAGTGGCGAGCAGCTGTGTGGAGGTAGTGTAATATCCTCCAAAAGCGTGTAAGCTACCTGGTGTCTATTTGGTAGCAATTGTAAATGTGAGTACCGTGAAAACAGGGGTTTGATCAAATTCTCTTATACATAAAGTTATTACCCTATGAGGTGCTCTCTTTGTTTTCTCCTTTTCAATTCAGCAAGATGGCTGAGCTCTCCCTCCTATTGCGATGCGAGGACACGGTATTTTACAAGCATGAGGGAACAGTTGCTTAAGATTAAACATTATATTGGATATATGCAAGATAAAGATATTGAAAGGCGTGTTTAAGCAATGTACAAGGTTTTTTTTTTTTGTTTTTAAATAGATCCCTAAAAGGATGGCAGCTGTCCTATCTTGGGCCTGAAATGTCTCAATCTCTTCGTTCATACGCCTCTTCAATATGGAGTGTTTACACTTGGTTATTGACACAATGTGTCCAGGGGAGTTTTTCACTTCTGTGGACATAAAAGATGTATATCTGCATATTCCTTTTCATGCCTTCAAGATCATAATTTTCAGTTCACCTCCTTTTCTTTTGGGCTGACTTCCACTCCACGGGTTTTCACAAAAGATTTGATGGCATTGTCTGCCTAAATTTGTTTACTTCAGTCCCTACCTGGACATGGACAACCTTTTGCTAAAGTCGCTGTCAGCAGAAACCGTACATCGTCATCTTCAGAAGTGCATGTCTGTTCAGGAATCACACAGCTGGGTGACCTATTTCAAGAAATCTTCTCAGTTTCAGTTCCAGGTTCTAGTCTCAGGCTTAGCTCGCACATCGGCAACAGTGCAGGAATACATGTGGGTGTTGGGGTATCTGGTCTCTAACATGGAGCAGTCCCATTTGCCCAGTTTCACATTTGCGAACTGCAGCTGAATATTCACAGGAACTAGTCTAGACAGTAGTGTCCTATCTCCCACGTGATGTCTTTCTGAGCCTGGACCTTTGTGGTTGCTTCAGGACTCACATGACACTGGGTCATCCGTTGTTCATTCTGGATTGGTCCATAGTGACTACAAATACCAGTCTGATATTTTGAAGAGCATTGTTTTGCTCTTGGATGGCCCAGAGCTTTTGGTCTGACATCTCGAGTCTCCTGTACATCAATGTATTAGAACTTTGTATGATTCAACTTGCTGTTCTTTGTTGGTCTCAGCTATTCCGGTTCTTTTTATGCTGGTTCAGTCAGACAATGTAATGGTGATGGCTTGTGTCAGCAGCCACGGAGGGATCAGAAGCACGGCCACATGGTCAGAAGTTCATCTGATTCTTGCTTGGGAGGAAGCTCATCAGTGTCTGGATCTGGGGAATTGTTCGACTCTGTTGTTCAGGTATGGGGTTTCTGGTTGTTGATTTTATTGCATCTTGGTTGAACTGCAAGGTTTCCCTGTTTTGCTGCAGAACCCAGGACCCTCTCTCTGTCTCAGCAGATGAGATGGCAATTCTGTGACATTTTCCTCTGATTCCCAGAGGTATTAAAGAAGGTCAGAATGGAGTGGGTGCATATAATCTTGATTGCTCTTTAGTGGCCTCACAGGCATGGTTCTTGGATTGACTTAGTCCATTGCCGAGCAGCTTCATCTTTAGCTCCTCCTGAACCTGTTGTTGCTCTTTGTCATCCACACTAGGAGAGGCTAGCTTCAATAGCTTTGCTTTTTAAGTCAGCCTTTGTGAAAGAAGGGCTTTTCTGAATTGGTCATCTCAGCCATGTTGAAGCCCCATAAACTGGTTTCATCCAAAGCCTATCATAGGGTCCACATCCCTTTGGTCTTCCGTTTTGTGTTTTGTCCTTTCTTGAGGAAGAGCTTCAGAAAGGTCTTAGTTCTTTCAATGTCCAGATTTCCTCTTTATCGGTTCATTTTCAAATGCATTGTCTTGTTGCCGGATGTGCAGACTTTGTCTGATCCCAGTCCTCCATGGTGTCACGGTCCCTCGCCGTTCCGACGGGTTGCCGACTTCCGGGTTCGCCAGCTCGTCACCACGTAGCGTGGTGACGTCACCCTTACCCGCACTTCCGGGTTTGGGTATTCTTAACCGCGCGCCGCCTTCGTGCGGCGCGCGATTATAGCGTTTGTGTGCAGCCTCACCTGCTGCTCTTCTCTCCTGCCGGTCTCGTTCCAGTGTTGTCCAGGCCCTCCAGTCTTGCTGACTTCTAGGCCCTCCAGTCTTGCAGACTTCTAGGCCCTCCAGTCTTGCAGACTTCTTGGCCCTCCAGTCTTGCAGACTTCTTCCTGTCTGCTCCAGTCTGCACCTTCCACTCTTCCTCCAGTGGTTCTCCTGGAGCTTCTCCAGTCCTGCGCTGCCTAGCTTCTGTCTCTGCCCCAGTCAGCTCCCATTTCAGTCTCCTTTCTCTGGGGAGTTCAGCTCCTCCTTGCCTGCCCAATATAATTATATATACGGTGCCTTACTAGTCCTTCCTTGTGCAGTCCTGTCAGCTCTTGTTACTCTCCCTCCTTATTGTCTCTAGCCTCAGGGGCTTACCTTCAGTAGGCCTTTTACTCTCTGGAAATAGTCCTTCCCTGGGGTTGGTGGTGGGTGTCCTCACTGTAGTGCGTTATCCTGGGCCTTCTTCGGCTCAACCGGAGGGGGTCATCTGGCTTCGCGGCCAGCACCTTTACACGGCCTTGGCCGCAGCACAGCGCACTACAGGGGGCCCGCGTACACCAGCCACGCACTCCAGCGACGTACTCTAGCCTTCACTCCACCAACCCTTGTTGGAGGAGCCTCTTATCCGTGATATTCCTATCCGTGACATTCCTATTCGTGACATTATAATCGCGCCACCCTCCGGTTATGGCTACAGACCCGGCTGAGTTTTCTGAGGCCCTTCTCCAGCAGGGCGCCATGCTGAGCCGTCATGCGACACAGATAGTCCAGCTGGACCAGAAGCTCGATACCATCACGCAGTTGTTGCAGCAGATGCAACACGAAATGGGAGCCTCGAGAGCTGCAGAACCCGCTATGCTGCACGCCGTACCGCTCCCTGGTCCTGCCTTGCCACCCCCTCTTCCTCGTCTTCCTCTGCCTGAGCGTTTTGACGGTTCTTCTGCCGATGTGCGGGGCTTCGTGAACCAATGTCAGTTACACTTCCGCTGTCAGCCAGGGCCCTACTCGTCGTCCCAGGCTAAGATTGCCTTTATAGTGTCCCTCCTTAAGGGTCAGGCCTTGGCATGGGTTACCCCCTTACTGGATCACCAATCTCCTATCTTGGATGATTTCGATGCCTTTTTGTCTGCCTTCAAGGCAGTATTTGATACACCAGGCCGCCAGTCCAGGGCCGAGGCGGCTTTATTGGAAATATCACAGGGCCAACGCTCCTTGTCTCAGTATGCGGTTGAATTCCGCACGCTGGCCTATGATACCGATTGGGGTCCCAGCGCTCTTAAGGCAGCGTTTCGTAAGGGCCTTCATGACCGCCTGAAGGACGAACTAACTACCCGCCTGATTCCTGACTCGTTGGAGGGTTTGGTGGCGCTTTGTTCATCCTTGGAGCACCGGTTGTCTGAGAGACGAAATGAGAGAGATCGGGACCGTAACCGTCGTCCACTTCCTCGTCCTCCTATCCGCCTGGCCGCCCGGTTTCAACCGCCACCCACCACCGCCGACACCGATCCAGAACCTATGGAGATTGGCCGAGTCTACCATCTGTCCGAGGAAGAAAAGGCCAGACGTCGCGCTGCCGGTTTATGCCTCTACTGTGGGGCTCCTGGCCATTTAGCCCGAGAATGCCCCAACAAGCAGGGAAACGCCAGGACTTAGGTGGCGGGGGAACCTCCCTAAGTCCGGTTACCATCCCCAACAACCGGAACCGATGCCTTCGCGTTCCCGTCAGCTTGTCCTGGAATGGCCACACCCTGAAAACTCAGGCCTTCATTGACTCCGGTGCTTCTGGTCTGTTCGTTGATGCGACTTTCGCCACACTACACAAGATTCCTCTTCAACCCAAGGAACCACCACTACGCGTGTTGGCTATTGATGATACTCCGGTGGGGAAAGGGTTGATTACCCATTCTACTAAGCCACTAGCTCTGTGTGTGAGTAAACACCTCTCTGATCGCTCTGTGTTAGATGTCATCACCTCACCCAAGACACCAGTCATCCTGGGGTATCCTTGGTTGTGCTCCACCAACCCCATTATCGACTGGGCTACTGGGTCCCTTCAGTTTCCTAGCCCTCCTTCCTTGAACGTGGCTGCGTCTGCCACGTCGCTTCCTACTCATATCTCTGGTCCTGCCGTTACGGTTCCTGAGCCTTATCAGGATCTTGCTGAGGCCTTCTGCAAACAACGGGCTGAGACCCTTCCGCCCCATCGCCCTTATGACTGCCCTGTGGATCTTCTTCCCGGCACCACGCCCCCTCGGGGTAGAACGTATCCGCTGTCCATCCCTGAAACCGCTGCCATGGAGGCCTATGTCAAGGACAATTTGGCTCGGGGTTTTATACGCCCGTCCTCTTCTCCCGCTGGAGCGGGTTTCTTTTTTGTGGCTAAGAAGGATGGTACTCTTCGTCCCTGTATAGACTACAGGGGTCTGAATCTTATCACCCGCCGTAACTGTTACCCTCTTCCGCTTATTTCAGAGCTCCTTGACCGCCTTCGTGGAGCCAACATCTTCACTAAGCTGGACCTTCGGGGGGCTTACAACCTGGTCCGGATTCGTGAAGGGGATGAATGGAAGACCGCATTCAACACCCGTTCGGGGCACTACGAATACCTTGTCATGCCTTTTGGCTTGCGCAATGCTCCTGCGGTCTTCCAAGCCTTCATCAATGACGTCTTCCGGGATCTCTTGTCCTCCTTTGTTGTCGTGTATCTGGACGATATTTTAGTATACTCCGCCTCCCTTTCCGAGCACCGACTTCATGTACGACAGGTCCTTGAGCGTTTACGTGCCAACCATTTATACGCCAAATTAGAGAAGTGCCTCTTCGACCAGACCAGCCTTTCGTTCTTGGGTTATGTTGTGTCCCCCATGGGTCTCTCCATGGACCCTGAGAAAGTCTCTGCAGTTTTGAACTGGCCTCTTCCCCGTAATCTCAAGGCAGTCCAGCGTTTTATCGGATTCGCCAATTATTACCGGCGTTTCATCGGTGGCTTCTCCGCAGTCATTCAGCCCATCATAGCCCTGACACGCAAGGGTGGTAACCCTTCCTGCTGGCCCCCACAGGCTGTGTCGGCCTTCTCCTCCTTGAAACAGGCTTTCTGTGCTGCTCCCATCTTGTCCTATCCGGACCCCTTTCAGCCTTTCATTCTTGTCGGCTGCAGGAGCAGTTCTTTCGCAGCGATCCTCCTCTACCGGAGATCTCCACCCGTGCTCCTTCTTTTCACGGAGCTTTTCAGCACCCGAAAGGAATTACGATGCTGGAAACCACGAGCTTCTGGCTATCAAGTTGGCTTTAGCCGAATGGCGCTACTTGCTTGAGGGTTCACCCCATCGGATAACCATATATACTGACCACCAGAACCTGGCCTATCTGGCTACGGCCAAGCGCTTGAATGCTCGACAGGCTCGGTGGTCGTTGTTCTTTTCACGTTTTGATTTTGTTATCTCCTTTGTGCCGGGTGCTAAGAACACCAGGGCTGACGCCCTGTCGCGTCTTCAGGAGCCAGCCGTTGTCCCTGCTGTTCCAGACACTATACTGCCCTCTTCTTGCTTCTTGGCCTTTTTGGCCACCAGGACTCTGCAACATATCCGGGATGCTCAGCCCTCAGCCCCAGCCGGCACTCCTCTGGCCGCTGGGATACTATTTGTTCCCATACGGTACCGGCCAGAGGTACTTCGTTGGGCCCATTATTCTTCTGTTGGGGGTCATGCTGGCATATCTAGGACTTATGAGCTGTTATCTCGGCATTTCTGGTGGCCCTCTCTTCGAGCTGAGGTGGCTTCTTTTGTTTCCTCTTGCACCATCTGTGCTCGTATGAAGACTCCCCATTGTAGACCAGCGGGCTTGCTGTATCCCTTGCCTGTTCCTGCTCTTCCATGGTCCCAACTCGCTATGGACTTCATAGTTGACCTCCCAGTCTCTTCCGGCATGACGGTCATTTGGGTGGTAGTGGACCGTTTTTCCAAGCAGTGCCATTTGGTTCCGTTGCCCAGATTGCCTTCAGCCTCGGATCTTGCTGACCTATTCATATCTGAGATAGTCCGTATTCATGGCATACCCCTTCACATAACATCTGACCGGGGCCCTCAATTTATCTCAGCCTTCTGGAGAACCTTTTGTACTCGCCTGGGTGTCACCCTACAGTTTTCGTCTGGCTACCACCCCCAGACTAACGGTCAGACGGAGAGAGTGAACCAGTCCTTGGAGCATTTTTTGCGCAGTTATTGCAACCACCGTCAGGACGATTGGTGTCGCCTCCTTCCCCTGGCAGAGTTCTCCTTGAACTCCCATTTCCACTCTTCTTTGGGTTGTTCACCCTTTTTTGCTGCTCTGGGTTATAACCCCAGGGTCTTGCTTGTTTCTCCTGGTACTGCTCTTGCACCTGCTGCCGAGGGTCGTGTCCGGTCCTTGGTGGACCATTGGCGGCGCATTCGTTCCTCTTTGATGGAGTCTCGAGTACGTTACAGAGTGCAGGCAGATCGTCGTCGCTCTTTGGCCCCCAGATTCGCTGTCGGTGACAGGGTTTGGCTTTCTGCCAAGAACGTTCGCCTACGCCAGTCTTCTACCAAACTCGGTCCCCGTTTCCTGGGGCCCTTTCGGGTGATGCGGCGTCTCTCTCCGGTAGTTTACCGCTTGGCTCTCCCTTCTTCTTTACGTATGCATCCTGTGTTCCACGTCTCCCTTTTGAAACCCTGGTTTCCGTCGCACCCTTCACATCCTCGGACCCCAATTCCTAGACCTGTGGTTCGTGGTGATCAGGAGGAGTTTGTCATTGATGCCATTCTTGATTCCCGCCGGGTTCGTCACCAGGTCCAGTATCTTGTCAACTGGCGTGGTTACGGTCCCGAGGAGCGCTCCTGGGTTCCTTCTTCGGATGTTCACGCCCCTACCCTTCTACGGCGTTTCCATACGCGTTTTCCGCATAAGCCCCGTCCTGGCATCCGGGGTCTGCCTTAGGAGGGGGGGAGTGTCACGGTCCCTCGCCGTTCCGACGGGTTGCCGACTTCCGGGTTCGCCAGCTCGTCACCACGTAGCGTGGTGACGTCACCCTTACCCGCACTTCCGGGTTTGGGTATTCTTAACCGCGCGCCGCCTTCGTGCGGCGCGCGATTATAGCGTTTGTGTGCAGCCTCACCTGCTGCTCTTCTCTCCTGCCGGTCTCGTTCCAGTGTTGTCCAGGCCCTCCAGTCTTGCTGACTTCTAGGCCCTCCAGTCTTGCAGACTTCTTGGCCCTCCAGTCTTGCAGACTTCTTCCTGTCTGCTCCAGTCTGCACCTTCCACTCTTCCTCCAGTGGTTCTCCTGGAGCTTCTCCAGTCCTGCGCTGCCTAGCTTCTGTCTCTGCCCCAGTCAGCTCCCATTTCAGTCTCCTTTCTCTGGGGAGTTCAGCTCCTCCTTGCCTGCCCAATATAATTATATATACGGTGCCTTACTAGTCCTTCCTTGTGCAGTCCTGTCAGCTCTTGTTACTCTCCCTCCTTATTGTCTCTAGCCTCAGGGGCTTACCTTCAGTAGGCCTTTTACTCTCTGGAAATAGTCCTTCCCTGGGGTTGGTGGTGGGTGTCCTCACTGTAGTGCGTTATCCTGGGCCTTCTTCGGCTCAACTGGAGGGGGTCATCTGGCTTTGCGGCCAGCACCTTTACACGGCCTTGGCCGCAGCACAGCGCACTACAGGGGGCCCGCGTACACCAGCCACGCACTCCAGCGACGTACTCTAGCCTTCACTCCACCAACCCTTGTTGGAGGAGCCTCTTATCCGTGATATTCCTATCCGTGACATTCCTATTCGTGACACATGGGACTTGAACCTAGTCCTGGGAGTGCTTCAGAAGGAACTTTTTGAGCCTTTGGCAACTGTATGTCTTTGTTATTTGACTTTCAAGACCTCTTGCTTGCTATTGTCTGTCCTGCACATGGCCAAACTACAGGCTTTGTCTTGCAGACCCCACTTTCTGGCAGGCTTTTTCCTGTTTCATCATGATAGTGCCCCAATCCACAAAGCGTGGTCCATGCAGAAATGGTTTGTCGAGATCGGTGTGGAAAAACTTGACTGGCCTGCACAGAGCCCTGACATTAACCCCATTGAACACTTTTGTAATGAATTAGAATGCTGACTGCGAGCCAGGCCTAATTGCACAACCCACTAATTCTCTTGTGGCTGAATGGAAGCAAATCCCGGGAGCAGTGTTCCAACATGTAGTAGAAAGCCTTCCCAAAAGATTGGAGGCTGTTATAGCAGCTAAGGGAAGGATGCCAACTCCTTATTAATTCCCACAATTTTTGAATGAGATGTTTGACAAGCAGATGTCCACATACTTTTGGCCGTGTAGTGTATCTTTCCTTGGATATATATGCTCTTTGTACAGTAGGCTGTTAATATATATTTCTCTGTCATCCAAGATGACATACAGGTACCACAGGGAGGTGACATCTCTTCCCTGTAGGCTGGAACATTTCTGCAAAGAAGTTGTGGGTGGAGCCTCCCCTTCCTCCTTATCAGGCTATACAACTAGCCCTGTCCTAGTTAGCCTTGTTCCACAGACCTGTGCACAGGCTGAGAACCTTTCTGCTTAGTTTTTAGTTTATTTTATTTTATTCCATTAGATATGGGGTGTCCAAATTCCCCCATTAGGTGGATTACCATTCCTGGCTTCCCCTGGAGGACTGTCCAGTTGATAGGTGCTGTTGTAGACCCTTGCAGCCCTTTGGGGAGAATCATGCAAACCATGTTTCTCTCCCCTAAAGGGGTCTCTCTGAGGCACTTTCCTTTCAATGGCAATCTGAAGAAAGAGGTCAAGGAAAAAAGGTTAGTAACCATTTGAGTGCCATGGTCCATTTGTCCCACTGTTTCCCTCCATTCAGGGGGTTGCTTGGAGTCTAGAACTCCTGCACTCATATATCTTACTTAGTTTGATCCCTGGGTTTTTGGTGCTTGGTTGGCTTCACTGATGTATTTTCACTGATGGCTTCACTGCTGGTTTCTCTAGATTTAGGGATTTATTTTAGCTTTCCCTTCTACCATTTATCTGTTTTATTTATTCCCACGTGCTAACCTTCAGCTTTTGGTCACTTTTATTACATTTTGAAAAATTTTCATTTTTTTAAATTCCGGCATGCTTTACAGCATTGCCGCACTTGCTCCATTGACTTCTGTGGGACAAACTGCTCCATTGACTTCTGTGGGACAAACTGCTCCATTGACTTCTGTGGGACAAACTGCTTTGGAACATATCTCTGCAACAGTTTAACTTACGGTTGAGAGAGGGCTCATTCTTCTCGTCTCCTCTTGCCCTTTGATCCGGTTCACAATCCCCAGTGTCTGGGGGCCCCGCGTGTTCGGGGGCAACCATTGCTATATAACAGCAAACAGAAACTACAGTTCCCAGAATACCAGTTTCACGGACCTTCTTCTCATTGGCTGTGAGCCACACTCCATTTTCTTTCTCTCTTTGCTGGAGTAGTCTATGCAGAGGCTTCTCTCTCGCTACTCTACTCTCTCTGTCGTCCAATACAGGTTACTGGTAACTCTGGGTAGGAGATCCACCCCTTTAAGTAGGCAGGAACAATTCTACAGTTGTATGCAGGGGGTGGAGCCTACCTTCCCTCCTTGGCTGCAGCAAGCCAACCAGCTCCAGAAAGATTTGTTCCTTGGTGAAGAAAACACAGGCAAGAGAACAGTTCTGCTATAGTTTTAGAAACTTTTTTTATTTTTCTGTTAGATATGGAATACCACCATTAGGCGGATTACTATAACTGACAATGCCCTTAGATGTGGCTAGCTCAGTATCCAGGTGCTTTTTGTGGACCTTAAGCCCCGAGGGGAAAATCTTGATTCCAAGTGCTTTCCCAGGAGTTACCCACTGAGGTTACTTCTTACTACATGGTAATCTGAAGACACAAAATCTGCAGGAAAGATGAGCAAACCTTTGAGTGCTGCAGGTCCACTTGTCCCACAGTGCCCCTCCGCACAGGGGTGTTTTCATTTGGAGTTCCTAATGCACACTCATGCACTCATTGGGTTTATCTGTATGTCGTTTGGGTGTTTTGGAATAGGTTTATGTGGTAACTTAACCCTTTAGCTGCTGGATTGTCACTTTTTTTGGGGGGGGTTCTAACACTTTTCCTACTGGAGGCTGTGGTCTCTGTATCCCCCATTGCGCACTGCTCTTCCTGTCACTCAGAGCTACCTAGAGAATTCTCAGGTCATTTATGCCCAGCATGTTCTGATGTCCCTGACAGCATTCCAGGGACCTTAGGTCCACATTGCAACTCTTTCCGTCCCAGTTACAGGGGGTCTTTCATTCTTGGCAGGCCCCCTCCTCAGTCAAGTCTTCCCTGCCCAAACCTCAGGGAGTACCTGACATGTCAGATTCCTCTGAAGAGGAACTGCTGGTTGATTCAGATGTTGATGAATGTTCTGCTGTGGGCTCCTCTCAGTGTTTTGGGGGATCCTTTTGAGGCTGATCCTGAGCCCTCCACTGAGGGCCTGATTAGGGCTGTCTTGACTACTCTTAACATTCCCTTAGTTCAGGAGGTTCCTTCTGACCCCTCTGGTGTGTTTCAGGAGCCTAAAAAGCCCCTTATTTTCCACCTAACCTCACTCTTGACCGCCCTGTGTCTGAGGAGTGTAAATCCCTGGATAAGAAACCCTCTGTGTCCAAGAAATTTGCCAAGCTTTATCCCTTTTCTGAAGCCGCGCTTACTCAGTGGATTCATCCTCCGAAAGTGAATGCTCCTGTTTCCAGGCTATCTAAGTCTACTGCCTTACCAGTCTCTGATGTCTCTGCTCTAAAGGACTGGACTGACAAAAAACTTGAGGTCTCCCTCAAGTCCATTTTTGCCACTGCTGGTTCTGCCATGCGTCCAGCATTAGCTGCTGCATGGGTGAACTGGGCCATTGAGGTATGGACTGAACAGCTCACCCGGGCTATCTGTCAGGATGTGCCTACCTTGGATAAGTTGCACCTTCTCGCCAACATTTCTGAGGCACAGCACTATGTTTCTGCTGCCTTATTTGATGCCATCCATTTGGTGGTTAGCATTTCCACCATGTCTGTGGTGGCCAAACAAGCTCTTTGGCTCAAGATCTGGTCTGCTGACACTGCTTCTAAGAAAGCATTGCTCTCCCTACCCTTTCAGGGTACCTCCTTGTTTGGGCCACATCTTAAGGATCTGATCAGTGAGGCCACAGGGGGTAAGAGTGCTCTTCTACCCTTGGTTCCCAGGAAGAAATTGCCACTTAAACATAATTTAGTGGGAAAAGTCATCTCCACCATAGAAGTGGTCCTGTTTGCCATGGCGCACACAAGGGAGCTCCAGAGGTTCGTGATCCAGGTGTGCAAGGGTCAACCGGACCTTCTGAAGACGTCAGTTTCTCTTCCTCTTCATATGAAACTGAATTTGTCATGGTGGCCCGTCCTTTCCAACCTGCTGAAGGGCAAGTCCTTCCTGGTATCCTTGTGGACCACGGCATTCTCTGAAACCTCTGAGGAGGATTTGAAGCTGCACTCTTACCTGAGGGTCTTATCAGTACTGTTGTATCAACCCTGCAGATCAATACTACACCTGATGAGAGTCGGACCTCTTCTGACATCTTTCAGAGGCGTAAAAAATACCTCACTGTGTTTCCACTCAATCCCATTCTGGATCAGGTTATACTAGATGAGTGGAAAACGCCTGACAGACGCCTCTCTCTTTCAAAGCGATTTTGTACCCCTTTTCGGAAGCAGCTCTGGCTCTGTGGTCTACACCTCCTTAGGTTTATTTAAAACCCCCCCCCCCCATTTCTAGACTTTCTAAGTCCACTGCTCTGCCCTTAGTGGATGCCATTGCACTAAAGGCTATGACTGATCGGAAGCTAGAGACTATCCTAAAGTCTGACTTGGCTGCCATTGCTGTTGCCTTGCGGCCTACTTTGGCTGCTCTTTGGGTTTCCAGAGCTACTGCTATCTGGGGTGAGCAACTTAATAAGGCCATTGGTAAAGAGGCCCCTTAAGGAGGACATATTAGCCCTCTTGGCCAACATGTCTGAAGCTCAGGCTTATATTACTGACACTCTTTTTGATGCCGTAAAACTTGCAGCCAAGGCTTCTACCTTCTCTGTTGCTGCCAGACACACCTTGCAGCTTAAGATTTGGTCTGCGGACCTGTCGCCTAAGAAGTCACTGATTTCTCTTCCATTTCAGGGCAAGTCTCTTTTTGGGACTGAATCGAAACAGATCATCAGTGAGGGTACCGACGGCAAGAGCACCCTCTTGCCTCAGGTCTCCAAACGCCTTAACCTGGCTAAAACAAGATGCAAAGGCAGAGTCTGAGCGTGTCTCAGGCCAGCACCCCACACCCGACCATCAAGCCTAGACAGCAGTGGCACTAAAAGCACGCCACCCCCAAGTCGTCCTCTTCATGACTCTCAGATTCCTGGTCCGCAGCTCCCTGTGGGTGGTCGCCTGCATAATTTTTCAGACGCTTGGGGGGCTCTGCTGCGAATCAGTGAGTTTTGCAAGTGGTCTTGGAAGGATGCAGGATTACCTCCAGATCCCTTCCTCCCTACAGAATCTTCCAGTCCAAAACTCCTATGGGCCTAGAAAAGCTGTGCTGTTTTTTTTTCAACTAGGCAGTTCAGGCTCTGATCAACAAGGGAGTCCTGTCTTCAGTTCCCCCTCGAGAGGGGTTTAGGTTTTTATTCAAACCTCTTTGTGGTGGCCAAGAGGGTTGGCAGCAGTTGTCCTATCTTGGACCTCAAGGACTCCAATTCCTTTGTAGACTGCTCGCTTCAAGATGGAGTCTTTGTGCTCTGTCATTGCGCTGTGTGTCTGGGAGCAGTCTTGGTCTCTCTGGATCTGCAGGATTCTTATTTGCATGTCCCAATTCATCTGGACAGCCAGAAGTACCTCAGGTTCATCTGCGAATTGGGGCACTTCCAGTTCACTGCTCTGCCCTTGGGGCTTACCTCCGCCCCTCGGCTGTTTGCCAGATTTCTAGGGGCATTGATTGCCTTCCTGCATACCCTGGGGGATTCAGGTGACTCCCTACATGGATGATCTTCTTTGAAGGCCCTGACTGGGGAACTCCTGGACCAATATGTCCAGCACTGCACTCAGATTCTCCTCCATCATGGGTGGATTCTGAATATGGAGAAATCTGCTCCAGTCCCCTCTTAGGTCCTGGTTTTCCTTGATCTCAGGTTCGATACTCGCAAGGGAAGATTTTTGTGATGGAGGACACTATCCAACAAGTTATATGTTTGGTGTCTCGAGCCCTGGAGTTGCCTTCAGCTCCATTCTGCAGGTTCTTGACCCTGATGGGCCACATGGTGTCCATCATGGAAGCAGTTCCATACTTCATGGATCACACCAGGGAGCTCCAGTGATTCATTTTCCGTGCTTGGCATGGGAATCCGGATCTCTCAGATCTCAGTGTGTCTCTCCCTCAGGAGGTCAGGCAGGACCTGATATGGTGGCTGGATATGTCCAACCTGGAGAAGGGGAAGCCCTTTGCATTTCAGGACTGGACCCTTGTGACAACAGGCGCCAGCCTCAGGGGCTTTGGAGCTGTCCTGGGGGTTCAGGGCATATGGACTGCTGAGGAGTGTCTTCAGTCCATCAGTGTTCTGGAGCTCTGGGTGATTCAGCACGCTTTGGTTTACTGGTCCTCTCCACTGAGGGATTACTCAGTTTGCGGATAACGCCGTGGCAGTGGCTTACATCCACAAGCCAGGAGGCACAAGAAGCGCTCCTGCTTGGGCAGAGGTCAAAGCTATCTTAACTTGGGAAGGTTGTCTCGTTCCGGCCATTTCCACCGTGCACATTCCAGGAATAGACAACGTCCTAGCAGACTTTCTCAGCCGCTAATGGGTGGACCCAGGCGAGTGGGATCTCCATCCAGACCTTTTCAAACTGTTGCTGCAACAATGGGTTCTTCAGATAGACCTGATGGCCACCAGCTACAACAGGAAGGTACAGCTCTTCTGTTCCCGTTGGAGAGACCTTCTAGCCCAGTGTTTCTCAACTCCTGTCCTCAGGACCCACTAACAGGCCAGGATTTGATGATTTCCTTGTTAGAGCACAGGTGAGTTAATCAATGTGAATGAGCCTCTGATCACCACACCTGTGCTCTAGCAGAGAAATCCCTAAGTCCTGGCCTTTTAGTAGGTCCTGAGGGCAGGCGTTGAGAAACACTGCTCTATCTAGCCTTTACCGTGGACTCACTGGCGATTCCCTGGTGCTTTCATCTGACCTATATGTTCCCTCCAATTCCTCTAATTCCCAGGGTTCTGCAGAAGATTTGGATGGACAGTCCAGCTGTTATTTTGATTGCCCACTATTGGACCAGGAAGCCCAGGTTCACAGAACTAGTGACTCTGTCCATTCAGGATCTGTTTCCACTACCACTCAGACCGGTTCTCCTTTTAGTGTTATCTCTGGAAGGAGGATGTGCAGAGGGTGGCTTAGATGGCATGGCTTTTGAAGCCTCCATCCTGAGGGGAAAAGGATTTTCCCCTGAAGTGATCTCCATTATGATCCAGGCTAGGAAACCAGTCTCTTCCAAAGCCTATCTTTCATTCTTTGTGTATTGAGAGTGACCTGTTTTCACAAGAGTTTGATCTCTCAGTAATCTTGTCTTTTTTACAGGATGGTGTGAACAAAGGATCAGACTTCAGCTCTCTCTGCTTTTCCAGGGAAGCATTGCCATCTTGCCAGATGTCAAGGTTTTCTTTCAGGTCGTCACTCATCCCTTCCTTGTCTATAAGGTTCCCACTCCTCAGTGGCACCTTAACCTGGTTTTGGGAGTCCTGCAGCGGCCTCCCTTTGAGTCCCTGGCTGTTATTCCTCTGCGCCTTCTGATGTGGAAGATGACCTTCTTTCTCGCTGTGGTCTCTGTCTGCGGAGTTGTTGAATTGCAGGCTTTGTCCTGCAAACGACCTTTCGTGGTGTTTCACAAGGATAAGGCGGTTCTTCGTACCTCCCAGGAATTCCTTCATAAGGTGGTTTCTGAGTTCCACATCAATCAGGAGATTGGGTTGCCTTCCTTTTGTCCTGACCCTAAATCTGACAAGGGGAGAAATCTCCACTTGTTAGATGTGGTACTCTGCCTTAAATTTTATGTGCACCGTACTGAGTCATTGCATAAGACTGATGCCTTATTTGTCATCCCTGAGAGTCCTAGGGCTCGTATGGCTGCGTCCAAGGTTACTATTGCCTCTTGGATTAAGTCCACCATTCATAGGGCTGATGAGCTCAGAAAGAAACCTGTTTATTTCTGCATTACAACACACTCCACCAAGTCTGTTGGGGCCTCCTAGGCCTATAAGAATCAGGCCTCTGCTGAACAACTGTGCAAGGCAGTCACTTAGTCTTCTGTGCACACCTTTGCCAAGCACTACCATGTTGATCTCCTGGCTTCGGCTGAAGCCAGCTTCGGTAGGAAGGTGCTGGAGGCAGCTCTGCCTGTTTAGGACCTTTCCTGCGCCTTACCGTTCTTTAACCCTTTTAGTGCCAGAGAGGTACGCAACGCATTGTAAAGCAATGCGTTGCGTATCCCTTTGGCATTCAAATAATTAACTGTTTGAGCCCTGGTGGGCTTTTGTTCTTGTGTGCTGTGATTTTGTTATTCTGTGTCCATTGACACTTAATTTGAGCTGTTCCATGTCCTGGATAGTCCTTGGGAACTCCAGTATCATGGGAACTGGCACCTGGTTCATTCCTCCTTCTTCCCACCCTGGGAGCTCAATGTTGGTACATCCCCATGGTACCTTATTTCATATTGGACAACAGAGAAAAGAGAATTTTAGTTTTACCTGTTAACTCCTTTCCTCTTAGTCCATATGACATACAGGTCTACCACCTAATAACAGGGCCAAGTTTGGTCTCACTTTGCTGGACATGGGAGTCAGCTTGGATCGCTTACTCACAGGAGTCTTTCCTTTCTTTTTTCCTGCTATCCTACTTAGTAGGCTTGTCACAAGTCTGTCTGGGGTGGGGCTAGTGGGATAACCTGATAAGGAGGAAAGGGATGCTTTGCAGAATTGTTCCAGGATACAGGGAGGAGCTGTCGCCTCCCCGTGGTACCTGTGTGTGTGTATATGTGTATATATATATATATATATATATATATAATATGTATGTGTGTGTATATATATATATATATATATATATATATATATATATTTATATTTATATATAAACTAAGAGAAAAGGCTTTAACAGGTAATACTTAATTCCTCGTTGCTTTTGGATGGAAAAATCCAAGGATACCAGGCTACTAAATTGTAGGAGGTTTTTTATATGTACTGTATATCAGGGATTATAATTTTAAGTCATTTGCTACTAGCCAGACCTGAAAAGTTACTCGCCACTGCAAGCCATAACATACCCACCAGGGCTGAATTTCTACTCACCAGGGCTAAATTTTCACTCGCCATTGGCTAGTGGTGAGTGGAAATTTTGAGCCCTGCTATATATACGTACATGGCTTCTAGAACTACTTTCTCTTAAAAATTCCTTGTCTCCCTTGTTTTCAATGTTTTGTTCACCCCATTTTGCATAATATTTGGTCTGTATTTCGATCCCATTTCTTAACCCCTTAAGGGCCACGTGGCCTGCAGTTAAGGACCACGGAGCTTTTTTTTTTTTTTTTGAGGAAACTAATTTCAGGGATCCCTGAAATCCATGATGGGCCAGGAACGTCATGGTTCCTTAACGCAAGTTTTCCCATGGCAGTTCTTGCACTTCATGGGGTCCTTAAGGGGTTAATAAATAATGGACTTGTCATGGATAAATACGTGTTTATTTATATAGGGCTTTTACATTTACACTTCAATGCTGGACTCTTGCATCCCCTTCTGATGTGATTACCAGTCATTTTCTTGACACTTGACAAACTGTAATGCTTAGACACACTACAAACATGTGAAAACTGAACATTTTTTTGTACTTTTGTTAATAAAAATATTTGGAAAACCTTAAATAGGGTTCTTAACTCTATTGAGTTCCAGAGAGGTCTCCAATGCATTGCTTCACAATTCTTTGAAGACTTCTCTACCATGCAAAGGGTTAGAGAGCCCATTTAATTGAATGAAGATTTGTATTTGTCACTTAAAGGGATAGTAATACTTCGTTTTATCTTTTTTTCATTTTGTAGACATTAAAAAAAACATGAAGAATGATATAAGTCTTATCTCTCAAACCTTTATGGTTTGAGAGATATTCACAAGCAAAGTTTCCCCCTCCTGCCCCTTTTACCTAGTGTAAGGAATCTCTTCTCAGATGTGGAATCCAGTCCATAGACCAGACAGATAACAGAAGGGGACAATCTTCTTCTTATGAGAACACTGAACACCCTACCCCCCTTGACAAGTTTTTCAGGTTTTTCCCTTATCTTAATTGAAGATTGTCCCTCTCTGCAGTCTACCTGGGCACCTCCCTTCTGCTCTGGCTGAGCAGTGTTACATCAGTGAAAGGGGCGGGAGGGGGGTACTTTATCATTGAATTACTCTTGAACTACAACTCTGACAGTATTGAAATAACACTCTCCAAAGTCCAAATACTATGATGATTAATTAGAGCTGCTTTTATTATGAAACATTACTATCCCTTTAAGAGTGATGTTGGCTTGCCTCAGTATTACTTTACTTTGTCATTGTACATAAGGCCCAATAGGCTTCATCAGTCTGATTCAGATTATCCATAGAAAGAAACTGCCCTGTGGTCCTTTAGAATCATGTAGTAATTTATAAGATTGTTGTAGTCTGTCATTTTGTATTTTATATAGCTCAAATGCAAAAAAAAAGTTTATAGCTATACCTACAGTACTGTTACATGAAAGGGACGGTAACACCAAAAAGGAAAAGTGCTTAACCCTTTAAAGTGGAACGTTCAGTTCATACTTAGTCGCCATACATTCATTAAACACATGGCGAGTAGCTGGGAAATAGATGATTTACCTTTAAAAAATAGCCCAGTGTAAAGTAATCTTTCCCGTTTGGGGACTGATGGGCAGGTTAGTGTGGTCTGCGCGCCTGCGCCGTCAGTCCTTTCCGGTGACCATATGGTGCACTGCAGTCTACTCAATGGAGACCGGGACTGACAGCGCAGGTATGCAAACAAGATGTAGCCTGGGTTCCGGTCTCCAAACGGCAAGGATTACTTTACACTGTGCTATTTTTTAAAGGTAAGACATCTATTTCCAAGCTAGTCGCCATGCGTTTAATGAATGCATGGCGACTTAGTATGCTATGAAAGCTCTGCTTTAACAACCCTTGACTGTCCTGGCACGTCATGGGTAGATTTGAGTTAAGGACCTATGACGTGCCAGGACTGTCATGGAATTCAGGGCTCCCCGTGCGGCTACACGCCATTTGGGGAGCCCTGAACTGGATGTGGAATTTAAAAAAAAAAAAAATGGTCCGTGGTCCTTAAGTGACGGCTGCACGCTCGATCGGCCATCCTTAAGGGGTTAAATCACTAAATGTTATGTACTCCTATACATTTTGTGAGAACGTTATGAAATCAAGATAAAGGGTAACACTGGCTGCTTTTGGCCACTTTTTTTAATCAGGTCTGTTTAAAAAAAAAAAAAAAAAAAAAATGAAAAACCCATAACAATGATTGTTCTGAGACTAGAATCTCCCCAGTTCAGTTCACTGAACTCTGTTATCGATTGGTTTATTTTCTGTGTAGCCTTGTCTTTATTCCTTGTACAAACAGAGGGCTTACACTGTCATGGACAACTGCCTCCAGGTGTATAGGAATATCAATATTTTGGGGTTTATGCACCTACTAGGCAGTGACATCCTTTTAACCCTTTCAGTGCCAGAGGGGTACCGCGTTGTGTACGCCTCTGACAATGAAAGGGTTAAGTTCTTCACTGCATTGTAAAGCAGTGTATTTGGGACTTCTTTATCACCCACTGGGTTACAGGGACAGTCTAAGGCCGTATGTTCAAAAGCAAAATGGAGTCTGGGGGCAAACCATTTGCACTATATGGGAAAATTTAAAATTCCTATTGATTTGAATGAGGATTTTAACCCCTTGTATGCAATGTGTTGGAGACCTCAAGCATTCAAGGGGCATTTCAAAATCCTCAATTAAACCAGTGGAAGTTTTTAATAATTTTTAGTTATCCCCTATAGTGCAAACGGGTTGCCCCAGAACTCCTAAAAGAGAGATGTTGTAGAGGGAAATAATCTCCACTTGCCAGAGAACAGGCTGGTGACCACAGGGGAAGTTTTTGAGGGCCATGTGTGGCAGCTATTGCTAATCACGATCAGACTGTAAGCATTTACGTCTATATATCCTGTGTATAAAGGATTTTTCTGACTACAAGACTCCCTTTTTCACTTGAGAAATGTCTCCTCATCCTCCTTACATCCTGCAGGCATAAGAATGAATTGTTTTTTTATTATTGTTCTTTTATTCCTATGACCTTTATATTTTTGGTGTATCTTATAAACAAGCAAATGTTTACTAAGGGATATGTTACATATTAATGGAGAACTACCACCACCTAATAATAACTTCCCATTCACCTTTCTATGTCCAGACAATCCTAATGGCCCCTCTGTATTTTGTCCTTGTGTCTTTGTTCAAGAGAGAACCTTTTCAATCAGTCCTGGAAATCATGTCCATGGTTTGGACATTACAATTGTAGATAGCGTTTTCAAACTGAAGTAGGCTAAGTGCATGAGCCTCTTTAACCCCTTAACGACCAGCAGTCCTGGGGTGTCTGGTCCTTTAAGGACCAGATAGGCGAGTTCGACGTGCCGTCCCACGTGACTGATCACATGGGGCAGCATGTCGTACGAAGGACTGAAAGAGATCGCTCCGGTCTTGGAGCGATCAACTTCAGTCCCCGGTATTACTCACCGCGCTCCTGCAGGAGCGCGGTGAGTAAAAGTACGTGACGTACCAGGACAGTCACTGGTCCTTAAGTGCCGGACCAGCGTGACGGTCCGGGTACGTCACAGGACGCGAAGGGGTTAACAATAACCTTTTCAGTGAGCATAGTTTAAGGTCCTGTGGTCCTGCTAGAAACAAACAGGTCTGACTCAATAGACTTGACACTCAAGAGTCAATTAAGATATTTTCTCTATCGTCCAATATGGAACACAGGTACCATGGGATTGGGCTCCTTTGGGGAAAAAAGGGCGGAGGATACCAGCTCCTTCTGTAGTCCAACTCCACCCGCCTCCAGTTATAATGTTTCTTCAGACTGTGAGGACGGCTTAGAAAACTTTTAGTTTATTATTTTTTATTTTAGCTATGGGTCTGTTACAGTTACTCCATTAGGAGGGATATCATTACTGGGCTTCCCCTGAAGAGGATTGACCAGTGTGCAGGAGCTGTATGGACCTTTGCAGACCTGTGGAGAGAATCTTGTCACCCAAGTTTTTACTCTCAGCAGTACCTCTCTGGGGCTCTGCTTCCTTCAGAAGGAAAGAAAATTGGTGAGTAACCCTCTGAGTGCCTTGTTCCCCTTTGTCCCTACTTGTACCTCTTCCTACAGGGGTTTCCTCTGAGCCTTGAGGCTCTTGCACTTATGTTGCGTAGTTTATTACTGTTTTGCTGTTCTCCCCTGAGTTATGTACTATGGATGGCTGTTACATCCGGGTTGGGGGCTTTTCCCTTTAGGGGCCTGACTTTTAGGTGACACACACACACACACACACACACACACACACACACACACACACACACACACACACACACACACACACACACACACACACACACACACACACACACACACACACACACACACACACACACACACACACACACACACACACACACGTGTGTTCCCTGGGGTCCTTGAATATTTTTGGGGTAACTCCAAATTTGTCTTTTTTTTTTTTTTTTTTGGGTGTGTGCGTGGCTCCATTTAGAATGCTTCCTGCGCTGCCGCCATCTTTGCTCCATCTTTGGGACATTTCTCTGCAAATGTTTGTCATACGGAGGTCATAGTGGGCTCTTTCATGTCTCCTCAAGCCCTTTCACCCTTTTCACATCCTGAGTGTCTTGGGGCATCCTTGGGGGTCTGCAGAAAGAGTTTTAGGCATTGCTAGGCAATGGGGAAGACTACATTACCCAGAAAGCCCGTTTCCCGGACCTTTTTCCGATTGGTTGCCCATTTTGCAGTTGCCATTTTAATTCTCTCTTGCGTATCCTATGCAGAGACAGACACTCCTTGCTTGTCTTCTCCAGATTAACCCTTCACCTTCCAGATAAGTACTTTCTGGGCTTTTCTTGGGTGAACTATTAGTCTGGGGAACTGTTACTAGTGATTTTTGTAGTTGTAGACACTCCTCCTGTCAGGATGTCAGATCCTAAGGGACATGGGGCTAGACCTAAGGACTTGGGGACATCTCTGACCTCCCTTGCTTATTATTCCTCTTGTTAAATGGGGCTCCCTCTGGATCTCTCTGCCCCTCCTGTGCTGTGGCCCACGCTACTCCACTGGGCCCCTCCAGCACTGAACAAGAGCCAGCTTGGGTTCCTCCAAAGGCTTCTTCAGTATTGGAAACTTCCTACCACTTTTAAGTATGTGGCCCCTATATCTCAGAGTATGCCTGCGCTCATAGGAGCCTCCACTCAGGAGAAATTTTTTGAGGGGGAATATGAAGATATGGATTCTTCCTACTTCTTTGGGGACTCTTATGAGGCAGAACCTCTTCTCTCTGCTGAAGGGCTTATCAGGGCTGGTCTGGAGACCCTTCAGGTCCCTGTCACCCCTGAGGAGGTTTCATATGCAACAGATGTCTTCCAGAGGTGCAGGAAATCTTCTACTGTATTCACCCTAATGCCACTCTTGATCAGATTTTTCTGGATGAGTGGAAGACCCCGGATAAGAGGTTTTCTATCACTAAGAGGTTTTCTATGCTGTACCCCTTTTCAGATTCAGCTTTGGTGCAATTGGCCTCTCCCCCTTCTGTGGATCCCCCTAACTCAGGTTAGCAAATGCAGTGGGACTCAAAGATGTGGCGAATAAGCTTGATTCTATCTACTGGGGGTGTGTTGAAGCATATTTTTCCCTCTGTCTGGGTCATCAGGGCTGTTGCTGTTTGATGTGAACAGATGATGGAAGCTGTCCGTGCAGTCCAAGAAAGACTTGTTGGTCTTTTTGGCCAACATTAAGGAGGCCAACACTTATATTTCGGACATCTTGTTTGAGCAGGTCAGGCTGTTTCAGCTTTCTTTTTTTTTTTTTTTTTTTTTTTTTTTCTTTTTTTTTTTTTTTTTTTACTGCACAATGCACCTTGTGGCTTAAGACTTGGTCTGCGGACCAGTCTTCCAATAATTCACAGGTTTCCTTACCGTTTCAGTGCAAGTTTGGACCTGAGCGAAAACACATTTTTAGCAATGCTACTGGGACAAGAGCATCTTGTTGTCTGGAGTCTTTGCTCTCCGTCATCGCAGCAATGTGCACGAGTTAGTTTCTGGACCTTCAGGATGCATACCTACACATCCCGATCCACCTGGACAGTTAGCTGTATTTGTGTTTTTCCTTAGGCCAGAGCACTACCAGTTCATCGCTCTGACATTTGGCCTGGTCTCAGGTGTTTACCAAGGTCATGGGGGCCTTGTCAGCCTTCATTCTCACCCTGGGCATTCATATGACTCCTTATGTGGATGATCTCTTGATCAAGGCTCCTTCAAATGAACTCTTAGCCCAGCATTTCCAAGACTGTGCTCGACTTCTGGTACACCATAGGTGGATTCTGAACATGTTGAAGCCTTCTCTGGTACCATTCCAAGAGCTGGTGTTCCTAAACGTGTTTGAACACCTGCTCTGGCATGTCCCTCGGTCACGGTGAGGGAGTACATGAGGGTTCTGGGCAAACTAGTATCGACCCTAGTGCCTTTCTCTGAGTTGCACACCAGGGAACTCCAGAGACTTGTCATCCAGATGTGGCATGGGAGACTGGCTCTCCTGGATCAACAGCTCTCCCTCTCTCCAGAAGCCAGGCAGGATCTGCAGTGTTGGTTGTAATGGCACCACCTGGACCTGGGGAAACCATTTATGATCCCGGATTGTACTCTGATCATGACGAATGCCAGCCTTAGAGGCTGAGGTACGGTGCTGGGTCACCTGGGGATCCAGGCAGGTGGTCTGCAGAAGAATCTCTTCAATCCAGAAATGTTCTGGAGCTAAGCGTGTTCCATCTCGCTCTGGTGTACTGGACCTCTCATTTGAGGGGCTGTCCAGTGAGAGTCCGGCCGGGCAACGCCATTGCCAAGCCTTACAGCAACTGTCGGGGGGGCACTTGAAGCAACACCGCCTGGTACGAGGTGATGTACATTCCGAGCTGGACAGAAGCCCATTTTCCGGCCATCTCTGCCATTCACATTCCAGGGTTAGAAAACATTCTGGCAGACTTTCTAAGTCGGCAAGATATAGATCCGGGGGAACTCCATCTGGAAATTTTCAACCTGGTTGTACGACTGTGGGGTCTTCCGCTGATCAACCTAAAAGCCACAAAGAACAACAGGAAGGTTCTGGTATTTTGCTCCAGTTGGGGGAATCCTCTGGCCTTTGCCATGGAGGCACTTCCCCCTCGCTTACATCTTTCCTCCGTTTCCTCTCATTCCAATGGTGCTCCTTAATATGGACAGTTCAACTGTGATTCTGGTCGCTCCTTATTGGACCAAGAGGGCGTGGTTTGTGGAACTGGTGAACCTGTCCATTCAGGATCAACACCCAGTGCAGACCTGCTCCTTCAGGGCTACCTTTGGAAAAAGTATGTGGAAAAGCTGGCTTTCACTGCATGGCTATTGAAGCCCACATCTTAATGAGAAAGTGTTTCTCCACTGAGGTCCTCTCCAATACGATTCACGCTAGGAAGCCTGTTTCCTCTAAGGCTTACCATAGGGTTTGATCCATTTTTCATTCCTGGTTTATGCACAGGGACTTGTCTTCACAGGACTTTGTCCTTCCAGTGGTACTCCGCTTGAGTTCCTTGAGGGTGCAGAGGTGTATTGCTCATGCTTTCTCTGACTACAAGGCTTCCACACCTCTGTGGGAGCTTAATTTGGTTCTGAGTGTTTTGCAACAGCCTCCCTTTGAGTCCCTTGCAACCATTCCTTTGCCTCTGTTTATGTGGAAAATGTTTTTTCTTATGTCTGTGGTCTCAGTCCGCAGGTTGCTGAGTTGCAGGCTTTGTCTTGCAAATTGCCTTTCCTGGTTTTTCATATGTACAAAGCAGTTCTTTGGATGGGTCAGGAATTTCTTCCTAAGGTGGTGTCTGAGTTCCACATCAATCAGGAGATTGTTGGCCTTTGTTTTGTCAAGAGTCCGTTGGCACTTGGTTTCGGTTGTTCCAGTTCTGGATAGTCCTAGGGAACTCAGGACCTCATGCCTGTCCCCATGATACCATTCTCCTTCCCACCTCTGGGAGCCTACTGTTGGTATATCCCCATGGTACCAGTGTTACATATTGGATGATGGAGGAAAATAGGATTTTAGTCTTACCTGATAAATCCATTTCTCTTAGAGGCCTATCTTTGGACTGTGTGTAACCCTTTAAATGTCAGAGGTGTAAACTGTGTTGCTGAGCCATGTGCATTAAACCCCTGACACAAAACGGTGAGCACAAATGCTAGACATTGCAATGTCTGTTTACGCAGACAGGCTAGGTAGAGTTTGTGTTTCTTAATACCGCGGTCACATGCAGTTGTCTTATGGATAAATAGGTATGCACATTGTTTTTATGGTCAGTGTGGCTGGTGTACTAAGGAATTATAACCATTCCAGAGCAACACAACGCACCATAGAGAACAAACAAAAAGTGATCTGGTGCAACTAATGTCAGTGGAGATGCTATGGCAGTCATACTGTAGCTCCACTGAGACTGATGTACTAATTAGAACTTGAGCAAATCTGGATCCTTCAGCTGTACCTTAAGTTCTTCTAAAGTGTCACTGCTGGCTGGCTTTATACATACTTGGGGTTAATATACAAAGAGGTTCAATTCTGGAAACTAACTGCATAATGGGGAGCAAAAAATGGGAATTTTAACCCCTTGGATGCTAGATAGACATCTAGCACTCAATGCATTAAAAACACATTTAAATGAATGGGAAGTATATTTGTTAATGTGGTGCAGCTGGATTGCACCATTTTACATAGTATATCAGCCTCACTTGGGTAGGGAACCCCTTCACAGGCACCTAACCAACTGGCACCCCAAAAAATCTTTTAAACTGGTTCCAAGGTTTTGTCCATCCCTGCCATTGACTTAAATGGGGTAACTGTATGAATGTTCACGAGGTCCCCAATGCACTCTTTCAGTACAATAACAGCCATAGTGGTTTCTCTGCACTGGAATAAAGAAAAGTATTGGATAATGAGTTTGAATGGGGGGGATGGTTTATGCATAGGCACCATTGTTTGCACAGAAACAAAATGTAATGCAGATTTGTGTATGCACTGTAGAGACTTGTCATTTAGACTCAGGATTGCTTACAGCGTTTCTTTTATTGATCAAGTGAGTGAAGAGTGCTTGATTGATGAAAGGAAGGTAAAAATAATAGAGAAGAAAAACCCTTAAAAAATAGAATTAAGCAGGAAAATCATGCAGTTAAAGTGCACTCAATCGAACCGAAGAATACATAACAAAAATAGGTTGATTGCGCATGCGTTAAAGCAGACTTTATCGTTTTAACTCCTACCATGAAAATGACAGTTTAATTTCTGAGAAAACAACTGGGTTAAATCTTGTCCTCCCATCCTTGTTTTATGTATTAAGACTTTCACAAAAAAGTGAATGTTGAGTTACACCTCTATAGTTATGGAAATTGTTATGCACAATGTTTAAGTTAGTCTGATAGTGACAGCAAATAACTGTATATTTATGTATTTGTAACCTTCATTACATCTTTTGACAAATAACATAAAAAGTTAGGGGTACCTTGTTCAAAAACACATGGAGAACCACTGCTATAGATCCTAGGTCGTGCTTGAAATCCTGACACACCGGGTCTGTGGGCACTGCGTTCATCCCAGGAATTTGTGTGTGAGCGCCACATACTTCCCAGTTGAGTTACAACCATTGAAGTCTGTTTTCTGAACAGCTGATAGGAGCAGACTAGGTAAAATGTTACAATGGCCCCTTAAATGTCCTAGTAGTGAGTTCTTCATAGGATTATGTAAGTGGTTACAGGTGTTATCAAGTTTCTTAGAAAAGAAACTGATAAAATGTAAAACAGATAATTGCTTTGTGTTCTACATGTGTAATTTATACCCCTAGGACAAAATTCACATAAGTTAAATACTGTTAACCCTTTGAGTGCCAGAAAAGTGTCCATTGCATTGTTTTGCAATGCATTTGATACCTCTCTGGCACTCAAAAGGTTAAGAGATTAAAATAAGTTGTGAATTCAAGAGGGAAAAAAACATAAGTCCCACAGAAAATAAGAAAAAATGATTTGGTAACCTTCTTGTGTTGCTATGGCAATGTGGGAGCATCCTTGCCTTCACTCCTGGTCCCCTGGAGTTGTCGGCCTCTGAAATCCCATCCAGGCCTCTCCTTGCTTCCTTTACGTTTTGTTAAGTGGGCGTGCCTGATGTCATCAGGGTGATGGAGGAAAAAGGCAAGAGCAGCTGAATTTACTGGACCTAAAAAGAGGAGGAGACCAGCTGAATTTACCAGACCCGGAGACATTCAGAGTAGGTCACAAAAATCAAGATGAACTACGTTTTTAAGGTATGTGACGAGTAAAGACCCCAATGCTGTTTTAATAAAAAAAAACTTTTTCTCTCTCTCAAATAAGAAACACTGCCCTTTTAACCATTTGAGTGCCAGGGGCTGTCAAAATTCATTGATACTCTGGCATACAAATGATTTAACGCCTCTTAGGCTCTTAATGATTTTCTTTCCTTTACATTTGGGGGTTCATGTATGTCCACCCCTTTAAGGATAACAAATACTTTATAAATGATATGGTATTATATATACACTTAAATGCCCTGTACTTACAGACATGTATCTGTTTATTGTGTTTTCCGAGACCTAAAATCTAGTCTTTAGTCCGAGAGAGTAGACATTTCTGCCTCTTCCAGGGTCCCATGGTTTTTCCAGGATTATCTCTGAATGGACTGAGATAACAGCCTTTCTTAACACAAGAGCAGTGGGCACTAATTACAGTCAATGACCTGATTTTTAGAGCTGCTCTCTCTCAATATAAACAGCATTAAATGCTCTCTGAACGGGACAACACAATTGTTAAAAAGCAAGTTTATGTTCTATTTTAGGGCTGTAAGAGATGAATAGTTTGTTTTTATTTATGTTTGCTGTAAGTACATGATATTTAAGGTTATATAAACGTACTTACATTTTTGATGTTGGTGTTCCTTTAACTTTGTTCTTAAGATTTATATTTTTGTTCTTTTCTGTTGCAAACAGATGTTATTGTCCATCCAATAAGCCTCTTTAACCATTTGAGTGCCAAAGCGGGGTTGCAATGCATTGCATTGCACACCCCCTCTGGCATTCAAGCATAACCGTATCCCTGAATTGTTTCATTCAATTAGAAAAATTCTCCAACTGGATTATCGTTGCACTATCCTTGTAACTATTATTCATGTTCTGTGAAGGCTTCATGTTTATCTAGCTTAATGAAGGAAGAACGCATTGGAGGAAAACATAGCCGCTTATTTTGCATGTTCTTGGTCTTTCTTAAGCCTCCAACAAGGTTTCTTCTTGCTTAGACATGTGACTGCTTTCGATCTTACCATAGAATAGGGCTGGGGAACCTGTGGTCCACCATCTGTTGAGAACTACAATCCATGGTTACTGTAGGGTATTGCAGTTCTCAACAGCTGAGTGCCTCAGGTTGCCCACCCCTTCTATGCTCTGCTAATGACTTATAAACCAACCTACCAGCAATGAACATTGGAGGCTTATTATCCCTTGTAAAGTGTTCTCTGCTGTACACCTGGTGAAGCTGTAACCCTGCCTGGGAACAAGACGAAGAAGTCCACAGACTGAAGACTGGAGAGCTATGAGATGCTATTTGTACACACCTCTTATTTCAATAAATGTTTTACTACTACTACTACTAATATTGCTTTTTGATAATTGAGTCACACATTGGCCTGTACGCGCAAAAAGCAAGCAATTCTGTTTCAGACTAACACCATAGGGGACAAATAAACAATTCCCTTGACTAAGTGATGATAAACTTTTTTTTTTTGTTAGGTATTCTGCAACATGCAGTAATGTCAATAAGACAGTTTGCTATCAATGTAACATACACTACTGTTCAAAAGTTTGGAGTCACTTAGAAATGTCCTTGTTTTCCATTAAATGAGTTGCAAAATGAATAGGAAATATAGTCAAGATGTTGACAAGGTTAGAAATAATTTTTAATTTAAATAACAATTGTCCTTCAAACTTTGCTTTCGTTGAAGAATCCTCCATTTGCAGGATGATGCAGACCTTTGGCATTCTAGTTGTCAGTTTGTTGAGGTAATGTGAAGACACCTCCCACAATTTGGATAGGCTTGATGGGCATTTCTTGTCTACCATACGGTCAAGTTGCTTCCATAACAGAAACAAGGACATTTTTAAGTGACCCCAAACTTTTTTTTACCCATTCGGTGTTAGAGAGGTATCCAATGCATTGGAAGTCTGTCTAGCATGTAAGGGGCTGAAAATACTTTTTTAGATAAAATGGGAATTTTAGAAGTGTGTTTCCTATGGTGTAGTTGGTTTACTTTTATAATTGTGTCTTGCGAACCAAGTGGGTGCTCTTAACAATATGCACAAATGCAGTAGCTCATAGCAGAGACAACTCGGAGCACATCATTTACAGATCATTGGTAAGACCTCGCCTCAAATATGCAGTGCAGTTTTGGGCACTAGTTCTAAACAAAGGATATTCTAGAAATGGAGAGAGTACAGCAAAAAGCAACAAAATTCATTAAGGGAATGGAAGACTTGCCATATGAGGAACGACTAGACAAACTTTGTTTATTTACTCTAGAGAAAAGACAACTAAGAGATCTTATCACAACTTCCAAGTATATGAGAGGTCAATACAAGGATCTCTCTAGTGAGCTATTTATTTCAGTGCCTGATAAAATAACCAGGGGTCACCCCTTGAGAGAGATCAGAGGAAAGAAGGTTTCAACTTCAGGAGAGGAAGTTTTTTGTTTTTGTTTAAATACAGTAAGTTTTGTTAAATTGTGAAATTCCTTGCCCACGGATGTGGTAATGACAGACACAGTTGTTTTGAGAATATTAGATACATTTATTTCAAGAGGGAACATGCAGTTGTACAGCGCTGTGGAATTAGTTGGTGCTGTATAAAGAATAATAATAACAGGGTTATACTGTGTATTAGTAGGCAAAACAGGAAGTTCACATAAAGACTAACTTATTTGGCAGCAGGAAAGCTTGTAAAATTCGAATTTCTCTGGATTATGAGGCAAAGGTTGAATGTGATTGACTTCTGTCTTTTTTTCCACCTAATTTACTGTGTTATATACACAATGCCTTGTGAAACCTTCTGTCCTTTTTATAGGGTAAATAAAACCTCACTGGGACATTCTCCTGTACTTCGGTGGCAAGGACTGCCTGCTGCAAAAATATTTTGGATATTAACCAACATACTTTTTTGCCTTGTCCTATTGATCCAATATTGGATTATTCTCCTGCTGCTCTGGACCAGGCAGAGGATGTAAATTAGTGGCATATCCTTGTACTCTCTCACTGATACATTGTCACAGTCCACTCAAATTGACAAACAGACTGGGTCCACTCACTCATGCAGGCAGTTAGTGAGAAATACTAGGTTGCAGAGCATAGTCAGAACCTATCACACCCTTACTGCAGTTGCTGATGAGGTTAAAGTTGTTGACAGTGAAGGTATAATCTTAATGTATTCTTCCTGGTAAAATACTTTCACAAAAAAAAAAAAAACAAACAAACCCAGATGAACTAGAACCTAGATCTGGATGGACATTGAGGAGCTTAAAGGATCAGCAGTGATGGAACCAGCACATGAAAATAAGGAAGGATTTATCTTGGTATGAGAATTATGGAGCAAATGGGCTCTGAGGGCCTAGGAGTGGTTGAGGAGAGCTTTTCCGAATACTGAAGCCTTCAATGGAATAGCTTATTTTACAGCCCACTGAATAATGGAGACAGATGAGGACTCTCAGGCTGTGGGTCAGCTCTGTAGATCAGATCAGATCAGATCTCTGCCTACTGAATGCTGGAGACAGATACGGACTCTTCTGCTGCAGATCAGATCTAAATCAGATCTGTTCTATGTCCACTGAAAGCTGGAGACAGGTGAGAACTCGGGCTACAATTCAGCTCTCTAGATCAGATCAATTGTCTGTCCACTGAATGCTGATGAATAAGTATTTCTGGAATGGCGACTGTAAATACAGTATAAAGCAGACAGAACTGTAATGAGGAAACTGACAAATTAGCTGGCCATAATGAAACGGGCCATTGCACTTCTTTTAACCACAAGCTGGGGCAGAAAGAGGGAAAACTTAATCACAATGCCAGGTGAAGGGAAGCTGCAGAGCAGACTGAAGAGAGCTGTTGGATATCAGTAATAATCTTACCAATAGTGGTGACTAGGAGCCGAAGCTGAAACAAAGGCAGGCGTGGAGGGAGAGCTTACTCCCAATGCCAGGCAGGAGAGAACTCAGAGCAGTCAGATGGAAAAACAGAGCACCACCTGGGCTGAAAGTTTGGGATCACTAGGCAGGTGGACAGATATCAAAATGTAGCTAGTATGGAATCAGGAGCCAGCTAGCAAGGCAGAATCCCTAAGCAAAAGAAAGTCAATAGATGGAGCCTGGTCCTGTGCCAGGTATCAGGCAACAAAGCAGAATAGGCAGACAATTGAATAGTCAAATAGCAGAACCCGGGGTCAGAGACAGGGCAGCGATAAGAGATGACAAAACAGAAATCAGGAGACGGAAGGTGAAATCGGAGGTTTGGCCAGGATCAGGAAACCTGAATTATTAAACGGAACTAAAGCTGAGTTTCAAGGGAAGCACAGGCTACAACTCAAATTATCTGACACAGTGGAAGGAAAGCACCAGATTTTCAAACTCGCCAAAGCTTATTCAGGAGTAATGGGTCGGCTAAGCTTCAGAGCCGGCAAGTAAGTAATTTCCTCTGTTGGTTCCCTCACTATTGATTCTTTCAGTTTGTATATACCCTTCAAGGTCTAGACCCAGCTCATCTGAGGTCAGATATTTACATTTGATTTAGTGGCCAGCACCTTTAACCTTGACTGTAGCCGCAGCAAGCGTATCATAGGTTCTTACTACGCTCTCCATCTTTGCACCTTAGCATCATCCTCTAGATACCTGAAACAGTGAGTGGACCCAGTTTGTTCAATTTGAGAGAACCGTGACATAAATGAGCAAGTAGAAGTCAAATATAGCATTTCCTCTATGTGCCCCTCCGCGGCATTAAAATTGGTATAGCCTCCACCATCCAGCTGGGTAGGATCAACGAGAAACTTTACAAAGTGTACCTACCCATCTGGAAGGACTGTGGATTTTTTTTTTGTCTACAATCTTGCTTGGTTTTCTTTATTTTCCCTGACTGAGCCAATGATATATGCTGCCTGAACAGAGGTTAGAACCACTAAAACCCTTGGATCCACTGATGGTGCCCTTCCCAGGGGAAGGGCAGATGCTTTTCAGCCTCCCTTAACCTTTGTCCCCATAGTTCTGGGTAAAGAAGGTATCATACTCTCCAGTCGCCTATTTCTATGTTTCAAAGTCTAAGGGAAACGGAGATCGATAGCTTACGCTTTTGGGCCTCTTGTGTCCCGGCAATGGAATGCATTTCTGGACGACTCCTTCCCTCTTCATGACTCTTTGGGCTTAACTTTACTGATGAAAGGGAGAGCTTGGAGAGACGAGACTTATTATTATTATTCTTTATTTATATCGTGCCAACTTAATCCGCAGCGCTGTACAATAGGGAACAGAAGTACAGGGATATTAAATAGTAAATCATATGTGAAGAACAGAAGGATCAGAGGGCCCTGCTCGTGAGAGCTTACAGTCTCCTTTTTAAGACTATGTGCAGGTGCTGGTGTTCCACTGATGGAATACAGCAAGTTCTTTGGCCTACAGCAGCTGTTACTTCTGAAATGCTGCAGAAAACAAGTCCATTCTAGCTTTATCCTAGCCAATGAGCATTTTCTTAGACTGCGCTCAACCTCTAGAATGCATGTTGGCCATTTTTAAGGAGTTAGATCGCCTTTTTTCATTTGTTTTGCAAAAAAAAAAAAATAAAAAAAAATACATTAAAAAATTCTAGTGTGTGGTACTCAAGCTAAATATGTTCACTACAGGAAAATCACTGGCCTTGAAGGTCAGGGCTCTTTCAGAGGCACCCTCTAAGGAAGATAAAAACTCGACCAAGTACAAGTTCCGTACATGTTGCAGCAATAAAATTCTTGCTACTGGAACTGCTAAATTATGTGCAGAGTCTCTGTCTAAAGCTGCAGGTAATGGCAAGCCATCCAGGAGCTTCCATTGAAGTCTTCCATGTAGGAAACATTCAAGGCTATTAAGGAAGAAGAACCTTCCAGAAAGAGACAGAGTACAGACTTGAAGAGGAAGAACAACTAGGGACAATCCTTCTGGACCTGGACAGTGATCTTTCATCAGAGGAAATGGGAGATTGTTGAAACACAGAAGCCTTCAACATTGTTAAAAAGGATCTTTTCTGGTGAAACATTGCGGATCACTGGGGTTGAAGAAATCCATCAGAAATTAAACTTCATAGATATCGCCTTCTTTGGGAAACAAAAACTCTGCTCCAGTTTTTCCCAAGCTTCAATCCCTCCGTTATTTGATAAAGTCCAAATGAAAATGGGTGACTAGCGTTTCAAAGGTATTCCTCAGAATTTAGTCTGTGTAATGGGACAGAATTTAAAATCTGCTATGGTGTGCACACACAATGGGTATATGATTATCTGAGATGGATAAAATTTCATCTTCAGTGTCACGATCAAAACTTATCAAGGAATTGGCAGTTGTGAAAGCAGCTCCTCACTTGATATCATCAGGATGATTGCCAGATCATGAGCTCTGTCTTTTATGGCAGTTCACTGACTGTGACTATGCCTTTTGCTGGTTGCATGCACTTCGGTGAACATTCTGAGGATGTCCTTAAAAAAACATCCAAAGCAAAAGGTTCCTTTTTTGCCCCAGGAAAGAAGACAGAAGCTCACCTCCTATGTGATCAATGATTCTTAAGTCCTTAAATCAATCATTTAGAAAATCAAGGAGGTATCAACAAGCAAAATATGATTGAAGAGGAAAAAAATCTCAGAATCATAGAGGAGACTTCAAGAGGGATTATTCTTGTAAGTCTTAATTCAAGGAGGAGTTTCAGTGAAGAGAAGCGAGCCATGGGATTTTTTCCTACAAGCATGGAGAAATGTGATGAGTTCAGATGCATGTATCAGTCAGATAGTGGATCTAGGGTACGCTCTGGAATTCCAGTCCCAAAGGAAAACATCTTCAGAAGATCCATGATACCATCAGATCCAGTAATGATGGAAGCTGTGAAATCCTGAGTCACATAATCCAGTCTTAGAGCCAGTCCAGAAGGGTGCAGGCATTTAGTACTTTTTATTCAGTGCTGAATGAAAACCTCAGGAGATTTCAAGATGATTCTGGACATAGTAAGTAAACATATTCATAAGACAAAATCACTTCACGATGGAATAAGTATAGTTCGTAAATGGGCAGTTCCTCAGGGAGCATTTCTGACAACAGACATTTGAGATGCATGCACCACCTAATCGGAAGTTTCTAAGATATTCTATAGGAAAGGAACATTACCAATTCGGAGCTCACCCATTTGTCCTGTCCTCTGCACCAAGAGTTTTCCTAAAAATCCTAGCGGCCTCCCTGCAAGAACTAAAGGAAATAGGGATCAACATGACTTCCTATCTAGACATTGTGCTCATCGTAGCAACGTCAGCACCACAATTAAAAAAGCGTACAGAAAAGTTTTTACGGCAACTGTTGAACCTGGGATGGTTCCTAATGCAGTAAGAGTTAACTTGTCGTCGTCCCCCCCCCCCCCCCAGGCCCTTGTCTTCCTAGGGGTCGAGCTGGATACTGCTCTAAGAATGGTATATCTTTTGCAGCAAAGAATCTGCAGATTGAGAAGAAAGGTACAGTCATGCGCCACATGATACTCACCCTGTACAGGCTTTTATAAAACTTCTGGGGGCCCTGTCTTCAGTGACATATATGGTCCGGTGGTCAAGATTTCACCCGAGATCCTTGCAACACAGTTTCCTCAGGTTTTAGAGCAAAGATTCTGGAAAAGCCTCCCAGAGGACTCCTCTTCTCAACTCTGCAAAAGCAGAACTGAAATGATAGCTGAAAACGCAAAATTTTCACAAGGATTATAAACGGTTAGACCCAGAATGGCAAATAGTGACCACAGATACCAGCCTTGTGACTTGGGGTGGGGGGGTATCGAGTGGAAAGATGCCACATGGACAAGGGAAGAGAAAAGTCCCTTTACACAAACTTCCTGGAAATGAAGGCAGACAAAAACTTTTTTTTTTTTTTTTTTTTCTTCTCCTCCTCTATGAAAAGAACATAACCCATAACCAGACTCACAAGCAGATACCAAGGAGGGGATGGGGAGAGACTTAACAGTCAATAGATAAAATGCTAAGGAGAGGGAGGTTTCTGGACTCAAATGTTATGTAATCAGATGGGAAGATGATTACAGACTAGCAACCTCACTGAGTCTCATTCTAGTATCCACAAATTCCAAACATCTGTATGTTTCAATAACCATGTATGGAAGCAGGTAATCTTTCCATTAACTCTATAAAAGACCCCGAATCTGACAGAGGTGATCTTCACAATTGGGCACCTGAACGGGATATGCCTGGTAAGCTTTTCTAGGGGCTTTAAAGGGATAGTAATACTTCTTTTTAACTTTATTTTATAGGCATTAAAAAAACATGAATGATATAAGTCTTATCTCTCAAACCTTTATGGTTTGAGATATTCATAAGCAAAGTTTCCCCCTCCCGCCCCTTTTTCCTAGTGTAAGCCATCTCTTCTCAAATGTGAATCTGGTTGTGTGACCAGACAGATAACAGAAGGGGACAGTCTTCTTTGGATCAAAACAATGAAAGCCCTCCCCCCTTGACAAGTTTTTCAGCTTTTTCCCTTATCTTAATTGAAGATTGTCCCTCTCTGCAGTCTACCTGGGCACCTCCCTTCTGATCTGGTTGAACAGGGAAGGGATACTTTGTGAATATCTCTTAAACCATAAAGGTTTGAGAGATAAGACTTATATCATTCTTCATGTTTTTTTAATGCCTACAAAATAAAATAAAGTTAAAACAAAGTATTACTATCCCTTTAAAACCTCATTCAGGGGTGCTCCAAGTACAAAGATGGTGGGATTTAAGGAAGGGCAACAGTAGTAATCCACTTCACAAATAAGACTGAAGGAAGTCTCAAATTTGTCCACAGCCGCTCCAACAAAACTTGGACACGGAGGGGTTGATAACATGCATCTTAACTTGGTGGTACCTAGTGGAGGAGGATTTTATCTAAATTCTCCTGAGTGGTCATGCAAATGAATGTTTTGACCGCTTCCAAATTTCTAACTAGTAGTCTTCTCCCCCCTACAGCAGGCCCAGATCTGCCTTCCAGGCTCTCGTATACCATATTTGTATTTATAGGGATTGGTGGAATAACCTAGCAAATTATATATTCTTGATATCAATCCTCTCTGCCTGGAAGAGCTTAGACAAGATTTCTCGAAAAGGCATGAGAGTTGGAAAGGACAGTGTTGGGAAAAGAGAGAGAAAAAAGTGCTTAATCTGTTAATATTGAAAAAGTGCCAGGGAATGTGAGGGTTTATTCCTTAAGTGTTAAAATCAAGCAAGGTTCCATTTTTGGTCAAGTTCCATACTGTTTCGATTTTAACTTTTTTCCAGTTGAGTAATGTTCTAACATGAATACCTGGGATAAATGTGGATTACCAAAAATCAGTGTAAGCAAGGAGGGGGATGAAAGTAATGCAGGATCCAATTTTTGAGCTAATATAGCTATTTATTTGGAATTTAATTGTGAGTAAGGACTGTGGATGGGGAGCACCTGCTTTTTCTAGACAAGCAGGACAGGAAATGTGGCATTAAAGTGGAACTTTCACATTGTATAAAGTCGCCCTCCAATAATTAAACATATGGCGACTAGCTTCATACTTGTTCTATTAGATCTCAGAAGTACCCGATTCTAAAGTAATTCTTAATCTTCAGAGAATGACGGCCAGGTTAGTGCTTTCTGCGCTCCTGCTCCATCACTTCCTTCCGGTTACCATAATGTAACATGCAGTGCCTCCTAGAGGAGACCGGGACTGACATCGCAGGCGCGCAGACCAGATGTCTGCGCTGATGCCTTGCTTCCTGTTTCCCAAGATTAAGGATTACTTTAGAATCGGGTACTTCTGAGCTCTAATAGAACTATTATGAAGCTAGTTGCCAGATGCTTAATTGTTGAAGAGCGGCTTTATACAAGGTGAATGTTCCGCTTTAAACAGTGATGCTCAATATCTACCCAGCTCATGTGACCCACTGGAAGAAGCCAGGCTTATTTGAGGTGTGAGGCTTTGTAATATGAACATCTGCAACTGCTAAACCTTCTTTTACTCTGGGGAGCATCAGTACATTTCTTGTGCTTCTTGGTACCCTCCCTTGCCATATAAAGTCAGAGATGGATTTTTGAAAAGCTTGTAGTGCTGGGAAAGGAATGTTCACTGGAAATGTTTGAAAATAGTATAATCATGGTAGAATATTAATTTTGACAATGCACTTTCAGTCAATCCAAGAGATATTAAAATTCTTCCTGTGTCTAAGATCATGTCGAAGAGAATCAAACAAGGAAGATAGTTTGCTTGATATAAAGAGGTATAATAACAGTTGGATATCAGATGGAGGACGTTCTCCAATGTGAAGTTAAAATTAGATTTGATAGGAAGAAGGTCATCAATATCTAGACCTAGTGGTAGTGCTTCTCATTTGGTGGTGGTAATTTTGTACCCTGAAATAGACTGAAAATCACATAATACTGTAAAAAGTTTAGTTAAAGAAATGAGGGGAGGAAAGCTTGAGGGTGATATAGTCTGCAACAGGGAAATCTTAAACTGATTTTGTTGCAATCCAGTTCCTGTAATAGTAGGGTGTTAATGAATTTTTAATCCTAAAGGTTCCAACTATAAGGGGGAATAGATGGGATAAAAGAGGACATCCCTGCCTAGTGCCATTACTTATCTGGAAAGATGTTTGCATAGTCCCTGGGATTTTGAGCATTTGTCCGGCTCTTGGATCTTTCAGTACTCTTATCTCTGGTGGCATGTGGTGTCGTTCCCACAGTCTAATAAGTTCTAGAGACATTGAGAATCTACAAATTTGATTAAGACCTGAAAACGGAAATCCATGTCTTAAAAGGATCGCTACTCTTTGTGTTGTCTGTAGCAAGATAAGTGTGAAGATGGTGTTTACCAGTTCAGTTAGGCAATCTGGGCCTGGAGAAGTGCATCTCCTGGAAAATGGCCTGCACTTCTGCAGTGCCAGGCATTTTTATGTCTGTATTAAGATTCTTCATATTCAAAGAGAACCATGTGATGAAGAAAAAAAAAAAAAAGGGGGAGGTATTACATACTCTCAAAATGTCAAAATAGTTTTAGAAACCTGTGTCAGACTCTCCTTCCGGGAGGAAGGGTGAATATCTCACTCAGATGGGCGACCAAAGAGCCAGCAGGAACAAGAAAGACTGTCACCAAGTGGCCTCTAGAAAGCAAGCCAGGTCCCACTAAATAAGCCCCCCACCCATACCAACCAGGAAAGGTTATTTCTAAACAATGAGTAGCAAAATCTGTGGAACAGAATAGAATTATAAAGGAGTATTCCAAATAACCCCTATATAGAAATGTAAATTACATACCAAGAAGAGTGAAAGAAGGATGAAGGAAAACAAATGTAGAAGTAAATTCAAAATGTCACAATTTGTGTCATTCAATAAAATTACATTGTACTCCTAGTAGTCCTGCGTATAGAATTCCCAGTCAAATTATCATTATCGCACACACTTCATTATAATAAAAAGTCACTATTAAAGAGAAATGCCATAGAGTAAATATTATTTGTTTAAACAAATACTCTCACGAGTCTGTGTAATTTATGTGGGATTGAAAATGAAGCTGCAAAAATGATGGAAACAAAAAAAAACAGGTAAGTGTGTAGCATAATGTGAGGGTGTGTGGTACCGGACATCATTCCTTCAGTCGCCTCTAAGTAAGTGTACAAACAAATCCTATGTTGGTATAGGAGTAGATCTAGTGCTGATTGGGTCAACAATATGTGGCATAAGAATGCAGATTTAACACATTTAGAAATGGCATTAATCTTCTCAGAGAGGAAGGCAGTGATCCCCTCCTATAATCATTATAGGAATGCATATAAAAAATGTATATTTAATTACATTTAAAAGGTGGCAGCATTGGAAATTCCTACTTTAACAGCATGCTCATTAAGTCAGGCATACATGGCAAGAGATCGGACAGTTCTCCCTCATAGGCATGCCTATAAACTTTTTCTATGTCTAAGAATTGTAGTATACATTTTGTGTCTCATCTTGTGGGTGGGTGGGTGGGGGGGGGAGGGGGAGTAGTATGGGGGTGGGAGAGATGAGGAAGAAACAGGGAAACTTGTATAAAAGTATAAGGTAAGACCAACAGCTTTGATATAAACAAAGGAAGTAAGAGAGAATTTCACTCTGAGAGTAGGATGAAAGACCATGAGATGGCAAGATCTGGGTTATGAGTTCACCAACCCCTTTTTGTTGGGAGTCTAGGAGGACATGGAGATAAAGCTAGGTTATCGTTGACTGTGTTAGGCAAACTGGATGAAGTGTCTGCTGGAGGATCGATGTTCTGTAGATGAAGTAATGAGTCCCATTTCAAATCCCTTATGAAGGACCAGAAGGAATAATTTTTTAACAGATCACCATCGAGTGGGGCATACCAGAAATATACATCTTTGTTGCCAGGTAAAATATTATGTGCAACAAGTATTTCTGCAGATGTAAAGATCAGGGAGGCCTTGGGGAAGGATGCCCTGAAGATTCTTTGAACCTCTCCAATATTATACATCTTCCCTCCCTTCCCCTTCATCACTGAGGTGGTCAAGACGATAAGAAGAGACGAGGAACAAGTGATCTTGCTAGCACCCAGGTTCCCAGGACGGGTATGGTTCTTGCAACTAGTACAAATTGTGTCAAGCCTCCTTGAGGACTTCCTATACCACCAAACCTCTTCATGCAGGGTTCCGTAACTCAAAGCAGACCTCAACTATTGAATCTGATGCTCTGGAGGCTGAGAGGAGACAATTTTTCCTATTTTGTTGCATTACAACCTGGAATGAAAATGGATTTTAATTTGTATTTCATGTAATGGACATACACAAAATAGTCCAAATTGATGAAATGAAGAAAATAACTTGTTTAAAAAAAAAAAAAAAAAAAAAAATATATATATATATATATATATATATATATATATATATATATATATATATATTAAAAATGGAAAAGTGGTACGTTCCTATGTATTCACCCCCTTTGCTATAAAGCCCCTAAATAAGATCTGGTGTAACCAGTTACATTCAGAAGTCACATAATTAGTTAAATAAAGTCCACCTGTGTGCAATCTAAGTGTCACATGTTCTCCGTATATACACACTTGTTCTGAAAGGCCCCAGAGTCTGCAACACCACCAAGCAAGTGGCACCATGAAGACAAAGGAGCTCTCCAAACAGGTCTGGGACAAAGATGTGGAGAAGTACAGAACAGGGTTGGGTTAAAAAAAAAAAAAAAAAAAAAAAAAAAAAGAGATTGGAGTATCTGTCCATAGGACCACTTTAAGCCGTACACTCCACAGAGCTGGGCTTCAAGGAAGAGTGGCCTGAAGAAAGCCATTGCTTTTAAGAAAAAAAAAAATAAGAAAACACATTTGCTGTTTGCCAAAAGGCATGTGGGAGGCTCCCCACACATATGGAAGAAGGTACTCTGGTCAGATGAGACTAAAATTGAGCTTTTTGGCCATCAAGGAAAACGCTATGTCTGGTGCAAACCCAACACCTCTCATCACCCCTAGAACACCATCCCCACAGTGAAGCATGGTGGTAGCAGCATCATGCTGTGGGGATGTTTTTCATCAGCAGGGACTGGGAAACTGGTCAGAATTGAAGGAATGATGGATGGTGCTAAATACAGGGAGATTCTTGAGGAAACCTGTTTCAGTCTTCCAGAGATTTGAGACTGGGATGGAGGTTCACCTTCCAGCAGGACAATGACCCTAAGCATACTGCTAAAGTAACACTCGAGTGCTTTAAGGGGAAACATTTAAATGTCTTAGAATGGCCTAGTCAAAGCCCAGACCTCAATCCAATTGAGAATCTGTGGTAAGACTTAAAGATTGCTGTACACCAGCGGAACCCATCCTACTTGAAGGAACTGGAGCAGTTTTGCCTTGAAAAATGGGGAAAAATCCCAGTGGCTAGATGTGCCAAGCTTAGAGAGAGGTATACCAAGAGACTTGCAGCTGTAATTACTGAAAACGTAAATTTTTTTTTTTTTTTTTTTTTTTTTTGATTTCTTGTTTGTTTCACAAAAAAAGATATTTTGCATCTTCAAAGTAGGCATGTTTTGTAAATAAAATGATACAAACGCCCCAAAAGTCCATTTTAATTCCAGGTTGTAATGCAACAAAATAGGAAAAATGCCAAGGGGGGGGGGGGTGAATACAGGAAACCTTCAACTTCAAAGTTTTATTGCTTAGTATAGTCTACTTTTGTTAGATGGTGTAAAGAGAGCTATTAATAAGGAATCCTCAGCTACAAGGATTGCAGGATTACAACCAACCTCTATAAATTTGCAACTTTCAGCAATACTGGCAATTCAATTTGCTGAGCAAGATTTAGCTAAGAGCATAGGTATCCACAAATGTTTGGAGGGGCAGGGGCACAAGTATAAAGGGGTGGGGAGCAAGTGACCTCCCATCATGTACTCATGGTCAAGAGATTTCAAATATCTATTTCTAAAGCAAGAATTATTATCAGGGAGGCTGCCCCCCCCATAGCATTTCTATCTGTTCTTGATTCTTTGAGCCTCTAGGTAAAATTCCCCAAAGGATCCTTACCCTGAAGTTGGTCATCCTTTAGAGGTTGTTTGATTTTCACCTGAATCAGAAAATGATCCTTCAGTCCTTTTTTCCAAAATCCCAAAGGAGAAAAAAATAATCAATTACATAACCTGGACCTGGTCAGGTGTATGTCTTCATATCTGAAGAGAACAGAGATCTTCAGAAAAACAGATAACATATTTGTAAGCTTTCAGGGAAGATTTAAGGGCCTGCACGTGTTAAATTCTTTATTTCAGAGTAGATTAGGGAATGTATAAGGATAGCCTATACAGAAGTAGCATCAGAAACATCCATAAGGCTTATACTCTCTAAGGCTATATACTCTACTAAGGCTGCAACTATATCCAGGGCAAGAAAGGAGGATGCAACTCCAGTAGAAATATGCAAAGCTGCCACTTGGACTGGACATCCAAGCCTAAAGTGAAGCAAAGTTCTGGAAAGCAAATATTCCAGGCAGTGGTTCCATGATCTTTCTATGTGATCGTGTGTGTGTGTGTGATGTGATCGACATGTCTGCCACCAGCGCAAGTAACGCACAGCAACCAGATGAGCCCAGGGCGGGGTCTTGTAGCGTGAGCGAGATGATAGACTCAAAGATATGCAGGTGCGGGAATATCCAGAGAGGACTCATAATACCAATCTTCAGGGCCATAGCCTTTCTAGTATAGCAGATATTTCAAGCGACCCCCGGCAATAATGAAAATCAAGAATTTCCTGTAACTCACACTCCTCAACTCGAGTAACCATAAGAGGTGGAGGGCAAAAGGTTACCCATCCAGAAAAAGCATCCTTTTCCCACAGCTGCAACTGGGAGACGAGGAAAATAGGGTGGATCTTGAGGGATGAAGGCAAGGCCAGTCAAAAAAGCAACAGGGTTAATGATGTGGATGATTGTCAAAGGCCCCAGAAACCACGGACCCAACTTCTTAGATGGATAAGGGAGTCGAAGGTGAGATGACACCCACATTTTGTCCCCCATCACAAGACACCTGAGCAGGAGAGCTAAGCTTACCTGCATGGACCTTCTATCAAGCTTGTTTTGCAGCCAGGTATGTTGACGTAGCCGATGATGCTATAACTGAAGGATGTGAGACACAGCTGAAGGCACAAAAGAATCTGGAGGCTGGTTAGGCAGAGAGTCAGGATGTTACTTGTAAGGAGCCAAAAATGTAGAGGATTTGATACCTCTGTGGAGCTGATTGTTATAAGTGAATTCAACAATAGGCAAAAGAGGCCAAAACAGGGAAGGTACTTTATCAACGTTTAGTTAGTAAACTCATTGATCAGTGGTACCTAGAAGAAAGTTGTGGTCAGTATGCAGGCTAGTGCATAAAATTCTTCCAAAATTTAGATGTGAACTGGGACCGCGGTCAGAGATAGACTCAAGGGATTCCATGGAGTCGAAAAACTGGCAAGTCCACTATAGTCTATAATGATCTCCCTCCACAGTTGTGTTGGTGGAGGTAAAGGATACAATGGACCTGGTACCTTGCTGTGACAGTCTTTGGCTCAAGTATTAACACAGGCTGAAACATACAGTACTGTGCTGTAATGTAAGAATGCTTTCAAAAATAGATGTGTTAATAGTTTATTTTTATCAATTAACAAAATGCAGTGAGTGAACAGAAGAAAAATCTAAAATCAATTTGCTATGACTACCTTTTGCTTTCAAAACAGCATCAGTTCTAGGTACACTTGCACAAAGTCAGATATTTTGTAGGCATAGTCAGGTGTGTATGATTAAACAATTAAACCAAACAGGTACTTATGATCATCAATTTAATACGTAGGTTGGAACACAATCATTAACAGAAACAGCTGTGTAGAAGGAATAAAACTGGGTGAGGAAGAGCCAAAGTCAGGTAACAAGGTGAGTTTGCTGAAGACAGTTTAATGTCAAAAGTCATACACCATGGCAAGACTGAGCACAGCAACAACACAAAAGGTAGTTGTACTGCATTAGCAAGGTATCTCCCAGGCAGAAATTTCAAAACAGACTGGTTTTGAAGAAGCACAAGGAAACTGGCAACTTTGAGGACAGTAGATGCAGTGGTCAGCCATGGAAACTTAGTGCAGCAGATGAGACACATCATGCTTCCCTTCGCAAATGGAAGATGTTCAGCAGTGCCACCAGCTTAGAATTGGAAGAAAACAGTGGGACCCTGGTACACCCATCTGCTGTCCGGAGAAGTCTGGTCAGAAGTGGTCTTCATGGAAGATTTGCATCCAAAAAGCCATACCTCCAATGTGGAAATAAGGCTAAGCAACTCAACTATGCAAGAAAAATGGCAGCGGATGCTCTGGACTGATGAGTCAAATTTTAAATATTTGGCTGTAGCAGAAGGCAGTTTGTTCACTGAAGGGCTGGAGAGCCGTACAAGAATGAGTGTCTGTTTGCAGGTAATGTGAAGCATGGTGGAGGTTCCTTGCAGGTTTGGACTGCATTTCTGCGAATTGAGTTGGGGATTTGGTCTGAATTAATGGTCTCATTGCTGAGAAGTACAGACAGATAATTATCCATCATGCAGTACCATCAGGGAAGCAGCTGATTGGCACCAAATATATTCTGCATCATGACAATGACCAAGACATACAGCCAAAAGTCATTAAGAACTATCTTCACTATAAAGTAATAGTAGTCCTGGAAATGATGGTAGGGCCCCCACAGATTCCTGATCTCAACATCTGGTCTATCTGGGATTACATGAAGAGAGAGAAGCAACTGAGGCTGCCTATATCCAAAGACCTGTGGTTAGTTCTTCAAGATGTTTGGAACAACCTACCTGCTGAGTTCCTTAAAAAACTATGTGCAAGTGTACCTAGAAGAACTGATGCTGTTTTGAAGGCAAATTGTCGTCACACCAAAAATTGATTTGATTTTGATTTTTCTTCTGTTCACTCACTATGCATTTTATTAATTGATAAAAATAAACTATTAACATGTCTGTTTTTGAAAGCATTCTTACTTTACAGCATTTTTTCAAACCTGCCTAAAACTTTTGCACAGTACTATAGTTTTGTATATCATTTCTGATCTGCGGCCACTAGTAATATGGTTGCAAGACCTCCAAGGTAGAGACCACTTCCCCATGACCACTGGAGGGCAGGTGATGGAATTGATTAAGTACTTCCAGATGAAGGGAACTAGGTACAAATACCTTGTCTTATTTATACAGTAATCCATTTGTATAGTCAAGGAATGCAGTTGCAGGAACGAAGGAAGGGTCTTTTACCGTGGATTGTTTAATGCGATCTAGGAGGGAAACACTAGTTAGCAGAAAGTGGCTAGACAGGAGGATGGTGATCAGAGATCTGGAGAGTGTCCTGGAAGGAAGAAACATTCTGGACACGGCATTTGCTTTGAGGTTTTTAGAAAAGGATCTATAAGTGATATGCAGTTGGAAGTGAGAGAAAAAGAGTGACCATCTGGCTTGATGTGGACATAAACACTGGGCATAACAGAGGTACTCAAGGTTCGGATGATCAGTGAGCACCATCACCGGGTGAAGGGCACCCACCAAGAGATGTTGTCATTCCCCCAGTGAATTTTTAATGGCCAGCAATTCCTTATTGCCCTCATCGTAGTTTCATTCAGAGTCTATTAGTTTCCTAGAGAAGTAGCCTACTTGATGTAATCGGTGTTTTGGTCAACAGCGTTGAGAGAGAAGAGCTCCAATAGCTATATTTGATGTGTCAACTTCTAAAATGAAGAGTTTCAGATGTCCAGTTGTAGAAGTACCGGAGCCTGTGTGAAAAGTTTTTTTTTTTTTTTTTTTTTTTTTTTTTTTTTTTTTTTTTTTTACATGTCCTAGGCTTACTGAACTGCAAAAGTCCAGTGGAAACAGACCTTAATACTGGTGAATGCCATAATTGGAGAAATAATCTTGGAAAAGATTCTAATGAAACACCTTGAAAAGTTGGCAAATCTGATGAACCTCTGGGCTGCATTTTGATTAACTGGTGCACTCTTCTTAGTATAGTGGAAACTTTAAGGGTATCCATTATGACTCATCCAGGATGAATGAGGAACCCCAGGAATTCTACCTTGTCAACCTCAAAGAGATGTTCCTCCAGTTTGGCATAGAGATGATTGTCATGTAGGCAAGGTAGAACTTGTCTCATATGCTTGTGATGCTCTTGTAGGAAATCCTTGAAGCTCTCATTTACAAAAATGTTGAAATGTAGCAGGGGCATTGCAGAGCCCAAAAGGCATGACGAGATACTCAGAGTAATCATACTTGGTGCGAAAGGTAGCCTTCCACTTATCTTGCATTATTCTCACCAGTTTGTAGGCTTCACTGAGGTCAATTGTGGTGAATGCAGTTGCTGAAGAAATACATTCCAAAAGCTCAGAAATTAAAGGTAACTATTTTTAATAGTCATGTTCCATATAATCTATACAAGGACAAAAAAAAACTCCATCTTTTTCCTGACAAAGAAAATCTCTGCCCCTGCTGGAGATGTAGGTGACTGAATGAACCATTTTTGTACGTTCTCCTCAGTATACTCCTTCAGATGTTGTAATTCAGGGGTGGACAGGGAATAGGAGCCCCAAGGAGTAAATTGATGTGGAAATCATATTGAATATAATTATGGATGTTTGTCAACCCCCTTCTTGTCGGATACATCCCAGAACTCTCGGTAAACAGATGGAAGGGTGACTGTAGAATCTTGTGGATTAGTTACTAGAAGTTGATGGAAGTTAGGGCAGCACAACTTGCAACAATGTGTGGAGGAAAAAGAAACAGACCCTGTAGACCAGATGATGTAGGGATTAAGACAACCTAACAAGCTATGCCCAAAATGAGGCTCTAAGGATGAATGGATTACCTCAAATTGGATCTGTTCTTGATGACCCACTCCAGTAAGGAGGAGAAGCTGATCAGGCTCCCAAGAAACATCACTATACTTATGACTAATCCTATCTGCCATTTGAAGACATAGTGGTTGAGGTTTAGGATGTTTAGGAATATCCATCTGAGCATCCAAATCTTGTTCCAGAAAATAGCCACTGGCTCCTGAATCTACAATAGCCTGCATATTATATTGTTGATCTCTACACTGTAGACAAACAGGAAGAGAAAGAAGAGTAGAAAGAGGAACAATAGGGAGGATGTGCGTGTAAGTAGGAGAGTCGGGCTTATCTCCTGAAGTAGTAAGACAATTCCTCAGTAGAAGACCTTCCCGACCACACTCTATGCACATATTCAACTGCCTATACCAAGTTCTCTTGGCTTAGGTCTGGTTCAAGGACCCCTCACCAATCTGCAAAGGTTCCACTGACATTCCAGAAGAAGGGGTTACAGCAATATCTTAAGAGGAGGCAGAGTAATTCCTAGGAGCAGGTAAAGAGGACTGACACCCTAAAGGAGGAATCCAGGAGGGTGGTCAGGCAAAGGTCAAGGGCAGGCAGCACAGGATCAAGGTCAAAATGTAAGCCAAGGATTAGGAACAGTGACGAGGAATCACTGTTAACAGTACTAAAGGACCAGTACAACTGAGCCCTTGACTACTGACAGCTTCCTCTATAAAAACGTATGGTGTGTGATGTCATCTTGTGTGCAACGTGATCGACAGGTGTACAGCAGAGGATTGAGTCCTTGCTAGGAATGCTTTGAAACAACATAACCGAAGACATGTGTCAACCTTTAGTAGGCCTCATCAGTGAGGTGCAGTTTGTTCCCTCTAGACACATGGTGAGCAACGACCCATACCTGGGATCAGTTAGGACGACTGCATTAAAAAGAGTGACAAGCACACATTCAGAATGCACAAAACTGTATTTTATTCTTGAGCTCCTCGGTTACATTTGTCACTGCAATGTGCCACCGCAGAGAAGAAATTTCCATATTCACATCAGTAGTCTGGTCCTGCTGACAACCAGTCACAACCCCTGCCATGCTTCCCCATCAAGAGAATCACTGGGGAAATGCAAGACATCCTCCCTCCCAAACTCTCTACAGCCACAAGACTTTGGCAACTTCTTCAAAGCCAAGGTAGACTCCATCCACAAAAGTATCCCCATCTCGTGTAAATGCCCTTCTAGTCTCCCTTATTCCCATCCTGCCACACTGGACTCTCTCACTAGTCATGAAAGAGGAATTGAGTAACCAGACCTCCTTTCCCTCCATTACATGCTTCCCTCTCACCTCATCCAGTCCTTCTCCCCTGCGCTAATCCCTACACTATTACAGAATTTTAACTCCTCCTTTGTGTCTGCTACATTTCCTGACTACTTCAAACGTGCCATAGTAACGCCCATCCTCAAGAACAATTCTCCTGACAGATCCACACCCTCTAGCTATCAACCAGATTCTCTCCTGCCTTTTGCCTCTAAGTTCTTAGAATGCCTAGCCTACTTCTGCCTGCTTGAATTCCTTAACACACACAAACTGCTCAACCCATTACAATCTGGCTTTTGCACTGCTCAGTACAGAAACTTATATCACAAGAATAATCAATCTACACATCGCCAAATCGGAGTCACTATTCAACACTCTCAGCTGCTTTTGGCACTGTTAATCATGCTCTCCTCCTCCAAATTCTTCACTCCTTAGGCGTATGTAACTTAGCACTGGACTGGCTCTTAACTAACTGACTGATTCTTCAGTGTCTCCACTGCCACCTATTCATTCTCTCCCATCTATCTCTGTGTTCCTCAATGCCTTATCTTTCTCATACAGTAACACTTGGTGATCTTATTAACTTAATTGGACTCAAATATCACCTCTACGCAGATGACATCCAGCTTTATTTATCTGCACCTCGACTGACTTCTGATATTCATTCTTAAGTCAGAGATTACCTTCTAGCTACCTCAGACTGGATGGCTTATAGACACCCGAAGCTCAGTATGTCAAAAACGACACACTTCCTCATCCCAGCTAGGCCTGACACTGTAGTGCCCTTTCAGTTGACAGTAAATGGCACTACCATAAATCTAATATAAGAAGCACTGTGTCTAGGGGTGATCACTTCCACTGCTCTCTTATTCTCTCCTCATATTAACGCCATCTCTAAATTCTGCTACTTTCTCTTATATAACAGCAAAAATCATTCTGTTCAAGTTAAATGCTTACACATGGACTCATCCTATCCCACATGGACTACTGTAACCAACTTCTCTGTGGCCTCCCAACTCCATACATTCAATCCCTACAGAATGCAGCAGCTTGAATTAAATTATTGTCTCCTTGGTTTGTCCATGCCCACCACCTCCTTCTGTCTCTCCAATGGCTCCCTGTTGAACTCTGGATATCTTACAAAATATTGCTTCTCTTAATCAAGACACCTCTCTCATCCCTTTCTACGTTTCCACCGATCTCCCTATATAGCCCATCTCGCCTACGATCAGCCAATGACATTCACTCAGCCCCTTTTGTTTCTGCAACTTCCACTTAAAAACCTTTTTCTCTAATTGCTCCTTATCTGTGGAATGCTCTACCTCTCAGCCTGCACCACTGAACCTCTCTTGTGGTCTTCAAGTCATGTTTAAAATTATACCTTCTCAACAAAACCACAGCAGGCAAGAAAGCACTGACTTTGTACATCCAGGGCTCTTATCATTTATTTACTTATTTATATGTCCCCTATCCCGTCCTGACCTCTAGCACTGTATTCAGCACTTGACCATTATGTACTCTGCATGTCTCCCTTTACCACTTTAGTTTGTAAGCTTTTTGAGCCGGGACCTCTCACTTCCATTGTTTCACTTTGCAAAGCACTTGTAATCCTGTATTGTCTAAACCCTTAAATTGTAAAGAACTGTGTAAGCTTGTGGCTCTATATAAATATTGATTTATTCGTTCACAGGTAAGTAACATTGGTAGCCTCAGTAAAGCTATATATCATTTTGTTTGAAGTTCCCCATATGAGAAAAGCCTTAGGAGGACAGAGCACTTGTAGGTCTTCACTTTCAAGCATGGGCTGTATTTTTCTGATGTTACTTGTAAGCAGATTCCTTTTTAAAGGTGAAGAATCCAGAGCTGCTTCCCTTGTGACATTGGATAGCAGAGAAATAGATAAATCCTCAAAAGAAGAAAAGATAGTTACAAGCTATATCCAACCATGTTCCAGCAGATAACCACAATGACACTAAAAGCGGCAGCGCCTCCTAGGACAAAACTGATAAGTACAATAGTATGTTAAGAAATGAAAGCAGATCTTTGTTTTTTTTATTATTATTATATATAATTATCTCCTCTTATTCACATAATACTAAAAAGTGTTTTTGCATTGCCATAGCACACAACATTTGAAGTGCTCCCTCACTTTCTTGTCCTTTGGTGATGTCTGCTATTGGACTGCCACCCACCCTCTCTGCTTATATTACTACTTATTTTTTTTTTATTTTCAGGGGGTTTGTGCTTAATCATGAGTGTGGGTTTTAAGGGGGAGATTTGGCAATATGATCCAGCTGAATTTACTGGACCTGGAGACATTCAGAAAAAGGAGAAAACCTAAAAAATAAACTGTATGTTTTTAAGATTCCTGGGGCTACTTAGTGTCAGGGATAAGCTTCCTAATGCTGTGTTCATGAAGAAAAGGATTTATTTCCTCTCTCCCCTTGAAGATTTGAACTTCCATATTAGTAGCTCTGGGGAATGAGTATGCAGTCTCAGGCAGAGAGGCTTGCAGAGCAGAGATCCTGTTGGAAGTCAAGTGGAGTAAGATTGACCACAGGCCTTTCTGCTCGTATCTGTACAGGCATTAATTACAGACACAAGTAAGGTGCATTTTTTGTGTCCCTGCTATTAACTGTTGAAGTACTGTTCTACATAGGACCCAATACAAAAAAGAAAACTGGAGCAAACCACTGTACTATAGGAGAGAAATAAAATACACTTGATTTAAATGCAGGTTTTTAACCCCTTGAATATTCCTGAAATGGTATAAAATATACAGAAGAGGCTGGATTTGGGGAACAGTGACCATAAAAGGGTATGCTTTGAAATCTGTGAGAGAGGGATCAACAAACATTCAGTTTTAAATGGGCTAATCAAAGCTAAAAGCCATGTTGTTCTGTGAGGTATAATATTCAAATTTAAAAAGATGGTTTGTTAAAATTCTTCATGTCCATATAATCATTGGAGAAGAAATACAAGAGGAAAAAATTAAGACCAATGTGGCCAAACATAAAAGATTTCAGAGAAATGAAGAATAAGAAGCTGGCTTTTAAATTATTTTTCCGAAGCATCATTCAAGACATGTAAAGAATGCTGTAGAATCTGCAAACAAGCAATTATGCAAGCAAAAACTGAAAATGAGAAAAGTAATTTAAAATAGAACAAGAAAAATCCTAAACATTTCTGAAAGATCGATATCCCCCTTAAACCTGAGACATGTGAATTAATCAGGGAGGATAAGGCAAAGACGGACACTTTGAATGCATTTTTTTCCTGGTTTATGAACATCTTCTTTCACCTAAAGGTTTAACTCCTCCTCCAAGCTGATAGACTGGAATCTCTTTCCAAATTAATATATCCTTCTCAGCTCCATTTACCATTGTCTCTTTCTTTCTGTCAACAGCTGCTGCCAGTCCTCGCTCCCTGTCACTCCTCTCGTTGAGGGCTCGCAGGAGGAGGGCGTCCCCTTAGAGGTGGGTGACTGGCTGCGGCATGATGCGCTTCCCTGGTGTCATGCAGGGATGTCCGATGAGGTTATAAGGATGTGACAGCAACTGGAGCTGTGCTGGTTGTAGGTTGGGTTTGCTGTTGCCTGCTGTGTTACTTGATTTTTGACTGGGGTCCTTTTTTTGCTAGTAGTTGTTCGGGGTTTTATTGGGTGCCTCTTTCTTATGTAATTTACTCTGATCCAGCTGGCAAAAAAAAAAAAAAACATACAGTGGATATAAAAAGTCTACACATCCCTGTTAAAATGCCAGGATCTTGTGATGTTAAAGAACGAGACAAAGATAAATCATGTCAGAACTTTTTCCACCTTTAATGTGACCTATAACGTGAATAATTCAGTTGCAAAACAAACTGAAATTGTTGAGGGGGAAAAATAAAAAACTCACAATGACCTGGTTGCATAGGTGTGCACACCCTCTTATAACTGGGGATGTGACTGTGTTCAGAATTAACCAATCACATTCTATCTCATGTTAAATAGAAGTCATTACACACCTGCCATCATTTAAAGTGACTCTGATTAATCACAAATAAAGTTCAGCCGTTCTAGTAGGATTTTCCTTACATTTGCTTAGTTGTATCTCAGAGCAAAAGCCATGGTCTGCAGAGAGCTTCCAAAGCATCAGAGGGATCTCATTGTTGAAAGATATCAGTCAGGAGAAGGGTACAAATGAATTTCCAAAGCATTATACAATGGAACACAGTGAAGACAGTCATCGTCAAGTGGAGAAAATATGGCATAACAGAGACATTACCAGGAACTGGACATCCCTCCAAAATTGATGAGAAGAAAGCTGGTCAGGGAGGCTTCCAAGAGGCCTACTGCAACATTAAAGGAACTGCAGGAATTTCTGGCAAGTACTGGCTGTGTGCTAGATGTGCCTTAGGGTGGAGGGAATTATGAACAGTTCCAAATACCAGACAATTTTGGCACAAAACCTTCAGGCGTCCGTTAGAAAGATGAAGAGGAAGTTCACCTTTCAGCACAACAACGACCCAAAGCACACATCCAAATCCACAAAAGCATGGCTTCACCAGAAGAAGATTAAAGTTTTGGAATGGCCCAGCCAGAGCCCACACCTGAATCCAATTGAACATCTGTGGGGTGATCTGAAGAGGGCTGTGCACAGGAGATGTCCTCGCAATCTGACAGATTTGGAGCACTTTTGTAAAGAAGGGTGGGCAAATATTGCCACATCAAGTTGTGTCATGCTAATAAACCCCTACCCAAAAAGACTGATTGCTGTAATAAAATAAAAAGGTGCTTTTAAGTATTTAAGGGTGTGCACACCTATGCAACCAGGTTATTGTGAGTTTTTTAATTTTCCCCCTCAACTATTTCAGTTTGTTTTGCAATTTAATTGTTCACGTTATAGGTCACATTAAAGGTGGAAAAAGTTCTGACATGATTTATCTTTGTCTCATTCGTTAACATCACAAGAACCTGGTATTTTAACAGGGGTGTGTAGGCTTTTTATATCTACTGTACCAAGGTAACGTATTTCCAACATGTAAGGCTTTTTCCTGTTTCTGTTTAAAAAGAGTGACAGGCTGATGGAACTATGTGTGTCTTTCCATCTTTTCAGGCAATGAAGAATCTCCTATTCATTCCAGAGTGTCCTTTGTTTCCACACCTTGCTTTGCATGTAACAGATAAGCTATATTGATGGCTAGAAGAACTGCAGACCCTTGTGACTAGACTTTGCAGATAGCCCTTCATCCTCATCAGCTGACATGTCCTTGCAAAACTGCCTGTGATATAAGGATCTTTGCAAGGTCTTCGGGAAGCCTCCCATCTTCGCAGGAAAAGACTTCAGTGAACAGAAGGAACCATCCTCCAGCTTGACTCATCTGAGGATTCCCTTGAAGATTAAAGGCTGTATGGTGACTCTCGGAGATCTTTGAAGAGGAATAAATTGATGCTAAGAGCAGTCATAATTCGACTCCGCTCTTGTGGAATCTTAAATCTGGGTGGTACAGCTTACCCTGAACACTCCCGAAAGAAAGTTCTATCTTCCAGCATATTCTCCTCACTTGGGTATAAGGGCTCAATTTTTCTACTGCATGAGGTGATCTCAGAGGTCATTTTGACAGAATGCAAGAAGTTGTAGAAGAAAAGCAAGACTCTTGTATGCATGTGAGTGTGTGTGTCTAAGGTGTATCCTTTTGCTGAAGAAGACTGCAAATTCTGGGATTCAGCCCCCAAGCTGGAGGCTCCCATTGTTCATATGGTTTAGATGGACTATTTTACTGTTGGATCATTTTGCCTCCTTTAGAATCCGCTAGTCATAAGATTGGAAAATGACCTGAATCTTATTTTTACTTGTAATGATATATAATGTTCCTAGTTGCACCCTGATTCGAGACTAAAATAATTTTAAAAAAAAACTACGGTAAAAATGATAACTAATGCAAAGGGGTCGGCTGCTATAACATGAAACTTTCCCACTAGAGACTATAATAAATATTTGAATCTCCAGTCCTCCTACTACATTGAGATGTGACATAAACCGGAAAATAATCCACATATGAAATATAACAGTACTTTTTATTTAAATATGAAATGGTGGCAACAGTTACAAATGCCTATAAAAGGATCACATTCATGAAAAAATGAATTCCTCCTGGACAGTGTCCACATCTTAGGCTGCTCAGGCAACATTTCTCCAGATACCATTGGAAAGGCAGCAGCATGCTCTTCCATTTCCGCCTTTGTGAAGTATTACAGTTTGGATGTCCAGTCTGTGAACTTTTCCTGCTTTGCTCACAGTGTCTTTCAGACAGGGACTAACACTAAGCTTCAACAAAAGTTTTATTCTTGCATTAGTCCTGTGCAACTGTCTCTTCTATCCCTCTTCCATTTTGTATGGGTAACTGCTGAGGTATTACCCTTTTAGTGGAAGCAGATTGAAAATTATCTTACCATTTTTTTTTTCTTTCTTGGCTAGGAGACTCCAGCCTTCACCTGGTTCTCTCCCTTGTTCTCTTTTCCTCTTTGTCTAGGCTATAAAAAAGACACGGGTTAGGAGGGTTGGGAAGGATTTATTACTTAGGAATGAACTTCATGTCTATCAGCTGGGAGAGGAAGTTAATCCTGTTGGTGAACCAGGAAAGGAAAATAATGGTAAGCTAATATAATTTCCATTGTTCTGTTTGTAAAAAAGGAAGCAACAGTGGTAGGCTTTGGGCAAACTGGGAGAATCACAGAATTTCTGCCATCCTGTACACAGCTTTCTGAAGTCAAAAGACTGGAAAAGGTTATGGTGAATTAAGCACCTCAACCTGAAGGCATACACCCAAGGGTATTTAAGGAGCTTAGTTCAGTAGGGGCAAGACCATTATACCTAATATTTGTTGATTCACTATAATGAGACATCATGCCCTGTGATTGGAGGAAAGCATATGTAGTGCTCTTGTTCTCCATGGCGCAAGATGTAAACTGAAATTATACTCCTGTGAGTTTGACTTCCGTAATGGGTACAATATAAGAAGGATTCTTAACACACACACATATGTATGTATGTGTATATATATAATGTGTGAAAGTGTGATGACCGTCAACATTATTAGTAGTCATTGTGGGTTTATGAAGAATAGGTCATGTCAAACTAATCTACTTGAATTCTACAAAAATGCAAGCGGCCTTGGAGGTAACAAATTGCCTTTCTCCACTATTGGGGTGCAGCAAGTACTTTTATTGATTGCTTCTCTTAGAGCAGCAAATGTTCTCTTATGGCTTCTCTTGTAATATATTACTGCATGCACTTTATAAAAAAAAAAAAAAAAGCAAAAAGAAAAATTAATTTATATATGCTCACTTTTTTTCTCCTGCTTTAGTACATATGCATATTTCTGGTATCTGCTTCACCTGATCTGGTCATTATCCGGATAGAGAGACTGTGAGTGTGCTAGATTTCTCCCTGTTCTGGTGAGTCAGGCCAGATGTGTTGGGTTACTATGGGACTCCTCTCCCTATGATGCAGAGCCTTTTCAATTTGTACCTAGATAAAGGTATGATTTCGGAACGCTGACATAGGAGAGGAAGGAGGGAGTTCCTCTCCATGCACCTTGGCTTCCTTTGGGATTTATGACTCACTGTGGGTCTCCATTTCTCTTGCACTGAAGTGCATTATACTCTGTTGCTACTTTTCCTTTTTCGAGGTGACTAGTTGGTTATTTGAGTACTCCCCTTCGATTAGTCTATTAGACTTTCAAAGGGAGCACCTTCTGTTTCTCTAGGAAGTATTGAAGTTGCTCTTCACAACCACCAGTAAAGACCTCATGTTTCACTTCCATCTTAAGACATCCTCTTCAGCAAGAAGATGGGAATCCGGAGCTTCCCAGTTGTCCTCCATTGAGGGGGAAGGCTCCAAGATTTTGTTTTTCAATGGAGGGGCTCCATTTCAGACAAATGGGTACTTCAAGTAGTGTCTCTAGGGTACTTCAGGTTGTTCTGAACACTGCCTGAACCTTGTTTACTGTGTCCAGAGTTCTGACAACCTCTCTTCTGTCAAACGTTTCATCAAGCAGTGTAATCTCTACTGACCTGAGGGATTGAAATCCCCAGTGGTGCTCAGGCACCAATGATTCAATTGCATTTTTGTTTTAATTATTATTATTATAAAAAAGATGGAGTTTGTTTTTGTCCAGTCCTGGGCTTAAAGGCTCTAAACAAGTATCTTCATGTACCCAAGTTCATGATGAAATCAGTCAGATCTGTCATAGCTGCCATGGAACTGACATCCCTCAACATAAAGGAGGTTTATTTACACATTCCCATCTCAGCAGAGAATTACCAGTTCCTCCAGTTCATTTTTCAGAAACACCATTATCATTCTGTGGCCTATCATTGAGCCTGGCAACAGCCCAGAAAAAGTGATGGCCTTATCAGTCTTGTTCCAGGAGGGGATTGTTGGTGCTTCTTGAAGGTGTGACTCACAGTTTTCACATATCTGGATCGTACTCATTCTTGGGAATTGAATCTTATACTTGAGGTACTTCAGTTTTCTCCCTGTGAGCCTCTGTCTTCAGCTTCTTTAAAACATATGACATGGAAAACTTTTCCTTGCTGTATACTCCGAGGAACATTTTTAGAACTCCATGCAGTGTCCTGCAGAGCACTTCACCTAGTCTTCCATCAGAATTTTCTCATGTTGAACATAAAGGTTTGTCTTTCTTTCACATAAATCAAGTACTTCATACTTTGGATGTGGTCAGGTGTCTGCATTGCTATGTTCAAACTACAGATACTTTGTAATACCTGAAGACCCTAGGAAGGGCAGAGCTGCTTCTAAAGCCATGATTGCTTCATGACTGAAATGGACTATCATACAAGCATACCTTTTCAAGTCTCATCCAACCCCTTTACTGGTTACTGCTGACCAACTCTGCAAGGCAACTACTTGGTTATCTCTTTATACTTTCATAAAGTTCTACAAAGTTCATGTTTTTGCATCCCAAGCTGTGAGTTTTAGCTATAAGATTGTACAGGCCACTGTTCTCTAGTTTTATCTCCCTCCCTGTCTTTTTGGGATGGCTTTGGGACATCCCCATGGTCCCTGCACCCCAAATTGATGCAAGAGAGAACAGGATTTTTATACTTACAGATAAATCGTTTTCTCTTAGTTATGAGGGATGCATGGTCACACCCTAAGAAAAACTCTCCTCATTGTTAGGTGTTGGGGTGCCCAGCCATTGTTTGGCTTCTCTGTCCTGGTGTCTCTACCTTCATCTGCATTGCTAGTTGTAAACTAGACTAGTTTTGCTGAGTTAGAGGGGTTTTCACTTCTGAGTGCTCTTCTTCCAGGAGGAGGGCTCTATACCATGTGGTTCCTGCATCCCTCACTCGTCTGAGAAAAGGATTTATCCATTAGTATAAAAATCCTTCCTTTTTTTATTTAGTAAAACATTTTCTACAAGCTTGTGCAGACTATATTTTCTTTCAGCGCAACTTTATATTTTTATTTGTGTCTTTCTTGCATGGATTATATATGATTTAACCAAGATATGATGCTCTAAATACCGGGGAATTATTGTATTATTGTACTCTTCATGTTGTGACAAATATCTGTAATAAAATATATTTATATCAAAATGAACACTCATATTGTGCTGTCCTGTATCCTCAGAGTATAATTTTATTTTCAGGATATGTAATAACCCTTTGAGTCCCAGAGTTGGAAGCAGTGACTTACGAAATGATGCATTGCTCAACACTAGGATACTCATAGGGTTAAAGTGACATGACGTTCCGACAAATCTTGAGACAAATCTTTCCATTTCTTGTGTTATTCTGTGGAGTACTTTTTTCTTAGTGATAAGATCCATAGATTAATACAGCATTTATCTCATTTAAACAGAAAAACTTGGTAAGAGAAATATAAAATATAATGGCCCGCTATAAACTGTTATATCTTCTGGATAGCTACTGACATCCTGTGACAGATGGTTCTCCATTTATCTAGGTTGGCATATTGGTCCAAGATCCTCAAACAGCCCTTACTATGTTGCACAGCTTTCAGTTAAATGTTCACTTTGTTTTAAGCATAGGATGCCTGCATTAAATTGTCCTAACAATCTCAGACATATAAAGGTAGGCAAGGCATATGGTTATGTAAACTAAACCACTAGACTCACACAAAAGCTTTATTTGTGTGTGTGAACATACACAAAAACAATGCACATACCACAGATTGATGTTTTTCTTAAAATGTTTGCAATGTTACTTGTCTGTACTAAAATGGTCATAACTTAAGGCAGTGATTCTCCAGTCCTAGGGCTACACAACATGTCTGGTTGTCAGGATATCCATAATTAAGCACAGGCAGCTGAATTAAAATGACTGAGCCACGGATTACTCACCTGTGATTAAGCAAGGACATATAGAAAAAGCTGACCTGTGCCCCAAGGAATAGCACTGAGAGACCCTGATTTAAGGGTTGAAGATATGAAGGCAAGGCATTCAATTTTCTGAAAAATGTTTCCCTCCAGAAAGATATTAAATAATTTAATACATTTCAGGTTTCTGTCATATTTCTCTTTCCCGCCTCTCTTTTAAGCTGTATAAATATATATATCACAGTTTTGAGTCTGTCCTGGTAAGTTTTTTCTTAAATGCCATGCACCATTTTAGCCTTTGAACTTTCTCCATTTTATTAATTGTGTTCTAGAAATGTGGTCTACAGAACTGCACACAGTACTCCAGGTGAGGCATTACCAGTGATCTATAAAGTGGCATTAATACGTCTCTTGCTGCTGCTATTCTCTCTTCCTATACAACTCAAGATGCGTGTATTTATATTGTGCTTTGCAGTATTAAACTTTAAATGCCATACTCTTGTCCATTCCTCTAATTTTCCTAAATCACTAGGCATTTGCCTTATTCCCCCTGTAATGTTAATCCTGTTACAAATCTATGAGTGACCAGCAAACAGGCACACCTTACCTTGAATGCTAATGGAAATATCACTAATGAAGATATGAAAGAGAACAAAACCAAGCACTGACTCCTGAGGCACCCCTCTAGTAACCTGCCCTTCCTTTTAATGTATCTCATTGACTGACACACTGTTGTCTGTCCTTGAGCCAGTTTTGTATCCAGTAAACTGTCCTTCAGTTCAGTCTTAAACAATACTTTTTAAGAATCGGCATACTATGTGGGACTGATTGTGTCAAAAGCTTTTCTAAAATCCAAATAAGCTGAATCTATTACTCTACCTTTGTCTCTCACTTAAGTAGAAAAGTAAAAAAAAAAAAAGTAGATTTGTTTTCTAAAGCCATGCTGCTATGTATCTTGCAAGTCATCAGATGTGGCACAATTTTCTCTTTTAATTCTATTTAAATTATTTTCATAACTACTGATGTTAGACTTGCAGGTATGCAGTTACCAGAGTCCTCCCTACTGCCTTTTTTGTGAAGGTGTACTACACTGGCACTTTTCCAATCATCTGGAACCCATCCTGTCAACAGTGACTGGTTAAAAAGTTCAGCTAAGGGTACTGCAAGCACAGATTTAAGCTGTTTTGTTGATACCAAACATTATCCTTAGTAAAAAGACATGTCCACTGTGTTAACATTAATGGTTCTGCCACTTATTGGGGGTTCATCTTCTTCACAGTCTTCTGCAAATACTATTTCCTTATCTCCCTGCACATATTTACCAGTTTCTGACTTTAATCATAATAAGCTTCCTTTTAGTTTTTCTCCATTTACTAAAATACCTTACGAAATATTGGCCTCCCTTTCTTACAGAATTGGCTATTTTCTCTTCTGCTGAGATTTGGCACATCTTACAATGTGCTTAGCTTTGTTTAACCTGGTAGCACTTCTATCTTCCTCTGACAGTTAGTCTGTATTTCCTGTATACACATTTTTTATTCTTTACAATAGCTTCCACCTCTCTGCAGAACCAGATTGCTTTTATTTGTTAACAAGCCAAATGCAGAGTTATGTTCAGACAAAAATGAATATTTTAAATGTTCCCATTGTTCCTTTACACCATAGAGCAATTTCCTAACCGTGAAGGAATGGCAGACATGTTCACCCATAAAATAAAAAATAGCTTTTCTAAAAAGACCGTAGTTTTTGTAATGTGACTCATAGACATTACCTGTATTCTAAATAAACCACACTAACTGATGATCACTGTATACTGACACTGTCAAGTTTAATGAGTGTCAAATATAGTATTGTTCCTTTGCAAGCTGGCTCTTATACCAGCTGAGTAAAGTATGCCACTTGCAAGGAACTCTAGAATGTCTATACTCCTCGTTAAAGCAACAGTAACTTGTCTGTTTAAATCTGCTGTATTAAAATCTTTCACTGGCATTTTTATTTCATCTACCAGTGCTTTAGCCAATTCATTTCCTGTTCTTCTTTCTTTCTGTCTTTTCTGTAAACGCTATATACCTAGGTATAACACTGCTCCAATCATGAGATTCATTGTACCAAGACTGCTATATCTGCCAAATCCAAATATCCTTAGTTGTTATTGAAATTAGTCCAGGGAGTTATTTCCTAAATTATCATTTTTCACAGCATTGAAAACTTTTCTAATGAGAAGAGATGGCTTACACTAGGAAAAAGGGGCGGGAGGGGGAAACTTTGCTTGCGAATATCTCTCAAACCATAAAGATTTGAGAGATAAGTCTTACATCATTCTTCATGTTTTTTTAATGCCTACAAAATAAAATAAAGTTAAAATGAAGTATTACTATCCCTTTAAGTGTAGGTTTCATATACCTTATACAAGCTGGGGATACAAGCACTGATTACTCTGTTCTGGGGTACAGTTCCTCTTTAAAGCAGACCTGTCACATTTAAGATATGTTTACTTCATTTTAAAGTTAATTAAAAATTGCGGTACTTGCCTTTTTCTTTGTAATTTAATTTTTTTTTTTTTTTTTTTTTTTAAATTAAAGTGTTAGTAATGTTTCACACTAAAAAGCAGCTCTGATTAATCTTCATAGTATTTGGGCCATAGAGAGAGAGAGAGTTATTTCAATACTGTCAGAGTTGTAGTTCAAGAGTAGAATGATAAAGTTTCCCCTCCCTCACCTTTTACTTAGTGTAAGTCACCTCCCCTCAGATGTGGAATCTGGTCTCTTGACTGGGCAGGTTGCAGCAAGGGGCAGTCGTCTTACTGAGAGGATAAGGAAAGCCCTACCCCCCCTTGACAGGTTTTTCAGATTTTTCCTTATGCTCACTGAAGATGTCCCTCTCTGCGATCCATCTGGACAGTCTTTCTGCTCTGAGATGAGCAGTGTTATATCCGTAAAAGGGGCGGAAGGGGTATTTTTTTTTTCTTCATTCAATTACACTTGAACTACAACTCGGACAGTATCGAAATAACACTCTCCATGGCCCAAATACTATGAAGAGTAATCGGAGCTGCTTTTATTGGCACTTAAGGCTAATTTCTGTGCACAGCCAATATTACCCCACACACTGAATTGATCTAGGCAGAGTCTACAGTGTGCAGGCATTTCTGATAGCACAGGGAGCAATATGTTTGACATTAAACAGAACTAAGTAGCAGACTGTATTGGGAATTAACATACAGTGCCACATTGATACCAAACAATAAAAGTTTATTTCTCAAATATTAAACAGAAAAATGGAGAGTACAACATGAAGGCGTATTTTAATTTCCTGTAAAACAAAATAAACCTGTCTTATAGGGTAGCAGCAGTGGCGTAACTGTAGGGGTCGCACCTGCAACCGGGCCCCTGGAGTGTCACTCCAGGGGCCCGGCCGCCCCTGCAACCCCTCCGCCTGGCGCCTGCAATCTCCCTCCGGTGCTCTAGTAATGCAGAGCGCTGGGAGATGACATCTCCCAGAGCACTGTATTACTAAGAGGACAGCATGGGAGCTCCAGGGAGGTAGGAGATGGGGGCGTTGTGAAGATTGAGGGGCATTGTAGAGGGGGTCAGTGTGGTCGAGGGGGGGGCCAATGTGGTGGTGGGGGAGGCCCGTGGCACTTCTTACACCAGGGACCGGAGGCTTCTAGTTAAGTCTCTGGGTATCAGGTCCACATTAAGGTATAATGTGCATAAGAAACTCTTTTCCTATTCAGTTAATCACTTTTAAAAAGAGATCCTGATTGCTCTGTGGAAATATTTTTATTAGGGAGACCCAAAACCTTTTGCACCAGGGCCCTCCAATGAATAGTTACACCATAATCTGTTTTATCAATGAAGCTTGATGTAAGATCAGTGCAGGATCATGTGTATTAAGGTTGGGGCTCAAAATCAGTTGAAGCTAAGTTCAGTACACACAGAGTATGTCTCGCAAATCTGGGGGCCGTCTGCACTTCACTGAAGTTCAGCATAATTCCCAATGTTCAAAATTAATTTAAAGTGATAGTAATGCTTAAAATGTAAAACAAAAAAAAATTGTTGTAGGGTTTATCCCCTGAGTAAAACAAGGATACTCCCACTGGTGAAAGGTGTGTTTATTCAAAAGTTATTACAGCTCAAACTTATTTTCTTAGGTGGTGTCACACTGGCTTGAAATTGTACATTCGCGCTATTGGTACACCTTCCTATGGATATTTATGGTTAGGCCAATGTGATGGCGCACCTAAAATAAAAGAATTCAAGTTTAAGCTGTAATAACTTTTGAATATAACACCTTTCAGAATTGTGAATATCCTTATTTTACTCAGATGAATAAGCACTACAATATATAATGTTAAATATTAAGTATTACTATCACTTTAAATAAGAATTTAACACCTTCATGCCAGTGAGGGCTCTGGCAATGCTTCAAAATATGTTGTAGACTTTCAGAAGTTTTAAAGACCCATTTAAATCAAGGGAATTGAGTGTTCAACCAATCCACATTGGCATCCATTTTCTGCAGTATATTGGTTATTGTGACACAATACAGAGATAATTATGTAGGACAGAAAAGCTTCAGAAAACAAGTGGGTATTCTCAACAATTGCTGTAAATTCTGGCGTATCCTTACATCTCCTTTTCTCTTACATCCATTGTGGAACACAGGAACTATGGTTTTAGGTAGCTAGCGCTAGGAGGCTTTAGACTTGCAGACAAAAGCTGTCTGAAGGAGGAGACTCCACTTAACCCCACCCATCAGCAACATCACTAATTGCTGTGTCCTGCTTTCAGGAGTACAAGGACATCTACTGCACTTCAGATTTTATTTATGTTCCATTTATTTTATTGCTTATGGGGAGAGCCATTCTCCCAAATGTTTGGTTCCTTTACTTTTCCAAGAAGAGCTGAACAGGACGCAGATGAAGTGCAGTGTCTGACAGGAGTAATGGCCTGCCTAATGGGAAGGTCACTCCAGTCCCACTTCAAAGGAGCCAATGTTTCAGGATTTGCAAGTATGTTCCCGTGTCTGTATGTCAGTGGGCTACAATCTAAGGTCTGTCTTGTAGTTCACTGTTTCTGCCCACTATTTTATTTTTTATATAATTTTACTTCATATCTCTACTTTTGGAGAAATTGAGACCCTTTATATTTTATGGGGTCACTGCACCTTTATGGTGCTACCAAATCCTGTCAGTGCAGATCATTTTTTTCTTTTACTGTTATTATTATTATTTATTTTGTCTATCTGGGAAGTTATTTGGGGGTCGTAAGCCATATCAGAGCCAAAAGGGGACATAGGTAAGCCCTAGACCACCAGAAGTATGTTCGCTTCTTCTGCTATAGTCTGTTGTCTGCCCTATCAAGCTAGTCTCTCTAAGGGTATACTAAGTCAGCTATGCCCCCCCTTGTGTTGTAGTTCCCACACAGACAGCCTAAGGGACCACTACCTCTGACAAAAAGCCTGCATTGCTAGGGAGCTCTCCTCTTCTTCGGCAGGGCCCTACCACCATGCCTTTGTCTATTAGACCAGGGCTCCCCTCTCTTTCGGTTTAAAAAAAAAGTGTGTTCTCCTTTTGTAGAGTGATTCTACAGCTCCAGGGGAGGATTTGTCACTAGAAGAGGGTTAGGGTGGGATGTTGGATGATTCTTCCTACACCCCTGGTTCCTCCTAGAGGAGGACGTCAGAGGCCCTGTGGATGGTTTGATTCAGGTGGTGTTAACCTTCAGATATGTGGGTCCCTCTGGGATGTACACTCAGGACAGGTGGTGAAAAAGCCATCCTAATCCTCCCATTTATGAGCCTCTAGATAAGATTAACTTTGGGGAATCGAAGTTGCTGGATAGAATGGTCCACTTGTCTAAATATTTTGCCCTTCTTTACTCCTTTTCTGCCACTGTGTTGGAATAATGGGGCATCCTTCCTCCATTTTATCCCCCTATCTCTTGCCTGTTAAAACACATCCTAACCAGTAGCTAATGCTGCAGCATTTAAAGGGATAGTAATGTTTCATAATAAAAGCAGCTCTAATTAATCATCATAGTATTTGGACTTTGGAGAGTGTTATTTCAATTCTGTCAAAGTTGTAGTTCAAGAGTAATTCAATGACAAAGTATCCCCCTCCCGCCCCTTTTACTGATGTAACACTGTTCAGCCAGATCAGAAGGGAAGTGCCCAAGTAGACTGCAGAGAGGGACAATCTTCCATTAAGATAAGGGATAAACTTGTTAAGGGGGCAGGGCTTCCATTGTTCTCATAGGAAGAAGATTGTCCCCTGCTGTTATCTGTCTGGTCTATGGACTGCATTCCAGATCTGAGAAGAGATGGCTTACATTAGGTAAAAGGGGCGGGAGGGGGAACTTTACTTGTGAATATCTCTCAAACCATAAAGGTTTGAGAGATAAGACTTATATAATTCTTCTTGTTTTTTTAATGCCTACAAAATAAAATAAAGATAAGACGAAGTATTACTATCCCTTTAAGGACTAGGTGTATAAATATATTGCCGTTTTATTTAAGAGCAACTTTATGGCAACAGGTTCTGCGTTACACCCAGTTTTAGCTACAGCCTGTGTGTGAAAGGCCATGGATATTTAGTGTGATCACTTGCTGGACATGGCCAAGGAGATGTTGGCTTGGAGAGATATTATACATATAATCTCCAGGATTCAGGAGGCTGATACCTACGTTTGCGAGGTGGACATGGACATACTTGTGTCTCAGTAAGACGTCTGATCTTTCTCTAGCAGCATTCCACCTTCTGTAGTGGAAGATCTGGTCGGCTGATCAGTCTTCTAAGAAGTCTCTTGTGGGTAAACAACTCTTGGACCCTGAATTGGTTATGGTCATTTTACATGCTACTGAGGGCAAGTTCTTTTGTTCCTGTCCATGCCTAAGCATCAGTTTTTCCCTCTGAAGCCTCACTTATTCACCACCACGGCTACTGCTCACAAGCAATCAATGTTCTTACTCGTTTCTCAAGATGACCCCATTTTCATCCCAAACCTGTCTGGATGGCCCAGAAGCCCACCAACTGATAAGTCTTGACCGCCTCAAGCAATTCCAAGATGTGTGGGCAATCTCTGTTATGGACCCGTGGGTTTTACTGGTTGTTTCAGAGTGTTATCGTACAGAATACAGCTTTTTTATGTTAAGGGTTTTCCAAGATCCATTGAGGACCCTGCAGTTGTGGTAGGTTATTCGCTATTTGGTGGACATGGATGTATTGATTTTGGTCTCCCATCAGCAAATGTTCTGGGCATCTACTTCAGTGTCTTCATAGTTCCCAAGAAAGACTGAGCCTTCTGGCTGGTGCTAGACCTGAAATATCTCAATCATTTTGTGTATAATACAAGATTCGAGATGGAATCTTTGCATTCAGTCCTCTGAGTGTCCTCTCATCTGTGTGATGTCCCTCTCATCCATCACAGGTAAATCTGCGCTGGTGTATTCAGGAAAATCACCTGACAGTACGTCACCCTTTTGCCATTGTGGATTTGTCCTTAGTGACGAGATGCCCTGCCCATCAGGTGGGGGAGGGGCAAACTTTGGTTCTCAGGTGGCTCAGTGCCTTTGGTTCAGCCATGACACTCTGCTTTCTATCAGCGTGCTGCAACTTTGGGTGATTTGTCCAGCTATTCAGCACTGTTCCCAGTTACTTTGCGGGCTCCTGGTTCAGATTGTTTGGCAATGTCACAGTGGTGGCCTATGTCAGCTCCTAAGCAGGAACCAGAGGCATGGCTGCCTGGTCCGAGGTTCAGCTTATTCTCTCCTGTGTGGAAGCTCATGTGCCGGCCATATCAGCAATTCACATTCCAGGAGCAGACCGTTTTGTGGCTGCCTGTCAATCGTCAATGCCTAGATCCTGGAGAGTAGAAGGTAAAATAGTCCATTTTAGATTCTGTAGTTTGAAAGTGTGACTTGCTGGTTGTGGAAATTATGGTGTCTCACCTAAGACGCAAGTTTTGCTCCTAGTTACTGGTTCTGTAGGCCTTCACCTTGTATGTGATGTTCATTCCATGGTAGTTTCTTCTGCCCTCTGTATTTCCTCCTCAGGATACCCAGGGCTTAGTTCACTAACCTGATCACCCAGGCAGTACAAGAGCAGTGGTGTCTATCTCTCTCTCTCTCTCTTCTTCCAGACCTTTCCTCTCGAGGCCTGTTTTGTCATCCAGACATAGCGAGATAAAGCTTGACAGTGTGAATGAAGGGTTTCTCTGAGCCAGCCATTGTGACCACTCTTGAAGCCTGTAAGTCAGTTTAATCCATGATCTACTACACGGTTTGGTCTTTGTTCTTCATGTGGTGTAGACGACATGATTCTTGCCTAAGTCATTTTTGTATTCTGCTGGTTCATGTTTTCATTTGTTTCTGACTGGTTGGGATAGCTTTGGTATGTCATCATGGTTCCATTGTTTCACAGTGGACAAAAGAGAAAAGGGGATTTTTCTGTACTTGACAAAAAATCCTTTTTTGCTTAGTTCTCGTGGAAGACAAAGTATCCATCCTGGGGAAGAAAATGGTTTGTAGTTAGGGGTGTTCGCTGATGTGGTGATTACCTCCTGCAATGCTACTTTTTCATGTGTCTTTACTATAAGTAAATGTGGTGCTCCTGCTGATTGGTGGTACAGCTGTGATGGAGTCTCCTCCACCAGAGAGTTTTGTCTCCCAAGGGCCGTGCCTCCTAGTATTAGCTACTTAACTCAGTTGTTCCTGTGTTCTGCAAGGGCTAAAATATGATTTATCGGTTGGCACACACAAAGCCCTTTTTCTCTCTCTCTTTCTGCAACTTTGCTTAGTTTTATGAGTTGCTGGGGAAGAACATGGTTTGCATAAAACATTTTGTCCACTTTTTTCTCCTCTTTGCAATGCCTTGAGTACCTCTGGACCTTAAAGGGTTAAAGCATATATTTTTTTTCTCATAGGATTGTTCTAAATATTACCATTTCCATAAATGAATAATTGAAGCAAAAGGTTCCCAAAACACCAAATCATTAATTATATATTTGACAATACTCCAGCTATGGGAACTTTACTCCGTTTTATGTATTAAATGGGAATAATAATCTAGGAATAAATGTCTATTAATATGACAGTGTCTGACCTAGATTGTCTATCATACTGCAGTCAGATGTGTGTATTTATATCTGCACTGCCTGTAGGTCACACCTCCTCACGCCAAATAGTGGGCTTTATCAGTCATGAATAAGGGTCAGTTGTCTTCATCAGATTGTACAGTGAAACAATTAGCTGTGGGCTTCAACAGTGATCAGTTAAAACTATGTGGATCTAAAAGACTGCTCTTTGAAGGACTCATACTTAGGGTAATATGTTATTTTTAAAAAACTAAAGGGGATCTGTCGCCTAACAATACGTGGCTCTTTGCTTATCAGCAGTATTTGGCCAGATGGGTGTCCTTCAAAGATAAACCAGTTATTTCTGGTTACTGATTTTATTTATATTTTATCTGTGTTTAGGCTACTGCCAATGGTTTCGGTCTCAGTCCATTAATAACTATCCTCCTGGTGGCATATTGACTGCAGATTGACATCTCCATCTCGTCTCCAACAGATGCTTTAACCCAAAGGTTTTTATTCTTTTCTATGTCCTACTCCTGGAATGTCACTGAATATAGGAGAAAGTTTGAAGGGCAAAAAGCTACTCAGATTATACCTTTGCTTGCCCAGGTGAGGTGGAACAGTTCAGGGGAGTAACTCAATATACAGTTAGCTTAAGGCCTCCCTACTGAAACACATTAGAGTTGGAACTTACATACACAATAAAGGCAAGATTAGGGAGAGGAAGAAGAAAAGAAAGGAGAGGGTGGGAGGAAAAAAGAGGAAAAACAAATAAAAAAAAGTGGTAAGGGGAGAAAGGAAGGAGTGGGGTGAAGAAAAGAGAGCAAAATAGAAAGGATATAACCTTTAACATAATTTCTGTACTAAAATATTTCTCACTCCTATATACCATCCTGCTTCCTTGTCAATGAAACAGCACTTAAACCAAAAATAGCAACTCTCCTAAGTATTGTGATTCAGTTTTATCCCTCTCTGCTGGATCTAAAGGCAGATGGCTTGCCAAGTCACACACATCAGGCCTATTATTATCCTGTCAATACCTTTGCACACAGCTGCCATTGTTCACTGTAAATCTTGACACAATGTTTTGGTTTTGAAGAACTCCCATGTCACAAGGAAAAAAAAATCTGGAGAATATAAATCTAAATTGAGCAAATTTGTCAGACAGCAGTTGACGGAACAAGAGATGGAGACAATTTTAGATTCCCCTTGCTCTTCTGGTTCTGCTGAGTGAGCAGGAGATACTGAAGACATGAGCAACTCACGATTCACAGAAATAATGGTAGCAATCTCTAACTGCCAAAACGTTCTAACTAATAAAATTGATTCAGTACAGATAGAACCTCGCCTCCTAGCTGATAAACAAGCCATGAAGGAGAAGGTCTTGGACTCTCGGAGCAGGGTGTAAGCAGTGGAAGATGCTCAACCTTACGTTAATAAATGCATCAAAATGCTGAAGCAACAGTTCAAGATCCTTCATTGGAAGGCAGATGATTTGGAGAATAGATCCAGAACATGCAATATACGTATTCTGAAGGGAAGGGAGAAGTGCTGAGTCTTTTCTGGAAAATTGGATTAAAGAGACACAGGTAGTGGAGGGACTATCAACTTCCTTTGTAGTAGAACGAGTGCACTGACAATCTCCAACTCAACCACCTCCATGGTCTTCAACAAGGCCAATCAAAACCAAAGTCCTCGGCTACCATGACAAGAATGCCATCCTACTCCTAAAGGGTGTCCTGGAATATGCAAATCAATTTACCCATTTATCGAAAAATTTTCCCCAGAGATCCTACGTCAATGCAGAAAATTTCAAGAAGTGAAACTTAACTTACAGGAAAAGAATATTCCTTATTCCATACTGTAGCCTGCTAAACCAGCAGTAGTCCATAATGGTGCCACTACTTTCTTCAGCTCTGATGCAGAGGCTGAGAACGAAGGTTGAAAACCTATAAAACTGTCTCCAAAAAAGTGACCAGCCTACATATTACTGTTTCTAATAAGTAGTGGACACTCAGGATTAGTGGGTCATCATGTAGTGCTACAGAGATAAATATTTCTGTCATCCAATACAGGTTACTGGTAACTCTGGGTAGGCGATCAGCCCCTTTAAGTAGGCTGGAACAATTCTAGAATTGTATGCAGGGAGTGGAGCCTACCTTCCCTTCTTGGCTGCAGCTAGCCAACCAGCTCCAGAAAGATGTGTTCCTTGGTGACGATAACACAGTCAAGAGAACAGTTCTAGCTTTAGAAGTTTTTTATTTTTCTGTTAGAAATGGCATACCACCATTAGGTGGATTACCATAACTGACAATGCCCTTAGATGTGGCTAGCTCAGTGACCAGGTGATTTTTGTGGACCTTAAGCCCTGGGGGGAAAATCTTGGCTAAAAGTTCTTTCCTCAGGAGTTGCCCACGGAGGCTTCTTCTTAAAACATGGTAATCTGAAGACAGAAGATCTGCAGGAAAGGTGAGCAACCCTTTGAGTGCTGCAGGTCCACATGTCCTACAGTGCCCCTCCGCACAGGGGTTCTTCATTTGGAGTTCCTATTGCACACTTGTGCACTCATTGGGTCTATCTTTATGTCTGTTGGGTGTTTTGAGCAGGTTTATGTGGTAATTAATCCTTTAGCTGCTGGTTTGGCTTTCATTTGGAGGGGGGGTTTCTGACACTTTTCCTACTGGTTCAGTGTTTTTTTGGGTATCCTAACATGTTTTAGTGATGCTTCATGGCTTTCAATATTACACCTTCAATTTTGTAAAAATAAAGGCGCACTTTACTGCATGGGCTCCATTGCTCCATTCACTCCTATGGGACTGTACAGTTTGGGACATATCTCTGCAACCGTTTAACCTAGCGACTTCAGAGATGGCTTATTTTACTTGTCTGCCCTTGCTCTACTATCCGGTTCATGTTTCTAGTGTGTTGGGTGGCTCAGGGGCTTCGGGCACTGTTTGGGGTACTTTTCTGATTGGTTCCCGCCGCGGCAGCCAATTTGTGATCTTTCCTGAACGAGTATCCTATGCAGGGCTTGGACTCTCTCTCCTCTGCTCTGCTGATTAACCCTTTGCCTGCCAAATAGGTCTATTTTAGCAATTTCTGGCGTGAAACTTTAATCATACACACTGTAATTGGGTGATTGATACTCTGAGAATGTCTGTACCATTGGAGCTTGGGGCCAGACCTAAGACTAAGGATGCTGGGGTCTCTGTATCCCCTATTGTGCATTGCTCTTCCTGTCATTCAGGGTTACCTAGAGAATTCTCAGGTCATTTATGCCCAGCATATTCTGTTGTCCCTGAGAGTCTCCCAGGGACCTCTAGCCATGCATTAGAGCCAGTTTGGGTGCAAGAGTTCAAGGCTGCTACTAGGGACCTTAGGTCCATTTTGCAACTCTTTCCATCCCAGTTACAGGGGGTCTTTCATTCTTGGCAGACCCCCTCCTTCGTCAAGTCTTCCCTGCCAAAGCCTCAGGGTGTACCCGACGTGTCATTCCTCTGAGGAGGAACTGCTGGTGGATTCAGATGTTGAGGGATGTTCTGCGGTGGGCGCCTCTCAGTTATTTGGGGACCCTTTTGATACTGATACTGAGCCCTCGGCTGAGGGCCTGATCAGGGCTGTCTTGAATACTCTAAACATCCCCTTAGTTTAGGAGGTTCCTTCTGACGCCTCTGATGTATTTCAGGAGCCTAAAAAACCCCTTGTGTGCTTTCCACCAAACCCCACTTTTGACCCCCTTGTGTCTGAGGAGTGGAAATCCCGGACAGGAAACCTTCTGTGTCCAAGAAATTTGCCAAGCTTTATGCCTTCTCTGAGGCAGCATTTGCGCTGTGGATTCATACTCCCAATGTGGATGCCCCTATCTCTAGGCTATCTGTCTACTGCCTTGCCAATTTCTGATGCATCTGCTCTAAAGGACTGGACTGACAAGAAACTTGGTCTCCCTCAAGTCCATCTTTGCCACTGCTGGTTCTGCCATGCATCCAGCATTCGCAGCAGCATGGGTGAACCGGGCCATTGCGGTCTGGACTGAGAACAGCTCACTCTTGCTGTCCGTCAGGATGCTCCTACTTCGGATAAGTTGCGCCTCCTTGCCAACATTTCTGAGGAACAGCACTATGTTTCTGCTGCCCTATTTGATGCCATCAGTTTGGTGGCTAGGGTTTCCACCATGTCTGTGGTTGTCAGACGGGCTCTTTGGCTCAAGATCTGGTCTGCTGATACTGCTTCTAAGAAAGCATTGCTCTCCTTGCCTTTTCAAGGCACTTATTTGTTTGGGCCAGATCTCAAGGATCTGATCAGGGAGGCTACAGGGGGTAAGAGTACACTTCTACCCTTAGTTCCTAGGAAGAAAACACTGCTTGAGTGTAACCGGTATTTTCGTTCCTTTCAGAACGAGACACGTGCAGTGAACCAGACAATTCCTTCAGCTCCGCGTACCTCCTCCAAGCCCAAACAGCAATGGAAGCCCAAGATCTCCTCCAAGCCCAAGGCTTCCAAGCTTTCTTCAGCATTACTCACCGAACCCGGGTCCACACTCAGATGTGGGTGGTCGTCTGCGTCACTATTACAGCATTTGGGAGGATTCAGTGATAGACCCATGGGTTTTGCAGGTAGTGACGGAAGGGTACAGGATCCCTTTCATCTCTATTCCTCCCTTTTGCTTTCTTCCTTCTCATACGTGCTTCTGAAAGCCTCTTCTGTGGAACTTCTTCATCAGCAGGTTCAGCAGTGCATTCATGCTCTCACCCATCATGGGTGGATCATCAACTTGGATAAATCAATCTTGCCCCATCCCAGCGTCTGGTCTTCCTGGGCCTCCTCTTCGATAACCAGAAGAACATGGTGTTTCTCACGTACGAGGTGGCTCACCACATCGCCCACAGGGTTTCTGCGATACTGGCTTCAAGTTTCAGTTCCAGCCAAGAAGCTGTCATCTCTCATGGGGAAATTCATTTCCACCATTGAGTCGGTACCGTTTGCCATGGCACCCACCAGGGAGCTCTAGCGGTTTGTGATCCAGGTGTGCAGGGGTCGCCGGACTTTCTGAAGATGTCGGTGTCACATCCTATTCATGTGGAACTGAGTTTTTCCTGGCGGCTCGACCTCTCAAGTCGTCTGAAGGGCAAGTCCTTCCTAGTTTCCTTGTGGACCACTGTGACGACGGATGCCAGCCTCTCTGGATGGGGAGCAGTCCTGGGTCGCCTGAGTGCACAGGTTCAGTGGTCTCCAGAAGAATCTGTCCTTCCCATCAACGTGTTGCTGCTTCGGGTGATATTTCATGCTCTTCGTCATTGGACATCTCAGCTGGAAGACTTTCCAGTCCGGGTGGAGTCCGACAACGCCATGGCAGTGGATTAAATCGACAAGCAAGGCGGAACAAGAAGTCTCGCTGCTTGGTTAGAGGTCAAGGCTATTTCTTCCTGGGCAGAAGAACACGTTCCTGCCATATCCGCCGTGCACATTCCTGGCATAGACAACGTCATGGCGAACTTCCTCAGTTGACACACAGTGGACAGCGGAGAGTGGGAGCTGCACCCAGAGGTGTACACCCTCACTGTTCAGAAATGGGGTCTTCATTACATCAACCTGATGGCGACAAGACACAGCAGGAAGGTTCCGAGGTTCTGCTTTCTATGGAGGGACCCTCTAGCTCTGGCGGTGGATGCAATGTCCATTCCTTGGTTATCTCCTCTGGCCTACATCTTTCCTCCCCTCCCCATGTTGCACAGGGTGTTACAGAAATTACGACTGAAGCGTTGTCCAGTCATTCTGATTGCTCCGTACTTGCATTGCCAAGCTTGGTTTCCGGAGCTTCTGGATCTGTCAGTGGCGGAGCCATTCCAACTCCCTTGCCGTACAAATCTTCCTCAGGGTTACCAGTGGAAGGAGGATGTTCATAGTCTAGCCTTGACGGCTTGGAAATTGAATCCTCAATATTGAAGAAGAAAGGGTTTTCTTCTGATGTGGTGGCTACTATGCTCAGTGCCCGCAAACCTGTTTCTTCCAAGATCTACCATTGTGTCTGGTCGACCTTCCAATCTTGGTGTGCTGATAAGGACCTGTCTCAGGAATTTGATCTGCCTACGGTCCTGGCCTTTTTGCAGGATGGTGTGGATAAGGGCCTCAGTTTGAGTTTCCTTAAGGTTCAGACGTCTGCTCTCTGTTTTCTTTCAGAGGCGCATTGCCATCCTTCCTGATGTCAAGGTTTTCTTCCAGGGCGTTGCTTATACTTGTCCAGCCTTCAAGAATCCTGCTCCTCCGTGGGATCTTAACTTGGTTTTGGGCGTTCTTCAGCGCCCTCCATTTGAGTCTTTGGCTGCTATTCCTCTACGCGTATTGACGTGGAAAATGGTTTTTATCCTGGCAATTGTGTTTGTCCTATTTGGTGTTTCACAAGGACAAGGCTGTGCTTCGCACCTCTCAGGAGTTTCTCCCGAAGGTGGTTTCGGAGTTCCACATCAATCAGAAGATCGTGGTGCCATTTTTCTGCCTTGACCCCATCTCTGACAAGGAGAGGGATCTCCACTAGTTAGATGTGATGCGTTGTCTCAAGTTTTATGTACATCGCACTGAGTCTATCAGGCAACCTGACGCATTGTTCGTCATTCCTGAGGGTCCTAGGGCAGGAAGACCTGCATCCAAGGTGACTATTGCTTCTTGGATCAAGTCCACTATTCGTAAGGCTTACGAGCAGAGAAAGAAGCCTGTCCCTTTTCAGGTCACGGCTCATTCTACAAGATCTATTGGGGCTTCTTGGGCTTACAAGAATCAGGCCTCCGCTGATCAGTTGTGAAAGGCTGCTACTTGGTCATCGGTGCACACCTTTTCAAAGCACTACCATGTTGATGTGCTGGCATTGGCTGACGCCAGCTTTGGGAGGAAGATCCTGGAGGCAGTCTTGCCTGTCTAGGATCTTCTTCGAGTCTTGGTGCTTCCTTCAATTTTGAGCCCCGTTGGCTCCAGTTCAGTGTACTGTGTAACAGTTGATGTGTTGTTACCCCTGTTCAGTGTCCGTTGACATTTAATTTGTTTTGTTGGTCTGTCTCTGATCTGATGGTTCATATCTGCTCTGGTGACTTTGGGGGCCTTGCGCCTGGTTCATGCCTTACTTCCCGCCTCTGGGAAACTAAATGGTTGGACATCCCAGAGTTACGAGTAACCTGTATTGGATGACAGAGGAAAGAGGATTTTAGTCTTACCTGTTAAATCCTTTTCTCTTAGTCCATACAGGTTACTGGTCTCCCACCCTGTCAAGGGACCATTCTTGGCTCGACTGTGGGAGTCATTCGGGGTCATACTCACAGGAGTCTTCTTTCCCTTCCACTATCTAGTCAATAGTTAGTGTCTGAAATTTTTCTGGAGCTGGTTGGCTAGCTGCAGCCAAGGAGGGAAGGTAGGCTCCACCCCTTGCATGCAATTTTAGAATTGTTCCTGCGGATCGCCTACCCAGTAACCTGTATGGACTAAGAGAAAAGGATTTAACAGGTAAGACTAAAATCCTCTTTTTTTTCATGCTTGCATGGGAAGGGGGCTATCAACATGGCTATGTAACCTTCAGTGTCTAGATGATCTTAGTTTGCAGTCTAAGGCAAGACCATCCTACATTTGTTATCTCCAGGGGCGGATTGAGCAGGGAAACGGCTGTGTATGACTAGTGGGTTTTTCTTTGTGTCATTGTCCCTATGCACTCCGGTCATTGTGGGGATCCTTCATTGGTGAACTAATGGCATCAAGCCAGTCATTGTATTGACACTGTCCTCACCACCTAGATACCCACAGCAAGAGGTCCTTTGTTCTTAATTATATCAAAAAACCAAAACCCAGATGTTGTGATGCTGCAGAAGGCGTACTTGTGTTGAACCAAAATCGTGACCCTTAAAAGGCCATGGGCCAACACTCATTATCGCTCCTCATTCTCTATGCGTGCCGGTGGTGGTGGTGGGGTTCTCTTCTAGTTAGCAAATCAATGCATATTGATATTAAAGGGATAGTAATGTTTCACAAAAACAGCAGCTCCAATTAATCTTCATAGTATTTGAGCCATGGAGAGTGTATTTCATTACTGTCAGTGTTGTAGTTCAAGAGTAATCCTATATAATAATTCGCTAGGATGTTTGTCACGATGCAGTCATGTGCACTCTGCTGCGCATGATTGCATCATGTGAGTGAGGCCACGCAAGACTGCATCACGTGGAGCAGTGAGGCAGTGGCCTCTTAACCCTCTGCCACTCCAAGAGTTAACATTACCCGGACCTTGGCCTGTGTACACGGGCTTTTACACTAGTTGAATGATAAAGCATCCCCCTTCCACCCCTTTTCCTGAGTGTAAGCCCCCACTCCTCAGATGTGGGACCAGACAGCTCACAGCAATGAACAATCTTCTTATTTTGAGAACAATGAAAATCCTGCCCCTGCTCCTAATAATAAATTGGTCCAAATCATCTCTTATTTGACCCATGTACCAGGGACACCAAAGTTGAGGAGAATATGATGCCTTGTATTGATGTCTTTAAGTATCTGGGGGTACAGGTGACTACATCTACTGACAGATTCCTTAAGGATAAGGGGACATAAATTATCACCCGATTTCAGGATAAGGCCACCTCATGGGTTAAACTGCCTCTAAATGTAGTTGGCAGGTCCGATCTTATCAAAATGATTTTTCTACCCAAATTTCATCATCATCCAGAGTACTCCGATCTACATCTCTAAGTATTACTTTAAACATATTGATAAACTCCTTCATATGGGAAGCTGGGAAACAAAGGATTAAATTATCAACTCTTAAGAAACTAATAAGGGAGGGAGGTATCTCATTATCAGACTTCTTTAAATATTTCCTGGCAGCTCATTTATTCATGAATTTGTGTAAGCGAACCCAGACACCATAGTGACTTTGTAAAAACTGCGCTACTTATACCTGGATATAGTAACCCACCCATATGCTCCTCATAGGGACAGAGATTAGCTCTGCAGCCTCTCTGGCAGCAAGGGCTACTTGCAAGATTTGTCCATGATGCAGGTGGTGGCTTGCTACAGAGCAAAAGACCCCTAAACGCCACTTTGAGAGAGGCGTGCTGGAAGAATTTACATAGCCTACAGTTTGGACCAGTGTGGACTTCCTATGGAATAATGACTTTAGGGGAATTATATTCTAATAACATATTTAAATCCTTTGAACAGCTCCATTCAGAATATCACATTCCTAACAAACTCTTCTTACCTGTATCTTGGGCACGCAATGCATGTTCAGTGGGGTTCACAGCATCCAGGCATCTTTTCATTTGACTTGCTCTGCATTGTATCTCAAAAATGTCCAGAGGCCACTCTCATTTATATAGAAGTGGTTGATAAGGGTGAAACCTACAGATAAATAAAGGTTGTGTAAATAGGAGAATGATCTAGGTTTCCTGGAGGAAAGGGAGTGGGCGGCACTAGTTGACACCAGCTGATTCAGTTAAAAATGTTCCATAGGATGTACTACACACCCATGAGACTTTACAAGATAGGAAGATTAGATGACAATAGTTGTATGAGGAGGCGGAGCCTCATTTATGCATCTTGCTTGGGACTGTCCTGCGACTTCTGAATTCTGGATGCGAGTTGTCTAATTAATCACAACTTTGATACAAAGGATGAGGATTTAGGGCCCAAGGAGCACAAATCCCTAGTCAGGGAGCTTCTGGTAAATGGTGAGAAAGGTGGTGGCTATGGCTTGGATGTCACCTAGTGTCCCCAACTAAAATACCTGGCTCAATCTGATTAACAACATCCCACATATGCTGCCCATATTTAAAAAGGGATCAAAGTCCCAGCCAGGAAATTACAGACCCGTAAGCTTGACATCTGTGGTAGGGAAGCTGTTTGAAAGGTTGCTAAGGGAATATATTCAAGAATTCTGCTGGAACAGGAATATCATTAGCAATAGCCAACATGGCTTTGTGAAAGATAGGTCTTGTCAAACGAACTTGATCGCATTTTATGAAAAAGTAAGTAATAATATAGATGAGGGAGAGGCGGTTGACGTGATCTATTTAGACTTTGCCAAGGCATTTGATACGGTTCCACACAAGAGGTTACTGTACAAATTGAATGAAATAGGACTAGGGCAAAATGTTTGTGAGTGGATTGGAAATTGGCTGAAAGATAGAATGCAAAGAGTGGTAGTAAATGGCAAGTTCTCCAGTTGGATAAACGTGATAAGTGGAGTGCCTCAGGGATCTGTCCTGGGTCCTCTTCTTTTTAATTTGTTTATTAATGACCTCCCAGAGGGCGTAGGAAGCCATGTATCAGTGTTTGCCGATGACACAAAATTAAGTAAGGTAATAAAGTCTGAACTGGATGTGTCTTCATTACAAGAGGACTTGGACAAATTGAGTAACTGGGCAGGCAAATGGCAAATGAGATTCAATATAGACAAGTGTAAAGTTATGCATTTTGGGTATAATAATAAAAATGCAACATATAGTTTAAATGGTGTTTCTCTGGGGAAATCTACTAATGAAAAGGATTTAGGAGTAATGGTAGACAATAGACTTTGCAGTAGCATGCAGTGCCAGCTGGCAGCTGCAAAGGCCAATAAGATATTGGCATGTATTAAAAGGGGTATTGACTCAAGGGAGGAAGATATAATTATGCCTCTTTACAGGTCCATGGTAAGACCCCACCTAGAATATGCTGTTCAATTCTGGGCGCCCTTTCTGAAGAAGGACATTATGGAACTAGAGAGAGTGCAGAGGAGGGCTACAAAACTAGTAAGGGGAATGGAATGTTTTAGTTATGAAGAGAGGCTAGAAAAGTTAAACTTGTACACACTAGAGAAACGGCGTCTTAGAGGGGATATGATAACACTATATAAATATGTTCAAGGCCCATATAAAGGGCTTTCAAAAGACCTGTTCATTAACAGAACAGTACACAGGACAAGGGGCCACCCGCTTAGACTTGAGGAAAGGAGATTTAGTCTACAACAGCGGAAGGGTTTCTTTACAGTAAGGACAATAAAGGTATGGAATGCACTTCCGGAGGAGGTGGTGCTATCAAATACATTAGATGCCTTTAAAAGGGGCCTGGATACTTATTTAAAAGAGCATAATATAGAGGGCTATGCACGTTAGTATTGGGATTAATATTTAGTTAGGGCTTGTTGATCCAGGGAGAAATCTGATTGCCATTTGGAGTCAGATGCCTTCTTTTGGGTCAGCGATGGTAAACAGGAATAGGAAAAGGGTTGAACTGGATGGACGCAAGTCTTTTTTCAACCTAAATTACTATGTAACTATGTAACATTACAAACTCATACCTTCACAGGTGTTCTTCTCAGAAGTCCCACAAGATTTGGAATGCATGGTTCAGCAGGGACAATAACGCATTATGCAATATTTGTTTAGATAGCAGCAAGGACCTGTGAACACTCTAGTGTTTATCTTTGGACTTCCCTGATAGGCTATGATGCAGTCCAGTAATTCTTTAGTGGGTGGGGGAGGGGGTGTTAAAGTCATGTGGTTAGGGTGTTCAGTCAGGGCTGTTAAAGGGTTATAGAAGCAATAATTGAAAAATGTTTGGGACCAGGTGTAATGTATGATGCTATATCTTAATTGTTCATTACTAGAGAATGTAGATGCTATATCAAAAAATTACATTCTTATTTTTTTTTCCACCTTCCAGGCAACTCCCCACAAAACTACAGATAAACGTCCTTCAAAAAAGCTAAAATGTGATCAGAATAGTCTAACGAAATCTGAGGAACATGGACTTTGTGAAAGTGGTGATGCACCTTCTGCTGAGAGCAACCCTCAAGCTAATCTCGATTGTCTGCATTCTGTACCAGCCGTAACCAAACCAAAGAGCAGGGGTAGGAGGGTTGCAAAATTAAATATCAAGACATTTTCTTCCAAGGCCCCCTTTTCTGTTGAGAATGATCACACCTCATGTCTCGGCTTAACTGATGAAAGTGAGGATGGGACAATGTTTGCTGCTATAACGCAGTCTGAGTTCACAAAATCCTATTCGGATAGTAGTCCGTTCATAGACGAGGACAGCAATCAACCTATGCCTCTTGGACGCTTTTTTGAAAATGCAGAACTTATGCAGGTGAGTTTAGTGTTGCGTGCCCCTAGTCTGGCACTGGGGTCGTTTTGTCACAGTACTAAATAGTCCTCCCTAGAAAAAAAAATCAGGGGGTCATATGGACAACAGAAAATGGAAAAATTGTGGAGTAAATCTGCACCTCCATAAGGCATAAATAATAATGTTTTACAAAAAAATCAAATATTGATTTACATCTGGTTTTAACTCCTTGAATGCCAGAGAGATCTCCATCGCATTGCTTCACAAAGAGTTGGAGACTCTAGAGCATTCAAAGGGTCAACCCTCTGAGTGCCAGGGAGTTATCCAACGAATTGCGGTGCAATGCTTTGTATACCTCTCTGGCACTCCAAGGGTTAAAATTACAAAAAAAAAAATTTTGTTTTTTTCAGTAGGTTTACCCTAGCATTTTTCCACTTTTCCCATTGTTCATTCAGGGCCATATGCAGAAAGAAAACCAGGAGGAGATAAAAATTCCACTGACTTAAATGTGATGCAATTTTTTGAAGACCCCTGTAGCATTCAAGGGGTTAAAAGCCCAAATTAAATCAATGAGAATTTGGGAAACTTTTATTTATACCTTATTGTACAGTGCGGGACTGTTTGACCAAAATTGTGTCTCTGGATGTGAGAGCACTTTGTTTGGGCAGAGGAAGACCTGTTCACACCAAGGCGGCAGTAACACCGCTTCTCCATAGGGATGGTCAGCAATGTCTATGCTTAAAGGGGAAGTAACGCCACCTAACAGTAACCCCCAGCCAGCTTATGTTACTATGGCCAAAAATATCCTCATGTGCCTTTGTTCAAGAGAACATCTTCAATTAATCCTGATTGTCTTGTCCATGGAGATGGACATGACAGTTGCAGCCTACTTAATGCTTTAGGAACTAGAGAGGTGTGCAACACATTTCTTTGTAATGCGTTTCACACCCCTCTGGCCCATAAAGGGTTTAGATTACCATGAGCAGTGGGCAGAGTCTGTGTTCTTCTGTGACATTCAGGACTGACTGAATTTATCTCTTGAACAAAGGCGGGAAAGCTAAATTCATAGGGGCCATTAAAATTTTCTGTCCATAAGGTAAGTAAATGGTGGTTATTAGGTTTTACGTCTCCTTTAATCCCTTCACGACCGCCTGATTTGGCATGTTAAAGGGATAGTATTGTCAGGGCTCAAAATTTCCACTTGCCACTAGCCAATGGCGAGTGAAAATTTAGCCCTGGCGAGTAGAAATTCAGCCCTGGTGGGTATGTTATGGCTTGCAGTGGAGAGTAACTTTTCAGGTCTGGCTAGTAGTAAAGGACTTCAAATTTTAAGCCCTGGAAAATGTAACTAATTTTAAGATTGTTGAGATTAAAAATATGAATAGAATGAAGTATGTCCCATTTCAAACTTGCATAGTTTGAGAGATCGAAGCATCTAAAGTTCCCGTTTCACAAGAAGTCTGCAATCTAGCTGACAGAAGCTGATTTTGGTCCCAGGACCATCCTCTGGCTCTTCAGCAGAGCCAAAATAGCATGAAATAGAAATAAATACTTCATTGCAATTGTGTACAATGTGTGCTTGCAAACCAGGCACACTTTGTAGCCCGTTCCAATGAAGTATATATTTCTGTATCGAGCTATTTCGGCTCTGCTGAAGAGCCAGAGGATGGTCCTGGGACCAAAATCTGCTTCTCTCAGCTAGATGGCAGACTTCTTGTGAAACGGGAACATTAGATGATTCGATCTCTCAACCTGTACAAGTTTGAGAGATGGTACATACCTCATTCTATTCATATTTTTAATCTCTACAATATTAAAATTAGTTACATTTAAGCAATACTGTCCCTTAAAGGACACAGAGATTTTTTTTTTTTCCTTAAGCTCTTAATTCTGGGATAGCAGAGAGATGTGCAGCCCCGCTACCAACCCAGAATTCTATAACGTGCCAGGACCATCACTGGTCCTTTACAGAGGGGCACCTGAAGTGGGCCTAATTACTTTTTTGTTCAGACCTCTGACAGGATACAACTCTGGGTATGTATATCATGCTAGAATAGACTTATTTTATTTTACATCAAGGGTAGGCATATTAGACAGTCTTCAGTAAAGTGTGTGATAATGTTTTTCTCTTTCTCTCTCTGTCTCGCTCACACATTATTTCTCAAATGCAGCAGATGTTATTTCATTTGTAAGTAAGTTTTAGTAGATGTACATATGTAAAACAATATAAGATCCTACTTGGTTGTGTTCTTTGTTAAAGGGATAGTAATACTTTGTTTTATCTTTATTTTATTTTGTAGGCATTAAAAAAACATGAAGAACGATATAAGTCTTATCTCTCAAACCTCTTATCCCCCCTCCCCCCTTCAGCCAGATCAGAAGGGAGGTGCACAGGTAGACTGCAGAGAGGGACAATCTTCAGTTAAGATAAGGGAAAAAACCTGAAAATCTTGTCAAGGGGGGAAGGGCTTTCATTCTTTTCATACAAAGAAGATTGCCCCCTGCTGTTATCTGTCTGGTCTATGGACTGCATTCCACATCTGAGAAGAGATGGCTTACACTAGGAAAAAGGGGCGGGAGGGGAAACTTTGCTTGTGAATATCTCTTAAACCATAAAGGTTTGAGAGATAAGACTTATATCATTCTTCATGTTTTTTAATGCCTACAAAATAAAATAAAGTTAAAACAAAGTATTACTATCCCTTTAATATTACCTGATAGAATTGGGTTCAAAATCCCCTTGTAGACATGCCAGAAATGTGTTTATTTTACCTAGGTTGCTAAGGAAGACTATAGGCCTTATGTTTATAGGCAAAAGAATTCATATGCATCATATGGGACAACTAAAAATTCTTCTTAATTTAAGTTGTGCTTCTAATTTCATTTAATGCTAAAGAGGTCTCCAGCTAATTGCTTTACAATGCATTGGAGACTTCTCTAGTACTCAGGGCGTTAAAATCCATATTTTAAATCTGTAGCACTTTATTTGTCCCTTGTGTGCAGATGGTTTGCAACATAATAAATCCACTTTATATGTAAGCCTGTACTCTCTAGTAATGTATAACTGGCCAAATGACCTGGAGAAAAGGATTCTAGACATTCTGAGTGAAATCGGCATGTCTATTTTACCATTCTGACGAAATGACACTGTACAGCTCTTATTAGATTGTATCTGTTAATCTGTTGTGAAGATGTTTACCATGTATTATCTGAAGACCTCTAATGTCTGTGGCAGTATTTGATCATTATGTCTTTATACTCAAGGACCTGCCACCAGTTGCACACTCATGCTCCTCCATGAGCAGACGAGAGTTCCGAAACCTGCATTTCAGAGCAAAAGAAGAGGAGGATGAGGACGAAGATGATGATGACCCAATTAATGAAGAAAATGTTTAAGTAAGGAGCAGATGCTTGCATATCTTACCCCCTGAGTTCCAAAGCAATGCATTGGACACCCCTCTAGTACTCAAGTGGTTAAAAAATTTCAAATGAGGACTAACAGATCCTAATAATTACTCATCTTACCTTAATATGGGCAGAAATTCCTAATGGTGTGTGGATTGTTTCACCAAAATGAATCTTTAATTATTACTAAAGATTGTTGAGTAGACCACAAACTTCTCCCACTGAAGTGTTCCTAGGAAGTCTTCTGTTGGGAGGCTTTTGAGATCCTTGAACATCCAGTCTGTCTCCATGGACCTGATATCTAGTTCTAATTTAAGATTCATTTTGGAAACTCAAAATCCAAACAGGATTGAATTTTAGTGATCTTTAGGATTTTCAGCTGACAAGAGTTTATTTTTAAGTTTGTCTGTACACACACAGCAGTGCTTCTGCACAGAGTAAGAACACTTCTGGATTTCTCTGCAGAGAAGAAATGTATACATTTTGTTACAAAACACATTAATTTAACCTCTTAACGGCCCATGACGGTCCAAGACCATCATGGGTAGAATCCCGTTAAGGGCCCATGACTGTCCTGGACCGTCATGGGTTAAATGATAGCAGCGCGCCTCCGTGCACGCTGCTATCATTCATTCCAGGCTGAAACTGAGCTCTCTGGTACTGGAGCGTTCAGTCTCAGCCCTTCTCACTTGTTGCAGGTCATGTGATCGCTGCAGCAACAATCACCTGTACCAGCATTCTGAATGAATGAGGCAGTATGCAAAGCATACTGCCTCTGAGTCTCCCCGCTGCCTCTCTGTCCCTTACCATCAAAGTAAGGGAGAGAGAAGCAGAGAGGAGACACCTAGTGGAAAAAAATGCATATGTGCTGGAGGCTGGCTGGACACAGGCCCATTTTTTACTTTAAAACACAACTCAATTTTTTACAAAATAAAAATTTTATTTAAAAAAACAAACACGTGAATTAACAAAATTGGGAGTGTGATTGTTGTGGAGCCATGCAGTACACTTATACACACCGCCAAATGTCATCAATAAAAAAGTGGGAAAAAGGGACATGGGGGTTTTCACCCAGAGGGGACAGTGCCCTCTTAAAACTGTCCATTTTGTAGGTATGACTGACCGATAATACCTTTCATGCAGTCTCCATAAAAATTTAACCCATTGCGCCCAAATGATCCCAAGAGAAAAAAGACTCCTAGACATATGCACTTCTGCTGTAAGCTATAACCTCTCAAACTAGTCATCAACCCTAGCCAAAGGTACAGGTATTGAGGTGTATTGTTTCCTACGAGTAAAGGAATTAATTTATTTAACAGGGGCCCTTCATACAGCGGTCAGTTATATCTGTATACTAATGCAGTTGTTTTTGCTCTGTATGTGTATATATGAGAGAGAATTTTTTTGCTCTTGCGTCCAGTATGGAACACAGGAACTGTGGGCAGGGCCCTTCAAAAAAGGCAGGGCCTTTGAGACATTGACTCTCTTCCATCCAGGTATACCCCCCCTCTCCTCAGTTTCAAGTTGGCACCATTCTCTTAGTTTTATGCTTAGATGTTGGGCTGTATAATCCCCCATTAGCTGGCTTCCCTGGAGTTGGATTGACCAGTTCACAGGTGTATTTTCTGGGCCGTTTCCCTGTGGAGGTGGATAGTATTATGTCTGTGCCTCACTGCTGAACTTCTGAGGTTCTGTATGTAAAATGGGAGTTGAAAACTGGTAAGTTAACCATTTGAGTGCTATAGTCCTTTCTCTTATGTCCCTGCAATTAGTTGGGACCCATGTGGAAAACTTGCCTGTTTTGCACTCAATACTTCTCATTCCCCTTGCACAGGCCCGGATTTGTCAATAGGCAGACAAGGCACTTGCCTAGGGCGCCGGATTTTCAGGGGCGCCTGGCAAAGGCCTTGTCACGCCCACATTCCACCCCAAAGTGCATAATAAATAATGCTGTGCCACACTGCCACTTAATTTAAAAGTAACTATGATGTGAGCAGTCGCCTGTGCTCGCTCACCCTTCAGGGCACATGTGCACATGAGACAGTAACATGTTCCCCATTGTACTCGTGGCTGTGCCCATGCTGCTGGGCCGCCCCACTGCTGCTCCTGCGTGCCACTGCCTCCAGACTCCATTGGTCTTGCAGCCCGCCGGGACCCCCTGTGACATCATCACTACGCTGCCGGGCAAAGGTGGGGCCAGGGGCGCCGGAGGGTATTGTGCCTAGGGGTGCCTGAGGTGTAAATCCAGCCCTGCCCTTGCAACCTATGTTTTTAAAATATTGGTTTTAACTGTTTCTGTAGTTGGGCTGTTATTGAATTGTTTAACTGGGCTTTCTTCTTCTATTAGAGCAGATAGCCTTATTCCACTGATAATTATGTGTATTCACACCTGCATCCTACAATACAATGTGGGCTGCTATCAAATAAATATCCCCACTATATTACATAGATAAAAAAAACCTTCAAAGTACAAGTAGAGCAATTATGACTGATCCACTGATTATCCACATGTGCGTAACCGGTTGGTGCGTTCTGAAGATTAATGATGTGCATCACTGCCTTAGAACCATTTAAAGATTTGCAGATCGTAAAGTGTGATCTCAAACCATAAACAGCAGATATTAAAGGGATAGTAATACATTATATGAAAAATATATGTTGTAGGGTTTTTCTTTCTGCGTAAAACAAAGGCACTCAAAATGCTGAGAAATGGTTTATTCAGAATTTATTGTAGCTGAAACTTGCATTTTTGGGTGCAGTATGTCAGTGGCCTGAAATTGTACTGTGGCGGTGTGGCTACACCATCCTATGGACCATTATTGGCCATAAAATGCCATAGGATGGTGTAGCAACAGCGCCACTGTACAATTTCAGGTCATTGAGATACTGCACCTAAAGAAATCAAGTTTGAGCTGCAATAACTTTTGAATAAAATACCTCTCAGCAGTGGGAGTACCCTTATTTTATTTAGGATAAGCCCTACAATGCATACATTTTTTAAGTGTTACTATCCCTTTAAATGTAAAGTTAAATAGACATAATTCTAGCTACAGGAAGGACCCCTACCTAGTCAGTCGTTCTATTTAACCAGGAGCCATTTAATCCTTTAGATCAAGGCTGTCCAAGTTCAGTCCTCAAGGGCCATCAACAGACCTGGATTTCCTTGATTAAGCACAGGTTAGTTAATCAACATGAATGATCCATTGAATAACTCACCTGTGCTTAATCAGGGAAATCCTTACCTCCTGGCCTGTTGGGGGCCCTTGAAGACTGAACTTGGACGGCCTTGCTTTAGGTATACTTCCTGTTTAAAGCAGATTTTTTTATGGTGAATAGACCATACAGGAACAGCACCTCCTGGAGGTCAGAACAGAAAATTGCTGTGTAATGGCAGAGGGGGACAAACTTGATCCCAGGCAGTTAGAGTACCCTTGTTTCAGCTGGCATAAAAGCTGTATGACATTCTTTATATTTTTCATTAAAAAAAAAGACTGCTTCTTTAATACACAAAACAAGAAAAAAAAGTACAATTTATTGGAATATATACATGTATTGGAAATGTTATATCTTTTTTTTTTTTACATTTACCAAATGTTTCATGCAAATAAGAACAATGTATCCTAAGTGAACTTCTTGTTTTCTTTTTTCTGTAGGGAGGTCGCTGATGCTTTAAAAACTCCTGTACAGCGGAATGTACTTGTTTTGTTTCGTCAAAACCAACGTGCTTTTATGGTTCTAAGTACACATAGAGCAGCGATTAAGACATCTGAGTGTTCCTTAAACACACATCTTGCCTTTTGTTAATGTAATATTTTATTATCCCCTACTGTGCCAGAGACATCTCCAGAACATTGCTTTGCAGTGCATTGAAGATGTCCCTAGTATTCATGGGTTAAAAAAGGTTGGGTAGAGTTGAACATGCTAGTGTAAGGGTAAGGCTGGCTTTGCATTTCCAGCTGTTTGGAACTAAAATTCCCATCATCCCCATCCCGCCTTTGGCTGGTTGAGGATGATGGAAGTTCTAGTAAGCTGGAAAGCCAAATGTTACAGGCCCCGTGCTAGAGTCTGTTAACACACTGTGTGCTGGACAGTGCAGCTTGCTCACTTCTGTTATTCATAGAGTTAAAGTAGCCACCCTACCTTTTACCTGTAAATAGAAACAGTTGCAGGCTGGAGCTGGAGTGAATCCAAGCTGACTTATAATTCCCTGAAAGGGGGAACAGTTTGTATTCATTAACCCTTGGTGTGCCAGTGGGATACGCAATGCATTGTTCTGCAATGTGTTCCATACCTCTCTGGCACTCAAAGAGTTAAAGATCTAGTAATGGGTTCAGATACGTTTGTTTAAAGAAATGGTAAGCCTTTATTATGAAAATACACACATTGTAGGACTTTCCTTGCTGAGTAATTCAAGAGTACTCTCCCTGCTGAGATGTTTTGTTCTAAAGTTACAACTGCTTAAAGCAGAACTTTCACGTGGTTACATTAGCGATACAGACAGGTTTATGCTTAAAAATAAAACATATCCCTTCATTAACGAAAAAAATCACCTGTTAACTAGGCAGGCACCAGCATGGGATCTTACAGGAAGCGCTGTCTGTGCCTGCGCTGTAAGTCCCTTCCCGTACCATATGGTTCATTGCCAGTCAACCACCAGTCCTGGATTTGAAGGGGACAGTGCAGATGCAGAGATGCCGGCTCTGCAAGATGTCTGCGCTGTTCCCCGGTGCCTGCCTAGTTAAAAGGTGATTTTTTTCGTTAATGAAGGAATTTGTTTTATTTTTAAGCATAAAGCTGTCTATATCGCTCTTGTAACTATGCTCTGTGGAACTTTTTTATTCATGTGAAAGTTCCGCATTAATCTGTTTTTTTGTTTTTTTTTAATTCAAATCGGCCTCGTTCTCTGGTGTCCATAGGGCACATCAATAATTCATCTGGTATCATGGCCATTATTGTGTTGCATTCCTTGGGAGAGGTGAGTCTCTGGGTACTGCTTTCCATAGAATGTGAAAATAAGAGCTTCATCACCTCATGACAGTTTGAACGTTTCCAGCTTTTGAATAAAACTCTGCATAAAAAAGCCATACAATATTTGGTATTTTTTTTATAATGAAGGTTTGTTATTCTTATTTATTTGTGTGTCTGAAGTCAGTCACATTTGAAAATGTTTTAAAAGTTTTAATGGGGCTGACCTAGACATCCTCCCAATAGACCACTGTTACCTTGGCAACCTGACCTGGTGCTTATAGACAGATATTCTTTAGTGCTCAGGATGAATTGAAACATCTCATACTGAGGGACCATGTGAGCGCTGGGTTGTGTTGCCATGGCAACATATCTTTGTTGATCTTTGTCTTTGGAGCACACTTAAACAAACCTGTTTGTAACAATTACTTTCTCTTTAAAGGGACACTAACATCAAAAGACAAAGATGTCACTATTAATTGTATTCAAGAAAATAAGCATCCTACAGTCTCTTAAAGTTTTCTGGGGGATTCAGTTCGCCAGATGGCCCCCACTGCAGTCCAAAGCAGCAGCCATGTCCCCTGTTTGACAGGCTCTTGGGCTTCCCTCTGAATGATAACTCATGGTGGGCTTCTGCATGACCTGTATGGATGTGCTCTCATGAGTAGCTGTATGTCTTGGATCATGTTGCTCTTTTTTTTATTCCCACTTCTTTCCACAATGGAGAGAGGTGGCTTTTCCTGTCACGGCCTCATCTGCCAGGGAATTGTTGGCTGCAGGGTTCCAGTCCGTCCGTTGGGGGGGCCTCTATCTAGTGCACAGAGCCTTCCACAAAACTTTAGGCGGTTGCATGATGATTATTTTCTTGAATACAAGTAATAGGAGGACATTTGTCTTTTGGTGTTTGTATCTGTTTTAGGACTGTGAGCCTTCCGTAAAAAAAAAAGAATAGTGTGGTTTGCTGTAAGGTATCCGCCCTCACCAAATCCTGATTTATAAATAGCTGCGGAAAGGAAAATAAGAAGGATTTTAACCATAGAGGCTCACTGATGTATAATTTATATTAAATTGATTTTGGAAATTAAGACCTGCCCATTTTTACAAAGAAGCAACTACAGTTTCAAAATTGTTATACAACTGCTAGCAAGGTAAATGAGAAACACTGTTTACAGCAGAGAACGTCAGTTGCCGGACCTCCAGTTGTTGGAGACTACAATTCCCATCATCCCCAACCAGCCATTTGGGAGTTATAGTCCCAAACAGCTGGAGGTCCAGCAGTTGACTATCCTAGCCCTGTGCACAAAGGACAAGTGGAGCAATTTGGGGTCAAGCCACCTGCACCATATGGGAACAAATAAACATTCCCATTTATTTAAATTGGTCTTTTAAAGGGATACTAATGTTTCAAAATAAAAGCTGCTCCAGTTAATCTTCATAGTATTTTGGCCATGGAGAGTGTTATTTCAGTACTGTTAGAGTTGTAGTTCAAGAGTAATTGAATGATAAAGTATCCCCCTCCCACTCTTTTACTGATGTAACACTGCTCACCTCAGATGAGAAATCTGGTCTTGAGACCAGACAGCTCACAGCAAGGGACAATCTTCTTACTGTGATCATAAGGAAAACCCTGCCCCCAGTGACAGGTTTTTCAGGTTTTCCTTATGCTAATTGAAGATTGTCCCTCTCTGCGATCCATCCAGACAGTCTTGCTGCTCTGAGGTGAGCAATGTTACATCACTAAAAGGGGCGGGATGGGGATACTTTATCATTCAATTACTCTTAACTACAACTCTGACATGGCCCAAATACTATGAACATTAATTGGAGCCACTTTTATTTTGAAACATTACTATTCCTTTAACCCTTCAAGCAATGCATTGGAGAACTCTAGCAATTAAGTGGATAAATTCACATATAAATTATTTATTTGTCCACTGCAGTTGGCTTTACCAACAATTGTCCCTTTTTATTTGTGCATTCAGGTAGTTCTGCTTCTTATCTTTTCTGCCAGGGGGCCTGCAAAGTATTGCTATGCAGCAGTGAAGGATTTTCAGTGTGATTTAAAGCTTCTATATCTATTGGAGAACAGTCCTCTCCAGTGATTTGTGTTGGCAAAAGGTGTTAAGGCAGGGGGTGCTCAACCGCTGAACTCCTCCAGTTGTTGTGGACTACAACTTCCATCATTCCCATCCAGCTGCTGGCTGTCTGTGGATGATATTTATAGTCCTCAGCAACTGGTGGGTCTCACGTTGTCCACCCCTGATTAGAGGATTAGTAAAGTTTTATTGTGAGAAATAACATACTTTAGGGCTTTTCCTGCTGAGTTAAACAAGAGTACTATCATTTCTGGCAGCAGCTTTATTCAGTTCAAATTGTCACAATGCAGCAGCGCTATTGCTACAGTTCTCTATAGAATGTGATGGTAAGTGTCTCGCTTCTCCCATGGAATGTAACATAACTGTTATGTGCTAGAGCTGTGACTGTCACACAGAAGAACTGTAGCATGTTGTTCACCTATCTCACATAATGCAGTAGAAAACAGGTCAACTTGTCTGGACATTAAGTGGTACTTCGCTAACATGTAAATGTAAAAACAACAGTTTGAACTGTAATAAACTTTGAATAAAGCAGCTGTCACAAGTCGAGAGTAACCTTGGTTGTAGTCAGCAAGAAAAGTCCTACGAAATGTGGTGTTTTTCATAAGTGGACTGCTCCCTTACAAGCTTATTATGGGATTGAAATCTATTTGTTAATTTGTATATAGCTGATATTTTATCCAAGTTTACTCTTCCACTTCCACCTGCATTAACAAGAAATCGAATTCAGCGCCTATCTTGTTAAACAGATTATAATGTGCACAAGAGTATAGTATAAGATTACAAATTCTCAGATGTAAAATATTTATTTCTGGCTATATCTTATGCCATTAACCCTTTGAGTGCTAGAGATCTCAGCGCATTGCTTAGTAATGAGTTGAGCACACCTGATGCTCAAAAGGGTTAAACCCAATTAAAATTAGCTGCATACATGATACATCCACCTTCAGTTTTGCTTGGTAGAATAGCATAGTGTGTGGTTTTTCAAAAGATTTATTATATTATGTTAATTACAAAGTGGATGAGTGGGACTTCTTACTCAGTCATAGCCCACTGAATACTAAAGAGGTCTCCAACGCATTGCGGAGCATTGGAGACCCCTTTTGTGTTCAGTTGGTTAAAGGAAAACTGTACCTACAGAAGTAAGTGGCTGTTTATTTAACAGAAGGACTTGCATAAGTTTTGTTTTTAAACGGATAGTAATGTTTCACAATAAAAGCAGCTCCAATTAATCTTCATAGTATTTGCGCCATGGAGAATGTTGTTTCAATACTGTCAGGGTTGTAGTTCAAGAGTAATTGAATGATAAAGTATTCGCCTCCTGCCCCTTTTACCTAGTGTAAGCCGCCTCCCGTCAGATGTGGAATCTGGTCCACAGACCAGACAGACCACAGCAAGGGACAATCTTGTTACTGTGATCATAAGGAAAACCCTGCCCCCCCTTGACAAGTTTTTCCTTATGGTCAATGAAGATTGTTCCTCTCTATGATCCATCCGGACAGTCTTGCTGCTCTGAGATGAGCAGTGTTACATCAGTAAAAGGGTCGGGAGGGGGGATATGTTATAATTGAATTACTCTTGAACTACAACTCTGACAATATTGAAATAACACTCTCCAAAGTCCAAATAATATCAAGATTAATTGGAGCTGCTTATATTGTGAAACATTACTATCCCTTTAATTGAAATTCTGAGGGAGTCTTCTTTTTGCAGTCTGATCCTTTTCTTATATTGTTCTACAGAACAATGTGGCAGGGACAGGGGAGAGATACCTCTATGGGTTTAATGTGACTGCGGGAGTGCTGTACGTAAAAACAGGCTCCCGCTCAGCACAAGTAACAGGACACACGTGTCGGCATACATCAAAGTGGGAAGGTAACTTCTCTGGACTGCTGGTCCTTAATGTTTAAAAAATTAGTAAAGCTCAGATTTTGTTTTATTTGTTAAACTTTTGAGGACCAGTGAGTGTGAAGCACATTACTTTCCAATACATTGCACATCCTTCTGGTATAAAAAGGGGACTCAAGATCTCACATAGAGTACATTAGAATGAAAAAAACTGCCTTTTAGACACCAGTTGGTGCTGCTACAAACAAACCAAAAAGAAACCCAAACAGATAAGTTTGATGTGTAATGACTTTTCAGTGGAAACCTTTCCAGTAGTCGAAATTGCCTTATTTTACTCATCAGGAAAAGTAGGATGTGTGGACAATATACAAATACACTAAACAAGAGTGCAGATGCATAAATATATAGTTATAAATACAGGAGTGATGCAGTCCTGCTTATTAAAGAGAGAGCCACTTATTTCTATAGTTATGCTTTCTATTTAACCCCTTGGATGCTAGAGACATTTCAGACCAATGTAACTGAGATGTCGCTTTCATCCAAAGGGAATCAAATGCAATGGAAATTTTAAAGAGTGAAGAGAATCATCTTAACATGTAATTTGTGGTTTATTTGCTGATGTGTTATATATATTGTGAAACAGCTGATTAAGAGTCCGTCCTTTGTATTCCCTGAGCAGCTAAATACACTTTATCCAACTACTGTACAACAATGGCTCTTTTGACTTGTTCTAAGTTGGTAGCACAGCTGATCACTGGGTGAGCCGTATGCACAAGAGAGGAGAAATTTTGGAGAAATCGGCTGTCCCGATTGATTTAGATGATTGATTTAGATGATTTTTTGTTTGTTGGATTTTAAAGGGATAGTAATACTTCGTTTTAACTTTATTTTATTTTGTAGGCATTAAAAAAACATTGAAAATGATATAAGTCTTATCTCTCAAACTTTTATGGTTTATGAGATATTCACAAGCAAAGTTTCCCCTACCGCCCCTTTTACCTACTGTAAACAATCTCTTCTCAGATGTGGAATCCAGTCCATAGACCAGACAGATAACAGAAGGGGACACTTATTCCTGTGAAAACAATGAAATCCCTGCCCCCTGACAAGCTTTTCAGGTTTTTCCCTTATCTTAATTGAAGATTGTCCTTCTTTGCAGTCTACCTGGGCACCTCCCTTCTGATCTGGCTGAACAGTGTTACATCAGTAAAAGGGGCGGGAGGGGGACACTTTGTCATTGAATTACTCTTGAACTACAACTCTGACAGAAGTGAAATAACACTCTCCAAAGTCCAAATACTATGATGATTAATTAGAGCTGCTTTTATTATGAGACATTACTATCCCTTTAACCTCTTACTGCTATTGTGGTCTCCATTGCACTAGAGACCTCTCTAGAATTCACAGGGTTAAAAGCCCCAAGCAAAATGATAGGAATTTGTAGTTGTCTCCTGTGGTCACACCTGGGAACGTTCTCATCGATGGCCCTCTGAGAAACACACAGGGCTGTGGCTGGGAGTGTCCAAATAATACTTGAATTGGATTTACACCTAAAGGGGCAGGGAAGTGGGAGAAACAGTGTGGGAGTAGGTGGAGAAGTAGGTGGCGTTATCACCAAACTAAAAAAAAAAAAAAAAAAAAAAAAAAAAAGAAAACTGCATCAGCCTCCGTCTCTGGACACCCGGTAACTCATTCTGAAAGCCGGAGTCTACTGGGCAGATCTGGAGAGTTCCTAGGTATAACTGTAATGCTGTTGGGTGAACCCAGAACTGTGCCTCCTCTTTATGAATAAACCCTAGTGTGCTGAATATTCCACCTGATTATCACATTGTTGGGATTTATGCACATTTTTTGATAATTGTGAAATGTTGCAGCAGATTGTTCTTTGTAACAAAATGTTATTTTGCTGTTTGACTTCAAGTTCAATAAAAGTTGTCATGAAGGGATCGCATTGCAGTCTTATTCTTGTAAAGACATTTTACAACATAGCTAGACAAGAAGGCATAGAGGCTGGCGTCGTAAGAACTGAAGCACTTCTGGAGCAAACCAATTTCCCCATAGGGAACAAATAATCCCACTGATTAAACTGGAATTTAACTAATTGAATGCTAGAGACGTCTCCAGTACATTGGGGGTTATGCATTATGGTGTGATAAAGATGTGATAAACTGGAGATAACTTCTGTGATATTGCTTCTCCAGTTCCTATGTTATTCTATAGAGTCAATGCACTAAGATCAGCAAAGTTAGAGAAATCTTAGTTCATTGACTCCATAGAGTAACACAGGGACTGGAGAAGTGATATCACTGGATAAGTTATCTCCAGTTTATCACACCTTAGTGCATCTTCCTCATTTTCTTGCAGGAAATCCCAGTGGGCACATGAATCAATTTTGCATGAACTGGTTCTCCAAAAATAATCTTTAACCCTCTGGGTGCTAGAGAGGTAGTCCAGCAATGCATTGGCTACACCTCTGGCACTCAAAGGGTTAATTGGTATGGATATCTCCACAGAAGCGGACTTGAATTTTTTTTTTCTGCAAGAATCTAAACACATCCCAATGAAGCGGTCTTTGAAATCCTTCAGTTGGAGGTTTCTGGGGCCCTGCAGTGGTCAGCCATCAACCACATCTCCGTCACCCAAGGATGGGATCAGTGGGGGAAAGCAGGAAAATGGTGAGGAGACATGCAACAAAACTGATAAAGGGATTGGAGGATCTGAGTTATAAAGAGAGACTAGCCAAACTGGGGTTGTTTACATTAGAGAAGTCTAAGGGGTGATATGATTACCATTTACAAATACATTCAAGGTCAATACAAAGAACTGTCCAATTAATTATTTACGCAAAGAGCTGAGCTATGAATCAGAGGTCATCCATTAAGACTAGAGGAAAAGCACTTTTGACTAAAACAAAGGCAAGGATTCTTTACAGTAAGGGCGGTAAAGCTATGGAATTCTTTGCCTCAGGATGTTGTACTTGCAGATAATACAACTGTTTTCAAAAAAGCAATGGATGCCTATCTAACACAGAACAATATTGAAAATTATGACAGTTGGCTTCAATGCAGATAGGATGTTGATCCAGGGAAATATCTTACTGCCATTTGGAGTCAGGAAGGAATTTTTTTGACTCACTTGAGGCTAAATTGGAAATGGTTTCAGAGGGCTTTTTTTTTGCCTTTGTCTGGATCATCAACTGCGTTTTTGGCATGGGCTGGACTTGGACGCATGTCTATTTTCAGCCTCATCAACTATGTTACTGTGTATGTTAAAAGTGCGTTCCAATCACGGGAGACCGAAATGTAGCCGGGGCCTCTACGGTTCTGTCATCTGTTTGAAAGAGCCCTAAAACAAATGGAGCAATTCTGGGGCAAAGCAGGTATACAGTATTTTACAAATAAAATGTTCTCTTTATTGAATGGTATATTTAACCTCTTAAATTCTAGTGAGGGCTTCTGCACATTGTCCAGTTAACAGGTGCTATCTGTGGACCCTTCCAGCCTTGGGAGAGAACCATGCAACCCATGTCTCTCTCTCTTCAGAAGAACTCTCTGAGGCTTCTTCCATTCAATTGAAATCTGAAGTAAGAAGACCTGCAAAAACAGCGAGCAACCCTTGGAGTGCCATGGTCCACTTGTCCCACTGTCCCCTCCTCACAGGGGTCTTTCTGGAGCTCCCTCATAACTCCTGCACTCATGTTGGGTATATATTTATTATCTATTCTGAGTCTCTGGAGCATTTGGACTGTCTGGTAGTTTTAACCCCTTCCATGCCATGCTAGTCTGGGTTGGGAATCTAATTTCACACACTCCCTTTGGGTTTATGTGGGGGTTTTTTTGTGATTTATTGGGTGTTTTATTGTGTTCTGACACTTTTTTTAGTCACTTTTTACTCTGACCGTTTTATTTGAATTATGACGCACTTTACCGCATAGCCGCAATGCTCCATTGATCTCTATGGGACAGACTACCTTGTGACATATCTCTGCAACTTCTCCATGTACCGAGTTGAGAGATGGCTCTTTCTTCTTGTCTCCCCTTTCCTAAACATCCGGTGAACATTATCCGTGTCTCTGGGGGATTGGTTATGTCTTTGGTACTCTGTATTGGGAAATCCACATTTCCCATAAGAGCCCATTTCGTGGGCTGTTTGCTGATTGGCTCCCTATTCGGTCACCATTTTCTTTTTCCCTTTACACAAGTATCATGCACAGTGCTTGGATTCCTCAGCTTTCCTTCTCAGGTTAACTCTTGGCTTGCCAGATAAGTACACTTTAGGCTTTCTGGGGTGAAAATCCTCAATCTAGGTAACAGTATTTGTTTTTTTCCCTTTTACTGTAAGACACTTTGTTCTCCTGTTAGTATGTCAGATCGATTAGGACTTGGGGCTAGGCCTAAGGCTAAGGACTCAGTGGCGTCTTTGACCCCCCTTACTGCTCCTCTTGCCAAATAGGGCTTCCCAGAAAGTACTCAGGTCACTTATGCCCCTCATGCACTGTGGCCCCTGCTTCTCCACCAGGGCCCTCCAGCCAGGAACAAGAGCCACGTTGGTCAAGGATTTAAAGGCCTCTATGGCACAGTTTCCTCTGTCTCTTCAAGGGGTTCTTCAATCATGGAAGCCCCCCACTTCTCTCAGATTTGTGGCCTCTAAGGCTCCTGGCATTCCTGATTTATCTGACTTCTCTTTTGAGGACTCAGATGAGGAGTATGGTGTGTGTTCAGAAGTGGCTTCTTCCCAGGTTTTTTGGCGACCCCTTTGAGGATGACCCTGAACCCTCTGCTGAGGGTCTCATTAAGGTGGTTTTAAGTACCTTGAATACTCCCTCTACTGCTGTAGAACCTCAGTCTACTTCTAACATCTTTCAAAGGAGCAAGAAGTCCTGTACTGTCTTTCTACCTAATCCCACTCTGGATCAGATTATTCTACATGAGTGGAAAACACCTGAGAAGCATCTGTCTGTCTAAGAGGTTTTCTAAGCTGTACCTCTTTTCTGAAACAGCCTTGGCTCTGTGGGCTACTCCTCCTCAGGTGGATTCCCCTATCTCCAGGCTTCCTAAATCCACTGCCTTGCCAGTGTCAGACGCTTCGGCTCTTAAGGATTTAACAGATAGGAAGCTTGAGGTTATCTTGAAAGCTAACTTCATTGTCATAGGCGGGTTTTGAGACCTACCTTGGCTTCTGCATGGGTTAATAGAACCATTGCTGTCTGGACTCAGCAGCTGTTCACAAGGGTGCCCCTAAAGCTGACCTTTTGTCCCTCTAGGTCGTTATCTCTGATGCTCAGCACTATATTACTGATGCCCTTTTTGATGCTGTCAGGCTAGAGGCTATGTCCTCTGCTTTCTCTGTAGCTGCTAGGCATATGCTGTGGCTGAAGATCTGGTCTGCTGATTCTATCTCTAAGAAATCACTGTTTTCTCTTCCATTTCAGGGTACCTCTCTTTTTGGCCCAGAACTGAGGAACCTCATCAGTGAAGCCACTGGGAGCAGGAGCACTCTGTTTCCTCAGGATCCTAAGCGCAATCCTCAGGCAAGGAGGCATCATCTTTTTTTCATCCCCTCCAAAGCGAAGAGCATAGGACGAACCCGGAAGCACCTCAGGCCCCCGCATTCCACCCCCAAGCAGCAGTGGAAGCCAAAATGCACCTCCACCAAACCTTCAGCATGACTCGCTGAACTCTGGTCGACATGCACAAGTGGGTGGTCACCTGCAACACTTTTTAAGTACTTTGCCAGGCTCTGTTGCAGATCAGTGGGTATTACAGGTGATTTCCGAAGGTTACAGGATTCCCTTTACATCCCTGCGTCCCTTCGGGTTCATCCGTTCTCTCTCCACTCAGGGACAGGAAAGGCTCAAACTTTTCAACGGGGTGGTTCGGGCTCTCTTGGACAAGGGAGTCCTGGCCCTGGTTCTCCAGCCAGAGAGAGGTTCCAGCTTTATTTCAACTTCTTCATCTTTCCCAAGTAGGATGGTGGCTGCCATCCTATCCTGGCCTTGAAGGATCTCAATTTGTTTGTGGCCAAAACTCACTACAAGATGGAGTCCTTGCGTTCTTGTCACAGCTTACCTTGGTTTCAGATGACTCCGTAAATGGATAACTTTCTCCTGAAGGCTCTCTTCCGGGATTTTCTGGACCGCCAGGTTCAGGACTGTGCTCAGATCCTCCTTCAACACGGATGGATCCCGAATATGGACAAGTCTGCTCCAGTTCCTTCTCAGAACTTGATCTTCCTCTGCCTTCGGTTCAACACTTTACAGAGTATGGTCTATCTAACGGAGGATTTGATTCAGCAGCTCACCTCCAAGGTGTCTTCAGCTCTGACACCGCTCCAGCAAGGAAATTCTCCTATCTGGTGGGGAAGATGATATCAACCATGGAACTGGTACCATATGCTATAGCCCATTCCAGAGAGCTGCTGAGGTTTGTGATCCGAGTTTGCTGTCTCCCTTCCTGCAGAATTGGAACTGGGCCTTCACTGGTGGTTGGACTTCTCCAGCCTGGAGAAAAGGTCATTTGTGATTCCATGCTGGACCATAGTGATGACAAACACCAGCTTGGTCGATTGGGGTGCAGTCCTGGGTCACCTGAGTGTTCAGGGTCATTGATCAACTGAGGAGACCCTTCTTCCAATCAACATCTTGGAGCTCAGGGTGATATTTCATACTGTAAGTTATTGGTTCTCTTATCTCGAGGGATGCTCGGTCTGCATCCAGTCCAACAACGCTATGGCCTTAGCTTATATTAATAAGCAAGGAGGCACTAGAAGCTTCCCTGCTTGGTTCAATGTCAGGCTATTCTGGCCTGGGAGGAGGAACATGTGCCTCCCATTCCCGCAGTGTGCATCCCAGGCATAGAAAATGTCCTAGCACACTTCTTCAGTCATCACACACTAACCCTGGAGAGTGGGAGCTCCACCCAGAAGTTTTCAACCTCCTAGTGCAGAAGTGGGGTCTTCCTTGGACTTGATGGCTACCAGGGACAACTAGAAAGTTCAGATTTTTTGCTCATGCTCAAGGGATCCCCTGGCATTTGCGGTGGATTCCCTGTCAATTCCATGGTGCTTTCATCTGACCTACATCTTTCCCCCACTTCCTCTCCTGCCGAGGGTGCGGTGGAAGATTCAGATGGACGGAGCATCAGTCATCCTGACTGCACCTTATTGGACCAGGCAGCCTTGGTTCCCAGAACTGCTGGCCTTGTCTGGTCAGGAACCATTTCCTCTGTCATGCAGACCAGATCTACTTCTTCAAGGTTACCTATGGAGGGAGGATGTGGAGCATCTGGCTTTGATGGCATGGCGGTTGAAGCCTCCAACTTGCAGAAGAGAGGTTATTCTTCTGAGGTAGTTTCCACTATGATTCAGGCTAGGAAACCATTTTCCTCTAATGTCTACCACAGAGTCTGGTCTATCTTTTCACACTTATAAGGCTTCCACTCCCCAGTGGGATCATAATCTGGTTTTGGGAGTCTTGCAGCGGCCCCTTTTAGTCTTTGGCTATCATTCCTTTACGTCTTCTGATGTGGAAGATGGCTTTTCTTTTGGCTGTGGTCTCTGTCTGCAGCATAGCTGAATTGAAGGCCTTGTCCTGCAAACTGCCTTTCCTGGTGTTTCACAAGGATATGACTGTTCTCCGTACCTCCCAGGAATTTCTTCCTAAGGTGGTCTCTGAGTTCCACATAAATCAGGAAATTGTTGTGCCTTCCTTTTGTCCTGACCCTAAATCTGACAAGTAGAGGGATCTCCATTTGTTGGATGTGGTGCGCTGCCTTAAGTTCTATGTGCACCTCACTGAGTCTGTCCATCAGACTGATGCACTGTTTGTCATCCCTGAGGGTCCTAGGGCTGGTAAGGTGGCGTCCAAGATGACTATTGCACCCTGGATTAAAAGTCTACATTCCGTAAGGCTTATTAACTCAGGAAGAAACCTGTTCCATTTCACATTACAGCATACTCCTCCAGGTCTGCTTGGGCCTCCTGGGCCTATAAGAATCAGGCCTCTGCTGATTGTGCAAGGCGGCCACTTGGTCTTCTGTGCACACCTTTGCCAAACACTACCGTGTTGATACCCAGGCTTTGGCTGAAGCCAGCTTTTGCAGGAAAGTCCTGGAGATGGTTTTGCCTGTCTAGGACTTTACTTTCCTGTGCCATATATCTCTTTAACTGTACGAGCCCTGTTGGCTCTTGTTTCTGTGTGCTGTGTTATCAGTTATCCAGTGTCTGTTAACACGTTTGGGCTCTTCCGTGTCCTGTATAGTCCATGGGAACTCTGGTATCATGGGCGACCAGAGCTTGGTCCTTTCCTTATCTTCCCACCCATGGTAGCTCAATGTTGGTACATCCCCATGGTACCTGTAAGCTATATTGGACGACAGAGAAAATAGGATTTTAATCTTACCTGTTAAATCCTTTTCTCTTAGTTCATATAGCTTACAGGTCTCCCACCCAGTAAAGGGACCATGCTTGGTCTCCTGTGACTGAACATGGGAGTTCTATTGGGTTCATACTCACAGGAGTCTTCCTCCTTTCCTTCTTGCTATCTAGTTCATTAGGTTTATTGTCTCAAATCTATCTGGAGAAGGGGAGTGGCTAGCTAGCCTGCTATGGAGGAGGGGGAAGCTCCACCCTGCACTCCTTTGAAGAATTGTTCCAGCCTACTGTGAGGAGCTGTCGCCTCCCCATGGTACCTGTAAGCTATATGGAGTAAGAGAAGGATTTAACAGGTAAGACTAAAATCCTCTTTTATCAAAACCAGAGTGGTTTAAAACTGTTGCAGATTGCATTGACAATGTTCTGGATAAAATAATGTATAAATGGCTTGCAGCTCCTCTTCAACCCTACAATAAAATGGAAGCTCCCAATAGCCTAGAGGCAACTTTTGGCAATGCCTTCTAACCCAGAGAGTTCAGAGGAAGACTAATAATATCACAGTTGGTTCTAATGTTCCATCGATATCTGATGATTCTTCTAACATGGAGAATTAAATGATCTACTGAGCCCTTTATTTCAGCAATCTTAAAATAGTTACACATATCTGATCCGTCTCCTCAGATAATATCTATTCAAAACTGAAAACATCTACAAAATAATTATTTTTCCTGCTGATGAGCAATTAAACCATAGTATCCAAGATGAATGGAAATCTACAGTATTTGTATTTGTAAATGGTAGTCATATCACCCCTTAGACATGGTCTTCTCTAATGTAAACAAACCCAGTTTGGTTAGTCTCTCTTTATAACTCAGTCCCTTTATCAGGTTTGTCTCTGCAAATCTCTGCACCTTTTCCAGTTCAACAATGTCTTTTTAAGAACTGGCACCCAAAATTGTACTCCATATTCTAGATGAGGCCTAACCAAAGATTTATACAGAGGTAGGATAATATTAACATCCCTTGCATCTACACCTCTTTTTATGCAGGCTAGTTGCCTATTTGCTCTTGCAGCAGCCGAGTGACTGCACACTGCTGTGAAGTCTATTGTCTGTCAGTACTCCTAAATGTTTCTCTAATGAGGATTCCCCAAGTAAAATACACTTATTTTCATGTTACTATCATGCGAACACATTACTATCATGCTTAACCTAACATTTACTGAGACTTATTTTCCAGGATCTATATTTCCAATGTTTTGTCCTTCCTTTTGGCCTAGCTACAGCTCCCAGAGTCCTTTCAAAGATCCTGGAACCTTCATAGAGTTTCTTACTTGGGAGAATTATTGATCAAGGCTATATCATAACGGATGTTATGAGATCACTTCCGTTCCAAATTTTGCAAAAACATGGGTGGATCATAAATACATGCAAGTCTCATTTTACTCCATTTTAACAATTGGAATTTCTGGGTTTGATTTACGACATTCCACAAAGTAATCACATTGCAAACAATACATTATCTTACGTCCAATATGGAACACAGTGGGTTGAGTCCCTCCTCTTGGAGGGCAGGACACATCACAAAATACAGGGCCTTTGGGGTGGAGACTCCCTCCTCCTCCAGGTAAACCTTCCCCCCGCCTACTAACTCCCAGAATTTGTGTCATGCAAGCAAGATGGAAGGGCATGGCCATCCTCTTAGTTTTTTCTTAAGGTTTTATTATTTTATTTTAGATATATAGGGCTATAATCCTCCATTAGGTGGGTTACCATCACTGGGCTTCCCTGGAGTTGGATTGTCCAGTTCACTTGTGCTCTGTGGATCTACCCTGTCCTGTGGAGGGAATCTTGCTTCCATGTTTTCCCGCATGATAGGGTCTCTTGAGACTCTCTTGTTGTGGTAACCTGAAGAAAGAAGTTTGGTGAGTAACCCTTGGAGTGCCTTGGTCTGCTTTATGTTCCAACAAATATTGCTCGTCCATACAGGGGTTAGTGCAAAATCAGTTATACTCTTGCACTCACTATGGGTATTTTTACTATTCTCTTTCAAACTTTGGAGTGAGGATGGCTGCCTTTTCAAGGATATTTTAATGGTTTAACCTTTTCTGTGTTAGTTTGGGCTTTTTGGGGGCTAGGCTTCACTCCACCACTACTTAGACTCTTGTGTTAAGACTCCCTCCTGATGTTTCCTTGGGGGGGGTTGGGTCTTTTATTACTTTTTGACTTGCAGATCAAATTTAGTGCAGCGGTCCCTTTAGGAACAGCAGCCCACCTACAGCCATCTTCTCCATTGACTTCTAAGGGGAAAACTTCTATGGGACATATCTCTGCAACCGTCTGGGTCACTACTGACAGAAAGGGCTCTATCATCTTGTCTCCTCATGCCCTATCGTCACCCTTTCATAGTGTCCAGGGGGTCATGGCAATCCACAGAGTTGTAGGCTTTGCTAGGCAACAAGCAACAGAGAAGAATACAGTACCCATAATGGACGTTTCGTGGGCTTTCTTCTGATTGGCTGACAGTTTTCTGGTGACCATCTTCTCTTTTGCTTATCCTAAGCAGACTCTCCTTGCTCTCCTTCTCCAGATTAACCTCTTGCTTGCCAGATAAGTGTATTTCCAAGAATTTAAGGGTTATTCTTTTATTCTGGGGACATTTAACAAGTAGTTTGCTAGTTTTTTGGGACAATTTCCTAGGAAGTATGTCAGATTACAAGGGGCATGGGAGTAAGTCTAAGGCAAAGGATTCAGGGGCTTCCCTTACCCCACTCACACATTTTTCCTCTTTCTACATGGGGCTACCTAGAGAATATTCAGTGTCTCTATGCCCCTCATGTGCAGTGGCCCCTACTACTCCACAGGGCCCTTCTTGCACCAATCAAGAGCCTGCATCGGTTAAGATACTGCTTTCTTCAGTGGCCCAAATCCCTTTCTCTGTCGAGAAGGCGCGTGACTCTTGGAAGTCTATGCCCACATTTAAGCAGATTGCCTCTGTATCCAGGGGTCAGTCTCAGGTTATTAGGGTTTCTTCTTAAGAAGAATTCCCTCAGAGGATGATGATGACTATTGGGAATATGAGAACATGGATTCTTCCTACTCCTATGAAGATTTTTATTAGACTGATCCACTCCCCACTGCTGAGGGGCTCATCAAGGCAGTCCTGGAGACCCTCCAGTTCTCTGATGCTTCTGATGGGGGAGCTCCCTCTCCGGATATTTTCCAGAGGGTTAGAAATTCTTCTTCTGTGTTTCCACCCAAAAGCACTCTTGAGCAAATCCTTAAGGATAAGTAGAAAACTCCTGAAAAGAGGCTTTTCCTCAATAAATGCTTTTCTAAGCTATACCCTTTCTTGGCTAAGGTTCTGGTGCTGTGGGCTTCTTCCCTTGCTGTGGACCCCCTATTTCACAGCTGGCAAAGAACAAGAACCTCCTGCTTGTGAGCGCAGCGGGACTTAAAAGCCAACAGATAAAAGGCTGGATTCCCTTTTCAAGGCCACCTTTGCTGCCACCGGAGCAGCACTAAGACTTACTTTTGCCTCTGCATGGGTCAACAGGGCAGTAGCTGTTTGGGGTGATATTTGACGCCGCCAGACTTTCAATGAAGGTCTCCGCTTTTTCTGTTACAGAGCGCCGTTATCACGGTGCCCGTGATTTCAGTGACTGAACTACATTGTTACTTCCGGGTTTACCCTGGCTCTATTCTTATTGGCTGTTGGTGACTGCTCCCAGGGTTTTGCCTTTATATACTACCTCCTGTCATTCTACCGGTGCCTTTCATGGTGTACCCGTAACTAGAGTTTTGTATTACTTGTTCCTGTTTCTGTGTATGACCCGGCTCATCTGACTACGGTATATTCCTGATGCTCCTGTGATCCGATTCCGTTGCTGACTTTGGACTGGCTGACTAACTCCGTGTGTAGCGACCTGGCTTGGTTGAGTATCTGATTCCGTTACTGACTAAGACTGACTGACTGTGTGCCGACCTGGCTGGGCTAGTGTCTGGTTGTACCATCTGGACTGGCTGACTATTCCATGTGTACCGACCTGGCTGAGCATTTGGTTCCGTTGCCAATGGGACTGGCCGACTATCTCCATGTGTACCGATTAGGGCAACACTGGCTACTGATCAGTTATGTTACTCACACTGCTCACTCCCACTTGCTATACCGCTCTGCGCCTGTTAGGCCTACCCGCCACAGTAGTGTACTGGGGCTTGTGGGAGCCCGGTTACTCGCCAGTGTCTGTGTTGCCTCCGGTAACCCTAGCGTACTATGGTCCAGTCTGAGCCAGACTCCTGCCCGTGTTGTCTACGTTAACCCTAGTGTTCTAGGGTCAGAATACTGCCTGTGTCTGGTCTATGTTGCCTCCGTTAACCCTAGCGTGCTAGGGCCAAGTCTCTGCCAACATCTAGTCTGTGTTGCCTCCGTTAACCCTAGCGTTCTAGGGTCAAGTCACTGCCAGTGTCTGGTCTATGTTGCCTCCGTTAACCATAGTGTTCTAGGGTCAAGTCTCTGCCAGAATCTTGTCCATGTTGCCTCCGTTAACCCTAGCGTTCTAGGGTCAAGCCTCTGCCAGAGTCTTATCCGTGTTGCCTCCGTTAACCCTAGTCTGCTAGGGGATTGCCCTGCAGTTACCCATCGCTTTGTGTCACCTATTGGCGGTGTGAGACAGAGGATATTCTTGTTCCTGAACTTGTCCACGGATCAAGCCTGCAAAGTCTTATATTTATCTCTTATTATTGCAATTGTCATATTCCTCATCCTGACCCGAGTCAGATCTGGGAAGTACTTGGTATGGACCTCATCTGGACCTGAGTGGGGTGATTGTTCTTTATTTTCAATAAAGCTTTTAACCTTACCTAATTGTCTGAGTGTTCTTACAAAACCGTGACAACCGTACCCTGTGGCTTAAGATTTGGTTCTAAGAAGTCACTGGTCTCCTTGTCCTTCGGGATAAGTCAATTTTGGTCCTGAACTGAAATAGATCGTCAGTGATGCTACAGGTGGTAAGAGCATTTGTTGTCTCAGCTCTCCACCAAATGTTGCTTTCTGATGAGGAAGGTGCATATTTTTCATCCCCCCCCCCCGGCTCTTGAAGCACACATCCACCATGATTCCTTCGAGGAGCCTGAATCATGGTGGATGTGTGCTTCAAGAGCCGGGGGGGATGAAGAATATGTACCTTCCTCATCAGAAAGCAACATTTCGTGGAGATCTGAGACAACAAATCCCCATACCACCTGTAGCGTCACTGGTGATCTATTTCAGTATAAGAACAGGTCTCTGCAGCATGGCCTGGTGCCTGGAGAGTATGGTCGCATATCGCTAAGGCTTCTGCTCACTGGTTGCCTAACATAGCTATATTTCGCAAATTGCTCACTTTGTTAGCTTAGTTTGGGCAACTACCTCTTCTACAAAGCTATTATGGGCATTAGATCTCAGAAAGCCGAACACCCTTCGGACTTTTTCCAAAAAAGAGACACCAGATCTGTGGGGCCTTCTGGCGGGTGCATGGGCTCTGACTAGCCACCTCTGAGCACTAAACAGGACGTTGACTCCTTGAGAGATCTCCTGCTCTCAGCAGATATCGGGCCGCACTTCGGCCTTGGAAGCCCTTCAAGAGGAGATGTTGCAGTGCCATTTGACTCTGTCGGGCGATGTACGGCATTTGGAGAAGAAGAACAGACGACTCCACAATGCTCTGGAGGACTTAGAGAACCGTTCAAGGCACTCTAACATACAGATCTGAGGTATTCCAGAATCTATTACAGATCTCCCTGAGTTCTTACCTAAATATTTTGGATTACTGCTACCTGATCTGCCTGCACCTTCACTGGCCCTGGATCGTGCGCATAGGGCCCTCCACCCGAAACCTGCTCCTAATGTGCCCCTGCGTGATGTGGTGGTGTGCTTCACATACGACACTACCAAGGAGGCAGTGCTGAGACAAGCCAGAGTGGGTTCAGTCTCCTTGGATGGAGTTACCCCGCAACTCTTCGCAGATCTAGCTCCTACAACGTTAGAAACAGCGCACCCTACGCCCTCTTACATCCTTATTGCGCAACCAAGATGTTTCCTACAGAAGGGGATTTCCATTTCAATTGCTGGCCTCTAGGAATGGGGTCCAAGCTATGCTCCGGGATCCCTCGGACTGTAAGACTTTCCTTTGCCGCTTGGGGCTTGATATGTCACTTGAAGTTCAAGCTCTGTACGAGGCTTTCTCGAGCTCGAGAGATGAGGATCCTGTCTGAACTGTACCTGTATCATGTGCAGCACTTGAGTGACGGGGTTTCCTTCCACGCCTTTCCTGTTGTGGCTGTCTCGGCGACTTCTCCACTCCCATTCTGCATGTTACAGACACTGGTTGGGTGTCATTCTTTCTTGCTGCCCTGGGGTGTGATCAGTGCTTGGCTCTGTTGGAGACCTAGTTGCTGCTGTGGACTGGTTCACTTTTCAGGCATCTTTTTGTGGGGTTTTCTGTGCTTTAGCCTTCCTGACCCTCTGCCCCCCACCCCCAGGACTTCCCTTGATGCTATGAAACTGTTTGGGTGGTCTGCATGTGTGCTTGGGCCCCTCTTTGCCTCCCTTTGTACCCTTCTTCTCATCCTCATATGAGCCCGTGTCCCCTTGCCCTTACTGGGATTCGTTTTATGGATTGGGCGGATATAGTTGGTTGGGACCTTTATAAGGTTTCTTCGCACCTTTTTCTTCTCATCCTCCTCCTGTCCACCTTTTGCCCCGTCTCCCTCTGCCCGAGATTTTTTTTTTTGCCTGCCTGATTCGCGGCCTGGGCACTTCCCCGGTGGTCTGATCCTTGGTGGGTGGTCTGGCGGGGATGCGGTCGGGGTGCTGGTTGGGGATGGGGGTTGGGAGCGTGTGTGCCGTTTCATGAGGCGCCCGTGGTTCTCCCTCATGGGGTGCTTATATTAGCACATGTGGGTCACTAATCCCAATAGTCTTCTACTTGTTGGGCTAATCACTTTGGTTTTGTTGTATGCATAACTTGTATAAGGTGTAAAGGCTGAATATTAATCACTTATGTTACCATATTCTTTCATTTGTTGATGATTTTGTTTCATCCATGGGCTGGGGGTACTCCTCAGGGCTGATTTCGCTGTTGGGGACTGTTCCTGGACCGTGGAAGTTTATACCCCTCGTTAGGGGTTCATGTATGAACCGTGTTACAGTGGTGCGGGAGGGTTGCCCAGAATTTCTGGGTGGCCCTTCCGCTCCATTTACTTGGTGCCTGCTGCCCTAGACTAATTGGGCTTTTATTCATTTGCCAGGGTGATTTCACCTACGGTGTGTGTTCACTCATCTTGGGCGCTTGGGTTGGTTTGGGATTTCCGATATGGGCTGAGATGTTTCGGGGGGGGGTTAGTGTCCGTGAGCAGGGGTAGCTCTCTAGGGGCTCATTTTGTTTCTGGTACAGTAGTTGTTAGGCTAATTTTGGGGATAGATAGGGTCCACTGCTTTATGCAGTGTTGAGGCCTTCTGCACGCAAGACGAGTGCAACATACTGTGGGTCTGACTCCTGTAGCTGTTTGACTCTTTGTTTTACTCCTTTTGGCCCACAGCTGCTTTTTTTTTTTTTTCTTTGCTAGTGGGTTTTCTCTTACACATCCGTGGGGGCGACCGGGAGCTTGCCTACTTGCTCTCTAGGTTCCAGTCTTCCCCCTAGGATTTCCTGTGGATGATAACTTGGGCACTTTGTGTGCTCCCTTTCCCTTTGATCACCATCCTTTTCCCGCTCCTCATTTGTCTCTTCTCTGTTTCTTTCCTATTCTCTAAGCTTTCTTTTTCTCGCTCTACTCTTTTCCTTTCCTCCCCTCCCCCCCCTTTTTTTTTTCCTTATCTCATATTTATCCCTCGTCTGTCCCACCCTAACCTTACTCTGGGCCAGGCCTTTTACCATCATGGATGCTCATGGATGGCCCTGTGACAGATGGACAGGGAGGCAGTCCTCCCTCCATTGCAGCCCTGAAGGTGATTTCCCATAATGTTAAGGGCCTAAATGCTCCGCAGAAATGTAGAATGGCGATGAGAAACTATAGCTCTATCCGGGCCGATATCATCTTTTTGCAGGAAACTCATTTTCGTTCGAATGCTAGTCCAAGATACTGGGATAGATGTTACCATATGCACTTCCACTCCTCGGGCCCTCAGAAAAAGAATGGGGTCTCAATTTTGATACGTAATTCGGTGGGCTTCCAGGTTCCGCAGGCGATACGGGATCCAGCCGGTAGATATCTTTTGCTGCGTGGAGAGATCCAGTGTGCTCCTTTGCTTCTTTTAAACGTTTACGCTCCTACTGACTCTGATCCTCGATTCTACTCTGCATTGTCCACTCTTCTGGGCTAAGTCCCTACGTTGTTTCTTTTGCTGGGGGGGTGATTTTAATGCCTTGATGGATCAGCTCCTCCCCCGGGTAGCGGGTTGCCCCCGAAGTCTCGATTACTTACTGCCTTGATTCGCGCTCACAAACTTTACGAATGCTGGAGCCTTCTCCATCCTGGGACTAGGGACTACACTTTTTTTTCCACATCCCCACGGTCACTACTCCCGCATTGATTATCTTTTTGCTTCCCAGGCCCTGACTGATGGTCTGCATGCTGCCAGGATCCATGACTTGGCATGGTCTGACCACGCCATTGTTGAATGCTCTTTCTTGGGATTTTCTCAGATCACAGGCTCCTCCTCCTGGCAGTTTAATGATTTGATACTGTTGGATCCGGCGATTTGTTCGGATTTGAGCTCTGTCTTAGATGGATACTTTGCTCTCAATACAACGCCGACATTTCCCTGGGTACGCTATGGACTGCTCACAAAGCGGTTATGCGAGGCAAACTTATTGCCATATCATCTCGCTTGAAGCACTCTAGGCAAGAGGAATCTCGTAGACTATCTTCTCTTTTGCATCTTGCTGAGCTAGCGCACAAGAGGGATCTCACAGATGCGAATTTGCTTCATCTGACTACTTTGCAGGGTGAACTTGATCTTTTACTCTCTAAAGATGTATTACGGCCGTTGCAATGGGCCCAACAATGTTTTTTTGAAAAGTGCGATAAGCCCGATGCTATGTAGGCAGCTAAGCTTCACCAGCAGATTAAGTTTAGGTCCATCAGGTCTATCTCGCTCTGCTCGGGGTCCCTGACTCACACCACTTCTAAGATGCAGACATTTCTGTTGACAAGTTGGCTTTAGCCTTGAAATCTTTAAAATCTTCAAAGGCTCCCAGTTCAGACGAGTATACTACTGCTTACTATAGGGCTTTTCAATCCTCCCTCCTTCCGCATTACGCTTCACTCTGTTCTTCCTTCTTACATGGCGAGGCTCCCCCGGCTGAAATGCTGATGGCTCGGATTGTGGTCATCCCTAAGGAGGGCAAGGATCCCACTTCCTGCGCGAGTTATAGGACAATATCCCTTATTAACCAAGATGTGAAGCTTTTCTTGAAAGTTTTGGCTCTGTGTATCTCGCGTTTCCTGGTGCCTTTGATACATCCGAAGCAGGCTGGTTTCATTAAGGGACGAGAGGCCCCCGACAGCATCCGGCGCTTACTTAGTCTGATCTGGACAGCTCAGGACCGCTCCATTCCCTTGATGCTCCTGTCGTTAGATGCTGAAAAAGCGTTTGATCGCATTGATTGGGATTATATGTGGGCGGTCCTGGGATCCTTTGGATTCCCGGGTCCAATACTGAACAGCATCAGTGCGCTTTATGTTAATCCCTCAGCTTTGGTGGCAGTGTCGGGTGATCCCTCCAGGGTTTTTCCTATCCGCAGTGGGACTTGTCAAGGGTGCCCATTGTCTCCCCTCCTGTTTGCACTGTGCATTGAACCACTGGCCTGCACCATTCGCAGTCACTCAGATATCAAGGGCCTGTCTGTGGGCGGAGAAGACTATAAACTCAGCCTATTCGCCGACGATATACTACTTACATTGTCATCACCTTTAACTTCTCTCCCTAATTTGTATTCAATCTTATCAGACTTCTCCTCCTTCTCCGGTTTCAAGTTAAAGTGTGAAGCTCTTAACATCACCCTCCCGATACCAATGAAGAAACTCTTCTCTGAATTTTGACTTTAAGTGGGGGACATCTTTCTTAACCTTTTTGGGCATTAAAATCACTGCCTCTCGGTCCAATCTTTATACTGCTAATTATGGTCCCCTGCTCAGATTCCTCCATTCGGAGCTGAACACTTGGAGTTTGTACCGTATCTCGTGGTTTGGGCGGATAGCCTCAGTCAAAATGTCGCTTTTGCCTAAGCTTTTGTGTCTCTTTCGAGCCTTGGCAGTCATGCCCAGGTCACAAGATATACAATCTCTTCAAAGACATATTTTCTGATTCATTTGGGCCTCTGGGAAACCTAGACTTCACGCGGGTCTTCTCCATCGACATTGTATGGCCGGTGGCTTTTCGGTTCCACACCTGTGGTCTTACTTCAAGGCAGCTCAGCTAGACAAAGTGATTCAGCTACATCTCACCTATAATACTCCACTCAGGATGATTTTGGAGACTTCGTTATGCAAATCACCTCTGTTGCTTGTTTTGTTGTGGATTCCTTCTTTGCCCCGATTGGCGACTGTGCGGTGCTCTACTCTCTCGCTCACTTTGGGTCTGTGGCAACAACATCGATATAAATACCGGCTTACTTCTCCTACATCTAAAATGTGCTCCCGTATCACTGTTCCCGTGATTTCCTGTCACTCTCTGCTGTGGTGTGTTCCCATTGGTAGAACTTGTTTTGCCCGCCCAGTATGGCCTTCTTATACTGGGCCTCTGGCACCTGTCAGGTGCCCTTTCGTGGTGTTCCAGTACCAGTGCTTCCGTTGCTGTGTTCCTGCTTTCCTGTGTACCGATTTGGCTTGTCTGACTATTCTTCTGGTTCCTGCTCCGTGTATGACCCATCCTGGCTGACGTTCCTGCTCCGTGATTGATCCGGCTTGTCTGACGCTCCTGCTCCGCGTATGACCCGGCCTGGCTGACGTTCCTGCTCCGTGATTGATCCAGCTTGTCTGACGCTCCTGCTCCGTGTATGACCTGGTCTGGCTGATGTTCCTGCTCTGTGATTGATCCGGCTTGTCTGGCGCTCCTGCTCCGTGTATGACCCGGCCTGGCTGACGTTCCTGCCTTGTGTCCAGTTTCCTGTGATCCGGTCCCAGCGAGATTTCGTCTATGTCGCTTGGCAACATTGTGAACTGTCAATCTTATGCTTTATATGCTGACCTCTCACTTGCTGACCTTGCTGCCTCCGTTACCGAGCCTTGTCCATTAACACTTACAGTACTTGTTGCCTCAGATACTGGGCCATCAGTTAACACTTGCTGAGCTTGTTGCCTCCGTTACCGAGCCTGTCCATTAACACTTGCAGAGCTTGTTGCCTCAGATACCGAGCCTCTCCATTAACATTTGCTGAGCTTACTGCCTTCATTACCAAGCCTGTCCGCTATACTTGCAGAGCAGTGGTGGTTTCCGTTACTGTCTACACACGCTCCATTAACGCACTGGAAGGGTGCTACTGGCTCTGGTCTTACTCAGCTCTGGCAGTGTTGGGGTATCCGTTTACGCACCAAGGGGTGCTACTGGCTCTAGTCCCTTTCAGCTCTGGCAGTGTGGGTATCCGTTGACGCACCAAGGGGTGCTATTGGCTCTGGTTCCATTCATCTCTCGCAGTGTCATTAACCCATTCAGCACCGTAAGGGTGCCGTTGGCTCTGGTCCCATTCAGCTCACGCAGTGTGGTTAATCCCGTTACGCACGGCAGAGTGCTCTTGGCTCTTGTACTACTCAACTCTAGCACAAGTGGTTGGTCTTGCAAATTGCCAGTCTATCACGGTGCCCGTGATTGCTGCTTTGCTAGGTCTGTCACCTATACGGGGCTCCCATTGGCTGTTTGCCTTTGGCCCGCCTCATATTGCCTATTTAAACCTAGCCTGGGCACCCTTTAGTTGCCCTTTCGTGGTGTCTCTGAGCATTTAGTTTCCACCATGCTACAGAAGCATCCTTGGCCATTCTGCTGCTCCTGAGTACCTGTGTTCCTGAGTTCATGCTGTTCCAGTGTCGTGGTCTGCTGTGCTGGTTCCAGTCCGGTTCCGGGTTGAGTCTCCTGTAGTGTTGCTTCCTGCTTCTGATCTCCGTTACCGTTCCTGATCCGGTTGGACATTGACGCTGGTTCCTGTTGTTCCTGAGCCTGTTTCCTCAGCGGTGGCGACATTATTCATCGGTCGCATGGCGACATTCCAGTCAGTTGGTTACAGCAGGTTGCCCTGCCCGGTATGTTGGTAAGGCCGGTAGAACCTATTGCATTTCCATTTTAAGGTTGCCTTACCTGGTATTGGCAGGGCCGGTAGAACCTAGCCCATTGTGTTCCTTCAGACTGCCTTGCCCGGTATATTGGCAGGGCCGGTAGAGTCTGTTTAGCTGGTTATCCGTTAGGCTGCCTTGCCCAGTATATTGGCAGGGCCGGTAGAGCCTGTACCACCCTCATTATTGTCTGGCTGCCTTGCCTGGTATATTGGCAGGGCCGGTAAAGCCATCTTTCCATTGTATTCTCAGGCTGCCCTGCCCGGTATATTGGCAAGGGCCGGTAGAGTCTGATTCCATATTACCATTCTACTTGCTATTTATGTGTTGTATGTACGTGTATGAAATCCTATGGGATTATTTTAAATTTTCTCAATAAAGTTGTGTTTTTACCTAACTTTCTGTCTGAGAGTCGTAACAAACCGTGACACAATCCTTGAGGACTACTGTTTGGACTCATTACTAGGTGCTCTCCATCTTGCACCGCAGTCTCTGGCTACTCTTGTCCACTACTGGGCGTTGTCTACACACCACATCAGAGACTGATTACCTGCATTGGACTTTAACCCTTGCTATACTCTGTTCTATTGCTTGGTACAGTATTGCTCCTTATCCATATTGTGTGTGCTATATTGCCATATTGCCTTCAGTTACGTGTCATTGCCTATTTCTGTCCTTAGGGGGCCGTGTTCCTCATTTGTTCTCAATAAAACTGTGTTTTATTTTTTACCTCTGGTCTGAGAGTCTGAATAAACATCCTGCTTATGGAATCCATTATTTATTTGGTTGGTGGCATCGAGCGGATGTTACGACTCTTTCTGATCTATTTTTTGTGAACACTCTTTTGACCTGTGACCAGTTCAGAGACAAATACCTGGCCCCGCCTCGTGAATATTTCCGCTTCCTTGAAGTGCGTCACTTTGTTCAATCGTACTTTAGAGATGGTCATCCTTTGCAGAGGACTTTGTTTGAACATCTTTGCTCCTCCCCCTCTTCTAGTAGAGGCGCTATTTCTTAAATCTATTCCCATATTCTGATTGTGTTGTTCCCACAACTTCCCTCTTATCATGCTAGGTGGGAAATTGATCTGGGTGAATCTCTGGACCCTGAGGAGTGGAACGATATTTTGGTCAACATTGGGAGCTTGACTCCTTGTATAATGGTGGAAGAGATTGTCTAAAAGGTTTTAGCGCATTGGTATTACTGTCCCGTTAGACTGCATTGTATTTTTTTCATCGGTTCCTCAGCTGTGCTACCATGGATGTGGGCAGGAAGGTACCTATCTCCATACATGGTGGTCCTTCCCTTCAGTGACTATTATCTGGAATTATGTTTTTGGGCTCTTGAGTACGGCTCTGGGAGTGGCGAAGACACCGGATCAGTGGACTGCAGTGTTGAATAGATCTTCCCGATACCCCCCTCCCCTTGTCACAAACCACTAACAAGCTTGTGTTCCGGGTTTGTGCCATGGCACGTTGCCACATTGTTTTTCACTGGAAGTCCTTACCTCCGGTCCAGGATCCTTTGGATAATCAGATTTGGAAATTGCTCTGTATGGAAAAATTGATGGCCTATCTTCAAAACTCCTCCTCCTCTTATCTCCGGAACTGGGTCCCTTGGATGGATTCAGTTGCCCCCCACTGAATTTCTCCATGATTTGCTTCTTCATTAATTTCAGTTGGCTGGGGCTCCACATGTTGTCCTCCCTCTCCTTCCCTTCCTCTCCCCCCTCTTTTTTTGTTTCCTTTCTTCCCTTCCTCCTCTCTTCTTCTTCCATGGAGTGCCATTTGAAGCTACATTTTTACTTGCCTCAACTCGAATTATACTACTTGCTCATGTCTATATCTTGTTCTCTCTTCTTGCTCTTTATACTTCCTGTTTGTTTTTGTATTCTCCTACGTACCCCTTCATTTTACAAAAACCTTAATAAAAAAAAAAAAAAAAAAGTTTTTTGACCATCCTTTGGTTCTGTCTTTTCTTCAAGACAGTGTGAACAAGGGACTCAGCTTGAGTTCCCTTAAGGTTCAGATTTCAGCACTTTCTGTTCTCTTCCAGAGACGAATTGCCATCATCCCGGATGTCAAGGTGTTTTATCCAAGGGGTGGCTCATGCCTTCCCTTCATTCAATGATCCCATTCTTCTGTGGGACCTTAACCTGGTCTTGGGTGATGTACAGAGGCCTCCTTTTGAGCCTCTTGCCTCCATCTCCCTACACCAATGGACAGTTAAGATGTTTTTTTTCTTGGCAGTTTTCTCTGTGCAAAAAGTTGCTGAATTACAAGATCAGGTGTTTCATCAGGATAATGCGGTACTTCGTACCTTTCTGGAGTTTCTTCCCAAGGTGGCCTCCCAGTTCACATCAATCAGGAGATTGTTGTGCCTTCTTTTTGTCTTGACTCTACTTCTCTTGGACATGGCACGCTGCCTTAAGTTTTATGTGCACCGAGCTAAGTCTTTTTGTAAGGCTGGCTCTCTGTTTTCATCCCTGAGGGTCCCAGAGTTGGTAAAGCTGCTATCAAGCTTACCATTACCAGGCATATGAGAGCAGGAAGAAATAGTTCCTTTTAAGATCACAGCTCATTCCACTAGATCTGTGGGTGCTTCCTGGGCCTAAAAGAACCGGGCCTCAGCAAAGCAGCTGTGCAAAGCTGTAACTTGGTCGTCCTTGCATACTTTCACCAAACACTACCTTGTCAACGTCATGGCCACGGCTGAGTCCTGCTTTGACTGGGAAGTTCTTGCTGGCAGTTCTGCCTGTTTAATGATCCGCCTTTCTTCTTACTGCCAGTTGTTCAGTGGTTTCTGAGCACAACTGGCTCTTGTTTGGTGTGCTGTGCTAGTTGTGTCCACTGACACATGTTGCTTTGGTTTATTCAGATACTGAATAGTCCTTGGGAACTCTGGTATCATGGGGACGTGTGAGAGGTCTTTTCTCCTTTCCCCCACCAGGAATCCTAGCTTTATTATATACCCATGTAATGTAAGAGAAAATAGGATTTTAATGTTCTTTAGTCCATAAGGAACACAAGTCTCCCGCCCAGTAGACTTGATCATGACAAAAAAATTTGGTAAAATTCGATTTCAGATGAATTTCTCTCTCTTTTTTTTCCATTCAGAGGATCTGCATTTGAGACCGGACGTGTTTGACTTGGACGAAATTTGGCAATAGTCCGAAATTATTCGGCCGAATTTAAAATACACAATAAAAAATTTAAATGAAATAAATAAAAATAAATGGAACCGTTTCCAGGGTCTAAATGAAGACGGTGGAACAGGGTAAGGTGGAGCTTTAGCCTTATGGTACTATGGATGAATTACATGAAATATGGATGTAGCTAGCTAGCTACTAGCATGAATGAACAAATAAATTAAATTGCAAAGAAGACTGAGGATGACTGGTGCGGGGCAGACTCAGGATGACTGGAGCACTGTAGATGTAGCCAGCAGCATACTGAAGAACAATGAAGCAGGCAGGACTCAGTATATAGATACAGCAGACATTTTTAGAAGAGACTACAAAACTGAGGATGACTGGTGCGGGGCAGAGTCAGGATGACAGCAACACTGTAGATGTAGCCAGCAGCAAACTGCAGAACACTGGTGCAGGACTCAGTAGATAGATGCCGTAGACTTTTTTACAAGAGACTACAAAACTGAGGATGACTGGTGCAGGGCGGATTCAGGATGACAACAACACTGTAGATGTAGCCAGCAGCAAACTGCAGAACACTAGAGCAGGCAGGACCCAGTAGATAGATACAGCAGACTTTTTTTTACAAGAGACTACAAAACTGAGGATGACTGGTGCGGGGCAGACTCAGGATGACAGCAAGACTGTAGATGTAGCCAGCAGAAAACGGCAGAACACTGGTGCAGGACTCATTAGATAGATACAGCAGACTTTTTTTTACAAGAGACTACAAAACTGAGGATGAATGGTGCAGGGCAGACTCAGGATGACAGCAATATTGTAGATGCAGCCAGCAGCAAGCTGCAGAACACTGGAGCAGGCAGGACTCAGTAGATCAATACCCCAGACTTTTGTTAGAAGAGACTATAAAACTGAGGATGACTGGTGCAGGGCGGACTCGGGATGACAGCAACACTGTAGATGTAGCCAACAGAAAAATGTAGAACATTGGAACAGGCAGGACTCAGTAGATAGATACAGCATAGTTCTAGAGCTGAGTAAGCTGGAGCGCTCCGCATATTATGGTACTATGGATGATGGTAGTTGAAGTCCTTTTTGTTTTTCTAATCTGCATCAAGCTTGAGAGCAGGGTAACCCAGCTTTGGCAGGTTGACTTTTTAAAATGCCATTTGCTCCATGAGCTGGGGGGCCAATAGAGGGCGCTGGGGGCTAAGTATATTTCCTGTTACGGAAAATATTCCCTCACTCTGGACAGTGGGTGGGGGGCAAGAAAGCAACTTCTGGGCTATCAGGGACAAAGCAGGCCACACAGCCCTCTTGTTATCCCAGAACATCAAGGGATCTGTGTTTGGGGGCAAAGAAGGTTCCGCAAGGTAAGCCTTAACCTCAAACTCAGCACTTTTTCTATTTATTGGGAGCTGTTTCTTTTGAACAAAGCATAATCTGTCCATTGCCTCAGCATAAAAAGCAGCAGCTGCTCTACTGGAACAAGATGAAAGGCCTTTGTGCTGCTACTGATAAGTCCCGGAAGACCACCACACTCCTCCAGCTCCTCTGCGGAATTTTCTCCCGCTTCCTATGACTGCATTCTGTTTTCTCTGCCTCTCACACACCATCACTATCAATTGTTCCCTCCAGGCAGTGAGGGAATTGGAAGTAAATGCCATCTTGCCTTTGATTCAAGGAAAGTAATTTGTGGCAAGCATTAACTCAGGACAATTGTCCATGCGCCAAGTCAGTTCCTTTTTCAGCCTCGTTAGAGGAGCATCAACATTGGGCATTATATTACCCTTATCACCAGGCAAGCATTCCCTATGGGCAAGGAAATCATCAATTTTTAAGGAGAGTTGTGTGAAGAGGAAAATGACTTTGGCCAGGCTAGCGTTCTCTTTGCTTAAAATTTCCGTCAAAGCACTGAGAGGCGTGAGGACTGTCAATTCCAGTTTCATTAGGGCCCAGTCAGCCTGCCTAGTGTTCTGTTACTGCCAATGAAATGGTGAAATGACATTGCGTGAATTGCCTTTTTCTGTTCCAGGATACGCTCTAGAATATCTAAGGTGGAGTTCCACCTGGTCCCAACATCTTGTTTGAGGTGTTGCTCTGGGAGGTCTGCCTTTTTCTGTTTCTCCCTGAGGAGCTGGCTATCATTGACGCTATGATGGAAGTGGCCAGCAATTTGTCGGCACAACTACAGAAGTGCTGACAACCTTCCAGTGTTATTGCCATCCTTGAGAGCAGCCTTAACTACCAGATGCAGGACATGCACTGAGCAGCACACACCCACAAATCTGCCATCCTCAAGAGCCTTTATCCTGTTAGCTGCACCATCAGTAACTACAAACACTATTTGTGCTTGTATGCCTGCCTGCTCCCCTAGCCACTGAGCTACCATGTTCTGCAGTGATTTACAAGTGTTATCTGAGGTGTGCTGCTGATCCATTACCTCGGCATGGAGGAGGAAAGAGTGGTGCCCCTGCTTTGCTACTGCACCTGAACTACTTGTTGGTATCGGTAAAGATGTGTCTTGCAACTCATTGGGCTGCCACCAATGCGCTGTCAATGACAGGAAGGCATTCTGGCCACTCCTGGATGCCTGCCTACACAACAACTGTCAGATTGGCTGTGTAACTTTAAAAAAAATAGCTCCTGACAGTGGCAATAAGGCACTAGACTGGCTAGTAAAATAGCTTTACTGGACACTCTCTCTCTCCTTCTCTCTATGAGTTCCAACAACGCACTAACAGGAAATGCAGGCTGTATGGGTGTCTCTGATGTCATTAGTCCAACCCCCATCATGAAACAAACAAGCTAATTGGACTAGAGAGAGCAAGAAATTATTGTGCATGCGGGGAGAAAGTCATAAGAATGTCCGAATTTTACAGCGAATTTTGCAACAGTGCTGTTCAGATTAATTTTTTTACGTACGGCAATTGCCTTTCGGCCAGCCCAAATGATACCGAATGACCCTTATTTGTCATAATTCCTAATTTGTCTTATCCGATTCACAAGTCTACCGCCCAGAGAAAATGACCTCCTTGGTGTGGCTTTCCTGGGCAATGGAGTCCTGTTAGGGGCTTATTCTTTTGAGATTTTCTTCTCTTCTTTCCTATTTACTTTTTTGTGTGGCTTTGGTCACATGAATTCTGGGAGTTAGTAGGTAGGGGGTTGAGCTGGAGGAGGAGAGAGTCTCTACCCTAAAGACCCTGTCTTCTGTGATGTGCCGTGCTCTCTCCAGGAGGAGGGAATCAAACCCGTGGTATTTGTGTTCCATATGGACTAAAGAGAAAAGGATTTAACAGGTAAGAACACTAAAATCCTATTCTGCAGCATATTAAACCAACTTTTATCCATCAGTCAAAAATTGTATGCAGTTCATAGGGATCATGGTTGCCACCATGGAAGCAGTGTTCTTTGCCCAGTTTCATCTACGGTCATTACAGCTAAACATGCTCCAGTACTGAAACAGGAGTCATCAGAAACTGATCCTTCATAGACCACCCAACAATCTCTTCAGGGGAGACTGACTTTTCCAGCCCTCATCAGCAGACTTCCACGATCAAAACCTGGAGTGGAAGGCATTAACGATCAACGCCAGTCACCTAGGCAAGGAGAGCAAGGTTCAATCAGAACTCTGCTCATGGCCTATGAGCTCCAGTCAAAACAAAGCTCTCCATCAGAATCCTAGAACTGCAGACTATATTCAGTGGTCTCACAACATGATCCTCTTGAAGGATCCAAATTTTGATCCAGTCCAACAATGCCAACAAGATATCCTACATCAACATCAACCATCAAGGTGGCAACAGAAGTAAAGAAACCTGAACAAAATTATCATGGATTCTACCATGTGCAGAAGCAAATATTCCAGCCTTATCAGCAACTGGGAAGCAGGCTGTCTCAGCAGTCAGACTCTGCATGCAGGACAATGGGAGTTGAAACAACATATTTCTCCAAATCACAGATCATTGGAGAATGCATGAAATTGATATGATGGTGTCTCATCCCACAAAACGTCCAAAATTTTGCACAAAAACAAGCGATCCAGGAGCAGTGGATGTCATGGGGAATTCCATCGCAGTACTCTCCAGTGTATTATTTATTCCAATTACCATGAATCCCAGGCTTCTTTCCAATATCAGGAAATAGTGGAATTGTACATTGCTAGTAGCTCCATTGTGGCCAAGAGGAACATTGTTCCATTATCTGACCCTTGGCATCGGACTTTACTACCGGATCTGCTCATTCAAGGTCTCATTCATCATCCCAATCCATCCAAACTGGTTTGTTGGCTTGGAACTTGAAACCCAGATTTAGTGAATTAATGATTTAGTTATTCACACAATGTTGAAAGAATGCAAAAAAAGAATCTGTGAAAAATGGAAACAAAATATGGAAAACCTATTTAGCATTTTGTGATTTAAACAAAATGTATCTCCTGAAGTTTAAAGTTTCTGTCAATACCTAGGCTTGTTTTGATTATGAACTAAGAGAAAGTTTTCTCTCAGAGTGCAAATATCTACCTTACCTCTTCTATCCCAATTCTGGGCGTCCTTTCTGAAAAAGGACATTATGGAACTAGAGAGAGTGCAGAGGAGGGCTACAAAACTAGTAAGGAGAATGGAAAGTTTTAGTTATGAAGAAAGGCTAGAAAAGTTAAACTTGTACACACTAGAGAAACAGCGTCTTAGAGGGGATATGATAACATTATATAAATATGTTCAGGGCCCATACAAAGGGCTCTCTAAAGACCTGTTCATTAACTGAAGAGTACAAAGGACAAGGGGCTACCTGCTTAGACCTGAGGAAAATAGGATTTTAGTCTTACCTGTTAAATCCTTTTCACTTAGTCCATACAGGTCACTGGTACTTCTGGGGGGGGCGATTCGCCCCTTTAATAGGCAGGAACAATTATGCAAATGATTGCAGGGGGCGGAGCCTCCCCTCCTACTTAAGCCACCTTCAGGCCAGAGCCACTAGATTGATTTGAGACCCTAAAACTGACCCCAGGTAAGCAAGAAGAAAGACTCCTGTGAGCATGCCCCAAAGGTCTCCCACTGAATGCCACAGGAGAGCCAGGTCTGGTCCCTTGACAGGGTGGGAGACCAGTGACCTGTATGGACTAAGTGAAAAGGATTTAACAGGTAAGACTAAAATCCTATTTTCACTGTCGTCCAATACAGGTCACTGGTACTTCTGGGATGTACAAACATTGAGCTGAACCAGAGGTGGGAAGAAGGCAAGGACCAGAACAAGGCCCAAGTCATAAAAACTTGTATGAACCAGTTAATAACATAGCCCAAACTGTAAGTGTCAACGGACACCAATCAAGGGAATAATCCCTGAACTAACACAGCACACGGAACTAGAGCCAACAGGGCTCAACAGTAAGGAAGCACTAAGGATCACAGAGCGGAAGACCTACACAGGCAAAACTGCCTCCAGGACCTTCCTTCCAAAACTGGCATCAGCCGAAGCCAGTACATCAACTCGATAGTGCTTAGAAAAAGTGTGCACAGAGGACCAAGTGGCCGCTCTGCACAGTTGATCAGCAGAAGCCTGATTCTTGTAGGCCCAAGAGGCCCCAATAGATCTGGTGGAATGGGCAGTCACCCGGAAGGGAACGTGCTTATTCCGCAACTTATAGGCTTCACGGATAGTAGCCTTAATCCAAGAGGCAATGGTAACTTTGGAAGCCGGTCTCCCTGCCCTAGGCCCCTCAGGAATGACGAATAGAGCGTCAGACTTCCTGATAGACTCGGTGCGATGAACATAAAACTTGAGGCAACGCACCACATCCAACAAATGGAGATCTCTTTCCTTGTCAGATGAAGGATTAGGGCAGAAAGAGGGAACCACAATCTCCTGATTGATGTGAAACTCGGACACAACCTTGGGTAAGAATTCCTTGGTAGTGCGAAGCACAGCCTTATCCTTGTGGAACACCAGGTAAGGAGGTTTACAAGACAGAGCTTGTAACTCTGCTACCCGGCGAACAGAAACAATAGCCAAAAGGAAGGCCATCTTCCAAGTCAAGAGACGTAATGGAATGGAAGCCAAGGATTCAAACGGTGGTCGCTGGAGAACTCCCAGCACCAAATTGAGGTCCCACTGGGGAGCAGGACTCTTGAAGGCAGGTCGAACATGAGTCACACCCTGGAAGAAAACTTTCACATCAGGAAGGATAGCAATCCTTTCCTGGAAAAACACAGACAAGGCAGAAGTCTGAACTTTGAGGGAACTCAGACTGAGCCCCTTATCCACACCGTCCTGCAAGAAGGCCAGGACAGTGGGAAGATGAAACTCAAGGGATAACTTCTTATCAGAGCACCATGTCACAAAAGTTGACCATATGCGATGATAGATCTTGGAAGACACAGGCTTACGAGCACTGAGCATAGTCGACACCACAGAAGGAGAAAATCCTTTCTTTGCTAGAATCGAGGATTCAACCGCCATGCCATCAAATGGAGAGAGTGAACATCCTCCTTCCACAGATATCCCTGAAGAAGCAGGTCCGGACGGGCAGGAAGTGGGAACGGATCCACCACTGACATGGCCATCAACTCCGGATACCAGGACTGGCGAGGCCAGTTTGGAGCAATCAGGATCACAGGACAACGCTCCCGCTTCAGTTTCTGGATGACTCTGATCAATAGAGGAAGAGGAGGAAAGATGTAAGCCAGAGAAAAATCCCAAGGGATCGACCAGGCATCCACTGCTAGAGCAAGGGAGTCCCTCCGCCGGGAGCAAAACACCGGAACCTTCCTGTTGTGTCTGGATGCCATCAGGTCCACCTCCGGCATCCCCCACCTCTGGGTGAGCAATTGAAACACCTCTGGATGAAGAGCCCATTCTCCGCTGTCAACGGTATGACGACTGAGGAAGTCTGCCATGACGTTGTCCACTCCTGGAATATGAACTGCAGAGATGACAGGCACGTGATCTTCTGCCCAAGACAAAATATCCTTGACCTCCAACCAGGCGGTGCCGCTTCTTGTGCCGCCTTGCTTGTTGATGTAAGCCACCGCAGTGGCGTTGTCGGATTCCACTCTGATCGGAAGACCGGTCAGTTGAGATTCCCAGTGTCTCAGGGCAAGCCGGATGGCACGTAGTTCCAGAACATTGATGGAGAGAAGAGATTCCTCCAGACCCCATTTCCCCTGAGCACTGAAGCGACCCAACACAGCACCCCAGCCCCGAAGGCTGGCATCCGTTGTGATCGTGGTCCAACAAGGAACTAGAAAGGATCTCCCTTTCAGGAGATGGGAGAGATCCAACCACCAGTGCAGACTCGATTCCACATGAGGAGGTAGAGAGACTGACAGATGCTGATGAGCTGGATGATTCTTGCACTTCTGGATCACAAATCTCTGAAGTTCCCTGGAGTGGGCCATGGCAAAAGGAACCGCTTCGATCGTGGAAATGAACTTCCCCACCAGGGATGACAACTTCGTTACCGGCACTAAGTCCAGTTCCAGAATCCCCGCCACTCTGATAGCTATCTGATGAGCCACATCCTCCGGCAGGAACACCATGCATTGGTGAGTGTCGAACAGGAGACCCAGGAACAGAAGCCTCTGAGATGGGACCAAGTCCGACTTGTCCAGATTCAGGATCCAGCCATGGCGGGTCAGAGTGTGGATACACTTCTGCAATTGCTGGTGAAGAAGCTCCGCCGAAGAAGCTTTGATGAGGAGATCGTCCATGTAGGGAGTCACCCTGACCCCGTCCTGATGAAGCACCGCTATCAGGGAGCCCAACACTCTCTGGAAGACCTGAGGAGCTGATGTCAGCCCAAAGGGAAGAGCAGAAAACTGAAAGTGTCCCCTGTGGCAGGCAATCCTGAGGTACCGCCTGCTCTCTGGATGAATAGGGATGTGAAGATAAGCATCCTGAAGGTCCAGGGAGGCAAGGAACTCCCCTGGAGACATTGCTGCAATCACAGAGCGCAGGGACTCCTGGCGAAAGTGGGAAGTCACCACATAGGCATTGAGATCTTTGAGATCCAAAATAGGACGAGCCCCTCCGTCCTTTTTGGCCACCACAAACAGGTTGGAATAAAATCCTGAACCTGTGTCCTCCTGAGGAACCACTTCCAGAACCTCTTTGTCCAAGAGATCCTGAATAGCGTCGTCGAACAGACGTCTTTTTGTGGGTTCCTGAGAAGGATGAGTAAAATGGAACCGAAAAGGAGGAAGGGAGGAGAAAGGGATCCTGTATCCCTCTGACACCACCTGAAGAACCCATGGGTCCGCCACTGACTCCTCCCAAGTCCGGCGAAAGATGCGGAGACGTCCACCTACAGCCGGATGCGGACCCGGGTTCGGCGAGTCATGCCGAAGCAGTCTTGGAGGTCTTGGCCTTGGGGGCCACTTTAGGCTTCCAGGACTGTTTGGGCTTGGAGGAGGAGCGCGTAGCGGGAGGACCCATCTGGGCCGAGGAGCTTGTCTCAGTCTGAAAGGAACGAAAGGACCGATTGCGTTTGGCTGGAAACTTTTTCTTAAAGACTGAGGGTAGAAGAGTACTTTTACCACCAGTAGCCTCACTGATCATTTCTTTGAGCTCAGATCCAAATAGCAAAGTCCCCTGAAAGGGCAAGGAAAGCAAGGCTTTCTTAGAGGCTGTATCAGCAGACCAAATTTTCAGCCAAAGGGCACGCCTAGCCACCACAGAGGCAGTGGAGGCCCTCGCCATCATGCGCACAGCATCAAAAGCAGCATCAGCAACATAGTTCTGAGCTTCAGTGATATTAGCAAGAAGCTGCAACTGTTCAGATACTGGTGCATCCTGGCGAACCGCTTCAGTCAGTCGTTCAGTCCAGGCCGCAATGGCTCTATTAACCCAAGCAACTGCAAAGGTTGGACGCATGGCAGTGCCAATGGAGGCAAATATGGATTTAAGAGAAAGCTCTAGCTTTTTATCTGTCCAATCCTGCAGGGCAGAGGCATCAGAGACAGCCAAGGTGGTAGACTTGGATAGTCTGGAAACAGGAGCATCCACCTTGGGGGGATGAACCCATTTTGCCAGCTCAGCCTCAGGAAAAGTGTACAGTTTAGCAAACTTTTTAGAGACAGAGGAGGATCTATCAGGATTCTTCCATGCCTCAGAGACTGGACGGGCAAGAGTAGGGTTAGTTGGAAAACAAACAACAGGCTTAGATGGTTTCTTTTGAAAAACATCAGTAGGATCATAAGTGGATTCCTGAGACAGAGGAAGGTTGAGCGTATTCAGCACAGCTCTAATCAGACCCTCAGCCGAAACTTCAGGGTCACATTCATAAGGGTCCCCAATGGACCTGTTAGACTCAATAACAGTGCGTTCCTCAGCATCAGAATCCTGCAAGAGTTCTTCTTCAGAAGAATCAGACACATCAGGAGCACCCTGTGGCTTAGGCAGGGAGGTCCTGATTGTAGTGGGGGTCTGCCAGACCTGGAGAGCCCCCTGTACCTGAGAGGGAAAAAGCTGAAGAGTGGATCTGAGATCCCTAGTGGCAGCTTTAAACTCCCTCACCCAAGATGGCTCAATAGCGTGGCTGGGAAGCCCAGGGTTGCTATCTTGACCAGTGCAGTTAGGGCATAGATCACCCACATTATCACTAGATAACCCAGTGTGACAAGAGGAGCAAAACGCCATGGGGGGAGCGGACCCCCCATCCTCCTTAGACTTGGGTCTAGCCCCTAGCTCCAGTGAAGTAGACATGCTCACAGCGTCAATATACCCCACTTTAAACTCTATCACCCAGTAAGAGTGTGGAACATTAAAGTTTCACCCCAGAAATGCCTAATATTGGACTTATCTGGCAGCGAAGGGTTAATCTGATGAGGGGAGAGAAGGCTCGGTCCCTGCGTAGTGTACTCGCTGAGGAAGAGCTCCACAAAATGGCGGCCGTAAGGATAGCCAATCAGAAACGAGCGTGAACCGGGCGCTCATGGGAAATGTAGTTTTCCCCATACAAGTACCCCAAACAGTGCCCGAAGCCCCCCTGAACACCCCACACTAATAAAACATACATCGGATGATAGAGCAGGAGCTTAGCATTAAAATGAGCCCTCTCTGGAGTTGCTGTGACAAGCGGTTCCAGAGATACGTCCCAGACTGTGAAATCTCATAGAGAGTAAAGGAGCCATAGCGTCTAAGCGGGAAAAGCCGCGCTTAAAGGCACGGAACACCATTTTCAATAAAATTTAAGAAAACATTAAAAAGTGCCCAAACATACATAAAACACATAAAGAAATACTATACAAGGCTCCAAACTCAGAGAATACCACAGAAACTGCATTAAATACATTAAATGCAAATAAAAACACTCTATGAGTGCTGGAGTGCAAAGCAAACTCCCAAATACAAGCCCAGCAAAGGGACACTGTGGGGACAAGTGGACCTTCAGCACTCAAAGGGTGGCTCACCTTTCCTGCAAGGACTTCTGTCTTCAGGTGACCATGATGAAGTGGGAATAGACCAGAGGAAAATTCCCCAGTAGGGAAGCTGCTTGACTCAAGCTGTTCCCTATTCAGGGCGTAAGGTCCACAGAAAATCCCTGGAAGCTGCACCAGCCACTTTAAAGAGGGCAATTCACAGCCATGGTCACCCTCCTAATGGTGGTATTCCATATTTGAATAAAAAAATAACAAAAGACTAAGTTGATGCATAGATGTTCTCTACCTGGTGTGCACAGCACCCAGGAACAAATCAATCTGGTGGCTCTGGCCTGAAGGTGGCTTAAGTAGGAGGGGAGGCTCCGCCCCCTGCAATCATTTGCATAATTGTTCCTGCCTATTAAAGGGGCGAATCGCCCCCCCCAGAAGTACCAGTGACCTGTATTGGACGACAGTGAAAGGAGATTTCATCTACAACAGTGGAAGGGATTCTTTATGGTAAGGACAATAAAGGTCTGGAATTCACTGCCTGAGGAGGTGGCGCTATTGAATATATTAGATGCCTTTAAAAAGGGCCTGGATACTTAATTAAAAGAGCAGATCATAGAGGGCTATGTTTGTTAGTATTGGGATTAATATTTATTTAGTGCTTGTTGACCAAGGAGAAATCTGATTGCCATTTGGAATCAAGAGGGAATTTTTTTTCTGCATTCAAGCAGAATTTGCGATTACTGTATTGTTTTTTTTTTCGCCTTCTTTTGGATCAACGATGGTAAACAGGAATAGGAAAAAGGTTGAACTAGATGGATGCAAGTCTTTTTTCAACCTAAATTACTATGTTACTATGTAGAAGAAGATTTCCATAATTCTTGAAGTTCAGGCATTTCTATAAGGTGGGGTTCACATTCTCTCTCTCTCTCCTCATAGACGGATTTGAATCTGGTATTAGGAGTTCTGCAGTCAGCATCCTTCAAACCTCTTTCTGGGCTAAGAGAAAAGGATTTATCGGTATGTAAAAAAAAATGCCCTTTCTTATTTTTACACACTTGGTGACTTAAATGGCTTCAGTATGGGTTTTTCCTTCCTCTGGAGCAACAAAGGTAATAAGGCAGAGACGGAACATGATGGATGCATGTCTTATATTTGGCCAAGTGCAGTGGCACGTTTTCCATGAAAAAAGCACTGTTGTTAATAATGGCAAACAAGAGTGACATTTAGTGTTTGTGTGGTTCAGTGACTACCAGTGGATGTGTGGTCAGTTGAAACATTTCAATTTTACCTTTATGTAATAAGCATTGCTATCTTCCTCTTCTAAATAAAAAAAATCATTATAGGGTACAGTACCTGGCATTTCTGGAATAATGTATCCTTGCATTATTAGTGCCAATGGATTTACAAATATGTTTTATATAGAAGCCATGTTAATCTCTTAGATGCCAGATAGGTCTTCAATGCATTGCAAAGCAATGTTTTAGAGGCCTCTCTAAAATTCAGGGAGTTAGCTAGTTTGTTTGGAAGACTTCCAAGGAGATTTCATTTAAAACCAAATGGTTCTACCACAGCGAAACGTTTAAAGGGATAGTAATGTCTCAAAAAAAAGCAGCTCTGATTAATCTTCATAGTATTTGGGCTGTGAAGAGCATTATTTCAGTATAAAGTATCCTCTTCCTGCCCCTTTTACTTATGTAACACTGCTCTCTTCAGATGGATCTCAGAGAGGGACAATCTTCAGTGAGCATAAGGAAAAACCTGTCAAGGGGGGCAGGGTTTCCCTTATACTCACAGTAAGAAGATTGTCCCTTGATGTGAGCTCTCCAGTCCCAGGACCAGATTCCACATCTGAGGGGTGGTGGCTTACACTAGGTAAATGGGGCGGGAGGAGGATATTTTATAATTCAATTACTCTTGAACTACAGCTCTGATAGTATTGGAATTACACTCTCCATTGCCCAAATATATGAAGATTAATCGGAGCTGCTGTTTATGTGACACATTACTATCACTTTAAGGACCTCTGATGTATAGTACTTGCATTGAGTTAACCTCTTTGCTGACTCATGCCCCAGTGCATTGTTTTGCAATGTGCTGGATATCTAAAGCAATGGTAGTCAATCTTTAGTTCTCCAGTTGCGTCCTGATCTAATCTTTCCTCCTACTCAAAACGCCTTTTCTCAACCTTCAAGTCACTTCTACGCCCACCAATGAAAACCCCTTCCACTAACTTCTCCACCCAAGACCTCGCCACCCGCTTCAAGGACAAGATCCACTCCATCAGACATGAAATCTCATCCCTTTCACGCCCACCTATCCAGCATAGCCCTACCATCTCCCCCACATACACACTAAGCTCCTTCTCACCCGTCACCGAGGACGAAGTTTCCCTTCTCCTCACTCACTAAAACCTAACCACATGCCCTCTTGACCCAATCCCATCTCAGCTCACTCAAGAACTTTCACCTCTACTAACTCCACCCCTTACTCACCTATTCAACCTCTCTCTGTTAACAGGTACCTATTAAACATGCACTAATCACACCCATTCTAAAGAAACCCTCCATGGACCCAAACTCACTGTCAAACTACCGGCCCATTTCTCTACTCCCGTTCGCCTCCAAGCTCCTTGAACGTCTCACATACAACCAGCTGACTAAATTCCTATGCTCCCATTCCCTCCTAGATCCCTTGCAATCTGGATTCCATCCTCATCACTCCACTGAGACTGCCCTCACTGTCAATGACTTGCTCTCCGCAAAATCAAAAGGCCACTACTCCCTACTCATTCTCCTGGTCCTGTCAGCTGCCTTTGACACAGTAGATCACCCACTCTTCCTCCAAGCCCTCCACTCTCTAGGTCTCTGACACTGCCCTCTCTTGGTTTTCACCCTATCGCTGCAACCGCTCCTTCAGTGTGTCTTACTCTGGCTCCACTTCCCCACCCCTCCCACTGTTGGAGTGCCTCAGGGCTCAGTCCTGGGCCCGTTGATCTTCTCAATTTACACTGCATCTCTTGGTAAACTAATAAACTCCATTGGGTTTCACCATAATCTCTATGCTGATGACACTCAAATCTATCTTTCCTCCCCATACCTCTCCCCTTCCCTCCTGTCCCAGGTATCTGACTGTCTGTCTGCTATGTCTTCCTGGATGTCCTCCCGTCAACTCAAACTTAACCTTGGCAAAACCGAACTAATTATCTTCCCTCCCTCTCCTACCAGCCCTACCCCTGACATTACCCTTACTGACTGGCAGTTCATGTGGCAGGAGACACTTCAACCCAATAGCCCTTACACCTTCTGTATCAAACCTTCCTTCCTCTAGACTGTAAGCTCTCACCAGCAGGGCCCTTTGATCCTTCTGTTCTTACTATTTAATACCTCTGTATGTCCATTCCCTAATTTACAGCGCTGCGGATTAAGTTGGCGCTATATAAATAAAGAATAATAATAAAGAATAATAATAATAATAAAGCATTGGTGGAAAAGTAAGAATGATGGAATTTGTAGTCCAGCAGCATCCAGACAGCTTCACCTAATCCAACCCTGATCTAAAGTGTTAATAATGATTCAATCCTCCAGGAGATGCAGGTTAGACTGTCAATGTAAATGTGGTCAGTCTAGTCTAGTGGGTGAGTAGATCTATGTCAGTGATTCTCGGCTCCAGTCCTCGGGGCACACCAACAGGTCATGTTTTCAAGATATCCCTAATTAATCACAGGTGAATCAATCACAATGACTAAGCCACTAATTACTCACCTGTGATTAAGCTGGATCAACCTGAAAACCTGCACTGTTGGTGTGCCCCAAGGACTAACGTTGAGAAACACTGATCTATGTTAATCCCATTCATTGCCATGGAGAATGATGCATATAATTAAAGGAGTACTAAACCTTACAAAAAAACCCCGTTAACCTTAAAGGGATAGTAATGTCTAAATTAAACTTTATCTCTGAGTCTTCTATATCATTTTTATAACATATATTGCTATATTTAATCACTTACATGTTTGGAGTTTAAAAGATATTAAAGCTAAAAGGATCCCCCTCCCTCCCCTTCTGGCTGCCTCCCATCAGATCTGTAATCCGGGTGTGGAACTGGACAGTTGTAGTGGGGGACCATCTTCAGCGAGTGAGTATAAGGAAAACCTGACCCCCTTGAAGAAGAATGGCAGGATTTTCCTTTGCTTACTGAAGATTTCCCTCGCTACATCTGTCCGGGCTGGAGGCAGAGAGACGCAGCCAGATGGGGCAGGAGGGGGATCCTTTCAGCTTTTAATACAGTGTTTCTCAACGTTAGTCCTCGGGGCACACCAACAGTGCAGGTTTTCAGGTTGTTCCTGCTTAATCACAGGTGAGTAATTATTGGCTCAGTCATTGTGATTGATTCACCTGTGATTAATTAGGGATATCTTGAAAACGTGACCTGTTGGTGTAGGCTGACCAGACCTCACTTTTAACCGGGGACGCATAGGAGAAATGCATACTGCAGGACTGCTTTGATTTCAGTGAAGTACTGCAGAATGGCTATTTCTTGTGTGTCCCGGTTAAAGGTGAGATCTGGTCAGTCTTTGTTGGTGTGCCCAGAGGACTGAGCTGAGAATCACTGTTTTAATATATTTTAAACTACAATCATGTAAGTAATTAAACATAGCGATATGTGTTATAAAAATGATATAGAAGACTCAGAGATAAAGTTTAATATAGACATTGCTATCCTTTAAATCTTTGCAGAAGATCCTAATGCTATGGGTGTTATGTATAAAGTCAAAGTGGAGCAATTTGGGGCAAATTAACTGCTCCATAAAGGACAAATAACATTTCCATAAATTCCCATTGATATGAAGGGAGCTTTTTTTAACCCCTTTGGGTACTAGCAAGGTCTCCTCTAGCACTCAAGGGGGTTAAAATCACTTTTTAAATCATTGGGCATTTTAGTTGTCCCTTATGGCGCTGTTAACCCTTTGAGTGCCAGAGGAGTTTGCAACACATTGCTTTGTAATACATTGAGTACCCCTCTGGCACTCAATGGGTTAATTTGCATACTGTGCAAGGAACTAGCATAAAGCGCTGCACTGTGCCACCCAAAACATAATAACAGAGTTGGTGAGACTGAAAAAAGACATGAGTCTATCAAGTTCAGCCCATGCCATATCACCACTGTTGATCCAGAGGAAGGCAACAAAAAAAACCATTGAAGCACCTTCCAATTAAGTCCCAAGGGGGTAAAAAAATTCCTTCCTGAAAAATGGCAGTCAGATATTTCCCTGGATCAACCTCCTATCTGGTTTTGAAATAAACTGTCATAATTCTCAGTATTGTTCTGAGCTACAAAGGTCTCCATTAATTTTTTTTTAAAGCAACTACAGTATCTGCAAGTAAGGCATCCCATAACTTTACTGCCCTTTCTGTAAGAAAAATACGTGCCCTTATTTAGTCGAATCATAGTTACATAGTAGTTTAGGTTAAAAAAGACTTGCGTCCATCAAGTTCAACACATTTCCTATTCCTGTTTACCACCCTCTATCCAAAAGAAGGCAAAAAACCCCTCAATACAACAATTTCAAATTCTGCTTTGAATGGGGGGGAAAAATTCCTCCTTGAATCCAAATGGCAATCATATTTCTCCTTGGATCAAAAAGCACTAAATAAATATTAATCCCAATATTAACAAACATAGTCCTCTATGTTCTGCTCTTTATAAAAAATATCCAGGCCCTTTTTAAAGGCATCTAATGTATTCAATAGTGCCACCTCCTCAGGCAGTGAATTCCAGACCTTTATTGTCTTTAGCGTAAAGAATCCCTTCCACTGTTGTAGATGAAATCTCCATTCCTCAAGTCTAAGCGGGTGACCCCTTGTCTTTGTACTGTTCTGTTAATGAACAGGTCTTTGGAGAGCCCTTTGTATGGGCCCTGAACATATTTATATAATGTTATCATATCCCCTTTACGACACCGTTTCTCTAGTGTGTACAAGTTTAACTTTTCTAGCCTTTCTTCATAACTAAAACTTCCATTCCCCTTACTAGTTTTGTAGCCCTCCTCTGCACTTTCTCTGCTCCATAATGTCCTTTTTCAGAAAAGGCGCCCAGAACTGAACAGCATATTCTAGGTGGGGTCTTACCATGGACCTGTAAAGAGGCATAATAATATCTTCCTCCCTTGCGTCAATACCCCTTTTAACACATGCCAATGTCTTATTGGCCTTTGCAGCCAGCAGCTGGCACTGCATGCTACTGCAAGGGGTTGAAAGCCAAATTTAAATCAATGGGATGTTTTGTCTCTTCTGGTACAGTTGATTTGCTCCAGAATTCCTCCTAAATTATTTTGTGAACTAGTTTAAAAGCCCGTGTACAAGGGCCACTGTGCCACCAGCAGCCTTGCCTGGTGCCCGGAGCCTCTCTACTCACTACCCATGCTGCAGTCACGCTCAGTACAGAGTGCCTGAATGCGCCACGGCTGATACGGAGCGAGGTTCTCTGAATTCGGACCATAGTCCTCTGTGAGCACCTTCCTGGGACCAAGCAGTCCCAGGAAGGTGGGCAGAGAGGACTCCGGTCCAAATTCAGAGCGCCCCATTCCATATCAGCTGTGGCGCGCTCGGGCACTCTGTACTGCGCATGACTGTAACTCGGGCAATCTCTACTGCACATGACTGCAGCGCGCAGTCTCTACTGCTCATGGAGGCTTCTGACAAACATCCTAGTGAATTATTATATAGGATAAAGCCCTAAGGCAGGGATGGGCAACATGAGTCTCTATAGCTGCTGCCAGAGTACAATTCCTATCATCTGGCTGGCTGGGAATAAAGGGAGTTATAGTCTGGCAGCAGTTGGAAGCCCTCACTTTGCACAGCACTGTCGTAAGGGCTTTATGTTCAAGAGAAAACTGTAGCAGTTATTAACATAGCTGATGAGGCTGAATGAAGATATGCATCCATCAAGACAGCCCTTGCAAAAGCACCCCGTTGAGACAGAGAAAGGCAAAAAAAACAAAACAAAACAAAAAAAAAACCACTGACAACACTTACAGTTAAGCCCCAAGTGGGGTTGATGGCAGTCGTATATTTCCCTGGATCAACACTCTGTCTGCTTTGAATCCAACTGTCATAATTTTCAGAATTGTTCTATAGTGCTAGATAGGTATCCATTATTTTTAAAGCAATTTCAGTATCTGCAAGCACTGCGTCTGGCAAATAATCCACAGCTCTAGGTGAAAACACCTTTCCTTTAGTCTTAATGGATGACCTCTTGTTCTTAGCTCTTTGAGTAAATAATTAATTGGATAGTTCTTTGTATTGACCTTGAATGTATTTGTAAATGGTAATCATATCACCCCTTAGACGTCTCTTCTCTAATGTAAAGAAACCCAGTTTGGCTAGTCTCTCTATAACTCAGATCCTCCAATCAGTTTTGTTGCATGTTTCTGCACCTTTTCCAGTTCAGTAATGTCTTTTTTAAGAACTGTTGCCCAGAACTGTACTCCATATTCTAGATGAGGCCTAACCAAGGATTTATATAGAGGTAAAATTATATTTGCATCCCTTGCATCTACACCTCTTTTTATGCAGGCTAGTACCCTATTTGCTCTTGCAGCAGCTGAGTGACTCTGCACCCTGCTGTGAAGTCTATTGTCTATCAGTACTCCTAAATCTTTTTCTGATGAGGATTCCACAAGTTGTTTCCCATTTAGAGTATATGTAGCATGTTTGTTTCTACAGTTCAAATCCATAACCTTACATTTATCTACAATAAATGTCTTCCGCCACTTTTCTGCCCATTCACTTAGTTTATCTAAATCCTTCTGCAGAGAAAAAACATCCAGCTCTGTATGTATCTCCTTACACAGCTTAGTATCATCAGAAAAGATTGAAACATCACTTTCAGTTCCCACTTCTAGATCATTAATAAATTAAGAATCATTGGTCCCAGGACTGAACCCTGTGGCACCCCACTTACAACTTTAGACCATCTTAAAAACGTTTCATTTACAACAACTCTCTTTGGTTCCATTTTAAAAGGTTGTGTTTTACATATCGTTGTACATGGCGCATGGATGAAAAAGGCGACATGAGAATCTTGCCCTGCATATAAAAGCAAGATTCTCATGTCACCTCTTTAAAAGCCACATTGCATACATACCTTTTTAGCCCCTTGAATATTAGAGAGGATTTTATTTTAGCCCATTAACTTTAGTTAAGCACCGAATTGCTCCGTGGCATCAATAGTCATCTCTATATAATGGACATCAAGACCCTTCATTACAAGGGACTTGTAGATGGCTAATGGACTGCCTGTGATCTCCTGGTACATAATTTTATTTTTTTTGTGTGGCACTCAAAGGGTCAAGCTACATATTGAACAAATATATCTGGGATTTTTACTACTTTGTTCGATATGTAGCTTAACCCTTTGAGCGCCACACAAAAAAATTATGTACCAGTAGATCACAGGTAAGGGTGGGCGAAAATTTCTGCCTAAAACTGAAATCGTCGAAAAATGGCACTTTACACTTGGAGTAAAATTTCCCATGAAAAGTGCCAATTTTCTACTTTTTTCGCCTAGCTCATTCCATTGAAATTAATGGGAACATAGAAGTTACACACAACACATCAAATATTATTTTATTTCCCAAAGGCATTGTATAAAAGGGGCATGAGGCTGCCTGTGTTGGTGGGGTGTGGGGAAAGAATCAGTTGAGCAGGGGATGATTTTTTTGGGGGGGTTGTTTACTGGGATTGAGGGGCAGTTAATAAAAAATAAATCCTAAATAAAATAAAATAAAATAGAAACTATAAGACATGGTATAAAGGGGTCTGAGGAGGGTGTCTGTGCTGGTGAATGAACAAATGATTTGAACAGGGAATTTGTTTTGGGGGGTTTCTTGACTGCTATTGGGGGTGCAGTTAATAAATAAATAAAATAAGAGATTTGTATTTAAAGTGATAGAGACAGGAACCCCCTGACATAAACTGCCACTGGGGTGCACTGATACTTGACTTGTATCAGCGCTTCTGTCAACGCCGTTGGCAGCGTTCCTGAAGTACGCAAGAAAATAGAAGGAATGTATGCTTACTGAACCGTGCCCTAAGGGAAATGTATTACCCCAGAGAGGACCAGCAGAAAGCAAGATAATAAAGCAGAAGAGGGAAGCAGCAAGTAGTAACGGATGAATAGGAACCCAGTAGCAGATAAGGCCAGAACCAAGGAAGAAACCAGAACAAACTGGAGCTTCCTAGGCTAACAGCTCAGAAGAACAGGTGGCCAGATTCAGAGACCTGGAGACAGCTTCAGAAGAGAGAGATCCAGAACAGATGAGGAGAAAGACCAGGAGCTGGAAGGCCAACAGAGGAGATCCGGAGTGGTGTGTGGCCGACAATGGAACGTGGACATGGAAACAGCCAGTGGACAGAGCGAGATGGAGAACCAGGAGGGTAGGTCCAAAGAGCAGCCAGAGGTCAGAGCAGGCAGAGATCCAGATGGGCTAGTCAGGGGATAGCCAGAAATAGTGGAAAAAGGTGCAACAATTACTCACAGACAGCTCATAAACCCGTTCAGTAGTATTGTCTTGAAAGCTGGGAGGACACCCATTGCTGTATACTGCAGTAGTTCAAACTTCGAAAAAGCCGGTGCTCAGAACGAGGACGATCCAAAATGCTTATTGACTATAAGATGAAAGAGCATGTTAAGGTTAAGGAAGAAATAACTCTTATACAACATGATCTAGAGCTTTCCAAATCTCATGATAGTTTTAAATCTTTGGATGCCAAGCTTAAAATATTTATGGATAAATTGGACAAACAATTGTCGGTGTCCAAACATAGGAAATATCTACGAGATAAGGAAGATTATGATTCACGATTGGTGTATACCTGGAGTCTATATAGAAGAGAGCAAAGGAGAACCCCAAGACGCTCTATCTTAAAGAATCAACATCGGAGGGTCAGTTTTTCGAGTCTGGAAGGTGATAGTAGCAAAAGTGTGAGTGATGTAACTGATTTGGATGCTACTGTGTCAGTTTTGGAATACGCATCAGGGAGTGAAGTAGGACAATCTGCTAGTTCAAGTCAGAGGGACTACGTGTGCTGTTCAAAAAACGACAGGGGTCACACGAGGAGATGCGTCAATTACAGAAAAAGAAGATCAGGAGAGGAGGGAGACGCAATAGGAGAACGAAAAAACCCGATCAGGGAAAGCAGACAGAGGAACACGTAGGATTGACTGTCCTGAACTTATCTCAGGTTGATTTATCTGAGGAACATCTATCAGTATTGGCCAAAGGACTCAATTTTGTACCTAGTGCTCGTTTCAATGTTTTCAACACATTGTTAGATGTCAATAAGTTTGTGAGACAACTCACTTTAAAAAAGTATTTTTTGGATGATCAGTTAAATAATGTTGGTAACTATGAAGCGAACACTAGATGTGAATTGTATGATCAAAAAAATTTTGGGGAACTGTGTTCTATGCATGATTTAATGACTTTAGGTTTGGAGTCTCATGATTTGTCGATACGGGATCATATTGGGAGATTGGAGACGGGACTTGTTCCTAAGTCTAATTTTTATCCCATTCATATGAAGGGTCCCCAATTGGAAATGTTTCAGAAAGCGGTTGAAAAGGAGCTTGTCTCCTTGTCTAGGAATGCCACCAGGGGATCATCTAACCTTACATTGGAGGAAAGTAAACTTTTAAAGGATATACAGGAGGATGAACGCCTGGTGGTAAAATCCTCTGACAAGGGAGGTAATGTGGTGATACTAGATAGATTGTTTTATAAAGGGGAAGCGGAGAGACAATTGGGCAATATTGAAACTTATCAGATTCTTGGTTATGATCCAACTTTATCTTTTAAGAGAGAATTAATAAGACTTGTTGATTCTGGATTAAATATTGGAGTTGTAACCAAGAAGGAATCTGAATTTTTGATAGTGGATTGCCCTATTATGCCGATATTTCACCATCTGCCTAAAACCCACAAGAGTTTGGTTAATCCGGTGGGCAGACCAATCATATCCGGTATAGGCTCTTTGAATGAGCCCCTCTCGGAACTGATTGATTTTTATTTACAACCTTTGGTGTCTGCCTTGCCGAGTTTATTATGTGATACAAAACATCTTCTTCAATTAACTATAAATATGGAGTGGGATTTTAGTTACTCCTGGCTTTCAGCGGATGTAACATCTCTGTACTCTTCTATTCCACACGAAGGGGGACTTGAAGCTGTCAGGTACTATTTAGATTCGTTTTCAGACTATTCTGGGGATCTCAAGGGTTTTCTCCTTGAGGGTATCCGATATTTGTTAACGCACAATTTCTTTAGTTTTGATGGTGTCTTTTATCTCCAAAGGTGTGGCGCTGCAATGGGGGCGCGTTTTGCGCCCTCATTCGCCAACCTCTACATGGGTTGGTGGGAGACGCGCCACATCTTTGGGGATTTGAACCCTTTTAGGAAATGCATTTTATGGTACCGTCGATATATAGATGATCTTCTCTTTGTGTGGAAGGGGACAAGAGATGAGGCCGTGAGTTTTCTGGATTTTCTCAATAACAATGGTGATAACCTTAGGTTTACATTTGACTTTCAAGTTCATCATATTAACTTCCTTGATTTGACACTTGTGGGTGAACCTGGTAGAGGGGTGTACACCAGTATATATATTAAACCCAATTCGGGTAATAGCCTTTTGCATGCCTCTTCTTGCCACCCCAAACATGTGGTAAAAAACATTCCTAGGGGTCAACTTATACGCCTGCGCCGGAACTGTACGGATTTATCCGTCTTTGACCGGGAGGCTATTGCCCTCAAGAGTAGATTCTACAGTAGGGGTTACCAGATTTGGGATGTGGAACAGGCTTATTTACATGCTAGGAATCAGGATAGACAGATACTGGTGTCTCAATCATCCCGACGAACCAAGGTAAACAGAGGGTCTAATCGGGGAGTTAAGTTTATTACGGCTTATAGTAATCAATACCATCAGGTATGCCAGATTATTAAGTCTCTAATACCTATCCTGCATACAGATCCGAAATTGGCAGAGGTTTTATCTGGGGGATGCCAGTTTGTAGCCAAGAGGGGTCGTACGATAGGGAATAGAGTCTCTAGGAGTTATTTCAGTTCTTTGTCCCGACAGCCTACGTGGATTAGACATGTGGGCTGTTACAAATGTGGCAGTCAAGTTTGTAGAGTATGTGCTCATTTACAGGTTACGCGTGCCTTTAAATCCACAGTGAGCAAGGAGATTTTTCCTATTAGGATGTACATTAACTGTAATTCCAAGAATATTATCTATTTGTTCACTTGTGGAGAATGTCATGTTCAGTATGTAGGGAGGACCATACGTCCTTTAAAGACACGCCTACGTGAACACCTGTACAAAATTGACATTAAAAATCGGGACTCTGCTGTATCAAGACACATTTTGGATATACACAGTGGCAATGTATCACTTGTTACCTTTATTGGTATTGAGAGAGTGTTGATTCCACCACGGGGGGGTAATATACTGGATCTGATATCACGAAGGGAAGCGTATTGGATTTTTAAGTTAAATACAAGAATTCCTTTTGGTCTCAATTCTGAGTGGGATATCAGCAATATCGTTTAAGGATATAACTTAGGGCTCTTGATCAGTTTTGATTTATGTATTTGTATTCCTCGTATGTATATTCCTATAAGAATGCATGGGAATGATGTGACTTCATTTTGATTTGTACTATGGGAGTTTCCATACTGAGGAATTGGCTTATACATGTTACATGTTTGTTTTTATCCAATCGTTTGGTCTGATTGCCTCACCTGGAGGTTTTAAATACCCGTTACTTAGTTAACGATGTTATCTATGAGTAAGCACCCGGCAGGTGCGAAACGCGTTAGAGGAAGTGTACATGTGTAGCTGTATTTACCTCCAGTGTGTGTCAATGTTTTATTTGATACAATAAAGGAAAAGGTTTTTAGTATACTCCATTTGCCACTTTTATTTTATTGGATGATGAACCGAGTGCCGAATGAATACTCTTTCTCTGTCTAAAGGGGATAGCCAGAGGTCAGGGGAGGCAGAGATCCAGATGGGCTAGTCAGAGGTTTAGCCAGAGGTTAGGGTAGGCAGAGATCCAGATGGGCTAGTCAGAGGCTGAGCCAGAGGTCAGGGTAGGCAGAGATCCAGATAGGCTAGTCAGAGGTTTAGCCAGAGGTCAGGGTAGGCAGAGATCCAGATGGGCTAGTCAGAGGTCTAGCCAGAGGTCAGGGTAGGCAGGGATCCAGATGGGCTAGTCAGAGGTTTAGCCAGAGGTCAGGGTTGGGTAGAGTACAAGACTAGCAGAACAGGAGATCCTACTAGTCAGGGAGCCTAAGTATAACTAAGCATCCACTGCTCCGTGATGCCTAGCTATATGGAGGAGGCCCCCTGACGTCACGAGTGACGCGCCTACGTCTGACGTCACCATGCCCCGCCCTGTGAAGCCGCAGTGACGCCGAGCGCCGACAGAGCCCGGCGCGCCACCGAACTGCTCCAGGACGCGCCGGACGCCGACAACTTGAAAGAGAATTTTGTAGAGGATGATTTGTTAGATTTGTTGTTAGAGGCCTTTGTAGGACTTAGACTTATTAGAGGCCCACGTCCTGAAGAAACATTGATTTGTAGGACTTAAGATTGTTAGGCACAAGCCCTAAGGAAACACTGATATGTAGGACTTAGGCTTGTTAGAAACAAACCCACCAAAAATTGTTTATTTTTTGTAGGACTATTTTTTTTCTTTTCAAAGCACAAGCCCTGAGAAAAAAATAAAAATGCCCTGCTGGCCTAATGCCAGTAGGTCATGTTGGCCAGTGGCCACTGTCAAATGTCCTCCTGAGTCCTGAGTTGCAACTGCTGTTTGTACTGCTGCTGCTGAGTTGTTTAAGCAGCAGGATGATTAGGCAGCTGAAAGGGAATGGGATCAACAATAGCAGTAACATGGGTGATGGATGATGAAGGTTCCGCTCACCTCCCACAACCTGCTTCAGTGAAGAGTCTGAGGCAGTAGCAGCACAATAAGTAGCCCCCAGTCTATGTGGAGAAGATAACAAGTTGGCCTTTAAATCTTCTCCACCTGCCCCTCCTCCAAAATCATCATGGGTGTGTTGTTATTAGAATATATTTTTTCCCTTGAGAGCAGGAACAGCAGGTCTGATCAGTAACCGCAATGTGCACAGTGTGTGTGGTAAATAACATCTGGGGACACAACTGTATCCAAACACCAAGATGCCCAAAACCAAGTACTGCCGCTGTCACTGTACCCCATTTCCAGACCCGCTAAGGACACATGACAACTTGCTGATAGTTTAATAGTGATGATGACCCCTCCCTGCCACCATCTTAGCATATTCTGCAGGATGGAATCTCCTCAGATGCCACTTGATGCACTGATTGGGATTCTCCTCCACCACACTGGCATGTGTGGTCAGTGCACCACACAGTGTGCAGTGGGAAGAGACGAACTGCCACATCCTAACATCAACAGAGTGGCTATCATTTGGCGGGGGAGGTAATGATGAACGACGTGGATTGGCAGAAGATGTAGTTGTTATCCTAGAAGGTGATGGTGAGCTAATTGTTTCACTCGTCATGGAACTTCCAGTCTCTGTCTGGGTTGATCTATTCCTCCTCCTCTTTGATCTCCGCCTCGCCTTTTGTTGCCTTTCTGGAGAGTCAGGGACAGCAAAAGTGGTGCTTGGTTTCTGTGGTGGGTGTTTGTCTTTAACATGTTTGATGTAAATGTCATGGTGTCTGTGTTTTATGTGTGTTATCAGGGTGCTTGTACCAAGGTGTGTTCCCTTCTTTCCTCTTCTCACTGACTTGTCACAAATTGTGCAGTGTCATTGCTGAAGACTGCACTGTGCCTGCCCCATCAGAAAATAGTCCCACACCCATGATGACTTCTGGGGGAAGGGAACAGATGGAGAAGAATGGCCTCTTTCTTCTTGTCTTCCACATTCCCTTTCATTGTCTGTGGCAGCAGATAATGTTGCTGCTGTTGCTGCTACTGCCTCAGATTCAGCTCTGCAACTAGGATCAGGAGTATTGCTACTGCTGGCAAGTGGAACCTGTCCTAGTTCCGCACCCCATTCCCACTGTGTCCACGTTGGTTTGTGGCACACTAGCCTGCTCCTCAGCATCCTGCTGCCCTTGCGACTCAGCATCAGAAGGAATTAGAGCAGTTGCAAATTCCTCTAATTCCAAAATGTCATTGCTAGTGGTGTTGGTGATGCCCATCCCTTGGGGTGATTTAGGGGGACTGGACAGCATTGGTTCAGTACTGCTAGTCACTTCCTCCTCAGACTCAGTGGACACATAATAAGGGTCCTTCTTGTTCCTCTTTTTGCTTCTCATAGTGATATGAGTCACTACGAGACTCTCCTGCCTCAATTTTTGCAAAATTTTACAGCAGAACAGCACAGCATGTCTATCTCGCTCTGTAGCTGCATCTATTGTGTCTGCCTTCAGCGAAAAAGTCACGTTTTTATAGCGGAAGTGCGAAAACAATGTATATCAATGGGCGAAAACTTTCTAGCCATTGATAAAATGGCAAAAGATTTTGGCAAATGGGCAAAAGATGCAAAAATTTTAAGCGCTAGTTTAAAAGCGGATTTTCCCATGAAAAAGTGGATAACAAAGTGGTTTTCACAAAATTTCTCACGGGAACACGGTGACAACTTTCACCCATCCCTGATCACAGGCAGTCCATTAACCGTCTACAAGTCTCTTGTAATGAAGGGTCATGATGTCCATTATGTAGAGATAACTACTGATGCCACAGAGTAATTTGGTGCTTAAAGGGATAGTAATACTTCGTTTTAACTTTATTTTATTTTGTAGGCATTAAAAAAACATGAAGAATGATATAAGTCTTATCTCTCAAACATTTATGGTTTATGAGATATTCACAAGCAAAGTTTCCCCCTCCCTCCCCTTTTACTGATGTCACACTCTTCAGCCTGAGCAGAAGGGAGATGCCCAGGTAGACTGCAGAGAGGGACAATCTACAATTAAGATAAGAGAAAAACCTGAAAAGCTTGTCAAGGGGGGGAGGGCTTTCATTGTTTTCACAGGAATAAGAGTGTCCCCTTCTGTTATCTGTCCAGTCTATGGACTGCATTCCACATCTGAGAAGAGATTGTTTACAGTAGGTAAAAGGGGCGGGAGGGGGAAACGTTGCTTGTGAATATCTCATAAACCATAAAGGTTTGAGAGATAAGACTTATATCATTCTTCATGTTTTTTTAATGCCTACAAAATAAAATAAAGTTAAAACGAAGTATTACTATCCGTTTAACTAAAGGTAGCGTACGGGCTAAAATAAAATCCTCTCCAATATTCAAAGGCCTAAAAAGGTATGCATGCAATGCGGCTTTTAAAGAGGTGACATGAGCATCTTGTGCTTATATGCAGGGCAAGATTCTCATGTCGCCCTTTTCATCCATGCGCCATGTTTAATGAGGTGTGCAGCTGCATAATATTCAAAACATGACCTTTTAAAAGGATGCCACTCTCTACCATCTATCATTTAACCAGTTCTCAATCCATGCACAGATATCACCTCCCAAACTGTAGCTTTTTAATTTATGCAATAACCTGCTGAGAAGCAATGTATCAAAGGCTTTTGCAAAATCCAAGTACACTACATCAACAGCAATTCTCTTGTCTAAATTACTACTTACCCTTTCGTAAAATGCAAGTAAATTAGTTAGACATGATCTATTCTTCATAAAACCATACTAGCTCCTACTAGTAATATTGTTTCTCTTCAGTTTATAACCCTTCTATATCTTACCTACTATGGAAGTCAAGCTCACAGGTCTATAATTTCCTGGTTTGCCCCCATTTTTGAACAATTGTACTACATCAGCTTTCCTCCAATCACAGGGCACTACGACTGATGAAAGTGAATAAAAAAATATAAAGTATTATGGACTTGCAAATAGAGAACAAAGTTCCATTTTGTGTAAACCATCAGGTCCAGATGCTTTATTCACCATAACCCTTTCCATTCTCTTTTAGACTTTGTCCTCGGTAAGCCATGTACATAACATTAACACAATCCCCATTGCTATTAAATGTGGTTTTGGACCCCCTGAATGTTAGAGAGGACCCCAACACAATGCAAAGCAATGCAATGGAGACCTCTCTAGACTCAAGGGGTAAACAAGTCCATTGAAATCAATGGTCATTTTAATTTGCCCTGCAAATTAATACAGTTTTCTGTTGGAAACAACTTGAAATGTGGCTCCATAGTGTAACATAGGCACATAACCATACCTGGGAACTTTTTCTTCTGGCAGACTCACCTATATTTTCCAAAACTGGCCTCAAATCACCTAAGACCAATGGGTTCTACAAACTATTCTGGGTTACCACACAGAATTTTATTCTGAACCTTACCAGACAAAATACCCAATTCTATCTAGTTTTCAAAAGAAGATTTCCAGTTGGTTGATTTAGAAATTTTAGAACTCCAGAAAAAAAGGAGCTATTGTCCAGACTTCTTCCCAGATACCAGGCTTCATAAGCAATATATTTCTGGTTCACAAGAAAGATTCTGGAGTACTCCCAGTCATCAAGGGAACTGAGATTGGATGGTAAAACTAGATCTAAAAGATGCATATCTTACGATCCCCATCACCAAACACCAACAACACTTCCTACAATTCATATGAAGGGACACCATACGGCAATTCACTTGTCTCCCGTTCAGCCTATCGTCGGCCCCATGGTACTTCACACAGATAATGAAACCAGTAGTTTCTTTTCTGAGTAGTAGGGGAGTTTGCATGATCATATACCTAGACGATATGTTGATCATGTCTCAAGATCAAAATACTCTCATAGAACATCTTTATCTTACAATCCATACTCTTTCAAGTCTTGGTTTCATAATAAACTGGCAGAAATCAGTGACTTACCCTACCCGTTGCATTTAATTTCTGGGATTTGTCGTAGACTCCCAAAATCTACACTCCACTTACCTCACAACAAATTAAAGAACATCTGCAATGAAATCAAGTCAACTTTAAAAGCAGATGTCATTTCTCTGAGGATGATTGCGAGGCTAGTGGGCCTTCTATCAGCTTCAATTCAAGCTATTTTCCCAGCACCCCTCCATTATTGAGCTCTTCAAAGGTTAAAAATTCTTCACCTTCAGAAAGGTCTCAAGTATTCAGATCTAATTCCACTCTCGATAGTGAAAGACAAACGTCTTTGGTGATTACAACTTATGGAGACATGGAACGGGAGGGCAATTTTTGGTATGTCCCCAGAACGCATAATAGAATCAGATGCCAGCAATTTAGGCTGGGGAGTGCTCTGTGGAGATCATACCACAGAAGGGAAGTGGTCCTTCGACAAGAAGGACCCACATATCAACTGCTTAGAATTAATAGCAGGATCTTTTGCCAGCAAAAGCTTTACAGAAGACTCATCGAATTGCCATAAACCTTTTCAATACAGACAGAGTACCTCCCAGGTTTATCCAATTGCACAGCAGATTGGAATTCCAAAAATTTTATGGATGCGACTGGACACTTCACAAATTAACCTTTGACAAACTCAATATGATCTGGGGCCCTCTAGAGCTAGATCTTTTTGCCTCCATATTGAACACTCGTCTCCCGAGATTCTTCAGTTGGAGATCAAACCTAGAGGCAATAGCCTTAGACTCTCTCCTCCAGACTTAGCCCACGATAGGGAGTTATGCTTTTCCCCCCTTCACCATGATTCCCAGGGTAATCCTCCAGGATTTTCCCTTGTCGGATGTAGGGTCAGGACAGAAAGAGGGTACCAAACTATTCTGATTAATGTGGAATTCCGAGACCACCTGCGGGCGAAACTACTGAGAAATGTGAAGAACCACCTTGTCGTTGTTAAACACCAAAAAGGTTGGTTCACAAGACAGGGCATGCAAATCAGCAACACGGTGAACAGACACATTCACCAGGAGAAAGGCCATTTTCCAAGTCAGAATGCAGAGGAATAGCAGCCAAGGACTCAAAGGGAGGGCGCTAAAGGATGCCCAAAACCCAGTTAAGATCCTACTGTGGAGTAGTGCTCTTAAAAGCAGGACGAGTATGAGCAATGCCCTGAAAGAAAACCTTGACATAAGGAAGGCTAGCGATATGTCTCTGAAAGAAGACAGAGAGTGCAAAAGTCTGAACCTTAAGGGAACTCAAACTGAGGCCCTTATCCACTCCATCCTGCAGGAAGGACAGGACCGTTGGAAGATCAAATTCCTGGGAAAGATCCTTATCAGCGCACCAAGAGAGAAAGGTAGACCAGACTCTATGGTAGGCCCTAGAGGAAACAGGCTTGTGGGCACTAAGCATAGTGGCCATCACACCAGAAGAGAAACCATTCCTCTTCAGTAGTGAGGACTCAATTTCCATGCTGCCAAACCCAGACGGTCCACATCCTGCTTCCACAGGTACCCCTGTAGAAGAAAATCTGGATGGCGGGGAAGCCAAAAGGGCTCCGCCATGGAGAGATACAGGAGCTCCGGAAACCAAGCTTGATGAGGCCAGTACAGAGCAATCAGAACGACTCGAGAGCCCTCCAGACGTAGATTCCGCAACACCCTGTGAAGCATGGGAATGGAAGGAAAGATGTACACCAGAGGGAAGTGCCATGGAATCGACATGGCATCCACTGCCAGAGCTAGAGAGTCCCTCTAGCGAGAGCAAAACAACCAAACCTTCCAATTGTGCCTCGTCGCCATCAGATCGATGCAAGGAAGTCCCCAGTTCTGAACAATGAGGTTGAACACTTCTTGATTGAGTTCACACTCTCCGCTGTCCACGGTGGTTGACTTAGGAAGTCTGCCAGCACGTTGTCTATGCTGGGAATATGAACTGTGGATATAGCAGGAACATGTTCCGCCGCCCAGGTTAAAATAGCTTTGACCTCTAACCAAGGAGCGAGACTTCTTGTACCGCCTTGCTTGTTGATGTAAGTCATGGCAGTGGAGCTGTCAGACTGGACTCTGACTGGGCATCCCTCCAGATGACGCGTCCAGTGGCGAAAAGCATGAAATATCGTCAGAAGCTCCAACATATTGATGGGAAGGAGAAATTCCTCTGGAGACCACCGACCCTGGGCATTGCTGTGACCCAGGACTGCTCCCAGCCGGAGAGGCTGGCATCCATCATCACGGTAGCCCATAAGGAAATCATGGAGAGACAGCCCTTCAGCAGATTGGAGAGGTTGAGCTACCACAACAGGCTCAGCTCCACGTGAAGAGAAAGAGACACAGACATCTTCAACAGATCCTGCTGACCCCTGCACACATGGATCACAAACCTCTGAAGTTCCCTGGTGTGAGCTATGGCAAACGGAACTGCTTCTATGGTGGAAATGAACTTCCCCATTAGGGAGGTCAGCTTCTTGGCCGGGACTGGATCATGAGCCAGAACCGCAGACACTTTGTGGACGATATGTTGAGCCACCTTGTCCATGAGAAACACCATAACCTGTTTGGTTTCGAAGAGTAGATCCAGGATGACTAGTCTCTGAGAAGGTACAAGGTCCGACTTGTCCATGTTGAGGATCCATCCCTGATGGGTCAGTAGTCCTTGACCTGCTGATGAATGAGTTCCGGAGAGGGGGCCCGTGATCCCTCTCTGTCACTCTCGCTTGTGGTGCACTCTGATTGGCTGAGGCTGTTTGGCCCGCCCCTGGTGACCTTTTTATGCCTGGCCATTGACACCTGTCAGTGCCCTTTCGTGGTGTTCCAGAGCCAGTGTTGCTGTTGCTGTGTTCCTGATTTCTGTGTACCGATTTGGCCTGTCTTGACTACGCTCCTGTGTTCCTGCTCCGTGATCCGACCCGGCCTGGCTGACGTTCCTGCTCGTGACTGATCTGGCTTGTCTGAGAACCACCTTCGTGTACCGATCCGGCCTGGCTGACGTTCCTGCTCGTGACTGATCTGGCTTGTCTGAGAACCACCTCCGTGTACCGATCCGGCCTGGCTGACTTCCTGCTCCGTGACCTGAACCGGCTTGTTCCAATGACTTCCGCTGAGGCCGACTACCGGACTGATCGTTTTGCCTCTGTACTCCTGCAGAGTTGTGCCTCCAGTGCTGAGTCTCCGTTACCTTTTGCAGAGCTGTTCTTCTGTTGCTGAGCCTCCCTGACACTTGAAGAGCACTTTCCATGACTGCTGAGCCCGTGATCCTTGAGCTGCTTAACCCTTGCAGTGCTGTCATTTCATTATTCGAGCCTTCACGTTACTTGCTGAGCCTATCCCTGTTTGTTGCTACTTCTGCAGAGCCGGCCACGTTACAAGCTTGATCTAGACGGAGGTTCATTCTTCCACCAGCAGAGTAGTCGGTATACGTTACCGTGCCCGGTGTGACGCTATTGGCTCTTGCAGGTTGTCTCCGGTATATGTTCGTGGGGGCTATTGACTCATATACTTGCAGCACAGAGTGGTCTCCATGAATATGCCCGTGGGGGCTATTGGCTCATATACTTGCATTGTAGCAGTCTCCGTTGTTACACCCGCGGGGGCTACTGGCTTAAGCTCTTGCAGGTGGTCTCCGGTATACGCCCGTGGGGGCTATTGGCTCAAGTCTTTACTGTACAGTTGGTCTCCGGTATTATGCCCGTGGGGGCTATTGGCAAGCTCTTGCATTGTAGCAGTCTTTGTTGTTACACCCGTGGGGGCTATCGACTCAAGCACTTGCAGATATTGTTGTCTCCATTGCTGTGCCCGTGGGGGCTATTCACCGCTGATTCTCTGATATTCAGTACTGGCTGTAGCATTCCAGCCTTGTGAACTTTCACCAATAGCTGCCTAATCACCATCTTGGGCGTGCCAAACACCACAACTGAGACTGACTTAACATTGCATTTAACCCTTGAGTATCCTCGCTACTGTGTACCTATCCTGTGATATTATATGAGCTACTTTGTTTCTGTACACTTAGTCTGTGATAGCATCTCTGTCTGGGATTGCTATTATTATTGTGTCGCCTGTAGAGGGCGTTCTTTACTCCTTATTTTTTTTTTTTAAATAAAACTGTGTTTTATTTTACCTGCTGGTCTGAGTGTCTTAAAAAAACGTTACACCTTCTGAAGCAAATCATCCATGTAAGGAGAGACTCTGATGCCGTCCCAATGGAGGACAGCCACTAAAGTACCCAGGATACGACTGAAGACCTGGGGAGCTGTAGTCAGACCAAAGGGAAGAGCAGAAAACTGAAAATGCCCTTGGTCGCAAATAAACCGGAGGTACTGATGGCTCTCTGGATGGATGGTAATATGCATGTACACAACTTGAAGGTCCAAAGAAGCGAGGAATTCTCCAGGAGAAATGGCTGCGATCACAGTCTGGAGGGACTCCTGGAGGTAATGAGTCTTGACCACAAAGGAATTGAGGTCCTTGAGGTCCAAATTTGAACGACAGTCGCCGTCTTTCTTGGAAACCACAAACAGGTTGGAGTAAAAACCAAAACCCATTTCTGGCACTGGGACTGGATCCAGAACTCCCTTGTCCAAAAGGGTCTGGATGGCACTGTGTAACAGATGGCGCTTCTCCACTCCCTAAGGAGTGTGGAGTGTGAGAAGGAAAAAATCTGAACGGGGGAAGAGACACGAAAGGGATCCTGTACCCCTCTGACACAACCTGCAAAACCCACGGATACCCCACGGTGTCTGTACAGACACTGAGGAAGTGGGGCAAATGACCATCCACTGTAGTGTGGGGACCTGGGTTTGGTGAGTCATGCCGAAGCTGGTTTGAAAGTCTTGGGCTTGGTGGAGGACTACTTGGTCCTTCATTGTTGTTAGGGCTTGGAGGAGCATGGAACCTAGGGAACCACCTTGTTCGCAGTGCGCGCCTCAGTCTGAAAGGGATGAAAAAGCTGATTCCGCTTGACTGGAGGCTTCTTCCTAGGCACTAAAGGCAGCAAGGTACTCTTACCCCCTGTGGCCTCACTAATGAGGTCCTTAAGCTCTGGCACAAACAGAGAGGTACCCTGAAAAGGCAATGAAAGGCTTTCTTAGAGGTAGTGTCTGCAGACCAGATCTTGAGCCAAAGAGCCCATCAGGCTACCAGAGACATGGTAGAAACCCTAGCCACCAAGTGGATGGTGTCAAAAATAGCAGCAGAGAAATAATGCTGAGCCTTAGAAATGTTGGCAAGAAGTTGCAACATATCAGCGGTAGGAGCTCCCTGACGGACAGCCAAAGTCAGCTGTTCAGTCCAAACTGCAATGGCCCTGTTCACCCAAGCAGCAGTGAACACTGGACGCAACAAAGTACAAGCCGTAGCAAAGATGGTCTTTAGGGATGTCGCAAGCTTCCTGTCAGTCAAGTCCTTGAGGACAGATGCCTCAGCCACAGGCAAAGCAGTGGACTTAGAAAGTTTAGAGACTGGAACGTCCACCTTGGATGGATGAGCCCATTGAGCTAGTGCCACCTCAGAAAAGGGGTACAACTTAGCAAACTTCTTAGATACAGAAGGCTTCTTGTCAGGAAATTTCCACTTGTCAGACACCAGACGGTCAAGAGTGGGGTTAGGTGGAAAACAGGTAGACTGCTTCTTAGGCTTCTGGAACACATCAGAGAGGTCCACAGGAGCCAGAAATCGCTAATTTGCATTTATCTGGCAGGCAAAGGGTTAATATGCTAAGGAGAGTCCAAGCCCTGCATAGGATAGTTGACGGGAAAGTAGAAAATGGCTTCCGTATCGGGAGCCAATCAAAAACGAGCGCAAAGCAAGCGCTCATGGGAAATTTAGTTTTCCCTAAAAAAAGCACCCCAACAGTGCCCGAAGCCCCCTGAGCCCCCAAAGTAAAGTCCCATAGAGGTGAATGGAGCAATGGCGTCTATGCGGTAAATCAAATTTGCTAAATTTTACAGTGAAGTAAAAAAAAAGTTGTAAAAACACCACAAAACAAGATAAAAGTCAAATAAACAAATACTCAGAAGGGAAAAGTGTGAAAACCCCCCAAAAAGATGCCAATTGGCAGACAAATGGTGAAATTTACCACAGAAACCCTGTTCCAAACCCCCAACAGACATACAGACAAACCCAATGAGTGCAGGAGTATGTAATAGGAACTCAAAGGAGACTTCTGTGCTGAGAGGAAGCTTGGGACAAGTGGACCTCAGCACTCAAAGGGTTGCTCACCTTTTCAGCAGGTCTTCTGTCTTCAGATTACCATGTGTAAAGAAGAAGCATCAGTGGGTAACTCCTAGGGAAAGAACTTGCCAAACAAGATTTTCCCCCCAGGGCTAAGAGGTCCACCATAGCGCCTGAAAACTGAGCTATCCACTAGGTAATGTCAGTAATGATAATCTGCCTAATGGTGATATACCATATCTAACAGAAAACAAAAAATAAGCTAAAACTATAGCAGAACTGTTTTCTTGCCTGTATCTTCATCAAGGAACAAATCTTTCTGAAGAGGAAGTGGCTAGATGCAGCTAAGGAGAGGAGGAAGGCTCCACCCAGCATTCTTTTCAAGAATTGTTCCTGCGTGCTTAAAGGGGCAGTCTTCTACCCAGAGTTACCAGTAACCTATATTGGATGACAGAGAAATAAAAATTCCAGTTCATATAAACCAAATGATTACTACAGAAGACTCCCAAGCAGAGCATTTCAATGCACAGAAGACTTCTCTGGAATTCAAACAGTTAAACCCCCCCTTTAAGTCAATGGAAGATTTTGTTTCCAGTGGTGCAGTTGGTTTGCCCAAGAATTGCTCCACACATGGCTGAAGGGTGCATTTTATGCTAATAAAAACTCTTTCCCATATGACTTTTGAATTATAATAATGTTGCCACATCACAGTTTCAAAAGAGAATGGCATGGAAAAGGTGTACATTTTGAGTAGTGCAGTCTTGTGGTGTGCTTTTTCTCGTGTAGCATGTTCTGTGGTAATATATGGCAATCCGATTATTCTTAACATTCAACCTATTTTTTAGATACCACAGAGCTTACAACTGAAATGGACTTACAATACTGAAACACATAGTATAGCTATATATCAACTGTAAGCTCTGTGTTATTACTTAGTATAGCTATATATCAACTGTAAGCTAAGTAATAACACAGAGCTTACAGTTGATATATAGTTATACAAAGTAATAACAGAGAACGTACAGTTGAAATGGTTCTACACCAGTGATGCCACAGAGCTTTCAATAGCTGTATAGCTACACTAATGATATACTGAGCTCAAAATTCATATGGAGTTACACTAGTGACACCACAGAACCTTTCCTCCTTTTTATGGTTTTCTACAGTTGAGTTGGGGTGGTTTTTCAGCCAGATTCGGCAGGCCTGCAAATGTCAGATCTTTTTAACCCCTTGAAGGCCAAAGGGTTGTGCAACACATTGAGTAGCAATGCTCTGCACACCCCTCTGGTCAAGATGTTAATTCTCAGGGAGCTGCAGCCATGGGATGACTAGTAATTTTTGATCTGGAGGGGGGAGAATACAATCAAATGGCTCGTTTCTACTAATCGCTCCAGCCTACATTCCCACACCATCCCCTTTTGTTAATTGCGTAATCACTGCAAAGTAAATAAAGTGACACCACAGCGCTTACAGTTGAAATGGTGCTACATTAATGAAACCACAGAGCTTACAATTGATATTGAGCTACATCAGTGAAACCATTGAGATTTTAATTTAAATGGAGCTACACTGGTGATACCACAGAACTCTCAATTGAAATGTAGTTACAATACCAGTGTAGCTCCATTTCAACTATAAGCAGTTTGGTATCACTTGAGTGGCTCGATTTCACTTGTAAACACTGTGGTATCACTTGTGAAGCTCCATTTCAATTTTAAGCTCTGTGGTATCTCTGTTCCTACCCCCCAATCTACTTTCTGTCTACCTACATAGTGGCTCCAGTGGGCAGAATGTTTGAATTTTCCACCCACTTCCTGGCTTTTCCGTTGCTGTCTTCCAATGTGCAGACCACAGCCAGATGTCTGGTTTAACAACTGGAAGGCAGGACTCGGTAGGTCCTGAAAAAGAATAGAGGGACAAGTATTGAAGAAGGTAGCAAATTCAAACACGCTGTCTGCCAGATGGATAGGATAATTCTGAGCAGCAGTGATATGGAGTTAGGCAGTGACCTGTCAGCCCACCTTTATGACCATCTCGGGTGGTCAAATGCCCCCTGCCCTGCAGGCCAGTCCACCCCTGGCTGCAGCCCAACTAAATGGAAAAAAGGACCTGAACTGGGTAGTTGGGTTTGGGAGGCTCGTCCTCTGCAAGCCTTCATTATTCTTCAGAAAAACAAATTGAAAAACACCTCTCCGTATGTTAAAAAGATATCAAAAACCAAAACAAAAAAGAGTCCCTTAGTGCTTTCTTTGTTTTTGGAGTTGCTGCAGTTCTCAGAGGGACATCACCAGGCGGAATCCCAGACAATATTCTGTATGAATAGAAAAAGCAGACACAGCGCAGACTATCTAAGCGTAGTAGTATATGTTTTCAAAGTGACCCCTCCAAAAGTCTCCCTCTGCAACAAATGCACTAATTTCTATTAGAAATTATGACTGCCTCTCAGTAGATCACACTTTCAACTTATATCTCTTGTGCCTGATCCATCTCCGTTACAGCAGTACCACTGATCATGCGGCCCACAGATGAAGACTTGGACGCCCCTGAGCGAAGCAACGTCTACAGAAAATCACTCCTGGAACGAATTCTTTTCATCTGTGGGCCGCATGATCAGTGGTACTGCTGTAACAGAGATGGATCAGGCACACAAGATATAAGGAGAAAGTGTGATCTACTGAGAGGCAGTCATAATTTGTAATAGAAATTAGTGCATTTGCGGAAGGACACTTTTGGAGGGGTCACTTTGAAAATATGTACTACTACTCTTACAGAGTCTGCGCTGTCTTTGTTCTTTCCATTCATTAGTCTTCACCCAAGCTCCACTTCTGTATGTGCATGTGACTCCCACTTGCATCATGATGCATTTCAAAAACAGAAATGGAAACCACCTAAACTTACTTTCAAAATGAAAAATAACAGTCAATAATGGTAAACATCAGAGAATTTATTGTAGACTGGTTAAGCACCACTGTACTGATTTGCCGCTTCCACTTTGTTTCTCATTCCTTGCCCACAAAACTGTGTTCAAATAAAGCTACATAAGGTTATATATATAATCTTTATAACTAGCACTCACAGGCTCCTTTGAAGGTGAAATACAGATGTTTATTTAATCGACATTTCAGCCAACACTTGTGGCTGAAACATTGATTCAATAAACAGCTGTGTATCCTCTAAAGTACAATATATAATATTACTGACATTTGCACCCAGGTCATTTACAGTGAGTGCACCCCACCTCCATTTATATAGCTTTATTATGATGAGAGCAGCAGATATGTCCTCATGTTTAAGGACTATAAAAGTAATTAATTGCAAAAAACGCAAGCCTAAAAGAGTATTCAATTTTTGTATTTTCAGTTAACAAGAGCAGAATATATGATTTAAAAAAAAATCAGGCCTTATTCATCAAGTTCATGAAGTTCAATGCTGGAGTATATCTACTGATCTGAAATGAAAATTCAGCCAGTCCCCTTTGATTTACACAAGTCCTTGAATACTAGAGAGTTCTCCAAAAAGAGAAACATTGATTTCGATGGCAGACAACAAAATGGCACAAACATATGCCCATTTTACATAGAATTTGATGTCCAGATAAGAACCATTTCGGCCCATCTAGTCTGCCCATTTTCCTTCTGTAAAAACCTCAAACCTTTGTTGGTTCTTGGTCTTTTCTTAAAGGGATAGTAACACTTCGTTTTAACTTTATTTTATTTTGTAGGCATTAAAAAAACATGAAGAATGATATAAGTCTTATCTCTCAAACCTTTATGGTTTAAGAGATATTCACAAGCAAAGTTTCCCCCTCCCGCCCCTTTTTCCTAGTGTAAGCCATCTCTTCTCAGATGTGAATCTGGTTGTAAGACCAGACAGATAATAGAAGGGGACAATTTTCTTTGTATGAAAACAATGAAAGCCCTGCCCCCCTTGACAAGTTTTTCAGCTTTTTCCCTTATCTTAATTGAAGATTGTACCTCTCTGCAGTCTACCTGGGCACCTCCCTTCTGATCTGGTTGAACGGGGGGGGATACTTTGTTTGTGAATATCTCTTAAATCATAAAGGTTTGAGAGATAAGACTTCTATCACTCTTCATGTTTTTTAATGCCTACAAAATAAAATAAAGTTAAAACGAAGTATTACTATCCCTTTAAGCACAGCCTTATGCCTATCCCATGTACGCTTAAATTCTGTCACTGTATTAACTTCTACCACTTCTGCTGGTAGGCTGTTCCACTTATCTACTACCCTCTCAGTGAAGTAAAACTTTCTTACATTACATCTAAACCTGTGTCCCACTAGTTTTAGACTATGATCTCTTGTCCTAACATTTTTAACCCTTTCAAATGTACTTCCATCCTGCACTTTGTTGAATCCCTTCATGTATTTAAATGTTTCAATCATATCCCCTCTCTCTCTTCTCTCCTCCAAGCTATTTTCTGGTCTATCTGTAATGCACTCTCTTACACACTGCTCAGAATACAATTATGCCAATCCTATGAATTTTTGAATCACTTTTCTATATTAGCCCCTACCACTGCCTCCGGGAAGCTGTTCCTGTGAGTCTATCACCCTTTCCATAAAGTAATACTTACACACATTATTTCTGAGTCCCTCTAATTTTAGATCATGATCTCTTGTTCTAGTATTCATAATTTTCTGAAACATTCTTCCCTTAATCCCTTACAATAATTAAAGGTTTCCATCACTTCATCCATCTCTTCCAAACTATACATAGTACGTTCTTTGAGTCTATCCTGATACCCTTTGCCATGAATACCTCAGCCTATCTTAGTGGTTCTTCTTTGAACTGCCTCCAATGTATTGATATCCTTCTGGAGATGTGCACAGGACATGAACTAGCAGCATTGTGGTGGAGCTGTTATTCAATTCCCCCAGTGAAGTCCATTATGATTTAAGTCAATGGGGAAGTTAATAGTCCAGCACTGACCCAGGGATTCTTATTTTACATCAGTGAAGTAAGATATAAGGATAAATCTTGACACACATTTCTATACTGAATGAAACAGAAAGGAATACAAAAAAGAAGCAAATAAATATTATAACAATGAGGAACATAATTTTATGCTAACTGGCACCAATATTGTATAAATAAGTGCACGGCACAATTTATACTTTCTAATGTTAGAGGGGTGAGCAATTGTGTTTAACCCTTTAAAGGAGCAGTAAACTTTTTTTATGATAACCTATATGTTATAAAGCTTTTCCTCCTGAGTAAAACAAGGTCACTCCCACCGATGTCAGTTGTTTTATTCAAATGATAGTTCAAATAACCAGGAAGTGAATTTACTGTGGGTTTACTTCCTGATAGTTCTGACAGGAAGTGACAATTGTATGTCACTTAGTTTCCTCTTCATTAGAATGTAACAGGAGAACTAATTGGAGGGCACTGCTAATGTAAATAAACACGGGTTTAAACTGTAATAGCTCTGGAAACATACATCTCAGCAGTGGGAATACCCTTATTTTACTCAACAGGAAACGTCCTACAATATATATGTTTTCATAAAAAGTGTACTGCTTCTATATGGACCAGAGGGGTGCACAACTCTTTGTCTAGCAATCCATTGCACACCCCATTGGTCCTTAAAGGGAACTAGCTGCTAACAAAAGGCCATGCTAGTTTCCATTTAACCCTCTGAGTGCCAGAGAGGTACGCAACGCATTGCTCTGCAATGCGTTGTGTACCTCTCTGGCACACAAGGGGTTAACAGTCTGGATGCTAGAGGGGGTCTCCAATGCATGTGAAGACTCACATAACATCCGAGGGATTAAAATATCTATGTTTGCCTGACTACAAAATAATCATCACAACAGACTGTATTTCAGACTGTAAGATGCAGCACCATTTTATGGTTTAAAAAATGTAAAAAAAATAATAATAATTTAAAAAAAAAGTTATATAGTACAAATCAGTGTTCACATTTTTGTTTTTCTTATCTGGTCGGGGAAAATGCACAATCTTGATTTTTCAGGGAATTATGAAGTGTACAAATAAGTAATATATAGTTACTCTTATGTCTTCTAATCAGAATAACAAAAACAAACATTGTTCATAAATATTTCCATAAAAATATATTGAAACTCATAATACACATTTTTATCAGTGTCTTTATAGAAAACAAGATGTACCCTGAGTGGATGTCTGCAGCACGCCAAAGCGGAAGGAAACCAGAGTGTCTGTCTGTCTCTCTCCGGATGTTTCCTACTGCCTTCGGCTAGTCTAGTCTGAATACAGCTGTTCTTGGTTATAAATGCCTCTCCCTTAACTTGAAGACCTCAGGAAGGTGTGTACCACAGAGAATAGCCACATTCACACTACACTAACAAAAGGCAGGAGGAAACAATTGGAGAAAGAGAAAAAGACGGTTCTCTCCAGTGCCTTCTGCTCTGCTATACAATACAATACAATACTGCTTTACTGAAATGACGAATAGATACAAGTATTGCCAATGCTGGTTAGTAACCCCCACACACACACAGATATTGCTGTATACATATAATCATTTTAAGTATAGTTTAAGGGTACTATCACCCCAATACAAATTTGGCTAAAAAAGTAACTAAATAGAGTGACTAGCTGGAAATTTTTGTAAAAAAGTTGTGGTTTGGCTGAAATTAAAGGTTTAAAGATGATCCTGTGTCTTACTACCAGACAGACGGCTCTGCACAGCAGTCTGTCACTCTTCCTCTGCTCCCCTCCCACGTAGCGTCTCGATCCAGTCTCCTCCAATGACGGAGGATTTCTCCTTGTAAACTGGAGCACTCTCATTGGCCAGAGAGAGCTCCAGCTTACAAGGAGAAATCCTCTGACATCGGAGGAGGATAGTATGAGACTCTGCGTGGGAGGGGAACAGAGGAAGAGTGACAGACTGCTGTGCAGAGCCGTCTGCCCGGTAGTAAGACACAGGTTCATCTTTAAACCTTTAATTTTAGCCAAACCAAAATTAAAAAAAAAAAATGACACAATTATTCCAGTTAATCCATCTGTTTAGTTACTTTTTAGCCAAACTTGTATTGGGGTGATAGTTACCCTTTAGGTTGTGCTCATGTTAAATCCTCCTGTGGTCTTTTCGATGCCTTATATTATGACACACTGACAGGTATTCTGCTTTTTCATACTTGACGGGAGAAATTAGTAAATTATAGAGCACTTAGTACTGCCCAACAGCCCACAAGCACCACAAACCACGGACACATCTCCCAGCCCATAGAGTCACCCGAACTACAGGGTGCAGGTCATTTTAATGACCATTTTTAAAGTGGAAGAAATGTGCCCTAATAGTTCAGAAAATAGGCTGATTACACAAACATGCTAAAATTAAAGGGGAGCTGTACCCTATGAATAAGTGACTCTTGGTTAACAAAAAGATTTACCTAGGTAAGTGTCCTACACAGCAGTCAGGTTCAATTATATAGTTTATTTTGTGTAATCTCTATTGCTATTGATTTCTGTTTATAATCTAGAAAGACTACAGTCTTTTATGAGTCATTCAGGTCTACTGAAGCCTACTGTTGTGAGGATGTGTTTCTATTCAATACAGATCACTATATACAGGAAAGTGTATATATATATATATATATATATATATATATATATATATATATAATAAAAAATATATACATTTATATTGTACATACAATCTTCATAATCAATCCTTAATGTCAAACCCATGGAGACAAACAAGGAAGGATTTTTCCAGACTAAAATAATTTTATGAACCTACTTAAAGTGGACCTTTCATCTTAATTCAAGTTTGCATATTTGAAAACTGCATTAAAAACTCTCTATGTGTCATGTTAACCAAAAGTCCAGCAGATGTACAGTTAAGGATATATTCACAGTTATTACTATATGCTAATGTATGCTAATTATGGTAACTGTGTGGTATCAGTGCCATTTCATATGCTAATGAAGGTTTTCAGTGACGTGTCATATGCTGATGAAGCTCTGTGCAGTACCAGGAAATTTTCACTTTCACGTTTCCCAGAAATATAAGTGTGAATATCTCCTAAACTGTACATCTACTGGGACTTTGGTTAACATTACGCACAGGCAGTTTTTAATGCAGTTTTCAAATACCCAGACTTGAATTAACCCTTAAGGATCCTTGACATGCCAGGACCATCACACCTGGTCCTGCACTTAAGGATCAGAGACGGTCCTGGCACGTCACGGAATTCCGGGGTCATTGAGCGCCGTGTAGTGAAGCAGCGACCCCGGAATTCCATGATGTGCCAGGACCGTCTCTGGTCCTTAAGTGCAGGACCAGGTGTGATGGTCCTGGCATGTCAAGGGTCCTTAAGGGTTAATTCAAGCTTAGTGACTCCGTAATTGATTGAAAAAAAAAGTCCTGTGGTCCTTAAAGGCCAGCCTTGCACCATATTCTTAAAGGGTTAAGATTACCATGTGCAGTGAGCTGAACTTGAGGTCCTGTGATCCTGCCATACAGTATCATGTCCACCTACATGGACCTGACATCCAGGACTGACATGAGAATGTAGTACCATGGCAAAATTAATTGGGAGTTTCTGCCCATAGTAAGGTAAGTGTAGGGGTTATTAGGAGGTGTTTCTTTAACCCTTTGAGTGCCAGAGAGGTACCCACGTAAATTAAGAGCCACTTATTTCTAAGGTATACTCCCCCCTTTAAATTAAAAAATTGTATCTGAATATTTCACATGTCCTTTTCCCAACTTCGGGGGTTGTTTTTTCATATTTCTTTTTGGCTTCTTTTGAGGGTGTTTCTCATATTTTCTTTTCCCAGCCTTGGGGGTTTCTCGGTCTCTATATATCATGGAGGGGTCACAGTCCAAGTTATGAGCAGACTTCTTGTGGCAGGCAATGTGAACCAGCTTTAGATTTTCCCTGGTGAACAGCATGTTAAAGAAATACTCCCAGTTAATGTCCTGATTCTCTTTCCGTTCCCTGATCGCTTGTTCCAGACGGGGGATGATTGTTCTCTTCTTCTCAACTCTAAGGAAAAAAGACCCAAATAAATGTATTTCAATAACCAGAAGAAAAGGGGATACCACTCTGCAAGAATTTTAGTAATTCCTAAAACTCCATTGGTTTCAAAGAGTTAACGGAAAAGTGTCATGTAATCTAGAAAAACTGTACATTACAGGGCTTATTCTGTGGAGTAAAACAAGAGTGTTCTTACTGCAGAGAGATTTTATTTTTAGTAAAAACAGATCGCAGCTCAAACTTGCAGTTTTTTGGGTGGAGACTTCCAGTGGTGCTGTTGCTACAGCTGGAAATAGAGGGTATTATTTTTCTTCATTCATACAGCATCAACGTATTCTGCAACACAGTACAAAAGGGAGTGGACATACAGATATATTAAACAGTACAAGCCTAATTTGGAAACAAAAAGGTCAGAGGGCCCTGCTCATGAGAGCTTACAGTCTTGCAGGCCTTAAAAGTTGAAGTCCTTTGCTACTAGCCAGACCTGAAAAGTTACTCGCCACTGCAATCAATAACATACCAACCAGGGCTGAATTTCTACTCGCCAGGGCTAAATTTTCACTCGCTGTTGGCTAGTGGAGAGTGGAAATTTTGAGCCCTAGCGGAAAGTAGGTTGGTGCCTCCTGCCACATGAACTGTTAGTGGGTGGGAGAAAGAAGTGCTATTGAGTGCAGTGGTCAAGGGAAGTGGTGGTTCTGTTTGGGGAAAAGACTGAACAATGAGGTCACGATGCGGAAGTAGGCGGAAGAGTGAATTTTAGAAAGGAATGAGAGTGAGCAGTAGTTGGACAGGCTGTTGTGGTCTGACCTTGATCATGATGGTTATGGAAGATGATATGCTTCCCTGAAGAGGTCAGTTTTCAGGGAGTGTCTGAAGGCTGGAGAAGAGTCTGACGGGACAATGGAAGGAATTCCAGAACTCAGGTGCATCATGGGAGAAGTCCTGTAGGCGGTAGACTTGTGCGATTCGGTTGTCCACATTCGGATTTCGGATGAATATGGCTAATTCGGAGCCATTCGGACATGTCGAAAATGTTAGAGCCATTCATTTTTTTTTTTTTTAACAAGCTTTATTGGAAAATATAAAGCAGTACAGAGTAGAAAAAAAAACAACAACATAGGATGTCACACAAATATGTCACAGTTACATAAATTGTCAGCGGCTTATAAACAAATTATTACATTAGATATTGACAGAATTTGTTAAGCGGATAATGAACAGAGGGAGTAGGAGAGCCATTCATTTTAAGAACCAGAATCTACAACATTTCCGGGCAGAATTTCGGTACAAGATTCGAATATTCGGATGACGGTCTCCCCGTGCGCTCGCTACTTTCCCTCCCTCTCTAGTCCAATTAGCTTCTTTGTACTTTCTGTCCCTCTCTAGTCCAATTAGCTATTTCGTTTCATCATGGGGGTTGGACTAATGACATCACAGACACACTGAGAGCTCCTGCATTTCCTGTTAGTGTGCACTGCATGTTGGAGCTTGGAGAGAGAGAGAAGCAGATAGAGAGAGTGACTGTCCAGTTGTTGTGTAGGCAGACAGATAGGCATAGGCAGGCAGCCAGCATTAGTGCCAGTTATTGCCACTGCAAGGGAGAGTCACCTTTGTTCCTGTGTAAAGCTGAAAATTCAACTTAGGAGTTTGAATAATTTGCAGTGACACAATCTCACACACTTGTGTAGGGGCTGGAAGGTCTAGCAGCTCACTGCCAACGCAAGGAGTAATCAACATTGTTTAAAAAATTAAAAATCCAACTTAGGGGTGTATTTTTAATAATTTGCAGAGTGATACCATCTCAGAGCTGTGTAGGGACTGGGGGGCCTGCTGTCTAACTGCCACCGCAAGGGAGACTCATCAGTGTTCCAGTGTTTAAAAAATTAAAAATCCAACGTAGGAGTGTATTTGAATAATTTGCAGAGTGATACCATCTCAGAGCTGTGTAGGGACTGGGGGGCCCGTTGTCTCCCTGCCACTGCAAGAGAGACTCATCAGTGTTCCAGTGTTTAAAGCGGAACTTTGAGGTAATATCAAGTCGCCGTGCATTCATAAAACGCATGGTGACTAGCTTGAAAATAGATGTCTTACCATTAAATAATAGCTCTGTCTAAAGTAATCCGTCCCATTTCGGGACTGACGGGCAGGTTAGTGCGGTCTGTGTGCCTGCACCGTCTGTTCCTTCCAGTGACCATATGGTGCACTGCAGTCTACTCAATGGAGACCGGGACAGATGGTGCAGGAACACAGACAAGATGTCTGCATTGTAGCCTGGGTTCTGGTCTCCAAACGGGACGGATTACTTTAGACAGAGCTATTATTTAACAGTAAGATATCTATTTTCAAGCTAGTCGAATGCATGGCAACTTAGTATTACCTCTAGCAAACAAGTGGCGGTGTCAGTAAATTCCTGCCTGCTCCAGGCTTCCTCAATTTTGTAGTCAAACTCTAATCTAAGAAAAGTCATATATATTTATCTACTGAGTCCTGCCTGCTCCAGGCTTCCTCAATTTTGTAGTCTAACTCGAAATCTAACAAACCTCGTGTCTATGAGTCCTGCCTGCTCCAGGCTTCCTCATTTTTTGCAGTCTAACTCTAATAAAAAAAAAGTTGTATGTCTATCTATATACTTGGTCCTGCCTCCTCCAGTGTTCTTTTGTTTGCTGCTGGCTACATCTCCAGTGCTGCAACATGACGAAGGGTTTCTGTGATGTCAGATTTGTGGGTGTGTGAAGCTCAACACATCTCCAGTGTTGAGGTCATCCTCAGTTTTGTAGTCTACCTCTAATCTAAGTAAAGTCGTATATAGTTATCTACTGAGTACTGCCTGCTCCAGTCATCCTTAGTTTTGTCATCTAACTGTAATCTAAGAAAAGTTGTATGTCTGTGAGTCCTGCCTGTTCCAGGCTTCCTCAGTTTTGTAGTCTAACTCTAATTTAAGAAAAGTTGTATGTCTATGAGTCCTGCCTGTTCCAGGCTTCCTCGGTTTTGTCGTCTAACTCTAATCTAAGAAAAGTCGTATGTCTGAGTCCTGCCTGCTCCAGGATTCCTCAGTTTTGTCATCTAACTGTAATCTAAGAAAAGTTGTATATCTATGAGTCCTGCCTGTTCCAGGCTTCCTCGGTTTTGTAGTCTAACTCTAATCTAAGAAAAGTCATATGTCTGAGTCCTGCCTGCTCCAGGATTCCTCAGTTTTGTCATCTAACTGTAATCTAAGAAAAGTTGTATATCTATGAGTCCTGCCTGTTCCAGGCTTCCTCGGTTTTGTAGTCTAACTCTAATCTAAGAAAAGTCGTATGTCTGAGTCCTGCCTGCTCCAGGCTTCCTCGGTTTTTTAGTCTAACTCTAATCTAAGAAAAGTCATCCTCAATCTTCCTTCAAATAGCTACATCCATGCTTCATCTACAGTACCATAAGGCTAAAGCTCCACCTTACCCTGTTCCACCATCTTCATTTAGACCCTGGAAAAGGTTCCACCTAATTTTATTTATCTAATTTTGATTTTATTGTATTTTTAAAAGCATAGTGAAATTGTCCGAATAATTCGGATCCAATCCGAATTTCGTCTCAGTCGAACAGGTCCTTTCCGATTTTCGGATCGACCGAAAATAAAAAAAAAAGCCTGAAATCGAATTTTACCGAATTTTTTTCCCGTGCACAAGTCTAGTAGGTGGGAGTGGGAGGATGTAATAAGAGCTGTGGAGAGCAGAAGGTCGAGTGCAGAGTGAAGATGGCGAGTGGGAGTGTATTTGGAAATGAGAGATGAAATATAGGGGGATGCAGTGTTAGTAAGGGCTCTGTAAGTTAGCACCAGAATTTTGAATTTAATTCTATATGCTTATGGGAGCCAGTGTAGGGATTGGGAGAGGGAAGTGATGTTAGAGAAGCGATGAGTGAGGTATATTAGTCTTGCAGCAGAGTTTATTATGGACGGTAGTGGGGTTAGTTGTGTGAGGGGAAGGCCAATTAGTAGTTCAGAGACTGACGTATGTAGCAACAGCAGCACCATAACATTTCAGGCTATGAAATAATACCAAAACATTTAAGTTTGAGCTGTAATTACTTTCAAACAAAATATTTCTCAGCAGCAGTACTCTTGTCTTACTTGGTAGGATAAAAACCTGAGCTCATGCACCATTTTCATACTCTAACTGTTTTGTTTTTATTTTTTTTCTAAGGTCAAAACCTATATGTCTTGCTGTACCAGATAGGCATGGCATCGGTACAGTTTCTGTTGTTGGTATACAAACAAGAACCACGTGACCATCACTAACAGTGGTTAAAGTGGAACTGTCACTGTAACAATGAGGTGATTTTGATCTTTCAAAAATTCCTATATTTGTTTTGTACTTAAAGCAATGTTTGATGAGACATTTAGCAGGCACTGTTGATTTGCTCCAGAATGACTGCACTGTTCATTTAAACATGGGGCCCTATGCATGTGTTTGTTTAGGTGTCCATTAAATGTGCTGGGCCCTAGGGGAGCTATGGACATAACTAGTAACTTTCAAAGTTAGCTGACCCTGAGAATTCTGAAATATTAATACAGAACATAGATTATAGACAACTAGTTGAACAGCCCGTGTACACGGGCCACAGCGCCAGGCAGCAACGGCCGCGGTGCAGTCGTGCGCAGTACAGACTGCCCACACCACGGCTGATAATGGAGCGGGGCGCTCTAAATTCAGACCGTAGCCTTCGGTGCGCAGAGAGGACTATGGTCAGAATTTGGAGCTCCCTGCTTCGTTATCAGCCATGGCATGGGCAGTCTGTACTGCGCATGACAGCTTCTGACAAACATACATTAGCTAATTACTGTATAGAATATGGAGCTCCAGTCATCCTCAAGGAACCATTAACATGGTCAGACTTATGGATGTCACTGCTTGATCCCAGGCTAGACAAGCAGAACTTCCCCCTGTGCCTTTCTGGTACAAATGGAACCAATTTGGAGACTGAAGAAGCAGTTGATTAGGGTCGATCATACAATAGGTAACGCTGGACTCTCGCATCCTAAGAATTTAGCCCTTGACCCCGACACCCTGAGGTCTTGTTCAAAACCCCAAATCTCAGAGTCAAACCCGAAGAGTCCCCAGGCATGATTATGGAGCGCCATGGATGTGCATACGTTCCTGACTTTAGCCTAGATTATCTGTAATCTGGAGATAAAACCAATGACATAAACACACACCAACCCATATGAGCCTTATTTATAAAGACAATGTGCAGCAATTCTAGGGCAAACCAGTGTCACTGTAAAGTGACAAATGAAAACTCCCATTAATATAAATGGGTCTTTTAACGCCTTGAATGCCAGAGAGGACTCCAATGCAATGCTTTGTAAAAAGCTCTGCAGGACATACTTGAAAGAGAGAAATCTCAATGTATTCTTCCTGGCAAACCATTTTCTATATAAATAAAAATAATAAAAAAATTATATTTAAAAAAATAGGGAATTCTCATTCCTCCACTATGGTACAGATGGTTTGTTCCAGTTTTCATTTGAACAGAATCCCTGTAAGCAGGCATTGATACGTAGTACATACAGTGGTACTTACCTGTGATCCAGATTCCATGTACTGAACACAATTCTGCTCTCTCTGTTACTATACGGATTAATTGAATGAGTAGAGGCGCACGCATCAATGTCAAAGGCTCCCTGCAAGAAAGAAGGGCTTTAACTAGTGTTCTAGAGTCCATTCCTGTCTGGGTGCTGAAAAAACAAATGTCATATTGATATATATTACATAGGTGGATAAAGACACAATGGGGCAGATTCACTAATGCGTGATAAAGAGGTGATAAAGAGGGGATATCTTCTCCAGTTCCTATGTTATTCTATAGACTATGCACTAAGATCTCCAAAGATGAAGAAATCTTAGTGTATAGGCTCCACAGAATAACATAGGAACTGGAGAAGTGATATCACTAGAGAAGACATCTCTACTTTATCACCTCTTTATCACTGCTTAGTGGATTTACCCCCTCCTACATTAACTGATAGAGTGCCAGAGAGGTATCCAATGCACTACAACGTAATGCATTGGATACCGCTCTGTCACTCAAAGGGTTAACCCACTGAGCTCCAGAGCGATGTCCAGTGTGGTACCTATTTGGCACTCAAAGGGTCTAATGCAGGAGCAGTGAATCATTACACCCCCAGCTCCTGGGGACTTCAACTTCAATCATCCCCCACTAGCCAATGTAGTTATTGTCAACAGATGGAGGTCCAATGATTCCATAACCTTGGTCTAAGGGAAAGTAGACCCAAAAATGTGCACAACACATTGCTGAGATCTCTAAGTGTTATGATAATTTGAAGTATTTCATTTGGCCATACACGGAGGCTGATTTACTTAGAAGAACATGGGGGAGGCTCACTAAGCAGAGATATAGAGGAGGTGACTTCTCCAGTTTATCACCTTCAGTTCCTATGTTATTCTATGGAAGCAATGCACTAAGATTTCTTCAACTTTGGAGATGTTAGTGCGTTGTCTCTATAGAATAACATAGGAACTGGAGAAGTGATATCACTGGAGATGTATCTACACTTTATTACCATTTAGTGAATCTTTCCCCTGGAGTCATTCTGGGGCAAACCAACCACTAGAGGGGAGAAGACTTTTAAAGAGATAGTAATGTCTCACTATAAATGAAGATACAATTATTCCTTATACTTTGTAATTACGTTCTTTACCTTTGGCAATGTTTTTATTGGTGTAGTTTTTATGTTATTATATTTTAAAGTTTCTCCCTCCCCTTTTAAAGACATTCTTCCCTCAGATCTGAAATCTGGTTGGTTGACTGGATAGATCGCAACGAGGGACAATATTGTGACTATCAGTATAAGGAAAACTGTGCCCCCCCTTGATGAAAAAGAACAGGTTTTTCCTTATGCTGATACAAGATTGTCCCTCGTCACAGTCTGAAGAAAGAATGGTGGCGTTAGGGAGAGGGGGGAAACTTTAAAATATAATTACACAAAAACTACACTGATAAGAACATTACCGAAGGTACAGAGCATTATTACAAAGTACACCGAATAATCAAATCTTCAATTATAGTGAGAGATTACTCTTTCTTTAAGCCCCTGAATGGTAGGATTCACTTTTGAAAAGTCTCCTGAAAAATATTGTGCACCTAGAAGCCGCATTAACCGTGTCGCCCCTGTTTAAAATGGTGACAGGACAACCTTGTGCTGCATAAAAGAGCAAGGTTGTCATGTCGCCTCTTTAAACGTCACTATTTACTGTATTTACAGTAGAGAAAAATATGTTCCTGACATGAAAAAATATCAGGCAGAACGAACGTATTAAACCTCAACTCCAGGCATCCTTACCTTGCAGAGCGCTGCCCGGACCTCTCTCTCACAGTGATTAAGACACGTTTGGTAATGTCTTACCCAGAGTGATCCTTGCTTTTGCCTTGCTCACTGCCTCCTAGCTGCCACCCTACTGAGAGATGCAGTCAACCTGTGTTATTGATAGAGTGCCACCTGGCGTGAGAGGTGCCCACCAACCAGCCGGTGTCTTGTGTGGTAACCAAATAGAAAAGGCAGCGAGCAAGGCAAAGGCAAGGATCACTCCGGGTATGACGTTACCGGATGTGTCTTAATCACTGTGGAGAGAGAGCTGAGCAGCGCTCTGCAAGGTAAGGATGTTGGGAGTTGAGGTTTAATATGCTCGTTCTACCCAATATTTCTTCATGTCAGGAACATTTTTTTGTCTACTGTAAATAAAGTAAATATTTACGTTGTTTAAAGAGGCGGCATGACAACATCGAGCTTTTATGCAGTGCAATGTTGTCATATCGCCATTTTAAACAGAGTGACATGGTTAATGCGGCATCTAGCTGCACAATATTTTTCAGCAACTTTTCAAAAGGTATGAAAATTAAAGTGATTATTTGTCCCCTACAGTGCAGTTGGGTTGTCCCAGAATTGCGCCATTTCATCAGTACATTACCCTCAATACTTATAATTTTTTTTATTATTGGACAGGTGTCCACAAGAAGCCTTCTATTTAGCTTTTTACGCTGATGCAAAGTGGAGGCCTGATCACAGATGCATGGGTCTCAATTGGTATTGCTAATAACACCCCCTCAAAAAACCCCAACCCCACTCACACACGCTTTTATACTACTATCAGCAGAACATTCTAATGGTCACTGTGTGACTTGGTTCAAATAATACCATCTTCAATAAGTCCTGGATGCTATGTCCACATTACTTCTTTGAGTGCTAGTGAAGTATCTGATGCATTGCAAAGCAATGTGTTGCATACCTCTCTGGCACTCAAAGGATTAAGGTAGACATGATCGTTGTTGGCAGTTTTTCAACCTAGAGTAGAGTGGATGAACCCAATGTTTTAACCCCTTAAGGACCAGCGGTCCCAAAGTGTGTTTGACCAGGAACGGTCCTGGCATGTCACATTTTTTTTTTACTCACAGCGCTCCTGCGGGAGCACTGTATTAGCGGGGGCCGAAATTGACCGCTCCAAGACCGGAGCGGTCACTATCAGTCCCCCGTTAAGCATCCCAGCACACGTGATCAGTCGCTGACATGAGGAGGCTCTTCAGCAGAGCTGCAATAGCGTGATTTAAAAATAATTACTTCTTTGGAACGGTCTAAAAAGTGTGCTTGCAACCCAGGCACAATTTGTAGACCGTTCCAAAGAAGTATTTCTTTTTAAACTGCGCTATTGCGGCTCTGCTGAAGAGCCGCTTGTCAGTCCCCGGACCAGGAACTTTAACGGAGGATATCTCTCAAACCATAGCAGTTTGAGAGATAAGATTTGTCTCATTTAGCTTATTTTTTAATCTCTACAAAACTGTGAAATATGTGTTTGTGTTGCATTTTGGTAGCTCTTAAACAATTTAAAAGTGAATAAACTCAGCGGTGTTAGCAATTGTTTTCATTTAACACATTCCCACTGAAGTCTATGGATAAATATTTAGCTAAAACCCTTGGTTTAAACTGCAACGAAATGCAGACCACATTTAGTAAAAGAATAACTGTACATCTCAAAGCATTATGGGGTCATACGTGCAAAGAAAAAGGGTGGGCATCTCTGGAGTAAACCAGCTGCACTGGAGGTAACAAATGAAATTCCCATTTATTTATATGGAGCTTTTGAACTGTATAGAGCCCTGCAACATGTTGATTAGCATTCAGGAGTTAAAAGCTCCATTTAAATCCAAGTGAACTTTGGGAATTAGCTGATGGGACCCTGAGTCAGGAGGTCCAGTCTCAGAGGAAGGCAGATCTGCTCCATGATAGACAGAGATGATCTGCAAACCAGATCAGAAGGGTGCAATGACTATATGAATGACTAGAGCCTTCTCCATCTTCCTGGAGGAAAAACATAGTCCAGATGAAAATTCCATGGAATGGACACTGAATCCATCACAGAAGCCAGGGATCCGTTGTCTTTGCGCAGAACAATGGAAATTTCCTGTTTTCACAGGACACTATCAGATCCACCAATGGGAAGCTCCAGTGGTTGACTATTTGAACACTTCCTGTTTCCAGGATCCAGATTTGAAGTCTGAAACAGTCTGTGACCATGACTGCCAAGGTGGCTGGGACATGAGTTTCTGCCTAGTTAAGAAATTCTCATACTTCCATCCAGGCTAACTTACTTTGAGTTCCTCCATGGCAGATAACGTTAGCTCCTCTCCGGTCCAACGATCCTTAGCTGTCAGGGGACCTAGGGTTGCTCCCCAGCCCCTCAGGCTGGCATCTGTCATGACGAGGTTCCATTCCAGTATTACGAAGGGGTATCCCTGAGTCAGATAAGGACATGTAACCACCAATGCGGGTTCTAACTTGTACGGGGAACAAGGGCATGGAATGAGACAGGTGTGAACACTGTAGGGACTAGCTACTGAGGTTATTCAGTTGAAGTTCCCCATGTGGAACTAGGTATAAGGAACCACTTCCAAGGCTGACCCCAGGTGCCCCAATATCCTCATGTAATCCATTATTGTCGCTAAGGGCCATGCAAAGGCTCAGAATGCATCCTGAAGCAGGATTTGGATCTTGCCTTCCAGTAAGAACACTCGCCCTTGAGGGGTGTCGAATTTAATTCCCAGGAAGAACAGGGTTTGGGACAGAATCGGTGACCACTTCTTGAATATGAGGACCTAACCAGGATGAACCAGGATGCAAGCACACTCCTGGACATGGGCCAACAGAATTTCATCCAACGGTGCTTTGAATGTCCAGATATGGAGTCAGGGAGATTCCCTTCAAATGGATGTGTTTGGCGAGAGCTGCCGTGATCTTCGTTAAATTATTTGAAGATGATGCTAGGCAGAAGAGTTGTATTTTTGGCCAAGTGCAAGATAGGAGGATAAAAAGCAGACAGGGAAGCCTAATGTACTAGAGCCTCAGTAACAAAGGGGAATAGTTTAGAGATGCACTTGTTAAGGAAAATACTCTTATATGGCATTTTCCTTTAGGACCTGGTGTAAGGTGCTGTTAGAAAGAAAAATTGGGGATCTTCTTTTGCATCTCTGGATGATATCCAGGGAGGCAGATCCCCATCAGCAGTCTCGGAGACCTGAAGAATCTCCAACACTGCTCTGATGAGCCACTCTACTGAAGGGTAAGGGTCAGCCTCGTAGGGATCCCCAAGGGGAAAGGGTCAGCCTGATAGGGATCCCCAAAGGAAGAATCCATATCTTCTTCCCAAAGGAAGAATCCATATCTCCTCATCAGATGTTTCCCCGATTAGCTGAGAGTATCCCCTGAAAACAGGATACATTTTTCTGATGTGGGGTATGGGTCGCCATGAATGGAGGACCCACTGAATATATAAAGGAATGGATTCTACAGAGAACATCTGAGTTTTAACCCAAGCTGGCTTCTGATCAACACTGGAGGGCCCCAGAGGTGTAGTTGGGGCCACAGTACATGAGGTACATAAGGACCCAGATTATTGCAGTGGAAGCCCAGAATGGCACGATGAACAATGAGCTCTGGGGGAGGTAATCAAGCTCATGAATCATTAGGTTTGGCTTTTCCATGTGTCCCTTGGGATCAGACACATCCAGACATAGAGTTCTGAACTAGGAGAAAACTAATTCAAAGTAGTAACCAGTGGAGTAACCCCCCCAGAAAAGACACAGAATGTGCTTATCTGGTATGCAATGGGTTAAACTGGAGAAGAGAGAGGAGATCAGCCTTTGTGTAGTATAAGCAATGGAGTGAGATAGAAGGCAAAACGCCACCCATCCAATAAGAAAAAAGCCCTGGAATCAAAGGATTCTGGGCAACATAGGTTCCCCCATACAGTATACTAAGCAAAAGTTGGCTTTCTAGCTGTGAAATACAGCAATATCATATCACTGGACATTGGCAATACTGGTCATGCAATAGAGCATGGCCAGAGATGAAGAGATAGCCCACTCTGACCCTTGTAGCATAAATGGGTGCAGAGATATGTCTCATACAACCTCTCCCATTGAAACATAAGAGGCAAAGATGGCTGCTGCATGGGCTACTGTTCTTAGAAGGGCCGCTTAGCAAAAAAGTGAAAACTTAAAATTAATTTTAAAAAAGTTATGAAAACCCATGGATACACCTGAGATAAGTCTAAAATTACCCTAGAAATTGTGTGTGATGAAATAAGGTGTCAAATAGCTTCAATTGTACCAACTGGCTCTGAAATGATTAATAAGAGAAATCAAGCAAAGCAGCCACCCTTTCAAAACAGCAATATGAAAGAAAATGAAGAAAAGGAATAGAATGAGTGCCTATTTTAGACCACAGGATGTGAATGTCAGAGAATAGTGGGACATAAAATAAAGAACCATGGCACTCAAAGGGTTAACTCACCAGTCTTCTTTAGATAAAGCAGAAATGTTGAGACCTTCAGCAATGAAAAACAGGACATTATAATGTCAACCTCCACAGGAAAATGGTACAGTGACACTCTTGTGAACTGGCCAATCCAACTCAAGGGAAGCTAGTGATGGGAGCCCACATAATGGGGTATTATACATAGCCCCAAATCTAAGAGACCAAAATAAAAGAATTTGCTAAAATGTAAGAAAAGTGCCAACTCGCTCCTCTCTGCTTAACAGGCCACTTGAATCTGGAAGAATAGGTGGGGGGTTGAGCTGGCGGAAGTCTCTACCTCAGACACCCGGTCCTTCTGAAGTACCCTGCCCTCTGGAGGAGAGGACCTCAACCCCCATGGTTCCTATGTTCCAGTATTGGACGTAAGAGAAAACAGGATGCGTGCTTCTCAGAGTTAACCATAGTTAACCCTTTAAGGACCTGAGAGGTGTGTAATGCATTGCTAAAAAATGCACTGCACAGTCCTCAGATCCTTAAAGGGTTAAAATAGCGTGTGTGCCTTGTGGTAGAAGGAAATTATATTGTCCTCCAACTGAACTGGACAATAGACTGGGGGCCGCAAGAGAAGACTCTGATGGCCGCATTTGGCCCTGCAGTGCACTACATAATAATTTTACTGAACTGAGAACAAAACTGAAAAGGTCAGGTTTTGGCTATGCATAGCCTTACTTACCAGCAGGAAGTTCCAGGGCATACGAGACAGGGTTAATTTTGCAAAGAACCCAGTATGGACCTACAAAACGAGGGGCCAGTTTCTTACAAGGCACCTGGAGGTTCAGATTACGACAGGATAACCATAACCTCTCCCCCACCTGGAAAACTGGAGTCGGCAGTCGTAGACGGTCTGTTGTGTGGACCTCTGTAGTGATCTCTGAACTCGTACCCAAGTGGAGCGGAGTTGCCTAAGATGCTCATCCAGAGCCAGAATGTCTTGTGCCTCAAGTGACTCGGAAAGATGCTTGGACACCATAATTGATCAGAAAGAGAATTCTGAGAGGAGGCATTCACGGCACAATTCCAGACAAACTCGGCCTACGGTAACAAGTTCTCCCAGTTATCGTGATGGTCCGAAATGAAACAGCATAGAAACTGTTCCAAACCTTGGTTAGATCTTTCAGCAGCACCGTTCGACTGAGGATGGTAGGCAGAGGAGAGTGGTTGGATATTCATCTGACCACAGAAAGACCTCCAGAAATGGGACACAAACTGATTCCCTTCGTCCGAGACCAGTACCTTAGGCACCCCATGGAGTTGAAACACCTCCTTAGCAAAGACCTCGGCCAACTCCCTGGAAGATGGAAGTCCTTTGAGAGGCACAAAGAGAGCCATTTTGGAAAACCGATCAATGATCATCAGGATGACCGTGTGTCCCTTAGATGCAGGTAACTCAACCATAAAAATCGATGGACAAGTGTGACCAAGGGCACTCACCATTAGGAACTGGTTGAAGCAGCCCCAACGGAAGATGGTGCTACAAATGCTGAGCAGTCTGCCCTTAAACTAAGCCACCAGAAGAGCAGAGAGATGGACCATATAAATTGGTCACGACCAATATGTCCAGCGGCCTTTGAGGAGTGATAAGTCTCCAGCAAACTAGCACAAAGAGGCTCGGGGATGAAACATTTACCACTAGGCTTATCTGCTGGTGCAGCAGTTTGGAAGGACAAAATCTCCTCCCCCAAAGAAGAAGTAATACTAGGATGAATGGTGGCTAGGATATGGTTGGAAGGAATGATAGGCACCGGAGGACTCTCAACCTCCAGATCCGACCCAAAATGATGGGAAAGAGCACCCGCTCGAACATTCCTCGTACCAGAAAGATAGGAAACCACATCATTAAATCTAGAAAGAAATAGCACCAATCTGGAGCAGGTAATTAGACGAAGCCAAAGATTGAGCCGGAGGATACACGGAAGCCAAGCTAGGGTCAAACGAGAGCAACAGCAAGTAGTAAAAAGACACGCAAAGACGCACGCCAGTAGCATAAAGGCCAGCAGGAGACAGCAGCGCTTGGCAATGCCGCAGCTCATCAGCCAAAGGAGACAGGAACGGAAACATAACAGGCGGGCAATAATCACAGGCACCGTGATAGAAAGAGAGTCTCCATTGAATCTATTTCATCTACTACCTTAAGTGATATGAACATGATCGGAAACTGGCTTACATGGGGTTAGTATATTATGACATTGGTCTATATGAAGTCCATCCTGATACAATAAGAACAATGTTAATTTATACAGCAATATCTAGGAGATAAATATTTAGCACTCTCTCTTAATTATGTATATTAATAATCGAGACTAAATACAAATGACTGGATTACGGATTTGGAAGGTTAGTAAATTATAAATCAAATGAGTGAAAAATACTACTGAAAAATTAGGAGCAAGTTTCTAATCAAGTCTATATATAAAACAGACCTGGTGTACACTTGATATAGATTTGTGTTAGACTGACCAAACATATAAAATAATGAGGAATTACTGCAGCATTCCTCTAAGGCAAACCAGTTAACCACTTTTGTAAACCTAGAGGAGTCATTTGATAAATGAAGACTAGTAATAGTGTTGCTCCACTGCACTTTTAATAGATGTTTAGCCATAAATCCCACAATATAAACTGAGTAGAGAAATGATAAACTGGTGGAGTTCTATGGAAGGAATGACACTACTCTGAAGGAATAAGTGGTTTGGATCACAAACACCAAATGCCTCAATCTTCATCCAGACCATGAGGGAAAATAGTTTATAATTTGAAGATTCAAAAAGTCTTCTGTTAGCTAATTTTTTATATCTATCCCCAGCTCTGCGTTTGGGAGGTATATGATCTATTATGGTAAATTTAAAATGGTAAATGTCGCCATTATGTTTATTGACAAAGTGTTTAGATAGAGGACCCTCTGTTTTACTTCTTAGAATACTTACTCAATGTTCCAATCTTTTATATTAAATTCCATACCAGCAGTGGTAGAGCTGAATCACTTGCAGATTCAATCAACATTGAATTAAAGCAGACAATTTAGCTTTACCACTACTGGTGTGGAATTTAATATAAAAGGTTTTTACAATTGTACCACTCTTTATGCCATTTCTCTTATTGAGTTTCCTTGCAGCGAACAATATGTAGGCAATATATAGGACACAATATTCTCCAAGCTAAGTAATGTTCCTGATACTTTTTTTTTTAATTTTACTCAATTAAGAGAGGAAGATAAATGTTTATCTCCTAGCTATTTCTGCACAAATTAGCATTGTTCTTATTTTATCGGGATGGACTTATATTCATATAAACCAAGAGCACAATGTACTAATTAACCCTATGTAAGACAGGTCCCGATCCTGTTCATACAGCTAAGTGTTTTGAATGAAAACTCTTCTTTCAACAAACCAGTGTGATATTCACGCCCACTCACACTTGATTGGTTAATGATCGGGACAGTCTGAGCCTGGCACCCCATTGCTCCAGTGGGAGGCTTGTTTAAGTTTGAGCACTGAAACTGTTTGAGCTAATACAAGTATAAGTTGCACACCAGGGAGGAGATTTTAGAAGAACAAACAGGACGCTGACAGCAACCCACTTGGCAGGGACTTGGAGCCACACCGGTGAAAATCCCATACCAATCAGGAGCAGCTCTGTTTCAATCTTTCCTAAAGATGCAATTATCTTGGCATTCAAGTACTGTAAAATCTCAGGTATAATACGCACCTGTGTATAATACGCAGGTGCAAATTATACCCAAGATTTTGGGTAAAATTGTAGTTCCTATGTACAATACGCACCCCCTACTCGCCTGCAAAACCCCCATTGGGAGGCAGCGGGCGGCATCCCTGCGCTCACCGCCCGCTTCCTCTCTGCAGCAGTAGTGTATAAAAAACCATTAAAAGCCCACCTTAATAACCAGGATTCCCCCTCTGTACTTATAGGCAGCCGTCAAACAGGGACAGCGGGCGGCATTCTTGACCTAGCTGCCCGCTTCTTCCTCTCCCCAAACTCCTCTGAGCAGCCCTGTCAGGACCTACCATACATTCAATGCGCGCACACATGTGCATTGAATGTATGGTAGGTCCTGACAGGGCTGCTCAGAGGAGTTCGGGGAGAGGAAGAAGCGGGCGGCTAGTGCAAGAATGCCGCCCGCTGTCCCTGTTTGACGGCTGCCTATAAGTACAGAGGGGGAATCCTGGTTATTAAGGTGGGCTTTTAATGGTTTTTTATACACTACTGCTGCAGAGAGGAAGCGGGCGGTGAGTGCAGGGATGCCGCCCGCTGCCTCCTGATGGGGGTTGCTGGACTTATTATTTTAGCTTAATTTTTTACTCGTGTATAATACGCACCCCCCACTTCACATAAGATGAAATGGGGTAAAAATGTGCGTATTATACCCGAGATTTTACGGTAAGTGGCAATCTTCTTTAGATGCCTGGACTTTTTTCTGCATTACCACAAGATGAGTAATCTATAAGTGACTCCTCAGTATACGTCCATCATCCATCAAATTCATAATATACATGAGTAATATGTTTCATTGAACCATACTGATCATTTCTTTTCTGTCGTGGTCTATGGTTACTTCCATCACTTTTATACATGGTTTTATGTATGATTTTGTTATATAATAGCTGAACAGCCCGTGTACACAGGCCACAGTGCCAGGCAGCAACGGCCGCGGTGCAGTCATGCACAGTAGAGACTGCCCGTGCCGCGGGTGCTCCGAATTCAGACCGTAGTCCTCTCTGCACACCTTTGGTGCGCAGAGAGGATTACGGTCTGGATTTGGAGTGCCCTGCTCCGTTATCAGCCGCAGCGTGGGCAGTCTGTAGTGCGCATGACTGCAGCACATGCAGCCTTCTGTACTGAGCATGACAGCTTCTGACAAACATACATTAGCGAATTATTATATAGGATAAATATAAGAATTGTGATAGAAAAAAGCACTCTAAGGACTTGTAGAACTGTGCTAAGGTAGACAAACTTTATTTATATCAACATAACATATAGTAACCTTTCTCAAAGTCTTGAGGAAGGTTACTATATGTTAACTGAAACATTGATATAAATAAAGTTTGTCCACCTTAGCACAAGTCTACAAGTCCTGAGAGTGCTTTTTCTATCAAGACTCTTTTGGATATTCTTCAACCTGAAAATAGCACACAAGCATCTGACTTACTTAAAGGAGCAGTAAACTTTTTTTTTATGAAAACACATATTTTATAGAGCATTTCCTGCTGAATAAAACAAGGTCACTCCCACTGCTGCCAGATGTTTTATTAACAATTTATAGCAGTTTAAATAATCAGGAAGTGAATTTACTGTGTTTACTTCCTGATAGTTCTAACTGACAGGAAGTGACAGGCAGTTTCTATCACATTCTATGGAGAACTGTATGTCTCTGACTTTTCTGACTTTCCTCTCCATTAGAATCTAACAGGAAATCTAATTAGAATTTGACCACTAGAGGGCACTGCCAATGTAAAAAAACATGGGTTTAAACTGTAATAACTCTGGAAATATAAATCACTGGGCAGTGGGAGTACCCTTATTTTACCCAATAGGAAAATCCCTACGATATATATTTTTTCATAAAAAAAGTTTACTGCTCTTTTAAGCGAGAATGCTTTCCTACGGTTGTAGTATTATATATACACTTACATTCACACACAAATATATATAACATATACATATTAATGCTATCTTTATAGTAGCTTTTAATATTTAATATTGTTTTATGAAAAGTTTTGTTTTAATATTACACTTAGAGGTGTTTCCATCTGCTTTCTCTCTCCCCAATGCTTTCTGTAAAATTTTAGGCCACAGAAGTGCTATACTCAAAACAAATGCAATTTTGAGATGTAATAACTTTTGAATTATAATCATCTCTCACAGCAGGTGTGCCTTTGTTTTATGCAGCAGGCAAAACTCTGCAATATTTATTTTTTCCATATTAAACTATACTATGCCTTTAAGGTAAGAATTTATCGTGTGTGAACAGTACCACTCGTGTAGCTGCTCCGCACAGTCTAAATCATCTCAATGCTACAATAACATTTTATGTTTTATTTTTCTTAATTTAAATTTTTAATTTGTTTAAAGAGTGAACGTTTTCTTTTTATATGTCTTTCAAATATTTTTCTTATTTCCCAAATGTTATCTTCTTGTTTTGCCCATGGCAAAAATCTGTGCCAGCTGACATTCTATTAGTGATGTTGTAAATTTAGGATGTGTCTTACTTGGCATTTAAACCAGCCGTCCTGATTACAAAGACGATTAGCCTCCTGTTCCGTTCTATCAAAGTAACATCCATTGTAGTTTGCAGCTTTCAGTGCGCTGCACATGGTATTGGTGATTATCTTGTATTCATCCCTTGCCTCTGGACCCACAGTATCAGAGTGGTTTTGTACCTAGTAAAAAGGAACAACTTCAGAAAAGAGCATGTGATATCTTTATATTGTTACAAAATCGGTTCATTTAGAAATTAAGGGCTGTGTTCAATGAAAAAATGGTGCAATTCTGGTGCAAACCAAGTGCACGGCCCCATAGGGGAGCAATTAAAATTCTCAATTATTGCAATTGGGGTTTTTAACACTTTGAGTGCCAGCTGGGTACACAATGCATTGCGTTGCGTTGCATTTAGTACCCACATGACACTCAAAGGGTTAACCCCTTGGTTAATAGCCCTATGAGTACGCAATGCATTGCATGCCCACATGGCACTCAAAGGGTTAACCCCTTGGTTAATAGCACAATTTTATATAATTGGGAAATTGGTGGAATTTTTATTTGTCCCCTATGGTTTATATACAGAAAGTAAAACATTAGCAACTCTGGAGCAAACCAACTCCACCATAGGGAACAAATAAAACTCCTCATCAATTTAAATTGGGCTTTTAAAGGGACAGTAATGTCCCATAAAAATGCTTATAGTTATGTAGAGGTTAAAAAAATAAACAATATGACACAAATCCTATCTCTCAAACCGCTATGATTTGAGAGATATCCTCCGCTAAAGTTCCTCTTCTCCTGATGTCAGCTGTAAAGCTGACAGAAGGAGATCCATGTCGGCCGACACGAGGAGGCTCTTCAGCAGAGCCGCAATAGAGAAATTTAAAAAGAATGACTTCAATGGAATGGTCTACAAAGTGTGCTTGCAAACCAGGCACACTTTGTAGACCGTTCCAAAGAAATATTTCTTTTTAAATTGCACTATTGTGGCTCTGCTGAAGAGCCGCTTGTCGGTCAAGAGAAGGGGAGGGAGAGGGGAACTTTAACGGAGGATATCTCTCAAACCATAGCGGTTGGAGAGATAGGATTTGTGGCATATTGCTTATTTTTTTAACCTCAACAAAACTCTAAGCATTTTTTTTTATGGGACATTACTGTCCTTTTAATTCACGTTGAGAATGAATGAATTGGAGACCTATATACATCATTCAAGTGATTAAAAGCTCAATTTTAACAATGGGTATCCCCCCCATGGTGCAGTTGGATTGCCCCAAATTTGCTCTTTTTTTTCTTTCTGGGGACTTCAACAGAAATCAGAAGAGGAGCAATTCTGGAGCAAACCAAGTGCACCATAGTAGGGGACATGAAGATACCCACTGATTTAAATGGGACTTGACCTCTCTAATGCAAATTTGAAACAAACCAGCTGTGCGCCACAGGGGATGACAAGAAAATTGCCATTGATTTAAAAGGGGATTTTAACACTTTGAATTCCAACTCTCTAGCACTGAAGTGGCTAAAACACCATTTAATAAAAAGTCGGGGGGGTTTAATTTTCCACATTTACGGTTTTATAATGTAGCATGCCTTCTTCGGTACGCAAAGTTATTGGTTGGATCGTACTTCAGTTTACACCGATTCGGATAGAGACCAATGTTTTTATCCATCGCTTAGTCTCCCCTATATCTTACATGCCTCTCTGTCCGCTCTTCCCCCTTCTTGTGTAGCTAATCCTTTGTTGGCATCAACTTTGAAGGGCTGGCAATACATTAGATATCATCTTTTTAAATCACGTTGTCAGAGACTTTGTCCTGATGGAGTGTAGAGGGTTAATTTTCAAAAACAAAAATTAACTGAAATTCTGTTCTAAGAGGTGTAAATGATCTCATGTTAAAACAATGGGCCTCTTTGGGAGTAAATAACTGAGAGACGGTAATGGTGATGGATAGAGGATTCCAGACAACTATGGTGCAAAGCAGTATTGGTATCTTATGAGAGAATCTTCAAGTTTTAAACAGAGAAAGTCTCCCCTCTGAAAAAATGACTTCTTTATGTGATGTAGGGTCAAAGACTACATGCCTAAATTGTGACAGAAACCAGAGGAGTTATTATTTTAGGTGTGAATTCTAATGTAACATAATGACGCCATCTGTGGCATTTATATCGTTAGTACTCATATTTTGTATTTTTCTTATATTATTAGCATAATATATAAGTCTCCAATCGGGTCAGACTGATGATGTCATGGTATAATGAGATGGATCTCTGTCCAATCATTGGGGATAGGTGGAGATTACTGATAAAGTAAAATTTGCCTAATAAAATGCTAAAGAGAAGGTAATTTCGCTCTCTTGGTTCCTGGTTCCATCCCTGATAACATCTGGGCGTCTTCATTCAGTTCATGCTAACCTATTTGCTGAGCTGCCAAAGATAATCTAGAACCCAAACTGATTGACCTGGTAACTATTTTTTTCTTTATTTTAATTCTACAGAATTTCAGAATAAATCTAGTTGCTTGATATTTGAGGAAAGCTATTTATTATTTGCTAAACAGAAGCCTGGCCAGTTTTATGGAGCAAATATTATGATCAGCTATATTTAGTATAGTGATTCTGAAATTACACAGAATTAATTTATTATTGTTATAAATTGCCAGAGAGGTCATAAAATAGTGATAGCAGTGAGATATATTTATCCTTGTATATATTGGTTAATATAATTTCTGTTATTTCTAGAATATTGCATTTCTGGAAAGATTATAATAGCTAATATTTAATTAGGGGAATTCTTGGAATTAATTTATTAACTCTTTAACTGCTTATTGTCTATTTATTTGTGGTGTTCATTCTAGAGTTCTTTGTGTATGTGCTAGGCCTATCTTTTGTAAATTGGAAGTTTTCACTTTCACTAGACAAAAGAAACAGCCTTCTGGGTGTGGCACCTTATTTTAAATCAGTGGATTAACCCTTGAAGTGTCTATGGGTTTTATATATATTGCTATGGTCATATTTATGATATATGTTGCATGAAGTTGGCATACTGTCTAGACATATATTATTGGATTAATTCTAAGTATATTCTTGGTATAATCTCTGATTGACTATATTAATTGCAATTTATATTTTTTTTCAGAAGGTATGCAATAATTGAAATCAGTACATAACTAAATTATAGTGATTTAAATCTGGGATTCTATTGCAGTTATGCTCTAAAATTGATTATTACATTTATGGTACAAGGATAATTGTTAGAAGAATTGGCTCCAATTTTTATAACAACATACCTTAAACCATAATTAGCATAGTCTATACAGTTTCTGGGGAGAGGTATTCATATACACTGCTGCCAACTGTATTATATTAATTGTAAGGATCAATTAATCTTTTCTATGCTGCTGAGTGCAATTATTGTTATTTAATACCTCTGAATATACCTATGTGTGATTAACCCTTTCATTGCTGGTAATCCTCATGGTGATGATTGTGGTTTGGTTTACTATGTATCTATTGTAATTGCTGATCACTCATTTATTTAATTGTTGTTGATACTTTTTATATATATATAGTATATTATATATAATTTATTAAAATACATTTTTGCACAAACATGCGGGATTGATTATTTCTATCAATTCTTTAATGTGAAGTAGCGTGTCAATACGTAATAAGTGTAAAGTTCTCAAAATTATTTTCTATTGTCATTTATCTATTTATGCGAAGATATCTAGCCTGATTGGTTCTCTTGTTTTAACCCTTTGGATACCTTCATCATAAATAGTCCGACAATGTTCTGTTTCGGTTTTTCTACCCCTTAGTCGCAATTTCTCTTTCCAGGGTGGGTTGGCGGACACTCGGTTTCTTTACTGGGCCTCCCGGGGTATAACATCAGTGGGTCACTTACTACATCCTCTAACTCACCTGACATACTCATTTCCAGATTTAAAATCCAAATACACTCTGCCATCAAACCATCTCTTTGCTTTCTTGCAAGCTAAGCATTATGTTCAGTCTCTTTTGCTGGCACGGTCCTCCCAACTTACTGATAACCCGTTAGATTGTTTACTTAAAAAACTTCCGGCGGCGTCTTTAAAAACTTCCCGTATTTATAGGACTATTTTCTCCATGGCTCATAAGAACCCCTTGAGCTCATCAGGCTGGTTGGTGGATATACCCATGCTGATGATAGACGAGTTGGAATCTAGCTTTTTGCATACATTGCATTGCTCTCCATCTGCATACTTTCATGACCTTTCTTACAGATTACTGCATAGGGTCTATGTGACTCCCTTAGTAGCTCATCGTATTGGCCTTACCCCAGTCTCCTCCTGTCCTAAATGTCAGTCCCCTGAGGCAACGCTACTCCACATGGTGTATTCATGTCCGCATGTGTATTCCTTTTGGACCAGGGTGTTCTTTTATGTCACATCGAAACTCAGGATTCCCATTGCTTTTGCTTCTCCAGCCTTTCCCCTTGGGGTATATGATTCTTTTTCTCAGCTGATGATCTGCCAAACTAAATTAACGGATTTTGCTTTTATGGTGGCGATAAAATGTATTCTGGTGCTTTGGTTATCTCCTCAACCTCCCCTACTACGCCACTGAACTCTTAAATTGTTCCCTTTCACCAGACTGCATTGGACGCTTGCCCTTTCAGACAGAGAGGTTCTGGGTGCTCATTTTATCTCTCTTTGGGAACCCTTCATTCTGTCTTTGCCTGTTGCCCGTCAGAGGGAATTTTATCTTTGCTTTAAATATATTGCATGGATGGAGGAGAGACTGTTGACAGACAATGCCTTGGAGTGGTTGCTGGTGGTTGAGGGAGAGGGGAATGATTCTTTATTTCCTTGTTTAGATATAGGAGAAGGAGACCCAGGGATACCTGCTGTTTCTCTACTATCTTAGTCTTCCTTTCCTTACTGCAGAAGATGGAGTGGGGAGTCTGGGTCCCTCCGGAGGCGTGCATTTGTCTTTTGTTTTATGTTTTATTTTGTTTATATTTTCTGCAATTTTTACTTGAGACGCTGACTACAAACATGATCTGTGAGCTACCTTTGGGTTTGTGACATTTCACACTCACTGTTTATTATTTGTTCTTGCCTTATTCCCTTCCCAAATATATTTTTCATACCTACTGGTCTAATCAGTGTGTGACGTAATTTTCAGTTATGGGAAGAGATCCCTATACTGTTCATCCAACAAGCTGGTGTTGGGTTCCCTAGCATGTTTTTTTTTTTTTTTTTTTTGTATGACATGATGTCTCATGTACATTTTCTTTGCAAATCGGTTTACGTTTGTATTTTGAAAATTCAAATAAACAGGGTTTTATTTAAAAATGCCCTCAATTTTGGGGTTAATAGCACAATGTGCAATGCGTTCCATACCCCTCGAGCACTCAAAGAGTTAATGTTGGAAGTGGTGTTTTATTCGCAATGATTTTCAAGCTAAATTAAGCAGATGCCCATATTTATATATAAAAGCTGAAGTTATTCTGGAGTAAACCAACTGCTTTATAGGGGACATATAAAAATCCTTTTTTAAATTATATTGAGATTTGAACTCATTAAATGCTAAAGAAGACTCCAAAGCATTGCGAAGCAATGCATTTGAGACCACCCTGCCATTCAAGAGATTAAAGAGGTTATTCAAATGCATGAATTAATGAGTTTAAGAATTTGTATTAAGAATTAATGATTTTAAGAATTTGTATTAATCCCCTATAGTGCAGTTGGTTTACTCCAGGATAACTCCAGTTTGCGTTTATAAATATGAGACTCATTGACTTATAAGGCAAGAGTTAATTACCATGTTGGGACTAGCTAACTGATAGGAAGAAACTGGTCTTGGTTGACTTGACCCCTGTGCCGAAAATGTTTAACCCTTTGAGTACCAGAGAGTTACGTTGTGTACCCCTCTGGCACTCAAAGGGTTAATGGGGAGAATCTTTTACCTAGGAATAAGTGACTCTTAATCTGTTTAACCCCTTAATGGGTAGTATCGCGTTAAGGACCCATGATGGTCTTGGACTGTCATGGAATTCTGGGCTCCCCATGCGGCCATTTGGGGAGCCCAGAAGCGGATCCATGAAAGAAAAAAAAAAAAAAATAAAAAGGTCCGTGGTCTTTAAGTGACGGCCGAATGCGTGATCTCTTTTGTAGTCCAATGCAAATTGTTTAAGAACTGATAATATCTTGTGTGCCTTTGACCCCATTCACATGGGCAACAACAATGCAGCATCACTGCGCCAATGATATTGCTCACTGTTAAAGTCTGACGCTGGGCTATTGCAAAAGGTCTTCAAGGTAACATATGCCTTTTTGCAAATGAAGTATCTATCACCACCCTGCCTCCTCCATTTTGTGATGAGTGGGAGCCACCGGCCTACAGCACTGCCCTCTAGTAAGTGAAGTTCACCTCTGTATACGATGGTGCAAAGGTGGGAGAGGATGGCAAGAAAATGCAGTGCGACGGTGGAAGAGGATGGTAAGAGAATGCGGTGCTATAGTGGGAGAGGATGGTAATAGAATTAGGTGAAATGCGGTACTATAGTGGGAGAGGATTATAAGAGAATGCGGTGCTATGGGGGGACGATAAGAGAATGTAGTGCTATTGAGGGAAATGATGAGGAGAGAATGTGGTGCTACTGGGAGAGATAATGAGGGCAGAAATTGTCTCTATGGGGGGAGGAAGTGGTGGTGCTGTGAGGGGGGATGAGGTCAGAATGTGTCACAATGTGGGGAGATGATGAGGGCAGAAAGTGTTGCTATGGGATTGGAGATGGTGGTGCTATGGAGGGAGATGATGAAGGGAGAAGGTAGTGCTATGGAGGGATGATGTTGCTATGGGGCAGAAGGTGTTGAGGGGAGAATATGGTGCTATGGGGGAGATCTGAAATAGCAGTGCATACACAGCAAATCGTCATGACAATGGTCTACTGTCCCAAACCAGGCACACTTTGTATCCATTGCTATTTCAGCTCGCCAGACGAGCCGTCCAGTCCGCAGACCAGAATCCAAAATTGTCAGCTAGAGAGCTGCCGTCGCTAAAAGGGGCGGGAGGGGGAAACTTTCGATCCAGATTACAATAAAACTATGAAAGTTATAGAAAAATTACTTGGATGGTCTTTTCCTTGGAGACTTGTATAGAGCTCCTTTAGATGTATGTTTATGTTGACCAAGAAGACAGAATGACACATCCATTTGCCATCTTGAAACTGAATCACTGGGTTTTCATTTCATTTCTATGAAAGTCTGAATTTCATTTCTCAAATCAAACAACCGCTTCAACATTGCACCGCACCTTAACCACTATTCTTCTTAATAGTATACCCCATCCTTAATTGCAATATCCTTGTCATTCAGCACTTCTTGAAATTGTCTCTGGTTGAGATCTTTAGATCGAATGAAATGGACTATTTTAATTACAATGGACATGACACTTTGTGTTCAATGACTTGGATGCTGTGCTTTATTTAACAACTACAATATTAAAGCTTATATAAAACACGTATTAGTATCCCTTTAAAGGAACAATTAGATTCAAGATTTCAAGAGAAATAGAGCACTCTTCAGTCTATTTTCTGCTCCATTTTCTGTTAAAATTGATGAGGTATCTGAGAATCTGCAAATGGAATATGCTGACATTAATGTGAGTCAAGCATGAAAGAAAAGTTTAATGAAGTTGACTTAATGGACTTTTCTTCTGGCACATACTTCTTATAACAGTCTCCTGGCATATACAAACATGTACTTTTTATGAGCTCAGTCTTCAGCAGCATATACATCTGTGAGCAAGTCTTTTTCCAGGATTTCATATAACAAGTGCTGTACAAGAACCCGTATTACTGATGGCCATCTTCAGAGTTCAGTCAGTATTCCACCTCCAATTACCCCTGATATTGAACAACTTCTTGTAACACACTGCCAAGTTTCACATTAGTATTTGTAAATATGCATTGTACTAGTGTCTGCCACCAAATACAAACTTCAGACACATCATAAACAATATAGGAATCGCATCAGTAAAGTAAATTATATCTCAGAATATCAAAACTAAATACTCAAGGTGCACTCAGGGTTTAAACAAACATACCAAAAGCTATAACGAGAACAGTGGGACAGAGAGACCACATGAAAACCCCTGAAATAAAGAAACCCATTATACTGAGGCACACTTAGTGGGTATAGCAAAATACCAAATATTTTATTCACTACAAAAAAAAACATCATAAGAACATTTAAAAACTAAAGACAGGTGAGCTCTGAAGTATGAATAGCCTCCACTTGTAAATGGAACCCATCCAAAAAAAATGGACGGGATACAAGCTATCCTACTGTGCAAATAACAAGGCCAAATACAGGTAATAAAAAGATAAGAAAAAAAGTGCAATAATAGTGGAAAATACTTATGTTCAAATGGATACCATAGTAAGGTCATAGCTCGCCTGTCATTCCAGCAACCCAACGTGTATCTCCGCTCAAGGCAGCTTCATCAGGGGTAATGGGACAGTCGCAAGTATGCCTTCAAATACCCACAGCCCACCAATCAACAAATGCCAAGCAATCATGTGATTAGCAAGATGGAGAAACAGTCAGTCAAAAGAAGATCAAATGGAGGACTAAATACACATCGTTTACCGTCCTTACTACGGAAGCCGATTGTAAGTATAGAAACTTAAAGTGTGGAATAAAAGAGCACTAATCCGTACCATACATTTCCTAATATGAGCGTCTTCCAAGTTAAAACTAACAACAATATCGCCCATCAAAACCCTGTAGTCTCTAATACGAAAGTCATACACACTATAGCTCTAATCAACATACGTACATAATCAAGATACTAAAGTACTAAATAAGTAAGCTTATGTGCTGGCCAAATTAATGGCCACACATAACTACAAAGGTGCACCTTAGATTAGTATAAGGAAACCGCGAAACACAGAAGTCCCCTACAAAAAAAATACAGAATAAACATCTTGTATATAAGTATATGATAATCAAATATAAAGTTGGCATAACAATCAAAGGTCAAGAAGACATACAGTTCATATGATCAGTCAGATGGTGAATGGCGAGGCATGGGCATTCATGGGCATTCAAAGACATCTTGCAACATATCCTATATAATAATTCTCTAAATGTGTGCTTGTCAAAAGCCATCATGAGCAGTAGAGATGGCTGCGCGTGCTGCAGTCATGCTCACTACAGACTGCCCGCGCCGTGGCTGATAACGGAGGGGGCTCCGAATTCAGGTGCAGAGAAGACTATGGTCTGAATTTGGAGCGCCCCGCTCCGTATCAGCCGTGGCGTGGGCAGTCTCTACTGTGCATGACTGCACCTCTGCCGTTGCTGGGCGGCAATGTGGCCCGTGTACACGGGCTCTTCAATTAGTACAATATAAACAGATAGATTATGTCATGCAATACCTAAATAGGAAAACTTACAAATATGACACAAATATCAAAAAGTACAGGGTAATCTATAATTACTACACTGTTGTAAGCATCCTGATTACAAATGAAGGAGTACAAATTAAAGTAATAAAAATAAAGAACATAATAAGACAAATATATATTAAGTATATTTCAAATCTGCACAAAATATGATGGGAACTCAAGGCCAATCTCATGTACAGTCAAGTTCTTCAATAGTGATGTCCAACAAAATGGAAAGCTCACTTTGAGCATAAAGAAATGCTTTAAAACGGATCCAAAATACAGGATCCATACACCTGAGTCATGGTGTTAGGGACCAGGAACCAGACAGACACAAAAATATAAAGTGCAAAACACCTTTAAAATAACAAAAGCAAATAAAGCCAGAGTTTACAGAAGAGTAAACCAAAATACAAGCTGGGGTCAGGAACCAAGACAGGTAATCAGCCAAGCCGGGGTCAGGAATACAGAGATCAGCGAAGTCAGGAACAATCCAGGAACCAGAAGGGAGTTCAGAGGAAGCCAGGTCATACACAGGTAGTCAGCAACGCAGTGGAACACTCTTGCACCCAGAAGCAAACACAAGGGCAATCAGGTAGTGAGCCAAGCTGCTTTAAATACCCTGGGAGGGTTGGCTATTGGCTGATATCAGTCAGGCAAACAAACACAGAGAGGTCAGCTGATTCAGATTGATCCAGCAAAGGGAAGGCAGCAGTAATGGATAGCAGAGCACTGGATTAGCTCAGACAGCAGAATCGAGCAGAGGAATAGAGCAGCTCAGCCAAACCTTGACACATGGTAATTTGACAGTTATCTTCATCAACTGTAAAACGCCTCTAAAGAGAAAAAATACCATGTTGGAACAGTCCCAAAGGCTCAAAACTGGGAGCTATAAAATAGAACAGGCAGAATAATCAAAATTCCAACTCCCAAAAGTTCTTTCACGGTCCGTGAGTGCCAAGCAGGTAAGTGTGAGGCCCAAATAGGTATTTTGATAGAACAATCCCAATGGCTCCAGGGATAGAACAGATTCACTAGATACTGTAGAATGGATAAGACAAAATAATCCAAGTTCCAACTCCCAACAATGAATAGTCTTTCCCGGTCTGTGAGCCCCAAACAGGTAAGTGGTCCTTGGGAGATACACAGGATATACTGAATATACAGATATCGAACAACTTCTTCTTGTAAACCATTGCCAAGTTTCACATTAACATTTGTAAATATGCATTGTACTAGTATCTGCCACCAAATACAAACTTGACTTTCATCTAGGAGTGTCGACGTTCGGTTCTCAAGGGCTACCCACAGGCCAGGATTTCCCTGTTTGAGTACCAGTGAATTAATTAGCAGCTCATTCATTTTGCCTGAACTACTGAATAATTCACCTGTGCTTAATTGGGGATATCTTCATGACATCCTGGATTGTTGGTAGCTCTTGAAGACCAAACTTAGAAACCCCCTGCCTTAATCTATAGAAACAATTTTAGCACACCACATGCCAGGTTTTAGTTTCAGTTAAATATATTTTCTACACCGGTTATAAAACACGTTGGGACTTTCAGACTGGAATTAAAAATGTACTATTTTAACTTAAGTGGACATGACTGTTCAGTGATTTGGAACACAGGTTCTCTTGGTGACTGCTGTATCATATGAGGCAGGGGACAGTGGTAAAGATATCAAATATCTTAAGAGATACATTTTTATTACAAAAAATTACGTTATACTATTGAAAAGATTCATAGCATTTATGTTACGAGGCAGGGGACAGTGCTGTGATCAGTGGCAGTGAATGGTGGGGTGATTGGAGGCAGGGGATAGTGGGATAATGGAAAGCGGTTCAGTCTCTACATGGTGGTGTGGTGTGAGACTGCTCATGAAGGAGATGATGGGGTGGTAGTAGTAGTAGTAGTAGGTGGTGTACTGACTTAAGAGTCACATAGTATATATATTTGCCTTATTGCTCTGTTAGTGTATTGTCCTAAGGGTCTCTAAAAATAAAAACAAATATTGTTGAAGATTGACTGTTTTTATTTATGTGGCCCTCGCCAATTGGCATTTCATTTAATTTCCTAATTGGAAGGGTATCCTAGGTATGAGCTCAGCATGGGCCAAGAGGGAATCAGCTACACCCCACTGACAAGGGCCACATAGGCCAAAACGTACGTCTGGCATTGTGCTGTTTCTCTCAGGAAGGATTTGCCTGACATTTTGGAGCTGAACTGCCTGAGGGCGGGAGCAGTCTGGTATGGGTCTGGATATCTTCTCTCTGCAATGGCACATGGAAGTGATAAATCTGACATGAGCAGCACCTGAGAGGCCACCATGTCTTAGAACAAAACACTTCATTCTGTTCAGTCTCTGTTTGCGTTAGTTACTTTTTTTCAGTCATACATACATGCAATAAGAGGTGAGGGGAAGGGAGAGGTATACACTGTTCTTCCTCATACTCTTTCTACTGTACCCTGTAGTCATAGTCCCTGGTACTGTACCTAGTAGTCACTGTCTTCCACCACAGGCTTGTTCTGCTGTGACTGGTAGTCACAGACAGATACATACATGCACTGTCTTCCACCCCAGAGGTGTTCTAATGTGCAGTATTAGTCACAGACCTATTCATACACTGTCTGCCACCCAAGCCCTCACCTCTGTTGTCTGCAGAAAAACGTAACAGTGGGCATTGCTTCATGGACCTGTCAGTCCCTCCCAGTGCCCTCTGCTCTCCAGACTGTAATAGATAATCAACTCTCTTGTTTTTGAGTCCTTTCCACTCTTATCTATGCTCAGGGAGGCTGTATAATAGTATCCAACAATAAAATATGCTGTTTCCTGTCTCTCCTGCAGAAGCAGCTAACTTGAGAGGCTGGGAGAGAAGAGAAGGAGCTGTGAAAAAGAGGGCGGAAGAGGAGAGAAGGAGTGGGTGAAGGGGAGGAAGTATCAAGAGAGCAGGAGCTGCAAAAAGAAGGGCCGATGAGGAGAGCAGGTGCAGCAGGGGGACGTCAGAAGAGGAAAACAGGTGTTGTGAAATGGAGGGCAGATGAGAAGAGCAGGAACCACAAAAGGGAGGGGTGTCTGGGTGTGAGTGAAGGATAGGTGAAGAACTGGAGTGCCGAAATGGAGAGTAGGACAATCCTGTCCACATCACTGCCTCAGTGAGCATGTTCCTACCCAATCCTGTCCAAATCACCGCCTCCACACATGGAAAGCCTCCTTACTGCTGCCCATGCCCCATCTGGGACACAGGATTCTCTTATACTATATATATAACTAGCAGTGTGGGATAGCGTTTCCCGTCTTTTTTTTTTTTTTTACAGCAATGTTTAACTGTTTGAGTGGCAGAGGGGTACATAAAACAGTGCAATGCATTGCGTACCCCTGTGGCACTCAAAGGGTTAATGTAAGGGTGACACATACGAGTGTAGGAAATGGGGATGAGGTGGGTCCATAGGACGGGAAGGTGGAGGCAATGAAGTGAGTACCCTTTAAGAATATTGAAGCACTTGAACTTAGTGTATGTAGAGGGCTGGAGTGAAGGGAATAGAGAGTCATAACAGACAGAGCGACCTAGCAATCAGAGACGTGAATTACATGTGGGCGGTCCTTCATAGAGAGCATTCATTGTCGCTGTAGTGAAAGGAGGCGAAGGTTTATTGTCGGCTGTAGATGATGTATTATGGTGGAGTATCAGTGGCAAAGCTTTAGCCTAGTATTGGCTGTTGGTAGATCCCCGTTTGGCTACTTTTAGTGTGGTTACGTAATCTAAATCATGCAAATAGCATATTTACCTATTAAAGTAAACCCATTAAGTGAACCCCTTGAGAGGCAGAGTCCTTGGTAGTGAAATGGTTAATTGGTGCAGTTGCTGCAGGGGCACAGGGTGATAAGCAAAGCCATCGGTGGTTAGGGTTCATAAGACAGAGAGCATGAAGCACCATTTAAGATTCTCCTCCCAGCGCGTCTGTCTCTCATTTAGCTCCTGCTGCTTCTCCTGTTTCAGTTGTTATGAATAAGTTTTGAGCAGTTTCGTTTGCTGCCGATCGAACCCCCAGCTGTAGGTGAAGGCACGGTCCCACACACACACCCTCAGAGTGACTGGAGGTAGAGGTGTGCTCCGGAGAGGGCAAAGGCGGCTACACAGACTAACACTGTGGAAGGGAAGGGGACAACCACAGCAGCGAGGGAAGTGTCAGAAGTGTGTGAGAGTCATAGTGGAGTGGATCTCCAGCACATCCCGCAGTATATTACTCATATTTTTCTGTGTGACACTCATAGTGGAGGTGAGTGTGACACAGACAAATATGAGTAACATGCTGCGGGATGTGCTGGAGAGCCGCATCCGCTCCACTATGACTCTCACACACTTCCGACGTTTCCCTCGCTGCTGTGGTTGTCCGCTTACCTTCCACAGTGCATTCAGCAATCTCCTTCTACCCAAGTCCCTCCACACCTTTGGAATAGCTGCCTGACAGCGAAAATCCCGAGCGCTATGGGGAAGACGGTGAGGATGTGGCCAGGCTGTGGGTACTGCTCCCCAGACTCAGTATCCAACAGGTCCGCCCACGTAACGTTGTGTGGCAGCCAGAAGCGCTCATTGCAGAACCAGGCTGAAAGAGCCGACATGTTCCACAGCAGCATCGAAATACCCCTGCAGTAGCAGGAAACAAAGCACAGGGGCAAAACGCTTCCACACTGAAGCCGCCTGCTGTATCATGTGTGCGGTAAAATACCGGGCAGGTGGAAACCCTGTTGTGTGTGTATTGTGGGGCATGTGTATATTAGGGTGGTGTAGCAGTGAGACGCAGCCATTTTTATTTTTTGCAGACTTGGATAGTGGTGGGCGGGCTGAATAGTGGTGGGCGGGCCAACTCCCTGCATGATTTTCCCAGGCCTAGCAGTGGCCTTCAGCCACTGCAAGGCCTGTGAAAATCACACCCCCGTTGAATCACCTAATGGGAGCAGTAACTCCACCTTACTGCCGCCCCTGGGTGTTTTTTGCCAGACACAAAGTCTTTTTTTATATATATTGATATGATATATCCCTATTTATTGCAGTTGGTTTGCTTCAAAATGGATCCACTTTGCCTCAATGTCCCTTGTGTATAAAAGTGGATCAATTACAAGAAAAACTAACTGCAAAATAGGAGAAAATAAACAGACTTCTCTAGCATTCTAGGGGTTAAAAGTCCAATTTAAATAAATGTTAATCTTGGAAATATTAATTTGCCCCTCACTGTGCAGATGGTTTTCTCCAGAATTGCACAAATCTGACTTTAACTCTTTGAGTACCAGAGGGGAGCAAAATGCATTGCTGGCACCACACCTCTTAAGTGTTCAGTCCCGGTTTCCTCTAGGAGGCATTGCACTGTGCCTTACGGCACCAGAAGGGACTGACGGCGCAGGTGTGCAGTCGACACTAAAGCAAGAAGCCTGGTCGTCAGTCTCCGCAGAATAAGGATAACTTCAGAACCGGGTACTTATAAGAGCTAATAGCACCATTAGTCACCATATGCCTAATTATTGGAGGGCGACTTTATAGACAGTGAAAGTTCAGCTTTAAGCATTTGATAACCCAAAGAAAGGTCTTTCTTATTAAATATGAAATGAGTGAGGACAGATGTCCAAACTGTCTTTTGTTTGGCACCTAAACAAAGAGTTCAGATAGGAAAACAAATGATTCACATCAGATAAACCTCTTCCTGGAGCCTTCCCTTCAAATTACTATCTCTTTGATGCCACCATGAAATTGCAGGTGGGTGTGGTTAGAAAAGGCCAGTTGGCATGCATCTTGTATCTAGCTGAGCAGTTTTCACCAGACATGACCAATAGAAAAATGGTATAAAAAATGAGCATTTCTGGGTGGAACCAGAGAGCAGCATGTGATGGAGGGCAGCATGTGATGGAGAGCAGCATGTGATGGAGGGCAGCATGTGGTGAAGACTACAGCCTAGGAGATGAGCAGTACAGAATGTAATTAGTCATGAGTCTTAGAGGGAAGGCCTGTCCTTGAGAGTCCTGATGTAAGCCCAGCAGAGGAGCAGACCAGAAACCAGCTGAGATCAGTACTGCAGGATGTGAGATTATTATCATCATAAGACTTACTGGAATCCAGTTTACATAGAAACATAGAATTTGACGGCAGATAAGAATCATTCGGCCCATCTAGTCTGCCCATTTTCCTACTGTAAAAACCTCAGACCTTTTTTGGTCCTTGATCTTTTTCTTATGTTAAGGACAGCTTTATGCCTATCCCATGAATGCCTAAATTCTGTCACTGTATTAACTTCTACCACTTCTGTTGGTAGGCTATTCCACTTATCTACTACCCTCTCAGTGAAGTAAAACTTTCTTACTTTACGTCTAAACCTGTGTCCGTCTAATTTTAGACTATGGCCTCTTGTCCTAAAATTTTTACTCCTTTGAAATGTACTTCCATCCTGCACTTTGCTGAATCCCTTCATTTATTTGAATGTGTCTATCATATCCCCCCTCTCTCTTCTCTCCTCCAAGCTATACATGTTCAGATCCTTTAGTCTATCCTGATATTTCTTTTCCTGTAGACCAGTCACCATTTTAGTAGCCCTTCTTTGAATTTTCTCTAGAGTATCTATATCCTTCTGGAGATGGGGTCTCCAGTACTGTACACAATACTCTAGGTGAGGTCTAACTAGAGATCTGTAGAGTGGCATGACCACTTCCCTTTTTCTGCTACTAATGCCCCTAGCTATACAACCCAGTATCCTGCTTGCATTCCCCACCGCTTTATTACATTGCCTGCCTGCCTACCTTTAAGTCATTAGAAATAATTACTCCCAAATCCCTTTCCTCTGTTGTCTCTGACAGCACTGTACCTTTAACAGTATACCTTTCCTTTGGATTTTTATGTCCCAAGTGATTTATTTTACATTTATCAACATTAAACTGCAGGTGCCACACTCTTGTCCATTCTTCTAATTTACCTAAATCATTTGTCATTTGGCTTATTCCCCCTAAAATGTCTACCCTATTGCACATCTTTGTATCATCTGCAAAAAGGCATACCTGACCTTGAAGACCTTTTGCAATATCACTAATAAAAAATATTAACCCTTTGACTGTACTCAAAGGGTTAAAAAGAATGGACCCCAGTACAGATCCCTGAGGTACCCCACTAGTAACACTCCTTTCGTCCGAATAGTCTCCATTGATTACCACCCTCTGTCTCCTTTCACTCAGCCATTGCCTTATCCATTTAACTATTTTTGCATCCAGACTCAAACACAGCAATTTATTAATGAGTTTTCTGTGAGGGACAGTGTCAAATGCTTTACTGAAATCTAGATAAGCTATATCTACTGCTCCCCTTTGGTCTATTATTTTAGTTACCCGTCAACAAAATCTATGAGGTTAGTCTGACAATCTATGAGGTTAGTTTCATTTCATCTTTTTCATTTCTGTGACTCATAATATTGCTTTATTCGTGTATATACCATCCAAACTGTAACAGTAATTTGATGGTGTATATAATATAGTCATTTTTATTATTATCACTTATTTGAGTGTTTTCTTAGTCACATCTGCCCAAAGAATAATGATACCCTTGGTAAGAGGGGATATAGAATTTCTTACAATATAAATAAAGATATACATACATACATACTGCTTGGCACTCTAAGAGTTACTATACAGATCTTGGGCCTTATACACAAAAGGAAGTAGGAGCAACTCTGAAGCAAACCAGGTGCACCAAAAGGGAGAAATACAATTTCTACAACCCACATTGATCTAATAGTGGATGTTTTAACCCCTTGAATGCTAAAGAGGTCTCCGTTGCATTGTGAAGCAATGTGGTACAGACCTCTCTAGTTCTAGAGGATAAAAATACCCACATGTAGATAAGATGGAATTAGGAGAAGTGTAATTGTTCCCTGTGGTGCAGTTGGTTTGTGTGAGAGTTGCACTTCTTTATCTTGTGAATAGGGACCTAAGAGTTCTATCTGAACACAGGAATCTTACAGTAAATGAGTAATTGTACTAGTGATATGGCGATGGTTTTATTTATTTATTGAAAACATTTAATTAATTAACCCTTTAAATACCAGAGGAATAGGAAGACACATTGCCCATCCTCTGCGCTGCACACCTTATGACACCCAAAGGGTTAATAACAGACGTTTTTGCAGATTTAGCATTTTAACTTTCACTCCCATCTCTTCATTTTTATTCATATTTACTATAAAGTTATCTTCTGCACTTAAACCGAATTGTACATCTAAGAAAATGTAAGAGACATAAAACATTTGGAGAAATAAACAATATCATTTATATATTTAAACATATTGAAATATGGGGTCTAGATGTGTAACTGCTACTGACATTTCACATTAAAGTGGAACTAACACGTTATAAAGACTTGGGTGTTTATGACTGGTCTTTCAAAATCATCTATTAAGTGAGCCATTCTTTATTTAAATCTGTAGTTTATGAGATATTTAGCATTATTGATCCGTTTATACAAACCATCCAGCACTTCCTGGTAGGAAATGGCAGTTGGGCTGGAGAATGGAATGTTAGTATATGACACAACAGGCTGTACGGACAAGTACTGCTGAATTACCATAAACTGACATATACATAAAGCTAAATATCTCCTAAATGATTATGTTAAATAAAAGATGACGAACATAAATATAAATAAGTTTGAAAGCTGTTTCAAAGTCACCTGCACTATTATATAGTGTAACTTCCACTTTAAATTACACTGACAAAGAAACCTTGTTAACCCTTTGATTGCCAAATGGGTGTGCAGTGGGTTAATTCTAAGGCCCCAAAATCCATGACTTTAAAACTATTTATTACCTGGTCCCTTTATGTATGAACTAAAGACTAATATATCTGTGTGCTTTAAGTGACATTACAGATCAGAATACAGTGACAGTTAATGACCTGCAGCAACCTTGGTCTCCACCAAATTAGCACTGCAGCTACAGCAAGTTCAGTTTATCAGACAGTGAAGGAACAGGCAGCATGTGCCTCTCCAGCTGTTTTGGATACAAGTCACTTCATTCTCTGCCAGAGACTGGCTGTTTGGGAATGATGACAGTTGTAGTCTCCATTGGCTGGAGAGCCAGATATTACCTGCTCCTGTTCTACTGTACAGAACTCTGCCATCAGCACCCATGTGTGCAGATGGAACTTTACCTTCACTGTGAGGTCACTGTGATGCGGATCCTGAGAGTCAGTTAGTGGGCAGCTCTCAGATCATTTCAATCACTTCTGAGAATTACTAGTGGAAAGCCATGGCTTCACTACGGTGCTCAGGAATTTTTTGGTTTATGCTCTTGATTTCGCTTCTACTGAAAACACCAGTGACTGGAGAGACTAAAGGTCTGATGAAGAAGGATAACATCAATGCCCCGATGATTGGGATGGATCACCCTGATTCTAAATATGACAGAGAGATGAATTTCCTCCCTACTCTGTTCTTTACCCTGCTTTTTGCCGCAGTGATTGCCAGACCCGGAAGGCGTGAGGGACGCCAAAAGAAGGCACGATCCCGTGCAGACTGCTGCAGAGCCTTGAGAACCTGCAAGTCCAACAGCAGCCCTGGCAAAGTTACTTCAAGCTGCGACTCCAACAGCAGCCCCCACACAGCCGCTGAAAGCTGCGACTCCAACAGCAGCCCCCACACAGCCGCTGAAAGCTGCGACTCAAACAGCAGCCCCCACACAGCCGCTGAAAGCTGCAACTCCAACAGCAGCCCACACACAGCCGCTGAAAGCTGCAACTCCAACAGCAGCCCCTATACATACAATATAATTGAAGGGTCCAACACCAGCCCTAGTAAAGCGTCTTCAAAAAAGAGACACTACAAAGCAGCTGGAAGACGCAAGACTAAATCAAAGCGCTACGCAGAATACAGAAGCTGTCAGGCCAACATCATAATCCCTGATAAGCTTCTAGAGGATGCAGAGCCAGAGCTATCCTCTACAGAGACTCTGGAACCTATAGACTCACCAACAGCCACTACAGAGACTCTGGAACCTATAGACTCACCAACAGCCACTACAGAGACTCTGGAACCTATAGACCCAACAACGGCCACTACTGAGTCTCTGGAACCAGCAGACCCAACAACGGCCTCTACACAGAGATTGGAAGGTGGAGACCCAACACCGGCCCCTACAGAGACTCCTTAAACTGCAGGATCAACACCGGCCCCTACACAGAAATCTGTTGTAACATCACACAAATAAAGACCATTAAATGTGAAACAATGGACTAATTTCATCAATTTATTATATATTTTCACAGTGATTTCTATGGTCCTGACAGTTGAAAATCATTTATATGTTAAAGTGTAAACCTTTGCTGCATTGAAGTGATATTTACTACAGTAATATTGTAGACACAAATTTCTCATGGAAATATGGTTTCCTTATTTAACCATTTGAGTGCTAAAGAGGTATCCGACAGACTGCAAAGCAATGTGCTGGACACCACTCTGTCATTCAGAGGGTTAATAAACCTTTTGGTGTTTTTTCTCCCATTTGATGACTGTGTGCTGTCTCCCATGATCCTGGATACCCCAGGCTGAATACACCTGTATATGTTATTTCTATGGGACATGCACCATTTAGTTATACTGTGGGATTATTATGTATTATAATAGTTATTATGTCACTTTCCCCTCTGCTAGTGAATATATAATATATATTTATATTGCCATAAGCATCGAAGTGTGAAAGGAGCCGGAAACATATTTTATGAAAAAAAATTATAAAGGTTTATTCTGATAAGTTAAAGGGATAGTAATACTTGAAAATAAGTTTATTTTATATTGTAGCCCTTAAAAAAACATGAAAAAATGATATAAGTCTGATCTCCCAAACCTTTATGGTTTGGGAGATATTCAGAAGTAAAGTTTCCCCTGGAGTGATGTCATTGCTCCACCTATCAGATATGGAATCCGGTCCCGGGACCGGCTGTGCCTCTCCAGAAGTGCTGAGATCACCATCTTTAAAAAGAATTTATTAATTGGAATGGTGTACAAAGTGTGCTTTCAAGCCAGGCACACTTTGTAGATAGTTCCAATTAAGTAGTTCTTTTCAAAGATCGTGATCTCGGCACTGCTAAAGAGCTGCCGGTTGCTCTGTGGACCGAATTCCAAATCTGTCCACTAGATGGCAGACTTGGCTGAAACAGCCAGGAAAAGAGAATTTTACAATATTTTACATGTAAATATCTCCCAAACCATAAAGGTTTGGGAGATAAGACTTATATCATTTTTCATGTTTTTTTTAAGGGCTACAATATCAAATACAATTATTTTCAAGTACTACTATCCTTTTAAAGTGGAATTGCCTTAAACTTAGACAATTTGAAAACATTCTGCAAAATGTACTTCATTAATATATATATATACTAGCATTGTGGGACGGCGTTGCCGTTTTTTTTTTTTTTTTTTTTTACAGGAATGTTTAACTGTTTGAGTGGCAGAGAGGTACGTAAAACAGTGCAATGTATTGCGTACCCCTGTGGCACTCAAAGGGTTAATGTAAGGGTGACACACAGAAGTGTAGGAAATGGGGATGAGGTGGGTCCATAGGACGGAAAGGCGGAGACAATGAAGTGGGTACCCTTTAAGAATATTGAAGCACTTGAACTTAGTGTATGTAGAGGGCTGGAGTGAAGGGAATAGAGAGTCATAACAGACAGAGCGACCTAGCAATCAGAGATGTGAATTACATGTGGGCGGTCCTTCATAGAGAGCAGTCATTGTTGCTGTAGTGAAAGGAGGCAGAAATTTATTGTCGGCTGTAGATGGATGTATTATGGTGGAGTATAAGTGGCAAAGATTTAGCCTAATATTGGCTGTTGGTAGATCCCTGTTTGGCTACTTTTAGTGTGGTTACGTAATCTTAATCATGCAAATAGCGTATTTACCTATTAAAGTAAACCCATTAAGTGAACCCCTTGAGTGGCAGAGTCTCTGGTAGTGAAATGGTTAATTGGTGCAGTTGCTGCAGGGGCACAGGGTGATAAGCAAAGCCAGCGGCGGTTAGGGTTCATAAGACAGAGAGCATGAAGCGCCATTTAAGATTCTCCTCCCCGCGCGTCTGTCTCTCATTTAGCTCCTGCTGTTTCTCCTGTTTCAGTTGTTATGAATAAGTTTTGAGCAGTTTCTTTTGCTGCCGATCGAACCCCCAGCTGTAGGTGAAGGCACGGTCCCACACACACACCCGCAGAGTGACTGGAGGTAGAGGTGTGCTCCGGAGAGGGCAAAGGCGGCTAAACAGACTAACACTGTGGAAGGGAAGGGGACAACCACAGCAGCGGGGGAAGCGTCGGAAGTGTGTGTGAGTCCTAGTAGAGTGGATCTCCAGCACATCCTGCAGCATGTTACTCATATTTTTCTGTGTGACACTCATAGTGGAGGTGAGTGTGACACAGACAAATATGAGTAACATGCTGCGGGATGCGCTGGAGAGCCGCATCCGCTCCACTATGAATCTCACACACTTCCGACGCTTCCCTCACTGCTGTGGTTGTCCTCTTACCTTGCACAGTGCATTCAGCAATCTCCTTCTACCCAAGTCCCTCCACACCTTTAGAGTAGCTGCCTGACAACAAAGATCCCGAGTGTTATGGGGAAGACAGTGAGGATGTGGCCAGGCCGTGGGTACTGCTCTCCAGACTCAGTATCCGACAGGTCCGCCCAAGTGAAGTTGTGTGGCAGCCAGAAGCGCTCATTCCAGAACCCGGCTGAAAGAGCCGACATGTCCCACAGCAGCATCGAAATACCCCTGCAGTAGCAGGAAACAGAGCACAGGGGCAAAACGCTTCCACATTGACACACCGCCACCTGCTGTATCATGTGTGCGGTAAAATACCGGGCGGGTGGAAACCCTGCTGTGTGTGTATTGTGGGGCATGTGTATATTAGGGTGGTGTAGCAGTGAGTGGCAGCCATTTTTATTTTTTTCAGACTTGGATAGTGGTGGGCGGGCTGAATAGTGGTGGGCGGGCCAACTCCCTGCATGATTCTTCCAGGCCTAGCAGTGGCTTTCGGCCACCGCAAGGCCTGTGAAAAGAACGCCCCCATTGGATCACCCAATGGGAGACGTAACTTCACCTTACTGCCGACCCTGGGTGTGTTTTGCCAGGCACAAAGTCTTCTTTTATATATATATATAGACTAGCAAAGGATGCATGGTGCTACCCATGCGGATTAAACTAATTACAATGATGGCTGTGGTATGCAAGGAGTTCTGTGGCATGAAAGGGGATGAAGTGTACAAAAGCATGCTGTGCTACCAGTATTCACTGGACAGAGACTCACACTTTTAAATACCTTATATTGTGTAGTGTTGTTTTAAAAGCTTCTGCAAAATCTAAGTAGAAACCACTGTAATCATGTGGTGTAAACTTGCATTTACCATTTGTACGTTATATTACTTAAAAAATAGGTCCCAGCAATCAAGAGCAAGATTCAAGAGATGTTCGTATTACTGAGCCTATTACACACAAACAAAAATTCTGTTAACATTACATATCAGTAGAATTAGCATTAATCGCCAGCATCGAAAGGGTTAAAGGGAAACTACCACCCAGCAAAAACTAACTAACTAAAATCTTTTAAACCAGGTAATATTTCTGGCGACTAGCGCTACTAAGCAGCTAGTCGCCAGATGAAGACTTAATTGAGATAACGTTTTTGCGGGGTGGTAGTTCCCCTTTAATTGCTTTCATACTGGTATGTGAATGGCAAAGTGTGCTCCTCTTGCAACAGACGATTTTTTTTTCTTAGTAATAATAACTCTTGTATGAGAAAGGTAAACAAATAATGAATCACTCACCCTAACACAAGGGAGAGGAGCGGCTAAAAGGGAATGGAAGTGAAATACAGAGTTCACAAGGTAGTATGGAAGTTAGTTCACAGTTAACACCTTGAGTGCAGGAGAATGAGGTAGTTGTACCTGGGAACTTTTCTGGTCCTGGAATAAGCGATGGGAGGAACAAGGTGACACAAGTCTGCTCCCGGTGCAGCTACTTCATTTGTGTCTGAAGTAGGTGATTTTACTCAGGAGCACAGTCGCACATTTTCTCCCCCCGTTTCACAGCACAGTAGCACTGGAGGGAGAGAGCATTGTGGAGAATGGGGGGGATGCTTTGTGCTTCCCTTCAGCTCCCAGTGTCTGTGCTGTAGTTGTGTCTCTGCTATCCCCCTCAGCTAATGGAGGGGAGGGAAAGAGGGGAGAACACAGATTTGGAGGGGACTAGGGAGGGAGGATAGACAGGGGAGAATGCTGAAATAGGGAGGACAAAGAGAGGACAATGCTGCACATAGGTAAGTAGGGAGGACAGAGGACAACTCTGTGAACAGTGTCGGCGGACTTTGAAGAATGCAGTAAATAGAGAGATGTACAAGTTCTTGCATATATTTTTCAAGGACTGGTCAGGCCCTGGCTACTCCTGACAAAATCATGCTCCCCTGTATTTGTTAGAGAGGTACTAAGGAGCAGATTAGCATATCTACTCTTTACTGCCCCGGGTGTGGCATGCACAGCCAGAGAATTCTCCATCACTTGTCTGGCTCCTCTTTTATAGTATAGACTAGCAATGTGGGACGGCGTTGCCCGTCATATTATTTACACAGAAAGACATTGTGAACAGATATATGCAGTGTTACAGACACGCACTTAAAGAGGCAGAGCGTGTCACACACTGTGAAACACATACATATAGAGAGACTCACACATACATGTTAATAATAGATGAGAGTTGGTACCGTGTTAGCCGTAGAAATACAGGATGCAAAATTTTTTTGTAAAGTTGATACCTTTATTGGCTAACTAAACAGATTTAAAATGCAAGCTTTCAAGACTTCTTAGGTCTCTTCCTCAGGCATGTTATACCAGGTATAACATGCCTGAGGAAGAGACCTAAGAAGTCTTGAAAGCTTGCATTTTAAATCTGTTTAGTTAGCCAATAAAGGTATCAACTTTACAAAAAAATTTTGCATCACACATACATGGACGTATGTCACATATGTAGACAGTGTGTGACAGACACAGTGGTGATGTAGATATGCTGATAAGAGTTGTAAAAAAGGTTTTAATTGCATCTCTCCAGCTTGATGAATAAGGCCCTGAATGTGCTGCATATCATCTCTGGTACTCCAAGGGTTAATGGGTTTAACCCTCTGAGTGTCAGAGAGGTATCCAAGGCATTGCAACAGCACTCAGAGGGTTAAACTGAAACAAAGTGAGTCCATCAGCCCCAGTTCTTACCATGGAAACTGAAGATCTGTGTGTTCTAACCTATTCCCCAGCTGACTCCACTCACCTGATTCCAATCTGCCTCCGAATGTCCCAGTGCATTATGGGACAGGGGGTGGAAGCAGAAGTTTTTATGCTCTTTGAAAGAAGTGATCAATGTGTGGCTCCCCAGCAAAATGGGAGCTGCTGGTTGGTGGGTTATATTATTGTGCCATGAGTTGTTTACTGTAGGAGTTGTAAGTCGAGAGAAGTGATGTAGCAGTAGGTGAGTTGTGGAGGACAGGGTTAATCCTTTGAGTGCCAGAGAGGTACGCAATGCATTGCTTTGCAATGTATGCGTAAGGCACTCAAAGGGTTAAGACTGATGTTGGGGGGCGAGCTAACTCTTCCTTACAGCCGCCCCTGGGTGAGTGTGGCAGGGGATGCAGGTTCTCTCTCATATATATATACTACCAATGTGGGATGGCGTTGCCCGTCATGTTATTACCGTTGGGCGCACGTGTGTAAAATGTAGACACACTGATGAAGACAGACATATGCAACACACAGGCACATACACACAGTGAGTGGCAGAAACATGCAAAAGACATGCACACACACAGACTCACCGGAGATGCACACATGGACACACATATGTTGTACACACACTCATGCAACATATATGCGCATGAGTTGTGCACCCCTCTGGCACTCAAAGGGTTAAGGTATAGAGACGCACGTCAGAGTTAAATAGCAGTGGGAAGTGTTTTCATAACTGGGAACTTTGACTTGGAGTCCTTGGAGAGCACTTCTGTGGTGCTGATGTGGAGAGAGCAATGGGGCAATTTGGGTTAAAAGTGGTCGGGGATTATTCGTGAGTAGGGGGCGGGGCTTAAAAGAAATGTGGAAAAGTGTTAGTAATAGGCTGGGGAAGGAGGAGAAGTGGGAGGGAAATGCAAGTTTACAGTGTGAGGGGTTTGAACACACTCCCTGAGGGGTAAAACTTGATACACAACCCTGTGGCAGTCAGTGGGTTAAGTGTGAATCTGATGGCTGTCTGTCCTGTGTCTTGCATGGGAAATGATAACAGTCAAGAAATAATTCAGCAATGAGGGCCTACCTTAACCTCTTGAGTGCCATTTTGTTCCCCTGGTGCTGCACTACAGGTCCTGCTGAGGCCACTGGGAGTCAGAGTGAGTGACTGTGTGTGTGCGTGTGTGTGTGTGTGTGTGTGTGTGTGTGTGTGTGTGTGTGTGTGTGTGTGTGTGTGTGTGTGTGTGTGTGTGTGTGTGTCAGCCATATTTCTTTCTGGCTTTGTGTGTGTGAGTGGGGCGTGTGTGTGTGAGTGGAGCATATGTGTGTGTGTGTTTGGTGCTGTGTGAGTGGGACGTGTGTTTGTCTGTGGTGTAGGAGCAAGTGGCATCTGTTTTGTTTTTTTCTGACTTTGATAGTGGTGGGCGGGCTGCATAGTGGGGGCGGGCCAACTCCCTGCATGACTGAATCACCCAATGGGAGCAGTAACTCCTCCTTTCTGCCTCCCCTGGGTGTGTTTTGGCAGGCACAAAGTCTTCATTTATATATATATATATATATATATATATATATATATATATATATACATACACACACTAGTTGAACAGCCCGTTACACGGGCCACAGTGCCTCTGGCAGCCGGTCGCGGGGCAGTCACACGCAGTGGAGACTGCCCGCGCCTCGGCTGATACAGAGCTGGACGCTCCTTCTGAGCGCCCAGCTCTGTATCAGCCGCGGCGCCGGCAGTCTCTACTGCGCATGACTGCCGCACGCGCAGCAGTGTCTACTGCGCATGTCGGGCGTTACACACAACTTAGCGAATTATATATATATATATATATATATATATATATATATATATATATATATATATAACACAGAAATAGCAGAAAATGGAAAACACATTTGCTGCTTTTATTTTTCCTATAACTGGATTTGTAACCCATTCTCTCTGTCTATTTACTCAGATGTGAAAAAAACACTGAGTCTCATTCATAAAACAAAGAGGAGCATTTCTGGAGCGAACCAATTTCACCATAAGGGACAAATAAAAGTTCTACTCAATTTAAATTGAGCTGTTAATGCCCTGAATGTGAGAGAGGCCTTCCCAAATTTCTCTGAAGCGCATTAGAGACCTCTCCAGCATTCAAGGAGTTAAAACCACTATTCCAAAATGCCTCTTCTTCAGCCTCCTACATAAAGTCTGTTGTGTCTTACCTCTTTCACATAACTCCGCACTCTGCTTGCACAGCTGAACCTCATGTAGCTAGATTTGTCCTTGAATCGGGATTCAATTCCTAGGACAAGGAAAAGAAGAAAGACATTTTGTTTTGTCGTGGTGCTGTTTACTTTGAAGAATTATTTGAAGTATTATTATTACTAGGTATACAACAGGGGTGAGCAATTATTTTGGCCTGAGGGCCATATCACTGTTCAAAGTATACTAGTTAATACACAAAATGTGGTATCTGCTCAAACCTCAGGGTCACAAGTTCTAGTCCCCACAGGATCAAATATCTGCCAACTTGAACTAGATCACCACGGCAGATTATAGTCCATACCCTCAGCTTGCTGATATCCCTTTAAAAGGTTGCATTTTAAATATCGTGCGGCTGCACACTGCATTAAACATGTCGCCTGGATGAAAAGTGTGACATGAGAATCTCGCCCTGCATATAAGCGCGAGATTCTCATGTCGCCTCATTAAATGCCGCAGCATTGGCTGCATTGTACATATATTGGTATTTGCAATTGAATCCTTCAATTTAACACATCTGTATTGCTTTTATAACGCTTGTAATTTCAACCCATTGCATCCCAAAATGGTTTCTATCTCACTGCAAAACTATGCTAAATTGGGACTTTTCAAATTCCCAAGCACTTAATATGTTTCCAACTGACGGTATTGCTTTCATTGCGTTCTAGTCCAATTTTTTTATTTCTGTCCAACCCGCATACCTTAGCAAAGCTGTCTCTCCGGGGCTGTGGATCCCGTGTTCAGCCTCCCCGTCCACACACCAAGGATATCAGGGTGTTTCAGAGACTCTGACAAAGGGATCTGTCTGTGGAAGGAGGCTGCACCAGAGCTGGAGAGACAGCAATATTAAGCTATACAGGCAGCACTTAGCAGGTCACAACCTGCTAGACATTGCAGTATGCAACAGTCTGATCCTTAAAGGATTAACACAGACTTATTACAATTGTTTGAGGCATAAGAACACGAGTGATCAAGAGGTGTGTCTTCAGCTGCTTTTGTATTGTAGCTCCTGACACCACAGCTGGAGAACCACAACAGCTCGATGAGCCATACATTTCCCAGTAACTGACATGTCAAATGTGCAGCCAACTTCTTAAAGTGCATCTATCACATATAGAAAAGTAATGCTCATTAGTTAGAGTATTTAGCAAAAAAGTTAAACACGTTACTCATTTTTGACAAAACCCTGTTATCTGCGCATAAATTAATGTTTAAGAGGTGCCTAGCAGCCTACTTCCGCTTGCTGCTGCTGCAAGCTGCTTGCCGGACAGAGGCTGCTCCCATCCCACTGCCCAGCATCCTCTGATGACGGAGGCTGTCTGTCTCTAAGCTGGAGTGATCTCATTGGCTACATATCGATATCTGCCAATGAGATTGCTCCAGTTTAGAGAAAGAAAGCCTTTGTCATCGGAGGATACTGGGTAGTGGGATGGGAGCAGAGGCAGTGCTGCAAGCCGGAAGTAGGCTGCTGGCCACGTTTTAAATGTGAATTTTTGAGCAGATAACTTTTTTTTTTAAATTAGTAACATATTAAATTTTTTCGCTAAATGCTGTAACTAATGAGCATTACTTCTCTATATGTGATAGATCCACTTTAAGCATTTGGGAAAACATTCTCATGTCGCCCATTTTAATCAGGCGCCGTTTTGTTGCTCGCCTTATAGTGAACCCAGCTTACTGAGAAGGCCTTCATCCTGCACTGGGGATTGACAGTGGCTGAAGCTTTATCTTTTTTAGAGCTATCTATTTATATAAACACATATAGATATAATAAAAAAAAAACATGGACCGAGTTTACAAATAACAAATTAAGTGTCAACAGACACTGAACAGGGGTAACAACACCCCATGAACTATCACACAGCACACTGAACTAGAGCCAACAGGGCTCAAAAGTGAGGAAGTGCCAAAGAACCGAAGAAGATCCTAGACAGGCAAGACTGCCTCCAGGGTCTTCCTCCCAAAGCTGGCATCAGTCGATGCCAGGACATCGACACGGTAGTGCTTCAAAAAGGTGTGCACAGACGACCAAGTGGCTGCCTTGCACAACTGATCAGCTGAGACCTGATTCCTGTAAGCCCAAGAAGCCCCAATAGATCTAGTGGAAAAAGCTGTGACCCAAAAAGGGAACAGGCATCTTCCTTAGTTCGTAAGCCCTAGGAATAGTGGACCTAATCCAAGACGCAATTGTCACTTTGGATGCAGGTCTTCCTGCCCTGGGGCCCTCAGGAATGATGAACAGTGTGTTAGATTGCATAACGGACTTAGTGAGATGTACATAAAACTTGAGACAATGCACCACATCTAACAACCTTGTCAGAGGTTGGGTCAGGGCAGAAAGAAGGCACCACAAACTCCTAATTGATGTGGAACTCAGAGACCACCTTCGGGAGAAACTCCTGAGAAGTGCGAAGCAGCGCCTTGTCCTTGTGAAACACCAAATAGGGTTGTTTACAGGATAGAGCATGCAAATCTGTGACACGGCAGACAGACACAATCGCCAAGAGGAAGGCCATTTTCCACGTCAAGAGGCGTAGAGGAATAGTAGCCAAAGACTCAAATGGGGGGCGTTGAAGAACGCCCAAAACCAAGTTAAGATGCCACTGAGAAGCAGGAATCTTAAAGGCAGGACGAGCATGAGCAACACCCTGGAAGAAAACCTTACCATCAGGAAGGATGGCAATATGCCTCTGAAAGAAAACAGAAAGCGCAGAAGTCTGAACCTTAAGGGAACTCAAACTGAGGCCCTTATCCACACAGTCCTGCAAGAAGGCTAGGACCGTAGGCATATCAAAATCCTGAGATAGGTCCTTGTCAGCACACCAAGACAGAAAGGTCGACCAGACATCATGGTAGATCTTGGAAGAAACAGGTTTTCGGGCACTGAGCATAGTAGCCACCACACCAGAAGAGAGCCCTTTCATACTGACGAGGCCAGTACGGAGCAATCAGAATGACTGGACAACGCTACAGTCATAATTTCCGAAACACCCTGTGCAACATAGGGAGGGGAGGAAATATGTAGGCCAGAGGGAATAACCAAGGAATGGACATCGCATCTACTACCAGAACCAGAGGGTCTCTCCACAGAGAGCAGAACCTCAGTACCTTCCTGTTGTGTCACCATCAGGCCGATGTAAGGAGGACCCCATTTATGAACAATGAGGTTGAACACATCTGGGCATAGCTCCCACTCTCCGCTGTCCACTGTGTGTCAACTGTGGAAGTCCACCATGACGTTGTCTACACCAGGGATGTGCACTGAGGATATAGCAGGCACGTGTTCTTCTGCCCAGGACAAAATAGCCTTGACCTCTAACCAAGCGGCGAGACTTCTTGTTCTACCTTGCTTGTTGATGTAAGCCACGGCCATGGCGTTGTCGGATTTTACTCGGACTGGACAGTCTTCCAACTGAGATGTCCAATGTTGAAGGGCATAAAATATCGCCCGAAGCTCCAATATGTTGATCGGAAGGAGGGACTCCTCTGGAGACCACCGACCCTGAGCGCTCAAGCAGCCCAGGACCGCTCCCCAGCTGGGGAGGCTGGCATCCTTCATCACCTTGGTCCAGAAGGGTACCAGGAAGGATTTGCCCTTCAGCAGGTTGGAAAAGTCGAGCCACCATGACAAACTTGGTTCCACATGAAGAGGAAGAGAAACTGACATCTTCAGAAGATCCAGTTGACCCTTGCACACCTGGATCATGAACCTCTGGAGCTCCCTGGTGTGCGCCATGGCAAACAGAACTGCTTCTATGGTGGAGATGAATTTTCCCACTAGATAGGATAGCTTCTGGACTGGAACTGGATCCTGAGCCAGAACCGCAGAAACCCTGTGGGCAATCTGGTGAGCCACCTCGCCCATAAGGAACACCAACACCATGCTCTTCTGAATGTCGAAGAGAAGGCCCAGGAAGAACAGACACTAAGATGGGATAAGATCTGACTTGCCCAAGCTGATGATCCACCCGTGATGGGTGAGAGCATGAATGCATTGCTGAACTTGCTGATGAAGAAGTTCCGCAGAGGGGGCTTTCAGAAGCATGTCGTCCATGTACGGAGTAACTCTGATGCCCGGTGGAGGATGGATATCAAGGCACCCAGGAAACGGTTGAAGACCTGAGGAGCTGTCGTCAGACCAAATGGAAGAGCTGAGACCTGAAAATGTCCCCAGTCGCAGGCAAACCGGAGGTACTGCCGGCTCTCTGGATGAATGGCAATGTGTAAGTACGTGTCCTGAAGATCCAGAGAAGCAAGGAATTCCCCCGGGGACATGGCAGCAATCACCGTCCGTAGAGACTCCTGGTGATAATGAGTCCGGGTCACAAAGGAATTGAGATCCTTCAAGTCCAAAATGGGACGACAACTGCCATCCTTCTTGGACACCACAAAGAGGTTTGAGTAAAAACCCATACCCCTGTCCTGAACTGGCACCGGCTCTAGAACATCCTTGTCCAGAAGAGCCTGACCAGCACTGTCAAACAGACTGTGTTTCTCTGCATCCTGAGGCGTGTGACAAGGATGAAAACGAAAGGGAGGAAGAGAGATGAAAGGGATCCTGTACCCTTCCGTCACCACCTGTAAAACCCATGGGTCCGCCACTGAATCCTCCCAAATGCTGTGATAGTGTCGTAGATGACTACCCACAGCAGAGCGCGGACCCAGGTTCGGCGAGTCATGCCGAAGAAGGCTTGGAAGCCTTGGGCTTGGAGGAGACCTTGTACTTCCATTGTTGTTTGGGTTTGGAGGAGGTACGAGGAGCTGAGGGAACCGTCTAGTTCGCCGGACGTTTCTCATTCTGAAAGGAACAAATATACCAGTTACGCTTAAGTGACAATTTCTTCTTGGGAACCAAGGGTAGAAGAGTACTCTTACCCCCTGTGGCCTCACTGATCAGATCCTCAAGATCTGGCCCAAACAAGGAGGTACCCTGAAAAGGTAGGGAAAGTAAAGCTTTCTTAGAAGCAGTGTCGGCAGACCAGATCTTGAGCCAAAGAGCTCGTCTGGCCACCACAGACATGGTGGAAACCCAAACGGATGGCATCAAATAAGGCAGCAGAAATATGGTGGTATTCCATATCTAACAGAAAAATAGAAAAGTTTTTAAAACTATAGCAGAACTGTTTTCTTGCCTGTGTGTTATCTTCACCAAGGAACAAATCTTTCTGGAACTGGTTGGCTAGCTGCAGCCAAGGAGGGAAGGTAGGCTCCAACCCCTGCATACAATTCTAGAATTGTTCCTGACTACTTAAAGGGGCGGATCGCCTACCCAGAGTTACCAGTAACCTATATTGGACAACAGAGAAAGTCAGATATTTTTTCCAGAGGTTTTTCTAGTTTCAGGAGGATGCAGACCACAATCTTGGTAGATCAGTGCTTTATCCTTTTTTTCAAACAACCCATGAGTTTGTGTGGTTTGTTGTTTACAAGCCCATGAGTTTCCATTTATTGCCAGCGTTCAATTTCTTCCTCCCTTCTGCTCAAGCTGAGCAGTGTTACATCAGTAAAAGGGGCAGGAGGGAGATATTTTGTCATTGAATTACTCTTGAACTATAACTCTGACAGAACTGAAATAACACTCTCCAAGGTCCAAATACTACGATGATTAATTGGAGCTGCTTTTATTATGAAACATTACTATCCCTTTAAAGCTTATCGCTATATGAGGATTACAATAAGGTACAATGATTTAGAGGTGATAGTTCCTCTTTAATACAGTAATGTACTATAATATAGACTCAAACTGACCTTCAAACCATTGTTCATCTTCATCGCGAGTTTCCGCCACAATATTTCCTTTCAGATTGTGAATGAAATCTGCAAGCATTTTCTGTTTTTCGGGAGCATTTTCACCCAACAGCATTTTCTGTGCAGTCTCCACAATATTCGTTTTAATTTTGTACAATTCATTCAGGAAATGGCCAATGTCTGTAATATCTTTTGTGGGAAAAACAAAGAAAACAGAATGCATTACAATGGTTTGAGTGAATATATTGCTCGGTTTAAAATTATTTTACTCTGTTTAAATTTATTTTTAAATGTTTGCTGACCCTCCAAAACTGCTAAGGACATTGCCCATGATTTTGATACTTACTGGATCCTCTGGCTGTGGGTGACTTCAGTCCCACCGGAGGACCCAGCAGGGCCTACTGATGTCATCCCTTGCAATCACATCTGAGAAGACCTGTACGTCAACTTAACCAACAGGGAAGAACACGATAAGTGAAAGAAGGTGGGGGAGCTCTAAAGGAGCTCATATCTTAGCCCCCACATCCAAAAACATGAGGGTACCCTTGATGGATATGGGAGAGTCTCCCCTTTCCAACAAGGCTAAAACATGAAGGGGATAATGCAAAGTGATCTTCCCCAACTTTCAACCACTGTCCACTGGTAATCAAAGAACCACATACAGAATGGTAATAACAGAACCATATGTACTGGTTATGTAGCCTTGATTCACTGTCCACTGATAATCAAATAGTTTGCTTCCCCAACCTTGATCCACTGTCCACTGTAATTGCTGATCCATAAACAATGCTTCCACAGCCTTGATCCACTCTCTGCTGGCAATCACAGACCCACATACACTTCTCCCCTAGCCTTCATTCACTGGTAAACACAGAACCACATACACTGCTTTCCCAGCCTTGTGTTTGGAAGAGGACACAAGCAGAAAGGACTTATACATCTTCCCTGCTTTAAAAAGGAAAAAAAAATAGAATAGGTCAGTGAAGAGGGAGGCATCATCGCCAACGAGGTCAGAATGGGGCAATAGTAATCAGAGAAGCTAGTTCAAGATGTGGGCGGAGACCGCCAATTTCTCTTCAAACACATGAATGAATATTTTTTTCTGTACCAGGAAGGATGTGTAAGTCTTCCATGCTTATGGCAACTAACAGTATTAGAGTCTGGGTAGTTCCTATAGCCATGCAGTATTTCAACCCCCAAACTCCTAAAATAGCAGGGGTACCCCTTTTGGGAAAAAGCACAGCAGCCCCTTTCCAACAAGGGTAGGAATGAAGGGGTTAATACAAATCTCCTTTCTCCCCCCCCCCACCCCATTTTGCTGTCATGACAGGAGCACCCTTGTTGGAAAGAGGAGAGTCTTCCCTTTCTGAGAAGGGTAGGCACAGAAGGGATAATATACATATGTTAGGTGTTAAAGACCCTGTCTCAGACACTACCCTGACTCCAAGCCTAACAGGAAAACCCCTTGTCTCTGCCCTTTCCAAAGAGGTTACGTATGAAGGGGTTAATAGCAGGTGATAACCTGCTAAAAACATATACATGTGTGTTTCATGGAATTTAAGAGCCGGGGGAAGATGCAGGACTCTTTTAGAACCTCTATATATATTTCAGATGTTCAGTCTCCTGACCACATCAATTACCATCACTGGAATGCATCTTATTGTCTACTTACCAAAATGGTATGACTTATTTACCTTTTCATTATGACTGTAATTGTATGACCATTTTAGTGCAGCTATGTAACTTAAAAATGATAGATGGAGATTAGTTCTTCTGGCTACCCTTATTAAATGTAAACCCAACCAATGAGGAACCATTCTTCCTTGGGCTTGCAATAGGAATTGAATACATTAGAAAATGCCATGGTTTTCTAATATCTTAGTGTCTGTGAAGTGGTAGAAGTGTAAAGATGCAACAGATTTTGTTAAGGGTAGTTTGTGCTACTGGCACCCCTATGGAATTTCAGCTCTAAACAAAGGAGTGTCATTTCTCTCAGGACATGAACTGCTAATGAGTACAGTAGGAAATTCCATAATTTTCAAAGATTTCAGTAACTTTGAAGAGGTATAAATGTAAATAATATATATATATATATATGAAGAAAAAAAAAATCATATTTTATTCCTTTAGAGAGACATTCTAGAAACAATTGAGTGCTCCAAGCTATGGGTAGTGCACTTTCTTTTTTCCAAAATGGTATGCCTTGCCTACCAATTCTTTTTAACTATAGTTGTTATGAGCATTTAAGTACAGGTAGTTCATATTAAACAAAAAAAAAAGAAAAAAATTAAGAAAACTGACAGACTGTAGTCCATGCACTTTTGCCAACTCATACCAATGGGGTATCATTTTATTCAGAAGCCTCAAGCTAACTAACCTAATATGGTATTCCATTGTTTTCTGTGATTTCACTCCTGTGAAAAGTCTGCAACCACTAACAATAACGTACGAGATTGTATTCTGCTTCCATAAAAGGAGTAAAGGCGGAGAGGGCACAAGAGTTCAGCTGTTGAAGCCTCCCTCACATACAGCATCTATTCCTGCTAGTCAGCCTATGTACAGCGCCTGCAAATTTGTGCACACACAGCCTGGAACACAGTGTGCAAGCTCTGCAGCCTCTGCTCCTGTCCTGGCTTTTAAAATATTACAGGACGCCTCTTCACACCGGCATCTTTTCACAGGACAGGCTACCCCACACTGTTGGATCCTGCCTCGCTTTTGCCAGCAGCTCCACACCTCATATAATGGAGTACAGTGCACCAAATACTCTGTGTACTTACACTCGGCACCAGGAAACCTATGCGTGGTGACTTTATGTATCTTAGTGCTTTTTTGCGCATTTACATGTGTGCACTTGTGTGTCACTGTGCGTATGTGTGTTGCATCCATGTGTGTGCATTAATTCCCTACATAACATGATGGACAATGCCGTCCCACATTGGTAGTTGGTTTTATATTGGGAAATATTTGTAAGAAAAATAAAAAACTGACCTACATTGCTTGCATAAGTATTCAAACCCTGTGCTTTGGAAACTCCCAGTTTCCACAGATGAAAGAAATTGCCCTGACAAGGGGACAATTACCTCTGATCCATTAAAGTTGCTGTCACATTTTTCACCATTGTGGAAGGATCATTGATCAGATTGTAAATCTGAAGGAAAATGAAGATGAAAGAGCATTCTACAGAAATTAGAGATTTAGTAATACAAATGCTTAGGTTATGAAAAGGGTACAGAATAATATCCAGGTGATTCAGATATCCCCGTGAGCGCAGTTGGATCAAAAATTAGGAAGTGGAAGTTGCATCACACCACCCAGGCACTGCCAAGAAAATGCTGTCCCTCACAACTTGGTGTACAAACAAGGCAACAATCACTACCAAGTTCAGAACTGGGAATGGAGTAACCATATCAAGAGCTCTGCACATGTAATAGTTTATGGTCCTGAAGAAACAGCCTTGAGTGCTATGAAAAGCGTTGAGGTTTTTATTATCTGTTTAACAACCATTTTTATTTCATGATATTATATGTTATTTTTAGTTTTGTCTTTTATTCATTTTTGTTACTTTGAGAATAAATTAGTAATTTTAAGCTCATACACGCTTATTGATTATTCTTGGAGCATTTATATTTTTTTTTCAACGCCAACATCCAACATCTTCTGGAGTTTACGAAGTTTGCAGACTTTGGATTACCATATTACTCCAGGAACCAGTGCTGAAGATGACCGAGTGAGGGCAGTTTTCAATTACCCTTACAAGCCTTTCCAGTCCCGGGCTGTTTGTCAAACTCCCGGACCGACGTTAAGTGTGAGTACTCTGCCTGAAGTTTTAATATTATAGATGTTGATTATATGAAGATTCACTTAGTAATTTGATCCGGCTAGGCTAAGTGAGGGCAGCCCCAATAATATCCCCACACGCCAATTCAGCTTGTCTGACTCCTAGTCAGTCAAGCATCCAACAGATAAGTGTGAGTTATGCTTCATTCATGATACCAACAACATACTAATAACATCTAAAATACACGATTTGTGCTTTGGAAATTCTACCGATTTTTTTAGTCCATTACATCTACAGAATTTCATCTTACTTGGACATCTGTGACATACCGGCACACTGCACTTTTTTCCCAATTTTTTCCACATTATATTTTATGGACTATTTATTATAAAATGGACTGTATTGTGGGTCTGTATATTTAAGCCAGATTATACTATGTGTTATTTGTTTCTTTGCATGAATTTGATGGGATTGTACAATTTCTCATCTCTACTGAGACATCACTAATTCATACATATACTGACTGAAAATACTAATTAGATAACTCTTCCAGCTGTTGATCATTAATATAAGTACAGATATTTTTTTTTTTATTGACTAATAACATATGTATCATTTATAAGAATGATTGTATTTTATTTTACTTTATCTGTCCCACTTGGCGATTCAATCTGACGAAATATTTTTATGTACTTTTGGTCTAGCGCTCACCTCTTATAATATTTTCCATAAAATAAATGCAAGTTCTCTAATAAAAAAGTATATATAGTATCTATATAGTGGTGCTTGCTAACTATGTAAGTAAGCAATGCTTTGAAGACTTCTACAGCATTTAACCCTTTGAGTGCCAGAGGGTACGGAATGCATTGCAACGCAATGCATTCCGTACCCCTCTGGCACTCAGAGGGTTAAGGGGTTAAAAGCCGCATTTTAATCAATGGGACTTTTCAGTGTCCCTTACGGTACAGTTGTTATGCACCTCTTTAGGTTAGTGAATATTGGCCATTGTGCCAATATATGCAGTTAAAGGGATAGTATCATCTCATTTTAATAAAATTGAATCTTGTAGCTATTAAAAACTAAACGCTCCCAGTCCTATCACTCAAACCTTTATGGTTTGAGAGATAATCACAGCTAAGGTTTACCTCTCCCTCCCCTGTCCCTGACGTCAGTGCTCTAGCTGACTGTAGGGGAATCCTTTTCTGGGACCGTTGGAGGCTCTTCAGCAGAGCCAAGATCGAGACACATAAAAAGAATTACTTCACTGGAACTGACTACAAAGTGTGCTTGCAAACCAAAAAGACAGAGACACCAATGGGAGAACATTTCTGCCAAAATGGACACAGTGTCAGGGACATTTTCACACTCAGAGAGAGAGAAAAATATGGGAGGTAAAATGAATGATCCAGTTTGGAGCTTTGAATTATGGTTTGAATAAAGACAGAGAATTCCTGACACATTAGCACCTTGTGGATTAACCTTTACAACAGTCCCCTGGGATCGCAAATACCTTGGACCCCTCAGAGGAAGACTGTAATTTACAGCACTCTCCTCTACCATTGACGGATCAAGGAACTAGAGTCTGGGCTGAACTTCCTTATCTAATTTCCATTCTAAACAATGCAATGTGTACTTGTATATAAGAGATGTTTTCATATTTATCTGTATAACATGCCTGAGGAAGAGACCTGAGATGTCTTGAAAGCTTGCATTCTAAATCTGTTTAGTTAGCCAATAAAGGTATCAACGACTGTATTTGCCTGCTGTGGAGGCAGACTTTACTGCTGCAGGGACAGTACAACACTGTAAAACTATCCCAGCTTTCATAGTTCCTGACAGAAAGCTCCCTAGAAAATGAAATACAGGAAGCTGTCAGGGACATAAAGTGTAAAAATAAATAATACAAAATAAATTGTATTGAATATGTAAAATAATGTATTTATTTATTTTAACTGTCACTTTAACCCTTTGAGTGCCAGAGAGTTACACAACACATTGCAAAGCAATGCGTTGCCTACCCCACTGGCACTCAAAGGGTTAAGCAACACAGAAGCAATTCCGGAGCAAACCAAATGCATTATAAAGGACAAATAAACGTTCCCACAATTCATATTGATTTAAACAGTGATTTTAACCCTAAACAGTGATTTTAACCCTATGAACGCTAGAGAGATCTCCAATGCACTGCTTCACAATGAACTGAAGAACTCTCTAGGCATAGTAATACTTCGTTTTAACTTTATTTTATTTTGTAGGCATTAAAAAAACATTAAGAATGATATGTCTTATCTCTCAATCCTTTATGGTTTACGAGATATTCACAAGCAAAGTTTCCCCTCCCGCCCCTTTTACCTAGTGTAAGCCATCTCTTCTCAGATGTGAATCTGGTTGTAAGACCAGACAGATAACAGAAGGGGACAATCTTCTTCCTATGAGAACAATGAAAGCCCTGCCCCCCTTGACAAGTTTTTCAGGTTTTTCCCTTATCTTAATTGAAGATTGTCCCTCTCTGCAGTCTACCTGGGCACCTCCCTTCTGATCTGGCTGAAAAGGAGGGGAAACTTTGTTTGTGAATATCTCTTAAACCATAAAGGTTTGAGAGATAAGACTTATATCATTCTTTGTGTTTTTTTAATGCCTACAAAATAAAATAAAGTTAAAACGAAGTATTACTATCCCTTTAAGGGGTTAAAATTCATGTGTAAATAAATGGGAATGTTTACTTGTCCCTGTGTGCAGTTCGCTTGCTCCAGAATAACTCCAGTCCTTTGTACATCAGCTTCACTATGACTTTTAACCCTTTGAGTGCCAGAGAGGTACGCAACACATTGCTCTGCAATGCGTTGCATACTCCTCTGGCACTCAAAGGCTTAAATACATCAAAGTGACAATAACACTTCCTAATACCATAATCCCCTACTCACCGTAATCTGGGTGAAGAAAACTCTAATGGCCATTATTCCTCAATTCTATGTTAATTGGTCCTCCAAACAATCTTTAATTAGTACTAGATATCATATTCACTGAGACAAATGGGATTATATTTTGCCAGACACCAGGTCTCAGTTTTATTGGTAACAGTAAAACAAGTGTTAAGTTAAAATAAGTTCCAGCCACTCCCCAAACCTTTTTACTGTAGGTATTCTACTACTTGGCAGGCACCCTGAGTAACGAGCTTAGGCTGCACAGATCCAACGTGTGGCCTAATGCTTGTTGCAGCTTTGTGTTTCCACAACTCACGCTAAATAGAATGAGAAAAGGGAACATCAAAGGAAGCTAGCTAACTATATCTGACAGTGTAAGGTGTCGCCCGTGAGCTAGTTTCCTAGTCACCTACCAAACACCAAAAGCACTCTTCTAAAAACTAAACCCCCAATCCCACACCAGCTTGGGCCATTGCCTGAGCCAGATGAGCAAAAAATAAACAGGGATTGGCTTTTACATGGCCAATCCCTGTTCAAATTTTTTCTCACACTCCCACTGGCTGGGAGGTGAGGTTACGCAGGGCACAGAGCATGCCTTAGAGTAACCTCACCTCCCATACAATCAGCATTTAGCTGGAGGGGTTATGCAGGAGCATAACATCACCCCAAGCCCTGCGTAACCTCACCTCCCAGTGTTAGGGGAATTCATTTTTTTTTTTTTGGGGGTGGGGGTGATGGGATGAACTGATATCCCGCCCCTTTTACTGATGTAACACTGTTCAGCCAGAGCAGAAGGGAGGTGCCCAGGTAGACTGGAGAGAGGGACAATCTTCAATTAAGATAAGGAAAAAACCCTGAAAAACTTGTCAAGGGGGGCAAGGCTTTCATTGTTCTCACAGTAAGAAGACTGTCCCCTTCTGTTATCTGTCTGGTCTATGGACTGGATTCCACATCTGAGAAGAGATGGCTTACACTAGGTAAAAGGGCAGGAGGGGAAACTTTGCTTGTGGATATCTCTCAAACCATAAAGGTTTGAGAGATAAGACTTATAGCGTTTTTCATGTTTTTTAATGCCTACAAAATAAAATAAAGATAAAACGAAGTATTACTATCCCTTTAACAGTACTGCATACACTAGAACTGCAATTGGAATGTGCTATTCCATTGATTTATATGGGTGCTAATCTTGTGGCTCTTGTGCATTTTTAAATAGAGGTAGTTGGTAACAGCAGAGGAAATAGAAAACCAATCTGTGACTTAAAACCACATCTGCCATTTGTATTTTTCTACTGGCCCTGATAGAATTGAACCCCAGGACCCCAAACATCTCCCATTGTAGTATTTATTGCCAAGTAGGAGAAGGCTGAGCCCCCGCTGTCCTACAACAAAGAATTATGCCTGACTCAGTAGACATGGTATCCAGTACTATTTAAAGATCAATTTTGGAGAACCAGTTGAAACAACTAATAGTGGACATTAGAATGTCTGACCACATAAAGGAGTTAAGGTAAGTGTTTTTAGTGGAAGGTACTATTATTCCTTTAAAGGGATAGTAATACTTCGTTTTATCTTTATTTTATTTTGTAGGCATTAAAAAAACAAGAAGAACTATATAAGTCTTATCTCTCAAACCTTTATGGTTTAAGAGATATTCACAAACAAAGTATCCCCCCCGTTCAGCCAGATCAGAAGGGAGGTGCCCAGGTAGACTGCAGAGAGGGATAATATTCAATTAAGATAAGGGAAAAAGCTGAAAAACTTGTCAAGGGGGGCAGGGCTTTCATTGTTTTCATACAAAAAAGATTGTCCCCTTCTGTTATCTGTCTGGTTTTACAACCTGATTCACATCTGAGACGAGATGGCTTACACTAGGAAAAAGAGGCGGGAGGGGGAAACTTTGCTTGTAAATATCTCTTAAACCATAAAGGTATGAGAGATAAGACTTATATCGTTCTTCATGTTTTTTTTCATGCCTACAAAATAAAATAAAGATAAAACGAAGTATTACTATCCCTTTAAATCTCAGACTGCTTCTTTCCTTATTCTCTAAGGGCCCTATGTTCAAAAGAAAAGTGAGGTAGCTATGAGGAAATCCAGCTGCACTATAGGGTACAAATACAAAAAAGACCGATTTAAACTGTGAATTTTAACCCCCTGAATGCTAAAGAGGTCTCCAATACATTGCATTGGAGACCTCTATACGAATCATAGGTTTAATGGGATAGTAATGTTTCATAATAAAAGCAGTTCTAATTAATCATCATAGTATTTGGACTTTGGAGAGTGTTATTTCAATTCTGTCAGAGTTGTATTTCAAGAGTAATTCAGTGATAAAGTGTCCCCCTCCTGCCCCTTTTACTGATGCAACACTGCTCAGCCAGATCAGAAGGGAGGTGCCCAGGTAGACTGCAGAGAGGGACAATCTTCAATTAAGATAAGGGAAAAAGCTGAAAAACTTGTCAAGGGGGGCAGGGCTTTCATCGTTCTCATAGGAAGAAGATTGTCCCCTTCTGTTATCAGTCTGGTCTATGGACTGCATTCCACATCTGAGAAGAGATGGCTTACACTAGGTAAAAGGGGAGGGAGGGGGGAAACTTTGCTTGTGAATATCTCTCAAACCATAAAGGTTTGAGAGATAAGACTTATATCGTTCTTCATGTTTTTTTAATGCCTACAAAATAAAATAAAGATAAAACGAAGTATTACTATCCCTTTAAAAGCCATATTTCATTCAATGAAAAAATGGAAAGCTACATTTGTCCCCATGGTGCAGTTGGTGTGTCCCAGAATTACTCCACTTTTCGTATGGACGTAGGATCCCAATTTATTACCATCTTCAGGATCAGAGAAGAAGTGATGGGATGTCTATTACTTACATCCGTGCCATGTCTGTTCAGCAGTAAGAAATACCAGCACTGTGTTATCCGGGAGAGTCTTCAGGTATTCGTCGTTATTTAACTCTGTTCCATCCTCATACAGACACACACGGGTGGAAGAAAGAGGAAGCTGCAAAAATAATAATGGCCACATTATTAATTGTTATGTGATAAGTAATCAGAAGAGTTAAAGGAGAAGTATAACCTAGGAATAAGTGACTCTTAATTTAATCCATTGACACAGGTACCCTTCATATAGCCTTTGGGCGGGTGTCTATGTATTATTTTCATTATATCTGCCATTTCCTCTATTGATGTCTGCCTCTTGGTCCCAGATCTCCATGAGCAACAATTGGCATCAATAGACCTGAAGGGTCACTAGTCTATATCATATTACATATCATATCCATGTATCAGTGTTTGCCGATGACACAAAATTAAGTAAGGTAATAAAGTCTGAACTGGATGTGTCTTCATTACAAGAGGACTTGGACAAATTGAGTAACTGGGTAGGCAAATGGCAAATGAGATTCAATATAGACAAGTGTAAAGTTATGCATTTTGGGTATAATAATAAAAATGCAACATATAGTTTAAATGGCGTTTCTCTGGGGAAATCTACTAATGAAAAGGATTTAGGAGTAATGGTAGACAATAGACTTAGCAGTAGCATGCAGTGCCAGCTGGCAGCGGCAAAGGCCAATAAGATATTGGCATGTATTAAAAGGGGTATTGACTCAAGGGAGGAAGATATAATTATGCCTCTTTACAGGTCCATGGTAAGACCCCACCTAGAATATGCTGTTCAATTCTGGGCGCCCTTTCTGAAGAAGGACATTATGGAACTAGAGAGAGTGCAGAGGAGGGCTACAAAACTAGTAAGGGGAATGGAATGTTTTAGTTATGAAGAGAGGCTAGAAAAGTTAAACTTGTACACACTAGAGAAACGGCGTCTTAGAGGGGATATGATAACACTATATAAATATGTTCAAGGCCCATATAAAGGGCTTTCAAAAGACCTGTTCATTAACAGAACAGTACACAGGACAAGGGGCCACCCGCTTAGACTTGAGGAAAGGAGATTTAGTCTACAACAGCGGAAGGGTTTCTTTACAGTAAGGACAATAAAGGTATGGAATGCACTTCCGGAGGAGGTGGTGCTATCAAATACATTAGATGCCTTTAAAAGGGGCCTGGATAATTATTTAAAAGAGCATAATATAGAGGGCTATGCACGTTAGTATTGGGATTAATATTTAGTTAGGGCTTGTTGATCCAGGGAGAAGTCTGATTGCCATTTGGAGTCAGATGCCTTCTTTTGGGTCAGCGATGGTAAACAGGAATAGGAAAAGGGTTGAACTGGATGGACGCAAGTCTTTTTTCAACCTAAATTACTATGTAACTATGTAACTATGTAACTATGTAACAAACTTAAAGGAGCAGTAAACTTTCTTATGAAAAAATATATATTGTAGGGATTTTCCTATTGAGTAAAATAAGGGTGCTCCCACTGCCAAGAGATTTATATTTCCAGAGTTATTACAGTTTAAACCCATGTTTTATTTACATTAGCAGTGCCCTCTAGTGGTCAAATTCTAAATAGATTTCCTGTTAGATTCTAATGGAGAGGAAATTCAGAGACATACAGTTCTCCATAGAATGTGGTAGAAACTGCCTGTCACTTCCTGTCAGTTAGAACTATCAGGAAGTAAACACAGTAAATTCACTTCCTGGTTATTTGAACTGTTATAATTTTTGAATAAAACATCTGACAGCAGTGGGAGTGACCTGGTTTTATTCAGCAGGAAAAGTTCTATAAAATATGTGTTTTCATAAAAAAGTGTACCGCTCCTTTAAACAATTGTGTGTCATTCATTAGTTATTCACTAGAATTAGTTACAGGGGAACTGGCATCTCCAGCGCTTTGGTAAACGATACACTTAAGATGTGTGTGGTATCCAAGGTGTTAATATCTATGACTATAATCAAGATTTGTTTTTAATTTTGAATTCACATATTGTTTTGTATTTTCTATTTTTAAGGATTACCATATTCTGAAACTGATCAAAACCTTTTTTTTCTTTTAACTAATAATTATCAATTTTTAACCCCTTTAGGAACATGCCAATGTTTATAAAAAGCACCCCTTTCTGCACATCCTGTTTATAAATGGAGGCAGTCCTAAATGGTTCTGGGAGTGTTGTTGGCCAGTGACAACTCTTTCAGTCCATAACCAGGGTGAATATGCACTATGGTGTGATAAAGAGGTGATAAAGCAATAACTGCTCCACTGTGATAAGCTCTGTAGTTCCTGTTATACTATTGAGTCTGTGCACTAAGGACTGCATTGATCCTTGCCGACGCACCAGTACACGTGACCTGTTATGCGTACCGGTGCACCGCTTTGAGGCCTAAGAGAGATCGCTCCAGTCTTAGAGCAGTCAATTTTAGGCCCCGTTTTTACTTACAGCGCTCCTGGTAGAGCGATGTAAGTAAAAAGTATGTGACGTGCTATGACCGTCACCGGTCCTTAAGGGTATAAGGACCGTGACGGTCATAGCATATCATCTGGTCCTTAAGGGGTTAACTCAGTGGGATTCAGTAGATCGCACAACTTTTTTAAACAGAAACTGAAAATGAAGAACACTACACTGACTGACTTAAGATGTTATCTCTTGATCTGAAGCACAATGGCAAAGTTCATAGAGACTATTAGGATTCCCTGTAGTAAAGTGTGTGGGGAGTTATTATTAGGAGGGGATAGTTCTTCTATGTACCAACTTAAAGGGATAGTAATACTTAAAATGTAAAAAAAAATATGTTGTAGAGTTTATCCCCCTGAGTAAAACAAGGGTACTCCAACTGCTGAAAGGTTTTTCATTCAAAAGTTATTAATTTTCAAAGTTGAATTTTTTAGGTGCAATATCACAGTGGCCTGAAATTGTACAGTGGCGCTGTTGCTACACCATCCTATGGAGATTTATGGTCAAATGACCAGAGCTGTCCATAGGATTGTGTAGCAACAGCGCCACTGTACAATTTCAGGCCACTGTGATATTGCACCTAAAAAATTCAACTTTGAAAAATAATAACTTTTGAATGAAACACCTTTCAGCAGTGGGAGTACCTTTGTTTTACTCAGGGGGATAAACTCTACAACATATTTTTTTTTTACATTTTAAGTATTACTATGCCTTTAATAGTTCTTAATATTGTACAGAGTATTCCTATGCACAGAGAGTTCAAGTGTTAGCTTGAAGAAGCAACCACTGCTGTTTGGAAAGCTCGGTACTTTATGAAGAGCTATTAACCCTTTTAGTGCCAGAGGGGTACGCAACACATTGCAAAGCAATGCGTTGCATACCCCTCTGGCACTGAAAGGGTTTAAGTGGTTCCCCTAAGATAAGGTTATTTTAAAGAAAACTAAAAAATACCTATATGTTGTACTAGTCTTTTGGTTGTAATATAAATAGTTTTTGCTACATTCAGCTTTATTTCTCAGTGACACAAGTGTAGCTCTATAGTAATTGTCAGTGCTGGGCTATTAACCCCTTAACGACCCTGTCATGCCAAGGCATAAGTTGGCCCTCTGGGTTGTATAATTTGTTTTGTTTGTTTGCTGACCTGTCTGTTATTCAAAGTGCACCAGTCCTAGGCCATAAAATTAGCTGAGTAGATAACATCACCAGAAGCTGAATGAGTAGATCACTGGAGCAGAACAGAGTATCATAAACTATATTGGACCCTCTGCTCTGATAGGGTTCATCCAGGGGACAGTCAAATATTATGAAATAGGGAGAACATGTATATATAGTGTAAAATGGTTCAATACGGCTATATATTCAGAATGCCCAGGTTTTACCCTTGTGGTGGGTACCAAACATGCCAGGGGGAGGTGTTCCTGCTATGAGTTACAAGAATAGCCACTTTGCAACCAGTTAGACCCAGCATGTTTGGTGTCCAGATATTCACACAGATATGAGGAATATGATTATTATAACATTATACAGATGTGCTGTGGGTTGCATGTTTTGGGTAGCCTTTTTTCAGGTAGAACTCTGCAGGAGCATTCCGGACAGGTCTGACTGAGTGGGCTGTAAACGATCAGGCCAGACCCCTGACCCTCCCAGGTAACACCAAGGGGGTCTGGCCTCTTAGAAGCAACTCTGGACTCCTATTTAATATGGGGTTTTGGATAAAAACAGTGAATATCTTTGTAACAACTGAAGGGGATTATACCATCAGAAGTTCCCAAGGACTCTTAAAATATCGGTAATTGTATTTAAGGATTTCTTGTGTTTCTCCCATTTTATTTTATGGACTGTTTTGCAAATGTGTAATCTTTATTTGTGTATGTCCTTTATTTCTACATTATTGTAACCAGCACTGTGAAGCCTTTTTCAGTTAGAGTCCACGTATTGCATTAATATAGTAAATTAGGTCGAAAAAAGACAAGTCCGTCAAGTTCAATCTTTGCCTCATAACCCAGAGACGAGAATTATACAGTGATTTCTAAGAGCACAGCGAGTGATACGTTTGGCCTCAAACAGAACAAATTAGCATAAAATGCAGGTAATTAGCATAAGGTTCTGCCAAAATAAAGCATCGTTTCTCAAAAACAATGTATTTTACAGAAAAATTGCTATTAAAACATATAGGCAAATTTCAATTCTCTGTAAAACAAACCAAACTTGTATTGACGTGACAGGTGTACTTTAACTTAGTGAGGACCAGATGGGGGTGCAACACATTGTGAAGCAATTTCTTGCACACCCCATCTGTTCTTCAATAGGTTAATTTGGTCCATCAGTCCTTTAGGAACTAGAGGGTGTGCAGAGCAATACAAAGCAATAGTGTAAGAGACATTTAGCTTTATTTGTCAGTGTATGCAGTCAGACAGTAATAGCTTGCACAGATAGGTGCCAGATTCTAACATTCCGCACTGCTCTCCCTCTCACCTGAAACTCCCTCCCACTCTTCCTGCCTACTACTTATTTTAGTAACTAGAGAAATGGGGTTCATAAGACCTCCCTGCACCAAAAGCAAAGAATATGACTGATTAAGTTTATCTGAGTGCCAGAGGGCTGTCCAGGGGTGTCAGAGCAATGCAGATCCTCCTATCCTATATAATAATTCACTAAATGTGTTTGTCAGAAGCCGTCACGCGCAGTAGAGATGGCTGCCCGTGCTGCAGTCATGCGCACTACAGACTGCCCGCGTGTGCATGACTACACCGTGGCCGCTGCTGGGTGGCCCGTGTGCACAGGCTCTTCAACTATCCTATATTACAATTCTCTAAGGATGTCTGTCAGAAGCCATCATGTGCAGTAGAGACGGCTGCATGTGCTGCCGTCATGCGCAGTACAGATTGTCTGTACCGCAGCTGATACAGAGCAGTCGCTCCGAATTCAGACCGGAGTCCTCTCTGCACACCTTGAATTCGGATCTCCCCGCCCCGTATCAGCTGCGGCACGGGCAGTCAGTACTGCACATGACTGCAGCTCCGCCAGTGTTGGTCCATGTAGATGGTCTTTAAAACTAGTATATAATAATTTGCTAGGATGTTTGTCAGAAGCAGTCATGCGCAGCAGAGACTGCAGGAACCCACAAAATGCTGGGAGTTCTGTGCTGGGAGAATTCTGTGCGGAATGCTGGGAGCATTCTGTGCGGAATGCTGGGAGTTCTGTGCTGGGAGCATTCTGTGCTTTCGGGCAGTCTCTACAGTGCATGATTGCGTCGGCGGCAGGATACAGAGAAGGACCAGCATCTTTATCCTTTGAGTGCCAGAGGAGTATGCACTGCGTACCCCTCTGGCACTCAGAGGGTTAACATCACCCGGACCTTGGCCCGTGTACATGGGCTTTTACACTAGTTATTAATATTTAGCACCAGGGCCGGCGCCACCTATAGGCGAGGTAGGCGCCGGCCTAGGGTGCACATTCTCTGAGGACGCATCTGCCCCCGCTGCCGCTTACAACAGACTGCCGAAGTAAAAAAAAAAAAAACAACAAAAAAAAACAACGTAAGTTTCGGTGCCCTCCCTTGGCTGCCTATTTTTTTTTTTAATGTAGCACAGCGATACCTGTTTCTCTCTCCCCCTCCGCTCCTTCAATCCTGGACCAGGATTGAAGAAGCGGAGGGGGAGAGAGAAACGGACATCTCTGTGCTACATTAACCCTTTCAGTGCCAGAGGGGTACGCAACACATAGCTTTGCAATGCGTTGTATACCCCTCTGGCACTGAGAAGGTTAATAAAAGCTAGACAAGGGAGAGCACCAAAACGTACTCACTGGGGAGAGAGTGCACCGGAAGAGTAAGTGGAAGGGGGGTCAAGAGGGGATAAATAGTCAGAAGGGGAGAGAGAGAGTCAAAGGGGGGGATCAGCAGTCAAGAGGGGGATCAAGAGTCAGACGGGAAGAGAGAGATTCAAAGGGGGATCAGCAGTCAGGAAAGGGATCAAGAGTCAGATAGGGAGAGAGATTGTGAAAGGGGGGATCAGCAGTCAAAAGGGGGATCAAGAGTCAGACAGGGGAGAGAGAGAGTCAAAAGGGGATCAGCAGTCAAGAGGGGGATCAAGAGTCAGATGGAGATAGAGAGTCAAAGGGTGGTCAACAGTCAAGAGAGGGAGAGTCACATATAAAGAATATACACTCTGTCAAACTGATACACATATAGAAAAGCACACACACATACTTACACACTGATATCCTTACAGAGACTCACACACACTGACACACTTATATACATACAGGGAACACATACTGACACACACATAAACATATAGAGAACACACACACAAACTGACACATATAGGGAACACACTGACACTTAAACACATACAGAGGCGGGGCATAAATGGGAAGGGCACAAGGGGTGGAGCCAAGGGGCGGCAAAATTAGGTTTTGCCTAGGGTGGCAAAAATCCTTGCACCAGCCCTGTTTAGCACATAGCTGTGCCAGCCATTACAGTTTCCCTTACATAAACTGAAAAATCAAATAATTTTAAAATAAAATGACTAACAAACATTTGATATGAAATCTCTTTCAAATGAACCCAAGTGGTCATAATATGTTAAGCCTCTGAATGCCAGACAGGTATCCAACGCATTGCCTTTCAATTCATTTTTGGATATCACTCGGGCACACAAAGGGTTAAAGTACAAAGATCACTACAGCAAATGTTATTCTCCCCAGGACCAACATGGCTATAATGTATTGAAGTTCCCCGAACCACTGATATAGCTCCAGGACAGAAATGAAATACAAGTACCACCTGGAACTTCTCACATCCTTTCTTCAGCAGATCTTTCAGTGTTTTGCAGACAACCCCAAATCTGACATCGCTGTCCAAAGTCCTTATTTTGAAACATTTTAGGTCTTTCCTTGAATTGTTGCTTCCCATACCCACAATTGCTCCTATGATGACTGCTTTTTTTGTTACTGTGTGTTTACGTTTCCTGTAGTAGAGAAGGGACTGCACGCATGCGCAGTCGTTGCAGCTCTTCCACTATATTACAGGAAATGTAAACACAAAAAGGAAATAGGCTGGAATATATAGAGCGATGATGATCGATCAACCTGGGCCTTCTAGCCTGCTGCCAGTCTTCAATACCCATCATCCCCCCGCATCCGATGCCTGGTGGAGGACGCTGGGAAGTGTAGTCTGACAGCAGCTAGAGGGCCTCACGTTGTTCGCAAGTGTTGACAAGACTCAGGGTCCATCTGCAGTTCCCTGTACTGTAAATCCCAGAGTCCTCTTCGGTCTTAGCATTAACGCATGCGCACTTCCTTCTCTCTGGGCTCCACAGTTGTTCCCGCAGAAGAGGACTGCTTATCCCAGGATTCATTGCAGCCTCAACCTAGAAGCATGCGTATTGTGATTCTCAGGGGCCACAGCTTTCTGCAAACCGGCTGTGTCGAATCTCCTGAAGTCCTAACCATAGCGCATGCGCGTTAGTTTGGTTGTTGTCAAACGGTGGTTATGGTGATGGAGGAGAGGTAGTGGCAGCGGCCCGGTGACTGACACTCACCGCGAACGAGATGGTGTATGGGGCAGCAGTGAACATCAGGCAGTATTGGGTTTGCGTTAAAAACGCTGGTTTTAGTCTACGAACATCAAATGTTCTTTAAATATTAAGTTGGTATAAAGTTGCCACCCTGGGCGGATTATTACTGTTGTTAGAACGGAAGAAATAAACATAGTGTAACCTGTCTGCTTGTGAACACAGCACCCGGGCCAGAGGGTTGTTCGGTTCAGAGGTAAGTGATCTGGTCTAGAAGGGAATGACTGAGGGAGACCGATTCATCATATATACAGCATTCCAGCACTTTCCATGCAGGAGGTTATTGATTTCCCTTGTGTGTCCACTGCCACACACATCCTATATAGTAATTCGCTAAGGATGTTTGTCAGAAGCTGTCATGGGCAGTAGAGACTGCCCAAACGCTCGGAAAGAATGTTGGGAGCATTCTGTGCTTTCGAGAAGTGTCTACAGTACATGACTGCGTCGGCGGCAGGACCGACCTCTTAACCATTTGAGTGCCAGAGAGGTACGCAACACATTGCAAAGCAATGCGTTGCATACCCACCTGGCACTCAAAGGGTTAAACCCCCCCCCCCCCCCGGACCTTGGCCCGTGTACACTGGCTTTTACACTAGTGAATATATATAATACAATGGTATTTTAACCCTTTCATTTCCACACAGGTTGCAATGCATTTGATACCTCTTTCCTAATGAAAGGATTAAGACTTTTGCTTCCTGGGACCTATTGCCATGGATACCTCTTTACCACTGAAAGGATTAACCTTGTCTGTGTCAGAGCAGTCCATAACACATGGAACAATGTTTTTGTTAACCCTCTTAGTGCCAGAAGGGTACCAAATGTAATGTTCATTATTGCGTTCAATACCCATCTGCCACTTAAATGCAGTAGCATTAAAAGGCTTAAACTGTACAAGCAACGCAAAGCCACTGTTACTAATCCTCTCCTCCCTTTTATTTATAATATAAAAAGCCAGATGTATGTTTGTCCTATGCAGTCATGTGCAGTAGAGACTGCCCGATGCAGGCAGTCATGAGCAGTAGACACTGCTGAGTTCAGGCAGTCTCTACTGCTTTGGCCTTCTATAGGATACGCCTATGTACACAGCCTTTTACACTAGTTATGTACACAAACACACACTCACAATCTTATGTAAACACGAATACAAATGCACATATACCTACACGGCACACACGTATGTAAGCATTAGCATACGCAAACATAGGGTTGCCACCTTTTCCTCATAAAAATACCAGCCATAGCTGTTTGTGTAGCATTGCAATGCCTTGCGTTCCCCTCTGGCACTCAAAGGGTTAAGAGGCCGCTATTTCACTACTCCACGTGATGCAGTCTTGCGTCTCCTCACGCAATGCAATCATGTGCAGTAGAGACTGCCCGAACACGCGCAGTCTGTAAGGAGCATGACTGAATCGTGACAAACATCTTAGTGAATTATTATATAGGATGAATGAGTAATCCAGTATGTAATGACACCTTTTCATTGGACGAACATTGCATTTTATGAAGACAAGCTTTCGAGAGATATTCTCCTTTTATCAAGTGCAAAGCAATGTGATGGATACCACTCTTGCACTCAAAGAGTTAAAGCATGCCATGCAGCCATTTCCTGTCTTAGCCCTATATTACAGCACTCTCAGGACTTTTTGAGCCAAAAAGGTAAAAAAAAAAAAAAAAAAAAAAAAAAAAAAAAAAAAAATCACAAGTAAACCTTATTGTGAGTGATGATTACTTAAAAAATAGATGATCTTCATCCTCTGGCACTCAGGCCCTATCCCTGCATTTAGCGCTGGTGCTTTTTTCCATCTATAATACATACACATACATATATTATGTAAATGTTGTAAACTAACAGTCAGAGATGCCCAGCTAGGGATGAGCCTGGCAGAGTGTGCAGTAGGCTCTGTAGGACCACATCCTGCCCTGGGTGCAATCTCTTATCTGTGAAGAAACATCCTGAAACACAACATACTACTGCTGCTAGGATGAAAGTGCAGGTATGGAGTACCTAGCAGAATAAGAGGAGCAATTAACCCGAGAAGTAGTTTTCATCCTTCTTGGGCTTTATTATTGTATTTTAAGTGTTTCCTCTAGGCACAAGTGAGCAATGAATCCATGTCTAGATTCCCCTCATAACCTTTAGGGAGAGCAAGCAAAGGGTTATTTGAATATGCAAAATAATGGTCAGAGATGCTCAACTAGGATCAAGACTACACACACACGTCCGTCACACATACATTGTTTGCACTTTAAGTTTGTTTGTGCAAACCTGCAATAATTGGAAATATTTTAAGCTGTTAATTGTTTGGTATCCACCATACTTCTGTGCAGAAATATTATCTTCCAGTTTTTGCCATGATTGTATTCTTACTTCAGAGGTACTTCTTTAAGGGAAAAATGTATCACCTAGATAAGTTTTGTTTCAATCACATTCCATGCCCTGAAATACCAGCGAATATGGCCAAGTGTCCAGATATTTCCTTTAAAGTGGGGTGCTTGTGCAAATGTCATTCCACTGGGATGCACAGGAAGCAGTGCAACCCTGCAGTGTGTGTTCAGTTGATTCACAGATTTAAAGGGGAGGGCTGGTCACATTAACCATTTTGAGTGCCAGAGAGGGATACCTCTGCCATGAGTGGGATACCTCTCTGGTACTCAAAGGGTCAAAAGTGGCTAACATGAAAAAATAAAGTAAATGTATATTAAAGCTCAGTCTTTTACTAGTTTAGCTTTTACCACTCCAACATGTTGGAGTAACATTATAGAAACTAACTCTGAGTGCTAGAGAGGAATGAAACGTATTGCTTTGCAATGCGCTGGGTACCCCTCTGTCACTCTAAGGGTTAAAGCCAAGGGGTAGAAATAGAAATAGTTGTACAAAAAGTAGAAGTTTTATGTGTTACAGCCCTTCTGTCACTTGTTGATAGTAGGAAGTCTTGTATTGCTTTTGTCTGGGATTTGAACTGTATGCTCACAAGGTTTACTTGCATAACTCACCTGCCAAAAAGGGTTGTGGTAAGTTGAAGGTTAAATGCCACCTGCTGATTGATTTTACTTACTTTGATTTAGCACACGCTCTGAAGCTTACAATGCCTCACAAGATTGGATTTGTTGTGATAAGTTCATCTGGCAGTGAAGATGGATTTAGTGCCAAAGAGTTAATGGTTCATGCTCCAACAGTCAATGGATGGAGATCTCCAAGGTACAGTAATAGTTTTATTGAGTTCACGTATTCTGCAAGTCTGTAATGTGTAAAGTCGAATAGCAAATAAATTTTTTCTTCACCTATTTTTTTTTTTTTTTTTTTTTTAAGGGATAGTAATGTCTAGAGATGCACCGATACCATTTTTTTTTAGGACCGAGTACGAGTACCCATACTTTTTTCAAGTACTCACCAATACCAATTACTGATACTTTTTTGTGAAATTTATTTTTTATTTTAATAAATAATAAAATAAAATTGAAATATAACTCTGCCTATATGTGCAGTACATTACTCGGCTTCCACTGACACAGAGAAGATTAATGGGCATTATTCCTGTGAGTGTCAACGGGATGTGCTACGCATTTCTCACCAACTCACTGTGTACCCCTATCACTTAAAGGGTTAAAAAGCTACCGCATGCACTTAATCATGCAAATAAATTTTTTTAGTTGAGTCTATTCCGATTCGGTTCACTTTTGAACCTGGCTGCTTTTAAATCTGGCCGCTATTACACTTAATATATATACCCCTTTAACATTACAACTGACCCAAAGGAGGAGCGGGAGGTTAATTCAGCTCCCGCACTGCTGCATACCACTATGTCTATGATCTAACGGGACGTGCACTCTTTGCGTTCATCTGTAATGCCACCTCTCCAACCTCATTCATACTTCATACAGACGTGGTATGCGTCAGTGCGGGAGCTGAATGAACCTCCCGCTCCTCCTGCAGGTCAGTTGTAATGTTAAAGGGGTATATATATTAAGTGTAATAGCAGCCAGATTTAAAATCAGCCAGGTTCATGTCGCACACTCTAATGGAGTGCAACATTTCAAACGGATACCCCCTGACACAGGGTATCAGTGCTGGCATCTGCTGCATTTGCGCGAGTACAAGTACTCGTGCAAATGCCGGTATCGGCACCGATACCAGTATCTGTATCGGTGCAACCTTAGTAATGTCTCTCTTAAAGTGCGTCTCCGAGTCTTCCTTATGTTTTTTCTAACATGTATTGCTATATTTAAAGGGATTGTAATACTTAAAATGTAAAAAAAAAATATGTTGTAGGGTTTATCCCCCTGAGTAAAACAAGAGTACTCCCACTGCTGAAAGGTGTTTCATTCAAAAGTTGTTAATTTTCAAAGTAGAATTTTTTAGGTGAAATATCACAGTGGCCTGAAATTGTACAGTGGCACTGTTGCTACACGATCCTATAGACAGCTGTGGTCCCGGGACCATAAATCTCCATAGGATGGTGTAGCAACAGCACCACTGTACAATTTCAGGCCACTGTGATATTGCACCTAAAAAATTCAACTCTGAAAATGAATAACTTTTGAATGAAACACCTTTCAGCAGTGGGAGTACTTTTGTTTTACTCAGGGGGATAAACCCTACAAAATATATTTTTTTACATTTTAAGTATTACTATCCCTTTAAAGGTGATCTATCACCCCTTTACAACTTTGCCTAAATCATTTTTATATATCGTATATAATGAAAAGTGTATATTTAAAAAAACAAACAAAAAAAAAAACGCTTGTTTGGCGAAATTAAAAGAATAAATACAGAGCTGTACGTACTTTCGGGTAGACTGCGGTTACCTGATCTCTGCCGCTCTGCCTCCGCTCCCTTCCCTTTATCCAGCCTCCTCCGATGACTGAGGCTTTCTGTCTGTAAGCTGGAGCTCTCTCATTGGCAAAGATCAATTAAAAAAAAAAAAAAAAAAATACACTTTTAATTATCTATCTATATATATAAAAGAAGACTTTGTGCCTGGCAAAACACACCCAGGGGCGGCAGTAAAAAGGATTACTGCTGCCATTGGGTGATTCTGTGGGAGTGTGATTTTTGGCCTGCCCCCACTATCCAGCCCGCCCACCACTATCTAAGGCTGAAAAAAAAAATGGCTGCCACACACTCCTACACCACAGACACATGCACATGCCCTCCCACACACACACTAGCAGACACATACACACATATACACACACGCACGCTGAGGATGATGGGAACAATGTTCAAGTTACAGCTGGAAGGCCATGGTCCAATCTGTATTATGCAGCTTCTTCATTCCCTGTCTTTGAGCCTACACAGCTCTGCTAATTACTACAAGTGAGCTGATTTCTAAACAATCAGCAGGAGGATACTGGCTTGCTGAGAAAGTGGAAACAACGGCAGAGAGGTGATCAGGCAGTGCAGAGCAAGGCTTCAGCTGAGCTGGTAAATGGCAGAGACATGGATGTGACTGTATTTATATATTGCACAAAGAGAGAGAAAGAGAGCAGGTTGTTTGTCAGTCTGTCTGTAAGTAGAGGTGCCAGTTCCTGCAATCATCTCCATGCTGTACATAGCTCACTGTATAGCATGTATGACAAACTATTTATATATGGTCTGGCATTGTATAGTATACAGTCTGTGTATAAGGACTGGCACTATACAGTATAGGAGGGACAGTCCCTGTTTGACACCCAAATCCCTCTGCTCCTCTATTTAGGAGATCACACGGTGTGGTGTATATACAGTAGGCTGACCAGACCTCACCTTTAACCGGGGACACATAGGAAATAAGCATATTTCAGGAGTGCACCAAAATCAAAGCAGCCCTGCAGTATGCATTTTTCATATGTGTCACTGGTTAAAGGTGAGGTCTGGTCAGCCTAATGTACAAGTGTATCAGATTGCTTCACATCAGTAAAACCCACGGTAATGTGGGTATAAACTTCTGTATATATCTGTTAAATTAGTCTGTGTAAAAAAATACTTTCATCTTCTTCTAAATCATTCACTTACAGAAAGAGTAACTTAACCATTTCAGTGCCAGAGGAGATGCAATGCATTGCTTACCCCCTGGCACTCAAAGGGTTAAAAATTCTCTACAATGGTCTGGCACTGTATAGCAGTGGTTCTCAATCTGTGCCCTCAGTGGCTATTAACAGGCCAGGATTTTAGAATTTCCTTTTAAGAGCACAGGTGAGTTAATCAATATGACTGAGCCTCTGATCAACACACTTGTGTTCTAGCAGTGAAATTCCTAAGTCCTGGCCTGTTAGTGGCCACTGAGGGCATGGGCTGAGAACCTCTGCTGTATAGTATACAGTCTGCATGTGTCTGTGTATAAGGACTGGCACTATACAGTATAGGAGGGACAGTCCCTGTTTGACACCCAAATCCCTCTGCTCCTCTATTTAGGAGATCACACTGTGTGATGTATATACCATGTATCAGACTGCTCCACATCAATAAAACCCACAGTAATGTGGGAATAAACTTCTGTATATATCTGTTAAATTAGTCTGTGTAAAAAAAATACTTTCATCTTCTTCTAAATCATTCACTTACAGAAAGAGTAACTTAACCATTTCAATGCCAGAGGGGATGCAATGCATTGCTTACCCCCTGGCACTCAAAGGGTTAAAAATTCTCTAAAATACACCCCCAGTAACACCACCGAAAACACAAGTGTCCCTCTTTGGCCATATGAAATTTTGGGAGGTATGTTACTTACACTGCTCACACTGTATGTATGTATGTTCTGATTTGCAGCTGTGTGTCACTGTTTGTGTTGTCAGTGCATGTGTGTGTATATGTGTGTGTTGCATGTGTCTCTGTCTATCACTGTGTGTACCTTTCTGACACGTACACCCTACGCTATAATTCACTATCATAACATTTATTTTAAAAAAAAGAAACATTTCCTGCATAACATGACGGGCAACGCCGTCCCAAACTGCTAGTATACTATATATAAAAAAATGATTTAGGCAAAGTTGTAAAGGGTGATAGATCCCTTTTAATTACTTACATATTTGTAGTTTAAACGCTATTCAAGTCGAAAGGATCCCCCCCCCCCCCCCGTCTCTTCTGGCCGCCTTCCCTTAGAGCTGCAATCCGGTCTTGGGACCGGACGGTTGCAATGAGGGACAATCTTCATGCAGTAAGTATAAGGAAACCCCTGCCCCCTCTCCCCACCTTGACGAATGAGGGCAGGATTTTCCTTTTGTTATTGAAGATTATCCCTTGCCGCACTCCATCCAGACCTGCACGAGAGGATCAATGACGCAGGGAAAGGGGCAGGAGGGGGATCCTTCCAGCTTCAGTAATGCTTGAACTACAGATATGTAAGTAATTAAACATAGAGCTATGTGTTATAAAAAACATAAGGAAGACTCGGATCTGCACTTTAAGAGAGACATTACTATCCCTTTAACACTTTTATGTTCCTGACAGTGTGAAAGTTTACAGGCAGATTTTAATTATCTGTAAAACAATCTAAACTTGTCTTAGGGTGTAAGGTCAGGCAGTTCTAAATTCCACATATGGGATGTAGCATAGATATTAAATTCAAATACTCCTAAAATAATATAAAGATTAGCTAATGGTTCCTTATTTGTCAGTGGTGGGTACAGTGTATCTTCCGCGTTCAGGAAGTATCTTAAAGGAGCTGCACCTAGCGGAGTCCACAATTTATAGAATTATCTCATGTTTCAGGTGCCTTGCAAAAAAACCTCATGACTAGGGTTTAAGGAACACTGGAAACATTGGTAAATAAACTAATTGTTTTGGATTAAAAAGGGCTTATATACTTGTCATTTTTCTGGTTTATAATGATGCAAATGTTGAACTTGATGGACTTGTGTCTTTTTTCAACCTAATCTACTATATAACTATAAGATTCAGTTCATACTGGCCATGTAGTATTTTCTGCCCAGATGAACTGAGGGTTTATTAATAGGAATATCTTATTTTCCTTTACATTTATCACCTTACATTCATATGCTTCTTAACCCTTTGAGTGCCAGAGGGGTACGCAACGCATTGCTTTGCAATGCGTTGCGTACCCCTCTGGCACTCAAAGGGTTAATGCCTTCAAATGGTAGAAGCATAAGATGATGACCAAGATGCTTACTTATCTTTACTTTTATGTCTGATAAATAGAAAGGAACTCCTGTGTCATCTGTAATGCAGTCAGTTCAACTGAACCATATCATGCTTGAAATTTAAATGTCAAAAGGAACCATAGATCAGACCACCTTCTAGGACATTTAGATCAGATATTGTGTATAAAATGGGATTTAGAATACTGTGTATGACCATATGGCTGCAAATAAAACCTTTACTTCATATCGTTTTCTTCTTAAAAGGTGAAACATTTGTTATGCTGTCCCTTTGTTGAATCTGTTATAAAGATGCACACAGTCCTATTGTACTAGTTTCTGGTTTCAACTGGACCTGTCGCCATAAGAGAAGATTCATTTATTTTTTACAGAGAATTAAAATCTGGTTGTATGCTATGCCACTTAGTTTTCTTTAAAAATCAAAAACAAAAAAAAAACATGTTTTCAAGAAATTAAAGGAACAGTATTGTCATAGTATTACACAAGTGAATATTGTAGCTATTAAAAATGAAACAAAATGCCCAAAATCCCATCTCTCAAACCTTAATGGTTTGAGAGATATTCACTGTGAAATTTCCCTGTCCCTCCCCTTTCCCTGATGTCAGAGCTCTAGCTAACTGCAGGGAAATCCAGTCCCAGGACCGGCGGAGGCTCTTCAGCAGAGCCGAGATTGCGATCTTGAAAAATAAATACTTCATTGGAACGGTCTACAAAGTATGCTTGCAAACCAAGCACACTTTGTAGACCATTCCAGTGAAGTAGTTCTTTTTCAAGTCTGCTAGAGCTTTGACATCAGGAGGGGGGAGCTTTCACAGGGAATATCTCTCAAACCATTAAGGTTTGAGAAATGGGACTTTGTGCATTTAGTTTCATTTTTTAACCCTTTGAGTGCCAGAGGGGTACGCAACACATTGCTTTGCAATGTGTTGCGTACCCCTCTGGCACTCAAAGGGTTAATAGCTACAATATGTAATATTTTGACAATACTGTCCCTTTAAGTTTTGTTGGCAGTGTAACTCTTTGTTAACCCTTTGAGTACCAGAGGTGTCCAGTGGATCTCGCTGCAATGTGTTGATACCTCTCTGACGCTCAAAGGGTTAATTCATTGTAAGGTGTGCTAGTTCTGTTCTAGGAAACCTCAAAAGAATACACAAGTTGATCCCAATGAAACCATTTCATTTGTTATGGAATCATTTGGACACCTGTTCCTAAATCAGTTCAGGGCTAGATTGTGATGAATCAATAATATGCATATTGTAATGGTTAAAACATAACCTTTACTAGTGTAGCTTGGCATATTATATATTAAAAATATTTTCCAATATAGAGAGAGCCCAATCTCCAATAAAATCACTTTAGTGTATAGGACAGAGGATCTAAATGTCATATTAAGGAAGATGGTATAACTAATTCAACGACTCTACCTCAAGTTTATAGAATGTTAAATAGTAAGTTAGAGAGTGGATAGGTACAGTCCCTATAGCACATATAAGCAGCTGAGCAATAGTTATTATTTCCAGGCTGGGATTCCAGACCCAGTACTACATGCCTAAGTCACATCGAAAGTGTAGAAAAGAAAGAAAACAACTGAGAGCCAAGAGAGTTTTTTTTTTTTTATTGCTTTAAAAAAAACAAAAAAAAAACCCACTGTATTGCAGTGAACTGTGTATTCTGTAGATCCTTAATATTAGTTTGGATGCCTAAGCTAACTCCTTGTTTGCTGCTCTTACACGTTTCACTGCTCATGTCTGCAGCTTCCTTAGGGACTCAACTTACGGAGTGCTCAGTAAGACTGCATATTTAAAGGCCTTCAATAAGGGACTGTACTATATTGCATCAGTAGTGCCCTCCTACATGTTACTGTGATTGGTCAGTGTCTTGATCGCTCATCTTTAGTAGTCATTTTTGATAGGAGGCATAGGGATTTTTTGAAGATTATGATAAGCAATCCTCAGTATGTATTTTAATTTGAATCCTGGTATTCGTAATGCTTGTTAATTTTCATATCAGAAATATAGGTGCTGTCAGAACATCGAGGAATATCAACTGCAGTGGTAATATATATTTGAATTAATAGGTTCTAAAAATTACTACATTATCATACTCCTAAGTTATTGGTCGAATAGTGTATAAAATAGAACAACGAATCAATAATTTCTTTTTAGTTGAATATTAATAACACAACCGGTGTATACTTTTAAATTTATAAAACAAATGCCTCCAACAAGAAAGTCTAATCTGAGATATTATTGTATCGCTACTCCTGATGTCACAATAATGCAACTGTAAATATAGAATCACAATACTTCCTTATAGGTAACTGATGTAGATGTTATCATAAATAGACCTTGGTAATCAGTTAATTTAAGGTTAAATTTAATAGGCATTTTAGACCATATTTTAATTGTGTATAATAATCTAAAAGGTTGTGCATGTATTATGCTTGGAGGAGGATAATACTATAATCTTCATTGTTGTAAAAATGAATTAAAATAGCCTAAATTTTAACTTATAGGCTATGATTAAGGTTAAAGCCTACTATATTTTCTTTATCAAGATTGGGGATAACGTTGCTACATGTGTACCCATAGTGCATAATGTTAATGGTGATATTGGGAACAACATTGGGCAGATTTCAAAAAAAGAACAAGATGCGTCCTCTTGCAAGGTCCTCAGGAATCTTTACTGAATGGATGAAATGTAAATATTTCTTTAAGTGCTAAGGTGGATTTGGTTTTGTGTTATCTTGGCTCTTTTGCTTGTGGCTGAGGTGTAGTAGCTGATTCTTATCATAACTGAGAGCTTAAAGCGGAACTACCACCTCAACTAAAGTCGCCCTGCAATACTTAGGCAGGTGGCGACTAGCTTAATAATCATTATTTTACCGCTCAAAAGTGCCCCCAAATAAAGTTATCCTTAAAGGGATAGTAATACTTCATTATTGTAGCCCTTAAAATTCTGAATTCAACGATACCAGCGGCATCTCTCAAACTTTTATGGTTTAAGAGATATCCGCTTTCAAAGTTCCCTCTTTTTGTCTTTCCCATGACATCAGCGTTTTAGTTGAGACAAGGGGAATCCGGTCCCGGGACCGGCGGTGGCGGCTCTGCAGCAGTTAGAGAAACAGAAATCCTTCACTAAAATGGTCTTCCATGTGTGCATGCAAACCAAGCACACGTAGAAGACCATTTTAGTGAAGGATTTCGGTTTCTATAACATGATCTCAGGACTCCTGCAGAGCCGCCACTTGCTCACTGAGAGGATTCCCCGGCTCTCAGCTAGAACGCTGACGTCAAGGGAAAGACAAAAAGAGAGAACTTTGAAAGCAGATATCTCTCAAACCATAAAGGTTTGAGAGATACCACTGGTATTGTTGAATTCAGAATTTTAAGGGCTACAACATGTGGGATAGTAATAATGAAGTATTACTATCCCTTTAAGCTTCCTAGACCGAAAGCCAGGCATCACTATGGACATCTTGAATGCGCGCTTGCGCTGGCAGTCCCCATCACCCTTCATAGGCATTGCACTGGCCTGAATGGCTCCGGGAGAAACTTTTGAGAGGTAAAATAATGATTATTAAGCTAGTCGCCACCTGCCTAAGTATTGCAGGGTGACTTTAGTTGAGGTGGTAGTTCCGCTTTAATTTAAAATTTTGTTGGATCAGGTGGGCTTCACACCTGGAAGGGAGGCACTAGACAATACCAGAAAGCTTCTACCTCTTTTACAATATTCGACTTGCTCTATTATTACTGCTGTGCTTATCACAACTGATGCTGAAAAAGCATTTGACAGGGTCAGCTGGTCCTTTCTCTCTCATACCTTACAAGCTTTTGGGTTTGGTCTGAACTCTATCCGTAAAGTTTTTGCTTTATACACTAATCCAGCTGCGTGGGTGAAGACGAATGGTTATCTTTCAGAATCATTTTCAATCACGAATGGGATGAGACAGGGCTGCCCACTTTCTTCCCTACTGTTTAACCCTTTGAGTGCCAGAGGGGTATGCAACGCATTGCAAAGCAATGCGTTGTGTACCCCCCGGCACTCAAAGGGTTAAACTAGTGATGGAATTATTAGCCCAAGATATAAGACTTAATTCTCACATAAAGGGAATCTCAAATAACACTCAGGACCATAAGTTATCAATTTTTTCTGACTATACTTTGGTTACATTGACTCAGTCTTCCACTTCCGTGTTGGCACTGATGTCGACGTTTCAGACATCCTCCGCATTAACAGATTTTGAAATGAATTATTCTAAATCTGAGGCTTTCCCCTTCAAATGGGCTACCTTGTCTATCAAATATCTAGGAATCAACATCACCTCTTCCCTCAATAATGTCTGTTCTGCTAATTATCCTCCACTGCTCACATCTATATGCAAGGATTTAAATATATGGGATTCACTCCATGTCTCTTGGTTTGGATGGATAAATATCATTAAAATGAATATACTTCCTAGAATGTTATATTATTTCCAGACTCTACTTATCCATCTACCACCTGCCTTTTTTGCAAATCTCTCACACATCATTCATGGTTTTATTTACCATTACCATTGTCCGAGAATCAAACGTGAGACTTTACTTAAACCCAAATTACAGGGAGGTTGGGTGTTCCTGATTTTAAACTATATTACCATTCAGCTTTTTTGTCTTCCATTCTGGACTGGTTCTATAACAGGGACAATAAACTCTGAGTACAATTAGAACGGGCTATTCTTCCAAAAGGAGACACCCTTACAGAGTTCCTACTCCCTAATCGAGATCGACATTCATGTACACTCTTAAGAACTCACCCTATCCTTTCTCCCCTTCTACCTGCTTGAAACCGGTGGTGCGGGGACAGTCTTTTGTTGTCTCTACCCTCACCCATTTCGCCAGTCTTTTATTCTAGACCTACCACCTACTCGCTTATAGAATCTTCTTTCCCCCAGTGGTCTGCTCAACCCAGACCTTGCTTTGGAGATTTATTTACTTAGGAGGGCGCTAGTGACCTAGGCCTGATCGGCGAAACATGTATGGCAGCAAATAAGGGGTTAACTCAGGCATCCAAATATAATCTTAAGGATCTACAGGATATACAGTTGACTGCGATACCATGTTTTGCTAAAAACTCTGAACTCTCAGTTGTTTTCTTTCTTTTCTACACTTCCGATGTGACTTAGGCATGTAGTACTGGGTCTGGAATCACAGACTGGAAATAACTATTGTTCATACATATTGCTCATGTACTATAGAGACTGTTCCTATCCACTCTCTAGTTTACTATTTAGCGTTATATAAACTTGAGGTAGAGTCGCTGAATTAGTTACACCATTTCCCTTAAAGTGTTAGTAATGTCCCAAAAATTTTTCAATAGATTTGTAGAGGCTAAAAAAAAGAATCACGTTGCCACAAACCCCATCTCTCAAACCACTATGGTTTGAGAGATATTCACAATCAAAGTTCCCCCCTTCCTTCCCTTCTTCTGACGTCGGTGTCTAGCTGACAGCAGGAAATCCCAATTTGGGGATCAGCCGGCGGCTCTTCAGCAGAGCTGAAATCCCATTATTAGAAAATAATTACTTAAATGAAAAGGTCTACAAAGTGTGCCTGGTTTGCAAGCACACTTTGTAGACCGTTCCCATGAAGTAGTTATTTTCTAATAACAGGATTTCGGCTCTGCTGCAGAGCCTCCTCGTGTCACCCGACACGGATCTCCTTCTGTCCACTTTACAGCTGACATCAGGAGAAGGGGAGGAAATGAGGAACTTTGATTCCCAATATCTCTCAAACCATAGCGGTTTGAGAGATGGGGTTTGTGGCAACGTGATTCTGTTTTTAGCCTCTACAAATGTATTAACGTTTTTGGGACATTACTAACACTTTAATATGAAATGAATTTCACATTCCCTGTCCTCCTACACATTAAAGCGATACATATATAATTTTTTTTTTTTTTTTTTTTTTTTTTTTTTTAACGCTTTATTAGTAAAAAGTTTAACCACTTCAATATTCACACTCGATTCATCACCCTCTATAGCGCTGAACTGAATTAAGAACAGGTTCCCAAATTCCATACCAAAGTAAATGGTTTAATTGGGATGAATGGTTTCATAGCAATGTATAAATGTGCAGTGCCGTTTACTGTCTAGGTAACTAGTACCATACAGTCATAGTTCTATATGCATCAATGCGCTAATAATGTCTTTTTCAACAGGTTTTGTCAGTACCCACAAGAAATTGTCATACAAATGGTAGAAAGATGCCGAATTCGGAAGTTACAACTTCTTGCACATCAATACATGATCTCCTCCAAGATCGAGTTTTACATTTCGGAAAGTTTGCCAGAGTACTTCACACCTTACCAGTCTGAGAGATTCCGTAGACTGGGGTATGTGCTTCTCTTTTCTGTTCCTGTTTTGCAGTAGTAAGTTGCTACGTAGAGAAAGGGTGCTCAGACGTGTCCTCAGCGTCCCTCCCCCCCTCCAAACAGTGCATGTTTTCAGGATCTTCTCAAATAAACACTAGTCTTTAACTTAGACAGATCGTTCTGAAGGACTGAACCTTTATTTACGTGAGATCCTGAAAACCTGCACCATGGAGGGGCTGAGGATAGATTTGAGCTGCCCTATTGTAGAGAGAAAACCTTGGACCTTATTCATTAAATTGATTAAGAGCATTTCTGGAGCACACCAACTTCATGCCAGGTGGTGGAGTGAAAATTCCCATATAAAAAGGCTTTTTAACTCCTTAAATGCAAGAGAGGCCTTCAATGCATTGCATAGGATTGGAGACTACGGAGTTAAAAGCACTTTAAATCGTGGACACACACACACACACACACACACACACACATATATAAATGCAGCCGTTACATTAAGAAGAGGTCCCTGCCCTAAAGAGCTTACATTCTAATTCTGTTTTTGTGTGTGTTTTTTTTTTTTTGGACAATTCTAAACTTTAGGATATCACAGGACTAATCATGATAGCATTATACTAACAGCTGGAGCTACCCAGAATGCAAAAGAGCAGAACTGTTGCCTCCCATGCCAGCACCCCTAGTTTTAAAGGGGAATTTTCACCTAAAATAAACTTAATATGTATAGAATCCTCAGGTGCTGTGTGCCATAATCTTGTGGGTTTTTTTTTTTTTTCTTCTAAATCACACTCTAAATGAAGAAATCATTGTTTTTTACCATTACACGAAGCTTACTTCTTAGTTCCTCCTCTCTCTGCATAAATCCAGCCCACTAATGTCGAGGGAGAGCGATGCCAATCAAGAGTCACGTCAGCAACATAGCCTCGCTCTCCCTACATCGCTCGCTGACTTTGGAGGTATTAATTCTACACTTGCTATGATTATTAAATCCTTATACTGTGTTTCCCCTAAAGTTTTCGGTGGGAGACATTGATTGGGGGGGAAAAGTGTATATGTGACAATTCCAGTTTAAATTCTGACTGGAGGATCCATCCTATATAATAATTCGCTAGGATGTTTGTCAGAAGCTGTCATGCGCAGTAGGGACTGCCCAAATGCACAGAATGCTGGGACTTCTGTGCTGGGAGAATTCTGTGCTTTCGGGCAGTCTCTACATTGTATGACTGCGTCGGCGGCAGGAAGCAGAGCAGGATCAGCCTCTTAACCCTTTGAGTGCCAGAGGGTACACAGTGCATTGCAAAGGGTTAACATCGCCTGGACCTTGGCCCGTGTACACAGGCTTTTATACTAGTATAATAATATACACATTGGAGAGGTTTCTCTAATTGGAGTGACTTCTCCTATTCCTTTCCCCATACTATGTCTGACTCAGGTGTCCATGAACTCCTTATATTTATGGTTAACCCTCCCCAATGTATTGTTGAAACTCTATACAGCAGTGTATTAAGAATGAGCAGATACACATAAAATGTACTCCGCATCTCTTCAGGGACTAGTTATGTAGCTGCATTTCTGTAAGAGCATAATCTGATACTTGAGTCTATTGTTCTGATTTATTATTCTCATTTTCACACAGTCTCCAGTGTATGCCAACGTGAACATTCTGAAATAATTTAGCATATTGGGATAGATATGTCCCTTCTGATTTATCGGTTATCTCCCTCCTGTCTATTAGCAGGTGATTGTTTAAAATTACACTGATGTCCATTTCATTGCTCTGTTGCCTGTTTTCCTTTCTCTGTGGTTATAATTTGAATATTAACTTTCTGTCTTCCTTCTTAGCTATGTGTCCCTATCAGATAATGAAAAAACAGGATACAAAGCACGAGAGTTGAAATCTGTGTACGTTGAGGCAGTTGGACAGTATCTCAAACTTATTTTCCACAAGAATTACCCAAATAGATATAATCTGTATAACCAGGTAAGTTTAACAGTGTTGCACTTGCAGATGTATACGTTTAAGCTCTTGAGTTTTCCTTGCACAGTTGAGTACAGTTTCCTGATGAGCAGCAATTGCAAAAATAGGCACTTGGATCTATCTATCTATCTAAAGCGGAATTATCATCAAACTTATATTGAGCCCCAATTCCTAATTAAAATAGCGATATGTATATACGTACTTGTATTTTGCAGAATAATTAGAGAAAAATAGAACTCGTCTGATAGGCAGGCTTCGAACAACAGCGCAGACATCTTGCACCTCTGAGTCTGTGCTGTCTGTCCTCTTCACCTCCACTATTGGTGAGTTGAATGCCTGGTTAACTTAAAGGGACAGTAATGTCCCATAAAAATATATATATTTTTATTGTTTTGTAGATTAAAGAAAAATAAATTATGTGCAGCAAATCTATTCACAGCTAAAGTTCTCTCTCTCCTGATGTCGGCTGTAAAGCTGACAGCAGGAGATCCGGTCGAGGAGATCCGTCCGACACGAGGAGGCTATTCAGCAGAGCCGCAATTGTGCAATTTAAAAAGAAATACTTCTTTGGAACAGTCTAAAAAGTGTGCTTGCAAACTAAGCACACTTTGTAGACTGTTCCATTGAAGTATTACTTTTAAAATCACGCTGTTGCGGCTCTGCTGAAGAGCCGCCCGTCGTTCCCCAGAAGGTTTAAGAGATTGGATTTGCAGCACAGAATTTATTTATTTATTTTTAATCTACAAAACAAAAAAACATTTTTTATGGGACATTAGATTCCTTTTAAGGCACCGGAAGGGATTGACAGCGCAGGTGCAGAGAGCACCTACAGCAAGATCCCTGCCGCTGCCTGTCTGCCTAAAAAATTAGATTTTTCACTAATGCCACAATTATTCTGCAAAATACAAGTATGTATATGCATATCACTATTGTAATTAGGATTTGGGACTCAAGTTAAGTTTGATGATAGTTCCACTTTAAAAAAAAAAAAAATGTGCAGCCCCTGCCTAAGGCTAATTTACAATGCTACTTATGTCTAAAATTGCTGTCTTTAAGCCGTTTCCACCAAAGAGAGGATGGTGTGGGAGTGAATGCACATTCCGTTCCTCTACACTTTGTGCATCACTATATTCTAATTAAGGCACAGATGAAAATGGCTTAATTATACTCTGTTTTCCTGTGCAAACTATAGGGGTGGTGTTCGAAGCTTGCTTGCATTAACTCTCTCTCTCGAATTCCTTGATGCACCCATTCACTGCCGTCCTCTGGCACAACAGTGTTAAGGGGATTATTAATTATTGACGTTAGCCAGGTGTACCATAGGTCTAGAAAATCAATTCCAGTGTTTGGTTTAGTGCAGAATTGTATTTGTTCCTTCCCCCTTTCTATCAACCATTTCATATAAGAGCAACTTACATTTTAGCATATATGTTCTTCTTAAAGGAGCAGTAAAATCTATAAAAATACTCAAATGAAAGGTGTTGCCCTGAGCTCAGTAATATAAATTTTAACAGTACTTGACCCCTAGCTGAATTCTAAAGAGCCAGACAAATCCTATCTTTTGGCTTGATCTGTGACTGACATTACAGTGTCTGTGTAAGAAGTCTCCTTTCTTACTCAGATCTGTAAAACTGCTGTACATGCTAAGAGGAGATGCTTCGTCTGACCCTTCAAAATTTGGTAAGGGATCAGATGAGCAGTTTGATAATTTCCCTGTTATAATTTTATATTGCTGTACTGTTCCTTTAAATTGCTGGATGTTCCAAATGAACATGCACCATAATGTTAGATATCATTATGTGTAATAGTTTATCCAATATGTGCTGTATCAACTTTATTTTTGCTTTAGGTTGCTCTCATTGCTATAAATATCATTGGTGATCCTGTGGACTTCAATGAAGAAAATACAGTAAGTATGCCTGTTCTGTATTGAGTGGATAAGTGCATGAACGATAGGCAATCATGGCAAGATCAATGAAATTAATTTCAGTTACTCGTAGCATACTCTACTGATCAGTGCAAGGGCCTTTTGAATTTAATATAATTTGCTAGTATTACTGGTATTCTTCAAAGGAAGGTGACACAAAGCTCTGTTACAGGATTGACATACCCAGGGGTATAAATAAAATGAGAAGTGATTTGAAAATTTTATAGGAATTTATGATGGTGTGATATCTAAAATATATTGCCACAAAATGCGAAATACATATAGGAAGCAGTAACGTAGAGGAGGAATGTAAGCTTTATAACAACAACAACAGCGGAGGAAAGGGTCTTAGGAGTAGTTATATCTGATGAATTATTGGTGGGCAAACAATGAAGCAAAGCTGTGGAAAGAAGCCAGCAAGATTCTAGGGTGTATAGGAAGAGCTATTAGCAGAAGGATAAGAATGGTCCTCATTCCATTTAATAGATTAGTAGCAAGTACCATTCTGTACCATATCCCAAACGATATCATTAGTGACAATTTCATATCTCCCAAATGTCCCTCTTCAGGAGGGACAGTAACTTTGAGACCCAAATCCCCCTCTCCCTCTTTTTAAGAGATCAGACTGTGTGGTGTGTATATAATGTATCACATTGCTCCACAGCAATACAACTCACATGAATGTTTGTTTAAACTTCAGTATATGTGTTTATACAATACTTTGATCTTGTTCTAAGTCATGTATCCATTTATAATGAGGATGTCAATAGGTCATGAAATAACCTAAAACTTGTCAGCAATGCTCTGCACAACAGTCACGCACCCAGCAACACCAAAATTGTCCCTTTTTTGTTCATTTCAAATGTTGGGAGGTATGCAATTTGAAGGAGGGCTGCTAAAATGTTTAATGGACTAATAATAATTCTAATAGTATCTGGAAATACACCAGGACCTTAATATGTGAATGAAACTTAACTATATTAAAGATTTATGGGCCTTATACACTAAATAAAAGTAGATCAATTTTGGGGCAAAGAAAATCACAACTCTGAGGTTATAAGAATGAAAAGGCTACATTGCAGAACTGTGAGAGATACATGGAAAAGCCTCCCAGCTGAGCAGGCAGAAGCTAAAACAGGGAATTCATGTATCCCTTTGAGTCCGCAACTCATTACACAGCAATGCATTGCAACCCCCCCCCCACACACACACACACATGCAAAGAGTTTAAAAAAAACAAACAAACAAACAAACAAACAAACAAAAAAACAAACAAACGTTCAATAGCTATAGGGTTATGCAAAGAATTAAATAAGTCTGAGTTTAAGCTGATATGAAAATGAACAAACTAGTTCTAATCTGCTCTATATTTTGTTTGGCTGTTGAAATATGTTTTGGGTAAGCTTTTGTAAATCAAGCATGTCAAAGTGCATTGAATTCAACTTTATCATCTTCTTAGTCTCTCTTCTGATTTACTTCTGGAAGGTAATGGTTAAAAAAGTTTGCTTAAAAACACTCTGGTTTAAAGGGATAGTAATACTTTATTATTACTATTCCCCATATTGTACATATTTGCAAAATAATGTAATAGCCCCCAGGTTCATCTCTCAAACCTTTATTGTTTGAGAGATAACCGAAGGCAAAGTTCCCCCTCTCCCCTCCTTCCCTGAAGTCAACGTTGTACTGACTGCAGGGATATCCGGTCTGACTTTCATTATGCGGCTCTGCAGCAGAGCCTCAATCGCGTTAGCGACAAAGAATTATTTCACGAAAACGGTCTTCTACATGTGCTTGCAAACCAAGCACATGTAGAAGACCGTTTTAGTGAAATAATTCTTTTTCACTAACGGAATCTCGGCTCTGCTGCAAAGCCGCCTGACTGTTGTACGACAGACTTCCCCTGCAGTCAGTACAACGCTGACTTGAGGGAGGGGGGGGACAAAGTATTACTATCACTTTAATAGTTGTCTTGATTTAAAATACCCCCTCCCACCCTTTTTCAGCAATGTCACCTTTGTCATTCAAGACCTGTTGGGAAAAACTTCATTCAAATTTATTACAGCTCAAACTTTATTTACTGAAACTGCAGTTTTGCATCGTGGTCTCCAGGCAGTGCTGTTCCTTTACTTAATCTGGGAAGTCCTAGACTTGACTCAAGCTCTCCCATAAAGTGCATTACATAGCAATGCTGCCTCCTAAATACATCAGTTTGATTTAAAAAAAAAAAAAAGTTCCAGCTGATATAACATTTATATGAAGAGTCTATCAGCAGTGACAGTACCTTTTGCTTTACGCAACAAGAAAAGCCGAAAAGAGATATATTTTTAAATAATAAGTTTATTGCTCATGTATATTGTGTCCCTTCTTGTGTCCTCGCTTAAAGTAGGTGGAAGAAAGTAAAATTCAGATCAAGAATGGATTTAAGATTTGTTCTTGATTTTATTTCAATTAATATTACGTTCTTATTTAAAATGGATCATTTCTTAGTAGTATAATGTGTGTTTGTTTTTCCTTACTTTGCAAGTCATCCCGTGAGAAACTTATTGACCAGTATCTAGGTAACAGCGCTGATGACTCTGCTCTCGATGCTTCGTACATTGGGTAAGAGCAGTGAGGTTGATTTTATCCATTTGTCAAGGATGTATATTATTCATTTCATTGCTGTATTATTGGGTTCATAGACAAATATATTTTTATGAATTTTAATTGGAAATGTAGACTTTAAACATCTTCGCCAGCTGACATGCATGTCTTGATAGGGAAAAAAATAAACCCCAACAATAAGGTTTATTGCATTAACCCTTTGAGTACCAGAAGGGTGCATTAGACAGACCCCTGGCACTCTTAGTGTTTAAAGTGATAGTTTCACTTATTTTAACCCTTTGAGTGCCAGTGGGTTACGCAACGCATTGCTTTGCAATGCGTTGTGTACCCTCTGGCACTCAAAGTGTTAAACTTTATTCTCAGAATAAATCCAGATTCCCTATATTGTTAATGATCAATTTATTTTATTATAACCCACCACCCCATTCTAACACCATGTCCTATCTAGAAGGAGAGCCTGCAGGAGTAGTGGTACAATGCACAACTATCCGTGCTGCTGAAAAGGAGGAGGGATGGCGCTCTCGCTTTATATACAATAGACAATGTACTCTGTGGTCTGTATACTGCATAGGTTGTCTTGTGGGGTCCCTCAGATAGTTATTGACGTTTGGGGGTCTCCTTTCATCCATCTCTCGGTTTATACTCTAGTTTGGCTCTATCTCAGCCAAGCCACATTTGCATTTTCTTGTGAATGTAGCTGGTAACTATAGGGAGATCCTCTCTTCCCCAACTGGCTCAGTTCATACCTGCTGCTTGGCTTGCGCTCACTGAATCTATTTGCTTGTATGTATTCTTATGAATGGCAGTTGGGAACCCAACTCCTTTACTACGGATATATACACAGCTAGCCATGTATTCTTATGAACGGAGCTTTCCCCAGCTCCAGGTGCCTTTATTCAGCCATTCACAGAGTAATTGAGCTGTTACCATCACATTCTATGAACCACTGTAGCCATTTCTCCCATAGAGAGTGCCATGCAGAGACTGTCTGGAAGCCAGAGGGTGGATGCACTAAGATGAAATAAAGGTGCCTTCAAGGGGCATTAAACTCTCCTCTTCATATGTTATTTTGTGGAGCCTGGTTTTTCATATTGGGGAGAGCTTAGTGCATATGTTCCAAAGAATAACACAGGACAGTTTAGCACACTGGTGAGATTTTAGATGAAATGTCTGTGAACCAAGCTTGTCCTGCGGCATTGAGGGATGCAGGGACCATGTGGTATAGGAGTGTGTCTATAGGAGGCAGTGCTCTCTAGATGAAACTCCTCCCATTTGCATGTGCCTATACCCGTCCACCAATGTCCCATAGGGAGGTACAGGGATATTTCCCCAGTGAGAAATTTATACTATTTTATTTCATTTTATTATTATTATCTCCATTGAAGAGATACAACAACTACTGGGAAGGTGTTACAGTTGGCAAGCAAAACCAGAGTCAGACGGTATAGTTAATAGAACCTTTATTGTGAGAATAATGACAGTTATGCAATATATAAATATACATACAGTGGGTGATTGAAACGGCGAGCACTGTATCAGGAATAGCAGTCTCCCAGTCTCTGCACCACACTGTCTGAGACTAGGCCTAAGCCCACTAGAGTCTCGTGGTAAGGTAACGCCCAAGAGATACTGACTCAGCCTGCAGTCAGTAGCTATTAGTCTGCTAGAGCCCCAGGTCACTACTAGGAAGGATGTCTGAATAACGGAACCAACATACTGAGCGAACAAAAAGCCTTCTAGTAAGAACTAGATAGGAAAGTCTAAAGAGCCAAAGTACTACACATAGCGGGTAGTCAGCCAGAGCCACAGGTTTGGACCAGAAAGGATATCCACTGAGGCGATGGGATGCTGGATGCGCAGTGGATAGAGCCCCAGGTCAACACCAGAGTGGGTAGTCAGACAAGCCTAGGTCATACACGGAGCGGGTAGTCAGCCAGAGCCACAGGTTTGCACCAGATAGGATATCCACTGGAGTGCATTTATGCTGGATGTGCAGTTGATAGAGCCCCAAGTCAACACCAGTGTGGGTAGTCAGACAAGCCTAGGTCATACATGGAGCGGGCAGTCAGCCAGAGCTGACAAGTGAGTGAATTCTCAGATAACAACTCGGATAACAACTGAACATAAAATCTCAAAAACTATTAACCTGTTTGTAAAACAAAAAGGAGAAGGCGATAGGCAATTTAAATAGATACTTTTAATGAGACTAAACGCTGGCAGGTAACAGGTCATTTTTAATTAGTACTGGATATCCTGTCCATGGGTGCAGACATGATTCTTTTTACAGGACCTCTAAGAAGCCTTCAGTAGGAGGAGTTTGGGGTCCTAAAACAAAGAATCATGTCAGATATGGTACCCAGTACTAATGAAAGAAACGTTTTGGACAACCAATCTACATAATATCGATTCATAGGGCTTTTAGGAATTTCTTCAAGATTAAGCTAAGTGGAGGTTTATTTTGGGGATTTTTCAAGAACTGTCTCTTTATAGTACTGTGGTTCCAAACCTGTCTTCGAGCCACCCCAGGTTTGCAGGTCTTCAGGATCTCCACTTATGATCACAGGTAGGTCAGTAAGTGTAAAAATAATTCTGACAGATCCTCATGTACTTATGAGAGATTAACCTCTTTGTGCAAATTTAAGAAACGTACACTATTGGTAAGGACTGAGGACAGGATCGGGATCCAATCTTGTAGAGTGTGGACTGCTTGGGATTTTTCTCTCTGTTTTGTTGATTAACAGAGAATCCACTAGGGGGAGCAAGTTCACTGATATATTGAAAGTTTAAAGCATTTATAAAAAGGATTGCTGTTTTTTTTTTCTTTATTATAAAGGTATTTCAAGAAACAGTCAGATATTTTCTAACATTTTACAGTGTTTCATATTTTCAGCCAAAATAGTTAGGGAAGTAACATACAAAAAAGTTAATATTTTAACCCTTTGCATGCCAGATGGGTGTCCGGCCCATTGCAAATAGTTTAAAAACGTTGGGCAATACGTATAAAGTCGGAAGTGGAGCAGAACTGGCTGAGAGCTCATTAGAACATTCTCCCCAGATTAAGGTAATTGGGAGGTTATTATTAGGAGAGTTACTGTTCCTTAAAAAGCCCAATTTAAATCAATGGTCATTTTTGTTTGTCCCCTATCGTGTGATTAGTTTGCTTCAGAATTGCCCCATCTTTTTGTGCATGTGGTATTAGGGTCATGTGTCTGAAGATAAGAGGACCAATTCTGGGACAAACCATCGGCACCTTGAGGAACAAATGAAAATACCTATTGATTTAACCCTTTAAGGCCCAGAAGGGGAAGCAACACGCTGCTTCAAAATGTGCTGCACATCCCTCTCGTCCTGAACCCTTTGAGTCATGGTCGTCCGGAGGGGGGGGCAAGGGGGGCACTTGCCCCCTCCCCCCCTACAATTACCTCCTCCATATAAATAAAGGGGCTAGATGGGCTGGCCTGGGGGTCATATTATGTCCTTGCCCCCCCCCCCCGGAAGAAATGTCTACGGAAACCACTGCTTTGAGTGCCAAAGTTGCATACCCTCTGGCACTCAAAGGTTTAAAGGATATTAGTGCCCTTTTTAACCCCTTGAATGCTAGAGAGATCCTTCACGCATTGCAACATAATGTGTTGGAGACCGCTAGCATTCATGGAGTGAAAAAAGCAATATTTGTCCATAGGATTGTTTGGTTTCCCTATTGCCCAAGAATTGAACCACATTTGTTTTTATACTTACGGCCCAATAAGCAGGGTTTTAAACCCATTTTCAACATTCTAATTTTTTTTGTATCGTTAAGTGAAAGCAAACTCTGAAAGTTTTATCTGTCTTTCCCTTAATTTCAAAGTCTGACATAATTTAAAGTGGAGATATCACCCTAAATAAAGTCCCCCCCAATAATTATTCATATAGTGATATAAGCTTAGAAGTAGTATTACTATCCAGAATAAATCCAGTGTTATTAACCCTTTGAGTGCCAGAGGGGTATGCAACGTATTGCAAAACAATGCATTGCATACCCCTCTGGCAATCAAAGGGTTAATAAATCCTACTTGATCTGAGACTGACAGGCAGGATTCTTGCTTTAGAGGCATCTACGCACCTGCACTGTCAGTCCCTTCCTGTACCTTAAGGTACAATGCAGCATACAGGAGACCCAGGGTGGGACAGCGCAGGCACGCAGTTGTCGCTAAGCCAAGATGTCTGTGCTGATGCCTGCCTGTTCATCTCGATCAAGTAAAATTTCTTAATAACGCTGTGCTTGTGCTGGATATTACTACTATTTCTGAGTGGTTTTCTGTGTGGTTTTGAGTGTCACAAATTACATAGCACTGTGTTTTCGGAGTGACACCGGATAAGGAGTTTGGGGTGTTTTGCAATTTATATGCTGATTTATGTATTTATACTTTTGAATAATAATTTTTGATGCACCCAGCACTTTAATTTAAACTCTAAATAGTGAGTGTATTCATCCAAGGTTTGCGCTCTAAGTGATATCATTTTTAAATCTGAATCCATAGAAGTAAAATTAGACATTGCCGATTTTGCCCTCTCAATAGATTTGTGTTCATTGTTGGCAGGAAAGCAGACTCCATTTCTCCTCTTGATGATCTGGCCTTTGACATGTACCAAGATCCAGAAGTGGCTCAGATAATCCGCAAATTGGATGAGAAGAAACAAGAAGCTGTCCGGCATGAGCGCTACGACTATGCCAAGAAACTTAAACAGGCTATTGCTGATCTCCAAAAGGTGCAGCTTCAGACAAAAGACCTTTCATCTTACACGTTTCATCTGAAAATAATACTTAGAGCCTTATGCACAAAGAAAAAGAGGAGCAATTCCTGGTGAAATCAGTTGCACCATAGGGGAGAAATGAAACTTTCCTCAGATTTTCATTGATTTAAATGTTTGTTTTGAAATTAACCCCTACTGCTAGAGATACATCTAGCATTCAAGGGTTTTAAAGCCTTATTCAATTCAATGGGGATTTTTATTTTTCCCCTATGCTGCAGTTGGTTTTCCCCAGATAATATTGAGGCTGATGTCCTAAGAAGAATCTGAGTTCTTCTTGAGCAAACAAACTACACACTAGAGAACAAATAGAAATTCCCCAATTTTCAAGGAATTACATTGTTTTAACCCTTAAATGCTAGAGCAGCCTCCAAGACATTGAGACTGCGAGAGAGACGGTGTAAGTCTGTGTGAGAGAGATGGAATGAAACAGAGCGAGACTGTGTGTTGAGAGTGAGACGGCATGAGGATGTGGATGAGTGTGAGATGGCGTGAGAATGTGGGTGGGTGAGATGGCGTGTGGATGAGAGGGAGACGGCTTGAGGATGTGGACGAGGATGATATGGAGTGAGGATGTGGGTGAGAGTGAGACAGTGTGAGGATGTGGATGAGAGTGAGACGGTGTGAGGATGTGGATGAGAGTGAGACGGTGCGAGGATGTGGATGAGAGTGAGGATGTGGATGAGAGTGAGGATGTGGATGAGAGTGAGGATGTGGATGAGAGTGAGAATGTGAGTGTGTGAGATGGCGCGAGGAGGTGGATGAGAGTGAGATGGCGCGAGAAGGTGGATGAGAGTGCGAGGAGGTAGATGAGGGCGCGAGGAGGTAGATGAGAGCGCGAGGGCACGAGGAGGTGGATGAGAGCGCGAGGGCGCGAGGAGGTGGATGAGAGTGGAAGGGCACGAGAATGTTGGTGAGTGAGATGGAGTGAGGATGTGGATGAGAGTGAGATGGCGTGTGGATGAGGGTGATATGGAATGAGGATGTGGATGAGGGTGATATGGAATGAGGATGTGGATGAGGGTGAGATGGAGTAAGAATGTGGGTGTGTGAGATGGAATGAGGATGTAGATGAGGGTGAAATGGCGTGAGGATGTGGGTGAGAGTGAGACGTTGTGAGGATGTGGGTGAGAGTGAGACGTTGTGAGGATGTGGGTGAGAGTGAGATGGAGTGAGAATGTGGGTGATAGTAAGATATTAGGCGAGGGGGAGGGGGGAGACTGTGTGTGTATGTGGGTGACAGTGGGAGACTGTGTGAGGGTGATGTACTAAATAAAAGTGGTGCAATTCTAGAGCAACCCAAATTCATCATCATTGATGGAAATGGGGCTTTTAATCCCAAAATGCTAGAAGTTCTTTATTTATTGCAAAGTTGTATTTGAGACCTCTCTAGCATCCAACCTTTCATTTTGATTTAACAAATTTTGTAGGTGCATAATATTTAAAGTCATCGCCTATTTTAATTATTGTATTACATCCTTATTTTGATGGTCTACTGACCAGAAAACTCTCTGGAACCATACATTCAATTAGCATACTCTCGGGGTCATAAGTGTTTTGAAGATGAATGTATAAATATGTATGCAATTTACTTTAATATGATATACTTGCGGAATATGTAAAATCAAAATAAAGGGTTACTGTTCCTTTAAATCAGTGGAAATTTTTATTTAACTTCATGGTGCAGTTGATTTTCACCACAATTGTGCCACTTTCTTAGTACATCAGTCTCATAGTATATGTGAGAGAGTGCGGGATTGTGTGTGTGTATCACTGTGGGCCCTATGCACATTGGTAAAGTGTATTAATTGTGGGGCAAACCAGAAGTGTGGGAATGGATACACATTTTCAAACATCTCATATATATTAGCAGTGTGGGACAGCATTGCCCTTCTTTTTATTTTAAACAACACTTTTAGTGGTAGAGAGATAGGTAACACTTTGCAGTGCATTGTGTACCGTAGTACTGAAAGGGTGCAGTCTGTGTCCTACTTCATTTTGTGTGTGCCTATGATCTCTTGCAGTGTCTGTCCTCAGGTGTGTGTGTGTTTGTGTGTGATCTCCTGCAGTGTGTGTCCTCCTGCGTGTGATGTCCTGCAGTGTGTGTCCTCCTATGTGTGATATCCTGCATTGTCTGCCCTCCTGTGTGTGATGTTCTGCATTGTCTGCCCTCCTGTGTGTGTGATGTCCTGCAGTGCCTGTCCTCCTGTGTCTGATGTCTTGCAGTGTTTGTCCTCCTGTGTGTGATGTCCTGCAAATTCTACGCGTCACGTCATTCCGAATGACTCATTGACCATGTTGCACGTTAAACAGTTGCATAAGGACGCATTAAGGATGCAATATGGGTGCAATAAGGATGCATTAAGGAAGCAGTAAGGGCACAATAAAGATGCATTAAGGACGCAATATGGGTGCAATAAGGACGCAATGTGGACGCGATATGGGTGCATTAAGGATGCAACATGGGTGCAAAACCAGCCCAAAACCCGCAAAACCAGCCCAAAACCCACTAAAACCCAACCCAAAAATCCACTAAAACCCCACAAAACCCAACCCAAAAATCCACTAAAACCAACCCAAAAACGACCCAAAACCAACAAAAACCAACCCACTAAACCAACCCAAAAATCCACTAAAACCCAACCCAAAAATCCACTAAAACCCCACAAAACCCAACCCAAAAACCCACTAAAACCAACCCAACAACGACCCAAAACCAACAAAAACCAACCCACTAAAACCCAACCCAAAAATCCACTAAAACCCCACAAAACCCAACCCAAAAACCCACTAAAACCAACCCAAAAACTCACTAAAACCAACCCAAAACCCAACCCATATTGCGTCCTTATTGCACCCATATTGCGTCCTTATTGCACCCATATTGCGTCCTTATTGCACCCATATTGCGTCCTTAATGCAACCATATTGCACCTATATTGCATCCTTAATGCGTCCTTATTGCACCTATATTGCGTCCTTATTGCACCCATATTGCGTCCTTGATGCGTCCTTATTGCACCCATATATTGCTTCCTTAATGCATCTTTATTGCATTGTATTTGCGACTCTTTAATGAGCGATATTGTGAATGCAGCATTCGGAATGATGCAACATGTATAATTTGCGACACTTTAAGACACAACATGCTAAATGCGCCATTCGGAATGACACGTCCAAAGACGTGCAATACTTTAAGACGCAACATTTTAAGTGCGCAATTTCAAAAGGATACTGCCCACCACTACCCGGAAATTGTGGTAGTAGTGAAGCCACGCTGCTCCCCTGTATCATCTCCTTCATATCTCTGATACTTATAATCATTTTAGTACAGGAAGCCATTTTCAAAAATGAAAACCAGTAGGTGTAGTTTTATGTACTATATGGCATCTTATACAAATGTGATGACATTTTTATCGTAAGAGCAGTAACTAATGAATACAGTAGGAAATTCCATAGTTTTCAAAGATTTCAGTAAATTTGAAGGCATGGAAATGTAAAAGAATGCCAACGTTTTCCATAGTGCCACCTTCTGGAAACATTTTTGCACCATGTTAGGGGTAAAGAGGCAAGTGACCCCTCATTTGATTAGGTCCGTTATATTCTTTCCAAAATGTTGTTTTGTCTGACTTTTCTTAATTTATATATTTGCTATAACCATTTTAGTACATGCAAGTCGTGTTTGAAAAAATGTTAAGAAAAATTAAGAGCTTGTAGTTGGTGTAGTTTTGCGCATCTGGCACCCCTACAGTATGTCAGTATGTACCAATGGGTGTAATTTTTGTTGTTACAGCAGTAACCAACTAATACAGTAGGAAATTCCATAGTTTTCAAAGATTTCAGTATATTTGAAGGAGTGGAAATCTAAATAAGTGGCTATTTTTTCCTTAGCTCTACCTTCTGGAAACATATTTACATGCCATGTTAGGGGTAGAAAGGCAAGTGACACCTAATTTGATGCAATGAGATCTACTTTCCAGAAATATATGGTTATGTAGCTGTTTCAGAGTAATTTTACCATCTAACCACAAGAATGTGGGCATTTTAGTTCATAAATTTGGAAATAACACGTTGCACCTGGTAATTATTTGGCATTTTTTACTCTGGGGATTCAGGGTATTTTCAAATAATTCAAACTTTCACATCCAGTCTAATTGTTTTTGATCTATAGTGTATGATTTTAGCAAAATTAGTAATTTATTCACTTCTTTTTTGTATTTGACATCATAGCGTGTCACGCAATGCAAAATTTACTTCACATGCAAAGGCGCCATCCCGAAAAAGACTGCCCAATATATAGGTTTCCACGTGTAACTAGAAAGTTACGTACGGGAATCATACCTAAATAATGGATAGCAAAAAATGCTGAAAATATGTCTGGCCTCTAGGGTCTAAGAAATGCCCCAAGTCCCTGGCACTCAGTTTAACGTTTAGTGATAGAGCGGAGTGTGCTTCTGTTTCCTTGACAATGCAGGTGGTTTGCCCCACAATTGTTCCTCTTTTACTTTGTGGGTATGGTGTTATAACTTATATGTTTATGCAGATACATTTTTTGGTAGGTACATTATAGGGCAGAGAAAAAATTCCTGCTAATTTAAACTGGGATTTTAACCGATTGAATGCTAGAGAGGTTGTAATGGAGACCTCTAGTATTCACATTCAAGGAGTTAAAGCTTCATTTAAATCATTGAGGATTTTTTTCACCTTATGGGTGCCGCAGAATTGCTCCACTTTTCTTTACAACCCACAGAATGAGAAATACAGAGGGATATTTATACTTAACTCTTGTGCTATGTAGAATAATTGTTTTAGTTGTGCATTGCTGGCAAGAGAATGCAATTTCTATATCACAGCTTGAAGTGCATTCTTGGGTTTCCACACATCTAGGCAGCTTATCCGCATCAGTATGTAGAGGAAATCTGAACCAAAGCCTTTTGTTCCTGCTACTTGTTAATATTGTACAAGTTGGAGGAGGAAGACAGTCCTGATAGTGTCATTAATGGCAGTGTAAATCTCCAAGCTTAACGAGCTATTGATGCAGGACATAATGCCAATTTAGTGCTTGTAGCACACGTGCTCACACAGAAGGCAAGGTCAAAGTGGGAATGTGTTACTTTGCCCTCTGCTAAGTTCAATTATTCCTACTAATTTTGAACTAAGAAATATCTGTACTTTCCTCTACCAGGTAGGAGAACGTCTTGGTCGATATGAGGTGGAAAAACGGTGCGCCGTGGAGAAGGAGGATTATGATTTGGCAAAGCAGAAGAAACAGCAAATGGAGGAATACCGGCAGAAAGTTTATCAACAGCTGGAGCTTCATGACCTTCTGGATATTGCTCTAGTATGCATCTGTCTTTCACAGTCTGATATAAAGCAGAACCACCATGTCACAAAATGTTTAGCTTAACTAAGTCCCCTTCTGGTGACTAGCTGCTTAGTAGCGCTAGTCTCCAGAATTATTACCTGATTTAATAGATTTATGCTTTATTCCCCGGTTGTCAGTAGCACGGAGTGTTGACATCTTGCCAGAATGATGTCCGCGCTTGCGCGGTCAGTCCCTTTTAGAGCTGATCGGCTCGTAGCAATGCCTCCTAGACCTGGCTGGGACTGACAGTGCAGGCGCGCGGACGTCACAATGGCAAGATGTCCTCGCTCCGTGCTACTGACAGCTGGGGAATAAAGCATATATCTATTAAATCAGGTAATAATTCTGGCGACTAGCGCTACTCAGCAGCTAGTCGCCAGAAGGGGACTTAGTTAAGCTAAACATTTTGTGACATGGTGGTTCCGCTTTAAAGGGAAATAAGCCTCCCACTCGCCTTACTATGGACAGAAAATACTAATGGCCCCTGTAAAATTTTCCATTGTTCCTATGTTCAAGAGATGGCATCCTCTTACCGCTTTTTTGGACGTCATAACCACAGATATGCGTAGTTTGGTATTCACTGATACTTTTTTATTTGGACGATCTGTTTATATTTTAAGACGACTGCATGTAAATGCACAAACTTCCATAATGAATCCATTTGTAGCGTCCATTTTAGTCCAGTTTTAGTAATGCAAAGTAATGTAAAGAATTGCAACATAGAATTTGACTGCAGATAAGAACCATACGGCCTGTCTAGTCAGCCCACATCTCCTACTTAAAAATACCTCAACCTTATTGGCCTTTGGTATTGTCTTATATTCAGGTTAGCCTTATGTCTGTCCCATGCATGCTTAAATTCCTTCACTGTATTAACCTTTACCACTGCTGCTGGTAGGCAGTTCCTCTTATTCACCACCCTCTCAGTGAAGTAAAGCTTTCTTACATTACATCTAAACCTGTGTCCCTCTACTTTTAGACTATGGCCTCTTGTCCTAAGATTTTTACTCCTTTGAAATATACTTCCATCCTGCACTTTGTTGAATCCCTTCATGTATTTGAATGTGTCTATCATATCCCCTCTCTCTCTTCTCTCCTCCAGCTTACACGTGTTCAGATCCTTTAGTCTATCCTGATGTCTTTTCCTGTAAACCAGTCACCATTTTAGTAGCCCTTCTCTGAATTCTCTCCAGAATATCTATATCCTTCTGGAGATGGGGTCTCCAGTACTTTGGTATTTGGTGATACCTATTTTATTTAGACTAACTTTTTTATTTTTACTCCAAATAAAAATGTATCACCAAATGCCAAAGAACTCATATCTTTTTGTATTACTAAAACTTGATTAACATGGCCACTACACATTAATTCATTATGGAAGATATTCACAGAGGCAGTTGCTAGCAAGATAACATGACCTAAATCTTTTTTCACTGCACATAGTAATTTTAAACCTTTAACACTATGCGTGTCAGAGGGGTATCCACACTTAAAGGGTTAAGGACCAGAGGGTTGTGCGGCACCTTGCTCTGTAATGCGTTGTTTACCTCTCTGGTCTTTAAGTAACCTCAGGCACTCTGCTTGTTTCACACTGGAAAAATCTCCAGCAGCTATCATGTCCGCCTTCATGGACAGGGTGTCCAGGACTGACTGAAGATGATATATCTCTTGAACAATGCACACTGACAAAATTCATGGGCCAATAGGATTTTCGGGCTGTAGTAAGGGGAGAGGGTTATTATTAGAAGGTGATAAGCCAGGGATAGGCAAGACTTGGTTCTCCACCTGTTGGAGACATCTTCCACTGACGATGGGGAACTGTAATCTCCAACAGCTGGAGAAACAAGTCTTGCCATTAAACCTCTGTATACCTACATGTGCACATCCACTTCACAAGGATTTTTAGCCAAATTAATTATTGCTGCCATTGCCCATAGAATTTACTTATTTGAGCGATGCCCAAGGTTAATGTGAAAACCAGTGCCCCGTGAGTTGAAATCATGTGCACCAATTGCAGTATAGAAACCAAGACCCATAATGCACTGTACCTGAGTGATCTCTTCACACACCCAGCCATGGCTTCTGCTTTCAACACAGAAGGGAGGATTTTTAGTATAGGTCAAATTAGGATTATAAATATACATATATTTTCTAGCCTTGGTCTGGTATATATGCTAGAGGGGATCCCTGGCTTAAGGGGTTGAGCCATGCCCCCCCACTACACCACTGCCTCTAAGCTGAGCAACCCAGCATTAAACAGGACTGCTTTGCAAGGACTGCATTGGAATTCAATGCACCATGCGTCCCTGCCCAGTTTGGGTGACTACACTATTTCAGTGCTTTGTTTCTCACCTTCAACTTATATTTTCATAATTGCAGTTTCTCTGCCCCTTTAAAGTAAAAGATGGCACTATGTTTTTGGAATTAGCTTCAGAACTGATAGGTAACAGTCAGTGCTGTCTGTGAACTGCTAGGGAGAAAATGTTCACATTCTCAGGTGTAACTGAGGGAGCTTTAAACGGTCAGCATGTAACCGTTTAGCAATGCGTTGCGTATCCCACTGGCACTGAAAGGGTTAACAGCTTGATTGCTAGGTGGGGGCGTAATGCATTGCACACCCCTCTGGCATTCAAGGGGTTAAACACATGAAATAGGACTCCTATATAAAAGCAAAGCAGAGCAATTCTGGGTCAAACCAGCTGCACTATAGGGGTCTAATTTCCCATTCACTTGAATGGGGCTTTTAACCCTTCCAGTTCCAGAGGGGTACTCAAAGGGTTAACCCCTTGCAACACAATGCACTGAAAGAGTAAAAAGTGCCACTTCAATTTAAAGAGGAACTACAACCATAGGTAAAGTCGCCCTGCAATAATTAGGCAGATGGGGACTAGCTTAATGATAGTTATCTTACCTCTCAGAATGAGCCGATTCTATAGAAATCCTTAATATTCTGAGTCTGGAAGCCAGGCATCAGTGTAGACATTTTGTCTGCGCCGTCAGTCCCATCTCCAATGAGAAGCACTGCAGTGTGCCACATGGTAACTGGAAGGGACTGACTGCTCTGACTGCACTAACCTGCCCCTCAGTCTCCTACAATTAAGGATTTCTGTAGAATCGTGTAGTTTTTAGAGGTAATATAACTATTATTAAGCTAGTCTCCATCTGCCTAATCATTGCAGGGTGACTTTACCTATGGTGAAAGTTCCTCTTCAATGAGACTTTTGCAAATTGTTGTTTGTCCCTAGAATACGGTTGTTCTGCCCAGGATTGCTTTGTGTCACTCTTATACATAATGCCCGTTGGCCCAGTTCAGTTATCTGGCATTCAATGGGGGTAAAAAGCTCAATTCAAATGCTTGGAAGTTTAGGAATTTTTATTTGTCCCCTATGTGCAGTTGGTTTACTTCAGAATAACACCAGTTACAAATACGGGCCTTTGTCTGTTAAATCCTGTTAATTGCAGTTTTTGGTATATGTTAACGAGCAGCACGATGTTTGATTTCTCTGACAGGACATTCCAAAGGTATTTTCTCTGTCGTCCAATACAGGTTACTGATAACTTTGGGTAGGTGATCTGCCCCTTTAATTGTAGGCAGGAACAATTCTAGAATTGTATGCAGGGGGTGGAGCCTACCTTCCCTCCTTGGCTGCAGCTAGCCAACTAGCTCCAGAAAGATTTGTTCCTTGGTGAAGATAACACCGGCAAGAGAACAGTTCTGCTATAGTTTTAGAAACTTTTTTATTTTTCTGTTAGAAATGGAATACCACCATTAGGTGGATTACCATAAATGACAATGCCCTTAGATGTGGCTAGCTCAGTATATAGGTGATTTTTGTGGACCTTAAGCCGTGGGGGGAAAATGATGGCTACAAGTTCTTTTATGATCTGAAGACAGAAGATCTGCAGGAAAGGCGAGCAACCCTTTGAGTGCTGCAGGTCCACATGTCCCACAGTGCCCCTCTGCACAGGAGTTTTCCTTTGGAGTTCTTATTGCACACTCCTGCACTCATTAGGTATGTCTGTTGGGTGTTTTGGAGCAGGTTTATGTGGTATTTTAACCCTTTAACTTCTGGTTTTGCATCTTTTGAGGGGTTTCTGACACTTTTCCTACTGGTTCAGTGTTTTTGGGTATCCTAACATGTTCGAGTGATGTTTCATGCATTGTCAATTTTGTAAAATTTGAGTTTAAAGGCGCGCTTTACCGCATAGGCGCCATTGCTCCATTCACTCCTATGGGACTGTGCAGTTTGGGACATATCTCTGCAACCGCTCCACCTTGCGATTTCAGAGATGGCTCATTTTTATTGTCTGCCCTTGCTCTAACATCTGGTTCGTGTTTCTAGTGTGTTGGGGGGCTCAGGGGGGAACGTTTTCTTGGGGAAAATTAAATTTCCCATGAACGCTTGATTCGCGCACTCATTTCTGATTGGCTCCCGCTGCGGCAGCCATTTCCAGGGGCTTGGACTCTCCTTCTCTCCTCTGCTGATTAACCCTTCGCCTGCCAGATAAGTCTAGTTTAGCGATTTCTGGGGTGAAGCTTTAATCCTACACACTATACTTTGGTGATTTCTTACACTGTAAGGTTATTTGACACTGTGAGAATGTCTATACTGTTGGAGCTTGGGGCCAGACCTAAGACTAAGGATACTGGGGTCTCTGTATCCCCCATTGCACATTGTTCTCCCTGTCATTCAGGGTTACCTAGAGATTTCTCAGGTCATTTATGCCCAGCATGTTCTGATGTCCCTGAGAGTCTCCCAGGGACCTCCAGCCATGCATTAGAGCCAGTTTGGGTGCAAGAGTTCAAGGCTGCTACCAGGGACCTTGGGTCTACATTGCAACTCTTTCCATGCCAGTTACAGGGGGTCTTCCATTCTTGGCAGACCCCCTCATTCATCAGGTCTTCCCTGCCCAAACCTCAGGGAGTACCTGACGTGTCAGATTCCTCTGAAGAGGAACTGCTGGTGGATTCAGATGTTAAGGAATGTTCTGCTCTGGGCTCCTCTCAGTTTTTTGGGGATCCTTTTGAGGCTGATCCTGAGCCCTCCACTGAGGGCCTGATCAGGGCTGTCTTTAATACTCTTTATTCCCTTAGTTCAAGAGGTTCCTTCTGACCCCTCTGATGTGTTTCAGGAGCCTAAAAAGCCCCTTATGTGCTTTCCACCTAACCCCACTCTTTACCTTTTTGTGTCTGAAGGGTGGAAATCCCCAGACAGGAAACCTTCTGTTCCAAGAAATTTGCCAAGTTTTATCCCTTCTCTAATGCGGCGCTTGTGCAGTGGGTTCATCCTCCCAAAGTGGATGCTTCTATCTCCAGGCTATCTAAGTCTACTGCCTTGCCAGTCTCTGATGTGTCTGCTCTGAAGGACTGGACTGACTGGAAACTTGAGGTCTCCCTCAAGTCCATTTTTGACACTGCTGGTACTGCCATGCATCCAGCTTTCACTGCAGCACGGGTGAACCAGGCCATTGCAGTCTGGACTGAACAGCTCACCCTGGCTGTCCATCAGGGTGCTCCTACTTCGGATATGTTGCACCTTCTTGCCAAAATTTCTGAGGCACAGCAGTATGTTTCTGCTGCCTTATTTGATGCCATCTTTTTGGTGGCCAGGGTTTGCACCATGTCTGTGGTTTCCAGACAAGCTCTTTGGCTTAAGATCTGGTCTACTGACACTGCTTCCAAGAAAGCATTGCTCTCTTTACTTTTTCAAGGTACTTCTTTGTTTGGGCCTGATCTTAAAGATCTGATCAGTGAGAGTACCCTTCTACCCTTGGTTCCCAAGAAGAAAACGCCGCTTAAGCGTAACCGGTATTTTCGTTCCTTTCAGACTGAGACACGTCAGGCGAACCAGACAGTTCCCTCAGCTCCGTGTACCTCCTCCAAGCCCAAACAGCAATGGAAGCCCAAAGTCTCCTCCAAGCCCAAGGCTACCAAACCTCCTTCTGCATGACTCATTGAACCCGGTCCCCACTCTGCTGTGGGTGGTCGTCTGCGTCACTACCACAGCATCTGGGAGGATTCAGTGGTGGACCCGTGGGTTGTACAAGTGGTGACGGAAGGGTACAGGATCCCTTTTGTGTCTCTTCCTCCCTTTCGCTTCTTTCCTTCTCATACGCATCAGGGCGCCGAGAAACGCCAGCTGTTCAACAGCGCTATTCAGGCTCTTCTGAACAAGGATGTTCCAGAGCCGGTTCCAGTTCAGGACAGAGGTATGGTTTTTTACTCAAACCTCTTTATGGTCTCCAAGAAGGATGGCAGTTGTCGTCCCATTTTGGATTTGAAGGATCTCAATTCCTTTGTGATCCGGACTCATTATCACCAGGAGTCTCTACGGACGGTGGTTGCTGCTATGTCCTCGGGGGAATTCCTTGCATCTCTGGATCTTCAGGACACATATTTGCATATCGCTATTCATCCAGAGAGCCCGCAGTATCTACGATTTGCCTGCGACTGTGGGCATTTTCAGTTTTCAGCTCTTCCCTTTGGTCTGACTACTGCTGTTTTCAACCGTGTCCTGGAAGCCGTAGTGTCCATCCTCCATCGGGACGGCATCAGCGTTACTCCATACATGGACGACCTGCTTCTGAAAGCCCCCTGTGCAGAACTTTTTCATCAGCAGGTTCAGCAATGCATTCACACTCTCACTCATCATGGGTGGATCATCAACATGGACAAGTCGGACCTTGTCCCAGCCTAGTGTCTGGTCTTCCTGGGCCTTCTCTTTGACACTCTGAAGAGCATGGTGTTTCTCACGGACGAGGTAGCTCACCAGATTGCCCACAGGGTATCTGCAGTTCTGGCTCAAGAACCAGTTCCAGCCAAGAAGTTGTGCTCTCTAGTGGGAAAATTCATCTCCACCATAGAAGCAGTCCCATTTGCCATGGTGCACACCAGGGAATTCCAGAGGTTTGTGATCCAGGTGTGCAAGGGTCAGCCGGACCTTCTGAAGATGTCAATGTCCCTCCCTCTTCATGTGGAACTGAGTTTGTCCTGCTGGCTCGACCTATCCAATCTGCTGAAAGGCAAGTCCTTCCTGGTATCCTTCTGGACCACGGTGATAACGGATGCCAGCCCCTCTGCCTGGGGAGCGGTCCTGGGTCGCCTGAGTGCTCATGGTTGGTGGTCTCCAGAGGAATCTCTCCTTCCCATCAACGTGTTGGAGCTTTGGGCAATATTTCATGCCCTTCTTCATTGGACATCTAAGCTGAAGGACTGTCCAGTCCATGTACAGTCCGACAACGCCCCGTGGATTACATCAAGAAGCAGGGCGGAACAAGAAGTCTCTCCGCTTGGTTAGAGGTCAAGGCTGTTTTGTCCTGGGCAGAAGAACACGTTCCTGCCATATCTGCAGTGCATATTCCTGGCGTAGACAACTTCATGGCGGACTTCCTCAGTCGACACACAGTGGACAACGGAGAGTGGGAACTGCACCCAGAGCTGTTAACCCTCATTGTTCAGAAGTGGGATCTTCTTTACATTGACCTGATGGCGACAAAACACAACAGGAAGATTCCGAGGTTCTACTTTCGGTGGCGAGACCCTCTAGCTCTGGCGGTGGATTCAATGTACATTCCTTGGTTAATTCCTCTGGCCTACATCTTTCCTCCCCTCCCAGTGGTGCACAGGGTGTTATGGAAATTGTGACTGGAACGCTGTCCAGTCATTCTGATTCCTCCATACTGCCTCGCCAATCTTGTTTTCCGGAGCTCCTGGATCTGTCAGTGGCGGAGCCATTCCAGCTCCCTTACCATCCGGATCTTCTTCTACAGGGTTTCCTGTGGAAGGAGGATGTTCATCGGCTAGCTGTGGTGGCTTGGAAATTGAATCCTCAATATTGAAGAAGAAAGGCTTTTCTTCTGGTGTGGTGGCTACTATGCTCAGTGCCCGCAAACCTGTTTCTTCCAAGATCTACCATTGTGTCTGGTTGACCTTTCTGTCTTTGTGTGCTGATAAGGACCTGTCTCAGGAATTTGATCTGCCTACTGTCCTGGCCTTCTTGCAGGACGTTGTGGATAAGGGCCTCAGTTTGAGTTCCCTTAAGGTTCAGAAGTCTGCCCTCTCTGTTTTCCATCGTTCGTGATGTCAAGGTTTTCTTCTAGGGCGTTGCTTATGCTCGTCCTGCCTTCAAGAATCTCACTCCTCCTTGGGATCTTAAATTGGTTTTGGGCATTCTTCAGCACCCTCAGTTAGAATCCTTGGCTGCTATTCCTCTATGCCTGCTGAAAAATGGCTTTTCTCCTGGCGATCGTGTCTGTCCGCCGTGTCACGGAGTTGCATGCTCTGTCCTGTAAACCACCCTGTTTGGTGTTTCACAAGGACACTTCTTGGATCAAGTCCACTATTCGTAAGGCTTACGAGCTGAGAAAGAAGCCTGTCCCCTTTTGGCTCACGGTTCATTCTACAAGATCTATTAGGGCTTCTTGGGCTTACAAGAATCGGGCCTTCGCTGATCAGTTATGCAAGGCGGCCAATTGGTTGTCTGTGCACACCTTTTCGAAGCACTACCGTGTTGATGTGCTGGCATCGGCTGATGCCAGCTTTGGGAGGAAAATCCTGGAGGCAGTCTTGCCTGTCTAGGATTTTCTTCAGTTCTTGGTGCTTCCTTCACTTGAGCTCCATTGGCTCTAGTTCGGTGTGCTGTGTAACAGTTTGGGGTATTGTTACTCCTGTTCAGTGTATACATAGGTGGACTATAGCCAGAACAGTTCTTTGTGCACTCCCACTCTCCTTCCCCTCAGTGTCCGTGGCTCATAATAATAAAAAAAATCATATCACCATCTGAATTGCATGCCTGTGTCTGGCTTTTTTTTTTATTTATTATTATTATTATTATTATTATTATTATTATGAGCCGCAGACAATGAGGGGAAAGAGAGCGGGAGTACACGCAGAACTGTCCTGGCATTACGGAGACATTTCTGTAGTCCACCTATGCAGACCTACTTATCAGCAAGGTATGATTATGTTGATGCAGCTACTCAAATATTACCTGTGACATGAGAATCTCGCCCTTTTGATCCTGGTAAAATGGTTAATGCGCCGTTTAGTTGATTGCACAATAATGTGCAACATTTTGATATTGAACCTCAGAAGGGGTCCCGATGCCCCTCTATGATGAGGCCTTACTTTTTGTTTCTGTGCCACCAGGGTTCAATTTCTAGTCACCTTGGTGGCCTAGCGCCCTGGGGTTTGTCGAGTCCTGCTATAATAGATATATTTAAAAATAGTTTACTCTCCTATACTTTTCCACATTCTTAATTGTTTTGCACTACAAGATGAGAAGGAGAAAATAATTGGCTTATCCACCTAAGCCCGGTATTTCCTAAGGTATCGGCGCTCGAACTCATCCTCAAGCTCCTCCAACAGTTCATGTTTTCAGGATTTCCTGCATTAGTGAACGCTGTGAACTTTCAGAGTGATTGAAACACAAGGTTGATCCATCCGTGCGGAGATCCGGAAAACCTGCACTGTTGTTGGGGGGGGGGGGGTCCTGAGGACTGGTTTGAGTTCCCTTGTGCTATGGGATTAAATAGATTAAATTAGCCTATGGCGTGCTCTGTATTCTTTATTTTTTTAGTCTGGAGGTAAAGAGCTTCATAGCTCCCTCGAGTCTTTTCTGCTGCGTGGTTAGTGTTGTTTCACTCTTCCTTATTTCACTGTCCACAACAGGGAGATCCAGGAAGCTCACTGTCAAGGGATTAAATGTGATTAAAAAAGACTGCAGCAGAAGAATCTGGAGGGATTGAGCTATGACGCTCTCCAATCAATGAAGCAATGCTTTAGAGATTTCTCTAGTTATCAAGGGGTTAGAAGCTGCACTGAAGTCATGATCAATTTTCATTTATCCCATGTGTTGGGTTGGTTTGACCCCTGTAGCTTACCGAGTCAGCCCATTGTTCTTGAAACATGCATGCAAAGCTGTCAAAATGTGTAGCTTTTATTTATTTTTTTAAATTTGGTAAACAAAATGTCAGTTTATGCTTTTTTTTGTACCCTTGTCCACTTACTGTTTTTTTTTATATAAAATATTGGCTTGTTTTCTTCAGAACTGTCTCTTACCATTCCCTTGATGTATATAGAGTCTATTACCTTGGAGTACCTGGGTGGTGTGCAATGCATTGCTTCACTTTGGCACTCAGAATGTTTTCTCCACTTGAGTCAGTTGGCACCAGTCTCTATTCCCCTCTGAGATCCCAGTCATTGCTCTTCTTTTCTCCTTCTATATTAGATAAGAAGAGGTTCTGAGCTGTACCTGGACCCACTTGAGCAGTCAGTCAGTCCACAGCAGCAAAAAGCAGCGGACTTCGCACAGTCGGAGAAGGAGAAAAGTACTGAAAAAAAACCCAAGAAAGAGCGCCAAATCATTACAGAGAAGCCGCCAAAGATGTCCTCTCCCAAACCGATTGTCCAACCACGTTCTCCATCTCCTCCTCCTACTCCAACTCCTGCCTCTGTTGTCCCAAGCATAAATGTAAGTAGCAGTTAGGGCCCTATCTTCAAAAGAATAGAAGACAAACAGATTTTAAATTAAATTTTTAACCATTAAATGCTAGAGAGGTGTTGTGTTGGCGACCTCTCTAGCGTTCAAGAGGTTTAAGCCCAATTTAACTTAGTTGACATTTGTATTTGTCCCCTTTTCTGTAGTTTTCATACCTATCCTCAGGGACCACTGACAGTCCATGTTTTGAGGAATACCCTGCTTGAGCAAGGGTGAGTTAATCAGAGGCACCCTCCTTTTAATTCACCTTAATCCTAAAGACATGGAGACTGATGGCTTTAGAAAAACTTAAGTAATTCTGTTGCAAACCATGGGAGAAGTGGTTTAGCTGGATTATTCAATAATTTACTCTGAAGCCAAAACACTTGTTATGAAGCTGTGAAGACCTGGTTCAATTCCCATTGTCAGCTCCTAGTTACCTTAAAGGGATAGTAATACTTAAAATGTAAAAAAAAATATGTTGTAGGGGTTATCACCCTGAGTAAAACAAGAGTACTCCCACTGCTGAAAGGTGTTTCATTCAAAAGTTATTCATTTTCAAAGTTGAATTTCTTTAGGTGCAATATCACAGTGGCCTGAAATTATACAGTGGCGCTGTTGCTACACCATCCTATGGAGATTTATGGTCCTGGGATCAGAGCTGTCTATAGGATCGTGTAGCAACAGCGCCACTGTACAATTTCAGGCCACTGTGATATTGGACCTAAAAATTTCAGCTTTGAAAATTAATAACTTTTGAATGAAACACCTTTCAGCAGTGGGAGTACTCTTGTTTTACTCAGAGGGATAAACCTTACAACATTTTTTTTTTACATTTTAAGCATTACTATCCCTTTAAGTAAGTCACTTTATCGCCCTTTGCATCAAGCACAAAAAAAAATAATCTTCAGTTTCACCACTTCAGTTTCACTAATACATTTCCCATGTTTTGATTGATTTCATGTGGAATTGTCATTTCGCAACATATTGGGGATTTTGAAAAAAAATTCAAGAACAACTTATAACCTTTTTTGTTTGTTTTTTGTAACTTTTGAAAAATATTTGGGAATTTGCAAAAAGTACCATCAGGATACAGACACAAAGAGACATAGAGCATATAGAGATACAGTAAAGTTGTAATGGGACCACAAAAACATCCCTAGTAAAGGAACTGCAAATGCGGAGTTCCGCAGGTTAGTGCAAACCAAATGACATGAGTGTGAGACCTGTAGTCAATAAAATGGAGACGTTGTTATGCAAACTCATAGAAGTAAATAGCAGAAGAGATGAGCATAAATGCCCTGGATGAGAAAAGTGAAAAATGGAAGAAAGGGCCAAAGAAAGAGGCCAGTCAATAGGCTAATAGAAAAAGGGGAGAGACGTCCACTAGCCATTGTCAGGCCTATAGTCAAGGGAGCTGCCACCGAGAGCCAGTCCCTGCAGTGGCTAAGGGACCCTAAGGGTCCCAGGATATGGGGAGGGGCGCAAACCCCATGGAAACTCCAAGTTGTTGCAGTGCACTAGAGTTCCAAGTCACATAAAAGGCCAACTGTAAAGGTCAAGTGTCGTTGATTCCCAGGGCTTTGATCCCTAGTAACCAGGTGTTCCACACCTCCAGGAAAGACTGGATGGTAGCAATAGTCGAAGCATGACTTTCCTCTAGACTAGCCACTTCTCTCAGCCTACCATTCACTAAGGGTGGGAGAAATAGGGGATTTCTAGAAGTGTAATGGAAAGAGATTTCTAACAGCAGTTTCCAAGAAACGAAAGAGGCATCTCTGGTGTGCTGGACAATGGAAAGTTTCTGGGAATACCAGAAAAAACAGAAGTAGTGGGTCTTTTCAAATGTTCCAATGAAGCATGGTGTTTATAAAGGAAACCATAGCATCCCAGAAGGGAACAGTAAGGGGGGCAAGACCACCAATATGGGCTATGGTGCCAGTCTCAAGGTTGCAATGCCAACATAGTGGGCATAAGGATGGTTAGATTCTATTTATGAATTTGGATGTATAATATCACCGAGTTAAGAACTTATAGTTCGCCTCCCCGGTGTTTGTATCCTTAGCACTGTGGGGCAAGGTGGTAAACACAGTTCTCCACCTGAGCATTGACCACATAAACCCCAGGTCCGATTCCCAGTGACTCAGAAAGGGCATCTCAAATGTCAGAGGAGCCACGCTGAATAGTTTATACAGCTTCAAGATCCTGTGCTTGGTGAACATACCCTTATTCCAGGCTTGCTCAAAGTAAGTCAGCTGGCGTGCCTCATAGCCAGTCGTCATCAGTTGTTGAAAGTAGTGTGCAAGTTGCATATACTGCCACTCTTTGGAAATATGAATTGCATATTGTTGTTTAAGGTATTCCAATGTCCTGATCCCCAAACCAGGGAGTAAAAGATACAGCCTATGAATGCCTAAGTCCACCCACTTTGAAAACAGGCCCGACAAACGACCTGGAGGAAAATCCAGGTTACCATAGATGGACAGCAAGGGTGAAGGGAACGAGGTGCAACCATATTGTCACACAGTCATGTTCCAGACCAGCAATAGACGTTGTAGAATGGGGTGTGCAAGAGCAGGGAATGAGTCCCTTTCGACAGCCATCCATAAGATTTCCAGGATCAGTGTCCCGAAAATGGAGAGACAGAGCCTCCACCCATTCCCCGTGGGTCAGGATGGAGCATCCCAAAAGGATGTAAATAGAAAATACTGCATACAAAGTGGTGATGTTGGGTAGACTGAGACCCCCATGAGACACTGAGTGGTAAGCCATTGAGCAGAGAGCCATGGGTGTTCATAGGACCATACAAAAGAGTTAATCAACCCCTGCAGTTTTCTGAGAAATACAGGAGGAACTGGCAGAGGTATTGTGTTAAAGAGATAAAGGATGCGAGGTATCACCTTCATATTTAGCAAATTGATGCAGATGAACCAATATACCAGGAAGTACCAGCTCAGTTGCATAAAATGACAAATCTAAATATCTCAAACTATTTTTTTAAAAATTAATAATAAAATGACTAACATAAATAAATGTGATATTGAAAGCTCTTTCAAAATCACCTATTTCTTACAAAGTGTCAGTTCCACTTTTAATGGGGCTTTAATCCCTTGAATGTTTGTGGTCTCTAACACTGCTCAGTGACACTTTGGAGACCTCTCAAGCATTCAAGGGGATAAAGGCTCTGTTTAAGTCAACGGGAGATTGTTCATTCAAATGTTCTTATAGCTCAAACTTGTTTTTAAGCTCTTGTCACCTTTTCTCTCTGTCTGCATTGCTTTCACTCCCTTTCTTTCCTCCAATCATCCCTTCCTTTCTTTAGCCTTATTACTTCCTAATTCTTGTCCCGCTCACGCAATCAGACAGTTACATTCACTACCATACATGGCTCTTCTCATCACTAGCCCCCTCTTAATTATACTTCTCCAGCCTTTCCTTCCCCAACCTTGCAGCTTCTCAATACAGCAGCTCACTCTTAAAAAATTAGACAAAATGGAACCTGTTGCAACCATACAACCCAAACGAGTCTAGCACCAGCCTGGGCTTAAAGAAACATTCCGATACCTCCAGAGTTGCACTCGTACTGCAGAACACCACTTTGTCCACAATAAATTTGTACTATCCACTTATCTCTCTTTCTCTCCTCTCTACCTGAAATCTCCACTCACCTCAAACCCACACCGTCTCAGGACCCGTCACCCCACCCTGAGCCCTTTTCTTCCTTTAAAGCACAAGACGTCACTACATAATTTTAAGACAAAATATTAACACCATCAAGCATCACATCTCTTCTCTTTACCAATGACACCCATAAAAAGCCTATCCTCTTTCTTTCCTTGCCCCATGCTATCCGTATTCACTCCAGTCAACCCTACTGTCCTCCTCACAACTAGCAACTTGTCCTCTTGATCCTATCCTCTTCCACCTTGTCCATTCACTAGATTCTCAGCTATCTTCAAACAGACACATCATGCATCCCTTCATGCTAGAATTCTCTCAGAGTACACCCTATCTTTCTCTTCCCTTTTGTCTCTGACTTTTTTTTACCGGAAAACATTCATCTGAGTATTCCACTTTGCAACTTTTGACTATGCAACAGTTTGTTCTCCATGTGACACTGCCCTCTCCTATTCAGATCTTACCTAGCTAGCATTCAGTCAGTCTTCAGTGGCAAGTTTCTACATTGGCTTTCCATTTCATTCAGAATCTAAGTCAAAATCCTGACACTGATCTACAAAGTTCTCTTCCAACACAGCTCTCCCATGCATTTCTCCACATACAGTAATGTGTAAGTTTTAGGCAGGTGTGAAAAAAATGCTGTAAAGTAAGAATTCTTTCAAAAATAGACATGTTAATAGTTTATATTTTTTTTATCCATTAACAAAATGCATAGTGAGTGAACAGAAGAAAAATCTAAATCAAATAAATATTTGGTGTGACCACCCTTTGTCTTCTAAACAGCATACATTTTTCTAGGTACACATCCACAAAATCAGGGATTTAGTACGCATATATTCAGGTGTATGATTAAGCAATTATACCAAACAGGTTCTACTAATCATCAATTTAATATGTCGGTTGAAACACAATCATTCACTGAAATGGAAATGGCTGCGTAGGAGGAATAAATCTGGGTGAGGAACAGCCAAACTCCTTTAACAAGGTGAGGTTGTTGAAGACCGTTTAATGCCAAGAGACATACACCATGGCAAGACTGAGCACAGCAGCAAGACACAAGGTAGTTATACTGTATCAGCAAGGTCTCTTCCGTGCAGAAATTTCAAGGCAGACAGGGGTTTCCAGATGTGCTGTACAAGCTTTTTTGAAGAAGCACAAAGAAACGGGCAACATTAAGGATCGTAGACACAGTGGTCGGCCAAGGAAACTTAATGCAGCAGATGAAAGACACATCATGATTACTTCCCTTCACAATCGGAAGATGTTCAGAAGTGCCAGCAGCTCAGAATTGGCAGAAAACAGTGGGGCCTTGGTACACCCATCTACTGTCCGGAGAAGTCTGGTCAGAAGTGGTCTTCCTTGAAGCCTTGTGGCCAAAATGCCATACCACTGACGTGGAAACAAAGACTCAACTATGTATGAAAACACAGGAACTGGGGTGCAGAAAGATGGCAGCAGGTGCTCTGGACTGATGAGTCAAAATTTGAAAAATCTAGCTGTAGTGGAAGGCAATTTGTTTGCCGAAGGGCTAGAGTGCGGTACAAGAATGAGTGTCTGCAGGCAACAGTGAAACATGGTGGGGATTCCTTGCAAGTTTGGGGCTGCATTTCTGCAAATGGAGTTGAGGATTTTGTCAGAATTTTTGGTCTCCTCAATGCTGAGAAGTATAGATAGATACTTATCCATCGTGCAATACGATCAAGGAGGCATCTGATTGGCCCAAAATTTATTCTGCAGCATGACAATGACCCCAAACATACAACCAAAGTCATTAAGAACTATCTTCAGCTTAAAGAAGAACAAGGAATCCTAGAAGTGATGGTATGGCCCCCACAGATCCTGATCTCAAATTCATCGAGTCTGTCTGGGATTACATGAAGAGAGAGAAGTAACTGAGGGTACCTAAATCCACAGAGGAACTGTGGTTAGTTCTCCAAGATGTTTGGAATAACCGTTTGAAACTGTATCTAGAAGAACTGATGCTGTTTTGAAGGCAAAGGGCGGTCACACCAAATATTGATTTGATTTAGATTTTTCTTCTGTTCACTTACTATGCATTTTGTTAATTGATAAGAAAAAAACTATTAACATGTCTATTTTTGAAAGCATTCTTACTTTACAGCATTTTTTCACACTTGCCTAAGACATTTGCACATTACTGTATATTTAAAAATTCCCCCTATCAACACCCATGAAATCTCCACATGACCTTCGGCTCTCATTCACCTTCATATTCTCCCCTACCATATGTCTACAAGTCTTCTCCAGAGCATCATCCCAGCTATGGAGCTCACACACCATATCAGACTTTCATCCAGCTTCATTAGTTTAAAGGTATTCTTGAAAGCACATCTATTCCTTTAAGTGTTTTTTCAAGCTCCACACCTCCAAAATGTTTTTCAGGATCCAGCTGACTTAACGTTATTCTCTCCTCTCACCTTGTATTTCTTATGTTCCCTTACCCTCTTAATTGCAAGCCCCTGCGAGCAAGCATCACTACAACTGATTTCAATTTGCTTCTATGTGCCATCATACATTGTTCTCATTCCCATTTGCACAGTGCTTCGAAATATGTTGGTGTTTGATATGTAAAGGATAATATTGATCATTAAAAATATCCAAGCATTGGGAATACCATTTGAGTTTAATTGCTGTCAACAGCTTTCAGGGGTTGGTTGGGGATAATTAGAGTTGTAGTCTATAACAGGTAGAGTTCCAAAGGTTGCCTAATCCTGGCCTAGATCCTTTGAAACTAACGGGATCAATGTTAGTTTGTAAGATGATGGGGTATGCTTTGGAAGGTTGTAGAAAGATAGTTGAATGTTACCGTTAATTTTGTTACTCTTGTAATATTTTCTCAAGCTTCTATCTATGTATATATGTGTTTCACTGCCTGTTTTTGTACATTGTTTTTAGATTGATGCATTACCCTATGATGAGCGACCCCTGCCAGCTCAGAGGAAAACCAAGGATGAAGAATTTACATACCTTGAGCCAGAGACAAATGAGGAAAATGCTGTAGATACTCCAAGGACGAGAATCACTGGAGAACCAGAGCCATTAACAGAGAAAGCATTAAGAGAGGCTAGCTTTGCCATAGAAGTGTTCGGGGAGGCTTTGGTAAGCAGTAAAACGCCAAAGGGTCAATTTTATTAACCTACCAATGGTAGAAACACATGGAAATGCTATTACTACTTGCAATTGTATCACAGGTTTGTGTTTGCTCATTCATCAATGACTGAGTACCATGATATTGCTGTGACGTGCACACACATCACAGATTTGTTTGTAAAACCTCACATTGGTTGTACTGTTTATCAGCAGACATGGGATCCTGTTTCTTTTGCACTCCTCACTTTCTGCTTTGTCTTAAACAGATGAGAGTTGGTACCGTGTTGAATGAATATGTTTATTTATATAGCGCCACAAGTGTACGCAGCGCTTTACAATTAGAAATAGAGGAGGCAAATATAGTCGTTGATACCTTTATTGGCTAACTAAGCAGATTTGGAATGCAAGCTTTCAAGACATCTTAGGTCTCTTCCTCAGGCATGTTATACAGATAAATATGAAAATATCTCTCTTATATACAAGTACACACTGCATTGTTTAGAATGGAAATCCGATAAGAGAACGCAGTCCAGATCCAGATACTTTGATCAGTCAATGGTAAATTGCATTCTTCCTCTGAGACTTTAGAGGTATTTACGATCCCATTAGGGCTGTTGGAAAGATCAATCTACAATGTGATAATGTTGTACTTCCTTATACAGTAAATACAACCTCCAGACCAAGAAGTGGGGAGTGCATAGGAAAATAGTTTGTACTGATTGCAAAAAGCATCATATACAATATCATATATTAATCCTTAATGACAAGTGATTTAAAGCTCATTGCTTTGTAATGCATTGCACTCCCCTCTGATCTTTAATTAGTTAATGGGCAATGAATGTGGGGGGGGGGGAAAGCCCAATAGAAATGAGGCTGACACTGCTAGTGCCACTTGTGACAGTAACAACATTATAAACTTACAGTCCAACGTGTACAGGACCCCATAGCATCTCCCCCATAGACCTAGTGCTGTGAGAGGTGGCTGGTGATTCCTATTGGCTTCTGTGATGTTGCACACACTTGCACATCCAATAGGAATGAGGCTGACACTGCTAGTCTCAGTTGTGGCAGTAACTGTCCAGTGTGTACAGGTTCTTCTCCCTGGATTTGGTGCTGTTAACGCCACATATTGGCTTAGATTTATAAGTGTCCTTGATAGAAAGCTATAGGGTTGGGCTCCAGGAGACCGAAATTTTATTTTCTTTTGATTTATTTCTTTTCATTTTGGATCATATGTTTTCCCATGGAGGAAAACCAAAGACACAGTCTATACCCTCTGGGTATATGAAAGCTCCAGATTATGAAAGGATTCCTCCAAGCAACTCCTGGAGTCTTGGGGAGGTCAGCTTGCCCAAGATGTCCAAAAGGCTGCTCTTAAGGACAAGTTAATCAGATTGGTTTCCCTTCTGCAAGATGTGAACACCTTTTAATAGTGAAGCTGTACTTGAAGTGGCCAGGATGATGGACAGCTGTTTATCTACTTCTGTTAGAGCATGCTGAAAATCTGGGCAGCAGACCCTCCTGCAGATAAATTCTTGTTGACAATATCTTTCTCGGGAAAGGTTCTTTTTGAACCAGAACTAAATGGAATCATCAGCCATATCAAGGGAGTCAAAATGCATTACTCCTACAGAATAAGCCACAACATTTTGACCCTGGGAAGAGGGACTGTAATTTTCATTTTACCAGTCATTCAAGGGTTCCTTTTCCAGATATCCTCCCCATCATCTACAGCAGCTAGGTATTCCACCAAACCAAAGCCTTCTTGGCTAGAACCAGCCAAAAAAATGTTCTCCTAGAAGACTTTCCTTTGCCTGAAGGTTGCACCATGAGTCCAGACCAGCCATTGGGAGGAAGACCCAGATACTTTTTTCAACAGTGTAGGGACACCATATCAGATGAATGGGTGCTCCAGTTGGTGACATTATGCTACCAAATCCATTTTACCACCTTCCTACCCAACAGAATTTTGAGGGAAGAGTTCTGAAGCTATTCAGTCCCTTCCCTTCAAGGTATACTGCTCCATTCTCTTTGTGGTACCCAAGAAGGACAATAGTTTCAGATCAATGGTAAATTTAAAGGCCCTGAATATGTACCTATTGGTTCCCAAGATGAAAATGGAATCCATTATGTGTGTCATTGCTGCCACGGACCTGGAAAGAATCCTCCACCTCTTTGGAATAAATGAAGCAAGCCTCTATAATCATTCAGTACCGGTCAATGGGTCTCTCCTTCAGGCAGGCAGCAGCTCCCACAGTGTTCATGAAGAAGGTGGCTTCACTATCAACTCGTTTGAGAATGTATGGGGTCAGTTCACTCCTTTTCTGGTCAACATATTACTTAAGGCCAAAATATTGTCCTCTATTGCAAACACAGCTTCGACTGACAATAAACATTCTCAGGGACCACTGGTGGATTCTCAATTTAGACAATTTAGACAATTCCAAAAGTATCCCAACAGATACATGATGTTCCTGAGTCTGCAATCCAGTACATATATACATAGGGTCTTCCTGCCTTTGGAAAGGATCATATGAGTCCTGGGCACTGTCTGTTCCCTATTATGTTTTTCATAGATCAAACATTTTTGGATTGCATGAAAGTAGTGGGAACCATGGTCTTTATTATGGAAGCAGTTCAGTTTTCTCAGATCCACTTGTGACCAATGCAGCTGGATCTTATACAGAAGTGGAACAAAAATCTCAAACGTTTACACAACTTCATCAGATTGAGTCCAGCAACATGGCTATTTCTAGAGTGGTTTCTCAAAAGGCTGAACGTACAATAAGGTAGACTGTTTTCCATTTTGACGTGTACAGTGATTACCACTGACACTAATGTATCCAGCTGAGGAGACGTTTACTCCTACCACCTTTTGCAAGGTCTGTGGTCAAAACCAGAAGCTACGCCACCCATCAATGGGCTGGAAACGAGGGGTCTACAAAGTTTGCATAACCTGGATGCTCCTCTTGAAAGAACAACCCACTCTGATGCAATTTGACAAAATCACCACAAATCTTAAATAAGCCATGAAGGAGCAAAGTGGCCTGCCTGGGAGTCCATAACATCCTGCACTGAGCAGAAGAGTGTCCCATCACTGTTGGACACGTATATCCCACGAGTGGAAAGTTGGGAGGCTGACTATATCAGCTGGACAACAATCAAGCCAGGTGAATGGGAGCTGAAACAAGACATCTTTGAGACACATTTGGTGTGATGAAGATACCCAGAATAGACTGTATGGCATGCTAATGTAATGCAAAAGTTCCCCAGTCTGTGCAAGAATAAGAGGTACTTACTTGCCTGTTTCCTCCAGTGGAAATTAAATCCAGGGTTCTCCCAAAACTTAGATGGGAAAATGTTTTAAATTTTAAGAGTTACTATCCTTTTAAGGAGCCAGTGCTTACAACAGCTTGCACCCAAAGCTGTCATCTGCTGAAGTAATGACGTTCACCTTGTACAATTTTCGAAACATATGGACCGAAGTCCAGATCTGTTCTTCTGAGGCCTAATGCTTAAAGGCATAGTAATGTTTCACAAAAAAAACAGTTCCGACTAAGCTTCATAGGGCCATGAAGAGTGTTCAATTTCAATACTGTCAGAGTTGTAGTTCAAGAGTAATTGATAAAGTATCCCCCTCCCGCCCCTTTTACCTAGTGTAAGCCATCTCCCCTCAGATGTGGAATCTGGTTGCAAGACCGGACAGCTAGCAGCAAGGGACAAAGTTCTTACTGTGAGCATATGGAAAACCCTGCTTCCCTTTAACAGAGGAGGGCAGGTTTTTCCTTATACTCACTGATGATTGTCCCTTGCTGCTATCCATCTGGACAGTGTGCCTGGTTTGCAAGCACACTGAGTAGACCGTTCAGTTAAGTATTTATTTCTTAATGTTGCGATTTTGGCTCTGCTAAAAGAGCCGCCGGCCGGTCCCGGGACCAGAATCTCCTGTTGTCAGTGAGATGGAGGACTTGTCTGAAACAGCCTGGAGGGGGGAACTTTAGCCAGTTATATCTCTCAAACCATAAAGGTTTGAGAGATAAGTCTTACATTGATGTAATTATTTTTTTAATGCCTACAATATTAAATAAACTTAAAATTAAACATTACTGTCCTTTTAATACAAATAGATTCCCCAATTATACTGTGTTCTAATTTGTAATTTTTTTTTTTTATTTTAAATTGGTTTGTACATGGAGATAGAAGTGCTACAAAAATTACCTTGTGACGTCAAATGTAGCTCCATGCGGTACAAGCCGATCGCTTCTGGCTGAGGAAATGGTACAAAGGGTTCTTCTTATAAAACCTCAAGAAGCCATTTCAAGCCCCGAGGAGGTACTGGAACTTTTTAAGGAGTAATCATAGATTTTGCCCTGTAGGAAAGTCCAAACTTCCAGGGTTTTTGTTATTTTGTGTTGAAAAACCAATTATAAGGATGAAATCTGGACTTTCAAGGAACTGAGTTTGTCCTTTTTCTAATCCTTCTTGAAAAAATGCCAGAATAAGAGGTAAGCTGAGGGAAGGCAAGATGCCAGGTAGCATTGTGCTAAAGCTGCTGAAGCAATGCAAGATACTGAAAAACAAGGTATGAACTCTAAGTGCCAGAACCTAAGAAACTAATGGCAAAATTAAAACTGACTAGACTTATTAATTCATCTATTTGTGAACTGATGAGTACCCCAAAGAACTCATATGGCAGAAGACAGTATTAAATATTAACATAGACTTAAATAAGCATAAAAATAAACACAGATTTAATAAAAGCCTAAGGAGGACTTATATGACAGAATATAAGGGCATATCCAATGTCTTACAGGACTTGTATGTAAAACAGCCTCAGGAAGGTTTAGATGCCAGATACATAAATATAGAGACATCACTTAACCCTTTGAGTGCCAGAGGGTTACGCAACTCATTCAACTCATTGCAAAGCAATGTATTGCCTACCCGTCTCCCACTCATAGGGTTAAAGAGAGTGTATACATATCCAAGGACTTACAGGACTCCTATTGAAACACACTCTTATGAGGCAGTGCAATCATTAGATACACAATGTAAATGACAAAGAATAAGAATATCTTAAATGCCCCCACTTTTCAAGACTGTTATTTTACTGTATCCAGTCATGGGGGAGACACCATTTCTTTCAACATTCAAGGCATCTTAACAGAGCCTGCACTTTAACAATAGTGTGTGTGTGTCCTTGCTCTCAATACTTGACACATGCACCCATAATTACAGTCCTCACAGGAGTTCACTTGAATGCTACTTGCTTGGAACTTCTGGCTCTGGTCTGATTCCAAAACTCTGTGTCCTCTCTGCTTCCATATCAACCTGCAGGGAAACATGTAGAGACTGTGAAAGAGCAAAGAAGTGGATCCACGTGGCAGCGCAAAGACACCAAGTTTTATTTATTTGTTCCTGGTGTTGAATTCAACCAACACTATGTTAGTGCTTTTTATAACACTGATATACACATCTCCTTTATTTCTTGTGAGAGAGATCTGCTAGTTCTTAATATCCAATATGTGCATGTTAAGATAGGGTGACCAGACATCCCCGGATTCAGCTCACTGGCCCCGGAGATAATCTGTCCCAGAAACACCCCCGGATCTCAGTGCCTGGCACTGACATTCTGCTTCTCTTCATTGAGTCTATTAGACTCAGTGATGTGAAGCTAGTTGAATACTGCACATGTGTATCATGCGCAATGTTGTAATCACGGGCCGCAGGGGCGCGGGATGATGAACTAATGGAGGGAGGGCACATATAAATTGCTTCAGCAATCAAGTAAAGCATGCCACACTGCAGGGCTCACCTCACCACGGCCTCTATGCCATAATGCCAGGGGTCTGAACTAAGGTAAGGCAGTGCTGAAGTGGGCAGTGTGTGGATGAGGGCAGTGGATAGTGTGTGGAGGTGGACAGTGGGCAGTGTAGAAGTTGGAAATGTGTGGAGGAGAATAGGGTGGCTAGTGTGGAGGTGTACAGTGTAAAGTTGGGCAGTGTGGAGGTGGACAAGAGGGCAGTGCGTAAGTAAGCAATGTGTGGAGGAGGGCAGGGTGGGCAGTGTAAAGGTGGACAGTGTGGAGGTGGACAATGTGGTCATTATGGAAGTGGGCAATGTGTGGAGGAGGATAGGGTGGGCAGTATGGAGGTGGATAATGTGAAGTTGGACTTGGGTGGACAGTGGGCAGTGTGGAAGTAAGCAATGTGTGGAGGAGGGCAGGGTGGGCAGTGTGGTGGTAGACAGTGTGACGTTGGACAGGGTGGGCAGTGTGGAGGTGGACAATGTGGGTGTTATGGAAGTGGGCAATGTGTGGAGGGGGGACAGAGTGGGCAATGTAGATTGGACAGTGCAGTGGATTGGACAGTGCAGTGTGGAAGTGGGCAGTGTGTGGAAGAGGACAGGGTGGGCAGTGTGTGTGGAAGAGGACAGGGTGGGCAGTGTGTGTGGAAGAGGACAGGGTGGGCAGTGTGGAGGAGGAACAGGGTGAGCAGTGTGTGGAAGAGGACAGGGTGGGCAGTGTGTGTGGAAGAGGACAGGGTGGGCAGTGTGGAGGAGGAACAGGGTGAGCAGTGTGTGGAAGAGGACAGGGTGGGCAGTGTGGAGGAGGAACAGGGTGAGCAGTGTGTGGAAGAGGACAGGGTAGGCAGTGTGGAGGAGGAACAGGGTGAGCAGTGTGTGGAAGAGGACAGGGTGGGCAGTGTGGAGGTGGACAGCGTGGGCAATGTAGATTGGACAGTGCAGTGGATTGGGCAGTGCAGTGTGGAAGTGGGCAGTGTGTGGAAGAGAACAGGGTGGGCAGTGTGTGTGGAAGAGGACAGGGTGGGCAGTTTGGAGGGGGAACAGGGTGAGCAGTGTGGAGGAGGAACAGGGTGAGCAGTGTGTGGAAGAGGACAGGGTGGGCAGTGTGTGTGGAAGAGGACAGGGTGGGCAGTGTGGAGGAGGAACAGGGTGAGCAGTGTGTGGAAGAGGACAGGGTGGGCAGTGTGGAGGAGGAACAGGGTGAGCAGTGTGTGGAAGAGGACAGGGTGGGCAGTGTGGAGGAGGAACAGGGTGAGCAGTGTGTGGAAGAGGAACAGGGTGGGCAGTGTGGAGGAGGAACAGGGTGAGCAGTGTGTGGAAGAGGACAGGGTGGGCAGTGTGTGTGGAAGAGGAACAGGGTGGGCAGTGTGGAGGAGGAACAGGGTGAGCAGTGTGTGGAAGAGGACAGGGTGGGCAGTGTGTGTGGAAGAGGACAGGGTGGGCAGTGTGGAGGAGGAACAGGGTGAGCAGTGTGTGGAAGAGGACAGGGTGGGCAGTGTGTGTGGAAGAGGAACAGGGTGGGCAGTGTGGAGGAGGAACAGGGTGAGCAGTGTGTGGAAGAGGACAGGGTGGGCAGTGTGTGTGGAAGAGGACAGGGTGGGCAGTGTGGAGGAGGAACAGGGTGAGCAGTGTGTGGAAGAGGACAGGGTGGGCAGTGTGTGTGGAAGAGGACAGGGTGGGCAGTGTGGAGGAGGAACAGGGTGAGCAGTGTGTGGAAGAGGACAGGGTGGGCAGTGTGGAGGAGGAACAGGGTGAGCAGTGTGTGGAAGAGGACAGGGTAGGCAGTGTGGAGGTGGACAGCGTGGGCAATGTAGATTGGACAGTGCAGTGGATTGGGCAGTGCAGTGTGGAAGTGGGCAGTGTGTGGAAGAGAACAGGGTGGGCAGTGTGTGTGGAAGAGGACACCTTACGGGACAAATAAAAAAATTCCCCAAATTCACATTGATTGAAATGGGTCTTTTTAACCCCTTAAATGTTTGGGAGGTCTTAGTTAAAAACCTAATTTGAATCAAAGGAAAGCGCAGTAGTGGACAATACATGGCTTTTCAGCTGTTGTTGCATTATGACTGCTATCATCCTTCATCCGTCACCCTCAGCTGGCCAGTGGTTGGAGTTGTAGTCTAACAGCTTGGCAACCATGGGTTGCCAACCTCTTTCACAGACAGTAGATAGGCAGGTGACTATGTAAAGGAATTGTGGTGTTTCATTTCAAGTTTTATTATTGTTTTGAGCGCCAGACAGTTGCACCTTAGATTGCACCACCCTCTGGCACTCAAATGGTTAATCTTCTGTAGCTGTTGCCTTTCTTTCTCTTTAATATGGATCTGTCAACATAAGACATGTTTAGTTACTTTTAAACAGAATCGCCTCTATGTTTTACTATCGATATTTATGTGTTTGAGAAATTAACCTTCATGCATTGGTGACACAATGAGGCACTGTATGCTAAGTCCCTGTACAGTATGCTAATTAGATTTCTTCAAGGCCAAACTTACTGCTTGCTTTATTATTAGAAATGCCCCTGTATGTGGACTATGTCTGGATTCACGACTTAAGTGCCAGAGTGTTATGCAACGCATTTCAAAAGCAATGCATTGCATACCACTCTGGCACTCAAAGGGTTAAGGAGCAGAGGGTTGCGCAATGCATTGTGAAGAAAGGCAAGCCGGTTATATAAATTAATACATACAAATAAAATAATAGACTTTAAGATAAAACCACTGTTTCTTTAACGCTTTCTGTGCCAGGGGTGTGTGCAATGCATTGCTATGCATTGCACACCCCTCTGGCACACAAAGGGTTAAGCTGTTAGCGTGTGCGCTAACACAGTGTTTGATTTGATTGGTTGGCCTCTCTTTGAATGAACTGCTTTCTTAGGTTGCAGGAGCATATTCCAAGACATGGTCTTACAGAGAAGATGCCCTACTTGCTGTGTACAAGAAGCTGTCAGATATGCCCGTCGGCACGTCCAAGGACGATTTAAAGAACATGCTTAGAGCTGCCATCTTTCTCGTCCGTCGAGCAATCAAGGACAAAGTGACCTCTGTGAGTAACAGTAGTTATTTAGTCTTAATCTTTTTTTTATATATTTGTAGATTTAAAAGTAGAATCTATTTTTAAAAGAATATTCATGATATTTTTTTTGTATATTTTAGTAGCATTCTATGTACAGTGACGCTAAGATGAACTGGAGCAAACCAACTTCACCGTAGGGGATAGATTATAATTCCACTCACTTCCATAGAATTAAAGGGGAACTCTCACCTCAATAAAATGTCTCCTCTTCATAATGTTCCTTTGTAGTTAATGTGTAATCCTTTTTTTTTTTTTATTTAATTTAATGCATGCTGTCCTGTGATATAACATGTTAAAATGAGCCAGTGATGTCAGTCAGGGGCAGGTTGTGGTACAGCACTGTACCGCAGCCTGTCAATCATCGCCTCTTCCCCTCCCCAAGTAGTTCCTCATTCTCACCTCCTTCTCTGACAGAGGCTTCTTCCATGTGAGCTGGAACGCTTTCATTGACAAGAGACCACTTCAGCTCACATGGAGAAATCCTCTGAATCAAAGGAGGTGAGAATGAGGAACTACTGGGGAGGGGAAGAGGCTGCGATACAGAGCTGTACTTAAAGGGGTTAACATTTGAACAATGTAGGAGATAAACAGAAGCTCAGTACTAAAAAAAAAAGTTTCAAATGTAGCAGAGAAACAGGCTTATCCTGCCCTGCAGAGCTTACAGCCTAATTAAATATAATGGATAACGAACAGAAACAATAGGTATCAATACATGCCAGTTCCACAGTTGACCAGGTAGGGGCCACAGTGCAGGGTGGGTGTTTCAGAGGTGTGATGGAATGCAACTCTTAAACCTTTGAGTGCTAGAGAGGTATACAACACAATGCGTTGGATACCCCTCTGGTACTCAAAGGGTTAATAAGTGCAAATACTGAAGAATTTTGACTTGGTGCCAGAAATATATTGAGGGACAACAAAAGAAAATGGTTGCAGACAAGACAAAACAATGAGGTTCATGTACTAAGTAAAAGTGGGGCAAACCAGATGTGCCATAGGGAACAAATACACATTCCTATTGATTTAAATACAGTTTTAGCCCTATGAATGCTAGCATTCTAGGTTTTTCAGATAGTAATATCTGAAAAAAATGTAGCTCCGTCCATGAGGGATGCAGGAAAGCTTTCTGGCCAAAGCCGTGATGAGCTTGCCTGTCCCATCAAGGTACCCCAGATTTAGGCAAGTCCCTATCTGCTGCAAATCTAAGTGAACATGTATTAATTAAAAAGCAGTGATACCACCTTACCTCTATTGTGAACAAAACCCTTGTGAAGGAAATAAGGGAGGTATACTTTCCCTAATTACAGCTAGCACCTGATGTACCTCCCTTACTTCCCTCACAAGAGGTAAGGTGGTATCACTGCTTTTTAACTGCATAACACGAAATAGATGGTCACTTATAGCTGAGGCAGATAGGGATTTGCCTAAATATGGGGTACTTTGATGGGATAGGCAAGCTTATCATGACTTTTGCCAGAAACATGTAACTAAACCACACTGTTTATTATCTGTCGTAAGTCACAAGTTGATTTGATGCACAAACTTTATTTTTGTTTACTTTGTATATGTAGCCGACAACACATTTGTAACTGTGTGAAAACTAATGATAAACTGAAGAGGCCAACACTCAAATCTAGATGTACCCTTCACCTTTCTTGACTAGTTTATAACCAGTTCCCTAGGAAGCTACCACACTACCTGAGCTGTATGGTCACTCCAGATCTCCATACTAACTATAACCTCCGCTCCACTACTAACAACTCACTGACTATTCCACATTACCTGAGCAGTATGATCACTACAGCACTCTGTACTAACTATAACCTCCACTTCACTGCTAACAACTCACTGACTATTCCACACTACCTGAGCAGTATGATCACTACAGCACTCTGTACTAACTATAACCTCCACTCCACTGCTAACAACTCACTGACTACTCCACACTACCTGAGCAGTATGATCACGCCAGCTCTCCATACTAACTATAACCTCCGCTCCACTGCTAACAACTCACTGAGTATTCCACACTACCTGAGCAGTATGATCACTCCAGCTCTCCATACTAACTATAACCTCCACTCCACTGCTAACAACTCACTGACTATTCCACACTACCTGAGCAGTATGATCACTCCAGATCTCCATACTAACTATAACCTCCGCTCCACTGCTAACAACTCACTGACTATTCCATACTACCTGAGCAGTATGATAAGTCCAGATCTCCATACTAACTATAACCTCTGCTCCACTGCTAACAACTCACTGACTATTCCACATTACCTGAGCAGTATGCTCACTCCAGATCTCCATACTAACTATAACCTCCGCTCCACTGCTAACAACTCACTGACTATTCCACATTACCTGAGCAGTATGCTCACTCCAGATCTCCATACTAACTATAACCTCCACTACACTGCTAACAACTCACTGACTATTCCACACTACAAGAAAGAAAACAGTTGATCTTCCTTCACCTTCAGAGCTGTGAAAGCCTGGAATTACCTACCCCAAAAAATCAGATTCTCTTCGAGTCTTTATATCTAAAAACAATATGTAGTGGTATATACATTTTTTGTATGTGTGTCTATATTGTTATTGTTTCTCTATTATGTGTAAACTAGTGTAAAAGCCCGTGTACACAGGCCATGGTCCGGGTAATGTTAACCCTTTGAGTGCCAGAGGGGTACACAATGCATTGCATTGCATACCCCTCTGGCATTCAAAGGGTTAAGAGGCCGATACTACCTCACTGCTCCACCCAATGCAGTCTTGCGTTGCCTCACTCACGCAATGCAGTCATGCACAGTAGAGACTGCCTCAACACAGGTAGTGTCTACTGCGTATGACTGCTTCGTGACAAACATCCTAGCAAATTATTATATAGGATATGTAACTTCTTACAGTAGAACCTCTCCAGGACATACTTAGCGACGAGAGAAATCTCAATATATTCTTTGTGGCAAAACATTTTCTAAATTAATTATAAATGCTATTTTGAGCTTGCCAGAAACACCCTTATATTATATTCAGGATATTGTCTTCCCTTGTCTTTGCCTTTGTCCTGCAAATTGAATGGAACAGGAACTGCATATGTCCAATGTTATTCCATGTTTCAGCACACTCTGTTCTTCTGTAGGATGAATGACCTTTTCTGTCATTCCTAAGGGTCTGCAACATGGTTAAAGGTCATTCTAAAGCTCCTTTTACTCTTTGAATTAGTCAGCCATCAGGCAATCTTATGTTGTTCGGGTGGTGCCAGTTTCTTTTTGTGTTATGGCTCACTCACCCAGTATCTGGGGTGTCCTCTGGAATGGTGTCTTCTTCTCTGTCCTGGTTTTTTCTGCTTGAGGTTGGCCTTTGGCCTTGGTCTGGATTTGATATATATACTGAAGCATGCTGAGTAGGGTGAGTGTTAGGATTAGGCAGGGCTCATTCTGCAGATACCCTTTTCCCTGTGCCCTGCCTCCTAGTGGAAGGAGGATAAACCCACTGACCCTGTGGACTCAGAGAAATTGATTTATCAGTAAGCAGAACAAAAATCCATATCCCTTTATTCCATATAGCGCAGTTGTTCCACTCCAGAATAGTATGACTTTTTCTTAGTACATCAGCCTCTGTGTTCATACAGGATGAAGATTGGAGTCAGGCCTCAAAAGAGCATAGAAGAGAGTAGGTTTATGGGTGGGGGTTAATTTGAAGATTTAGTTCAGACTTTGGAGTGAAGGCCTTTGAAAAGTAATAAAGGGTTATATTGGTTTTGACATTTTATGTGGATGTGGATGTGGTAATGACAGATATAATGGATACATTTAAGAGAAGATCTAATGCATTTCTAGCAAGAGGGAACACGCACGGTTATAATGTGCATAGTAGGTAAAAGAGAAAGTTCTGGTAAATAGACTAATACTCATTTTGGAGCTAGGAATGCTTATATAGTTCTCATATGATAAAGAGGAGATAACTTCTCTAGTGTGAAAAACTCTCCAATTCCTGTTATTCTGTCGAGTTCCTGCACTGACATCTCTCAGGTTCACTCATGTTATCTACTTTTAATCCCATCTTAGTGCATAACCCCTGAAATGGCAGAGGCTTATAACTCAACAGGAGAAAAGGTTTACTGCTCCTTTAAACATAAAAATGTATTTCCATTAAATAATTTCAGTGCCATTCTTTTAATCAGAGGGTGAACATACCTGATTACTGAGTTGTATTTTTGAGTTTTAGTCCTTTTCACCCTAACGAATGTTTTCTCAAAGTCTCCTCACACAGATGGGGTTAAGGAAGTGTGACGTTTGAAAAGCTGGCAGAAGAGTGTTCCCAATGATTTTTTGGAAGAACTTGCAATAAATAAAGCAAGCTGTAATATCTGTATATCCATTTCTTATGTGAAGCTTGGATTGGACAAAATGATGGTTATATTTTCCAAGCTGACTCTGCCAAAGTGACTTTAATGAGTCTGAGTGACTAATTAAATCAATAAATTGTGAAGCTGGGCATTGTGTTTTTTCTTCATTTAGCTGCCATAGCGAAGGTATTGGAAGCCTCTGCCTGACTGGATTTTTGAGTCATGGGAATCTTTTTGAGACTCCTAGTTTTGTCATGGCCGCTGTTTTAAACAAAGGGCTCTCAGAGAGCCTGGACAAGTTATTTCCTCTGCTTTTTGGATTCTAGTTCTGCACATAAGACACTGACAATGCTTATGTAAAGGGTGAGTAATAGACTAGCTAGTGGAAAATAAATCCCTCAAGAAGGCCAGAATCTCTTTAGTGAATATATTATTTTAACACTTTAAAGGAGAATACCTCCTAATAACAACCGTCCATTTATCTTGCCGTGGTCTGAAAATCTGAATGGTTCCTATGAATGTTGCCCTTGTGTCTTTGTTCAAGAGAGGACCTCTTCAGTCAGTCCTGGATGTCCATGAAGGCGGACATTACAATTGATAGCAGAACCACAGGACCTCAAACTCTGCCCACTACTCATAGTAATCTTAACACTTTAAAGACTAAATGGGAGTTCATTTCATTACTCACAATGCATTGCCCTCTGCTATGGTCTTTAACCCCTTAAGAACCCATGACGTGCCAGGACTGTCACTCGAAGAATTTGGCTTGCAAAAAATATATATATATATATATATCCATGGCCCTTAACGGCCACTCATGCACTGGAACGGGCAGACGTTAAGGGGTTTGGGGCAGTGTGTACAGAGCTACTTAACCTTAAACTCAACACAAGAAATACATCAGAGAATAATAATGATTGATATAACAATGTATCAGTATTACACAGTGTAAGGGAGACACAATCTATTTTGTTTCAAGTTCTGAACATGAGTGTGGGTATAGACTTTAGGATTGAGATACATTGATTGTGAACTGGTTGCTGTATCCAGTGTAAGAGGCCACTATACCCACTGTCTCACCAAGCCAGACCTTACACCTCGTCCCATAGTTCCCCCATTGCACTCTGTATGTGTTTTTTAAGTATGGACTTACTGCCTATATTATTATTATTATTATTATTCTTTATTTATATAGCGCCAACTAATTCCGCAGCGCTGTACAATTGGGAATAGACATACAGAGGTATTAGATAGTACAATCAGATGTGTAGAACAGGAGGATCAGAGGGCCCTGCTCGTGAGAGCTTACAGTCTATATTAGTTCAAGTTAACTACTAATTTACCTGGGAGCAAACTCCGACTATATAGAGAATCTTACTATATTCTGATATACAAGCTCATCACTATCAGTCCTTATATTATTTTTGATTCTTATTTTTTAAGTTGCTCAATCTTTTTGTATTTATTTTCAATTTTTTATTTTTATTGTAATATATTTTTTCTACCCTATATTGAATAAGGGAATATTCATGTTTTTTATATGTATTTTTGCAAATTTACCAATTTTAACTCTTTGTATTATGCTTTTGACTCAATTAAACTAATTACTACACTTAGATTTTATTGCACTGTCTCGCCCCTTCCCATTTCAGTCATTAAGGGGTTAAAAGGTCAAGTAGGATCATGCAGTCTTCATTCACTTCAGAAAAAAATAGAAATAAACTACCAGTAACTGTCATGTCTGCTTCTATGGCGATGACATTCAGGACTGATTGAAGATTTTATCTCTTCAACAAAAGGTAAGTACAGTATGGTACTAACAGGGCTGTTCATCAGATGGCAGGTAGAGCAGTATATCCGTTCTTCTGAGTCATCATATGGATTGCACTTCTTTTCGTACACAAGACAGGGAAAAGGAAATGAGCGTAAATATCGCCAGGGGTTCACACACACACACACACACACACACACACACACACACACACACACCAAACACACACACACAACAAACACACACACACAACAAACACACACACACAACAAACACACACAACACACACACACAACACACACACACAACACACACACACACTCACACACACACACACTTTGTATGTACATGATCACCCGGAAGGATAAAGCGGCAGTAAACTTCTCTTTTGACTTTACATATTCTCCAAGCGCATACTGTATAAAATCAAATTTCCAATACTTTAAATAATTTTTTCATTCCCTAATCATTTTTACACTTTTTAATGTCCCTGACCTTGAGATCACAGTATGGCTTTTGTTTTTTTCAGAGAGATTTCTATCAGGGACTGTGAAATCAAGGATAATGATACAGTGTAACACTATTTCTGGAGCACTGAGTGGTCTGTATTCTGTATTTAAAGGGTGAGTAATGCCCCCTAAAAAATATTTAGAGTTAGGTAGAGGTTGAAAAAAGAAACTAATTTCCACAAATCCTATCTCTCAAACCTCTATGGTTTGAGAGATATAGGGATTCAAAGTTCACCCCTCCCTCCCCTTCTCCTGATGTCAGCAGGGGACCAGCCGGCAGCTCTTCAGCAGAGCCGAAATTGCTTACTCAAAAATAATTCATTAATTGGAAAGGTCTACAAAGGTTTACAGCTGACAGGGGAGGGAAATTTGAATCCCTATATCTCTCAAACCATAGCGGTTTGAGAGATAGGGTTTGTGGCAATTAGTTTCATTTTTCAACCTCTACCTAACTAAATATTTTTATGGGACATTACTGTCCCTTTAATAGGGTTGGAGGCAGTGTTTTCTGCTGCAGGGATAGTGTTAACCCTTTGAATGCAATACGTTAGATACCCCTCTGGCACTCAGTGTTAAACTGTATCACTGTTCCTTATTTCACATTCCCTGACAAAAAGCTCTGTTAACAGAGCTCAAGGTAAATGTCTGTCAAGGATAATAAAAGTATATTTAAAAAAAGTTAAGATGAAAAAATAACAATGAAAAGTGTAGGCATTTGACTTTGCATTTTGTGCACTTGTGGAATATGTAAAGTTGGAAAGTAAATTTACGGTTTCTTAAATTTCAGGGCCGTCAGCCAGGACATTGGGAAGAAAATGTACATGGTACTTCCTCATTGATGAATGAGAGAGAACCAGATTCAAGCTGGATATACTAGCTAGATCTCCCCTTGTTGAATTGTGCTTTAAGGCTTTGTTCACATGGGAGAAATTAGTCTAGTGTTTTGCGTGCTGCATTAATTGCTCAAAATTATAGCTGCTTGACCTCTATGTTGCTGTTCACATGGCAGATGGTAGTCTACTCTGAATGTGTTCATCGTTGGTCAAGTCCAAGTTGTAGCATGCCTAATCTGCATGGTAGCCTATGGGTCATCATTAAGATTGTTTACACAAGTGATGTTGGTGGTTTTGATGCTTACTGCAACATCCAATAACTCTGACCCACCTGCTGTCACAGCCAATCATACATATCTGACCCTCAATTGGGCCAGACATACGACACAAGAATTGCACTGCGTCTGGAGCGTTTCTAGGTGCTGACCAATGGGGTAAAGTCCAAGGCTTTTTTGCCCGCTTCAGGCATGTAATGGTGCAGTGTAATAGTCCTTAGAGCACTAATAATGCATTCGGCGTTAAAAGGAGCATACAAAATATACAAAAGGTTTTACCCTATGCTAAGTGCTACTAACCAGATCTTCAGAAATGTGTCTATTAAAAGTTCTTATTGAAAGGAAAGTCCAAAAATGTATATATAAATGCAAAAGGACTTTCCTCTTAAAATGAACTTAATGCTGTATAATGAATTGAATGATTTTGAAAGGGTTTTCAAAATCAACCATTTGTTGCTTTTATCTAAAACTGTAGTTTGAGATATATTTCTTTATTTATTGGTTAGTTTATGCAAATTAGCAAGTATTTCATGGTAGGAAGTGGCAGTTGTGAAGGGAGAGGGGAGTGTTTGTAGCTGACACTCTAGGATGTCAGCCAGTACTGCCTAATTTGCATAAACTGACAAATAAATACAGCTAAATATCTAATTGACTAGTTTTAAATAAAGAATGGCTAATATAGATAGATAGATGTAGGTGATTTTGAAAGCTCTTTCAAAATCACACAGTTGTCATAAAGTGTTAGTTCTACTATAAAGGGATACAGCTTGCTCTGGATACTGTAGATCACTGCCTCTTAAAGGGATAGTAATGTTTCATAATAAAAGCAGCTCTAATTAATCATCATAGTATTTGGACTTTGGAGAGTGTTATTTCAATTCTGTCTGAGTTGTAGTTCAAGAGTAATTCAATGACAAAGTATCCCCCTCCCGCCCCTTTTACTGATGTAACACTGTTCAGCCAGAGTAGAAGGGAGGTGCCCAGGTAGACTGCAGAGAGGGACAATCTTCAATTAAGATAAGGGAAAAAACCTGAAAAACTTGTCAGGGGAAGCAGAGCTTTCATTGTTCTCATAGGAATAAGAATGTCCCCTTCTGTTATCTGTCTGGTCTATGGACTGCATTCCACATCTGAGAAGAGATGGCTTACACTAGGTAAAAGGGACGGGAGGGGAAACTTTGCTTGTGAATATCTCTCAAACCTTTAAGACTTATATCGTTCTTCATGTTTTTTTAATGCCTACAAAATAAAATGAAGATAAAACAAAGTATTACTATCCCTTTAACTGTAATACTCAGAACATAAAGTCCCTCTAAGGACAGATGTTTTAAGTTCCTATTGTTCATCACATACATTTTCTATTGTTCATCACATACCGTTTCTGAATATACAATAGGAACTGAAAACGTGTACACTTAGAGGGACTTAGCACTGCTGTTCGTTTGTGTTTTGGTTGGCGTAAGTTCCAGGTCATTGGGAAACCTAGTAACTTTTCTTGGACTGCTCTAGAATACAGCACAGCCAAGTCATCAGAGCCTAAGGCAGGGGCAGACTGTTGTTTTGCCTCCAGCTGTTGGCTGGTTGGGATGATGGGAGTTATAGTCCCCAACAGTGGAGGTCCAACAATTGAGTGCACCTACCTTAGTATGTTCAGTCAGGGGGTTTTAGCTCAATATGTCCAGCTCACGAATATAAACAGGCAGTCATATTGTGTTGCATGATACCTGTCACTCATGTTACCATAGCTTTTGTTAATAAAGTAGTAATAGGAAAGCTGTTTTGTTTTTTTTATGTAAGTACTTTAAAAGATATTCTATCTATTTGCCGATCAGCATAATGTACTACGCTGATTCTTCGGTAAAGCGCTTCTTGACTGCCTAATTCTCCTCCCACCCCTCTCCCAGCTGCCCCAGGGAGCGTGTTCATGCTTCCCTTCGGTGTGCTGCGAATGGCTTCTAGCATTAGATCAAGCCATGGTTAGCATTATACTGAGGCTGCAACCTCAGAGGCCATTCACACCACACCGAAGGGAAGCATGAACACGCTGTCTGGGGCAGCTGGGAGGGAGGTGGGAGGAGAAGAAGAGCTGTGCTGTGCACATTATGCGGAAATGCACAGCACAGAAGATATATTTTAAAGTACTTACATAAAAAACACCCAGCTTTCCTATTACTTCTTTATTAACAAAAGCTATGGTAGAAATTTTTGTAAGGTGATACATCCCATTTAACTCCTACAGATGTGTAGTATTGTTTTCACTATGATGGCAATTAAATAGCAAAATATTGCAGTTAATTGTGTTATGTGTATGACTTATTTTCACCTGTTTATGTTGAGCGTAAAGATTAAAATCCCCATTTTTAAAATTTTGAGTGCCAGAGAGGCACACAGAGCAATGCGCCGCGTATCCCTCTCTCTCAAAGGCCTAAACCAATAGGTTGTTTTTTGTTCCTTATGGTGCAGTTCTGGTGTGCCCTACAATTGTTCCAATTTTACCTTTAAAGGAGCAGTAAACTTTTTTTATGAAAAAATATATATTGTAGGGATTTTCCTACTGAGTAAAATAAGGGTACTCCCACTGCCGAGAGATTTATATTTCCAGAGTTATTACAGTTTAAACCCATGGTTTTTTACATTAGCAGGGCCCTCTAGTGGTCAAATTCTAATTAGATTTCCTGTCAGATTCTAATGGAGAGGAAAGTCAGAAAAGTCAGAGACATAACAGTTCTTCATAGAATGTGATAGAAATTGCCTGTCACTTCCTGTCAGTTAGAACTATCAGGAAGTAAACACAGTAAATTCACTTCCTGATTATTTAAACTGCTATAAATTTTGAATAAAACATCTGACAGCAATGGGAGTAACCTTGTTTTATTCAGCAGGAAAAGCTCTGTAAAATATGTATTTTCATAAAAAAAGTTCACTGCTCCTTTAAATGTAAAACCCATGCATTTGCTGCATCATGGATGGGTTCGGCAAGGAACACATCTAAGTTGCATCAAAGCTGATCTGCAAGGACACCCGTGGGTCATTGCATAGATCATTCAGATAAGTGGTGCTGAAGGTTGTGATGCTCATCATAACCTCCAGTGATAGGCGAGTCCACATGGGCATCAACTAGTTTTATATTGCTGATGCCAACATGGTCCAGTCATCTGTTACACCTTTGTCATATACCTCCCAGTGAAGGGATCCCCATGCAAGCATCTGACAGCCCAGGAAAGAAAGGTGGCATTTTCCACAAAACTAGGTCATAGCTCAGTTGAAAATGTAATTGTGAGCATAGCCTAAAAATGAGGAACCTTGGTAGGCAGTGGTAGTGGTGGGTTGTACAGTGGGAAGATTTTACCTCAACTGCAGCCCACTCACCCTGTTCCCTTTGTGTTACCTCAGAGCAATTTTTCCATTACACTTGCACTGCTTGCCTTAATTTCCTGGATGCAAGAGAGGCTTCCAGTAGTTTACTTAGCAATTCTTTGGAAACCTCTAGCATTCAATGAGTTAATCTTATTTTTCAACCCCAATTTACATATTTAACCATAATCTGTGGCCCTTTTGTGGAGTTCAGGGTCACTTATGTGGCCATTTGGTCAAACTGGTTTCCTGTCACTGAAATAAAATACCCAAATACTCAAACTATCAGCGATCAGCCCCTTTAAGTAGGCAGGAACTATTCTGAGAAGTGAATGCAGGGGTGGAGCCTACCTTCCCCCCTTGGCTGCATCTAATCAACAAGCTCCAATAAGATTTGTTCCTTGGTGAAGACACAAGGCAAGAGAACAGTTCTGCTATAGTTTTAGCTTTTTGTTATTTTTCTGTTAGATATGGGTTACCACCATTAGGCGGATTACCATCACTGAATTCCCATCACCCAGATATGAATAGCTCAGTTTACCAGGTGCTTTTGTGGACCTAAGCCCTGGGGGGAAAATCTTGGCTGCAAGTTCTTTCTCAGGAGTTGCCCACTGAGGCTTCTTCTTGATACATGGTAATCTGAAGACAGAAGATCTGCAGGAAAGGTGAGCAACCCTTTGAGTGCTGAGGTCCACATGTCCCACGTTGCCCCTCCATACAGGGGTCTCCTTTGGAGTTCCTATTGCATACTCCTGCACTCATTGGGTTTATCTGTGTCTGTTTGGTGTTTGGAGCAAGTTTCTGTGGTAACTTAACCCTTTGGCTGCTGGCCTAGCATCTTTTGGGGAGTTTGGAGCAATTTCCCTACTTGGTTCAGTGTTTATTGGGTCTTGTGACATGTTTTAGTGATGTTTGGTGCAAATTCACTTCACAGTTATAACTTTGCAAAAATCGTGTTCCGGCACGCTTTTGCCACATAGACTCCATTGCAACATTCACTTCTATGGGACTTTACAGTTTGGGACATATCTCTGCAACCGCTCAACGTAGCAACTTCAGAGATGGCTCATTTTAATTGTCTGCCTTTGCTCTACTATCCGGTCAATGTTTAGTGTGTGTTGGGGGGCTCGGGGGGGCTTCGGGCACTGTTGGGGTACTTTTTCTGGGAAAACTACATTTCACATGAGCTCTTGCATTGTGAGCTCGTTCCTGATTGGCTCCAGTCACGGCAGCCATTTTGTGCTTTCCCTGAACGACTACCCTACGCTTATTACTTCACAGTTATAACTTTGCAAAAATTGTGTTCCGGCACACTTTTACCGCATAGACTCCGTTACTCCATTCACTTCTATGGGACTTTACAGTTTGGGACATATCTCTGCAACCGCTCAACGTAGTGACTTCAGAGATGGCTCATTTTAATTGTCTGCTGTTGCTCTACTATCCGGTCAATGTTTAGTGTGTGTTGGGGGGCTCGGGGGGGCTTCGGGCACTGTTAGGGTACTTTTTCTGGGAAAACTACATTTCACTGTCGTCCAATACAGGTCACTGGTACTCTGGGAGGCGTAAGTCCCCTTTAATAGGCAGGAACAACTATGCAAATGATTTGCAAGGGACGGAGCCTCCCCTCTCACTTAAGCCACCTTCTGGCCAGAGCCACTTAGATTGATTTGTTCCTGGGTGCTATGCACACCAGGTAGAGAACATCTATGCTTTCAACTTAGTCATTTGTTATTTTTTTTATTCAATATGGAATACCACCATTAGGAGGGTGACCATGGCTGTGAATGCCCTCACCCGAAGTGGCTAGTGCAGCTCCCAGGGATTTCTGTGGACCTTATGCCCTGAAGAGGGGACAGCTTGAGTTAAGCAGCTTCCCTGCTGGGGAATTTGCCTCTGGGTTATTCCTCCTCTATCATGGTCACCTGAAGACAGAAGTCCTGCAAGAGAGGTGAGTCACCCATTGAGTACTGAAGGTCCACTTGTCCCCACAGTGTCCCTTTGCTGGGCTTGTATTTGGGAGTTTGCAATGCACTCCAGCACTCATAGGGTGTTTTTATTTGCATTTCAATGTTTAATGCAATTTTTGTGGTATTCTCTGGGTTTTGGAGCTTTGGGTATTAGTTTACTTATGTTTCTTATGTGTTTTATACTTGTTTGGGCTATTTTTAATGTTTTATTAAATTTCCCGCTCAAACGCTATGGCTCCTTTACTCTCTATGGGAATTCACAGTGTGGGACATATCTCTGGAACCGCTTGTCTCAGCAACTTCAGAGAGGGCTCATTTTAATGCTAGGCTCCTGCTCTATCATCCGGAATGTGTTTTATTTATGTGGGGTGTTCAGGGGGGCTTCGGGCACTGTTTGGGGTACTTGTAAAGGGAAAACTACATTTCCCATGAGCGCCTGGTTCGCGCTCGTTTCTGATTGGCTGTCATATCGGCCGCCATTTTGTGGAACTTTTCCTAAGCGAGTACACTACGCAGGGACCGAGCCTTCTCTCTCCTCAACAGATTAACCCTTCGCTGGCCAGATAAGTCCGAATTTAGACATTTCTGGGGTGAAACTTTAATCCTTTGCACTTTTTCTGGGTGATAGTGTCATTAGTGGGGTATATTGATGCTGTGAGCATGTCTACTTCACTGGAGCTAGGGGCTAGACCCAAGTCTAAGGAGGATGGGGGGTCTGCTACCCCCATGGCGTTTTGCTCCTCTTGCCACATTGGGCTGTCTAGCGATAATGTGGGGGATCTATGCCCTAATTGTACTGGTCAAGATAGCAACCCTGGGCCTCCCAGCTACGCTATTGAGCCATCTTGGGTGAGGGAGTTTAAAGCTGCCACTAGGGATCTCAGATCCGCTCTTCAACTCTTTCCCTCTCAGGTACAGGGGGCTCTCCAGGTCTGGCAGACCCCCTCTACCATCAGGACCTCCCTGCCTAAGCCACAGGGGGCTCCTGATGTGACTGATTCTTCTGAGGAAGAACTCTTGCAGGATTCTGATGCTGAGGAACGGACTGTTATTGAATCTACCAGGTCCATTGGGGACCCCTATGAATGTGACCCTGAAGTTTCGGCTGAGGGTCTGATTAGAGCTGTTCTGAATACGCTCAACCTTCCTCTGACTCAGGAATCCACTTATGATCCTACTGATGTTTTTCAGAAGAAGCCATCTAAGCCTGTTGTTTGTTTTCCAACTAATCCTACTCTTGCCCGTCTAGTCTCTGAGGCATGGAAGAATCCTGATAGATCATCCTCTGTCTCTAAAAAGTTTGCTAAGCTGTACCCTTTTCCTGAGACTGAGCTGGCTAAATGGGTGCATCCTCCCAAGGTGGATGCCCCTGTTTCCAGGCTATCCAAGTCTACCGCTTTGGCTGTATCTGATGCCTCTGCCCTGCAGGATTGGACGGATAAGAAACTGGAACTTTCTCTTAAGTCCATTTTTGCCTCTATTGGCACTGCCATGCGTCCAACCTTTGCAGTGGCGTGGGTTAACAGGGCTATCGTGGCCTGGTCTGAACGACTGACTGAAGCAGTTCACCAGGATGCACCAGTGTCTGAACAGTTGCAGCTTCTTGCTAATATTACTGAAGCTCAGAATTATGTTGCTGACGCTGCTTTTGATGCTGTGCGCATGATGGCGAGGGCCTCCACTTCTTCTGTGGTGGCCAGACGCGCCCTTTGGCTGAAACTTTGGTCTGCTGATACAGCCTCTAAGAAAGCCTTGCTTTCCCTGCCCTTCCAGGGGAGTTTGCTTTTTGGGTCTGAACTCAAAGAAATGATCAGTGAGGCTACTGGGAGTAAAAGTACTCTCTACCATCAGTCTTTAAGAAAACGTTTCCAGCCAAACGCAATCGGTCCTTTCGTTCCTTTCAGACTGAGACACGCTCCTCGACCCCGGCGGGTCCTCCCACTACACGCTCCTCCTCCAAGCCCAAACAGTCCTGGAAGCCCAAAGTTGCCCCCAAGGCCAAGACCTCCAAGACTGCTTCGGCATGACTCGCCGAACCCGGGTCCGCATCCGGCTGTAGGTGGTCGTCTCTGCCTCTTTCGCCAGACTTGGGAGGAGTCAGTGGCGGACCCATGGGTTCTTCAGGTGGTGTCAGAGGGATACAGGATCCCTTTCTCCTCCCTTCCTCCTTTTCGGTTCCATTTTACTCGTCCTTCTCAGGAACCCACAAAAGGGCATCTGTTTGACGGCGCTATTCAGGATCTCTTGGACAAAGAGGTCCTGGAGGCGGTTCCTCAGGGGGACACAGGTTCAGGATTCTTTTCCAACCTGTTTGTGGTAGCCAAAAAGGACGGAGGGGCTCGTCCCATTTTGGATCTCAAAGATCTCAATGCCTATGTGGTGACTTCCCACTTCCGCCAGGAGTCCCTGCGCTCTGTGATTGCAGCAATGTCTCCAGGGGAGTTCCTTGCCTCCCTGGACCTTCAGGATGCTTATCTTCATGTCCCTATTCATCCAGGGAGCAGGCGGTATCTCAGGATTGCCTGCCACAGGGGACACTTTCAGTTTACAGCGCTCCCCTTTGGGCTGACCTCAGCCCCTCAGGTCTTCCAGAGGGTGTTAGGCTCCTTGATAGCGGTGCTTCATCAGGATGGGATCAGAGTGACCCCATACATGGATGATCTCCTACTGAAAGCCTCCTCAGCGGAGCTTCTCCATCAGCAATTACAGAAGTGCATGCACACTCTGAACCGTCATGGCTGGATCCTGAATCTAGACAAGGCGGACTTGGTTCCATCTCAGCGGCTTCTGTTCCTGGGTCTCCTTTTCGACACTCGCCAATGCATGGTGTTTCTTCCAGAGGATGTGGCTCACCAGATAGCCGTCCGAGTAGCTGGGATTCTGGACATGGACGAAATTCCGGTACCGAAGTTGTCGTCCTTAGTGGGGAAGTTCATTTCCACGATCGAAGCAGTACCATTTGCCATAGCCCACTCCAGGGAACTTCAGAGATTTGTGATCCGGACGTGCAGGAATCATCCAGATCATCTACATCTGGCCGTCTCTCTACCTCCTCATGTCGAGTCGAGTCTGCCCTGGTGGTTGGATCTTTCTCATCTCCTTAAAGGGAGATCATTTCTAGTTCCTCGTTGGACCACAGTCACAACGGATGCCAGCCTTCGGGGCTGGGGTGCAGTCTGGGGTCGCTTCAGTGCTCAGGGGAAATGGGGTCTGGAGGAATCCCTTCTCTCCATCAATGTTCTGGAACTTCGAGCTGTCCGGCTTGCCCTGAGGCACTGGGAGTCTCAACTGACCGGTCTTCCGATCAGAGTGGAGTCCGACAACGCCACGGCAGTGGCTTACATCAACAGGCAAGGCGGCACAAGAAGCGGTTCCGCCTGGTGGGAAATCAAGGATATTTTGTCTTGGGCAGAAGATCACGTGCCTGTCATATCTGCAGTTCATATTCCAGGCGTAGACAACGTCTTGGCAGACTTCCTCAGTCGTCACACCGTCGTCAGCGGAGAATGGACTCTTCATCCAGAGGTGTTTCACATGCTCGCCCAGCGGTGGGGGATGCCTGTGGTGGACCTGATGGCTGCCAGACGCAACAGGGAGGTTCCAGTGTTTTGCTCCCGGTGGAGGGACTCCCTTGCTCTAGCAGTGGATGCCTTGTCGATCCCTTGGGATTTCTCCCTGGCTTACATGTTCCCTCCTCTTCCTCTATTGATCAGAGTTATTCAGAAGTTGAAGCAGGAGCGTTGTCCTGTCATCTTGATCGCTCCAAACTGGCCCCGCCAGTCCTGGTTTCCGGAGTTGATGGCCTTGTCAGTATCGGATCCGATTTCGCTCCCTGCCTGTCCGGATCTTCTTCTCCAGGGTTATCTGTGGAAGGAGGATGTTCACTCTCTCCATTTGATGGCATGGCGGATGAATCCTCGATTTTAGCTAAGAAAGGATTTTCTCCTTCTGTGGTGTCGACTATGCTTAGTGCTCGTAAGCCTGTGTCCTCCAAGATCCATCATCGCATATGGTCAACCTTTGTTGCATGGTGCACTGATAAGCAATTGTCACTTGAATTTCATCTTCCCACTGTCCTGGCCTTCTTGCAGGACGGTGTTGATAAGGGTCTCAGTCTGAGTTCCCTCAAAGTTCAGACCTCTGCCTTGTCTGTGTTTTTCCAGGACCGGATTGCTATCCTTCCTGATGTGAAAGTTTTCTTCCAAGGTGTGACTCATGTTCGACCTGCCTTTAAGAGTCCTGCTCCCCAGTGGGATCTCAATTTGGTGCTGGGAGTTCTCCAGCGACCCCCGTTTGAATCCTTGGCTTCCATTCCATTACGTCTCTTGACTTGGAAGATGGCCTTCCTTTTGGCTATTGTCTCAGTTCGCCGGGTAGCAGAGTTACAAGCTCTGTCTTGTAAACCTCCTTACCTGGTGTTCCACAAGGATAAGGCTGTGCTTCGCACTTCCAAGGAATTCTTACCCAAGGTTGTGTCCGAGTTTCACATCAATCAGGAGATTGTGGTTCCCTCTTTCTGCCCTAATCCTTCATCTGACAAGGAACGGGATCTCCATTTGTTGGATGTGGTGCGTTGCCTCAAGTTTTATGTTCATCGCACCAAGTCTATCAGGAAGTCTGACGCTCTATTCGTCATTCCTGAGGGACCTAGGGCAGGGAGACCGGCTGCCAAGGTTACTATTGCATCTTGGATTAAAGCTACCATCCGTGAAGCTTATAAGTTGCGGAATAAGCATGTTCCCTTCAGGGTGACTGCCCATTCCACCAGCTCTATTGGGGCCTCTTGGGCATACAAGAATCAGGCATCTGCTGATCAACTGTGCAGAGCGGCCACTTGGTCCTCTGTGCACACATTTTCTAGGCACTATCGAGTTGATGTACTGGCTTCGGCTGATGCCAGTTTTGGAAGGAAGGTCCTGGAGGCAGTTTTGCCTGTCTAGGTCTTCCGCTCTGTGATCCTTAGTGCTCCCTTGCTGTTGAGCCCGGTTGGCTCTGGTTCCGTGTGCTGTGTTAGTTCAGGGATTGTTTCCCTTGGTTGGTGTCCGTTGACACTTACAGTTTGGGCTATGTAATTAACTGATTTATTGCAGTTCTAGCGACTTGGGCCTTGCGCCTGGTCCTTGCCTTACTTCCCGCCTCTGGATCAGCTCAATGTTTGTACATCCCAGAGTACCAGTGACCTGTATTGGACGACAGTGAAAATAGGATTTTAGTCTTACCTGTTAAATCCTTTTCACTTAGTCCATACAGGTCACTGGTCTCCCACCCTGTCAAGGGACCAGTCTTGGCTCTCCTGTGGCATTCAGTGGGAGACCGTCAGGGCATGCTCACAGGAGTCTTTCTTTTTGCTTACCTGTGGTCAGTTTTTAGGGTCTCAAATCAATCTAAGTGGCTCTGGCCAGAAGGTGGCTTAAGTGAGAGGGGAGGCTCCGCCCCTTGCAAATCATTTGCATAGTTGTTCCTGCCTATTAAAGGGGACTTACGCCTCCCAGAGTACCAGTGACCTGTATGGACTAAGTGAAAAGGATTTAACAGGTAAGACTAAAATCCTATTTTCACATGAGCGCTTGCATTGTGAGCTCGTTTCTGATTGGCTCCCGTCACGGCAGCCATTTTGTGCTTTCCCTGAACGACTACCCTACGCTGGGCCTGGACTCTTCTTCTCTCCTCAGCAGATTAACCCTTCGCCTGCCAGATAAGTGTATTTTAACAATTTCTGGGGTGAAATTTTAATCATACACACTGTATTTGGGTATTTCCTTATACCTTGAATGTTTTGACTCTGTGAGAATGTCTCTTTCTTTGGAGCTTGGGGCTAGGACTAAGACTGAGGACGCTGGAGTCTCTGCTTCCCCCTTTGCCCATTGATCCTCATGTCAAGTCAGGGTTGCTGCTATGTCCCGGGGGAATTCCTTGCCTCTCTGGATCTTCAGGACGCGTGTCTACACATCGCCATTCATCCAGAGTGGAGGCAGTATCTCAGATTTGCCTGCGACCAAGGGCACTTTCAGTTTTCAGCTCTTCCTTTTGGTCTGACTACAACTCCTCAAGTCTTCAGCCGTGTCCTTGGAGCCTTAGTATCTGTCCTCCATTGGGACAGCATCAGAGTTACTCCATACATGGACGACCTGCTTCTGAAAGCCCCTTCTGCGGAACTTCATCAGCAGGTTCAGGACTGCATTCATGCTCTCACCCATCACGGGTGGATCATCAACATGGACAAGTCAGATCTTGTCCCGTCCCAGCATCTGGTCTTCCTGGGCCTTCTCTTCGATGCTCAGCAGAGCATGGTGTTTCTCACGGACGAGGTGGCTCAACAGATCGCCCACAGGGTTTCTGCTGTTCTGGCTCACAATCCAGTTCCAGCCAAGAAGCTGTCCTCTCTAGTGGGGAAGTTCATTTCCACTACAGAAGCGGTCCCGTTTGCCACGGCTCACACCAGGAAACTCCAGAGGTTTGTGATCCAGGTGTGCAGGGGTCAGCTGGACCTTCTGAAGATGTCAGTGTCCTTCCCTCTTCATGTGGAACAGAGTTTGTCCTGGTGACTTGACCTCTCCAATCTGCAGAAGGGCAAGTCCTTCCTGGTGTCCTTCTGGACCACGGTGACAACGGATGCCAGCCTCTCTGGCTGGGGAGCAGTCCTGGGTCGCCTGAGTGCTCAAGGTCGGTGGTCTCCGGAGGAGTCTCTCCTTCCCATCAGCGTGTTGGAGCTTCGGGGGATATTTCATGCCCTTCGCAATTGGACACCCCAGCTGGAAGAATGCCCAGTCCAGGTCCAGTCCGACAACGCCACAACAGTGGCTTACATCAACAAGCAGGGCGGAACAAGAAGTCTCGCCTCTTGCTGAGAGGTCAAGGCTATTTTGTTCTGGGCAGAAGAACATGTTCCTACCATATCTACAGTGCACATTCCCGGCTAGACAACGTCATGGCGGACTTCCTTAGTCGACACACAGTGGACAGCGGAGAGTAAGAACTGCACCCAGAGGTGTTCACCCTCATTCTTCTGAAGTGGGGTCTTCCTTGCATTGACCTGATGGCGACAGGACACAACCGGAAGATTCTGACGTTCTGCTCTCTCTGGAGGGATCCTCTAACTCTAGTAGTGGATGCCATGTCCATTCCTTTGTTTTCCTCTGGTTTACATCTTTCCTCCCATCCCCATGTTGCACAGGGTGATAAGGAAACTGAGACTGGAGCGATGTCCAGTCATTGTGATTGCTCTGTACTGGCCTCGGCAGGCTTGGTTTCCAGAGCTTCTGGACCTATCAGTGGCGGAGCCTTCCAGGTCCCTTGCTATCCAGATATTCTTCTACAGGGTTACCTGCGGAAGGAGGATGTCCATCGGCTAGCCTTGATGGCTTGGACATTGAGTCCTCACTACTGTGGAAGAAAGGGTTTTCTTCTGGTGTGGTGGCGACTATGCTTAGTGCACGCAGGCCTGTTTCCTCTAGGATTTTCCATCAAATCTTTTCTACCTTCTCTATTGGTGTGCTGATAAAGACCTATCTTTGGATTTTGATTTTCCTATGATCCTGGCCTTCCTACAGGAAGGTGTGGACAAGGGCCTCAGTTTGAGTTCCCTTAAGTTTCAGACATCTGCTCTCTGTTTTTCGTTCAGTTGTCTAGGTTTTCTTCCAGGGCGTTGCTCATACTCTTCCTGTATTTCAGTCTCCCACTCCTTAGTGGAATCTTAACTTGGTTTAGGGCGTCCTTCAGCGCCCTCCCTTTGAGTCTTTGGCTACTATTCCTCTATGTCTGCTGACGTGGTACATTGCTTTTCTCTGGGCAATCGTGTCTGTTTGCCTTGTCGCAGAGCTGTATGCTCTGTCTTGTTAACCACCCCTTTTTGGTGTTTCACTAGGACATGGCAGTGCTTCCGACTTTGCGGGAGTTTCTCCCGAAGGTGGTTTCTGTGTTCCTCCTTAATCAGGAGATTGTGGTTCCTTCTTTCATGCCTGGCCCTTCCTCTGACAAGGGGAAGGATCTCCACTTGTTAGCTGTGGTGTGTTGTCTCAGGTTTTGTGTGCATCGCACTGAGTCTATTCGATGGTCTGATGCGCTGTTCCTCATTCCTGAGTTTCCCAGGGCAGGGAGTCCTGCATCCAAGTGACCCTTGTGTCTTGGATTCAGTCCACTGTTCGTAAGGTTCACAAACTGAGGAAGAAACCTGTTTCCTTTCAGGTCACGGCTCCTTCCACTAGCTCTATTGGAGCATCTTGGGCTTCCAAGAATCAGCCCTTAGCTGATCGGTTGCGCAAGGCCGCCACTTGGTCATCTGTGCACTCCTTTTCGAAGCACTACTGTGTTGCTGTGCTGGTGTCTGCTAATGCCAGTTTTGTGGGACAGATCCTGGAGGCAGTCTTGCCTATCTAGGATCTTCTTTTCGGTTCTTTGGTGCTCCCTCACTTTTGAGCCCTGTTGGCTTTAGTTCAGTGTACTGTGTAACAGTTCCTGGGGTGTTGTTACCCCTGTTCAGTGTCCGTTGACACTTCCTTGTTATTGTTGGGCTATCTCTGGTCTGATGGTTCATATATGCTCTGGTGACTTTGGGGGCCTTGCGCCTGGTCCTTGCCTTCCTTCCCGCCCTGGGAAGCTCAATGGTTGGACATCCCAGAGTTACCAGTAACCTGTATTGGATGACAGAGGAAAGAGGATTTTAGTCTTACCTGTTAAATCCTTTTCTCTTAGTCCATAAAGGTTACTGGTCTCCCACCCTGTCAAGGGACTATGCTCAGCTCTCCTGTGGCATATTGTGGGAATCCTTCAGGGTCATGCTCACAGGAGTCTTCTTTCTCTTCCACTATCTAGTCAATAGTTAGTGCCTCAAATCTTACTGGAGCTAGTTGGCTAGCTGCAGCCAAGGAGGGAAGGTAGGCTCCACCCCTGCATTCACTTCTCAGTATTGTTCCTGCTTTGTTAAAGGGGCTGATCGCCTACCCAAAGTTACCAGTAGCCTGTATGGACTAAGAGAAAAGGATTTAAAAGGTAAGACTACAATCCTAAAGTTTGCATGGCTCCTTTAAATGGAGCGTTTAACCCGCTTAATGCTAGAGAAGTCTCCAATATATATTTTCATTGCTTTGCAGGCCACTAACATTCAAGGAGTTAAAAGCCTCATTTGAAGTAGACCTATAACCTTGATTTTATTTTTTTTTTATTTTTTACATATCTGAAAACTTCATTCAAAACTGCTTGTGTGTCATGCTAACCAAATCCCAGTATATGTATCTCTTTTATTTCTGGAAAAAGTGAAAGTAAAAATGTCCTGGTCCTGCATAAAGCTTCAGTAGCATATGAAACATCACTGACTTGTTTAATTACCATATGACCCGTAACTGGTACCACATGGGTTCCACAATTCGCATACATTAGTATATGGTAAAAAGTATGAATATCTCCTTAACTGTGTATTAGATGGTCCTTTGGTAACATTACACATATTCAGTTTTTAATCCCTTAACGACCGGCCGACGTGGCACACAGATGAGGGCTACGGGTCTTTCCTTAATTGATTCCGGGGTCACTGAGCGGTGTGCAGCTGCGCAGTGACCACGGAATTCCATGATGTGCCTGAACCGGAGTGACAGTCCTAGCACGTCAAGGGTCATTAAGGGGTTAAGGCAGTTTTCAGATATGCAAACCTGAATCGAGGTGAAGGGTCCACTTTAAATCTGTGGGAATCTTTATACATATTCCAGAATATGTTGTAACCTCTGTGTCATTAAAGGGATAGTAATATTTTGTTTTATCTTTATTTTATTTTGTAGTCATGACAAATGATATAAGTCTTATCTCTCAAACCTTTATGGTTTGAGAGATATTCACAAGTAAAGTTTCCCCTCACTGACCAAAACAGTCAAGTCTGCCATCTAGCTGCCACATTTGGAATCCGGTCCGCGTACCGGACGTGGCTCTACAGCAGAGCTGAGATCATGAGATATAAGAACTACTACTTCATTCAAATAGTCTACAAAGTGTGCCTGGTTTGCAAGCACACTTTTTAGACCCTTCCAATGAAATAGTTATTTTTATATCTTGCGATCTCGGCTCTGCTGAAGGGCCACCAGTTGATCTGTGGACCGGATTCCAAATCTGACAGCTAGATGGCGGACTTGACCGTTTTGGTCAGAGAGGGGAAACTTTGCTTGTGAATATCTCTTAAACCATAAACGTTTGAGAGATAAGATTTATATCTATCTTTATGTTTTTTTTTAATGCCTGCAAAATAAAATAAAGATAAAATGAAGTATTACTATCCCTTTCAAGGTGTTAGTGGCTTCTTAGGACAAGTATACAACTTAACAAAAATACATTTATTGTGGGTCCATTTCCCTTTAAACTGCCACTGTGAGTCAAGACACAACATCCAGATCTAGCCAAGCCTGGCACATGCTTTTGGAGTATGATCCTGTGAAAGGGTACACTTAAGCCTTTTGCAGTTAAGGGACTCCACAAGAAGCTCTAGGTATTTGTACTAAAACACACACAACAAAAGTTTACAAAGTGTTTCTGGAATAAAAAAAAAAAAGCATTGCCTTAGATTCATGGTAATCCTGCCACTTAGTAGGTTACGATTCTGGGTGCGAATTCCAGTTGTAATAACAACTGAACAGAAAACAGTGAGATCACTGTGAACAGAAGGAGGGTGATGTGGTTTAACCCTCTGAGCACCACTGCTTTGCATACCGTGCTGGGAATTAAAGGAAAAGTGTACACTTAAAATAATTGGCTCTTAATTTGTTTGCTAGAAGGTGTTGCAAAGGAATTTATTCTTCAGACAGCGGTTCTTTATATCTGTTTAATGTTTTATGCATTTGAACTCTGCTGTAGTCTTATACTGTAGTTGGAAAGGGACCTATTAGCCTTTTGAGTGCAAGAGAGGTAGCCAACGCTGGCACTCAAAAGGTTAATACGTTGATAATGATTTCATCCTCATTTATAATCACGGGTGGGTCACTATATCTAATCTCGTTCAAGCTGATAAAGTTTATTGTGCTGTGATCAAGACTAAATCCACGCCTGAAATGGTGCATAGCCAATAAAATACTATGCAAATATATAAAGATACACCTGACTGCTTTAACCCTTTGAGTGCCAGAGGGGTACGCAACGCATCCTCTAGCACTCAAAGGTAGAGTGACCAGACCTCACCTTTAACTGGGGACGCATATGAAAAATACATACTGCAGGGCTGCTTTGACTTTGGTGCAGTCCTGAAATATGCCTATTTCCTATGTGTCCCCGGTTAAAGGTGAAGTCTGGTCAGCCCACTCAAAGGGTTAAAGGGATAGTATTACTTCGTTTTATCTTTATTTTATTTTGTAGGCATTTAAAAAACATGAAGAATGATATAAGTCTTATCTCTCAAACCTTTATGGTTTAAGAGATATTCACAAGCAAAGTTTCCCTCCCGCCCCTTTATCTAGTGTAAGCCATCTCTTCTCAGATGTGGAATCCAGTCCATAGACCAGACAGATAACAGCAGGGTACAATCTTCTTCCTATGAAAACAATGAAAGCCCTTCCCCTCTTGACAAGTTTTTCAGGTTTTTCCCTTATCTTAATTGAAGATTGTCCCTCTCTGCAATCTACCTGGGCACCTCCCTTCTTCTCTGGCTCAGCAGTGTTACATCAGTAAAAGGGTTGGGAGGGGGATACTTTATCATTCAATTACTCTTGAACTACAACTCTGACAGAATTGAAATAACACTCTCCAAAGTCCAAATACTATGATGATTAATTAGAACTACTTTTATCATGAAACATTACTATCCCTTTAAGAAAAACACAAACCTAGGTAAATCCTTCTGCCCCATGCCTGAAGAAAAGACTTAGTATCCTGAAAGCAGTCTTCTGAGTTCTTTGTTATAAAAGTACTTTGAATCCAGTTAAACACATTAAGAAATACTAATTCCTATAGGTGTATGCAGAGTGGATAAAAATCAATGATTTTTTTTTTTTAATTTAATTTAAATCTGATTTTTTTAATTTAAATGAAATTTATTTTGATAAAATGCTTTTAGAGGAAAAATCTATCTAAGAATAGTTTTCTATTTAAGATACATTATAGTTTATAGGTTATTCAGCATGAAATGGAGCTTAGTTATGTACCTGAGGATGTATAGTTATGCAATTATACTTTTATGTTGTATTTTATTATACGTTCCAAATAAGAGTGATTAATCTACTAAACTAAATCAGTTCTGATGTTGCTCTATTACTAATCTGACAGGTTATAGTCTAAATATGACTTCTTCACCTGGTTGCGAATATTGATGGTTTTAACTACCAGCAAGAATGAGTTTTTGCATTTAAAAATCATGATTTAAATCGAGTCTTACTGACTAGTGATTTAAATCGACTTGATTTAAATCAAACCCACCCTGGGTGTATGCCTCTTTTAAAGAGCAAGTCCCATTTCCAAATTGTCACCTCAGTTAGAGCATTCATCTTGCACAGATTTGCATGATTATTCCTCCTCAAAAATGTATTATTTTCTTTTATTCAACTGCAATTTTCTGTTGCAATCAGGTGGTGCTGTTCCTTTAATGGACTATTTAACTGTTCCTTTAACTGACCCCAGTTCTCTAATATGGTGCTTTGCCATTTGGACACTGGTTGCACTGTTTCTTAAAGCGGAACTACCACCCCTGTTAAACTTTGGCCCAAATAATTACCCATCTGGCGACTAGCTGCTCAATAGTGCTAGTCACCAGAATTATTACCTGGTTATACAGAATTCTACTGTTCCCGGACTGACACACAGGAAACAGCACAGACATTTTTCCATAGTGTTTTCACAAGAAAAGTCTACTGCACCCTTAACCCTTTGAGTGCCAGGGGGTACGAAACGCATTGCAAAGTTAAATAAAAAATGTTTTGGCTTGAATAAATGCACTTGGCCATATGTTCAGAAACTAATGAGTGGACATTTTGGGTAAACCAAGTACCGTACAGGACAAATAAAACATTTCCAAAGTTCCCATTGTTTTAAACACTTGAGGATCAACGGAGTGTGCAGTATGTTGCAAAGCAATGTGTTTCACACCTATCTGGTTCTCACAGAGTTAGGCTGACCAGACCTCACCTTTAACCAGGGACACATAGGAAATAGGCATATTTCAGGACTGCACTGAAATCAAAGCAGTCCTGCAGTATGCATTTTTCATATGCGTCCCCGGTTAAAGGTGAGGTCTGGTCGGCCTACACAGAGTTAAACTAAGCTTTTACTTCTCTGAATGCTAAAGAGATCTTTAAATCCTCCCTAGCATTCAAAGAGTTAAAAAAAACAAATTTAACTCCGTCTGATTTTATTTGTCACCTATAATGCATTCCGTTTGCCCCAGAATTGATCCACTTTTGTTTTTGTGTATACGTAGCCCAAAAGCTGCTTCATTTGCTCTTGCTTAATTTAATTTACTAGGAGACTTTACAATTATTAATTACTATTATTTATTTTTTCAGGTTTTCCAGGCCTCACTAAGACTTTTAAAAATGATCATCACTCACTACATTCCCAAACACAAACTGGGTAAAGGGGAGACCACCCACAGTGTGGATAAAACCCTTCCAGACTTGCTGTCGAGGACCGGAGACTCCGCTACGCGTCATAGGCTAATCGCAACCAACTTCATTCAGGTATAAAGAATAAGATAATATCTGAAATTGAACTTCCTGTGCATGGGTTTCTGTTACCTATTCGCTTTAGGCCAGGTTTACACAGGCTGCTTGACTGAGCTGTGTGTTAGAGCATGACAAGCCGCTCATGTCAGCTTATCTGTGTTGTGACTCATTCCCCCCTGTGCAAGTCTCGCTTGGGGGCCAGCCCATGTGCAGGTTGCCCATAAATAATTGCCCAATCACTGGAGGATGCTAATGGTATCACATCCTCCATAAATAGTCTTGTGAATGTTCTGTACAGCAGCTATGCAGAGTTGCAGCATGCTGCATTCCTGTGAGTTCTGCAAGGCACCAATGGGGGCAGTGTGTTTTACTGTTCTAAAATCACCCACATAGCCTTATGAACAAAAGAAATGAGGAGCAGCTTTAAGGCAAACAAGGGGAGTTTCTACGTATGTTTTGGGGTGCTAAAGCCCCAGGTCTCTTGCTCGGAGTTCCAGGTCTTGTTGCCAGCTTTGGGCGTATATTGGGGCTAATCTCCCTATTAGTAATAGTGAAATTGTCTTCCACAGTGCCGTATTCGGCTGGTACAAGCCTTTTTGGTAAACTAGCTACTCGCCTGAGGCAAACTATAACTGTACCTCAGGGGACAAATAAAACTTCCTATTGATTATATTGGGCTTTTTTATTCATTTGAATGCTAGATAGGTCTCCAGCGCATGCATTGCAGACCTCCTTATCATTCAAAAGATTAGAGGCCGCATTTCAATCAGTGGGGAGTTCTGTCCATTTCCAGATGTGCAGTTGATTCTTTTCTTTTGTGCATAAAAGTCCTTAACCCTTTGAGAGCCAGAAGGGTACGCAACACAATGAAAAGCAATGGGCTGTGTACCCCTCTGGCACTCAAAGGGTTAATCTGGTTAGATAATAATCAACGTGTCTGTTTCATTTTGATAACTTTGTTCCAGGTTGTGAGTAATGATTCCCTCTGGAGTGAACAGCCCTTCACTGAAAGAGTTAAAAATACCTGCGCCATGTGGTCCTGTCCAGTTTTAGTTCCTCTTTTAAACTGGAACTGTCACCTTTAAAGGGATTAGTAATGTCTTTATATAACAAAATGTAATATTGCAGCTAAACAATCCCAGTCCCGTCTCTCAAACCTTTATGGTGGGAGAGATATACAATGCTAAAGTTCCCCCCTCCCCTTTTGATGATGTCAGCTGTAAGCTGACGGCAGGAGATCCTGGTCCCTGGACCAGCAGGCTTCTCTTCAGTAGATCCAAAATAACGCAATGTAAAAATAAATACTTCATTGGAATGGTCTACAAAGTGTACTTGCAAACCAGGCTCACTTTGTAGACTGTTCCAGTGAAGTATTTATTTTTACATTGCGTTATTTCGGCTTTACTGAAGGTCCGCCTTGAGACGGCTGACACGAATCTCCTGCTGTCAGCTTTACTGCTGACATCAGGGAAAGGAGAGGGAGGGGGGAACTTTAGCATCGTATATCTCTCACACCATAAAGGTTTGAGAGATGGGACTGGGGTTGTTGAGTTTATTTTTGTAATAGCTGCAATATTACATTTTGTTATATAAAGACATTACTAACCCTTTAATTCAAGATTGTCACCCACCCATATACCTTACTAGAGTCATAATGTCCTAATGGTCTCTGTGAGATTTGCCTGGTTACCTGTATTCAGGGAGATGACATCCTCAGTCACTCTTGGATGTCACGTCCATACAGACAGACATGACAGTTACTAGCAGGATCACAGGGCACACACTTTTCCCACTGCACATGGTAATTATAACCCTGGTCCCTCAGAGGGGTGAGCAACTCTGCCTCCCAATGCATTGTGCACCCTTCTGGTCTTTAAAGGGTTATGTAGATTCCTGCTCTCTGTCTACTTCAGTTTTAAAAACGTGCCACCAGCTGTCATGTCTGCCTCCCCCCACATCACATCCATTGATTAAAAACGTGATCTCTTTAACAAAAGCACAAGGGCAAGATTCAAAGGTGTCATTGGGATTTTCTGGTAATAGGTAAGAGAGGGAGTATTATAATAATATAATAATAATAATAATAATAATTCTTTATTTTTATATAGCGCACACAGATTACGCAGCGCTTTACACTCATATTGGTATTATTAGTATTATTATTAGTGTTACTTATCCTTTCATTCCGAACTGCCAATATATCATTCTAGCCGTCTTGGCACAGTGTTGCCCTGCATTAACCCTTTGAGTGGCACAAAGTTATGCAACACTTTGCATTGCAGTGGGTTGGATACCTTTCTGCCACTCAAAGGGTTACATTTCCTAATACGGAGCTTAGGCAATGTGCAAAAATAAAATCAGACCTGATGAGATGTTCATGACAAAAGAATGTACAGGCAAAATGTAAATCACACCTCTTCAGACTTGAAGCACTTCATGGACCTACAGCTGTAATGATCAGGACCCTCACCCCCTCCAGGGGGCAGTGTGCTGCATGCTTGAATTGCCAGCCTCTTCCAATTAACATACATTCCTGCTGTGTTAGGACCTTAGGGTCCTGACAGGGCACTACCATACATTCAATGCACATAGGTCTGCACATTGAAAGTATGATAGTTTACTGTGAGGACCTCAAGGTTTTCACACGGCGCAAGTGTATGTTCATTGGAGGTCCTGCAAGGGTGGAACAGGTCTTGCACAGCAGTGGGGAGTGTGATGCAATCAGAAGAAGCAGGAGGGTGTAGAGGGAGTACATGTGCAATGTGGTGGAGGGTGAAGTCATAGACTTGTCGTATGCGAGGGAGGGTATAGCGGGAGGAGGTGTGTTAGAGGCCTCTCTGGCATTCAAGGGGTTAAATGCTCCTTTTAACCCTTTGAGTGCCAGAGTGGCACGCAACGCATTGTAAAGCAATGCGTTGCATGCCCCTCTGGCATTCAAAGGGTTAAATCAATGGGAATTTAAACAATCTGTGTTTGGCACTGTTGGTTTGCATTAGTTTTCTGCATCAAGTCTAAAGTGTTAACCCATGGATGACCAGAGGGTGGTGAACAGTTCATTGCATACCAAACTGATCCTACAGGGGTTAATAAAGGCAATCTTCTCATAGTCCTCGGCTTCTTCTCATCCAGAATCAGTCACTTGTGATGAAGGTCATACAACACCTACTAATAATCTGCCTCCAGTCATGCTGGTCTTCTCAAATCAAATTTCTCAAATAGTTTCTGGCATTAAGGGATAAAGGCTTATCTGGATGTCACTGACACCTGTATTAGAGAGCATAGGAAGGAAGATCCCTCCATTTTTATTTCTAGCAACTCTTTTGTGCCTGGAGGAACCATACAGCAGTGAGAATAAGGTGAGAGAAGCAAGTACAATAACAGACAGACTTCTCCAATCACTATTTCTCTTATGTCCTATGTGGAACACGGGAACCATGGGGCAAGGTATTCTCCTGCAGGAGAGTAGGACACTTACCTATAAAGGTTCTCACAGGTGGATATTTCTTCCCTGTTCACTTTACCCTCAACAGTCAAATCCAGCCTGAACCAGTTGTAAAAGTGACCTCCAGTGTAGGTTTGAATCGGACACAGACTTATAGGGTTAGTAATGCCCAAAGACAACTTTATGTTTTATTGTAGATTTTAAAAAAAGAAATTATGTGCAGCAAATCCCATCTCTCAAACCTTCTCCTGGCGTCAGCGCTCTGCTGACAGCAGGAGATCCCGGTCCTGGGACCAGCCAGCGGCTCTTCAGCAGAGTAGAAATAGCGATCTTTAAAAAGAATTACTTGTATGTATGTGTGTATCTTTATTCATATAGTGCCATACATGTACATAGCGCTTAACAGAAGTTGAAATAATACAATACAATCATTGGAACGGTCTACAAAGTGTGCCTGGTTTGCAAGTACACTCTGTAGACCATTCCAATGAAGTAGTTCTTCTTAAAGATCACTATGTCATAATTCTTAATATTGTTCTGAGCCAGAAAGGTATCCATTATTCTTTTTATGGCAACTACCTTATCTGCAAACACAGCATTCAGAAGCAAAGAATTCCATAACTTTGCTGTCCTTACGGTTAAAAATGTGTGCCTTTGTTTTAGATGAAAACACCTTTCCTCTAGTCTTGTTGGATGACCTCTTGTTTTTAGTCAGTGCTTTGAGTAAATTCTCTCTTTGAGACTTATTTGTATTGACCTTAAATATATTTGTAAATGGTAATTATATCACCCCTTAGAAATCTCTTCATACTCTGTTTGGCTAGTCTCTATAACTTGGATCCCCCAATCCCTTTATCAGTTGTGTTGCAAACTCTGTACCTTTCCAGTTCAGTAATGCATTTTTAAGAACTGGTAAATAAAATTGTATTCAATATTCTAGATGAAGCGTTACCGAGGATTTATATAGCGGTAGAATAATTTTCCCATCCCGTGCATCTATACTTCTTTTTGTACAGTCTAGTACCCTATTAACTGTAGCAGCAGCTGAGTGACACTGCACACTGCTGTGAAATATGTTGTCTGTCAGTACTCCTAAATATTTCTCTGAGGATTTCCCAAGAAGTTTTCCATTTATTGTGTATGTAGCATGCTTGTTTCTGGAACCCTATTGCATGACCTTTTTTTACTTGCCACTTTTCCACCCATTCACACAGTTTATTCCAACCTTTCTGCAGAGAAAAAAATTCTGCTGTGTATGTATTTCCTTACACAGTTAAGTGTCATCAGCAAAGACTGAGATACTTCTTTGAAGACCCATTTCTAGATAATTAAAGGGACACTAATGTCCTATAAAAATTCTTCTTGTTTTGTAGAGGTTAAAAAAATTAAATTATTTGCAGCAAATCCCATGTCTCAAACTGCTATGGTTTGAGAGATATTCACAATGAAAGTTCCCCCCTCCGTCCCCTTCTCCTGACTTCAGCGCTGTGCTGATGGCAGGAGATCCCGGTCCTGGGACCAGCTGACGGCTCTGCAGCAGAGCTGAAATTGCGTTATTTAAAAATAATTACTTCATTGGAAAGGTCTACAAAGTGTGCCTGGTTTGCCGGCACACTTTATAGACCGCTCCAATGAAGTAGTTCTTTTTAAAGATCGCGATTTCGGCTCTGTTGAAGAGCCTCCTCGAGTCGGCCGACTCAAGTCTCCTGCTGTCAGCTTTACAGCTGACAGCAGGAAAAGGGAAACTTTCAATGCAAATATCTCTCAAACCGCTATAGAATTTGTGCCACATAATTTATTTTTTTTAACCTCTACAAAACAAGAAGAATTTTTTATGGGACATTATTGTCCTTTTAGTAATAAAGTTAAAAAGCATTGGTCCCATGACTAAACCGTGTGGTACCTCACTTACAACTTTAGACCAACTTACAACAACTCTCTGCCATTTATCATTTAACCAGTTTTCTGTCCATTCACAGGTATCATCTCCTAAAGCCTTTTAATTTATGCAGGAACCTTGTTTAAGGCACAGTATCAAAGGCTTTTGCAAAGTCCAAGTATACAACATCAACAGCCATACCCTTTTCTAAATTACAATTTACCCTTTCATAAAATGCAAATAAACTAGTTTGTCATGGTCTGTTTTTCATAAAGCAATGCTGGCTCCTACTAATAATCAACCAACAGAAAACCTGCACTCCTCCATTCTCATTGTGAAAAGTGTGCCCTATATTGAGCATATTTCTCTGTCGTCCAATACAGGTTACTGGTAACTCTCTGGGTAGGCAATCCGCCCCTTTAATTGTAGGCAGGAACAATTCTAGAATTGTATGCAGGGGGTGGAGTCTACCTTCGCTCCTTGGCTGCAGCTAGCCAGCCAGCTCCAGAAAGATTTGTTCCTTGGTGAATATAACACAGGCAAGAGAACAATGTTGCTATAGCTTCAGAAGTTTTTTTATTTTTCTGTTCGATATGGAATACCACCATTAGGCGGGTTACCATGACTGACAATGCCCTTAGATGTGGCTAGCTCAATGACCAGGTGCTTTTTGTGGACTTTAAGCTACAAGTTCTTTCCGCAGGAGTTGCCCACCGAGGCTTCTTCTTTAAACATGGTAATCTGAAGACAGAAGATCTGCAGGAAAGGTGAGCAACCTTTGAGTGCTGCAGGTCCACATGTCCTACAGTGCCCCTCCGCACAGGGGTTTTTCATTTGGAGTTCCTATTGCACACTCCTGCACTCATTGTAGTCCACAAGAACTGGAGGGCCTCAGGTTGCTCACCCCTCCTTTGGATTGATGGATTTTTTTTTCTGGGTACATAATCAAATATTCTATTTGTTAAAGGGGAACTACTACCCCAACACAATGTAATCTCTAAGTCTTTGCCTTCCTAGCGTTATTAGCAATCCATAATTAGTTTTCTCCAAAAAAGCATTGTAAGAGCGCAATCTTTATACTAAATTTCTACCTAATGACGTCTTGCCCCTTGAATCCATTCTGCACATGACCGCAATAGAGCCATTCAGCTCCATTGTACCTCCCTCCGTCTTGCCCATCACTCGTACGTCACTGTCCTCAGCACCACATGACCTGCCGCGCTCCTGGCATCAATCGTGGTCAGGTCATTTCAGCCTAGTGGGAGCGGGTGCATGTGAAGCACTCTCTCTCTCTCTCTCTCTCTCTCTCTCTCTCTCTCTCTCTCTCTCTATATATATATATATATATATATATATATATATATATATATATATAATATAAACCACCGGTCTGTTTCCACTAGGCTGAAATGACCTGACCACGCTTGATGCCAGGAGCGCGGCAGGTGACGTACAAGTGATGGGCAAGACGGAGGGAGGTACAGTGGAGCTGAATGGCTCCATAGCGGTCATGCGCAGAACGGATTCAAGGGGCAAGACTTCATCAGGTAGAAATGTAGTATAAAGATTGTGCTCTTACAACACTTTTTAGGAGAAAAATAACTATGGATTGCTAATAACGCTAGGAAGACAAAGACTTAGAGATTACAATGTGTTGGGGTGGTAGTTCCCCTTTAAAGAATTGTACCTGAAATTTTGAGTATCAACAATATATGCCTTGTTCTCTTGTGAATAAATGTTCATTGCAGCTGCCCAAGCCTAACGTACTCGGCTTTATACCAGTCCGGTTTATCCAATTGAACAGTAACACTCTGTACCTATATTAACATCCGGTCATATGAGACTTCCACATTTATTTAGTGTTCTATACATACAGCCTGGAAAAGCATACACATGGGTTTCATTTAATGAAAAACTAACAACTGAAAATGACCTGGGTTAATTTACATTTAACCTCTTAGTGATACATGACATTCCAGGGCCGTCATGATGGTTCCGGCACTTAAGGACCAGTGATGGAATTCTGGGATAGAAGAGCCGCTCTGCCATCCCAGAATTCATTGTGGGAAAAAAAAAAAAATCTTCCAAGGTCCTTAATGGCGCCCACGTGCCAGTTTGGTCGGTTAAAGGGATAGTAATACTTAAAATGTAAAAAATAAATAAATAAATAAAATGTTGTAGGGTTTATCCCCCTGAGTAAAACAAGAGTACTCCCACTGCTGAAAGGTGTTTTATTCAAAAGTTATTACAGCTCAAAGTTGAATTTTTTAGGTGTAATATCACAGTGGCCTGAAATTGTATATTGGCTCTGTTGCTACACCATCCTGTGGACAGCTGTGGTACCTGTGCAGCAGATAATCTCAGCGCAGTGGCCATTTGGGTGCCTACAGTCCTTTTACACAAGCAGTGTTGGAGGCTGTGATGTTCATTGTAAACCCCAAAACCCCAATGAACAGCCGACTTACATAGCAGTTCGCTAGTAATATTCAGATGGTGTTCAAGTGGGCTGCCATCATACACACCCTTCCTGTGTTCAGATAGGTGGCGGAAAGCAGGCAAATGGAAAGTGCAGAAAATGGGCGATAACTTTAGCAGACAGCGGCTACAGTTCTGTTACTGTTAGGATTATATTATAGGGATTTAACATATGATGGGTTAAAGGGATAGTAATTTTTCATAATAAAATCAGCTCTAATTAATAATCATAGTATTTGGGCCATAGAGAGTGTTATTTCAGTTTTTCAGAGTTGTAGTTCCAGAGTAAATGAATGATCAAGTATCCCTCTCCCGCCCCTTTTACTGATGTAACACTGCTCAGCTTAGAGCAGCAGGATGTGTCCAAGTGGATTGCAGAGAGGGACAATCTTCAATTAACGTAAGGGAAAAACCTTAAAAACCAGTCAAGGGGGGCAGGGCTTTCATTGTTCTCACAGTAGAAGATTGTTCCCTGGTCTATGGACCAGATTCCACATCTGAGGGGAGGTGGCTTACACTAGGTAAAAGGGGCGGGAGTGGGATACTTTATCATTCAATTACTCCTGAACTACAGAACTGAAATAACACTCTCTCTATGGCTCATATACTATGAAGATTAATTGGAACTGCTGTTTTTGTGAAACATTACTACATGTACATGATATTTCGTTATATCAACGAATTTTAATTGTTGGGATTCCTCTATTCTGAGATGTTCCTATGGAGTTAATGCATTTCTTTTTTTATTTTTGTGTGAAAGCCTTAAAGGGATAGTAATGTTTGTATTAAAGCGCAGCTCCGAGTCTCCATGTTTTTCTTCAACATATAGCACTGTATTTAATCACTTACAGTTTTGTAGTTGAAACAGTCTTCAAGCTGAAAGGATCCCCCTTCCGCCCCTTTCCCTGTGTACCGCTGCCTCTAAGTGTGGTCCGGATGGAGCGCGGCGAGGGACAATCTTCAGTAAGCAAAGGGAAAATCCTACCCTCCTTCTTCAAGGGGGTAGCGTTTTCCTTATACTTACTGAATGAAGATTGTCCCTTAATGCATCCCGTCCAGTCCCACGACCAGATTCCAGATCTAAGGGGAGGTGGCCAAAAGGGGCGGGAGGGGGATCCTTAAATAGCTTTTAAACTACAACACTGTAAGTAATTAAATATAGATCTCCGTATTAAAAAAAAAAACAAAACATAAAGAAGACTTGGAGCTGCACTATAATAGAAAATTACTATCCCTTTAACCCTTTGGGAGCCAGAGGATTGTCTCATTGGACACCCCTCTGGCTCTCAAAGGGTTGAACCGTTTTCTGTCTCAGCGGTACATGATTATTTCATGGGCAGCCCTTGGCTCGTGGTCAAAGGATTGGTAATCATGCACTTGAAGGGAAATAGTGAAAGCCATTACAGATGCACTTTTGTGTGCCACAGACATGACATACTGTTCTATGCCAGACATTTCAAAAAACCCCAGTGAAAGCTTCAGTCAGATGTTTAATGTAAATGTTCTTAGGTCCTTTTACAAGTGTGTTTTTAATTTAAAAAAAGACTAGCTTGTAGCAATTTATTGTTTTTATAGCAGTTTTTATATGAACTTTTACCACTGCTGCTAAAATGTATCATTCACATGAGTTTTTGACATTTATGTATAAAGGCAAAGTAGTGCAATTCTGATGCTAACAGCACCACGGGGGGGGGGGGGGGGGGAATAAAAATTTTAAACAGGGATTTTTAACCCCCTGAGTGCTAGAAAGATTTCCAGCGTATTGTTTTGCAATTCTTTGCAGACCTCTAAGATTTAAGGGATTAACTGTTTGCGTAAGAGGGGTATCCATCCCAATTTATATCACTAGGCATCAAGGGTTATTTTTAACCCTTGTGGTGCAGTTGGTTTGCCCCAGAGTTACTCTGCTTATCTTTATACATAAGGAGAACTAATACTTCTTAAAGGGACAGTAATACTTCAAATGTAAAAAAAAAAATATGTTGTAAGGTGTACCCCACAGAGTAAAACAAGGGTACTCCAACTATTTTAAATGGTGCTTTTTTTCAAGCTAATTGCCTACAGTGCTGACATTTGTCCCATACTTTTTCTTGTAGGAGATTGCACTTTTTAAAGAGGTCAAACCATTACAAATTATTCCAGCTCATTTGGTTCAGCCAATTAAACCAACATCACTTTCTCGTCTGGCCTTAAGTCAAGTAGAACTAGTCGAGAACCTGATCAAGGAGTTAGGAGTGGAAAATTCTGGATTTACAGTCGACAGTGTAATGAAGGTAAGAGTAAAACAGAAGTTCACTGCTGGAAAGGAGCAATAAGCTTTATGAAATAATGTTAGTGTTTTTCTCCTGCCGAGTACTTGCGTTCATAGCAGATTTTTCATTCAAGAGTTGTTAAACCTCAAACTTCTTCTTTTTTTTTTTTTTTAAATATTGCCCTGTATGGAAGAGTTTGACTCTTAGACTATGGCTCTCCAGAGTAAGGGATAAGAACAGCAGCACCTGGGGATCACAATAGGAATCTAAAAAACAAGCTTTAGTAACTTTTGAATGATAGATCTCCCTGTAATTGGAGTTCCTGTGTTTTAGTCATCAAGAAAAGTAATTTAATGTATTATTTAAAGAAAAAAAAAAAAAAAAAACAAGTTTGAGCTGTAATGTTTCAGATGAAAAATCTCCCTGCTCCCTGTGTTGGCAGTCATCAGTCAATCAAGTCAAAGTTTTCAGGCCACTTTTTTATTGAAAACTGCGTATGGAGGGCCCCCCCCCCACACACACCTTGTAGTTATGTGTCAATGTACCATGTACAGGCTGTAAGGCAGTCTGCATGGTCTGATTGCAGGGCTACTAGGAGGCCAGCCCCGCAGTTTGCTCACTCCCTAGGAGGCCACCCCAGCAGTTTGCTCACCCCCAAGTAGGCCACCCCCACAATTTGCTCACCCCCTAGGATAGGCTGACCAGACCTCACCTTTAACCAGGGATGCATAGGAGAAATGCATACTGCAGGACTGCTTTGACTTCAGTGAACTACTGAAAAATGGCTATTTGCTGCCTGTCCCTGGTTAAAGGTGAGATCTGGTCAGCCTACCCTAGGAGGCCAGCCCCACAATGGGCTCTCCCCTAGGGAGCCAGCCCCACAGTTTGCTCACCCCCTAGGATAGGCTGACCAGACCTCACCTTTATCGGGGGACGCATAGGAAAAATGCATTCTGCAGGACTGCTTTGGCTTCAGTGACGTACTGAAAAATGGCTATTTCCTATGTGTCTCCAGTTAAAGGTGAGATCTGGTCAGCCTACCCTAGGAGGCCAGCCCCACAGTTTGCTCGTCCGTGCAAAAAACATGCCCTTTAATTAAGAATAAAGATTTATATGATGGGTTTTTAGTGTTCCTTTAAATTACATATTTTCTTATTATATGGTAACCTTTTAAGAACCAGGTGCAAGACATTGTTTCACAATGTATTGCACACCTTTATTGTCCATAACCTTTTGAATGCTAGAGGGGTGTGCGTCTCATACCCCTCTGGCACTCAAAGGGTTAAAGCTTTAATTTATTTTACCACTTGGTGTCTTTTCCTTTAATTCAAAGTAAGTGAACAGAATCCTTTATTTAAGTTCTTCCATTGCTTTTACTTTCAGTGATAGTGATAGCGATTAGGGTTTCCATGACTTTCACTCAGTTCAGCTGTAGAACCAGAGCACATCAGTAGGGCTTGAGGCAGGCACAGACTTCTTGTCATCCTTGTCAGATGCTGTGGAGTCCCTGGCTGCTCTTATAGGCTGCTGTAGGGGGAGCTCACATTACTGAAATGGAGAATTGAAATAGCTGATTCACGGCAGAATTAAAGAAAAAGAAATCTAAAATGCGTGAACACGTTGAGTGCCATAATGAAAAGTAAAATGTCGGGATTATACTGACTGGGTACCTTATAAATATAGAGATTGGACAGACAGTAATGCAGTTTGTTTTCAGGCAAGTTCAGACCAGACCCCATCCATGTTTTAGGTTAATAAAATACTTGATTAGTTATCAGTGGGCCAATTTTTTTTATTTCATTAATAAAGGTTGAATGGGCCATGTACACAAAAGAACAGTTGATCTAATTGTAGGGCAAAGCAACAACACCACACATAACAAATCCATATTAAAAGTCGGGGTCAGTGATGAGCAACTAGGAAGGAGCCTGCCATAGTATTAACCATCTCTATAGAAATGGTATCCTGCTTAGGGTGCAGTCTCTCTTATCTCACAAGTGACATACATGGAGAGGAAATATCCTAAAGCACATCATACTGATCCTTCCAAAATGATGGTCCAGCTACAAAGTGCCAGGCAATTCCTCCCTGAGCAAGATGAATAGCCAAACCCTGATGTATGTTTTGGCCTTGCTGAGTACTGCTCAGAGAAGCACAACTAGGAACGAGCCTGAGAAAGATTTTAGCAGTCTCTATAGGATCTCTTTTAGATAAAAGGGCCTTATACTGACAAGGCTCAGCATGTCCGAAATGTATGTCTGAGATTGGCTGTTTCTCTTGTTCAGAGAGGAATTGCCTGGCACTGCCTTTTTGGTAGGATCAATATGATGTGCTTTAGGATATTTTCTCTCTGTGTATGGCATATGTGATCCAAAAGAGACTGCACCCTGTGTAGGACACCATTCCTATAGAGCCTGCTCAATTCTATGACAGCTTGTTCCTAATTGAGCGTCTCTGACCAATATTAACATGCAAATATTACCCAAATTCCCATTGATTTAAATGGGTCAGTTAACCACTGTAATGCTATTGAGGTCTCCGTGGAAACCTCTAAACATTTATGAGATTGAAAGCACCACTTATGGGAGAAATAATGCCTTCTAATAACCCCAAATTACCTTAATATGGCCAGGAAATCCTCATGGCACCTTTTAATTTTGTTCAAGAAATAACCTCTTCAGTCAGTTCTTTATGTCCTGTCCATGGAGACGGACAGTTGCTAACAGTTGTTTGTATTGCACACCCTCTGGTCCATAAGATTACCATGTACAATGAGCAAAACGCGTGGTCCACTAGTCCTTTCAGCAGTTGTCATGTCTTCCTTCATGGACATAGCATCCAGGACCGATTTGAAAATATTATGTCTTGAATCAAGAAGCAAGGCAAAAATCTTAGGGGCCATTAGGGATTTTCTTTCCATAGTAAGATACCTGGGGGTTACTATTAGGTGTTAGTTCTCCTTTAAGGCCCACAGTTATGACATGAGTTAGAGACTGCACTTGGTGATTTGTCTAGAGTGGCTATGTAGTATTTTAATGTCTATCACATGGTGTTCTTAGTTTGCAACAGGAGCTCTGGAATACACCACATCTGAGGTCCGTGACAAAGCCATGAAAATCATTCTTTTCTTGTACAAGGACCACCGAGGAGAGGTCCTAGAGTACATGCCTCCCGAGGACTCCAGCGCACGCAAAAATATTCTATACAAGACTCTCTTTGATGGATTTGCCAAAATTGATGGGAAACCCACAGATACTGAGCTTAAGGTATGTGTTTTATTCACATTGAGCCATGCACATGTTCACTGTAAAACCTCTTGTATAATGCTCACATTTTTACCCCATTTCACCTTATGTGAAGTGGGGGTTGCATATTATACACGAGTGGAAAAAATACCCAAACACAAAAAAAAAAATTAAAATGCCCCCCTCAATCTCCCTTCCCCTTCCCAGTCTCCCCCACCTTAATATTAGTACTTGCCTGCTCCTCTTTCTGCAATTAGACCCCCCCCTGAAGTCCAGGACCCCCCATCTGAAGGCAGCGGGTGGCATTCCTGCTCACACCGCCCGCTTCCTCTATGCTGCATTATTCCAAAAATGTTAAAACCCACCTTAATAAACAGGATCCCCTCTCTGGAGGCAGCCATGAAATAGGGGCAGCAGGCAGCATTCTTGCATCAGCCACCCGCTACTTCTGCTCCTGGAACTCCTCTGAGTATCTGGGTTGCCCTGTCAGGACCTACCATAGATTCAATGCGCATTGAATCCAGGAGTGGAAGAAGCGGGCGGTGGCTGCAAGAATGCCGCCTGCTTGCCCCTATTTCACGGCTGCCTCCAGAGTGGGGGATCCTGACACTGACTAGGTACTTATGCTCTATACTGTATGGGTCATGTGCGCTAAGAAAAGGGGAGCCATTTTGGTACAAAACAACTGTACCATATGGGAACAAGAGAAATTCCCCATAACTCCTATGATGTAGTAGGGCTGAAATAAAAATGATGCAAATTCCAGTTGTGACTTGTTATCCCTTAGTGCATTTTTGCATTCAAAGACTTAAAAGCCCCACTTAACAGAACACTACCAGCTCCTAATAATCCATTTTTTAGCTTAATCTGGGCAGGAAATCCTAATGACCACTGTGAAATAATTTTCTGTGGGATGTTTTCCAAAATCAGTCTTTAATTGGTACTGGATATCGTGCTCATGGGAGCAGACATGATTCTTTTTGCAGGACTCCTGAAAGTCTCAAACTTCTCCCACTGAAGGCTTCCCGAGAAGAATTCAGTAGTTGGGATTAATTGCAGGGGTGGGGGGGAGATGCACTACGGATCAATGGAAAAGCAAAGTGTATCCTGCCATGTGTTGTGATCACTTCACCCTGGAGAATGACTCACTTTGTCACATGTAATAAGAATTATGTATGCAGGGGAGGGGGAGACATTTTAATCATTAGCATGTTAGGGTTGGCGTAATGCTGGTGATGTGTTATGGAGGGTATGTGGGGGAGTGGAGAGGATGCACTCAGAAGTCTGCATCAAGAACAGCACTAGCTTTTCTTTAACCCATCGCTCTGCAATTTGATGCACACATGCCTATGGCACTCAGTGTTTTCTCTTGATTACATTGTGGAATTCAGGAACCATGGTGTTAAGTAGCAGTCACCAGGAGGCAGGGAATGTACAGCCAAAAGCTCTGTCTGCAGGTGAAGACTCCCTCACAGCTCTGCGTAACCCCCATCCATCAGCAGCAGCACCAGTTTTAAAGTGTCCTGCTGGGAAAGCAAAACACTGATTTTTCTCTTCTGATTTTCTTTTATTTTCCATTTATTATTAATTTGCTTTAGTTCCTTATGCGGGAAGTCATTCCTCCTTATGGGTGGCTCCATCTGAATGTATTTTCCTCTTGCATGCAGAGTAAAACAAGACGAAGATTAATTCACTCAAAAATACACTATATTCTATAATGTTTGCCAAGATGATGGCCTTCCCAGTGGGAAGCCACTTTTCATGCCCTCCGCAGGGGATCCAAGGATCTGCAATCTGAAGTTCTGCGTATTCCCTGCAGGTCTGGGTGGGCTCCATACCGCAGGCCACCACAGGCATATTGGAGCTTCCTTACGCATGAGGGGGACCCCTGGATTGGGGTTCACCACTGTACTAAGTGGTGCACTGCATGAGCGGCTTCAGAGCCACTGAGCTAGTTTCTTTGTTTACACTGCAGGCCTAGTTTCCCAGGCTCTGAGGTGGTTCTTCTACCTTCCTTTCTTTCTCCTTGTGCAGCACACTCAGAAGGCACCTTTGCAGCCATCTGTCTCCTTGGATGACCAGATTGTCTCCTTTGGGCTACTAGCTCCCCTTAGTAGTGTATATACTATTTTTTCATTTTATTATTCTGTTCTCTCTGTCTTTCTGGACCAGGGATTGTTAGCAATGTCAAAGTCTAAAGAGGATAAGGGTAAGCCCAAGACCACCATAACTACTTTAGCGTCTTCTGCCATAGTCAATTGTTTGTCTTATAATACCAGTCTCAGCCAAGTCATCTATGTCCATCTAGTTTTGTGGCCCTCTCACAGACTTCCCAAGGGCCCAATCTCTCTGATCAGAAGCTTAATGGGCTTATACTCTTACCTCTTCTCTGGAAGTTCTCCATGCCCTGACCAGCCTGCCTGCATCTATTCAATGTGTCTTGGATAAGTTCCCTCAAGAGAGAGCCAGTTCTCCAGTGGAGAGGGATTCTGTGGCTCCTGGACAGATTTCTTTACTTGAAGAGGGTGAGACGGGATGAAAACAGAGAGGACTCTTCCCTCGCCCATGGGGACTCTCTAGAGGAAGACCCAGGAATCTTTGTGGAAGGTTTGATTTAGCCATTATTAGAGGCCCTCCAGATGTCTGAGGGCCTCTTGGGGACTTCCATGTAGGTCATCATTACAAGGTGTAGAAAAGGGACTTTATCTGCTTCCCCTATTATGGTTCCCTTGAGCAGATTATCTTTGCAGAATGGAAGTCACCGGATTCTTGTCTAGACATTTTACCGTTCTTTACCCCATTTCTACAGCTGCGTTGAAGTTGTGGGGTACCCCTCCTTTGCTTGATCCTCCCTATTTCTTGCCTTTCTAAACACACATCCCTACTTGTAACTGATGTGGCAAGATTTAAGAACCAGGAGGATAAACACCTGGATTCTTGTGAGTTTTTTATTTTTACCCCTCAACAGTTTCAGTTTGTTTTGCAATTGAATTGTTCATGTTATATGTCACATTAAAGGTGGAAAAAGTTCTGACATGATTTATCGGTCTCATTCTTTAACATCACAAGAACCTGGCATTTTAACAGGGGTGTGTAGATTTTTTATATCCACTGTAAGGTGGTTCTGCTTACTTGCTTTGGGTTCCTTCCCAAGGTGATTTCAGATTTCCATAATAAATGGATAGTAATGTTTCATAATAAAAGCAGCTCTAATTAATCATCATAGTTTTTGGGCCTTGGAGTGTTATTTCAATTCTGTCAGAGTTGTAGTTCAAGAGTAATTGAATGATAAAGTATCCTCCTCCCGCCCCTTTTACTGATATAACACTGCTTACCTCAGAGCAACAAGACTGTCCGGATGGATCACAGAGAGGGACAATCTTCAATTAAGATAAGGGAAAAAACGTTTGCTGCCTGGAAGGGTAGAGCTTGGGAGGTAGTGTCCTCATCTAGAGAGCTCCTGTCTGCAAGTGTTCTGCCTTCTAGTGGTAACTATTTAATCCCATGTTTCCTGTGGCCCACAAGGACTAAGAGAAAAGGATTTATCTGTAAGTACACAAAAATCCCCTTATACACAATCCTCTGTCCCACTTAAGAGATCATTCATATACCCAGAGAACAGAGAAGCTGTTACATTCAACATCTTCTCTGCCCGTTCTATCTTTACATAAACCCGACTGATCAACTGTTGAACTCCACAACGGTCTGTCTGTCCGCCGATCAGCTAGTTCATGTAAATAGAAGATTCAGCTATAAACTGACGCTCTCCATTTGCTTTCGCTTTAATTATGGTAATGTTGTATATTATGTTTTGCTGTTACCAACAGAAGTCACGGGGAGGTGACTTAATAAATTAACCCCTTAGTGACCAGCTGCGCATGCGGCCGACACTTAACAACGGGGCTTTTTTTTTGTCATTCTAGCAAGTGAGAGTTTTTGCGGGGTGTACCTGGTAAGTCACTTGTCGCGATGGGGTTAAAAAAAAAGTTTTCTCTTGCTTTAAAGTATTAGTAATGTCTATGTTTAACAAACGCTAATACTGCAGCTATTATAAAATGAAATGAAACAACCCCAGTACCATCTCTCACAACCCTTTATGGTTTGAGAGATATAGGAGGCTAAAGTTCCCCCCTCCCTCTGCTTTATGTAAGCTGACGCCAGGATGTCCTGGTCCCGGGACAAGCAAGCGGCTCTTCAGCAGATCCAAAATAGCAAAATGTAAAAAGAAATAATTCATTGGAACGGTCTACAAAGTGTGCCTACCAACCACTTTAAACGGTCAGTAGATGGACACAGAGGACCTCAAAGAGAGAACAAATAGAACAGCTAAAGGGCCACAGATAGGCCACTCCATATATTTGATGTTTGTTACATATATCTGCTACTCGTTTATTATCGATTTTCCCTAGGAAACTCCAGCTATTTTGAACTATACATTCCCTCCTTGCTGTATAGACATTATGTATTAACCCTTTGAGTGCCAGAGAGGTATGTCAGATACCTCTCTGGCATTCAAGGGATTAAAGGAGAACTAACGCCTCCTAATAATAATCCCCATTTACCTTACTCCTAGTGGCCCCTCTGAATTTTGTCCTGGTCCCTTTTATTCAAGCAATAACATCTTCATTGAGTCCTGGATGTCATGTCCATGGGGATAGACATGACAGGTGCTAGCAGGACCACAAACGTTGCTTACGGCACACGGTAAGCTTAAAGGGATAGTAATACTTCGTTTTATCTTTATTTTATTTTGTAGGCATTAAAAAAACATGAAGAACGATATAGGTCTTATCTCTCAAACCTTTATGGTTTGAGAGATATTCACATGCAAAGTTTCCCCTCCCGCCCTTTTACCTAGTGTAAGCCATCTCTTCTCAGATGTGGAATGCAGTCTATAGACCAGACAGATAACAGCAGGGGACAATCTTCTTCCTATGAGAACAATGAAAGCCCTGCCCCCCTTGACAAGTGTTTCAGCTTTTTCCCTTATCTTAATTGAAGATTGTCCCTCTCTGCAGTCTTCCTGGGCACCTCCCTTCTGATCTGGCTGAACAGTGTTACATCAGTAAAAGGGGAGGGAGGGGGGATACTTTGCTTGTGAATATCTCTTAAACCATAAAGGTTTGAGAGATAACTTATATCGTTCTTCATGTTTTTTTAATCCCTACAAAATAAAATAAAGATAAAACGAAGTATTACTATCCCTTTAACCCTTTAAGGACCAGATGGGTGTATAACACATTTATTTGCAATGTGTAGCACATTAAATTAATAGTAATGTTTCAAAATAAAAGTAGCTCCAATTAATTTTCATAGTATTTGTGCTTTGGAGAGTGTTATTTCAATACTGTCAGAGTTGTAGTTCAAGAGTAATTGAATGATAATGTATCCCCCTCCCACTTATTTACCTAGTGTAAACCATCCCCCCTCAGATGTGGAATCTGGTCTTACTGTGATCATAAGGAAAACCCTGCCCCCCCCTTCCCCCTTGACAGGTTTTTCCCTTATGTTAATTGAAGATTGTCCCTCTCGCGATCCATCTGGACAGTCTTGCTGCTCTGAGGTGAGCAGTGTTAAATCAGTAAAAGGGGCGGGAGGGGGATACTTTATCATTCAATTACTCCTGAACTACAACTCGAACAGTATTGAAAGAACACTCTCCACAGCCCAAATGCTATGAAGATTAATTGAAGCTGCTTAGATTGTGAAACATTACTATCCCTTTAAGTATGTTTATGTATTCTGTCTTCTGCAGCTTGAAAAAACTGCCGGCAACAGTCATGCTCATCTCCATCATCCTTGCATTTAACACTTTGAGTCAAGGAGGGGTACGCAACGCATTGCTTTGCAATGCGTTGCGTACCCCTCTGGCACTCAAAGGGTTAAGACTAACTGAAGCTGTTATCTCAACATCCATAAAGGCCATAGTAAAGTAAGTGGATGTTATTATCAGAAGTGTTGTTTCTCCTATTTTTTGTTTGCTTTTGAAAATAAGTTTCATTGAAAATATCAATGGTACAAAAATGCAGAAGAGAGGAAGTAAAACATGAGTTACGTTGTCCAGCAAAAGTAAAACCTTCATATAGAAAAAGACAGATCATTGTCAGAAGTACATGCAGGCATAAATCTGAAATCCAATAAAAGGGGGCACATGGCAAGTCTGCAAAGAGTACAGTAGCAGTGCAGTTACAGATCCAAAAAGCACGGAGCTTGCTGCAGAGTGCCAGGAGTCGTGGGGTTAAGGCAAGTCAAGTAGAAGCTCAGGTAAGCTCATCAAATTATCCATATCGACTCCAAGATATCCCCACCTTTCCAGGCACAGCTTATTGTAGAAGGGGAGGGGAAAAGAAAAGCAGAGATATAGAAATAGACCAGACTAATAGGGCAAGAAAGGAGTAAGTGGAGAGAAGAGATAGAGATGAAGGGAGGGGAACACATCAGAAACTGAAAAGGTATATGATAATAAGGTTGTGAGAGAAGGGTACAGTGAGCATGGAGAACCACCAAGAAGCATGGCTGCCATTTGGCGATTCATGAACAGGTGTCAGCGTACCGGAGAGAATCATCAAGCTGTAACTCTGCCAAGTAGACGTTAGGAATTGTTGGTTCTCCTTTAATTTTTTTTTTTTTTTTTTTAATTGATATTTAACAGTTACAGAAAAAGGCCATGGCAGAGGAGGCAGAAAGGCAAAAGAAAGAGGAGATCCGAGCTCTCCAGGAACAGCTGGCAGCCCTGAAGGAGGTCCAAGCAGAGGTTCAAAGTGGCAAGGTGTGGACACGCTTGATTGTATACATTGGCCTCTGCGCTCAGCAGTCTTTGCTAATTATCATGGATCTCATATCCAAAAGTTAAATGCTGAAAATTGACCTCTTCCTGCTTTGTTTTTCCATGTGCGCATTCACTCCAGGATGGAGTAGGACTTTAACCAAAATGTAATCACTGATTTGTAACCCTTTGAGCTCCAAAGGGATGTACAACACACTGCACACTCTTTCTGGCACTCAAAGGGTTAAAAGAGTGGTAAATATATATTTTTTAAAGTAATCCTATATTATAATTCACTAAGTATATTTGTCAGCAGCCGTCATGCACAGTAGAGACAGCTGCAAGCGCTGCAGTCATGAGCAGTACAGACTGCCCGCTCCGCAGCTGATATGGAGCGGGGTGCTCCGAATTTAGACCGAAGTCCGGTGCGCAGAGAGGACTACGGTCTGAATTCAGAGCTCCCCGCTCTGTATCAGCCACGGCACGTTCGGGCAGTCAGTACTGCGCATGACTGCAGCGCCGCCATTGTTGGCCCGTGTATACAGGCTTTAAAACTAGTATATATATAAACTTCCACTGCAGAAAGATGCTTCGTCAATGGTTAGCTGCAAGTTCTAACTACAGTTTCTCATAGCACTCTGTGTGTGTTTGAGAGAGTGAGAATGACTGTGTTTTGTCAATCTGTTTGATCACACGTGCACAGAGGTCACATAATTTGAGTCCTTCTGATCTCAAAGGCTGATACATAGTATAGGCTTTGTCCTTGATTATAAAATGTATCACTCTTCCTTTGCAGAAGAAATTTCCTTCATTCAATTGAAGCTGACTTGTCACCTTAAGAAAAGTCTTATTAATTGAAAAAAAAAATTGTCTTTGTGTAGTGCTAGTTATTCGTAATATAAATATTTTTTGAGAAATTACCCTTTTTTGTTGGTGATGCAGTGTAGCAGTTTATGCTAAGTAGTTTCTCTGCTGGGCCAGTAATACCACACACAGCTTAATCTATACAAAGCCCACACACTAGTGCACAGCGATAAGTTTGACCTCAGACTAATTTGTATATTGTCCATAGAATTACCTTAAAGCACCACGTGGTGCTACCCAAACATAAAGGTTTGTTTTTCAAAAAATATTTATTGTACATAAAACTAGCTAGTTCAACATATAGGCACATTTTTAACCCTTTGAGTCCCAGAAGGGTACGCAACGCATTGCAAAGCAATGTGTTGTGTACCTCTCTGGCACACAAAGGGTTAATTATCTGTAAAACATAGCAAACTTGTGGTAGTGTGACTGGTCCACTTTAACTGTATTACATCCTGGGGGTGGGATTTTAGCTTGTATATTACTGTTATGGAAGCCTTTGTAGCAAGTACATTTGCTACAAAGTATAAATAATGTAAAGCTTTAACATTAACTCCTTAAGAACCAGAGGGATGTACAGTGAAATGTGGTCCTTAAAGGGTTAGGAATATAGGCTAAAAAGGATGCCAGACACAGTAAATACTTGCGGTTGTCTTTGGATCTGGCTTGCTGTATAAATAGGATTTCACTGTTGTAACCACAGCTCTGCAGTAGACACATGGAGACCGGCAGATCTGAGTCAGAAATCTTTTAATCATTTCTACCTATAATATTTGTAATGGGCATTCATTCTTCTATTCATTTTGTAATGTAATTTACACTTGAAATATTTAATGATATTTTTTTTTGTTTTATTTGTTTTAGGGGAAAGATGTTAATGTGCATAAATCAAAATTGGGTAAGTAAACTGTGTCTTGTAGAACAGTTCCAAAAACATGAATTCATTAGCCATATTCTCGTTGCAAGAGCCTTATGTATAAAGACAAAATGCATGAAGTTAACGGCCAAATCAGCTGTGCAGTAGTGGAGACAACATTTTCCTATTGATTTAAATGTAGATTTCTCTGTCATCCAATACAGGTTACTGGTAACTTTGGGATAGGTGATCAGCCCCTTTAAGTAGGCAGGAACAATTCTGAAAAGTGACTGCAGGGTGGAGCCCACCTCCTCTCCTTAGCTTGAAGCTAGCCAATCCCCATTCAGTAAGATTTGTTCCTTGGTCAAGGCACAAGGCAAGAGAACAGTTCTGCTATAGTTTTTGATTTGTTATTATTTTTCTATTAGATATGGGTTACCACCATTATGCAGATTACCATCACTGAATTTCCATCATCCAAATATGGATAGCTCAGTTTACCAGGCGCTTTTATGGACCTAAGCCCTGGGGGAAAAATCTTGGCTGCAAGTTCTTTCCTCAGGAGTTGCCCACTGAGGCTTCTTCTTGATATATGGTAATCTGAAGATAGAAGACCTGCTAAAAAGGTGAGCACCCTTTGAGTGCTGAGATCCACATGTCTCATGCTTCCCCTCTGCACAAGGGTCTCATTTGGCGTTCCTATTACATACTCATGCACTCATTGGGTTTATCTGTATGTCTGTGGGGTGTTTGGCGCACGTTTATGTGGTAACTTAACCCTTTGGCTGCTGGTTTAGCATCTTTTGGGTTGTGGGCAGTTTCCCTACTGGGCTTGTTTTTTGGCTCTACTGACATGGTCTAGTGACTCTTGGAGTGGTTTCACATTTTGTACTCACCCTGTAAGATTTGTGTTCCGTGCCTTTAAGGCGCGCGTTTACCGCATAGGCACCATTGCTTCATTCACTCCTATGGGACTTTACAGTTTGGGACGTATCTCTGCAACCGCTCCACGTAGCGAGGCCAGAGATGGTTAATTTGGTTGGTCTGCCCTTGTTAATGCGGTCAACGTTTTGGGCATGTTGGGGGGCTCAGGAGGCTTCCGGCACTGTTGGGGTACTTTTTCAGTATAACTACAATTCCCATAAGCGCTTGCTTTGCGCATTAGTTCCTGATTGGCTCCCTCTGCGGCAGCCATTTTATGCCCTCTCTGATCGAGTATCCTACACAGGGCTTGGACTCTCCTTCTCTCCTCAGCGGTTTAACCCTTCGCCTACCAGATAAGTCTATCTTAGCATTTCTGGGGTGATTTTAATTCATACACACTGTGTTTTGGGTGTTGCTGATAATTTGACCGTTTGACTCTGTGAGAATGTCTATTCCATTAGACCGTGGGGCTAGACCTAACACTAAGGACACTGGGGTGTTTGTGTCCCCCATTGCTCATTGCTCCTCATGTCACTCAGGGTTACATAGAAAGTACTCAGGTCACGTTTGCCCAGCATGCGCTTCTGCCCCTGAGTCTCTTGCAGGGACCTCCAGCCATGCACTAGAGCCAGTTTGGATGTAAGAGTTTAAGGCTACTACCAGGGACCTCAGTTCTACCTTACAACTCCTTCCATCCACCTTGCAGGGGGTCTTCTACTCGTGGCAGGCCCCCACCCCTATCAGATCTTCCCTGCCTAAACCGCCGGGTGTACCTGATGTGTCTGATTCCTCTGAGGAGGAATTATTGGTGGACTCTAATGATGAAGACTGTTCTGCTGTCCCTTCCTCTCAGTTTTTTGGGGACCCGTTTGAGGCTGATGCTGTTCCATGGGCTGTGGGCCTGATCAGGGCCGTGTTGAACACCCTGAACATTCCCTTGGTACATAAAACATAAAGAAACAGACATACAGCTCTGCACTCTAATTTTCACTACCCAGCAAAGTAACCATAAATGCAAGTTAACCTCAAAAGTCCATTATGGCGTAACAGTACTGATGCATTCTAATTCTCTCGTGGGATGCAGCTTCTACTGTAGTGTCCCCAGCTCCACCTCCGTACACAATTCTAATGCAAAAAAAGAAGAAGCGCAATAGCTCTTGAGAGGAGCATCTGATAATCTCACTAATAATTCCTGTGTAGAGTGCTTGTACTCACAGAATGAATGATAAAATTAAATCCCAATCAGAAGTATGGCTGCCAGATTCACATAAGGGTTTCCCAGGGATCCGATCTTTAACTTCAATCATTGCTCCCCCTGGAGTTCATACACCGTTGTCCCAGTAAACGCTCCCGATCAGATGATGATCATCAAGATGACTTGAAAATAAAAGAAAGGACACGCCAGGCAAAAAAGCCCTCTAATGGTAACACTGTATGAACTAAAAATCAGTAAACACGCTCCATATATACCCCGTGTACCAAATACAAGATGTCTGAGTTCTCTTAAGGTTCAGGCTTCTGCGCTCTCTGTTTTCTTTCAGAGGTGCCTTGCTATTCTTCCTGATGTCAAGGTTTTCTTCCAGGGCGTTGCACATGCCCGTCCTGTGTTTAAGGCTCCCGCTCCTCAGTGGGGCCTTAACTTGGTTTTGGGCGTCCTTCAGCGCCCTCCCTTTGAATCCTTGGCCACTATTCCTCTACGTCTTCTGACATGGAAGATTGCTTTTCTCCTGGCGATCGTGTCTGTTCGTCGTGTCGCGGGGCTGCATGCCCTGTCTTGTAGGCCACCCTTTTTGGTGTATCACAAGAACAAGGCAGTGCTTCGCACGTCGCAAGAGTTTCTCTCGAAAGTGGTGTCTGAGTTCCACATCAATCAGGAGATTGTGGTTCCTTCTTTCTGCCCTAACCCTGCTTCTGACAAGGAGAAGGATCTTCACTTGTTGGACGTTGTGCGTTGTCTCAAGTTCCATGTGCATCGCACTGAGCCCTTGCAGCAGTCTGACACACTTTTTGTCATTCCTGAGGGTCCCAGGACAGGGAAGCCTGCTTCCAAGGTAACCATTGCCTCTTGGATCAAGTCCACTATTCGTAAGGCTTATAAACTTAGGAAGAAGCCTGTCCCCTTTCGGATCCCTGCTCATTCTGCTAGGTATATTGGGGCATCTTGGGCCCACAAAAATCAGGCCTCAGCTGATCACTTGTGCAAGGCGGCCACTTAGTCATCTGTGCATACCTTTTCGAAACACTATCGTGTGGATGTGCTGGCATTGGCTGATGCCAGTTTTGGGAAGAAGATCCTGGAGGCAGCCTTGCCTGTCTAAGATCTCCTTCGTCTCTTCAGTACTTTCACTTTTGAGCCCTGTTGGCTCTAGTTTATTGTCTGTGTACCAGTTCCTGGGGTCTGTTTTACCCCTGTTCATGATCTGTTGGTTCATTGGTGCTCTGGTGACTTTGGGGGTCTGCGCCTGGTCCTTGCCATTCTTCCCACCCTGGGGAACTTAATGGTTGGACATCCCAAAGTTACCAGTAACCTGTATTGGATGACAGAGAAAAGAGGATTTTAGTCTTACCTCTTAAATCCTTTTCTCTTAGTCCGTACAGGTTACTGGTCTCCCACCCTGTCAAGGGACCATGCTTGGCTCTCCTGTGGCAGAATGTGGGGGTTCTTTCGGGTTCGTGCTCACAGGAGTTTTCCTTTACCTTCTTACTACCTAGTCAATAGTTAGTTTTCAAATCTTACTGGATGGGGATTGGCTTGCGGCAAGCTAATGAGAGGAGGTAGGCTCCACCCAGCAGTCACTTCTCAGAATTATTCCTACTTGTTGCCTACTTAAAGGGGCTGATTGCCTACCCCAAAGTTACCAGTAACCTGTATGTACTAAGAGAAAAGGATTTAACAGGTAAGACTAAAATCCTCTTTTTAACCCCGTGAATGCTATAGCAAAGCAATGTGCTGGAGACCTCTCTGGCACTCGAGGGGTTAAAATACCAGTCAATGGGGATTTCTATTTTATGGAGCAGTTGGTGTGCAGTGCTTTGCGATGCATTGCACACTACTCTGGCCCTTTAAAGTGGAACTACCACCCCACATAAAGTTAAAGCCCAAGAATTACCCATCTGGCGACTAACTGAACAATAGTACTAGCCACCAGAATAATTACCTCCTTACAGAGAAATTTTACTCCCGGGACTCACAGCCAAGAAACAGTGCAGTTATCTTTGCATTGTGACGTCTGTGCGCCTGTGCTGTCAGTCCCAGTGTGCTCTAGGAGGCATTGCTAGGTACCGTATGGTACCGGAAGAGACTGATGGTGCAGACGCACAGATTCTTTTAAAGTGCTGTTGTCTGGCCGTCAGTCTCGGGAGCATAGGATTTCTCTGGGAAATGCACACATTTTTCTTGTGACTATGGACATTACTAGCTTGTATACTAATATCCCCTGTGAAGGTGGCAAACAAGCGGTTTGGAAGTTGAGACATGATGAAGGAGGAATGTCAGCTGAAGAGGCAGATTACATTATAGTCTTGATAGATCTGATCTTGAACAAAAATTATTTCAAATTTGTGGAGGATCTGTACAAACAACAAGCAGGGACGGCTATGGGGTCTCCCATGGCACCAGTGTACGCCAACGCATACATGTGGGACAATGAGAGATCCCACATTATTCAATCACATTTTTGGCAGTTTATCTTACTTTATGTAAGATTTATTAATGATTTGTTTTTTGTTTAGACAGGATCATTGCTGGAATTGCAGGAGTTTTACAATGGGTTAAATTCTTTGGATAATCCAATTAGACTCACTATGAATTATAGTGAAGTAGAGAGAAACTATTTGGATGTCCTAATTCAAGTAAAGAATGGCTCATTGCAGACACTCCTTTATGTGAAAGGTACTGATCAGAATACTCTGGTGCACTTAAGAGGGGTTTACCAAAGTCACAACTTATCAGAGTAAAGAGGATTAGATCAGATGAGACCGTTCTAGATCAATCATTGGATGAGATGGCAAATAAATGTATTAATAGGGTTACCGCAGGAGAACTATAGAGCGAGATGTGAATCAAATAAAGACTTTGAATAGGGAGGAAGTACTAAAAGGGAATTGTAAGAGAGAACATGGAGCCCTAGATAGAATGGTAGTAATTACAACCTTTTCAGATGTCTCTGGCAGATTCCAACAATCGGTAAGAGACAACTGGAAGCTGTTGGAATCAGACCCCACTATAGGTCACTTATATAATAAAACTCCAATGTTTGGTTATAAGCATGGAAGAAATTTGAGGGACCAGTTGGTACAATCTGATCCAATGAATAAATATATGAATATCAGTGACTGTCCTAATAAAGGGGTAAAACGATGTACAGGTTGTGTGACATGCAATCACATAATAACAGGGAAAATAATCTAAAGTCCATCATTGAATTGTGATATAAGGGTCAGGATCACATCACATGTATATCTGCATTTGTAATATATTTGCTAATATGCCTGTGTAATAAAGGGTATGTTGGCAAAACTAGCAGACCCTTCAGAGAGAGATTGCGTGAACACAAATACGTGGGCTGAATGGCACACAACTGATAAGGAGTTAAAAATGACACCGGTAGCAAGACATTTCATTTCAGAGAAAATTACATTGAAAGATCTAAAATGTTGCCCGTTTGAAATAGTTAAATCGGGTCCCAGAGGAGGTGACAGAATGAGGAAGATAGCAAAAAGAGAAATGTATTGGATATATAAACTGGGTACATTGACACCCAGAGGACTCAATGATCAATTCAGTTTAATCAGTTACATCTAGTGAATAAAGGCGGTGGTTCTAACATAAACTGACTCTGTAAAGTTTTTATGAGAATGTTAACAATTTATGATATTGAGTAGTGCTGTATAGATGGGATTGGTATAGTTTAGGGTGTACTAAGATGGAGTTTGTGCATGAGCGCTAAGAAGATGCTACGGGTGGCTAAGGCAACCCGGTGATGACTTCTTGGCACCAAGTGCAAAGTATGAATATATTTAAACCAAGGGTAAGATGTTATCTGTAAATTATAGTCACTGAGGAAAGTCATTAGGACTGAAATGTCAGACTTACGTCGATATTATGATTTTAAATAAAAGTTAAGTTTTATGAAAAAGAAGAAGAGTGTGCCCGACTAATTACTTTGTATGCAGTTTGATTGTGAGTTGGAGGCACATCAACAAAGGCGCAAGTGTGTGCGGCACATTATTTCGATACATGCCTATATATGTTGCAGATACAGAGTAATGCAGAGAATTTTAGCATTAAAGAGGAACTGTCATGGTAAAGCAAGTGAATTCATGGTAGTAGTTCTTATCACTGTGAACATGAATACTTTTGTTAAACATTGCAAAGGTGGCTGGATTTCAGTAAACTGTACATGTGGTGTAAGCAGCACGATTAGCTAGAGTGCGGCCATCTTGCCGAAGTTATGTAACTGGGCATGAGCCAACTCTCCCTGTCTCTGTAAGTCACCAAGGAAAAGATGGCCCATAGTCCTCCCCAGTTTTTTTTAATATGGTGTGTGTGTGTGTGCGTGTAAGGCTCAGCCCGCTTTTCTCAAACTATATTTTTAGCTCGGAAAGCAGGCTGCTTATTTATATAGTGAGAACGTGTTACATGAACACGCTCTCACTCCACCAACAACACCTGAATGCGCAGGAGATTGGTGAGCACCTGGTGACATAGTTATCAATTGCAAGATGCAGGGGGAAAGACAAATGTACCTTAAGGTACAGCTTCTACCGTGCTTGGCTCAACAAGGCAACGTCATAAGGTACTATATAAAATGTGCGGATTTCTGCAATTACAAACCTTTTATTTAAATAAATAAATAAGTAAGTAATACAGTACAGTACAACTTGGGCAAAGGAACAGCTAGAGACACAAACATGTTGGGGTGAAAGCTCCCCTTTAAATGGTTAAGTAAGACTGATCATACTGTTGAATTCTCCCCCAAGATTGTTATATTAAGCAGCAAAACCACTTTCTTTTCCTCCTTTCGGGCCTTGCTGATTTATATAGCCTGTGCTTAATTCCCTAGAGTGAAGCCCATATTTTTCTCAGTCTATTTTCTGACTTGCCTTAGAAATAACATAGGCAAATTGTAAGCTATGTGATTCTATATCTTACCACCTGCAGTTTGCCCTATAATTCAAATGTAAAGACGAATTTAGCAGTTTGTTCATTGAAAGAGATTTAGTCACATAGTTTCAATCACAAAAACATATACCTTATGAGCTGGAGTTTTCCGGTCTAGAAACGTCTAAATAAGAAAATAGTTATTAATCTATTTTTGCCTAACATGCAGTCTGAAAAGTTTGAGACCTGACGTTTTATAGAATGTTTATCAAGGACGTAATGAAGGGTACAAATACATAAATATGTAGGTCTCACAATCAGATTAACCCTTTGAGTGCCAGAGGGGTATGCAACGCATTGCTCTTCAATGTGTTGCGTACCCCTCTGGCACGCAGAGGGTTAAAGTAGAACTAATATCTCCTAATGATAAGCCCATTTCACTTGCTATGACCCCTATGCATCTGGCCATTGTGCCTTTTCTATAGAGAGAACCTCTTTAGTAAGTCCTTGATGTCACATCCATGGAGGCAGATATGATGATGGGGCTATACCTGTTCCCTGTATGTGGTAATCTTATCCTTTTAAGTGCAAGAGGGGTACTCAACGCAATGCATTGTGCACAACTTTGGCACTCAGAGGGATAAAGGGGAACTTTCACCCCGACATGATTGTGTCTCTAGCTGTTCCTTTGCCTAAGTTGTACCTTACTGTGTTATTTTTTTATTTTATTTTATTTTTTTGTTAAATAAAAGGTTTGTAATTGCAAAAATCATCATTTTATATAGTAAACCTTATGACGTTGCCTTGTTGAGCCGAGTGGTACAAGGTGTACTGAGCATTTTAGAAGCTGTACCTTAAAGTACATTTGTCACGCCCCCTGCATCTTGCAATTGATAACCACGTCACTGGGTGCTCACCAACCTCCTCTGCGTTCAGGTGTTGTTGGTAGAGTGAGAGTGTGTTCATGTAACACGTTCACACTGTATAAATTAGCAGCCTGCTTTCCAAGCTAAAAATATAGTTTGAGGAAAGTGGGTTGAGCCTAACACACGTTCACACCATAAAAAAAAATGGGGGAGGGCTATGTGCGCATACGCAGTTACACAACTTTGGCAACATGGCAGCTCTCTATCTAATTGTCTTGCTTATACCAAATGTACAGTTTACTGAAATCCAAACACGTGTGCATTGTTTAACATATGTTTTCATGGTCAGAGTGATGAGATCTACTACCATGAATTCACTTGCTTTACCACGATAATTCCGCTTTAAAGGGACAGTAATAACTTGAAACAAATGCAGCTCCAATTGATTCTTCTATAAAGAGGATCATGTAATGCTATATTTCAATATGCGCCATGTTGTAGTTCAAAAGAAATTCACTGCTAAAGGATTCCCCTCCGCTCCTTTTACAGCCTGCAAGCCACTTCCCCTCAGATGTGGAATCCGGTCGTGGGACTGGACAGTGCGCAGCGAGGGACAATCTTCAGTCAATAAGTATAAGAAAATCCCTGCCTCCTTGAGGAAGGAGAGCAGGATTTTCCTTATGCTCAGTAATGATTGTCCCTAGCTGCGCACCATCCAGCCGGCTGAAAGAGGCAGCGTAACATGGGTAAAAGGGGAGGGAGAGGGAATCCTTTAGCAGGGAATTCCTTTTGAACTACAACACAGAGCATACTGAAATAAAGTGTTACCTGATCCTCTTTATAGGGTGATCAATCGGAGCTGCATTTGCTTCAAGTTATTACTTTAAGTACCAGAGTGGGTTTTTTTAAACCCCTTGAGAGGTCTGTAAAACATTATTTTGCATATTGTTGCCCCCTCTAGCATTCAGGGGTTAAAAAAAGCTCTGCAGTTGGTTGGCTTCAGAGTCATGCATCTTAAAGGGATAGTAATGTTTCGAAAAAAAAAAAAAAAAAAGCTCCTATTAATCTTCATAGTATTTGGACCATGGAGAGTGTTATTTCAATACTGTCAGAGTTGTAGTACAAGAGTAATTGAATGATAAAGTATCCCCCTCCCGCCACTTTTACCTAGTGTAACACTGCTCATCTCAGTGCAGCAGATGGATCACAGAAAGGGCCAATTATCAGTGAGCATAAGAAAAAATCTGTCAAGGGTTGCTGGGTTTTCATTATGCTCACATTAAGAAGATTGTCCCTTGCTGCAGCCTGTCCAGTCAAGCGACCAGATTCCACATCTGAGGTGAGCAGTGTTACATCAGTAATAGGGGCAGGAGGGGGATGCTTTATCATTCAATTACTCTTGAAATACAACTCTGACAGTATTGAAATAACACTCTCCATGGCCCAAATACTATGAAAATTAATTGGAGCGCTTTTTTGTGAAACATTACTATCACTTTAACTTTTATAATTAAAACCTCAAATGCATCATAAAGTTGGTAGGACCATGGCGTTATTGCGCCATTGCTTTCTGCTTTACACTTCCTATGACTTTCTTTGAAGTAAACGTTGTCATGCTGCAATATCTTTTTACTTTTGGTTTTTTGTTTTTTTTTCTTTTTTTTTATTTATCGTTTTCCCCCTTGTGCATTTTTCACATCGTTCTGCCTTTTCTAATTAATGTTTTCTTTGATTTTTTCTTGCTAGATGAACGTGGCAAAAAGGCAGCTTTGTCTCCTAATGCCGAAATACCTGACGAGCATGTTGCAGTTACAAATTACTTGGATAAGTGAGTAGACATTGTTATAAATGATAGATAACCAAGATGATAGAAATTATTGTTAGCACCGATAACCTCGTGGGCATGTTAAAGTGGACCTGTCACCTTGAATTCAGGTTTCTTTATTTGAAAGCATCATTAAAAACTGTATATTTATCATGTTAATGAGAGAGCAGTTATATAGTGTAGGAGATATTTGTCTTTTATTTATTTTCTTTATGGTAAGCAAAGCAATGTGTGACATACTCATCTGGCACTCAAAGAAATGCCTTGCACACCCATCTGGTCCTTAATGGGTTAAAATGTACCTTCCTTTCCCTCTCTCTCTCTCTCTCTCTCTGCTTATATATTAAATTTGGCAAAATGAGGGGTTGTGCTCACTTCCCCCTCTCTCTTTCCAAGACCCCCCTCCCCCAGCAGCTTTCACCACCTTAAACAGAAAGGCAGAGATTGTTACTCCTGCATCTGTGATCTCTGAGTGTAATGGAGCAGTATCATTACAGTCTACTCCGGTCATTCAATTATATGGGGAGAGAGTTCCTCATAGACTATAATGGTGCTATTGGGTGACCATAACTCCATTAAATTAATGCAGCAGCGAGCTAGGGGTCCACAATCTCTTTCTCTCTGGCAGCAGAAGCCACCAAGGGATCTTAGAAAAAAAATAAGGGGTAGTGGGGACACCTCTTCTCTGTCTGCCTAAATGTTATAAATTAACAAAAAGAGAGAGAGATAGATAGATGTACATTTTAACCCCTTGAGATCCAGAGAGCTGTGCTTGCTTATATGTGTCTGTGTGCAAGACCGTTTCCTGCCTTGTGTGATGCAGATCCCTATAGACCTGCTGTCGGACAATACACATCAAACCTGGAATCTGTGGCTGACAGTCACAGACTTCTAGTTTATGTTTCAGCCGAAGGGGGGAAATTTTCTAATTGGAGTAGACTTTGTAAATCTTGATAATTGCCCAGTAATAAACTAAAACATGGATTATCAACATTAGTCCTCAAGGCACACAACAGGTCAGGTTTTTATAATATACCTGCTTAATCACAGGTAAGTAATGTGTTGATCAGTCATTCTGATGGATTTACTTGTGCTTTTAATTAGGGATATCCTAATAATCTGACCTATCGGTATGCCCCGAGGAATGGAGTTGAGAATCAGTGCAGTGTAAAGTATATGACACATAATCTGATGTTTTGGACACTATCACCAAGAAAAATCTGACTGCTTTTGAAAGACCTGTGTGTGTCACCGGTGTTACTTTAGTCATTTTTTATTTAGAAAACTAGGTTTTGAGATAAATAGATTACGCAAATTAAGGCATGACATGCAAACACTTAATCCTTTCAGTGTTTGGAGGAGAGCAGTGGATTACTGAGCGGTTATCACTGAATTAGATAGGTAATATAGGGTTAAGTCAGGAAGTGCATTAATTAGCATAACCAATCAATCTAAACTCAAAACCTAATTCTGTAAATAAAAATGGCTAACACAATATACAGGTGATTTTGAAAGCTGCCATAAAAACATGTTAAATGCTGATTGGTCCAATTTAAAATGTTAACCCCTTTACATGGCAGAGGGGTGAGCACAATGCGTTGCGCACCCCTCTGGCACTCAAATGTTAACTCTTTGCCAGAGGGGTACGCAACGCATTGCTTTGCAATGCGTTGCGTACCCCTCTGGCACTCAAAGGGTTAAAGTGGAACTTTCACTTTAATTCAAGTTCGCAAATAAAAATGCATTAGAAACTACCAATGTGTCGTTTTAAACAAATGTCCAGCAGATGTATAGATTAGGAGAGATTTCTGGGTAAAGTGAAAGTGAACATTTCCTGGCACTGCACAACGCTTCATTAGCATATGAAATGGGAGTGAAAAGGCTTCATGGGCATGTGACATGTCAATGAACAGCTTAATCAGCAAATGGAACATCACTGGTACTGTATGTGTACTGTAATTAGCATATAGTAACAAGTATCAATATCTCTTTAACTGTACATTTGCGTTTTTTTTGGATAACATGACCAGTTTTTAAGGCAGTTTTCAAATATGTGAACTTGATTTAAGTTGAAAGTTCTACTTTAAGAGCTTGTCCAGTGTTGGGGCTCCTGTGATTCTTCTAGCAACTGTCATGTCCTCCTACATGGACATGACCTCTAGGACTGATTGATTTTGAACAAATCACAAGGGCATATTTCATAGGGGCCCATTAGAATATATGGTCATAGTAAAGTAAGTTGGTGTTATTATTAGGTATTACTTCTCCTTTAATTTTTTTCAGGTGTTACTATTTGTATTTCACATATTGCTGACCTCCATAAAGAGAAGTAAATCAGCCATGGCTCTGTAACCCTGCTACACAAGTATAGAGAACATTAAGCTTACTAGGGCTGCAACTCAAAAGTAGGGATTACTTATCATTGACTTCCTTTGTTCTGGGAAATGTGATTGCCATAATGTTAGATCATATGTACTTACTACATTAATCCAGTGGTGGGCAACCTATGGCTCTGCTTTGACTCCCCTCGTCCTTGACCAGCTACTGACTGATTGGAAATGATGGGGTCGTAATCCCCAACAGCTGAAGAGCCCAAGGTTGCCTACCACTGCACTGTTCAAATCAGTAATTTATACTCTTCTGTATGTGCAGCCTGTGCATCTTCTGTGGGGAGAGAGATGAATCTTTTACAGAGGAAGGCCTGGATCTCCATTACTGGAAGCATTGTCCAATGTTGAAACGTTGTGAGCACTGCAAGCAGGTAAAGCCCAGATTTGCGGGTTTCAGAGAGGGGCATCCAAAATAGAACTGGAATTATTGACTTTATTTTTGTTATTGCAACTGGTTGTCAACGGACCAGGTGTACGGCAGCCTGTGTCCTTCTAGTTGTTGTGGACTACAGTTATTATCATCCCCAGCTGCCCAGTGGCAGGCTGAGGATGATGGGAGCTGTAGTTTGACAACAGCTGGAACTCTGCCGGTTTGCCATGCCTGGCATAGACATGTACACCAAGGGCCTTTTTCACCAAGCTAAAGAGAGATGCAAATCTGTAGCAAACTATCTAGCATTCAAGGGGTTGAAAGCCACATTTAACACTTTGAGTACCAGAGGGGTGGCCAATGCATTGCTACTGGCATCAAAGGATTAAGCCATTGAGTGCCAGAGCAGTACGCAGTGCATTGCTTTGCAGTGTTTTGGGTACCCCTCTGGCACTCAAAGGGTTAAGGTTAGTTCCATAGTGGTTAAAAAAAAAAATCAACTGTGCATGAAACTCCCCTAGCACTCGAAGGGTTAGATTACTTGTCCATTTATCACCAGTGCACCTGGCCAAAGAGATCTCAATGTCAGATAACTGCTGAACTTAGGAAGGAAATCCAGGCGTGATTCAGAGTAAAGTGTTCACTGAAGGAGAATTAGCTGGAAAAAAAAATCTGCAAACGTAAAGGAGAAATCAGTCTTGTTTGAAAACGCAAGAAGCAGAACTTAGAATTAACCGTTTGAGTGCTAGGGGGTATCTGACACAATGAAATATTATGTCCAACATTTAAAGGGAACCCATCACGTAAAAATTATGTTGGTAATTCACCTAATTCACCTATATGTTGTATAAAAATTTTTTTTTTAGAAACCTAGTTTTTTTAATTAGATTTATAGATTATGCCAATTAAGACATGCAGTGCAGATGCTTTCTGCCTTGACCCGCCCCCCCCCCCCCACACACACACACACACTCATTGACACTTATCCCTTTCAGTGCTAGGGGAGGTGGGCAATGCATTGCTGAGCAGTGTCAGGTGGGGGGGGTGTAATGTAAGGATAAGACAGGAAGTCAGTGTTAGGGCAGGTGTGCAATGAATTGCTAAGCAGTGTCAGTGAGTGGGGGGAGGTAATGTAGGTATAGACAGGAAGTCAGTGCTAGGGGAGGTGGGTAATATTGCTCAGCAGTGTCAGTGAGAGGGGGAGGTAATGTAGGGATAAGACAGGAAGTCGGTGCTAGGGGAGATGGGTAATCCAGTGTTAGCAGTGTCAGTGAGTGGGGAGGTAATGTAGGGATAAGACAGGAAGTCAGTGCTAGGGGAGGTGGGTAATGCAGTGTGAGCAGTGCCAGTGAATGGGGGAGGTAATGTAAGAATTAGGCATGAAGAGCTTCCATGGCATGTTTTAATTAACATAATCTATTAATATAAATAACTAAAAATGTGTTTCTAAATTAAAAAAAAATGACCAGTACAAAACAGAAGTGATTTTTGAAAGCTCAATCAAAATCACTGAAGCTGTATCTCAATGAGCATGTCCATTTAAATGATGTATAACAATTTAGGCCCTTATGTATAAAGAAAATTGAAACAGTTCCAGGACAAATCAACGTCACAGTAGAAGAGAAGTAACATTCCTTTTAACTTAAATGGGAATTTTAACCCCTTCAATGTTAGAAAGGTCTCCACAGCATTGCAAAGAAATGCATTGATCACCTCTCTAGCATTCAAAGGGTTAAAAATCACATTTAAATCAAAGAAAATTATGGAAATGTTTTTCTCCTTTATGTTGCGGTTGATTTTCCTCAGAATTACTCTACTTTTCTTTTGAACGTAACCCTTTGAGTGCCAGACGGGTATGCAACGCATTGCTGCAATGCGTTGCATACCCCTCTGGCACTCAGAGGGTTAAGGCCCTTAGTTTGTCTAAAATACAAAACTTTTTCCAGACTTGGATATTTTAATCAACAAGTCAGTGAAACGTTATGCAACACAAACAACAGAGGCATTCAAAATACAGGCAGTGCGCTCAGAGACGTTTTTTTCTCCATGTAGTGGCGTTCTGCCAGGTGATCCAGCCGCACAGCCGTTGTACTTTTATGTTTATTTAGTCAGATCCTATCCAAGGAGCATATTTACAGTCTTTCTTTTTTTTTTTTTTCTTTTTTTTTATTATAAGTGACCTGTACGTGGGACCCAAAATATTCAAACAGATCAATTTAACATTTTGAAGAAGGTTGGCTAACAAGTTTTTAACCCCTTAGGCAGTTAAGGACCACAGAGCATTTTTTTTTTAATTTTTGTATCTGGTTCAGGGCTTGGGGAGTCCTTATGGCAAGTCCCCCGTGACGGTCCTGGCACATCATGAGTCCTTAACACATTAACGACCAGTGGTCCAGGGAAGTTACCTTCCCTTAAAGGGATAGTAATACTTCGTTTTGACTTTATTTTATTTTGTAGGCATTAAAAAAAACATGAAGAATAATATAAGTCTTATATCTCAAACCCTTATGGTTTAAGAGATATTCACAAGTAAAGTTTCCCCCTCCCGCCCCTTTTACCTAGTGTAAGCCATCTCTTCTCAGACGTGGAATGCAGTCTATAGACCAGACAGATAACAGAAGGGGACAATCTTATTCCTATGAAAACAATGAAATCCCTGCCCCCCTTGACAAGCTTTTCAGGTTTTTCCCTTATCTTAATTGAAGATTGTCCCTCTCTGCAGTCTGCCTGGGCACCTCCCTTCTGATCTGGCTGAACAGTGCTACATCAGTAAAAGGGAAAAGGGGCGGGAGGGGGATACTTTGTCATTGATTTACTCTTGAACTACAACTCTAACAGTATTGAAATAACACTCTCCAAAGTCCAGATACTATGATGATTAATTAAAGCTGCTTTTATTATGAAACATTACTATCACTTTAAGGACAGCTTTGATCCTTGCTGACGCTCTGGTTCATGTGACCTGTTACACCCCATTTTTACTTATAGCGATCCCGGTGGAGCTCTGTAAGTAAAAAGTATGAGACATGCTATGACCGTGACGGTCATAGCACATCATCTGGTCCTTAAGGGGTTAAAAAGGGGGATAAATGGACCCTCTCTTCCTCTCTTGGATTGGCCTTATTGGAGTACTGAAGATGTCCATCTTGCCACGGATCCTGTATTTTTTCCAGACCCTGTCTATCTGTCTACCACCTAGATTCCTTTCGTCTTTGTCTGGCCAGTTGTCTTCCTTTTTGTGGAAATACCATAGACCGCGCATTAAATTGGAAGCTCTTCGATGACCGAAGACTAAAGGAGGGCTGGGAGTTCCAGATATAAAACTATACTATGCAGCCTCCATACTATCTTCCATACCGGATTGGTTCCGGAATTTCGACTTAAAGAGTTGGATCGCCTTGGAGCGCTCCTTTCCTCTAGGTGGGGATGTTCTTGTAGAACCATTTCTTCCTGCCCAGGCTAGGCACTCTACGCTTAAATCCCATCCTATTATATCTAATATAGTGGGAATCTGGTCAAGATGGTCCAGGATGCCGTTATTTGGATCCTTGCCATCCCCTCTATCTAGAGTGTTTTATTCTAGAATTAACCCCTTCTCTCTTTCATCTACTTACTTCCCTGCTTGGATGGGAATTCCTCAGCTCACTTATTGGGACTTCTTTGAGAACTCCTCTTTTCATGTTTTTTTCTTCTTTCCAATCTGGCAGGAGTCTGTCTCCTTCAGAAATCTGGCGTTTTCTCTGCATTCAACATTTTTTCTCTAACCAAGTCATAAAAGATGCTGCTTCTAGGACACTTAGACCTTTCGAACAGTTATGCACATCGGAGGACTCGAAGCGGGGTTTCCTTGGTAGAACGTATCAGATTCTTTTAGAGGTTGCTTTTGATTCCGACCCTTCATACATGTCTTCGTGGGTTTCTGATTTAGGGACCACGCTCCTCCCGACAGACTGGTGGGAAATTTGGAACCTACATGCATTCTCCTCGATTTCAAAGCGCATTTTAGAATTCAATTACAAATTTTTATATAGGTGGTAGGTGCGCATCGGCTAGAGGAACATATCTTCATCTATGGTGGTCATGCCCCGCGATGCTCACTTATTGGAGGAAATGTGTAGATATCATTACTACATTTCTTAACGTTGATTTGGAATTTGCTACCCTTCCGATTCTTTTCTTCCACGGTCTGTCTAAGCTTCCCAAAACACAGTGATTATTGACTGTCTTGATGCTCTCTGCTGCGAAATCTCTCGTTCCAGTTAATTGGCAGGACTCTTCCGCTCCTTCGGTGAAAGAATGGCATGTTAGAACGGGAGAACTTCTCCTCCTTCATCGGATGCCTTTACTTAAATGGGGAGTGAACCCCCTATTGGAGGCCACTTCTCTATCCCCTTGGGATAGATTGAGGGTACTAGCGAGACTTGGAGGGTCTGCTCCGGGGTGCTCACTATCTATCTTTTATTGCCTCTCCCTTTATATTTTCTTGTGTCTTTCTTTATTTCCTTCTCTTGCCTTACTTTCCGTCTTCTGCTTTTCGTACACTTTGGCTTTTCCTTCCCTCCGTTTTTTCTCTTTTCCTTTCTCTTATGCTGATTCTTCTTTTCTTATCTCTGGTTATGAAAAAGTGGAGCTGGGGCCCCCTGGACCTTACCATGATTTTCAATGTTTACTTTTTATGATGCTGGATTGTTCTATGTTATTTTATACAACTTATCCTGTTTGTCTACTTTTGCTCTTACTTGATTGTATATGTTATATTTGTCATGCTGCTACCCTGGTTCCAATAAAGACTAATTAAAAAAAAAAAAAAAAAAAAAAAAAGGGGGGGGATAAATGTCTCATTTGTTGCTGTTCTTACTGTTTACCCTTTATTGGGCGATGCTGGATTGTTCTATGATCTATGAATAAATTATTTGCTGAAGCTTCTAATAAGTGTTACATAAGTAATTAAGAATACAATAGTGTATGCAGACTGGAAGAATGGAGATTAACCTTTTATTCTTGTCAAAGAGATGTTTATCTAACCTCATTTTGGTCAGTTAAAGAAGAACTAAAGCCGTCTAATAACAGCACCCCTACTTAACTAATATGGCCAGAAAATCCTAATGACCTCCTGAATGTTGCCCATTTCCCCGTATGGTGCAGCTGACGTGCAGTTTTGTCTGTCTGCGTTAGGTCTGATGGGACTGATTCATCAAGCTAAAATGGTGCAATTCTGGAACAAAGCAGCCGCACAACTGGGGACAAATAACAATTCCCAAATCCCCACTGACTATAATGGGGCTTTAACCCTCTTGAATGGAAGAGAGGTCTCCAGCACATTGTTTTGCAATGCGTTGGGGACCTCTCTTGTATTGAAGGTGTTAAAAAAGCTATGACCGTTTGTTTATTGAGATTATTACCCACTGCTCGTTAAGTGAAGTAAGTACAGGGTATTTTTAGTGCTTATAACCCCAAATCTTTTTTTATGTGTTGGTGTTTCTTTCATTGAGGTTTTTTTTAACCAAAGGTGTAGTTTGCATTGCATCACAATCAATTGCAGTCCAGTTTAAGTCTGTGGAACATTTGTATGTTACCACTGTGAGGCAGTCTGTTTGTCCCAGAATTGCCCTTCTGTTTTGTGGACAAGGCCCATGATCACAGGGTTCTGCTCTCACGCTGGAGAGGTAGTTTGCAACTATTGTATGAAATTAGCTGTTTGTTGTATTTAAAGGAACACTAACACATCATAATAATCCCCCGCCCCCATGCCAAAGCGCACGTGCACACCCATGAAAAGAGGGGCTCATGAGACCTAGATAGTTACTGGGGCACACTTTCTCTCTGTCTCTCATGCTCACACACACGGACACGGACACATACACACAGACACTTTCTCTTTCTCTCTCTCATGCATGCGCACACACACACGGACACGCACAGATACTTTCTCTCGCTCTCTCTCTTTCTCACACATACACACTCACACACACATACATACATATACACACACACACTTTCTCTTTCTCTCTCTCATGCATGCGCACACACACAGGGACGCACACAGATACTTTCTCTCGCTCTTTCTCTCTCTCACACATACACACTCACACACATACACATTCACACACATACACACACACACACACACATACACACACACACACATACACACACACACACACACACACACACACACACACACGTACATACACACGTACATACACACACACACACACACACGTACACACACATACGTACACACTCACACGTACACACTCACATATACACCCTCTAGGCCATGATATCCAGTACTAATTAAAGATTAATTCTGGAGAGCCACGTAGAATGGATTCATAGTGGCCATTAGGCTTTTCTGTCCACATTAAGGTAAATGGGGCTTTAATATTAGGAGTGTTCCTTTAAACCCTTACGTACCAGAGAGGTGCGCAGTGGATTTCTGGTCCTCAGATGGTTAAAGTGAATGGGTTAATGTTGTCTTGCTGCCACTGTACTAAAAAGAACTGAAACACAGCAACTACACCACAGGGGAGAAATGTACATTCCTTAACACTCTCAGTGCCAGAGAGGATCCAGCGCATTGCAACACAATGTGCTGGATGGCACTCAAAGAATTACATTTCCAGTGATTAAATGGGTCTCTTAACCCCTTGAATGCTAGAGTGGCCTCCAACGCATTGCTTTACAATGTGTTGGTGGCCTCTCATGCATTCAGGGGGTTAAAAGTCCAGTTTAAATGAATGAGAACTTTTGTTTAACCCAGAACTGCTCCAGGTGTTATCAGTACATCAGGTTTCTACGGTGCTGTCATCATGGTCAGTTCAGTCCTATAATTAACGGTACACTGCTTTTATCTTGTGTCAGGTTGTAGAAATCGCCAGTCTGACAGACCATCTTTTGACTGAATGTGATCAGAAAGATTCATTTGGAAAATGCCAGCGCTGTTCTGAAGCAGTTCCTAAAGATCTACTGCTGGAGCATGTGAAAGCAAAGAGCTGTAATCGTGAGTATCTCGGTTTTCACATACGCTGAATAAAACCTTCCATCACATTTGGATTATGTAGAAAGGCAAAGTGGAGGAATTCTGAAGCCAACAAACAGCACCACAGGGGAAAAAATACAAATTCCACAGTGCTAGGTTGGGCTCTTGACCCTTTAAAAGGATAGTAATATTTCATAATGAAAGCAGCTCCAATTAATCTTCATAGTATTTGGTTTAGTGTTATTTCAATACTGTTCGAGTTGTAGTTCGGGAGTAATTGAATGATAAAGTATCCCCTTCTCACCCGTTTTACTGATGTAACACTGCACACCTCAGAGCAGCAAGACTGTCCGGATGGATCGTAGAGAGGGACAATCTTCAGTAAGGATAAAGAAAAACTTGTCATGGGGGGAAGGGTTTTCCTTATCCTCACAGTAAGAAGATTGTCCCTTGCTGTGAGCTGTCTGGTCTCGACCAGATTCCACATCTGAGGAGGGTGGCTTACACTAGGTAAAAGGGGCAGGAGGGGAAACTTTATCATTCAATTACTCTTGAACTACAACTCTGACAGTATTGAAATCACACTTTCCATGGCCCAAATACTATGACGATTAATTGGAGCTGCTTTTTTTGTGAAACATTACTATGCCTTTAACACTAGAAAGGTTCTTTCATTTAATGGGTAGAAAGTCATATTTAAAGTCTACCTGAGTTCAAGTCTTGTAACGTTTTTACTGAGTCACAAGTGCAGCATAGTACATAAAGTACATTACTCCTTCTGTGCCAAACCTACCTTCCTCTAGACTGTAAGATCTCACGAGCAGGGCCTTCTGATCCTTGTGTTCTCCACAGTTGATTGTACTATTTAATATCTCTGTATGTCTACTCCGAATTGTAAAGCGCTGCGGAATTAGTTGGCACTAATGAAGGGATTCAATAAAGTGCAGGAGGGAAGTACATTTCAAAGGAGTAAAAATGTTAGGACAAGAGGCCATAGTCTAAAACTAGAGGGACACAGGTTTAGATGTAATGTAACAACATTTTTCTTCACTTAGAGGGTAGTAGATAAGTGGAATAGCTCACCAGCAGAAGTGGTAGAAGTTAATACAATGACAGAATTTAAGCGTGCTTGGGATAGGCATAAAGTTGTCCTTGACATAAGAAAAGATCAAGGACCAAATAAGGTTTGAGGTTTTTACAGTAGGAAAATGGGCAGACTAGATGGGCCGAATGGTTCTTATCTGCCGTCAGATTCTATGTTTCTGTTCAAATAAAGCACATACTATGTGAAGGAATATTCATATTTCCAAAACAGAACACATAGGGGATATGAAATGAGAGTTGTAGTGTTATAATTTGCCATCGAAAGGTTAATTTTTCAAAAACTTTATTTTACAGAAGCTGAGTAGTACAACATACAGGCAGGTTTTACTTTTCTGTAAAACAAACTAAAATGTAACTTGACTTGGGGTGACAGGTCCGCTTCACACAGAAGAGTCCACTCACTTAGGGTCACTAGTAACCAAAAATATCCTAGAGTGTGGAAAGCATCTTTATGACTTGCTCATGTTAACACTTCCTATAAGAACTACTGATCAGGGCAATTCTGTGTCATACTCTGTTGGGATCTTGGCTTGTACAATACAAAATCTGTTCTCTATCTCTTTTATGAGCAGAATCTGGAGTTCAGCATATTGAGGTTTAGTAGATCATTTCCAACATTTTCCAGGAAATGAAGTGTTTTAAAGGCAATAAATGCCATTACAGAAGCACAGAACAGTACTTGTGCATTGTTTGAATCACCAGTGGTAAAAAGCCCCAAAATCTACATGGCTGATGGAATTTGTATTAACAAACACAAAATTTTAGGGCTTGTGCACACAGGTAGTATGACTTTTTTGTAGCAACTGAAAATGTTGGTGTGTTTTAACTCTTTGAGTGCCAGAGGGGTACGCAACGCATTGCTGAGTGTAGCAAGGTTTTTTTCAGCATCCCTTTTTCTCAACAGAAACAGAAATGATAAAATCTCAGACAAAATGCATCTACCTGCAACAGTTGTGAGATTCCATTGAAATCAACATTCCAAATTTTTTTAGGACAGTTGCAGCATGGTGTGTCTCTGTGAAATTGCAGCACATGTTTTTACTGTGTGAAATGCCCTGTAGGACAAAATGATTCCTATCGCATGCAAATTTTTTCACAATTTCCTGTTGCTGCAACACTGTTGCTGTGTGGAAAGGGCCTTATAGTCTAATGGACAAATCAGTTAACATAAAATTAATACTTCGTGATAACGACTTTACTATGGCCAGAAAATCCTACAGGCCCTGAATTTTTCCCTTTATCATTGGCTCAAGAGATAATCTCTTCAATCAGAACTATATGCCATGCACACAGGCAGACATGACAGTTCGTAGCAGGACCACAGGGCCCAAAACTCCTCCCACTGCAGATGGTAATCTTGAATGCCCGGAGGAGTTTGCAGTGCATTGATTTGTAATGCAATGTGCCCCACTCTGGTTCTTAAAGCGGAATTACCACCAGACACAATCTTTAGCTTCACTAAGTCCCCATCTGGCGACTAGCTGCTTAGTAGCGCTAGTCACCAGAATAATGACCTTATTTAATAGATTTCTGCTCTCTTCCCCGGCTGAAAGGCAGGATGGAGCTCGGACATCTTGCCATTGTGACGTCTGCGCGCCTGCGCTGTCAGTCCCAGCCGGGTCTAGTAGGCATTGCTAGGAGCCATTTGGCTCCGGTGGGGACTGACGGCACAGGTATGTGGACGTCACAATGGCAAGATGTCCGCACTCCGTCCTGCCTGTCAGCCGGGGAAGAGAGCAGAAATCTATTAAATAAGGTAATTATTCTGGTGACTAGCGCTACTAAGCAGCTAGTCACCAGATGGGAACTTAGTGAAGCTAAAGATTGTGTCGGATGGTAGTTCTGCTTTAAAGGGTTACGTAGACCCATGCACTCAGCTTGCTTCAGTGTGAAAAAACTGTCATATGCTGTCATGTCCGCCTCCATGGACAGAGCATCCATGACTGAGTGAAGCTGTTACCTTGAACAAGGGAAAAATTCATAGCGACCATTAAGATTTTCTGTCCATAGGAAGGTGGGGGCATTATTATTTGGAGGGTTTAGTGTTCCTTTAACACATTAAAGCAGAGCAGACATTTGTGTCAAATCAATTTTGTTCTTTTCTTCTGGTCTCCACACTGTCAAATGAATCATTTTATCCGCAGTGAAAGTCATAAAAATGAAGCATTAGAAGCCAAGTTAGTTACAAGTGTGCCTAGAGCTGGCAGGAGAATGTACCCCCACACCCTGGAGTCCTTCCACCTCCCATACAATGAACACAGGCGTGCCCTAAACACTGTTCCCTGACACTTTCCTGATGTCTGTTCACTTTAGTGGGTTGTGTTCCAAATGTTTCGTTTTTGTGACTGAATTCACAGAGGTCTGGGTGCGTTCATTTACTGAAAGTGTCTCCACCAGCTGTACTTCTTTCTGATGGGAGTAGACCAAACTTTGCTTCTTCTCAGAAACCCAACTTCCACAGGGAATTAACCGTTTCAGTTAAAGGAAAACTGTACCCTTGGAACAATAGAAAACAGAAACAAGGGAGCCTAATGGTGAAATAATGTGCAAGTAAAATCTTACAGTTGAATTGGTTACAACAACGATTAAATTGTGAAACTAACAAGCCTGTCGAGTATGTATGTGCCTCCACGCAGAGCATATGCTCCTCTTGATACCGCCTCCTACTCTGGGGCCCTAGGACAGGTGGCTTATGTGTCACCTCTGGGAGGTTCTTCATCTCTATCTTTAAAAGGTGCAAACAGGATGTGATCCTTTTCCCTCCTTATTACCTTGGATCAAGTTGTTCTTGAGAAGTGGAAATTTCCTGATAGGAAACTATTCATCCCGAGACTGTTTCCTCTTTTCTCCTACTACACTGCAGCAATTGGCTACTCCTCTGACAGTTGAAAATCCTGTTTCTTCTCTTTCTAAGCACAGTTTTTCAAGTTGAACATGCAACTGCATTCAAGGATCAGGTAGATAAAAGCCTGGATTCTCAAAGTGAATTTTTCAGCCTTTGGAGTCACCTTATATTCAGCAATTGCTGAGGCTTTGGTAATGAGCCATGACTTTTTAGGGTGAGCTGATCAGTTGTTGGAAACTATTCATTCTGATTCTTCTAAAGGAGATATTGCCCTCTTCATCTCTAAGCTTGGTGCCAGTGTGTATCTTTGTGAAGCAACCTTAGACACTGTCAGATTTATTGACAAGTCCTTGATGCTCTCAGTTGCAGAACATCGTATCCTTTGGTTGGAAATTTGGTCTGCTGATCAGTCATCTAAAAACCCTTAGCTCTCTTCCATTCGTGGACAAGCAATTTTTTTGGCTAAGCATCCATCTGTCCCACAGATGGTTGGTCATTTTCAAAGAAACACACACCCACCCAAGGCACCTTGCCCATGTGATTATTCTTTCAGCTCAGATGAGGGTGGATCTTCACTGGTGGCTCCAGGTATTGTGCTTGACATTGGATCACCCCTTAATTATACTGGACTATTCAGTAGTGACAACGAATGCCAGCCTGAAGCGTTGGAGAGCCTCTTTCGGCTCTCAGATGAACCAGAGCCTGTGGTCCGGCATAGTCGTCTTTCCATCAGTATCTCGGAGCTTCAAGCTATTCACTTGGCCAGTCGGAATTGGTCCCAGTTACTTTGGGGACTAACAATACAATGGCGGTGGCTTATGTCAGCCACCAAAGTGGGACCAGAAGCACGGACGTATGTCTGTTTCATACTTAGCGAAGCTCACGTTCCACCTCTCTCTCAGTTACTCACATTCTAGGAGACATTGTGGTGGAGGACTTACCCAGCCATCAGTACTTGGTTCCCAGGGACTGGGACCTGAATCAGTCTGTGTTCGTCTCAATAGTTCAGGTATGGGGTCTTCCAGTGGTCATTGTCCTGGCCACGGCTGAAGCCAGATTTGGAAGGAAAGTCCAGTAGGCCCTAGTGCCTATGTAGGAGCCTTTATTTCCTCTATTTCTAGTAACTTTTTGCTGTTACTTGATTTTGTTGTATAGGTGTCCATTGATATCTGAAGTTGATTATTGTTTCTGGTTTGTGTCTGTTGAGACTAATTTGCAGTTTTGAGAGTGTTTCTCTCCCTCCCTGGAATTGTGGTGGGATAGCTATGGTATCTCCCCATGGTTCCTGTGTTCCACAATGGATAAAAGAGAAAAGGGGATTTTTGTGTACTAAGCAATAAATCTTTTTCTTGGAGAAAGATATGTTGATTGAGTTCCAGGCAGGGATGTACTTGGAGATCTCTGGTATGGTGACTACCTCCCTCCCCTAATTCTCTTTTTCTTACATCTTTGCTATATGTTGATACAGGGGAGTTGCACACCCTGTGGTCCTTACACCATGTGCAGTGTGAAGCATTTGTGTGCTGTGCCTACTAGCAACTGTCATGTCCACCTCCACGGACGTGACATCCAGGACTGACATAAGAGTGGACAAAGGCACAAGGGCAAAAATTATAGGATTTTCTGGCTGTTGTAAGGTACATAAGGGTTTATTTAAAACAATGTCAGAACAAGGTTGCAACAAGTCCTGAAACCCATAGGACTGGGACTCTGATCCTTGAACTATTGGAACCAAGGGCGTAACTACAGGGAGTGCAGATGTGCTGGGGCCCAGCATCCAAGGGGGCCCCACCTGCCCCAGAGTCAGGTTCCAGTTATGTATCAATGATAATATTTGTTTTAGGGAACCTAAAAAAAGCGTTTGTGCCAGGGCCCTGATTACGTCACTGATTAGAACTCATTTACTACATTTTTCTTTGCAATGCTTTGTGCACCTCTCAGGTCCTCAAGGGGTTAAACATGACATGGATATATGAAGTTAATGTTTGGATGTTTTGGAATAAACCAAGTGCACCAAATGAGTAAAAATAATAATTCTCCAAATTACCATTAATTGAAATGTGACTTTTAACCCCATTGAATTCTAGATGTATCCAAAGCACTGCAAGGCCTTTCTAGGATCCAAAAGGTTAAAAGCTACATTTAAAGCAACAGGAAGTTTTATTTCTCCCCTATGATGCAGTTGGTTTACTCCATACTCAGTCTAGTTCTTGATAGGTCATCAGTCTTATACTACAGAATTTAGAGTGTACAATCCTGTACTAAGAATTTAGAGTGTACAATCCTGTACTACAGAATTTATAGTGTACAATCCTATACAGAATTTAGAGTGTACAATCCTGTACTACAGAATTTAGAGTGTACAATCCTGTACTACAGAATTTAGAGTGTACAATCCTGTACTACAGAATTTAGAGTGTACAATCCTGTACTACAGAATTTAGAGTGTACAATCCTGTACTACAGAATTTAGAGTGTACAATCCTGTACTACAGAATTTAGAGTGTACAATCCTATACAGAATTTACAATGTACAATCCTATACTACAGAATTTACAATGTACAATCCTATACTACAGAATTTACAATGTACAATCATATACTACAGAATTTACAATGTACAATCCTATACAGAATTTAGAGTGTACAATCCTGTACTACAGAATTTAGAGTGTACAATCCTGTACTACAGAATTTAGAGTGTACAATCCTGTACTACAGAATTTAGAGTGTACAATCCTGTACTACAGAATTTAGAGTGTACAATCCTATACTACAGAATTTTGAATGTACAATCCTATACAGAATTTAGAGTGTACAATCCTGTACTACAGAATTTAGAGTGTACAATCCTATGCTACAGAATTTAGAGTGTACAATCCTGTACTACAGAATTTAGAGTGTACAATCCTATACTACAGAATTTTGAATGTACAATCCTATACAGAATTTAGAGTGTACAATCCTGTACTACAGAATTTAGAGTGTACAATCCTGTACTACAGAATTTAGAATGTACAATCCTGTACTACAGAATTTAGAATGTGCAATCCGTACATTCTAAATGAGCTATGTATCTGAAATTACCTTTATGTTTATTTAATTTTTCTGACCATGGCTGAGCACAAAGGCAATTTGATTTGATGGTGTCAGATCTGTTGGCCGTTTTGGGCCTTCTGCTATCAAGTTTAAATCACTGGTGGGCAGCATGCATCCCCTCAGCTGTTGCTCTGGTTGTGCCCACCCTTGGCCTAGTTTACTGTAAATCATTGGATGCATGTGAAGAAGTGTGTTGGAGACTTCTGTAGCACCTAGTTGGTTAAAACAATAAGCCACATCGTAATGTTCATGTTGGGAAAATACACTAACAGTATTAGCTATTCAAAAATATCAGTGCGGGGGAAAAGTGAGAGTCATGTTTAGTGTTAGATGAGTTTATGGTTAATTAGGAATGTTTATGCATAACACAAAACCTCATTACTCCAACTTTCTCTAGGGACAAATCACGGGCTGAATTAATATATATATTTTTTTAATTATTATTTTTGTAGCTGCGAAGGGAGAGAAGGTTGCAAATCGCTGTCCATTATGCCATGAAAACTTCACGCCTGGAGAGGAGGTATTAGAAAGAAATGGCAAGGTTATCTGTGTAATATGTTTAATTATAAAGCAACAACTAATTATATTTTACCTAACAGCTGTACACATTGTTTTTAAATTCTAAAATGTACTCCGGGGAGCTGATTATGCCCTTTAAAAGGACAACTAGAAAGAAAGGGAAAAAAATAAATGTACGCACACGCTTTATAAATTCTAGAAACATGACAAACTAGTATGAAAACCCGTATACACGGGCTAAAGTGCACCCAGCGGCCCCGGCTGCTGCCCCGGAGCCAGGAGCAGAAACAGGACATGAGCCGTCTGGAGCGGGGCAGCGCGTTTGGCGAGTCTCTACTGCGCATGACTGCAGTCATGTGCAGTAGAGACTCTCCGAACGCGCTGCTCCTTTAACGGGGAGCTACAGACTGCTCACAGGGAACCTCCCTGTGTGCAAAACCACACATGCACAGTAGAGACTCTCTACTGCGCATGTGTGGTTACGCTCACAGTGAGCGACGCATTGTACTAGTTTATAAGGATGATGTTTCTCTTGGTGGAATCTAGACATCTTTGTTTATTTTGAGGAAGGAAGGTGCTCTTCCCACCAGTAACCTGGCTGATAATGTGGTGCAGGTCTGGACCAAAGATCCAGGACATTTCCAGAGCTGCTTCCCCATTGTAAGTTATGGCATCCTGTAAATGTCCTAATAAAGAGAGGATAACTTTTTTACGGGACTCTTCTTGTATACCTCTAGCAGATGGTCATGCCATGCCTCCATAGTTAATCAAGCCTGTGCCAAGGCAAAGTATCCTGTTTCTGAAAACAGATGTCTCAGAACCAAACCCAGTTTTCTCTTACGTCCAGTGTGGAACAGAGTAACCATGGTGTAAACGTCCCTTTGATGCGGAGACTCCCTTCTTTCCCTCCAGGCTTTACCCCCACCCCTCAGTTTCAAGTGACCTAGCTTCAGCCAGTGCTAGCTGGCACTGTTCTCTTATTTTTTCCTTAGATATTGGGCTGTATAATGCCTCATTAGGTGGGCATTGCAATGCGTTCCCTACCCCTCTGGCACTGAAAGGGCTTTACCTCATTACTGAACTCTGTTAAGTTCTGAATTGATGTAATGGGAATCTGAAGACTGGTGATCAGTACGTTAATCCTTTCTGTGCTGTGGTCCTTACTGCTGTTCCTCTGTTCTTACCTGGCACCAACTATAAAGTGGTGTTATTGCCTGTTTAGCACTCAGTAGTTCATATTTTAGCATGGTTTCTATGCTTATAAAGGTGGCTCCTTTTAGTACTAGGGGTTTTAACCATGTCTGCACTGTAGGATATGTTATCCTTTGTAAGCTTCCTCCTCTTTTTTTATTGTGTTAGCCTTACTCTATGATAATTTTCTGGTAATTTGTTATATATCAATTCAAAATGTAGCTTTATTGCTATTTTCTGTAGGTTTTATCGTTTTTGGTACGCTTCCACTAGAAAAACGGGAGGCCATGTGGTGGACATCTTTGTTCCATAGGAATACATAGTGAATCTTTACAGGGACATATATACAGGGACATATATCAGAGCCCTTTTCTTCTACAAAATGAATTACTGGCCATCCTCTTTCTCATGGACTGTGTGGGGACAGTGTTCAGATAACTTTATTTTGCCTTTTTGAAATGGCTGGAGAACCACAGTTTGCTTAGTGTGTGCCATGGGGAACTACACTACACAGAATCCCCTTTTTCACAGGCTTTCTTCAAAGGGCAGGTTTGTGCTTTGGCAGCCATCTTACTACTCCCATTGCATAGGCTAAGCAGAGGATGGACTGTCTACTCTCCAGTTTAACTCTTTGTTGTCAGATAAGTACATTTTTGGGTATCTGTGTATTTTATCATACTTGCCTACTGTGTCCTACTATAGAGCACTTTGCCTCAACATGCCTGATCCTAAGGAACACATGGGGAAAGTCTAAAGATGCTGGGGCCCCTTTAACACCTCTAGCACACTGTTCCTCATGTCAAACTGTGCTTCCACAGGAAAAAGCTCGTGCCTACTACTACTACTTCGGGGTCCCTCCACTGCAGAGTAAGAGACAGTTTGGGTAAAGACTCTGACGTCTTCAGTTGCTTCTATCCCTTCATCTAGGGGTTCTCCATTCCCAGAGCCCCATTCCCCCCATCAGACATGTTGATCCTTTCTTTAGAAGCCAATCTTAGTTTGATGTAGGCACCTCTGCTGAAAAGTGTGACACGTATAGGGAGGATATGGAGACTTCCTTGTCTTTTGGAGATGCCTATGAGGAAGACTCTTGCCCCTTGGCTGAGGTGCTTATCAGAAATGTTTGTTTAGAAAATTTGCAAGTCTCTGAGCCTTCTTATACAGGGTTCGTCAGATAAATTCCAATGACACAAGATGGAATCATCCATTTTTCCTCCCTATCTTTCTCTGAACCAGGTTATCCTGGAAAAGTGGAAGAACCCTAATCGGAGCCTTTACCTTAATAAACATATTTCCAGCCTTTGTCCTTTCACAGCTGAAGCCTTGTCCATTGGGCTACCCCACCTGCTCTCTCGTCTTGCTGAAAACACCACTCTGACTTTAGCAAATGCTGCTGCCCTTAAGAGTCATGCTGACCAGCGCATAGATTCCTTATTGAAGGTGAATTTTGCGGGCACCAGAAGTACCCTGCGACCCATTTTTGCTACATCATGCATTTCTAGAGCCATGGCTATCTGGGGTGAACAACTGTCAGATGCCATTGGGGATGTTCCTAAAGATGAACTGCTGGTCATGCTAGCCAATATCATGGAGGCCAATGCATACCTTACTTAGGCAGTTTTTGATGCAATCAAGTTTTCTGGAAAGGCTTCAGGCCTCTCTGTAGCTGCTCATCATACCTTGTGACTCAATATTCGGTTGGGTGACCAATCATCCAAAAAGTCTTTGGTGTCCCTTTCTTTTTTGTAGGAAAATAACAATTTTGGGCTGGATGTAGGCAAGGTCTTTAAAAACGCTACTCAAGGCAAAAATACACTCTTGCCTCAGATTGCACCTAAACGTGCCCTTTTTTCCCAAGAAGATGCATGGCTTTTGTTACCCTCACCAGTCTGGTGTGTTTAGGGCCGAAACTTCTCAGGCTTTTCAGGCCCACGCAACCCCAAAGCCCAAACAGGCTTGGCAGAACAAGAAGTCTGATCTGAAGTCTAAGGCTGCCAAGCCCACCTCCAATGACTTGCAGAGTTCTGTAGGGAGGTAGACTCCGTCTTTTTAAAAGAGCATGGGAGTCTTCTGTGACAGTGGTTTTTGTGGACCATTTTTGAAGGGTACCGCATTTTTTTTTTTTTTTTTTTTTTTTTTTTTAGTGGTGGTGTTTTTTTTTTTGGTATTGTTTGTTTGCTTTTTTGGGTTTTGTTTTTTTTCTCACCCACACACACACTTCACATATGGTGAAATGGGGTAAAAATGTGCATATTACACCAGAGATTTTGTGGTACTCTAGAAAAAAAAATATTGTTTGGTTAATATCCTTCATGTATTCAGCATTCTTTAAAACTTGCTTAGTCCAGTAAGTGATATGACCAAAGCACCTGTGTTAAAGGACACAGAGTTATAATTTCAAATAAAGGCATGTTGTACTCAAGTCAATTCTCATGTTCTGCTTTCATTTCCAGCATTGCATTCTTCTTAAGCGTCTTTCTTTAATTGGAAAAAGAAAATCTGTATGAACGGCATTTCTTTGTTATGTGATATTTCAGCTTGTTCTAGCCAAAGATTAAATAGAAGCTCCTTGGCAGTAAGGGAGTGGGTTAATTTTCAGGCTTTTATTCTTAACTATATTTAAGAGGAAAAGCTCAATAGAGAAGGTCACTACTTATCTGACCCAGCAGTAAATTTATGCTGGATTGTGTTGTTGTAGTTGATTGACAGATCACATCGTAAACTAAAACCAGTGCAGCAAATATATTGTTTGACACTCAGAGCATCTCTTTTTAAGGCCAGCTAGTGTTCCAATTACTTATCTGATTCATGGTTTACATCTTGAAATTCTCCTTCCACCTAATATCATGTACTCACGACACTATGATAGATCTGTTCTCTCTAAAATTTGTAAGCTGTGAAGTTGTGAACCATTATAATTACTCTGGTCCAAATTTCCAAAGGTTATATTGTTATTTTTTTCATAGTGAAAATTTGAACATTTGTGGGAAGTAAAAAGACATATGGAGTCAAATTAGTTTATATGTCCTTCCTTCTTAAAAGGAGATTTTTTTTTACTTAGTTGGGGTATACTTGGAAATGGCTTGAATTTATTTTATTTATTTATTAATTTCCTTCTGTATCAATTATTCACAACCAAAATACCAAGGCACTTTAGTGTGCCTTGTGCACTGTGCCATGTTTTTCGATGAAAACTGAAAAAATGTGTTTTGCATTTTAGACAGTATAATTATGGGAACCACAAAATATACACAAAGAACAGAGCTCCTACTTCAACAAGAAGGGGTTCTTCAATGTTTCAGCGCTTGGATTCTCAATGAGATAATTATTAATAATTCCTACAGGGTGAGGACAAAACCATACACTAAATAAATAAATAAAATTAAAAAAAACAACAAAATTGCGAAGATATATAAAAAAAATGTATGTAAAAAAGGCCCTTAACAGGGACAACACGTAAGGTTAGAGTACACTTTCCAGAGTTCTTCCAAGGAAATGTCAGTTCTGTCAATTCAATTTCCAATCATAAACTCATGCTATGGGGTGTCTTGTGGGGTCACAATACATCACAGAAGTCTCCCTTGGTCCTCTGCCCCTTTCACACTAGTGGATTGTGTTGGATTCATTTGTTGTATAATTTTGTGACCCCCCCAATAGATAAACCTGCTTACCAGATTCAGATGCGTATAGGCCTTAAAATTACTCCTTTCTGTAGGCACACACCTTCAAATATCTCAGTCCCATGTCCTCCGGAGTTTCCAGTGATATTTATTAAATATAAAATAAGTTCCAATATAAATTATACAAATATATTATCTGAATATAATCACAATTCCAGATTGTTTGCTAGGGGTGCCTTGAGTGAAAACTCTGAGAACCACTGTTCTGGATCAATATAGACAAGAGGGATATGGCAAAGGTTGTACTTGAGGATGCATGTATGACTATGTTACTATGATACTGGTACTTTGGTAGCAGATAAAATATTGTAGATGTTGCCAGAATAAAAACTAAAATTTAAATTAATGTAAATTTTTTTTTTTTTTTTATTAAATGCAGCACTTGACTTCAGAATGTACAAATTTTTTGTTTTATTGTTTTGGTTTTTTAATATATTTCTACCCTTCTCTGGCCCTAGTAAATTCAGCTTGTGTTGTCCTCTTGACCCTTTCTTCTTCTAAACGTATCACTGATGACATTAACCCTTTGAGTGCCAGAGGGGTACACAACACATTTAAGAGAAATGTGTTGCATAACCCTCTGGCACCCGTAGGCTTAAACGCAAGCTGACATGTAAATGATGAGCAGGAAGCGCTGAGAGGTCTGGGTGGGATTTCAGTGACTGGCATCACCAAAGCATCGTATTAGGGAGAACTTATACAGTCACCTGAGTAAGCTTAATTTCTGTACTTGGATGTTGACATACAAATGATGAAGTGGCACAAAGCAAGCCCAGAACCCCTCATATGTGTATGTATGTATGTATGTATGTGCAGAGAAATGAAGTAACTTTATCAGTTTTCTTGTTAATTCATGGCAGTAAACAAGGAACAAAAAGCCTGAAATGCCCATACACTTCCCTACTGCTTTCAGGTTGTGTAAGTGGGATACTTTTTGTTGTAGATATCTTAATTCACCAGAATACTCTTCCTCTCCTCCAGAACAGTACTCACCCATCACTTTTAAAATCATTGCCATGGCTTCCCATACAGCAACATATTACATTCAAAATCCTCCTCATTACATGATTATTCTCTTATTTCATTTTTGTCTCAGCAGATACATCACCTTTAGAGGTGAATGAAACTTAATAACAATCCCCCTACATACCTTACTATGATCAGAAAATCTTAATGGCGTCTGTGAATTCTGCCCTTGTTCCTTTTTCTTCAGTCAGTCTTGGATGTCATGGAGGCGGACATGACAGTTGTTAGCAGTTTTTTCAGACTGAAGCAGGTTGAATACATGAGTCTAATTTTTTTTACTGACCAGAAGGGTGTACAATTCATTACATACTACCTTGGTCCTTAACTCTTTGAGTTCTAAAGGGGTACACATACCCATCTAGCACCTAAAGGGTTAAGTAGGCTCATGCACTCTGCCTGCTTCAAGGGATAGTAATGTTTCACAAAAACAGCATCTCCAATTAATCTTCATAGTATCTGGGTCATAGAGTGTGTTATTTCAATACTGTCAGAGTTGTAGTTCAAGAGTAAATGAATGATAAAGTATCTCCCTCCCGCCCCTTTTACCTAGTGTTAGCCACCTCCCCTCAGATGTGGAATCTGGTCCACAGAACAGACAGTTCACAGCATGGGACAATCTTCTTACTGTGAGAACAATGAAAGCCCTGCCCCCCTTGACTGGATTATCAGGTTTTTCCATTATGCTAATTGAATATTGTCCCTCTCTGTAAGCCATCTGGACGCCACCTTTTTGTTCTGAGGTGAGCAGCATTACATCAGTAAAAGAGGTGGGAGGGGGATACTTTATCATTCAATTACTCTTGAACTACAACTGTGACAGTATTGAAATAACTCTCCATGGCCCAAATACTATGAAGATTAATTGGAGCTGCTTTTATTATGAAGCATTACTATCCCTTTAAGTGTGAAAACTGCCAGCAACTGTCATGGCCACCTCCATGACCTGACATCCAGTAATGTCTGAAGATTTCTTCTCTTGATCCAGCACACAAAGGAAAACTCATATGGGCTATTAGGATTTTCTGGCCAAAATAAGGTAAGTGGGGTATTGTTATTAGGAAGTGTTCGTACTCCTTAAACCCAGATAGACGTCAAAGTTTCTAGCATTCGAGAGATCAAGGAAATTTTATAAAAGTATTAAAAAAAAATTCAGCATTTAAAGGAGAGAGGAAAAAAGAACAATATAATATATGTGCTTTTTTATTATTTTGCATAAATAAATTGTGTGACCAATAACTTTTTTAAAATAATCAAAATCCTGTAGGCCAGTGTTTCTCGACTCCTGTCCTCAGGACCCTCTAACAGGCCAGGACTTGATGATTTCCTTGTTAGAGCACAGGTGAGTTAATCAGTGTGAATGAGCCTCTGATCACCACACCTGTGCTCTAGCAGAGAAATCCCTAAGTCCTGGCCTGTTAGTTGGTCCTGAGGACAGGAGTTGAGAAACACTGCTGTATGCCATGAATTTCATAGTAAGAAGTAACATCATTGGTGAGGCTAAAAAAAGACATGCATCCATCAAGTCCAGCCCATGCTAAAAAAAACACCCCTGTTGATCCAGAGGAAGGCAAAAAATAAACCTGAAGTCATTTCCAGTTTAGATCCAAGTGGGTTAAAAAAATTCCTTCCTGACTCCAAATGGCAGTCAGATAGGGTGTTGATCCAGGGCACGATTTGAATTGAAGTCCACTCATAGTTATCAGTATTGTTCTGTGCTAGATAGGCATCCATTGCTTTTTTTGAAAGCAGTTACATTATCTGCAAGTACAACATCCCGATGCAAAGAATTCCATAGCTTTATCACCCTTACTGTAAAAAATCCCTGCCTTTGTTTTAGTCGAAAGTGCCGTTCCTCTAGTCTTAATGGATGACCTCTCGTTCTTAGCTCAGCTCTTTGCGTAAATAATTCACTGGATAGTTGACCTTCAATGTATTTGTAAATGGTGATCATATTACCCCTTAGACATCTCTTCTGTAATGTAAACAAACCCAGTTTGGCCATTCTCTCTTTATAACTCTTTATTTCATTTTCAGTTGAATTTCATTTTAGTCTTTGATTTTAGCAAGATAAAATTGTAGCAATATCTGTTTTTATAAGACTGAAGGTTATTCTTATGTGTTGAATATAGAAATATGACCTTGTAATGCCTTCATATACATATATACACCATGTTTCCATTATAAAACCTGTTATTTTGCTAGTTTACCAGCAGCAGGCTTGGCCTGGTTATATGTATAATCATTGTTTATAAGAAATTTGTGTACTTTTTCTCCACCCTACTGCTTTCTTCCTTAACCATTCCTTAACTTTTTAAGATCCAGAGGTGTGTGCAACACATTGGGGATCATACACTAAGGTGTGATAAAGAGATGAAAAAGAGGAGATGACTTCTCCAGTTCCTATGTTATCCTATGTAGCCTACACACTAAGGTCTCTCCCACTTGAAAAATCTAACTGCATTGCCTCCATAGAATAACATAGGAACCCCCACTGTGAGGTATTGGTTTGCACACCCCTCTGGGACTAAAATTACTCCCTGCTACTGTTAGATTTTTTTTTTTTTTCAGAATTATATTATTCCATTAAGTAAGCTTACTTTGGTCTATGTTCCATACAAGAAGAGAGAAAAAACACTCTTCAATAATACTTATTAGTAGAGATCCACCGATACCAATTTTTTAAGACCGAGTACCGATACTTTTTTAAAGTACTCGCTGATACCAATTACGATCTCATACTTACATACATACACCACCTCTTGATTCTCCCCTTTTGCCTCTTTCTCTGCCTCTTGATTCCCACCTTTTGCTTCATTCTCCTCCTCTAAAGCCCCCACCTTTTGCCTTGGCTTTTTCTCTCCCTTTTGATCCCCCTTTCTCCCCCTCCTTGACTCTTGATCCCACCCTTTTGCCTCTTTCTCTCTCTCCCTTCTGATCGCCCCTCCTTTTGCCTCTTCTTGACCCCCCTCCTTTTGTCTCCTGCTCCTTCTTCCTTTTGCCTCTTTTTTGTTTCTCCTTTAGTCCCTTTTGCCTCTTTTTCTCCCTCTTGACCCCCCTCTCTGCCTCTTTCTTCACTCACTCTTGATGTCCCATCTTGCCTCTATTGATCCCCCTTTGCCTGCCTTACCCTCCTCTGTCGGGTGCTCGCTGTTCTCTCGCGAGCCCCGGCAGAGGTCAGCGTTGGAGCATTGCCATGGTAACCCGCAGCAACACTCTGACACTGCAGGAGGGAGAGAGGCGACCGGTGAGCATTGTGAGCAGCTCCCCGGGCTTCCTCTCTGCAGCACCGACCCTGACACAGGGTATCAGTGCTTGCATCAGCTGCATTTGCACAAGTACTCACGCAAATGCCTGTATCAGCACCGATACCAGTATCGGTACCAGTGCAACCCTACTTATTAGATTCCAACAATTACATTACAGCAGTTGAGCACCTTAGGGAGCACACTGTTGGGCTGATTGGCTCCTGATAAAACGGCCATAGAACATCATCAGATTTGGCTTGTAAAGTTATTTCATTGCAGTAGTTCAGGATTTCCATTGTCACTTTGGCTTCTAATTGGACAATTTCTGCTTCAGCAACTTAAAGTTGTTAAAGTACATGAATTAACACATAGGAAGAAGAGTTTTACCCTTTGCCTGCTTGAAAGTGTATACCTAAAATGAACATGAATGTACACAAGCCCCCGTTATAATTGTAAGCAAAGTATGTAACGGAATCGGTCTCAGTTTTTAATACCTGGCAACCCCTTCTGTGGAATATATATCCCTTTCTAGTTAAGTGCCTATGTACTGACCTTGCAGGTTTCCGAGTAGTTCAAGGTTTAAATAAATGTGCATTACGGACACTTGCTGTGTTCACCTGTATGGAAGAAACATAGAATTTGACGGCAAATAAGAACCATTTCGGCCCATCTAGTCTGCCTATTTTCCTACAGTAAAAACCTCAAACCTTTTTTGGTCCTTGGTCTTTTCTTAAGTTAAGGACAGCCTTATGCCTATCCCATGCATGCTTAAATTCTGTCACTGTATTAACTTCTACCACTTCTGCCGTTAGGCTATTCCACTTATCTACAACATAGTAACATAGTAGATAAGGCTGAAAAAAGACATGCGCCCATCAAGTCCAGCCCATGCCAATAACACCCCTGATCCAGAGGAAGGCAAAAAAAAAGCCCTCTGGAGCAATTTCCAATGTAGTCCCAAGTGTGTGTGTGTGTGTGTGGGGGGGGAATTATTCCTTCTTGACTCCAACTGGTAGTCAAATAGTTCCCCGGATCAATATCCTATTTGCTTTGAAGCCATCTGTCATAATTGTCAATATTGTTCTGTGTTAGATAGACATCCATTGCTTTTTTGAATGCAGTTGCATTATCTGCAAGCACAACATCCTGAGGCAAAGAATTCCATAGCCTTACCGCCCTTACTGTAAAGAATCCCTGCCTTTGTTTTAGTCGAAAGCGCCTTTCTTCAAATCTTAATGGATGACCTCTTGTTCTTCGCTCAGCTCTTTGCATAAATAATTCATTGGATAGTTCTTTATATTGACCTTGAATGTATTTGTAAATGGTAATCATATCACCCCTTAGACGTCTCTTCTCTAATGTAAACAAACCCAGTTTGGCTAGTCTTTCTTTGTAACTCAGATCCTCCAACCCCTTTATCAGTTTTGTTGCACGTCTCTGCACCTTTTCCAGTTCTGTAATGTACTTTTTTAGAACAGGTGCCCACAATTGTACTCCATATCCTAGATGAGGCCTAACCAAAGATTTATACAGAGGTAGGATAATATTAGCATCCCTTGCTTCTACACCTCTTTTTATACAGGCTAGTACTTTATTTGCTCTTGCAGCAGATGAGTGACTCTGCACACTGCTATGAAGTCTATTGTCTATCAGTACTCCTAAATCTTTCTCTATTGAGGATTTCCCAAGTTGTTTCCCATTTAGAGTATATGTAGCAAGTTTGTTTCTACAGCCCAAATGCATAACCTTACATTTATCTACATTAAATGACATCTGCCACTTTTCTGCCCATTCACTTAGTTTATCTAAATCCTTCTGTAGGGAAAAAACATCCAGCTCTGTATGTATTTCCTTACATAGCTTAGTGTCATCAGCAAAGATTGAGATGCTACTTTCAATTCCCACTTCTAGATCGTTAAGAAACAAATTAAAAAGCACTGGGCCCAGGACTGAACCGTGCGGCACCCCACTTATAACCCTAGACCAATTTGAAAAAGTTCCATTTACAACAACTCTCTGCCATCTATCATGTAACCAGTTCTCAATCCATGTACAGATATCACCGCCCAAACCGAAACCTTTTAATTTATGCAGTAACCTGTTGTGAGGCACTGTATCAAAGGCTTTTGCAAAATCCAAGTATACTACATCAACAGCAATTCCCCTGTCCAAATTACTATTCACTCTTTCATAAAATGCAAGTAAATTAGTCTGACATGATCTGTTCTTCATGAAACCATGCTGATTCCTACTAATGATATTGTTTGTCTTCACATTGTTCTGAATACTGTCCGTTAATAACCCTTCTAGTATCTTAACCTCTCATTGAAGTAAAACTTTCTTACATTACATCTAAACCTGTGTCCCATCCTGCACTTTGTTGAATCCCTTCACGTATTTGAATGTTTCAGTCATATCACCTCTCTCTCTTTTCTCCTCCAAGCTATACATGTTCAGATCCTTTAGTATATCCTGATATTTCTTTTCCTGTAAACCAGTCACCATTTTCTCTAGAGTATCTATATCCTTCTGAGGATGGGGTCTCCAGTACTGTACACAATACTCTAGATGAGGTCTAACTAGAGATCTGTAGAGTGGCATGACCACTTCCCTTTTTTCTGCTACTAATGCCCCTAGCTATACAACCCAGTTCCCTGCTTGCATTCCCCACCGCTTTATTACATTGCCTGCCTACCTTTAAGTCATTAGAGATAATTACTCCCAAATCACTTTCCTCTGTTGTCTCTTGGAGTACAGTACCCTTAATAGTATATTTTTCCTTTGGATATTTATGTCCCAAGTACATTATGGGGTGATCACTTATGGTCATTTATGGGTGGTCCTTCACATCTCAAAGTGCTTTATCCACATGTTCTGTTGACAGTGTTTCATTAGGAAAGGTTGCTGTGTTCAGTAGTGACATTTTCATGTTTGTATCGGTGTAATTGATTGCATTGATTTAAATTGATTGCTAGAGAGAGAGATTGAGGGCTCTTTAATATTCAGGAGGTTAAAAACACAGTTTACATGGAAATTAATTTTGGGAAGTTTTGTTTATTCCTGATCATGCAGATGTACCCCAGAAATGCTTCACTGCGTTTGTAATGAGAGAGGAGAAAAATTGCTACACAGGCAAACTACTGTCAAATATTCCTCTTTTGAGTTAATTACTGCTCATTAACCCTGCATGGACTAGAGGGTGTGCAGCTCGTTACTTGCTGATGTCACAAACACAGAATTCAGAAGTTTAAAAGCACACAAAGGACTTCAAAGTGCTATGGAAAAAGATGAGTTTAGTTGTCAGTGTTTTGGCCATAGGTGTAGACCTTCTTCAGGTTATCCTGACGAAGGTCTAAACTCATCTTTTTCGCTGTACTTTGAAGTCCTGTGTGTCCTTTTATACTTCTCATATAAAATTATATTCATATTTTGTTTAAGTTGGATTGCCAATTAAACAAGGTAAGCAGCTGCCTAGTGGTGCCAAATTCTAAGGAGGCCTCTGCTTTGCTGTCCACACCCACTGAGTGGTGGGCATGCCCAATGATTTCTCAGTGTTTCTGAATCAGAATTCCTCTCCAGGTTTAGAGTGACTGATTTATTTTACATATACCTGTAATGTCTAGTTTATCTATCTATATATATATATATATATATATATATATATATATATATAAAAGAAGACTTTGTGCCTGGCAAAACACACCCAAGGGCAGCAGTAAGGTGAAGTTACTTCTCCCATTGGGTGATTCAATGGGGGCGTTATTTTCACAGGCCTTGCAGTGGCCGAAGGAGAATCATGCAGGGGGTTGGCCCGCCCACCACTATCCAAGTCTGCAAAAAAAGAAAAATGTCTGCCACTCACTGCTACACCACCCAAATATACACATGCCCCACAATACACACACAGCAGGGTTTCCACCCGCCCGGTATTTTACCGCACACATGATACAGCAGGCGGTGGTGTGTCAGCGTGGAAGCGTTTTGCCTCTGTTTCCTGGGGTATTTTGATGCTGCTGTGGAACATGTCAGCTCTTTCAGCCTGGTTCTGGAATGAGTGCTTCTGGCTGCCACACAACATCACTTGGGCGGACCTGTCGGATACAGAGTCTGGGGAGCAGTACCCACGGCCTGGCCACATCCTCACTGTCTTCCCCATAGCGCTCGGGATCTTTGCTGTCAGGCAGCTATTCCAAAGGTGTGGAGGCGCTTGGGTAGAAGGAGAGAAGGAGGAGAATCTTAAATGGCGCTTCATGCTCTCTGTCTTATGAACCCTAACCACCGATGGCTTTGCTTATCACCCTGTGCCCCTGCAGCAACTGCACCAATTAACCATTTCACTACCAGAGACTCTGCCACTCAAGGGGTTCACTTAATGGGTTTACTTTAATAGGTAAATATGCTATTTGCATGATTAAGATTACGTAACCACACTAAAAGTAGACAAACAGGGATCTACCAACAGCCAAAATTAGGCTAAAGCTTTGCCACTTATACTTCACCATAATACATCCATCTACAGCCGACAATAAACATCCGCCTCCTTTCACTACAGCGACAATGAATGCTCTCTATGAAGGACCGCCCACATGTAATTCACGTCTCTGATTGCTAGGTCGCTCTGTCTGTTATGACTCTCTATTCCCTTCACTCCAGCCCTCTACATACACTAAGTTCAAGTGCTTCAATATTCTTAAAGGGTACCCACTTCATTGCCTCCGCCTTCCCATCCTATGGACCCACCTCATCCCCATTTCCTACACTCCTGTGTGTCACCCTTACATTAATCCTTTGAGTGCCACAGGGGTACGCAATGAATTGCACTGTTTTACGTACCCCTCTGCTACTAAAACAGTTAAACATTGCTGTAAAAAAAAAAAAAAGACGGGCAATGCCGTTCCACACTGTTAGTATATATATATATATTTCTTTTTAATACTGTAAAAGGTTTAACCGTTTGAGTGCCAAAGAGGTAGCCTACGCATTTCACACAATGTGTTTGATTGTCTAAGTTTAAGGTGATTCCACTTTAACTTATCAGAATACACCTTTATAATTTTTTTTTCATAAAATATGTTTTCGGCTCCTTTCACACTTCGATGCTTATGGTGATATAAATATATATTATATATTCACTAGCAGGAGGGAAAGTGACATCACAACTATTATAATACATAATAATCCCACAGTATAACTACATGGTGCATGTCCCATAGAAATAACATATACAGGTGTATTCAGCCTGGGGTATCCAGGATCATGGGAGACAGCACACAGTCATCAAATGGGAGAAAAACACCAAAAGGTGTATTAACCCTCTGAGTGCCAAAGGGGTATCCAGCACATTGCTTTGCAGTCTGTTGGATACCTCTTTAACACTCAAATGGTTAAATAAAGAAACCGTATTTCCATGAGAAATTTGTGTCTACAATATTACCGTAGTAAATATCACTTCAATGCAGCAAAGGTTTACACTTTAACATATAAATGATTTTCAACTATCAGGACCATAGAAATCACTGTGAAAATATATAATAAATTGATGAAATTAGTCCATTGTTTCACATTTAATGGTCTTTATTTATGTGATGTTACAACAGATTTCTGTATAGGGGCCGGTGTTGACCCTGCAGTTTAAGGAGTCTCTGTAGGGGCCGGTGTTGGGTCTCCACCTTCCAATCTCTGTGTAGAGTCCGTTGTTGGGTCTGCTGGTTCCAGAGACTCAGTAGTGGCCGTTGTTGGGTCTATAGGTTCCAGAGTCTCTGTAGTGGCTGTTGGTGAGTCTATAGGTTCCAGAGTCTCTGTAGTGGCTTTTGGTGGGTCTATAGGTTCCAGAGTCTCTGTAGAGGATAGCGCTGGCTCTGCATCCTCTAGAAGCTTATCAGGGATTATGATGTTGGCCTGACAGCTTCTGTATTCTGCGTAGCGCTTTGATTTAGCCTTGCGTCTTCCAGCTGCTTTGTAGTGTCTCTTTTTTGAAGACGCTTTACTAGGGCTGGTGTTGGACCCTTCAATTATATTGTATGTATAGGGGCTGCTGTTGGAGTTGCAGCTTTCAGCGGCTGTGTGGGGGCTGCTGTTGGAGCCGCAGCTTTCAGTGGCTGTATGGGAGCTGCTGTTGGAGTCGCAGCTTTCAGCGGCTGTGTGGGGGCTGCTGTTGGAGTCGCAGCTTTCAGCGGCTGTGTGGGGGCTGCTGTTGGAGTCGCAGCTTGAAGTAACTTTGCCAGGGCTGCTGTTGGACTTGCAGGTTCTCAAAGCTCTGCAGCAGTCTGCACGGGATCGTGCCTTCTTTTGGCGTCCCTCACGCCTTCCGGGTCTGGCAATCACTGCGGCAAAAAGCAGGGTAAAGAACAGAGTAGGGAGGTAATTCATCTCTCTGTCATGTTTAGGATCAGGTTGATCCATCCCAATCATCGGGGCGTTGGTGTTATCCTTCTTCATCAGACCTTTAGTCTCTCCAGTCACTGGTTTTTTCAGCAGAAGTGAAATCAAGAGCATAAACCAAAAAATTCCTGAGCACCGTAGTGAAGCCATGGCTTTCCACTAGTAATTCTCAGAACTGATTGAAATGATCTGAGAGCTGCCCACTAACTGACTGTCAGGATCCACATCACAGTGACCTCACAGTGAAGGTAAAGTTCCATCTGCACACATGGGTGCTGATGGCAGAGTCCTGTACAGTAGAACAGGAGCAGGTAATATCTGACTCTCCAGCCAATGGAGACTACAACTGTCATCATTCCCAAACAGCCAGTCTCTGGCAGAGAATGAAGTGACTTGTATCCAAAACAGCTGGAGAGGCACATGTTGCCTGTTCCTTCACTGTCTGGTAAACTGAGCTTTATTGTTGGAGCTGCAGTGCTAATTTGGTGGAGACCAAGGTTTCTGCAGGTCATTAACTGTCACAGTATTCTGATCTGTAATGTCACTTAAAGGGGAACTTTCACCCCGCAATAACTTAACGTTGACTTATTGCTCACCTGGCGACTAGTTGCTTAGTAGCGCTAGTCGCCAGCAATATTACCCGGTTCTTCAGATATCGGCTTTTTGCCGATGGTGACAGGAACAGGAAGCACGGACGTCTCTTCACAGTGACGTCTGTGCGCCTGCGCTGTCACCATCGGCAAAAAGCCGATATCTGAAGAACCGGGTAATATTGCTGGCGACTAGCGCTACTAAGCAGCTAGTCGCCAGGTGAGCAATAAGTCAACGTTAAGTTATTGCGGGGTGAAAGCTCCCCTTTAAAGCACACAGATACATTAGTCTTTAGTTCATACATAAAGAGACCAGGTAATAAATAGTTTTAATGTCATGGATTTTGGGGCCTTAGTATATCATTAGTAGGAATCAGCATGGTTTCATGAAAAACAGATCATATCAGACTAATTTGGCAATCAAAGGGTTAACAAGGTTTCTTTGTCAGTGTAATTTAAAGTGGAAGTTACACTATAAAATAGTGCAGGTGATTTTGAAACAGCTTTCAAACTTATTTATATTTATGTTCGTCATCTTTTATTTAACATAACAGTTTAGGAGATATTTAGCTTTATGTATATGTCGGTTTATGGTAATTCAGCAGTACTTGTCCACACAGCCTGTTGTGTCATATACTAACATTCCATTCTCCAGCCCAACTGCCATTTCCTACCAGGAAGTGCTGGATGGTTTGTATAAACGGATCAATAATGCTAAATATCTCATAAACTACAGATTTAAATAAAGAATGGCTCACTTAATAGATGATTTTGAAAGACCAATCATAAACACCCAAGTCTTTATAACGTGTTAGTTCCACTTTAATGTGAAATGTCAGTAGCAGTTACACATCTAGGCCCCATATTTCAATATGTTTAAATATATAAATGATATTGTTTATTTCTCCAAATGTTTTATGTCTCTTACATTTTCTTAGATGTACAATTCGGTTTAAGTGAAGAAGATAACTTTATAGTAAATATGATTAAAAATGAAGAGATGGGAGTGAAAGTTAAAATGCTAAATCTGCAAAAATGTCTGTTATTAACCCTTTGAGTGTCAGAAGGTGTGCAGCACAGAGGATGGGCAGTGTGTCTTCCTATTCCTCTGGTATTTAAAGGGTTAATTAATTTAAATGATTTCAGTAAATAAATAAAACCATTGCCATATCACTAGTACAATGACTCATTTAGTGTAAGATTCCTGTGTTCAGATAGAACTCTTAGGTCCCTATTCACAAGATAAAGAAGTGCAACTCTCACACAAACCATCTGCACCACAGGGAACAATTACACTTCTCCTAATTCCATCTTATCTACATGTGGGGATTTTTATCCTCTAGAACTAGAGAGGTCTGCACCACATTGCTTCACAATGCACTGGAGATCTCTTTAGCATTCAAGGGGTTAAAACATCCACAATTAGATTCATGTGGGTTGTAGAAATTATATTTCTCCCCTGTGGTACAACTGGTTTACTTCAGAGTTGCTCCTACTTTCTTTTGTGTATAAGGCCCAAGATCTGTATAGTAACTCTTAGAGTGCCAAGCCGTATGTATGTATGTATATCTTTATTTATATTGTAAGAAATTCTATATCGCCTCTTACCAAGGGTATAATTATTCTTGGGGCAGATGTGACTAAGAAAACACTCAAATAAGTGATAATAATAAAAATGACTATATTATGTACACCATCAAATTACTGTTACAGTTTGGATGGAATATACAGGAATAAAACAATATTATGAATCACAGAAATGAAAAAGATGGAATGAAACTAACCTCATAGATTGTCAGAGTAACCTCATAGATTTTGTTGACGGGTAACTAAAATAATAGACCAAGGGGGGAGCAGTAGATATAGCTTATCTAGATTTCAGTAAAGCATTTGACACTGTCCCTCACAGAAAACTCATTAATAAATTGCAGTGTTTGGGTCTGGATGCAAAAATAGTTAAATGGATAAGGCAATGGCTGAGTGAAAGGAGACAGAGGGTGGTAGCCAATGGAGAATATTCGGACGAAAGGAGTGTTACTAGTGGGGTACCTCAGGGATCTGTACTGGGCTCCATTCTTTTTAACCCTTTGAGTGCCAGAGGGAAACGCAACACATTGCTTTGCATTGCGTTACGTACCCTTCTGGCACTCAAAGGGCTAATATTGCAAAAGGTCTTTAAGGAAAGGTATGCCTTTTTGCAGATGATACAAAGATGTGCAATAGGGTAGACATTCTAGGGGGAATAAGCCAAATGACAAATGATTTAGGTAAATCAGAAGAATAGACAAGAGTGTGGCACCTGCAGCTTAATGTTGATAAATGTAAAATAATGGACTTGGGACATAAAAATCCAAAGGAAAAATGTACTGTTAAAGGTACTGTGCGGTCAGAGACAACAGAGGAAAGGCATTTCGGAGTAATTATTTCTAATGACTTAAAGGTAGGCAGGTAATGTAATAAAGCAGAGTAGGGGGTGCGTATTATACCAGAGAGTTGTTTTTTTTTTTTTTGATGACTTAAAAATTTTTTTATTACTGCCGGCTACCTTCCCCTTCCAACCCCCAAGCGCGATCCGATGTCAAAAGAAGCCTTACTTTCTTTTGCGGCACTTGAATACAGTGATCTGTGTTAAGCTCTGTGTCCCTTCTTCCCTGCGGGCGGGCGGCAGGCTTGCATTTGCCGCCAGCTTCCTTCAATGGACTTTCGGGACCTTCCGCCTCCAGCCAATGATAATGCACCTTAAAGGGTACCCACTTCATTGCCTCCGCCTTCCCGTCCTATGGACCCACCTCATCCCCATTTCCTACACTCCTATGTCATCCTTACATTAACCCTTTGAGTGCCACAGGGGTACGCAATGCACTGCACTGTTTTACGTACCCCTCTGCCACTCAAACAGTTAAACATTGCTGTAAAAAAAAAAAAAAATGCCGTCCCACACTGTTAGTATATCATATTTATAAAAACAAACTAGAGTTATTCTGGAGTAAGCCAACTGCAGCTTAGGGGACAAATAAAAATTAATGATAAATTACACTGGGCTTGTAACCCCTTGAATGCGTCAATGCATTGGAGACAATGCAGTTGGTTTAGTCCATAATAACTTCAATTTGTTTTCAGAAATATGGGACTTAGGGCCTCATCCACAAAAAGAAATCTGGAATCATTGTGCAGCAGACAAACTGCACCACATGGAAGGAATAAAACTTCATTCATTTGAATGGGGCCTTTTAACTCATTGTTACAGTTTGACTGGTAATAACATTGGCATAAAGCAAGTGACCATGCTGTGGGGATGCTAAAGGACGGATAGCTCTGTGTACAAAGTACGGTCCTTAACATTCTGCTCACATTTCATTACAGGCCTGGAAGTCTCATCTTATGGGGAAAGACGGTTGTAAAATGAACCCACGTAGGACACAAGCTCTGCAGAGGACTCAACCTGCATCACAAGGTAACAGATCTGAGCTGTATGTTCAAAAGAAAAGTGTAGGAATTTGGGGGCAAGCCATATACACCATAGAGGTGAAATAAAAAATGTCAGTAAATTTGAATGTCGCTTTTAACCCTTTGAATACTAGAGAGGTCTCCATTGATTTGGTTCACAGTGTTTTGAAGACCTCTAGCATTTGAGAGGTTAAAAGCCCATTTTAAGTGATATAGGAATTTGGGTGATTTTTATTTCTCTTCTGTGATGCGGTTTGGTTTCCTCCACTTTTCTTTTGAACATGTGGCTCTTCCAATTTGATGGCAGCGATGAACAAATTGGTGCATGTAGACTGCCCGTTTCCTTATCTGTTTCAAAAGTGTTCAGACTCATGTGATCCTCAAACCCTTTAAAGGGATAGTAATACTTAAATATTACTAATCCCCATATTGTAGCTATGGTAAAAATAACTGAAATGTCCCCAGTTTAATTTCTCAAACCTTTATGGTTTGAGAGATAACCGAAGGCAAAGGTCCCCCCTCCCTCCCCCTTCCCTGAAGTCAGCGTTGTACTGACTGCAGGGGAAGTCTCATACGACAGGATTGCGGCTCTGCAGCTGAGCCGAGATTGCGTTAGTAAAAAATAATTATTTCACTGAAACGGTTTTCTACGTGTGCTTTGTTTGCAAGCACACTTAGAAGACCGTTTCAGTGAAATAATTCTTTTTTACTCACACGACAGGCTTGCGGCTCAGCTGCAGAGCCGCCTGATGCAAATAAGACCAGATATCCCTGCAGTCAGTACAACGCTGACTTCAGGGAAGGGGGGGGGGGGACTTTGCATTCGGTTATCTCTCAAACCATAAAGGTTTGAGAGATGACACTAGGGACAATTCAATTCTTTTTACCATGGCTACAATATGGGGATTAGTAATTAAGTATTACTATCCCTTTAAGGACTAGGGAGTCACAGTGCATTGAGAAGCTATGCATTTCACTCCCTTCTGGTCCTTCAGGGGTTAAAAACACAAGATGATCCAAGATGCACCATTAAAATACCTACGGATGTAAACCATCAATTGATAATGATTGGTGGATGTGCACTCTGTGAACAGTAAATGTAAAGAGAGAACCCAAACAGAGAAATAGGGAGAAACTCCTATATGTGAGAGACACACTCAATATCCAGTGCAAGATAAAGCACACTATGGGCCGTATGTTCAAATGGATAACTACAAAAAAATTTTGTATGAAAGACAAAAATAGGTAATTGTATGAATGAATGACATATTTCCTATAGAGTGTATGACAAAAAACTAGTACTGTCCGTTGTGTATGACGCAACTCCAGAATTGCTGGGCAAAGGGGTGTGGAAAGGGAGTGGCTAAACTATTCTCCATTGTCGTATAGAGTGTCGTGTCCGGTGTCGTAACCAACTACTAAAAATTTGTATGTTAAGAAAAAAGTGGAGGGAATCTGAAGTTCTGAATGTGAGAATTTTTGTCTTTAGTTAAGACATTTTTGACGTTAGGTAAGACATTTTTAAAGGCATATTTGTCGTTAGTAAGGACATTTTTTAAAGACAGTTTTGTCTTTTAAATACAACAATTTCAGTCAGGACAAACAACATATTTCTGATCACAACCGACACTCTCTGAAAATATTAATGATCCCAGTGACACTATACATTGAAAAGTCTTTACAAAGAACAAAACCGATTTCGCTACTTTGAACATATGGCTGTATATATGAGGCACATGGTGTATAGTTTTTGTATGATACAAGTACATAACACTGTTCAGTATGAAGCTATCTTCCTATAGTTCCTCCTCAGTAGGTCTGCTCTTCAGGCATCAGATCTTGTGAGCTAACCCAGGTTTATCAACTAGGCATTTGATTGGGGGATATGAAAACAGATCCACACAGCTCTCCCTGGTCTTGCAATGAACCTGAAATTAACTGGGGGGACTTATGCACAAAAGACAAGGAGATCAAGTCTGGAATAAACTAAACTGCAGTAGATGGGTGAATAAAAATCCCCCAGACACCCATTGATATAAAATGGGGCCTTTTAAACACTTTGAATGATAGAGAAGTCTCCAACACATTACTTTGCAATCCATTGGAGACCTTTCAGGCATTCAAGGGAATAAAAGCCCCATTTAAATCAACAGGGATTTTTATTTTCCCCCCATATTACAGCTCGTTTGCTGCAGAATTGATCCTCTCTTCTTTTGTGCATAAGGCCCTTAGAAGTGCGGGTTCCAGGAAGTGTGTGCACAATCCCATAGGTAGCACGTCTTGAGTTTCCAAACAACTGCTAGCTGCCTGTGGGGACATCAGTGAGTGGCTTAAAGTGACAGACCAGTTTTAACTAACAGTCATCATTTTATTCTTTCTTTTTTTAAAATACAGCAGCAAGTAAGGCAGGAGGATCTACAATCACTAAACCAGGCACTACAGGAGCCAAGCCCCGCGCGTCCATTGTCGGAAGTAAAATTCCAGCCCCAAAAGCTGGATTAAATAAAACTGCAAGCAAGGCACAACCAAAACGATGACCTATGAGACAGTGATGACTTCTCTTGATATTATATAGAGTGGGTATTCGCTAAAGGCCAACTTGACTTGGGGATTTCATCACATCCTTTTAAAAGAGCAGTAAAATTTTATTAAGAACTAGTTGAAGCGCTCGTGTACACGGGCCACAGTGCCGACAGGTCGATGTGCAGTCATGCCCAGTAGAGGCTGATACAGAGCTGGACGCTCCGAGGTCAGACCCCGGTCTGTAACAGCCTCGCCAAGAGCAGTCTGTACTGCGCATGACTGCGTCATTACACACGTTTTAGCAAATTATTATATAGGATAAATCGTATATTATGTTGCTTTTTCTTTTGAGTAAAATAAGGGTGCACTTACTGCTAGGAGATGTTTTGTTCTAAAGTTGTTATGACTCAAATTGTTGAATAATATATATATATATAATAGCTGTTTACAGCAGAGCCACCTGTTGTTATATCCATTTTACTCTATGGGAAAGGTGAGCCTCCGGCAATAGAATGTGATGGTATCAGCTTCACCTTTATGTGTCAGTTTGAGCTGTAATAAGACTTGAATGACTTATCTCCTAGCCCATGTTTTACTCAACTGTAATAAATAAATACAGTTCTGATGCTTCAATACTATCATCTTACAATGCAGACATGCGTAGAGCTGTTACTGCCCTAGTGCAGAAGGGGTGAAGCACTGGCACTCCAGCTGCTGTTGTAATACAACTCTCATTACCATGGAAACTGTAGTCCAACAGCAGCTGGAAGGCCTGATGAGAACTGTATTCCAATAACAGCTGCAGCTCCAACAGTTTCCCTCCCCTTCTCTGCAGCCGCAATGGTTTCTATTCAGCACGGCAGTATTCGGTATTAACCCTTTAAGGAACAGGGCTATTTTGTACCTTAAAGACTGCTACAAATTTCACATTTGTTACCGTATATTTCTTACATGTGTTTTCATCATTATTTAGGCATACATGCAAGCTCTATTTTTTCAGATAGTATAAGTTTAGTAGGATGCACCTGTCCCTTTAATGCGAGTCATGTGACTCCAAGTCCCATAGTTTACATTCAGATCATCCATTCACAAATTATTATTGTGTGAGCATGGGAGAGTGTCTTATGCGCTAACACATTTGGATCTGCCAGATCACAATTTAAAGAGATAGTAACGTCACTCTATAAATGAATATACAATTATTCCTCATACTTTTTAATAATGCTCTGTACCATTCACAATGTTCATATCGGTGTATTTTTATTGTAATTATATTTTAACATTTCCCCCTCCCACCCCTTTCCTGATATCACTCATAGTTCCCTCAGATCTGAAATCCAGTCACTTGACCGGACAGCTCTCAATGAGGGACAGTATGGTCTGTATAAGGAAAACCCTGCCACACTCTGACGAAGGGGAGCTGGATTTTCCTCATGCTGACACAATATTGTCCGTCGCTGCAATCCGTCCAGACCGGCTTTCTGATCTGAAGGAAGAAGCGTGATATCGGGAAAAGGGGCAGGAGGAAACTTTAAAATCTAATTGCAATAAAATGACACCAATATGAACTCTGTGGAAACAGAGCATTATTAAAAAGTGTGAGGAAAAGTTGTATAGTCACTTATAGCGTGACATTGTATTTCTTTAACTCTTTGAGTGCCCGAGAGGAATCCAATGCATTGTAATGCATTGGATAACTCTCTGGCACTCAGGGGTTAAAACTAATTTGCAGGGAGCCAAAAGGCCAGCTCCCCACATTGACAGAAGACAGGCTGGCAAGAGACAGTCCACCTCTGCTGACAGCTCTTCCACTGGACATATAGAGCCCAGCAAGACAGATGTCTATATATGCCGAAATGGTCCTCAGAGGGTTAAAGGAAAACAAACACCTCCTAATGATAAACCCTTATTTACCTTAATCTAGGTAAAGAAATCCAAAGAGCCGCTATGAATCGAGTTTGGATATCACGTCCACATGATTCTTGGTTACATGTCTCCTGGACCCTAAACTCCACCCTCTGAAATTTCCTTCCTAAGAGCAGTTCAGTCGGGGGCATTGGGGGTCCAACAAACATGATATCCAATAGTAATTACAGATTGCTTTTGGAGAAGCAGTCCACAAAGAATAGTGGTTATTAACCCTTTGAGTGCCAGAGGGGTACTCAACACATTGCAAAGCTATGCGTTGCATATCCATCGGCACTCAAAGGGTTAAGATTTCTGCTGGCCAATTTAAGGTAAGTGGTGGGTTTAATTATCAGTAGGGGTTTAGTGGTGCTTTTTTTTTAACCATTTGTGTGCCAGATGGGTTCACATCGCAATGCATTGCATATCCCTCTGACATTCAAAGATGGATGAGGTGGAACTTTAATGGGGCTGTCCCCCCAAAATGTACCAGAACAGAAATCATTCTTGCAGTCCCCACAACGTGTGTTTTTATCAGCAATGTATTATTCCAGTCTTCTATTACACACCAATCACTTAGATGTGTTTTCTAGATTTTTATCCACGTTGTATAGAACGCGTTTGTCCATTGGAAAGATATTAGCCTTGTCACAAGTGTTGCAGTATTGTTGTCGTTAAACGAATAGTAATGCTTAATACTAAAAAGGTACAACCTCTCCTGAGATGCTGTATTGAAAAGTTATTGCAGCTCAGGCTTGCTCTATTGGATGCAGTAGCTCCACGGCCTGACATGTTATGTTGGGCTGTTGCTGCAGCAGTTTATGGAGGTTTATGCTCATCTGACCAGAGCTGTCTATTGACAGCAACATCACCACCATTTCACCATAGCATGGAAGTACTGCACTGTAGAATATGAGAATGAAATTCGTCACATCACATACATTAAGGGTGTGGTGACATATAAACACTTCAATCGATTCATGTGGGGCTTCTAACCTCTTGAACGCTAAAAAGTTGTGCCTCCCCAGTGCAAATTTCAGATGCAATAACTATTGTATAAAAAAGAAAAAAAAAACCTTGGCAGTGGGATGAGCCTTGTTTTACTCGGTAGGATAAGTCCTGAAATACATATATACTATTTGAAGAGCCCGTGTACACTGGCCACAGTGCCACCCAGCAACGGCCGTGGTGCAGTCATGCACAGTAGAGACTGCCCATGCCGCGGCTTATACGAAGAGGTGCTCTCCGAATTCAGACCATAGTCCTCTCTGTCGCGGTCTGTAGTGCACATGACTGCAGCGCGCGCAGCTATCTCTACTGCGCATGACTCTCTCTGACAAACATACGTTTAGAGAATTATTATATAGGATGGATATATACATTTATTTTCATATTAAGCATTACGATCTCTCTAATCAAAATAGGCATACGTAAATTATTAAAGGGGCAGTAAATATATTTTTAAATTAAAAACAAAATACATGTTGTAGCGCATTTCTTTCTAAGTATAACAAGGGTACTGCTGCTGGAAGGCTTTTTGTTCAAAGTTATTACAACGCACACGCACACACTCGAAACAGACTGTTGAAACTGTGACAACTAGTGTCCAAAAGACAAATTTTTATTTTATTTTTTTTTTTTATATTGTAATGCACTCTATGGGAGAGGTTGAATCAGATTACCACTCTCCGAAGTAAGTGATAGGAACACCACAACCTGTTAGCAACGACAGAAAATTGTAGTTTCCTGTAAAATAAATAAAGAAAAAAAGAAAAGTTGCTGCAATAACTTTAACCCCTTAAGGGCCCACGACGGTCCTGGACCGTCATGGGTTGTTATACCCCTAAGGACTCCTAATGGTCGGGGAGTCCGGAATCGGATCGTGCGTGCTCGGCTGGTCGTTAAGGGGTTGTTTAAGCATCTCCAACCCTTGTTACACCTTGCAGGAAAAGCCGTATAGCATGGACTGTCAAACCTGTCCTCAGCCGATTCCCCTCTACCAGCCCCCCAAACCAAACTCTACAGGTTTTCCAGATCCTCTCACCATGAACACAGGTGACTCAATCAGTGGTTCAATCATTGTTAACCCCTTAAGGACCATAGATCCTAGGGGTAGATGGTAGTTAAAGTGTTAGTAATGTCCAAGAAAAAAATCTTTATCTTTTTGTAGTGCTTAAAAAGTTCAACTAAATGCAACAAACCCTATCTCTCATACCGCTATGGTTTGAGAGATATTCCTATTCAAAGTGCCCCCCTCTCTCCCCTTTCCCTGTAGTCAGCGCTGTGCTGACTGCAGGGGAATCCTGTCCAGGGACCAACTGGCGGCTCTGCAGCAGAGCCACAATCTCGTTATTTAAAAAGAATGACTTCATTGGAAAGGTCTAAAAGTATGCCTGGTTTGCAAGCACACTTTGTAGACCATTCCAATGAAGTAATTCGTTTTAAATAACGCGATTGCGGCTCTGCTGCAGAGCCTCCTCGTGTTGGCCAACACTGAAACTTCAAACTTTAAATGTGAGTATCTCTCAAACCATTGTGGTTTGAGAGATAGTATTTGTTGCATTTAGTTGAACTTTATAAGCACTACAAAACTATACTTTTTTTTTTTTTCTTGGACATTACTAACACTTCAAGGACCACATAGAGCATGTTCAGCATACCAGCACACCTGACCGATGACATGAACCGGAGTGCTGAATGGGGGTCTGAGAGAGACTGCTCTGCTCCTGGAGCGGTCCGTTTCAGACCCAGCTAGTACTTATAACACTCCCACAGAAGCGATGTAAGCAAAAAAATACATGATATGCCAGGACCGTCACCTGGCAAGTTTACCTGTGACAGTCCTGACACATCTCCAGTCCTTAAGGGGTTAAAGATCTGTCTGATTTAACAAGATTCACTTGTGTTTAATTGAGGAGATCTGGAATACATGTACTGGGTGGGGGACACTCCTTCATATTCTGATTTAAAAAATAAAGTTTATTGCACGATAGGGGACAAAAAATGCTAAGAGAGCTCACCAGCACATTGTGAAGCTTGGTCCTTTATGTATCTCCAAAATATTTCCAGTTCTGTTATTGCTTCTCCCAACTTGTGTGTGATGTGACTGATCTCATATTGTACAGATGATTTAACTGGTATAAGATCCAGCAATTCAATCCCAGGGCTACAGTATGAGGAGAGGAACTATGAGGAGGATTAAAGGAGCAGTAAACTTTTTTTTTTTTAATGAAAACATATTTTATAGAGCATTTCCTGCTGAATAAAACAAGGTCACTTCCACTGCTGTCAGTTGTTTTATTCAAAATTTATAGCAGTTCAAATAATCAGGAAGTGAATTTACTGTGTTTACTTCCTGATAGTTCTAACTAACAGGAAGTGACTCGGCAGTTTCTATCACATTCTATGGAGAATTGTAGCCTCTGACTTTCCTCTCCATTATAATCTAACAGAAAAACTAATTATAATTTGACCACTAGAGGGCACTGCTAATGTAAAAAAAAAAACAAAACATGGATTTAAACTGTAATAACTCTGGAAATATAAATCTCCCGGTAGTGGGAGTACCTTTATTTTACTCAATAGGAAAATCCCTACAATATATATTTTTTCATAAAAAAAACCAACTGCACCATAAGGGATGTAAGAATTACCATTGATTTAAATGAGGTTTTAAATACTAGTGACATCTTCACTGCATTGCTTTGCAGTGTGTTAGAGATCTCTATCACTTAATGTAGTTAGGAGTCCCCTTTAATTCAATAGGAATTGTTAGACTGTGTGTTTATGCCCTATAGTGCAGTTATTTTGCCCCATCCAATCCAATTATTATTAACCCTTTGAGTGCCAATGGGGTACTTTGCGTACCCCTCTGGCACTCAGAGTTCAGTCAGCCTCTATGTGACTGTTTTATAGCCTTGTGCTAGAATCTTACCTGACCATAAGAGCACTGATTCCCTGAGGACGCTGCACTAAGTAGGAGTGGAGTAAATCTAGTACAAACCAAGCGCACCATAGGGGTCAAATAAAAATTCCAGTTTACTTAAATTGTGCCTTTAACCCTTGAATACCAGGGAGGTCTCCAAAGCATTGTCAATCAATGCCTTGGAGACCTCTCTAGCATTCAAGGGGTTAAAAGCCTCATTTAACTCAGTGGAATTTTTGGGAACTTAAACGACAGATTTGGAAAAATCTGTGAGCCTTATCTCCCAATATTACTTCTGTCCTTTTGGCTGCTCCAGTGCTCATATTCTCTATGGCTCTTTGTCCATCCCTTTTGCTAATGTGAAGTTGGTTTGTTCCAGAATTGCTCACCTTGTTCGCTGGCCTGTGGCCATAATGTAAGATAGACAAATTAATATATATATTGTACAGTGTGTAGTAAGACCAGTGATATTTTTACTAAATTGTACAGTGTGTGGTAAGACCAGTGATATATTTACTATCGCATTTTAATGAAAGAGTCCATTCATAACAATCCCTTGTCCTTGTGAAATACCACTGTAGGGCTTGTAGCCTGAGGGGAAATATCTGCAGTGAAGTCAGTTTGGGAATACACTATGAGGTAGTCAGCTGTTGGGGGCTACAACTTCCAACATCCCTGACCAGCCAACGGCTGGTTATGAATGGTGGGAGATGTAGTCCCCAACAGATGAGGGTCCAAAAATTGTCTGCTCCTGCACTAAGGCGTATATTGATAAAACAGATCATTAAAGGAGACCTATTCCCTAGGAGCAAATTACTTAATAATAAAAAATGTACTTACCTAGATAGGTGTCCTTCAATCAGCTGTCTGTTTATATATTTTTTGTTTGCCTCTGATCTATCTCTAAGGCCTCATTCACATTGACAGCATCAGTGCAGCGATTGCATGTTGTCACCTATGCAGAAAGACATGCTGGTATCATATGGTGCTTTTCACACAGGAAACTATCGCCTCTGGATGCAATAGAGACCAGCACACTGCCTTTTTACTGTGTTCATACAACACAATGAAGTTGCAGCAAGGCAGATCTGCATAGTGGCCAATAGACCACCTTTCACGTAAGCTACAGTGGAGGCTGTGATGCTCATTGCCACCTCCAATGAATACAGACAAAAAGACAGACCTGTGCTACTCTATATAAAAAACTAAACTAATATGTGCCCTGTAATGGGCATATATAATAATTCTCAGTAAATAAGTGAAATTTTCATGTCACAGCTTGGGAAGTTGTTGGTAAGCTTGCCCCCACGCCAAGGTATTTCACTTTCAGGCAAGTCGTACTCTAGTGCACCTGAGAACCCGATCTAAAAAATTTCAATCAAAAAGACCAGAAGAAGTATCATAATGTACGCGTAGGAGAGCGAGGGGCCCTTTAAATATATCCTTTATATTGTTTGTGGGTCTCAAAAAAACATCAACAACCAAACATATCAAAATAAGCAACTGATATTAAAAATAGAATACCTCTAATATCCTGATACTCGCACGATCGTCATGTAAAAAACTAAAAAGAGTCTGACCAATACCATTGGTTTAAGGTGACGGTGCAACCAATAAACAGCAACCCCGTCACTTCACAACCAAGGTTCCGGAAGACATGTGGATAACCGGGCAGTAAACAGCTGCCTATATCCAATTACACAGAGATCGAACAAGGAACAAACATAAAAGAGGAAAAGAAAAAAAACTTAGGATAACGTGCAAAAAACACATACAAATAAGAGCATGTACATGATGTTACTAGATATAACACTATATATAAACCAACACACTGATCAAGTGTCAAAAATTGTTAGACATAAATAAACACCTCTTACAATGTCCTCATGAATTATGAAAACAAACACTACTAAATGGATGAAAACAAAGGGATGATGATTAATAAGGTGTATTTAAAACAATGTGTGTATATATGTGTGTTGATGTATTAGTATGTGTGCAAGGAACTAAAAAAGTGAAGTATTGGGTAATAAAGGAATTATTATGACTTAATCATTGTAAAATATACTTAATTGGTACTAATTACGGTTGAAACCTAAAATAAAAAAAATGATACAGATCACAAATATATAAATATATGGACAATTACTGGTGTGAAAAAACTAGTATAATAGACTATATATAATTTATGTGTTAAATATATTACCAGTGAATTATGAAATCTGTATAATTTACCAATTCTAAAACAATAATAATATCATGTAACAGCATGTGCACTTATGTTTGTTCCTTGTTCAGTCGCTGTGTAATTAGATATAGGCAGTCGTTTACTGCCCGGTTATCCACATATCTTCCTGAACCTTGGTTGTGAAGTGAAGGGGTTGATGTTTATTGGTTGCACCGTCACCTTCAACCAATGGTATTGGTCAGACTCTCTTTAGTTTTTTGCATGACGATCGTGCGAGTATCAGGATATTAGAGGTATTCTATTTTTAATATCAGTTGCTTATTTTGATATGTTTGGTTGTTTGTTTTTTTTTGGGACCCACAAACTATATAAAGAGCATATTTAAAGGGTCCCTCTCTCTCCTACGCATACATTATGATACTTCTTCTGGGCTTTTTGATTTACATTTTTTAGCTAGGCTTCTCAGGTGTATTAGAGTAGGACTTGCCTGAAAGTGAAATACCTTGGCGTGGTGGCAAGCTTACCCACAACTTGGCCAATCTGTGACATGAAAATTTCACTTATTTGCTAAGAATTATTATAAATGCCCATTACAGGGCACACATTTTTTATATAGAGTAGCGCAGGTCTGTCATTTTGTCTGTGTTTTCAGTTTGTGCTCTGACCTAATGTTTGGGGGACTGGAGAACCCCCTCATTCCATGCTCATTCCTCATTCTATAAAATCCCTTAATTTTTTTCTAAACAAGTAAAGACCCACATATTCCTAGGGTATGTACATTTAACATCAACTGTCATGTCACCTCGGTGCAAAAACATATTCTTTGAGATTCAGGCTGCTCTGGGAAATGACAGACACGTTATTTAATCTTTGCATGGCTATTGTTTGCCTTTTAACCCATGAAAGTCTAGAAGGGTGTGCACTGTATGCTTCGTAATGCATTGCACTCCCCTCTATTCCTTAAAGGGTTAATGTGTATTATCATTTAAACTGAGTGTAAATCTATTATTAAATGTGTATTTTTCAAATATTTAGTAGTTTGTGGCTCATTTATTTATGTTTATGTAGCCGGGGCTGGATTTACATCCCAAGTGCCCCTAGGTAAGGCGGAGTGCCCCCTTGCTCCTGTCCAAGGTCACAACTCCCACTTCTCACCTGACCCCACCCCCTGTCCCACCCACTGTTTCTGGGTACAGGAAATATCCTTGGCCTATAACAAGAACTTGAAAAACTTAAAAAGGGATAGTAATACTTCATTTTATTTTTATTTTATTTTGTAGGCATTAAAAAACATGAAGAACGATATAAGTCTTATCCCTCAAACCTTTATGGTTTGAGAGATCTTCACAAGCAACATTTCCACTCGCTGACCAAAACAGTCAGGTCTGCCATCTAGCTGTCAGATTTGGAATCCGGTCCGCGGACTGGCCGTGGTTCTACAGCAGAACCGAGATTGCGAGATATAAGAAGAACTACTTTATTTGAATAGTCTACAAAGTGTGCCTGGTTTGCAAGCACACTTTTTAGACCCTTCCAATGAAATAGTTATTTTTATATCTTGCAATCTCGGCTCTGCTGAAGAGCCACCGGTTGATCTCTGGACCGGATTCCAAATCTGACAGCTAGATGGCAGACTTGACAGTTTTGGTCAGTGAGAGGAAAGGTTGCTTGTGAATATCTCTCAAACCATAAAGGTGTGAGAGATAAGATTTATATCATTCTTCATGTTTTTTTTAATGCCTACAAAATAAAATAAAGATAAAACAAAGTATTACTATCCCTTTAATCCCTTTGGCTCCTAGAGAGATCTCCAATGCATTGTTTCTCTAACATACAAGGGGTTAAATGATGGCCTTAAAGGGGTATAAAACTGATGCAGAGACATCGACGCAATTCGACAGTTGTCTGCTTTGCCTATTTGGAAATCTGGCCCTGAATGTAGCTTTTACCCAAATGAAAGTTATTTATATTACAGATTCACATTAACATGCATGTGTTTGCAGAGTGCCCCATAGATTAACACTGGATACTCCAGGCTGATGGAAATAGCGAGGATGGTGTATGTAGAAGAGCTGGAGCAACACATGGCACCAGAAGAGACAATAAAAACACCCATTTATTTAAATCTGGCTTTAAACCGCTTGAATTCTGGAGACCCCATTAAATTAATTGGGAATCTGAGGAATTCCTTGTTCCCTTTGGTGCCGTAGGCCTGCTCTAAACCATATCCTTGGTACATCAGCCTCTGTGTATTTCTGTAGCAGATCGTCTGACTCACTCTGATAAATCAACAAGCATTATCCTATTAACACCTTGTATGCTGTGCAGTGCATTGGAGATCTCTCATTCAAAGGTTTAATAAATATACATGTGGAAATAAGTAAACCCACACATAAGCCATTTTCCTATTGATCATTTCCATAAAGGATACATATAATAAAGCACATACACATAGGGCGAGATGTTCAGAAAGTGGTGGTAACTGAAGTTGTCTGTAATCAGAATTAACCCCATCCCGACAATGGACGTACATGTACGTCCCGCAGAAACTGTCATTTAGTGACAGAGGACGTACATGTACGTCCCGGAAGTCATACAGTAGAATGAAAAACAAAAAAGTTTGGCGGGCGTTAAGTGCCGGCTACGTGTTCGCGCGGCCAGTCACTAAGGAATTAAAAAGTTCTTACTCCATGGTCCGTCCGTTTTCAAACATGTTTCGGTAATTTTTTGCGTCCAATTCTGCCATCTCCGTCAAAGGAAAAAAAAGTCTTAAAAGTGGGATGGTTTAATCTGCTGTCATATTGTAAGGTATTTTCAGACAAAAATATTTGAACGACAATTTTTTGTCTGATTAACTTCATTTTTTCCCGACAAAATAAAAATGGTCTAAACTTGGAGAAGAAAAATTAAAGTTCTGTTAGCAGGAGTGAGAAGCAATTTGTCCTTTCAAAGACAAAATCAAAATCATTTTTAACATCAGAATTTTTAAAGGCAATATTCATCATGATTTTCTTACCGTCATTTTCAAAAGTGACAGATTTACGTCTGAAAATATTGTCCTTCTTTTACCACCAACTCATGATCAGACAATTTTTTCATTATGACGACTTTTTGAACATCTCGCCCATAGTTGTATTATACAGTGAAGTCTATTATTGAGGCATAAAACATATTCTGAGCGGTATACTGAAAAGATACCCTATTGGCTGCTTCTTTCTCTAAATGGCTTTCAAGGTAGATATCAGAGAATTTGTTTTTCTGATCTGATTCACTTGCATGCATGTTTTTGTACCATTTATAAATAAATATTACAATCTTTATATGTGAAATCTTTATGGCCTCATTATAGGGACTTTCTTTTCCCATTAATACACCAGTGTGGTTAGCACTGGTTTGTTTTGGGTATTCGTTTGGTATTTCAGTGTTGGCACGACCTGAAGTCTGAGTTTGATTAGCAATCAGACTGTGACTACAAGTGAGGCCTTAGACTGACTTATCATTGGGGGTGCATATCACATTTCAGGGGTTAGTGGGGGAATCTACTGGCATCTCAGAGGTGTTGGTAAACCCCCTCCCACCTGCAAGGAGAAAATGGTTGCTATTTAATAAGCATCTACATCTAATGTGTTGAAGAGTCTGTGCCACTGATAAATGGCGTTATTATAAGTGTTAACCGAGAGCCAGAGGGGTGCTCAAAGCATCTCATCACAATGCATTGCAAACACATCTGTTACTTAAGGGGTTAATACAATGCATTGTGCATCCTTCTGGTTCTTAATGGGTTAAAAAAAGGTTTTAAAGTTCCCCCTCCTGCCTCTTTCACAGGCATCAGTGCCCTAGCTGACAGAAGGAGGTTCTGGAATTGGCCAGCGGCTCCTGCCCCTTTCACTGACGTCAGCCTCTAGCTGACAGCAGGAGATTCGTGTTGTGCGACCCGACGCAAACACTTGCAAACCAGGCACACTTTGTAGACCATTTCAATTAAGTATTTCTTTTTAGATAGCGCTATTTCTGCTCTGCTGAAGAGCTACAGTCGGGTTGCACAACCCGAATCTCCTGCTGTCAGCTAGAGGCTGATGTCAGTGAAAGGTGCAGGAGGGGGGAACTCTGACCACAGAGTTTGGAGCAGCCAGTAAGAGACATGCAGGGGAAGGCCTGTGTTACAAATTTTATACCCATTCTACCCAGTGCAAAAAATGTAGCGAGAGAGGTAAGAAAATGCAAAGGCAGGAGCACTTTAATGCATGGGCATACATATCCTAGGGCATCCTATTTAAGGGAACACTAACATCTAAAAATTACCTGGGGTTATATACACTTAGGTACCTTGTACTCCATGCTAGCCTCTGTAAAACAAGGTCTATTTGTTTTCTTAGCCCTAACATCTTCTCTTACATATTCTTCCCCAGGGCACTGCTTACCATGGCAATCTTGATAGGGTGTGTAAGAAGCAATTGTTCTGCCTTGTCTTAAAATGAGGAAACGGTCTTTCTGAATAGAAAAATAGTGAGTCTTAATCTCAGCTCATTAACAGCATTATCGCTGCACAATTAACGTATGTGTACGGGACATACCACCTGGTCATAATTTCAACACATACCTAATTGATCACAGGTATGTAATCAGTGGCTCAATCATTTGGATTGCACTACCTGTGCTGTTGGTGTGTCCCAAAGACTGAAGTTGAGAATTACTGGTGTTGTCTACAGATGCATTATAAAGATGCGTTTATGATTAGATTTTATGGTTCTAACATACAATAACTACATTTTTTAACCCCTTAACGACCCTTGACGATCATAATCTAGTTAAAAGAATATTCTTTTTGCATAATTACATTTAACTTCAACAAACATCAATGAAAGAAAATGAAGCACAAGGCCGTCTTGCACATTTGTAACATGATTTGGTCATAGGCATACCTCCCACTATTTCAAATGGCTAAAGAGGGACACTTTTGTTTCAGGTAGTTGATGTGGGTGCGTGGCTGGCGGGCAGGGCAACACCAAGAATTTTTAAGCTATTTCATGACCTATCGACACCTATTTGTGTAACCTAATAAATATTTTATTTACACAGACTCTTTTATAAACACATAAACTGAAGTTTAAAGAAACATTCATGTGAGTTTTATTGCTGTAGAGCAAAATTATATACTTATATACACACCACACAGTCTGATTCCCTAAGAAGAGGGACATCAGGCGATTTGGGTCAAAAAAAGGTCTGTCCCTCCTAAAGAGGGACACTTGGGAGCTATGCATAGGCTGATTGTGCTTACATACAATGGCAGTTTAAATCCGCTGTGCTAAGAGGTGTGTGCATTAGGATGACCAGACCTCACGTTTAACCCTTTGAGTGCCAGTGGGGAACGGAATGCATTGGAAAGCAATGCGTTCTGTACCCCTCTGGCACTCAAAAGGTTAACCAGAGACACATAGGAAATAGGCATATTTCAGGACTGCAATGAAATGAAAGCAGCCATGAAATATGCATTTTTTTATACATGTCCCTGGGTTAAATGTGAGATCTGGTCACCCTAGTGTACATATAAACCAGGCAATTAAACTTCAAAAACATAGCACATGATAAAACTTGACTTGATATTTCTAGACCTAAATCAAATTACATTAAAGTCAAAACATGACAATTTTACATTGGAGGTAAAGCAAAAAGTATAAATGGTTAAAACACCTATATAGTGGATTGTAAATTCACAGTAAATATGCAGCTTGTACACAAGAAAAAGAAGCAGGAGAATGGCTGAAAATGAGAAGGAGCTTGGAAATTAAATATAAATCTCTGCAACGAACTGGTTTGATTAACACACAGATTGTAAGATAACTCCAGTCTCTGGGAAGAAAACACAAAGTGTTACTTCTTGCCAGTTTCTTATGTAATGATTTACAGAATTACAGGACAGAGAATATGTCATGAGACATGGACATGATGTAATCCAGTAATAGATTTAAAAAACTCCAGTGAATTATTAAATAATGTATTAGGTAGACTGTCCAAAGTACTTAAAGCGGAACTACCACCACAAAACAACTTTATCTTAAATAACTCCCCATCTGGCCACTAGCTGCTTAGTAGAGCTAGTCGCCAGAATTATTATCTTATTCAATAGATTTATCCTTTCTTCCATGGCCGAGAGGCAGGATGGAGCGAGGACATCTTGCCATAGTGACGTCCACGCACCTGCTCTGTCAGTCTCAGCCGGCTCTAGGAGGCATTGCTAGGAGCCGTTCGGCTCCGGAAGGGACTGACAGCGCAGGCGCGCGGATGTCACAATGGCAAGATGTCTGAGCTCCGTCCTGCCTCTCAGCCGGGGAAGAAAGGATAAATCAATTGAATAAGGTAATAATTCTGGCGACTAGCGCTACTAAGCAGCTAGTCGCCAGATGGGGAGTTATTTAAGCTAAAGTTATTTTGTGGTGGTAGTTCCGCTTTAAATTCTAGTGGTATAAAGGGGTAATTACAGTCATATCACAGGTGCCTTGTATTCTTGTCTAAGACAATCAATCAGAAACAGATGAGAGGCTCAGGTTACTGAGCATGTCCAGAAAGTTCTATACCACCAAACCACTACCATTCTTAAAATCCGGGCAGATAACAGGGTTGCTTTTCTGGAGAACACAGTAGGGCGTTAAAGCATTAAATTAATTTGTACCTTTATTGCACCATCATGCAGGAGAATGGCAAGCAACAAATGTCTGTGTCTGACCTTATGCATTTCACATGCAAAGACCTGCCTAAAAACATGGGTCCTTAGCTAGGTCCTATAACTAAAGAGTGGCACTTGCTCATAGAAGATTAAACACTGTTCAACATTAATTATTGGCCATTCTACTAGACAATGGTATAATAATAGACATTTGCATGACAAGAAAATGCATGTGCATTATTTGTGTAAAAAGAATTAAACCCATTCTATACGATCAGTTAGAATTTCGTTGAAAATTCTCATTGCTGAATGAAATGCGCACTGTATTAAATGGGGAAGGTACTCCTGTCTTCTCTGGACACTTCAACACAATCATTCAAATAAATTACTAAAAACTTGGCCATCCATTCCATCGGGGTTTTCATCAGGGTACATGAACAAATATAAATCATAATGGCCTGCATTTTTATTAAATTCAGTTTATAATAGTGTAAAAGCCTGTGTACACCGGCCAACGTCCGGGCGATGTTAACCCTTTGAGTGTCAGAGGGGTACGCAACACATTCCTTTGCAATGTGTTGCATACCCCTCTGGCACTCAAAGGGTTAAGAGGCCGGTCCTGCTCTGCGTCCTGTCGCCGACACAGTCATGCACTGTAGAGACTGCCTGAAACCACAGAATGCTCCCAGCACAGAACTCCCGGCATTCTGTGTGTTCGGGCAGTCTCTACTGTGCATGACGGCTTCTGACAAACATCCTAGCGAATTATTATATAGAATTTGTTCATGTTCAATGAGTATGCATAAGGAGAATGCCCATGAACAAAGCCCCCTCAAAACAACATACAGGGATCTCAGAGAATAAAACAGCAGCACGTTTGACTTTGTTAGAAGAATGGTATATCAGTTAGGAGGTAATAGAGAGGAGAGTTTTGCATTGGCCTCTGAGAGTAAGGAAGTAAGCAGTAGCATCATTGACCCTGAAGCACAATATTGACCATACCACCAGCACCAGCATTAGACCAAACTGGACAGACAGATACAGCAGCAACATCGTATATGGGCTAGAAAAGTGTATAGAATGAGGAAGTGGAGGTGTTTGTGCCTAACAACAGAAAGTACCCCCCCCCCGGATAAATATATATACTGAGTGGAAGGAAGGGAGCAGCAGCATCTCTGACTGTGCTAGGAGTATGGTATGGGAAGCAGGAGGTGATAAAGACAAGGGTTACATTGCAGTAACACCAGCATTAGTCTAAACTGGACAGGCACATATAGCAGCAGCAGCATGGTATTGTGGGCTAAAAACAGCAGCATATGTGACTGTTACAAGCATGGTATGGATTTAGGAGGTGATCGAGGAGGCAAGAGTTGGCATTGCAATATCACCGGCAGCAACATTTGCTACTGTGTTATAAGCGTGTTACAAGCATGGTATAGGCTTCAGGTGGTGAGTGTTAATATTGCAGTTACCAACAGCAGCACCAGCGTTAGACCAGTCTGGATAGATATATACAGTAGCAAGGCCTATAGAAATCTAATTTTTTGAGGAAGTACTGGCATGGCTGCCTAACAATAAAAGGTCTCCCCCCAACAATCATGAACTGATCTCAGAGCATGGAGGCGGCAGCAGCGTCTCTGATTACAAGCACAGTATTTGCATTGGTGGTGGTAGTGGTGGCTCTTGCGGTGATAGATTTGGCACTGGTGGTGGTAGTGGTGGCACTGGCTGGTTGTAGTATTTCTGGTCTTCTGTGGTTGACCATGACTATGGAATAGTCTACTTGTACAAGTCATCTTTCTCTTCTTTTTTGATCCATCCACGCACCAGTACGTGACCCCACCTCATGGCCTTGGTATGAAACTCCACCTTATTTTGGCTGGAGATTTTGCCACTAAGGCCAAGCTGTTGCTGACCACAACTGATAGTATTGCTGAGGAAGAAGATTTCTGCTTAGAGGGGGCTAATGTACTAATAATGTTCATCTGTCTGTTTTCTTGTGGCCCCCTATGACCACAACATGAGCAGTGGAAGCATCCCCAGCTGTTTCAATTACTAGAAAGTTATATTAACAAAGAATTTAAGTATTTTTTTTTATTTTAACTTTTTAAACTTAGCATACTCTGTGTCAGGAAAGACAGGGCTAATTGCTGGAGACAGCAGTGGCGTATCTTGAATACTATATGTACACAGTGCCTATCCGTGTGCAGTTGTGCACCGACACTTGAACAGTAAATGTTTCTCTTACTTATGTCCAATATGGAACACGGGTACCATGGGTTAGAGTATCTCCTCCTAGAGGGCAGGACACATCACAAATGACAGGGTTTTTGGGGTGGAGACTCCCTTCTCCTCCTCAAGCTAACCCCCCTCCTACTAACTACTAGAATTCATGTGCCCTGCAAGAAAGCTGAACGAAGGCCATCCACTTAGTTTTTATTAGGCTTTTATTATTTTACTATTAGATATGGGGCTGTATAGTCCCCCATTTGTCATGTTGAAATAGCATCCTAATAAACTTCCATTTTGCTACAATCAACTGTTTGTTGTGAGTGCTTTGGCTAAGTACAATACATATATATATATATATATATATATATATATATAATATTCTTTCTCCCATCCACTGACCGGCAGCTCATGTGGCATGAAGCACTTACACCCCATAGCACTTACACCTTCTGTGTCCAACCTACCATCCTCTCATGAGCAGGGTCCTGTGAGCCTTTTGTTTTCCATGTTCCATTTGTACTATTTAATATCTCTGTATGTCTATTCCCTATTGAACACATATATTATATTATTAACAATTGAAGCTGTAGGATATCCCCTAACCTATGTAATAAGAAATCTGTCCCTACTGATGATGACAGGGATCCAGAGCACAGATATGAGAATTAATGGATATGGAGGTCAACAGGGCAACAAATGGGCAAATGATGGTACAGGTCCAACAGAGGACCACAAGGAAGCAACACAGTGATTCAGGGCAGCAAGGGAAAAGCAAAGATAAACATGCTGCTAAAATCTTCAGTGGGGGTGATACATATATAATACACACACACACACGTTATAGTCACTCTCCTTTCTCTTGTGTGTGTGACAACAGACAATGTGACCCTCTCACTTCCATGACAGCCACCTGCAACATCTCCACATCCTATAAAATTCCATCTTTCCATGACTTTTGACAAGGATTATCTTACTGTTTTGTTTTATTTGCCCTTTGTTAAACGCTTTCATGTTCTTAAGTTCTCATCTGAGCAAATCATAAAAATTACGTAAATAATTTTGAGCCTGAGTAGTAACCATATAAACAAACTCTTATCAAGATGGATGTTTTTTATGGAATTTTTTATTTTACATTTTTTCATATTTTTCATATTTTTGTGGGGTGAATTTCATCAAGTTTATATTTAATTTCAGTATATTTTTTTATTTTTTGGTATTTTTTATATTTTGGTATTTTTTGTACTTAAGATTATTTTTATATTTATTTTCTAATATATACTTTCTTGAGTTGAGTTGGTTATGTTTATTATTTTTTATTTTCTTTTTTATACATTTTTTCGTTACATTTAATTTTTTATTTTTATATTTATTTTTATTTGCATATTTAGTTGTTGGTTTTTTTTTTTTTTAATTTTATTTCATTGCTATTTTTGTTGCACATGAGGAGAAGAACAAGTGCCTATATCCCTTTAAACTCTAAATCACTGTTTTAAACTATATTTATTATGTATCTCATCCTTTTTTCCTTCTAACACGTTATTAATACTAGATAGTGATTTTAGAGAATTTAATTTAAAATGGGTCATTGGGTTTAACAAGTTCACAAATTGAAACACTTTATTTATAGAATTATTAATAGTTGGTGAGTATATGATCACTTGTAACCATGATATCCGCTTGGAACGCAAGCAGTGTGTCTGTGGAGGTTAATCACGTGATACTCATACGTAGTAGGTTATTTTGACATGTCACCATAGCGGGTGTTTCCGAGTCCACTCAATGGAGTTTTTAGGTCTCTAATGATCTTCACATGGTGAGTTAACAGCTCTATATAATGATTTAACATTTTGATATTTGTTTGGCTTGATGAAGGTCCCGAATAGAGGACCGAAACGTTCCAGACATGGTGTTTATATGATTTTGGTCACAATATCATTTTTTGATACCTCATCTGTGAGTGCAATGATTTTTTTCGATTCAATTGATGATAATGATGTGTTTTGCACCCGGGGTGTAGAGGTTTAAGAGTACAACTGTTTTGTGAGTGCCAACAATTATACTGTATATTGATTTTGGATGTTCCATAAGTTGTGTACCCGCAATACAATTTAAAGAGAAGGGAAGAGTCCTGTATTACAAGAAAGAGAGAGTGAGATCAAGATCATGTCTGTTGACAATAGCCAAGAAGATGTTATTCTACCAGAATCTGTGAATTTTATTCAAGCACGAATAGATAAGATTCTGTGGAAAAGTTCTCATAAAGACGAAGTTGTAAAGGATGATATAAAAGATTTATATTTTGAATTATTGAAGTTGAAGAAAAAAGAGACTGATTTAGACCTTCGTGGGATGTTTTTATCGGATTATTATAAGGCAAAACAAATACCACATGGATTCAGGATTCGTAACATTCCCACAATTGGCAGGTTGAATCCAGATTTTTGTAAGAGATGGGTTGGAATTTTAAATCAGTGTTCCCTTAGTCTCATGCTATTAGTTATTGAAGAAGTGGGTGTTGAACTCATTCATGTGAGAAAACAAACAGCAGAATTTGAATGTAAGCATTAGGATACACTACAAGAGGAGAACTGTGTGGAAAGTTTGAACTCATTGAAAATACAAATTGAGAAACACCTCTTGGAATTAATTCGATTTAAGAAGAGTAAATTACAAAAAGTTAATGAAGACTATGAAGAACAAAGAGTTTATAGGTGGCTTTCCGGCCAATATGAACGCAACCCCAGAATCCAGAGGAGACGACAGCAACGTCAAAAAATTAGGAAGCCAAACTTCCAAACAACTGACGTTAGCTCAGGTGATTCCGAAGATGATTTAGCAGGAGAAGCACCTATCAATGCAGAGGGCAATATTGGCATGAATGATCACAGACCGCAGTGTAAGTCGAGGTTCTACTTTTTTAGGGAGAGGAAATGGAAGACCTTCCAAACCTCCAGGAAACACAGAAAGCGTAACCATATATCTCAGTGCCAGTGATCTTTCTTGCTGGCGACATTACTACTTCCTCTGTTAGTTCTGCTGGGTTCTTATTGGCTGCTGACATTCTGTCCCGTCCAGCACTAGCCTTTTTAACCTCAGTCCTGTCATTCCTTTGGTGCCCTTTCGTGGTGATCCTGTACCTGGCGTTTGTTCTGCTGTTGTTTCCTGTTCCGTGTATGACCCGGTTTTGCCTGACCTTGCTCCTGTCTCTTTGCTCTGTGATCCGTTGCTGACTAGGACTGGCTGACTACCGCTCTGTGTACCGATTCCGGCTGTGGCTGACTACCCATTCCGTTGCTGACTAGGTTTGGTTGACTACCGCTCTGTGTACCGATTCCGGCTGTGGCTGACTACCCACTCCGTTGCTGACTTGGTTTGGCCGACTACCGCTCTGTGAACCGATCCCGGCTGTGGCTGACTACCCGATCCTTTGCTGACTAGGACTGGCTAACTACCGCTCTGTGTACCGATCCGGGCTGTGGCTGACTACCTGATCCGTTGCTGACTAGGACTGGCTGACTCCGCTCTGTGTACCGATTCCGGCAGTGGCTGACTACCCAATATGTTGCTGACTAGGATTGGCTGAGTACCGTTCCGAGTACTGACCCTGGCTAAGGCAGACTACCCAATCCATTGTTGCCTAGTGCCCTGCCAGTGCCTATGCCATTGTCTGTCAGTGTTGCCTTGCCAAGTGCTTGTCAGTGTTGCCGTGCCAGTGCCTGTATGCTTTGCCCTACAGGTGCCTGTCAGTGTTGCTTCCTGTTACTCTAGTCTCCTGAGACTAGTGCCCTACCAGTGCCTGTCCTTTGTTGCCTTCAGTCATTCTAGTCTCCTGAGACTAGTGCCTTGCATATTCTTGCCCGCGTTGCCTCCGGTTACCCTAGCTTGCTAGGGAGTCTGCCGTGCAGTCACCTACAGCTTTGCCGGTTGGGTTACATCCTAGGCTTCGTACTGCTGAGGTTCTGTTCCTGGTTCCTGACACCTGTTCCTAACTGCAGTATTACTGTTTTTGATTTGCTTGTCTCTTTGCACCCTGACCTGTGCCAGATTTGGGAAGTGCCACTGTACTGTCCGGATCTCGGCCTGTGAAGGGTGACCTTGTGCACTTTATTATTCTTAATAAAGCTGATTTTACCTTACTAACTTGTCTGAGTGTTCTTACAAAACTGTGACACCATATCAGAAGAGGCCAGAGGGGCTGAAAACACTGGAGCCAGAGGTACAAGCCGCAGAGGCAGGGCGAAGAGCACTCAGTGAGTTACAATTTATCAAAACACTCTTTAACACCTAGTGAGTCACCATTACTGGCTAAAGGATTATCCTATGTGCCGACCTGTAAATTCGATCAATTTCAGTGGGAAGTGGATTTTTACAAAATGATAAGATCCATGAACATCAAAGAATTTTTTGGAGATAAAGATAATAACAGATATAAGGAAACCCGTGGTGACACGAAATATAAGTTAAAGAGCAAGTTTGAACCTATGTGTAGCAATACTTCAATCAAAATGTTGAATCAGATGGTGGAACATGATTTGAAACCCTTCTATAACAAGAGAAAACCAACCATGTATAATCTGACTAAGGAAGAAAGAACTGCAGTTAAGACCTTAAGAGAAGATACATCTCTGATTATTAGACCAGCGGATAAGGAGGGTGCTATTGTCCTACAGGATTATGAAGATTACAGTAATACACTGAAGGAGCATCTTAATGATGATCTCACATATGAGAAGTTGAAGAAAGATCCTACCCAAGCATTATCTATGAAGTTACATCAATTAATAGACTTGGGAATATCTCATGGATGGATCACTGAGAATGAATACTCCTTTATGAAAATTAAACATCCTACCTGTTCAGTGATGTATGGATTACTGAAGATCCATAAGTCTCTAACAAAACCACCTATGAGACTAATAGTTTCAGCTTGTAATAGTCTACTCCATCCGATTGGTCAATATTTAGACGGTCTTTTACAAGAATCTATGCAGAATTTAAGTACTTATGCGAAAGATACTATCACGGAGCCCGTGATCTGGGCGACATTCTGTCCATCTCTATGTTGCTGCTCTCCTATTGGCTGCGCTGTATTGCTCCTCCTAGTGACAGCCTTTTTATACCCTGGGCTGTCACTTGGCTGATGCCCTTTCGTGGTGTACCTGATGCCTAGCGATAGTTCTGTGATTCTGATCCAGTGTATGACCCCGGACTGCCTGACCATGCCATTTGATTCTGTGTACTGATTCGGATTGGCTGACGTTCCTGCTTCCTGTTCTGACCCAGCCTGGCTGACGTTCCTGCTTCCTGTTCTGACCCAGCCTGGCTGACGTTCCTGCTCTGTGTACCGACCCGGCGAGATCAACATTCCTGCTCTGTGTACCGACCCAGCGAGATCAACGTTCCTGCTCCGTGTACCAACCCGGCGAGATTGACGTTCCTGCTCCGTGTACCAACCCGGCAAGATTGACGTTCCTGCTTCCTGCTCTGACTCAGCATGGCTACGTTCCTGTGCCTGGTTACTGAACCGGTTGGCATGGGTTCCTGCTCTCAGCTTGCTCATTGGACTTTACCTGGCAGTTCCCGCAGCTTACAGTGCACGGTTCCCTCTAAGTGTGTCTCACATCTCCGGTACTCCGGTACCTTGTCCGTATACCAGTTGGCTCAGAGTCTCAGTGTGCCTGTATCTTATTACACCGTGCTACATTGCTTGGTCGCCTTAGGTTCAGTTGGGCGCGTTCCATGGTTGCCATTATCCAGACCATAGCGAATATTAACCCCTTCGGTGGAGCTGCCTCGTATCCACTTGCTATAGTAGTGTGCTTGCTACCTATACCCAGGGTGTACCGTTTAGTAGATCAGTTGGGCGCTTCTTGTTGTCTGCCATTTATGTGAGCACATTAACCCTTTGGGTCATAGCAAGAGCACTGGTGTCGATCTCTCCGTTGGGCCTCTGTTTGGCACGAGCTCTGATTTGCCTTTGTAGTCCACGGCGGGCGTCCACCGTAGTGGAACCATACTAGTAAGCTTTGCCTCCGTTACTCAGGTCATTGTCAAACCCTGTGGCATTAGCGACATTGTACCGCAGTCATTGCTAGCCACTCTGCTAGTGGCTCCATTTATATCATACTCATACACTGTATCACGATTTACCTGACCTGTGTCAGTATTGTGTTGTGCACTTTACTGGACCCGTGTGGGTAACCACTTGTAACCTGTCTTGTGTCAGTTGATGCTACTTACTGGACCCGTGAGGGTTACATTATTCCTTGTGTGCTTCAATAAAGCTGTGTTTTTACCTAAACCTAACGTGTCTGAGTGTACTGAACCGTAAAAGATACACCGTCATTAATAGAGGAACTTAAGAAGATATCTTTACCAGAATTAAATACATTCCTGGTGACATTAGACGTGTGTTGTCTTTATACTATAATTCCTCATGACAAAGGATTAGAAGCAGTCAAACAGATTATCACAGAATCCTCGGTATACAAAGGTCCACCGGTGGAATATGTGATGGTACTACTTGAATTTTGCCTCAGCAATAATTTTTTCCTATTTGAAAATCAATTTTTTATGCAGAAAACTGGCACATCAATGGGTGCCTCAATGGCACCTGCATCTGCTAATGCTTACATGCATATATATGAAAGAAAACATATATTATCTATGTATAATAATAACATCCTTTTTAATAAGAGATTCATAGACGATATATTGTTGATTTGGGAAGGCACTGAATTTCAATTGAAACAGTTTTTACAGGCGCTTAATATTTTGGAGACTCCAGTAAAAACGATAATGGAATATAGTACCAAGGAAGTCTGTTTTCTTGATTTGAAAATATTCCAGGAAGGTAAGAAACTGGGTTATACTTTATAAAAGAAACAGATCGATGGAACACTATATTACATCAAAGAAGTTATCACCCTCCAGCTTTGAAAAAAGCGATACTGAAGTTCCAATTTTTGACAGTGATTCAAAATAATTCTGACAATATGCGAAGAGATATTCAAATTGGAGAGATGATTGAGCGCTTTGTGGGAAGAGGATACCAAAGGAGGAAATTAAGGGATTTACGTGATCAAATTATACAGGAAGAAGAAAAGGCTACCACTATGATGAGTAGTGAAATTGATCCGATTAAGAAGAAGAGTTTAGAACAGGATAGATTTATTTTTTCAACTACATTTACAAGTGAAAGTGTAGAAATCAACTCAATGCTCAAACAGAATTAGATTGTTTATGAAAAAATGATTCTTTACCGACTATGTTCAAAAGAAAACCTATGATCAGATTTAGAAGAAGTACTAATTTGAAGGATTTGTTAGTTATAACTGACCCTGTGAAGAGTTACAGTAGTACAAACAAGAGTAATTGGTTGAAGACCAAACCAAATGGCTGTTATAAATGTGCAGGATGCACTACATGTGGATCCATGAGAAAAACCAAAACCTTTACACACCCACCATCGAATAAATCTTATACTATTAAGCATCATATTACATGTAAAACAGATCATGCAATATATTTGATAACTTGTCCATGTGGGTTGAGTTACACTGGGAGAACTGATAGAACTATTAGAGAACATATGGCTGGTCACAGATCAGCGATTAATACAGCATTCCATGACAATAAAACGGATAAACCAGTGGCCAACCATTATCTGGAGAAAAATCATTCACCTACAAATTTCAATTTTGTAGCCATAGATCATGTACCTCCTTTGAAACGTGGAGGCGATAGATCAAAATTGAATCTACAGAAAGAGTGTTTTTAGATCCATGAATTAAATACCTTACAGCCATATGGATTAAACGAGGATAATATATTATCTTGTTTTCTACATGAGAGATAAATCTGAATAGCAGGGACTTAAACGGATAATAATACTTCATTTTAGCTTTATTTTATTTTGTGGGCATTAAAAAAACATGAAGAACGATATAAGTCTTATCTCTCAAACCTTTATGGTTTAAGAGATATTCACAAGCAAAGTTTCCCCCTCTTGCCCCTTTTTCCTAGTGTAAGCCATCTCTTCTCAGATGTGAATCTGGTTGTAAGACCAGACAGATAACAGAAGGGGACACTCTTCTTTGTATGAAAACAATGAAAGCCCTTCCCCCCTTGACAAGTTTTTCAGCTTTTTCCCTTATCTTAATTGAAGATTGTCCCTCTCTGCAGTCTACCTGGGCACCTCCCTTCTGATCTGGCTGAACAGGGGGGGGGGATACTTTGCTTGTGAATATCTCTTAAACCATAAAGGTTTGAGAGATAAGACTTATATCATTCATCATGTTTTTTTAAAGCCTACAAAATAAAATATAGATAAAATGAAGTATTACTATCCCTTTAATATACAGTTTTTTTCAAAGAAAATTTGAAGTTATAACGTGATTGAAGTTATTTGAAGATCTTAATGTTTGTGGATCCATGATTGGATTACTGTGAAGATATAAATAAGTTGGACGATAAGAGAAGAAGTTTATGAAGAGAAGAGCCCCCTTTTTTTCTTATTAAGATGGATGGGTTTTTTGTTTTTTTTTTAATTTTTATTTTTAATTTTTTCATATTTTTCATATTTTTGTGGGATGAATTTCACCAAGTTTATATTTATTTTCATTATATTTTTATATTTTTTATTTTCTGGTATTTTGTATTTTTTATATTTTAGGATTTTTTGTACTTATGATTATTTTTATATTTTTTTCTAATATATATTTTTTTTGAGTTGGTTATGTTTATTGTTATTTATTTTATTTTTTATATATATTTTTTCGTTACATTTAATTTTTGATTTTTATATTTATTTTTTTTTGCATATTTAGTTTTATTCTTTGTTTTTCATTTTTTATTTTATTTCATTATCATTTTGAATGAGGAGAACAAGAAGTGCCTACATCCCTTGAAGCTCTAAATTACTGTTTTAAACTATATTTATTATGTATCTTACGCTTTTTTCCTTTTAACACATGTTATTAATACTATCTTAGTGATTTTAGAGAATTTAACTTAAAATGGGTGATTAGGTTTAACAAGTTCACAAATTGAAACACTTTATTTATAGAATTATTAATAGTTGGCGAGTATATGATCACTTGTAACCATGATATCCGCTTGGAACGCAAGCAGTGTGTCTGTGGAGGTTAACCACGTGATACTCATATGTAGTAGGTTATTTTGACACGTCACCACGGCAAGTGTTTCCAAGTCCACTCAATGGAGTTTTTGGGTCTCAAATGATCTTCACATGGTGAGTTAACAGCTATATATAATGATTTAACATTTTGATATTTGTTTGGCTTGATGAAGGTCCTGAATAGAGGACCGAAACGTTCCAGACATCTTGTTTATACGATATTGGTCACTATATAATTTTTTTGATACCTCATCTGTGAGTGCAACTATTTTTTTTTTAATTTTTTTGATTCAGTTGATGTTAATGATGCGTTTTGCACCCAAGGTGTAGAGGTTTAAGAGTACGAGTGTTTCGTGAATGCCAACAATTATACTATCTATATATATAAAAAAAAGACTTTGTGCCTGGCAAAACACACCCAGGGGCGGCATTAAGGTGAAGTTACTGCTCCCATTGGGTGATTCAATGGGGGCGTGATTTTCACAGGCCTTGCAGTGGCAGCAGGCCACTGCTAGGCCTGGGAGAATCATGCAGGGAGTTGGCCCACCCCCCACCACTATTCAGCCTGCCCACCACTATTCAGCCCGCCCACCACTATTCAAGTCTGCAAAAAAGAAAAATGGCTGCCACTCACTGCTACACCACCCTAATATACACATTCCCCACAATACACACACAGCAGGGTTTCCACCCACCCGGTATTTTATCGCACACATGATACAGGAAGCGGCGGTGTGTCAATGTGGAAGCGTTTTTGCCCCTGTGCTCTGTTTCTTGCTACTGCAGGGGTATTTTGATGCTGCTGTGGAACATGTCTGCTCTTTCAGCCTGGTTCTGGAATGAGCGCTTCTGGCTGCCACACAACGTCACTTGGGCGGACCTGTCGGATACTGAGTCTGGGGAGCAGTACCCCAGGCCTGGCCACATCCTCACTGTCTTCCCCATAGGGCTCGGGATCTTCGCTGTCAGGCAGCTATTCCAAAGGTGTGGAGGGACTTGGGTAGAAGGAGATTGCTGAATAGACTGTGGAAGGTAAGAGGACAACCACAGCAGTGAGGGAAGCGTCGGAAGTGTGTGAGAGTCATAGTGGAGCGGATGTGGCTCTCCAGCATATCCCGCAGCATGTTACTCATATTTGTCTGTGTCATGCTCACCTCCACTATGAGTGTCACACAGAAAAATATGAGTAACATGCTGCGGGATGTGCTGGAGATTCGCTCTACTATAACTCTCACACACTTCTGATACTTCCCTCGCTGCTGTTGTTGTCCTCTTCCCTTCCACAGTGTTAGTCTGTGTAGCCACCTTTTCCCTCTCCGGAGCACACCTCTACCTCCAGTCACTGTGAGGGTGTATGTGTGGGACTGTGCCTTCACCTACAGCTGGGGGTTCAATCAGCAGGAGAAGAAACTGCTCAAAACGTATTCATAACAAATGAAACAGGAGAAACAGCAGGAGCTAAATGAGAGATAGACGCGCGGGGAGGAGAATCTTAAATGGCGCTTCATACTCTCTGTCTTATGAACCCTAACCGCCGATGGCTTTGCTTATCACCCTGTGCCCCTGCAGCAACTGCACCAATTAACCTTTTCACTACCAGAGACTCTGCCACTCAAGGGGTTCACTTAATGGATTTACTTTAATAGGTAAATACGCTATTTGCATGATTAAGATTACGTAACCACACTAAAAGTAGCCAAACAGGGATCTACCAACAGCCAATATTAGGCTAAAGCTTTGCCACTTATACTCCTCCATAATACATCCATCTACAGCCGACAATAAACCTCCGCCTCCTTTCACTACAGCGACAATGAATGCTCTCTATGAAGGACCGCCCACATGTAATTCACGTCTCTGATTGCTAGGTCGCTCTGTCATGACTCTCTATTCCCTTCACTCCAGCCCTCTACATACACTAAGTTCAAGTGCTTCAATATTCTTAAAGGGTACCCACTTCATTGCCTCCACCTTCCTGTCCTATGGACCCACCTCATCCCCATTTCCTACACTCCTGTGTGTAACCCGTACATTAACACTTTGAGTGCCACAGGGGTACGCAATACATTGCACTGTTTTACGTACCCCTCTGCCACTCAAACAGTTACACATTGCTGTAAAAAAAAAAGAAAAAAAGACAGGCAACGCTGTCCCACACTGCTAGTATATATATATATATATATATATATATATATACATATATACATACACACACACACACGTTATTGTCACTCTCCTTTCTCTTGTGTGTGTGACAAGAGACGATGTGACCCTCTCACTTCCATAACAGCCACCTGCAACATCTCCACATCCTATAAAATTCCATCTTTCCATGACTTTTGGGAAGGATTATCTTACTGTTTTATTTGCCCTTTGTTAAAGGCTTTCATGTTTATACTATTAAGTTCTCATCTGAGCAAATCATAAAAATTATGTAAATAATTTTGTGCCTGAGTAGTGACCATATAAACATACTCTTAAAATAAATTTATGTCCTGGAAGATTAGCTGCAGAAGTGCAGCCAAGGGAAATTTTACCAGTGCGAAAGGAATAGTCAGTATAAGGCTTTGTTCACTCAGACAATTTGATGTCATCCCATTCAAGCCACCCATTCTACATACTTGACCTCTGTTCCCCCCAGGTATTTTGGGTATGTTAGTCTTATGCTCACTTGAACCCACTGTTCATTGGATGCTGTAATGAGCCTCAATATCCAAATCTTCTGTGTGAATAATTTGCATGGGAAATTATCACTGCAGATATTTCCTTGCATTCTGAGGTGATGTAAGCAATCTGCTTCATCTTTGACTAGACCTCCCTTTTAACCCTTGCAAGTCATTGTGCTGGATACATCTGTGGCACTCAAAGGATTTTAGGAAGGATATCTATGAAACATTCTCCATGGTTTTTGAATTATGAATGGATACCACTAAAGATGACCAATAACCATTCATAAAATCAGTCCCTCCCAAGTCGTTTGTACAAGGCGATGATATAAACATATAATTAAACTATATCAGTGATAAACGCACCTGGTAAATAAAATATAAATATTTATTACACATTAATTATAGAAATAACACAATAATAATAAATTGATTGAACGTAAAGGGATAATAATGTTTAATTTTAAGTTGCTTTAATACTGTAGGCATTAAAAAAGATTTACATCGATGTAAGTCTTATCTCTCAAACTTTTATAGTTTGAGAGATATAAGTGGGTAAAGTTACCCCTTCGTGGCTGTTTCACAGAAGTCAGCACTTTAGCTGGCAGCAGCAGATTCGGTCATTTGACCGGATGGTGTCTCTTCAGCAGAGCCGAAATTGCGCTATTTAGAAATAAATACTTCTTTGGGACGGTCTACAAAGTGTTCTTGCAAACCAGGCACCTTTATGGTTTGAGAGCTAAGACTTACATCAATGTAAATCTTATTTTTAATGCTTACAGTATAAAAGCAACTTAAAATTAAACATTTCTATCCCTTTAAAATATAATAAAACAACAATAACTTGAATCAGCAGTAATTAAATGCAATTACTGTCTTAGTAAAAGCTTTGCAAGGTGACACAAGAACAATACTAAGTTTGAAACAATACACCACAAATATAGACACACTCCTGGGACATTTACCTAGGGCAATACAGTGACATCAGTACCACCTCAAATGACTCAGAGTAACCAACTCTCTTTCAATACTAGATATTCACCTTAAAGGGATAGTAATACTTCGTTTTAACTTTATTTTATTTTGTAGGCATTAAAAAAACATGAAGAATGATATGTCTTATCTCTCAAATCTTTATGGTTTGAGAGATATTCACAAGCAAAGTTTCCCCTCCCGCCCCTTTTACCTAGTGTAAGCCATCTCTTCTCAGATGTGGAATGCAGTCCATAGACCAGACAGATAACAGCAGGGGACAATCTTCTTCCTATGAGAACAATGAAAGCCCTGCCCCCCTTGACAAGTTTTTCAGGTTTTTCCCTTATCTTAATTGAAGATTGTCCCTCTCTGCAGTCTACCTGGGCACCTCCCTTCTGCTCTGGCTGAGCAGTGTTACATCAGTAAAAGGGGCGGGAGGGGGATACTTTGTCATTGAATTACTCTGGAACTACAACTCTGACAGAATTGAAATAACACTCTCCAAAGTCCAAATACTATGATGATTAATTAGAGCTGCTTTTATTATGAAACATTACTATCCCTTTAAAGCCAAATATTTCAGTAGATCTCTAACCTTACCTAAAGTCAATAAACGTCTGTCTAAAATAATATTCAGATGATCTTATCTTATCTACTTAGTTTCCCTGCTTAACATGGGTAGGATGATATATGACTAATCGAATATTCTACAATAGAGGAAACAGTATAATTTCAAATTTTAGTTATGTCAGTACTTTCTGTCTGCAGTTAGAAAAGATGACGCTACTAATATCTATTAAAGCCTTAGAATTTAAGGCAATGTAATCATTTGATTTGTCATAAAACATTGCAGAAAAATAAAACCAATTAATTAGATAAAGTTAAGAGAGACAATATTTACCAGTCTTTAGGTAGATTTGAAACTGCTCTCTGAAGTATAGGTGTGGTAAAGACACTTTTCCTTTCCTCTCTTCCTGGCTTTTTGGGAATCTGGAATCTGGCCTCTGGGGATCTCTCTGTCTCTGCCTGGGTATCTCCTGGGGATCTCTGGACTTCTCTGGTTCTCTGCCTCTTGCTCCTCTTGGGTATCCCTGGGTCTTCTTGAGTCTCCCTGAGTATCAGTCTGTGAGTCCCTGGCTTTTGGCTCACCTTTTTATCTATCTTTTCCACATGTAAAGTGGAGCACTCCCACAAGGTGTGGTGAATATATGTCCTAATCTATTGGTTACCTGAGACACCTCCTTAGTTAATATTTATTTGAATGTGGTTACCTCTGTTCACCATATGGCCACCAGGTGACATCCTTAGCCCACAAGTATAACAATGGTTTTATTGCAAATATTTTAGTCACCCATCAGGGAAATAAAATGTGTTGACATTTTATATATATGGTCAATTCACCCAAATAAGAGCAATCCTAGAAGGAACATATAAACCAAAAACTCCAAGGATATCCAGCATATATCTTAAATTCCTGGCAGCTGTACACATATATTTCATCTTTGATACCTTCTTATTTGGAACTAATCTTGCTATAGATAATTCTTGTCTAATCTATTTAAGTGAGATCTACTATAATAGATTAGACTACGTTTTGAGTAGTGCTATATTGTAAATGTGGAGAATACATCTATGTATGATGATTTGAAGATTACATTCAGACAGAACGTTCAAAACATAATAGACAGTGATCTATATGAGCCAATGGTTGTCAGTATAGATGTGTATACCCTGGATCTTTATGTGGGGCATACACATATATACATGCACCCACATCTATACACATACATCTGTACATACACACATATATACATGTGTATAAATGTTTAATTCATTTAATCACTCCTAAGGTTAAATTGAACTTCTGACCTGCTAGCCATGTTCTCTTAAAGTTTGCTTTTCTCAGGCCTCGCTGAAGCTGTAATTTGGTGAAAGGTGTTTGTTTTATCATTGTAGAGTTTCACTAGCCAGCACACCTGGTCTATTGTTCTAAGGCCAGCTAAATCCATCACCTATTTGTGTTAGCTAACTAATAACAGAAACTAACCATAGAAAACCAAAATATAAAAAGAAGCGTATTGTAGGAGAGACTACTTCTACTTAAAAGTAATGAATTCCTATATCTACAAAGATAGGCCTATGTCATATTCTTAGCTCTCTTTAATTTTGTATATGATGAGCTATTCTGACAACTGGAATCAAATGAACCATGCAGCATGCATTTTTATGGGTTCTGCGTTACAGGGGACCTACTGTATATAAACTGCTGTTTTTTTAAATTAGTTGTGGACTCTTTAACCCAAGGATAGGCAACTACAGTTCTCAAGTACCAATAACAGTGCATGTTTTCAAGTCAGGTAGATCTGCACTTGAGGACTGACGTGCCTACCCCTGATTTAATTTCAAGTATCAGTTAAGTTTATTGTTATGAAAGAACATATATTACAGGGAATTTCATTCAGTGTAAAAGATACTCCCATTGCCAGCAGACGAATCCTTCCAAAGTTGCAGATGAATCCTTCCAACATTGCAGTTCAAATGGTCATGTCTTGGAGGAGCTCCTACTATCACATCTACTGTAGTTTGTGTCGCACCTCTCCCGTAGAATGCAGTAGAAAAAAATGTCTGGACCCCTGCTGTAAAAGATAGGCCTATGTCATATTCTTAGCTCTCTTTAATTTTGTATATGATGAGCTATTCTGACAACTGGAATCAAATGAACCATGCAGCATGCATTTTTATGGGTTCTGCGTTACAGGGGACCTACTGTATATAAACTGCTGTTTTTTTAAATTAGTTGTGGACTCTTTAACCCAAGGATAGGCAACTACAGTTCTCAAGTACCAATAACAGTGCATGTTTTCAAGTCAGGTAGATCTGCACTTGAGGACTGACGTGCCTACCCCTGATTTAATTTCAAGTATCAGTTAAGTTTATTGTTATGAAAGAACATATATTACAGGGAATTTCATTCAGTGTAAAAGATACTCCCATTGCCAGCAGACGAATCCTTCCAAAGTTGCAGATGAATCCTTCCAACATTGCAGTTCAAATGGTCATGTCTTGGAGGAGCTCCTACTATCACATCTACTGTAGTTTGTGTCGCACCTCTCCCGTAGAATGCAGTAGAAAAAAATGTCTGGACCCCTGCTGTAAATGTTGCAAGCAGATAAGTGTGCCATTCTTTAACTTAGTAGGAAAAGTCCTATTATCCTATATAATAATTTGCTAAGGTTTGTCAGAAGCTGTCACGTGCAGTAGAGATGGCTGCGCCCGCTTTAGTCATGCACAGTACAGACTGCCCGCGCCGTGGCTGTTACGGAGTGGGGCTCTCCAAATTCAGACCGGAGTCGCACAGAGAGGACTCCGGTCTGAATTTGGAGCACTTCGCTCCGTATCAGCCTCGACGCAGCCACTCTCTACTGCTCATGCCTACAGAGGTGGAACTGTGGCCCGTGCAAATGGGCCTTTCAACTTGTGTATTGATAGACAGGTACATAGATATAGATATTTCCATTGTATACTGCTCTATGAAGTTTAGCTGTGCTCTCTGGCCTGTGTGGCACATTATGCATAATTAAGAAGTCACATGTCCATCCATCTTGTAAGGATTTGCCTGGTTATCCCTCCCAATTAATTTATTTCACCCCTTAGGCAGCCTCAGTGGGGAAGTGAGGAGAAGTGAGGACATTTCAGGACAGGTGAGTAATTATATTGGCTGTGCCACAACGATCAAGGAGTTCAGCTCTGCTGAGATTAAAGGGATAGTAATACTTCGTTTTATCATTATTTTATTTTGTAGGCATCAAAAAAACATGAAGAACGATATGTCTTATCACTCAAACCATATAGTCACAAGAAATTTTCCCCTCCCGCCCCTTTTACCTAGTGTAAGCCATCTCTTCTCAGATGTGGAATGCAGTCCATAGACCAGACAGATAACAGCAGGGAACAATCTTCTTCCTATGAGAACAATGAAAACCCTGCCCCCTTGACAAGTTTTTCAGGTTTTTCCCTTATCTTAATTGAAGATTGTCCCTCTCTGCAATTTACCTGGGCACCTCCCTTCTGCTCTGGCTGAGCAGTGTTACATCAGTAAAAGGGGCAGGAGGTGAATACTTTGTCATTGAATTACTCTTGAACTATAACTCTGACAGAACTGAAATAACACTCTCCAAAGTCCAAATACTATGATGATTAATTATAGCTGCTTTTATTATGAAACATACTATCCCTTTAAATAGTCCTTAACCACAAAACTAAAAATCTATCAGTCCATTACACTGATTGAAAAACAAAACAGAACAAGGTATAGGGTGTTTAAAAGATAAATGTAATGAGACTAAAATCGGTGTTGAGATAGATCCACTGTAGATCATATAATTCTAGGAGCATTTCAGGACTCAATATGCTTCATAGTCAAAAGAAAATTGGCATGTTTCTGGTACAAACCAACTGTACCCTGGTCGGAGGGCTAAAAATCTGCATTGATTTAAATGAGTGTTTTTTTTTACCGTTTAAACTCTAGAAAGGCCTCCAATGGATTCAGGGGAGGGCTGGCAACTTGTGGCCTGGAGGGCAACTACAATCAAGTGGCCCGATTCTACTCTTGTTCCAGCCCACTCTCCCAGCCCACCCACTTTTGTTAATTTTATAATTGCCATTAAACTTTTGATTGCCAGAGGAGTATGCCATGTATTGCAAAGCAATGTGTGGAGTACCCCTCTGGCACTCAAAGGGTTAGTGTTGTGAAGTAAGGTAAGCAATACCACAAAGCTTACAACTGAAATGGGGTTACACTGGTGCAACTACAGAGCTTACAATTTAAGCAGAGCTACACTAGTGATACCATCTAATAGAATATGCTACTGTTGTAGATCTGCTTGGATTGTAGCTCCATTTCAGTTATAAGCTCTGTGGTACCACTACTGTAGCTACATTTGAAGCAACAAGTGGGAGTGGGCCACCATCCCAGAAATATGACTGGCCCAGGGGGCAATTGCCCCCCTGCCCCCCAGGCCAGCCCTCCCCTGAATGGATTGCATTTGCAAGTCTGTATTTCTCCTTATAGTGCACTTGGTTTGCCCCCAAACTATTCCAGTTTTCTTTTGAACATAAGGCCATATCTGAGAAACGCTACAGTACATTGCACTGAACGGATCTTTAAAAAAAAAACATGGCTTTTGTAGATGGAAATTTGGAATAAAAACAGTCTAGGGCTACTTTTCCTACAATTTAGGATAATGGCAATGTAGTAATACACCCTTCACATGACTAATACCGATATCTAACCCTGTTGGCTGGGAGATTAATAGCTGTGGGGATATCAGGATCGGTTCTGATACCCCCAGCAAGGTCTGAGTTATATATATATATATATATATATATATATATATATATTTATATTATAATTTGCTAAGGATGTTTGTCAGAAGCTGTCATGCGCAGTAAAGATGGCTGTACATGCTGCAGTCATGTACAGTACTGACTGACTGTGCCATGGCTGATAGGGAGCAGGGCGCTCTGAATTCAGATCGTAGTCCTATGGTCTGAATTCAGAGTGCCCCAATCTGTATCAGCCGCAGCGTGGGCAGTCAATACTGTGCATGACTGCAGCGCCGCCAGTGTTGGCCCATATACATGGGCTTTAAAATTAGTATAAATATAATGTGCCAGAAGGCTGTCCAACTCAGTGCTTTACATTGTGTTGGACACCCATCTGGACATGCAAATAAGCTGTGCTTTCCCAATCTGATGTTCCACTGTCCACTGGTCAGTGGCGTAACTAGAAGCCACCAGGCCCTGGTGCAGAAATTGCCGCCGGGCCCGGGCCCCCGCCCCAATCTTAACGTTGCCCCATTCGCATCACTTACCTCCATCTCCCGCGTGGTTCTCAGTTATGCAGAGCGCTGGGAGATGATGTAATCTCCCAGTGCTCTGCATTACTAGAGCGCCGGGAGATTAGCTGAGCTGCTGCAGGCAGGGCTGTGGGCGAGTGGTGATGGGTTCGCAGGGGGCGGCCGGGCCCCTTGGAGTGACGGGCCTGGTCGCAGGTGCGACCCCTGCGACCCCTGTTGTTACGCCACTGCCACTGGTAGTAACAGACCTCCAGCATACACTGTGGGACATCCCAGTCACGTCCCCCTTGTAGCCACAGAAAACACATGCAGTTTTTGCCCCCAACCCTACCCCTACTCAGCCTGATTCTACTGCCCTCCGGGTAGTAACAGATCCTTGTACACACTGTCAGACCCCAAAGCTTGGTTTCACTGACCACTATTGGCTACAGATCCATGCATACACTGTTGCCCCCCACCCCTCACTCCACTAGTAAACATGGAATTGCACATGTACTGCCTTCTTCCCAAATCTTGTTCCCCTGGTAGCAATGCTTCTAGCACCCACTACAGTATGTGAGCCCATACCAATGGGGTTCCATTTTTCTCCGACTGGCATTCAGTACTGAATACAGTAAAAACTGCATGATGTTGAAAGATTTTAGTATCGTTGAAATGACTGGCGTGTAAAAATATATTTCTTCCTATAGTACCACTTTCTGGAAACAGTTGTGCACACTAGCTTACGGTAGAAAGACAAGTGACCCCTTACGTGAAACGTATGGTTGTCTGCTTTCCCATCTTGTATGCTTTTTCTTCTGTAGTAGACATAACCATTTTAGTATAGGAAAGTTAAAGTTTAATAATGTATGAAAACTTTGCAGTTGGTGTAGTTTTGTGCTTCTGGCACCCTTCATTTAATGTGGATGAATGTCTAATTTCCAAAATGGCATACTCTTCTAATTTGAAGAAAAGGTATGGGATCTAACTTTTCATGCAGAAAAGTTTAAAATAACATATTTAGGACAGGGAAACCCAGAGGTGGAATACAGGCTTAACGGTACTGTGCTGACAAAAACATCAGTGGAAAGGATTTGGGAATTATTATTTCAGATGACTTGAAAGTAGGCAACCAATACAGTAAAGCAGTGGAAAAACAAAACTGGTCTCTTGGTTTTATAGGAAGAGGCTTTAGCAGCAGGAAGACAGAGGTACTAATGCCATTCTATAAATCACTTCTATGGTCTCATCTGTAGTACTGTATACAGTTATGGAGACCACATCTCAAGAAGCACATTAATAATTTGGGGGCAGTTCAAAGAAAAGCCCCCAAAATGGTGCAGGGCTTTCATGACACAGAGTACCAGAATAGACTCAAAGAACTTAATATATACAGCTTGGAAGAAAGGAGGGGAGAGGGGTAATATGACATAAACCTTTAAATATATTAAGAGATTTAATATAGTTCAGGAGGGAAGCATTTTTCAAAACATGAGTGATGCCAGAACAAGAGATCATGATCTAAAGCTACAGGGTGGAAAAATCAAATATTATTTGCGTAAGTAGTACTTTACATTAATTCAATTAAAGAATGTGACCAATCAATAACTCCCAAGTGTCCTTCTTTAGGAGGAACAGTCACTCCTGGAGACCCAAATCCCTCTGTCCCTCTTTCCCACCCTGGTGTCCTTCTGTTTAGGAGATCAGACTGTGTGTTGTATATATGGGTTTATCACATTTCTACAAAGCAGTAAATCTCACATTAATGTTTGTTTATAATTTGTTTTGTGTAAACTAAATTCTGGGTCTTGATTTTAATGTATTCTTCTATATAATGAGTTGTCAATAGGTCATAAAATAACATAAACATTCATAGTAGTGCCCTGCCCACCAGTCTTTCCTCCAGCGACACCATCTTGGGCCATTTAAAATGGTGGGAGGTATGCTGAGCTCAGTCTCAGTTGGTAATTTGAGTTTTTTTTGTATCCCTCTTCCTACCTTTTTCTTTTTTTTTTTGTGATAGCCACTTCTCCTTGGAAGGGGCTGGCTGGTGGGCCATCCACTGGTACTGGCATTGCCATGGCAACAGAGATGGTGCAAGGATTTTTGCCACCCTAGGCAAAAACCTCATTTGCTGCCCCTTGGCTCCGCCTTTTATGCCCTACCCAGTTATACCCACCTCTATCAATGATTTGTGGCAGCAGCAGCAGCCTTTAGTGCTGGACCTCTCTGGCACTCAAAATTTTAAGGGAATAAGAAAGATGTGGCTGCACTAGCTCAGAATAAATATACTCCTAATAAAGGTACTAATGACCTGGGTGCATTCATGAGTCAATACAACATATCTAACTATAAGGAAGAATTCACATTAAAAAGAGAGACAACGTGACTACCTCATAACAGAGGATCCATTCAATTCAACACGCACTGAAGTATCCAAAATTAGAAAAAACTTTATTCAAATACAAAATATGAGAAATAGCAAGCAGTTCATAAAATATTGAAAACACCCACACAGGTGAGGCAGAGTGTAACCCCAAAAAATGTAAATACATTAGCCCTATATCACCTAAACATAAGAAAGGAGACAAGCACATTGTGAACAAATCATAATAAAGTATTAAACAAAATACCAGTGTAAAAAAAAAAGAAAGAAATATATATTTAAATATAAATCAAAAACAAAATACTTATCCCCTGAACATACTAAATGTAGGCATATGGAAAATATCCATGGTCTGACTCTTCTGTGCTCCCAAGCCCAACGCGTTTCGCCACCCAAGTGGCTTCATCAGGTGTTATAAGTATTTTCTTTATAATTTATATTTAAACTAGTTGAAGAGTCCGTTACGCGGGCCACAGTGCCACTGCCAGCTGGTCGCGGGGCAGTCATGAGCAGTAGAGACTGCCCACGCCACTCCTGATACTTATATTTTGTTTATTTATTATGATTTTTTCACAGTGTGCTTATCTCCTTTCTTATGTTTAGGTGATATAGGGCTAATGTATTTACATTTTTTGGGTTACACTCTGCCTCACCTGTGTGGGTGTTTCTAATATTTCAGGTACTGCTTGCTACTTCTCATATTTTGTATTTGAATAAAGCCTTTTTCTAATTTTGGATACTTAAAGGAGCAGTAAACTTTTATTCATGAAAACACATGTTTTATACAGCTTTTCCTGCTGAATAAAACAAGGTCACTCCCATCGCTGTCAGATGTTTTAATCAAAATTTATGGCAGTTTAAATAATCATGAAGTGAATTTACTGTGTTTACTTCCTGATAGTTCTAACTGACAGGAAGTGACAGGCAGTTTCTATCACATTCTATGGAGAACTGTTATGTCTCTGACTTTTCTGACTTTCCTCTCCATTAGAATCTAACAGGGAATCTAATTAGAATTTGACCACTAGAGGGCACTGCTAATGTAAAAAAACATGGGTTTAAACTGCAATAACTCTGGAAATATAAATCTCTCGGCAGTGGGAGTACCCTTATTTTACTCAATAGGAAAATCCCTACAATATATATTTTTTCATTAAAAAAGTTTACTGTTCCTTTAAGTGTGTGTGCCTCAATTGAATGGGTCCTCTGTTTAGAGTTAGTCACATTGTCTCTCTTTTTGAAGTGACTTCTTCCTTATACTACAAAAAGTAAGGGACTTGCAGCATACTGCATATCTGAAATGCCAGCCCAGGACAACTGGACAAGAGCCAACCAATAGCCCCTTGTTCTGCTGCCCCCCTCCTATCTAGGACCAGCAGACCCACTGTATTCAGTGCACAGACACCACCAGCCCTGCTACTGTACTCACCCTGTGCAAGCCGGAGCACTCCACCTCCTCTGAAGCTCTCTGCCGGATCTCTGCTGCAACCCCCCTGCTTCAACAGGCTCTGGGGGTATTATTCAGGCCTCCTCTTTGCTAGTCACTTACTGAGTGATTCCTCCAGCTGCTGCCAACTTCTGAATCCAGCTTGGTCACGCTGCTGCTGTGACCATCTCTAGACCAACAGCGCCACCGCGCCGCATCACACGCACAGCACAGGCAGCCAATGAGGGGAGCACTTCTCTTTCATTGGCTGAAGTGGGAATGGGCAATCAATATGCTAGAAAGGTTATACTGGACGGCGGAGCACATCTATTGTCGTCCGTATGCATAACTTTTTACTGCCAGACACAGGAGCCACTGAGGTGCGTGCGGTTTTGCTCTGCACCCCCGTAGATGAACGCCCTAGGCCAGTGCCTACCTTGCCTATAGGTGGCGCCAGCCCCAGGGGAGGGCTGGCCTGGGGGGCAGGGGGGCAATTACCCCCTGGGCCGGTCATATGTCTGGCCCAGTGGGCCACTGTCTCACTTAATCTCCATCTTGTTACTATAAAAGGAGCAATACTAGTGATACCACAGAGCTTACAATTGAAATGGTGTTATTGAAATGATACCACAAAGCTACAATCCAAATGAGGCTACACTAGTTACATAACCCATTTCCACCGTAAGCTCTGTAGTATCACTAGTGTAGCTTTACTTAAATTTTAAGCTCTGTAATATCAGTAGTTTAGCCCACTTTAATGTGAGCTATGTGGTATCGCTTTACTTCACAATATTAATGCCACATTTAAAATTAACAAAAGGAGGTGGGCTTTGAGAGTGGGCTCAAACGATAGTAGAAATGGGCTGCTTGATTGTATTTGCCCCCCGGGCCATAAGTTCCCAACCCTCACCTGGCCAGCCCTGCATGGTAACCCTACCTAGTGGTGTTCTGAGCGAGGCACCTTTCTGTGTCTGGGTGTTTTATAAGTGCACTGAGAACTAGCTGCAGTATTATGCTGAGGACTTGTTTACAACACTCAGAAACAGGGAAGTGTCTCAGTTGGCAGATTGCTAGGCAGGGTTGCCATGGCAAATACACCTCAGGAAGTTGTGAGACAGGGAAGCCCCTTCCAAAGAGAATGGTCATGTAAAGGGAAAGGATGGAGGATAATAAAACATAAGGTAGGTGTTCATGCAGAAGTGTCTCTCTATCTATCTATCTATCTATCTATCTATCTATAAAAAAGATGGTACCGTGTTAGCCAGTGGAGTAGATAGGATTCAGAGTAGCAAAAAACTCACAAGAGTGGTATGTGATTTTTTTTGCTACACTGAATCCTATCTATCTGTCTATCTATCTGTCTGTCTGTCTATCTATGTATCTATCTATCTATCTATGTCTGCAGTGCATCTGCAATTTCCTGTATATAGTGATATCTACTGAGGTCTGCCTCTAGATCAGCGATTCTTGGCTTCAGTCCTAGGGACACCATAAGGTTTTCAGGAAATCCCTAACTGAGCGCAATCAGCGCAATCACAATGACTGAGCCATTGATTACTCACCTATGATTAAGCAGTGATATCACAAAACGCTGACTTGCTGGTGTACCCCTAGCAGGGCCAGATTTCTGAATAGGCAGAGTAGGCGACTGCTTAGAGCTCCAAATTTTGAGGGGTGCCTCACCTGTGCCTGCCACACCCATTATCTAGATTGTGGGTGTGGACAGAACAATCTCAATGTACCTGCACCATTATTATACTCATTTTACATGTTATTATTTAAAGGGATAGTAATGTTTCATAATAAAAGCAGCTCTAATTAATCATCATAGTATTTAGACTTTGGAGAGTGTTATTTCAATTCTGTCAGAGTTGTAGTTCAAGAGTAATTCACTGACAAAGTATTCTCCTCCCACCCCTTTTACTGATGTAACACTGCTCAGCCAGATCAGAAGGGAGGTGCCCAGGTAGACTGCAGAGAGGGACAATCTTCAATTAAGATAAGGGAAAAACCTGAAAAGCTTGTCAAGGGGGGCAGGGATTTCATTGTTTTCATAGGAAGAAGATTGTTCCCTGCTGTTATCTGTCTGGTCTATGGACTGGATTCCACATCTGAGAAGAGATGGCTTACATTAGGTACAAGGGGCGGGAGGGGAAACTTTGCTTGTGAATATCTCTCAAACCATAAAGGTTTGAGAGATAAGACTTATATCGTTCTTCATGTTTTTTTAATGCCTACAAAATAAAATAAAGATGAAACAAAGTATTACAATCCTTTTAAACCTTGGATGCTGGAGAGATCTCCTAAGCATTTCTGCACAATGTGCTGGAAATCTCTCTAGCAACCAAGTGGGCCAAAAGTATTTTATGTGCCAGAAGACAGTGGATGGGACCAGGGCCACCATCATAAATCATGGGGCTTAGGAAAACATTAACTGGCAGGGCGCCCCACCAATAAAATTGTCACCACTCAACCCCACTTTCATCTCAGGGGAGAAATGTGAGGATTTACAACAACCTCTCTTAGTATGAATATATTTAGTGGAATAGTATATTTTTAATTAAATATAAATATTAGAGTTTCTTCTTGTTGAAAAAACAAGAGAAATCCCACTTCAGAGAGATTATTTATGCAGAAGTTATAACAACCCAATATATTGCCTCTGTATTTCAGTGTTTGGAGAGATTTACAACAGACTGACTGAAATTCTCAGTAGGGACTAATGAAACAGCACAACCCAGTGGTCATTTTTATAGGATTTTATTGAGTAAAGAAAACATAAGAATTGATGGGAACTCTCCGGATTTGCCCTGGAGACTCCGTTTTGACACTGCATTACCGGGTCTCCGGGGCAGAGGCTGAGTCTCCGGATATGGGGAGTTTCTACTGAAACCCTGCCCACTTCTGCTCCTCCTTCCCATTCTGTTCCTCCTACACCCGCCCGATTTTCCTTCTTCCCCAGCCTATTTTTACAACTTTTTTCATGCATGTTAAGCCCCACCCCAAGTTGTGGTTAAGCCCCACCCTTTTTTAAAGTGAATCACATTATTTTTCTCCCCACGGCAACACCACAGGACAACCCATTAAAGTTCCCAGATATGTATATGAAGCTATAACTATTGAATGAATGATCTCCCAACAGTGGGGGGTAATCTTTCTTACTTAGCAGGAAATCCCCTGCAATATAAATTTTACGCATAATTAAACATTGCTATAGCTTTGTTTCATTGTAACAGAAAGAGAAGGTGTAACGGATCCTACCCGTTACTGAGCCCTTGTCTGGACCTCAAACTATTTATTCAAAGACTATGGACATTTATTACTGTTTGGACTCTGTGCTGTGCCTTGGCGTACAAACTGGCCAGCTATTCCCTAAGAGAAAGACTTAAATTCATAGACTTTGGATCACATAGTATGTTTAATGTATGGCGAACGTTTTAGTTATTGTATGTAGTATGTTGAGGGTTTACTCCAAGGGAATAGGCAGTGAGGGGTTAATTATTTCATTATGTATTGCAGACTCCCAAGCCTTTTGCTTAATTATTCAACCCCTGGCCATTGTTAAGGAAATGAATATTCTTGCCACTCAAGTCCTTGGAGTGAGAACTGTCCTGAGACCCCCCTGCTGTGTGTGTTAATCCATTCACACCCCTCAGTCTGTGAGTCACCTATTGTATAGCCTGAAACTCTGTTGCCAGCCCTTTGTATTATGTTGTGAGTTGATTACCTCTGTGAATGCTCTCATTGTGTCAGCCCTTGCCTTTTGTCTGATGTGTTTGATTTAATCAAGTTCCCTATTGTATCAGGTTCCCCATGTGATCCAATGTACTGTACTGTATATAAATATCTGTGGTTTGTGACAATAAAATGAGTTCTGTTTTGGAGTGAACAAGGAGTCCTGGGGCTCGATTTAAAGCCAACCGTTAAACCAGCCGCTAAGTGAAAAAGGCACATCGCTCGCAAATAATACAGGAGTTACGGCAGATTCAATAGCTACTCTACGAGAATAGCTATCGAGCGTAGGCACACAAAAAACACGTAACACAAAACCCGTTGTCGCTCATGTTAATGCACAACGGGCGGACAAATCACACGATAACTGAGCTCCAAACAACATGTAACATAACGGCTGCCGTTGTCAAGCAACCCTGATTGATGCCAAAACAAATTCAAACACACATCCAATCCCAAAGGCCCAATGTATCAAATAACTTCAAATACACCTATATATACCCAAAAATAACCGCCACACACTGTCTGTTATCGAGTTCTTCAGAGCCAGATATCAGGACCCAGGAGCGGAGGATAGTCATTAGAGAGAGGGAGAGAGGCGCGTTCATTGGAGGTAGAGGAGTTTTGCAGTTTGGAGAGAGGAGAGAGGTGCACTATATATACACATATCACACTTTTGCACATATTACATACACACATACAAACACAAACACATACACATACATACACATAGTCCTTTTATTTCATAACACCTTACACATATTACTTTTTATTTTGACAGTGTGAATCTGGGAGTGAAAGTGTGTGACAGAGAGTGACTGGATCGAGTGTGTCTGTGAGGGCCTGTGGGAGTGCCTGGGTGTGACTGGGTGAGTGATGTCAAGGAGAGGAGGACAGGAGAGAGGGATGGGGAGAGTAGTGGAGGAGGAGGAAGGTCAGGAGGGGATCCCTCAGCAGAGCAGGGGTGGGAGAGGGAGATCCGCAGGGCGGAGGGGGACCAGGCCCACCAGAGCAGGAACACGCAGGACAGGGACAGAACCTGCAGTGGGACGAGGGGTAGTTCCTGGGGAGCACCCCACACAGGCAGGGTCAGACCAGGCAGGGCACTCCGGCTCTGAATCCTCCCATGCCGGAGCTGATGAGGGCAGGATCAGGGATCCCAGATATAGTGAGGAGGAGAACACGGCTCTTGTGGAAGCTGTCCTGGAGAGGCAGAGTGTTCTCCACCCGACGGCAAAGGTCCCTGGCCTGGCAGCGCGGAGGAAGGCAGCCTGGAACCAGATCTGCAGCCGGGTGAACGCGGTGGCAACATGCAGGCGGGACGTGGAGTCTGTGAAGAAGAGATGGGGCGACTGCCGGAGGGTGGTCAAGAACAAGATGTCTGACATGGCCAAGCAAGCCCGAGGCACCGGAGGTGGCCCATCTGTGCCCATCACATTCTGCGGCTGGGAGGAGATGGTGCGGCAGAACATGTCCCCGACCATGATCGAGGGGGTCGTGGGAGGAACTGACACTGGGGATGAGAGGAGCCTCCACACTACCGGTAAGTGCAACACTACAGAACAACACACTACAGCAACCAACACCAGCTGCACACACACTCACACCTCAACACATGGCCATCACTCAGCCATACAACTGCACCAACACAGCACCATGAGGGTTAAAAAAAGGACACAACACCTGGACAAATGGCAACGTCCAACTTGGGACAAACCTGTCAAAGTCCTACTTCAACCCTCCTGTCGCTGTGCTCATTACACACAATACACAAACCTTCATTTTCAAATTGTCGACTGTAATAGATCATCACTGTTCACACACAATGTCACCCATGTCCCCACCCCCACCCTAACCCCGTGAGTGCTAGAGGGATCATCAATGCATCGATCAACAATGCATTGGCAACCCCTCTGGGACTCAAGGGGTTAACCTGACAACAAACAAGTCAATAGGACAACGATCACATGCTACACAGGGGACATTCACTAAGCGGTGACAAACACATGGTGGACACAAAGTAACCCTCACACACCCTCACTTCACCAGTACCAGTGTTAGTCCATGGAGAATATGCCAAAACAAGAATCAAGTTCATAGGGTCCCATTGTACAGACTCCATGGAAAACACTGGAAATGGGGAAAGGAGATCACTGGAGAAGTCACCATCATGTTCATGTCATCGGTTCAACATCACCGCTTACTGAATCACAAAAGGGGGCATCAGATCACACATCACAGTGTCACACAGAATAAATGCTTGTAGGTGCAACACACAGGCCGAAAACTATTTTACAGAATTCAAGCAGGAAAAAGTAGGCATTGGTGTTGTGGCTGCAATCATTTCTCTGACTTGAAATGACATATCCCATATCTGATTCCCACATGGATCCACAGGGGTGCTGATGCCATGGATCGATGGTACACCAGCATCTCTATGCAGGATACATATGGGAAACAAATAGCAAACATTGTACCTTGGTCACCAACAGGCCATGACTGATGGATATCTAGGACTGAGTACGGTTGCCTCACACAGAAGGATGGATGGGCTCATACACAGACAAAAAAACAGGCCTCAATCAAAGATATCCCTCACTACTGGCTGGATTGTTGCCCTTAGGATTCAAATGTTACTAAATATGTTCCAACATGATGTGAACACAGAGATCACTTCACTGGATGTGATTGCCTTACTGGCCAGATATGTGCACCCATCACATATCAACCTACATTGCTACCATCCAAATACACATACATAGTATATCACACCCTACGTAGATGGGATATACGAGGTATGTTCATATCCATCATATCAATACAATGTCTTGTTGGATGGGTGCACATATATGGCCAGTAAGGCAATCACACCTAATGAAATGCTCTCTGGCATCACATCTTGGAAGGATATTACTCCATCCATATGAAGGGTACATATCCACATACATATATGACCATTTCTACTTGTGTGTCACTGTAATGGGATAGCAATGGGTAATGTCATCATGATGTCATATCATTGCCATCGTTAACAGATGTGTCTTGATCTAAGTCCCATCCCTCCAACACTCATGGTTATACAGATATTGCTCCATGTGACAGGTGAAGATATCCATCATTTGACCACACGGAGGCTCTTCAGCAGAGCCAAAGTCACAACATATAGAGAGAAATACCTCTTTGGAATGGTCCACAGAGTGTGCTTGTAAATCATGCACACCCTGTACACCATTCCAATTAAGTATTGTTCTCTAAATGGGTTGATTTTGTCTCTGCTGAAAATCCCTCGTGTAGACAAATGACTGAAATCTACATCCGTCACATAGAGCATTATCTGAACAACCATGAGGGTAGGAAGGATAGGACTAACAGAGAACAACATCTGTTCCCACAATGTCTACAATCTGACATCAAGGTGGACTTAACCTTTGCCACCCCCCTGGAGGGATAGCCATCCCTACAAGTTGTGAAGACAAATATATGTTGTTGGATCTCCCCCCCCCCCCGAGTTAAACAATGGTATTCGTACTGCTGAAAGGTGTGTTGATGCAAAAGGTATCACAGCTCAGACATGGATATGTCAGGGGCAATATCCTAGTGGCCTGATATTGTACAGTGGTGCTGTTACTACACAATCATATGGACAGCTCTGGTACAGGGACCAGATATCTACATGGGAGGGTGTAGCAACAGCCCCACTGTACTATTTCTGGCCACTGTGATATTGCACCTCAAAATGAAACCTTCACCCATAATAACTCAAACACCTTTCAGCAGTGGGAGTACCCTTGTTTACCCAGGGGGATTAACACAAACACATATATTTTTCTTCAACACATATCAAAGTAGAATTGTCTCCACAAACATATGGCAAAGGTCACTAATCACAACATCTTCTTCCTCCACACAGCTTACGGCCGTCAAGCCCAGCAGGAGACAGTGGAGGAGGCTATGTCACCCCCCAGTGAGGAGGACACAGAGGAGGGGACCAGCCGGTGGTCACCTTACCCACCATCACCATCCCCTCCAACACAGGCTGCACCACCCCTTCCAGCTGCACCACCACAGGCTGCACCACCCCTTCCAGCTGCACCACCACAGGCTGCACCACCCCTTCCAGCTGCACCACCACAGGCTGCACCACCCCTTCCAGCTGCACCACCACAGGCTGCACCACCCTTTCCAGCTGCACCTCCCCAGTACAGTGGCTGGATGCCACAGGAGGAGAGGTGGACACATCCATCCACCTCCACCAGCTACTACCCTCCATCAGCAGCACCACCACCGCCAGGGAGGCAATGGCTGCCAGGGACAGTGGCCAACACCCAATATGGGCCATATGCCTCCCAGATCAACCCACCCTCCTGGATGGCTCCACAGCATGCCCCAAGGTATGATCCAAGGTGGGGTCCCACCACCTATCAGTGGCCACCATATGACCCTTGGCCACTGGACTACACACACCTGGGCCTGATTGGTGAGCCCCAGCGCCCCCTACCCAGGGACATATTCACACCTCCACCAGCACACACATCTCTGGGCAGCTCTGCATCACTTGATGTGGTGGGCATATGCCCATCATCTGCACCAGCCACTCCAACAGCAGCCACAGCACCCTCAGCAGCAGCAGAGGATACAGCACCTCCAGCAGAGGAGGAAACAGCACCTCCAGCAGAGGAGGAAACAGCACCTCCAGCAGAGGAGGAAACAGCACCTCCAGCAGAGGAGGAAACAGCACCTCCAGCAGAGGAGGAAACAGCACCCTCAGCAGCAGAGGAAGAAACAGCACCCTCAGCAGCAGAGGAAGAAACAGCACCCTCAGCAGCAGAGGAAGAAACAGCAGCACCAGGGACACCGGGCACATCCACCTCCAGCACCGCACGCCTCACAGGGATGGAGGCGGAGTGTATGGCCCTTCAGAGGAGACTACTCCGGTCGAGCAGGAGTACTGACAGCAATATCACCAGGAGCAGGAGGCAATCCAGGAGGAACATTGTCCAATTGGAGAGCAGGATCCAAGGTTTGGAGTCGGAGGTGTCCAGGGGGAATACACTACTCCAGCAGCTCAGGACTGGTGTGATGGACATGTTAACACAGGTCCTTGTGGAGCTGAGGGAGATAAACCGCAGGGAGAACCTGAGGATGGAGAGGGAGAACTTGCGTTCCACTGAGGGGTCTACTGCAACCACCACCCCCTCTAGTGTTACCCCTGAAGCAACACCTAGGGGGCAGAGGGTTACCAGGAGATCCACAAGGGCATCCACCTCTGGCACCCAGGCTAAGGCCCCCCACCCAAAGAAGAAAAAATGAAAGGCCCAACCTGTTAAGTTTCCCCTCAATAAAGAAAACATTTTTTTTTTAATTCCAGTCTGATCTGTTGTGTCTTCAGTTATGGATTGGGTGGCAGGGTTGTCTCCAATGCATTGCCATACAATGCAGTGAACACAACCTCTGCCTATGTGAAATGTTAGTGGGATGCTACAACATGGGTTCACACACACACCGTTGTACAAATTCAACTTGTAATACATCCCTGGAGCCATATTACACCACTGTGTTATATGGCGGTGTTGTGTGTTGAATTTGAACAACAAAACATACCCCTTAGCACAACAAATTGTACAACACTGAACATTTGTCTACATCATGTGCTGTGTTTAACCCTTTGAGTGCCAGAGTGGTAGACAACGCATTGTCAAGAAATGCGTTGGGGACCACTCTTGCACTCAGTGGGTTAATGGGATAACCAGACAAACAGCTCTGTGATTTAGCAGGGACATTATAAGCAGGATAGATAAATGGGACATGTATCCATGTTGTCTTGGATTCACACACTCATTGTGCAACTGACTTACTGAAGAAGCCAATGTTTTTAACCTAGGATTTCAACGTGTAGCACACACATTGATATCCTGGGCTGAGCATTGGGGTCTCCTGTAAGTTGAGTTGCTGTTTCCCTAAGGGTGTAACAGACTTCACCAGTGATAACACATGTCCACTTAGTCTGGTTGTTCGTTAGCCCATGTACTGAGATATGTCAAAGTGGAGCAAAATCTCCGAACATGGATTATACTGAGCAATACAGATACTGTGGACAGGTATTCACTGTGGAAGTATGTCCCCTGTATCACCTCTTCATCACTCCCACAACACATTGGTGCATCACTGCCACCATCATCTGTTTGCATTGATACATCACAGAGTCCAGTCACTGGCAAACAAGTGGTGGACTCCTGTGATGTGGGTGTTGCCTTTCCATGTATGGGGCATACTCTACCCTGGGTGTGGTAACACATTGACATATGTGTTCTCAAATATATCCTCCTACAGACACAGATAGAATGGTGATGGTTCATCTTTATTGTGTCTCAAAGTACATTAGAATGTACATGTGTTTTGTGTGTGTATTGCCTATATGCATTGAACACCTGTATGAGAACACTAAATGTACTTTGAAACTAAATTGTAATACTTCAGTAACACTGCTGCCCTGCTCATGTGTTGTCCATGAGGTTTGACAACTCTGTAGCTGAGCATCCTGACTGTACAGGTTACAACACTCAAGAATTAGTGTTTTCTGTGTCTCTATGAGAATGTTCCAGTAGAGGTTTGTGTGAACCTCAGGTCAAACTTTGCATCACCAACAACATCACCATAAACAGCAAGGGGTGATCTTCATGAAGGTGTTGTCAAGACATCAATCCAGTCACATGGAAGCTCTTCAGTTCAAGGATGGATCATGTTACGGATGCCTGCGGGACAAGAGGACAGGATTTCGAGCAGTAGACCTGAACTGATCATCAAGCAACAACAATTTAGTCTTTTTCATCCCCTCAGTTTTCACAGTTACAGGTGAGTGCACAAACCATTGCTTGACAATGTGTTGTGTACTCATCTGTAACCAATTCTGTGGGGAACTAAGGACATGTGCATCAGTCCTAGGGATATGTGCCCCTGACATGCACTGTGAAAGTGACAGTGGCAGCCCAATGTCATTTGTTCCATGGAACTGTTAGGACACATTTGTTGATGTGTGTATTCATGTCAGGGGCACATACGTCTGCACACTCACAGGTCTGCATGGAGTCCGTGGTAATCTGATCTACGTCTCATGACCTCTACATTGTGTGCCCATACCACTGTACATCCACCCCTGTGCTGCTCTTCTCAGCTGTAGCACAGTACAGGTCCCATATTGAGTCTGATGTCCCTTCTCATGCAAATCATTAGATAATACTCTTTCACTACTGGGCTAGCATGGTTGTTCAGGCTCTAATCATGGCATATCCAGTTAGTTGCTGTCAATCAAGCCGTGTAAGGTGATGAACATGGGTAATATGTTGTACCTTGTTTCTCCTGAGGGTGTGCGTGATATCCTTGGGGTCTGTATGTCAACGTGGAGAGTGGAATGGAGGATGGTTGCTGAGTCCACACACACAATTTTCCACGTCCACTGCCAGTGCAGTGCTGTGTCACTGTTCCTGTGGGGTGAGACAGAACAAAATGTGCAGTGTGGTTAGTGTCACAGGACTGCTGGGGGACTTGCATGGATTGTTTGCATGCCTGTGTTATACTCACAGGTGAAGTATTCCGTGATGAGCCTGTCTCTGATCTGTGCCCCTCTCATGGTCTCCTCCACATGCCCGATGTCCATGGGCACTTCCTGTATGGGGGGGTCCGGGATGTGCTCCAGCAGCCTGGTGTCCACTGCGATATTGTGCAGTATTGCGCACGCCACAATGATGTCACACACCTTAGCCGGTGCATACTGCAGTGCTCCCCCAGAGTGGTCCAGACATCGGAATCTTGACTTGAGGAGCCCAAATGTCCGCTCAATAGCATTCCTGGTTCTGGCATGAGCCTGGTTGTAGCTTTCCTGGGCATGTGTTTGGGGATTGGCCAGAGGGGTCAGTAGCCAGGACTTGCATCCATAGCCAGCATCACCTGTGTAATGTGAGTGACATGGTGAAACAGGGAGCACATGTTGTGTGAATGATGTTTTGTGTGGTGGACGTAGTAGGTGTGGGTCAGGTGCATGCTGAGCTGAGTGGTGTGTACGCCTGTGTATGTGGTGTGATTTTGTTTTGTGAACTCACCCAGTAGCCATCCCCCTGTAAAGGTTCCATTCTCAAAATCTCTGTGGACTGAGGAGTTTTGTAGAATGTATGCATCATGTGTGCTGCCAGGATATTTTGCACAGACATTCATGATCCTCATGTTGCTGTCACACACCATCTGCACGTTGATGGAGTGGAAGTTCTTCCTGTTGATGAATATCTGTGCGTCACGTGCTGGGGCCTTAATCCGGACATGGGTGCAATCTATAGCACCCATGACCCTGGGCATGCCTCCCTTTGCGTAAAAGGCCTGCTTGACGTGTATCCAGTCCATGTCGGTGGTGGGAAAATGTATATGGGTACTGGCCTTGATTTTGAGGGCTGGCAGGACCTGGGCCAGCACTCTGGAGAATGTGGCCTGGGACATGCCAGATGCGTAACCCTCAGTGGACTGGAAGGCCCCGCTTGCCATGAAGTGTATGGCACAGAGTAGTTTCTGCAGGCCAGTTAGGGCATGGTTGTGGATGTAGATGGGATCCACCTGCTCCTTGATGACCTCATACAAGGCAATGATGCTGTCAGGCCTCAACCTGTAGCGATCAATGACCTCGTCATCAGCCATTCCAAAGAGTGTGACCCTTGGGCGGTATACCCTGGGCCTTGGTGGTCGTCTATACATCCTGTGCCCTCCAGGTGGGGATGGACTCCTGTGTGGCTGCTGAGCCAGAGCCTCCTCACTTGCAACAGGTGGAGGCTGTTGATGAGGCGTGCTTGGGGTTTGCTGATGTTCCCTAGCTCTCTCCCTTGCACGCCTTCTCCGCAGTCTTCGCAACAATATGTAACCCAACATACTGTTTGCTCTATCTGTCTCTCTCTCTCTCTCTAGCTCTCTCTCTCTAGCTCTCTCTCTCTAGCGCTCTCTCTCTCTCTCTCCCTCCCTGAGTGGAAAACAAGCCACAAGTGAGTGTGTTGAGTTGTCCCTTTAAGTACTTGCTAGGGCGTTGTGTAGGTGTGGTGATGAGGTGAGTGCTGACCAATGGAGAGTTGTTTGTGTCCAGGTAAGTGTTTGCAGGTGTGTGTGTGTGTGTTATAAGATGTGGTGTGTTGTGCTTGTTCTGTGTGTGCCATTTGCGGGCGTGCAGTTGTGGGGTGCAGGTCGCGTGTTGATGTTGCCCAGGTGAGCTTGTATTTGCAGGGTCCGCTTTGTGTGATGACCCCCATTGTTCCGTGCCATGTTGTGTTGTTGTTTTTTTGTGTGTCATTGTTCCTGTGGTGTTGGTTGTTGTTTTGTGTGTAGTGATTTGTGTTGTGTGTGCATGTTTTTGTGTTGTTTTGGCATTGCACGGGTTAATTTTCCCATTTACATGGTTGTGCGGTAAGCCTTTTGTGTGTTTTCCTCTGTAACGGGTGTTTAGTTTTGGCCGTTAAGTGTCTAACGTGTGTGAGAAGTGGGTCTTAACTTTTAGCCGTTAGGTGTGTCTTTTTTTCAGCCGTTATCAGTACCGCAAGCCTTTGAATAGCTCTGGGGTATGTTGTTCCATGTTGTTCCATGCGTCTGAATGCACGTAAGTGTAGCGGCCGTAGGAATTGTGCAACTGCCGTTAGCTGTTGTTTAGACGGATCTTTGAATTGCAACATGACACTTAACGCACCCGTTAGTGTTTTTTTTGGTTAACGGCTGCCTTTAAATCGAGCCCCTGGAGTCTTGTATTGCTTATGGTCTAAAGTATCCACTCTGATACCCATCTGCGCCAAGTATCCTGAATCGCCGACCGCCTGCTGCCAGTTTCCTGCGACCTAACTTCGTGGACTGTCAGGTGGCGACGTGGACTCTTCCCTGCTTCCCTGCTTCCAGCGATCCTGTGGCTGTTTCCAGTGACTGTTCATACTCCAACCGGTGCACCTGACGGCGCTTATCTGGCGTTGAGAAGGAGAGACCCAGGAACGACGGCGGAAGGCGACGCGGTCCCTTCTCAGCATCCGTTACATTGGTGGCATAGCGGTGGGATTTCTCCTTCTTTTATCGGGTGTACCAGCTAAGAGATGGCGGCGAAAGCACGGCTGCCGGAGGCCATAGGAGTGTATGACATGCGGTACCACTACATAGGATGTCAATGGGAGACCTTCCTAGGTGATTTAGCCGAGGAGTTTTACCGGGAGGTCACCACCTGCATCACAGAGGAGCTCCAAGTCCAGGACGGATACTGGGAAATGATCAAGTGCCTTCACAAGGAGTATACAGGAGTTATGGTCAACTTTTTCCCGTTCAACTTGCGCCTGAAACTCCAACAACTGGTATGGATGGCCTTTCAGGAGGATGCTACTTTCGGCCAGAGGAATTACAGCCGCTACTGGGAGATTTGGGAGAAAAGAAAGGCCATGTTTGGAAGTTACTTTCCTCCAGACCAGGAGGGGAACCTAGACCGTTTAGTCAAGCAGGAATGGAACTTGGAGCTAATGTACATGGGCTGGATAGAGGAAGCCCAGGAGATACAAAGAGAGGAAAAAGACTGGGGGGGTTACTCATCTGAGGAGGACTTCAGTGGAGCTGAGGACTTAGATGGAGCTGCCCCTGTTCACTCCACACTGATGAGTGGGAATGCGTTCCTCACCAGTGCCCCTGTTGCCCTGCCTGATACCCCTTTGCCCCTGGACCGTTTGTTGCCTGAGCTGAGGGGTGGGAATTCATTCCCCCTCAGTGAAGAGAATGCCTCTGCATCAGGGGATGGGACGGACATCTCCCCTGATAGGCATATTGCCCCTTCCCCTGTTTTCCCAGCTGCGGTGGATGAGATGCAGGTCCCCACCAGTAGCGATTGTATGTCCCAACTGATGGGTGGGAGAGAGCCCATCAGTCCCTATGACCCCCCTGCTGTGGTGAGTGTGGAAGAGCTCACCAGCAGCCCCAAGATGATGCCCCCTGTGGGGTTGGAAAACGCCCTGGAAGTGGAGCGGTATGTGCTCTCCAGGGCCACAGAGGATGCCGCCTTGAGGGATGGGACTGCGGTCTCCCTCAAGGCAGAGAAGGCCCTGGAAAGTGATGGCCTACAAGAGGAGGTCCCCAGCGGACCGGAAGAGAGCAGCGCTGCTGGCCCTCCTGTGAATTTGTTGTGTGAACTGATGGGTGGAGAAGAGTGCCCCATCAGCCCCCCTGTAAACCCTGACCTGGTGAGTGGGAGCGAGCTCACCAGGGTCTGGGAAACCCCTGCTGTGGTGAAGGAGATGCAGGTCCCCACCAGCAGCCCCAGTCCGTCCCCTGTTGCTACTGCCCTGGAGAAGGGGAAGAGTGTCTTCTCCAGGTATGTGACTAAGATTGCGAGGAGGATTGAGACTGCCCTCCTCCAGAAGACAAGAGATGGCCCTGATGTGAGGGGCCAAGAAGAAGAGGGGTACAGAAGGCTGCCACTCTGCAGTGCTGCTACTGCCCCTGGAAACCCTGGATGTTGCCCCAAGTTCCTCATGCTGGAGAGTAGGAGCGAGCTCTCCAGTCCCCCTGTAACCCCTGGCTTGGTGCGTGGGAGCGAGCGCACCAGATCATGTGAAACCTTGGCTGGGATTAGTGGATCAACAGTCCTCATCCCCAGCCCAACGATTGTGTTCCCTTTCCCTGTGACCCCTGGCTTGGTGGATGGGAGCAAATTCACCGGGTCCTGTGAACCCCCTGCTGTGGTGTGTAGGAGTGAGCACACCACCCCTTGTTTTGCCCTGACACTGGTGAGTGGGAGCAAGCTCACCAGAAGCCCCAAGAAGGCGCTCCCCAACAATTCCCCTTTGGGCCCTGATCTGGTGAGTGGGACCACCGTCCTCATCAGGGATGTTGCTGGGGCCCCTGAATTTCCTGAGCTCTGCCTGGGGGGTGGGAATGTGTCCCAGAACGTTGCCCCAGCCCAGGAGAGTGGGACAAACATCCTCTCCTGTTCCTCTGGGGCAGTGGCCCAACTAAAAGGGGGAGATATACCTCTCTCCCCACACTCTGATGCACAGAAGCCAGAGACACAATTGCCCCAGGAAGATCCCCCTTATAGACTGGCTTTGGACCCTGAGCCCCTGGCCCCAGACCCAGGAACATTGAACCCCAGCTCTGCATGGAGCATGGCCCAGGAGAGGCCACCCAATTTGATGATTGCCAGGACAACCAGGCACCAATTTCCCTGGCCCAGGATTAAGAACCGAGACTGTACCCCTGGTCCAGGACAAGAGACCTGCTTTCTATTTCCAGGCGTGGACAAGGGGCTTGCATTTTCTCCTGGCACAGGACACCAGGCTAAGTCATTGTTTCCCTGGCCCAGGACAAGGGGCTCCTCCTTTAAGACTGGCCTAGGACTAAGGCCTCCAGACTAATGAACTGTCCAGACAAGTGGCTCACAACCTCAATGGTCTCCTACAGCTCCAAGTCAGCGTTTACTACTGTCCCCGCTGGCTTGGTACAAAAAGGGGGAGAAATGTAACGGATCCTACCCATTACTGAGCCCTTGTCTGGACCTCAAACTATTTATTCAAAGACTATGGACATTTATTACTGTTTGGACTCTGTGCTGTGCCTTGGCGTACAAACTGGCCAGCTATTCCCTAAGAGAAAGACTTAAATTCATAGACTTTGGATCACATAGTATGTTTAATGTATGGCGAACGTTTTAGTTATTGTATGTAGTATGTTGAGGGTTTACTCCAAGGGAATAGGCAGTGAGGGGTTAATTATTTCATTATGTATTGCAGACTCCCAAGCCTTTTGCTTAATTATTCAACCCCTGGCCATTGTTAAGGAAATGAATATTCTTGCCACTCAAGTCCTTGGAGTGAGAACTGTCCTGAGACCCCCCTGCTGTGTGTGTTAATCCATTCACACCCCTCAGTCTGTGAGTCACCTATTGTATAGCCTGAAACTCTGTTGCCAGCCCTTTGTATTATGTTGTGAGTTGATTACCTCTGTGAATGCTCTCATTGTGTCAGCCCTTGCCTTTTGTCTGATGTGTTTGATTTAATCAAGTTCCCTATTGTATCAGGTTCCCCATGTGATCCAATGTACTGTACTGTATATAAATATCTGTGGTTTGTGACAATAAAATGAGTTCTGTTTTGGAGTGAACAAGGAGTCCTGGAGTCTTGTATTGCTTATGGTCTAAAGTATCCACTCTGATACCCATCTGCGCCAAGTATCCTGAATCGCCGACCGCCTGCTGCCAGTTTCCTGCGACCTAACTTCGTGGACTGTCAGGTGGCGACGTGGACTCTTCCCTGCTTCCCTGCTTCCAGCGATCCTGTGGCTGTTTCCAGTGACTGTTCATACTCCAACCGGTGCACCTGACGGCGCTTATCTGGCGTTGAGAAGGAGAGACCCAGGAACGACGGCGGAAGGCGACGCGGTCCCTTCTCAGCATCCGTTACAGAAGGGAACTCAGAGACACTGAAACATAACAGTGTGGCACCAGAGGAAACCAGAGTGAAATGGGAAGGAAATGGAGAGGACATATAATGGTAGGGAAGGGATGGATGGTGAGGTAGATAAAGGTATAGTTGAGTGAGGGGAAGAGAATGAGGTGATCTGAGGTAAAGAGGGTGAGAGGCAGAGAAAAGATATTCCTGGAAGGTTCCCAGTAAGGTAATGGTATATGAGCATGTTTACTAACATATGAACATAGTAACATAGTTGATGAGGCTGAAAAAAGACATGAACCCATCAAGTTCAGCCCATGCCATATCATCGTTGTTAATCCAGAGGAAGGAAAAAAAAGTTGAAGCCATTTTCAATTAAAGGAGTAGTAAACTTTTTTTATGAAAAAATATATATTGTAGGGATTTTCCTATTGAGTAAAATAAGGGTACTCCCACTGCGGAGAGATTTATATTTCCAGAGTTATTACAGTTTAAACCCATGTTTTTTTACATTAGCAGTGCCCTCTAGTGGTCAACTTCTAATTAGATTTCCTATTAGATTCTAATGGAGAGGAAAGTCAGAAAAGTCAGAGACATACAGTTCTCCATAGAATGTGATAGAAACTGCCTGTCACTTCCTGTCAGTTAGAACTATCAGGAAGTAAACACAGTAAATTCACTTCCTGGTTATTTAAACTGCTATAAATTTTGAATAAAACATCTGACAGCGATGTGAGTGACCTTGTTTTATTCAGCAGGAAATGCTCTATAAAATATGCATTTTCATAAACAAACGTTTACTGCTCCTTTAAGCCCCAAGTGGGTAAAAAAAATTCCTTCTTAACTCCAAACATTTCCCTGGATCAGCATCCTATCTGCTTTGAAGCCAATGTCATAATTCTCAGTATTGTTCTGATGGGTATCCTTTCATTTTTTAAAGCGATTACAGTATCTGCAAGCATCTGGAGGCAAATAATTCCATAACCTTCCTGCCCGTTCTGTAAAAAATCCTTTCCTTTGTTTTAGTCGAAAGCGCCTTTTCTCTAGTCTTAATGGATGACCTCATTCTTAGATTATCTTCTCATTAATAAAATAAATTAAAAAGCGCTGGGCCCAGGACTGAACCCTGTGGTACCCAACTTATGACTTAAGACCAACTTGAAAAGGTTTTATTTACAACAACTCTCTGCCAACTATTATTTAGCCAATTCTCTATCCACGCACAGATATCAACCCCCAAACAGAAGATTTTTTAATTAAATCTGTTGTGAGACAGAGCATCAAATGCTTTTGCAAAATCCAAGTATACTACATCAACATCAATACCCTTGTCCAAATTACTACTTACTCTTTCATAAAATGCAAGTAAATTAGTTTGACATGATCTAATCTTCAAAAAACCATGCTGGATCCTACCAATAATACTGTTGGTTACCACATAGTTAGTAACCCTTCTAATATCTTACCCACTACAGAAGTCAGGTTCACAGGTTTATAATTCCCTGGTTTAAATCTTGCCCCTTCTTTGAATATTGATACTACTTCAGCTTTACTCCAGTCACAGGGCACTAAGCCTGATAAAAGTGAATCAGTAGAGGTTAAGCATAAGGGTCTTGTTAATACCGATTATTTATAAAAAACATTCTCTGTAGTTTAGAAACTGTCCTTAAATCACGGCAACTGGTAATAATGTCATCTGATTTATAATAAATATGGTATCAGTAAGTGATGTTCATGCTTGGAACTTTTAAGAACAGATTATACCTGGGGTTAATATTCTGGTAAAAATTCTGTCGCAAAATTGTAGCAGTTAGTATAAATTTGCAGCACCATAATTTTTGCCAGCTTTCCGTCACTTTTCCCAAAACATAACTACGTTGTGTTTATTCTTCCAGATTGGAGAAATTGTCTTTTTTAAATTTAAATGCCAACCTCCAAGTATAGGACACTTTTAGGTACAAAACAAACTGATAAGCATTCACCTAATGTATGGCATAAAGCACAAAGGGGAATATGAATAGTGATAGAGTGACAGATTACTAAAATAGCATGAGAATACACTTTTCTTATTAATCAATTGGTTAGAAATCAAATATATGATTGGCAGTGATTAAAAGGGTGGAAAAGACAAATAGTAGATAACAGAAAAGGACCCAAGTGTCCTCAAATATCATTAATTGTAAAAGTTATCTCACAGTTCTATTGTCTCATTGATAGATGTGTGTGGATAGTCAGTGTCCTTTTACTTGATACAATAGAGGATTCTTGGTTGTGGGTTACAGAACTGTAATTGTAAAAGTCAAGCCAATTTTCTCGATGTATGTAGGTCTAATCAAGGTCTTTTGCATCTGTCTTTTCCCGGAGATACCTCAGGAGCAATATATGTAGATACAAAAAATAAAAGAAGATAGTGCACCAGATACCTATAAGTGTAGATGTATTGTATATAAAAATGAAAAAGATCAAATGAATAATGGAGGTTGCACAGTGAAAGGACATGCTCTGTCTATAGGTAGATAAACATTGAGCATAAATCCTAAGGGAAAGTGTGTGCTGATATATATAAAGTAAATATGTGACCATATGATGTGATCTAAATACTGTAAGTAAGGGGTGAGAGGGGTGCCGGAGAAAGATTTTTTTGTTACAGGTGATCGAGTGAGGTGACTTGTTGACATTATAGGCGATCGAGTAAAGTGACTGGTAACGGAGATTGCAGTGGAGGATGGATGTTGCAACAGAAAGGGCTATATTGGACCAACAATATTCCTTGGCTAACTCCTAAAGATCTTGATAAAGCAACTTAGAGTTGCGAAACGCGTTGATGTAGATTTATAATACATGTCAGTTGATTTTATATTTTTTTATTATGCTTTGTAATAAATCATTTTTATGAGAAGATCTGAGAGCAGTAATTCATTTTTCGACTATACATTGAGACATTTGGAGTGGAGCTGCTTCGATTTGAGGAGGTGGTGTCAGCATAAGAACCGAGCAGAGACGGTAATATATCCTCTACAATCCTTTTGTGTTCTTTATGTGTATAAGCACATGAACAGCAATGCTAACATGTGAATAGCTTACTATATGCTTATTTCTCTTTATCTGGTGTGATAAGGCACCATTGGCGCCCCTGGCTTTTGTCTTTTGTCATTATGTTTTATATAATATTTGAATGTTAAATCTGTTTTTATGTGAAAATCATTTTAATACTACACTTAGATATTCTCTTGCGCTGTCTACCCCCACCCTATATCTTTTGCAGAAGTTCTCAGTTCTGTCTACTAGTAGATTGGAATCTAACTATTGGGAGCCCTGGCATACAGTATCCACTCAGTGCTGCAGGGATAATGGTACATTGTTTCACTGTTCTGCTTTAACGGTTGACTGATTAGAAAATCCTCTGGAAAATGGAGATCCAGGGAGTTCACTGTCAGTAACATACGGGTGTAAAATAATAATAATAATAAGTGAAAATGAAAACACAAATAATATAAAAATATAGGCAATTTAACTTAACATATTTGCACATTCTTTGCAATGCATTGGAGTTGTCTCTGGTATACAAGATGTTAACTCTTTGAGTGCCAGAGGGGTACGTAATGTATTGCTCTGCAATGCGTTGCGTACCCCTCTGGCACTCAAAGGGTTGAATGAGAAAAGTGCATCTGTTTCATATCATAAGGTAAATAAAAAGTGAATCATTTGTGGGAACAGAAACGTGATTATACTTTAGCTGTTGGACTAGGATTTTACATCTAACAGACCCTTAGTTTGTTGAGGATACAAACAAGCAGGCTTTTGTTACATACTGGTTTAGACATACAAAGTACAAAGTAGTGCCGTTCTGGGACAAACCAACTGCACTATAGGCAGGGTTGCCAACTCCTTTCACATCTCATCCCTCCCCCACCCCACCAGTCCATGTCTTCATGTTTTTGGTTCTGTGACTATCACTGGGGCAGTGGAACCAGACACAGGTGACACACAGTGTACATTATTCGTGACTACTAGTCACAGCACCAGAGTAAGCAGTTTATTGTACATACTGACAATCTCCAGGAGGGTGCTAAGTTTGGGGGCTCCCATTAGGGTTGCCACCCAGCCGGTATTTTACCGGCAGGCCGGTAAAAAATTGTCTTCTGTCCAATGTTAAGTCTATGGAGGGAATGCCATGGCCGGTATTTTTTTGAAGAAAAGGTGGCAACCCTAGCTCCCATCACCACCATTTTTGCTTACAGAGATGGTCAGGAAGTGTACTGTAATAATGAAAGGGGTTTATTTACGGTATGTCATATATACAAAAAATACACTTGGTTAGTACAATATAGCATTTCATATAACATTACAAACAGCCTCATTTCAGTTCACATGCTCCCTGCCTGGCACTGCAGCCTGTACCTGCACCCACCAGCTGTCGGTTCCCTGTTGGTGGTCCAAGCTGTCAGTTTGCGGTTGCTGTGTGGTACTTGGTGGGTGTCTGGTGGATGGGCCTGACTGGAAATTCTGACTGATTGTCAGTTGATAACCTGGAGGCAGAGGCAGCAGATAATTCATTCTGCAGCTCCCTCAGCCTCACATTGAGCATTGTGTGTTCACTAAAGCAGTGTACTCTCTAAAGTAACTACCTGGATCTTCTCTTACTCTGCACTGTGTCCCACCCCTCCCCATTCATGTGTTTCGCACTCCATCTGTTTGTATACCCATGAACCCTCTTTTCCTCTCTTGTCTTTTAACCATTTCTATGTCTTCTCCCTCCATCTTCCCCCAATCTTGAATTCTGTATGTGTGTGTGTATATTTCTGCAGGCGTGTGTATGACACAGGACAACTGCCACAGGTCTGTGTAACACAAGTGTGTTTGTGTGTGTCTGTGTGTGTGTGAGAGACAGGTGTCAGCAACACTATGCCACATGTAAATGTGTGTTACAGTCAACGTTGTATACAAAAATTACACTTTACATAACTGAACACAAGGATAACAAAAACCAGATGGGCAGCTCTGTCCCACACTGCTAGTGTACATATATATATTACTAGCTGAAGAGCCGTTACAGGGGCCACAGTGCCACTGCCAGACGGTCGCGGGGCAGTCATGCGCAGTAGAGACTGCCTGCGCCACGGCTGATACAGAGCTGGATGCTACTTCGGAGTGCCCTGCTCTGTATCAGCCTCATCACGGGTAGTTTCTCCTTAGCATGACTGCGTCATTACAAACTTTCTAGCGAATTATTATATAGGATGTTTTGTTAATTTTTAAAATGTTGCCCTCTATTGGGCGTACAACACAACGTCGCATTCAGAATGTCTTGGTGTTGAATCCGGCCCTATGACAATGCTGCAGACATCAGAATGTTGTTCTCCCTTCTGGGACAGAGGGGTCCAGGATGGGGTCAGCTGGGGGGTGAGAGTGTACAATAGGAAAGTAGAAGTTGAAATTTAGTGGGGTACATACAAGGGACAATGGGAGAAGAGTGGGATAGTGACTGACCCAAAATATGCTTCCGATGTCTGCAGGAGGAGGATGAAGGACAGGAGCTGCAGGCACAGGGTGGCCAGGCTGAGGTGCAGGCTGACTGGAGTGGTGTAGTCTTGGGCTCTGCTCCACATCTCTCTCTCTCCCTTCAGTTGCTCACTGACCTGTTGCTCCCGCTCACTCCGTTTAAAGCGACACCACTCCACATCATCCATCTTCCTATTTTATGCATTTTATTCAATTTAATCCATTCTGATGTCTGCGGCAGACGGGTGAACGACATATGTATTCCACAGCTCTGTATAGTGTCCTTTGATCTTGTTACTGCATCACTGTATTTCCATATCCATTCATTTCCACTGTTTTTAACCCCTTGGGTACAAGAGAAGTCTCTTACTCAAGACCACTACAGCATTCAAGGGGTAAACTATCCATGTTTATAAATGATCTGGAAACAGATATAGAAAGCAAAATATCTATAGTTGACACTAAATTATGCAGGGTAATAAATTCAGAACAGGATATTTGTTCCCTACAGGGATTTATATAAAATGGCAGATTGGGCAAACAAATAGAATATGAAGTTTAATGTAGAAAAGTGTAAAATGATGAATTTTCTATGAACTTAATGGAATCATTTTAGGGGATTTGTTGCTAGAGAAAGACCTGAGAATCCTTGTAAACTACAAACTTGGAAACAGTGACTGGTGTCAAATAGCAGCAGCAAAAGCTTGTTTGGCCAATGAAAATTCCCACAATAAGGCTGTTTCTACTAATGTTTCCCTCAATGAGGTTAGTAAATGTATGTTTGTGTGCGCACAGGAGTGTGTGATGACAGGTATGTATATGCATACCGAGCTGTTAAGCCTATTGAAATCAATGGCCTTAATCTTCCAGCCATAAAACTACTCATTCTTCACTAGCATTTGTGCAAACTCCAGTGGACAGAAAAATACATCACACCCATTCTGTGAAAATTCACACAGGGAGGAGAATGAACTGTGTTTTATCTGCCCTTAGAACTGAGTGAAAAAATTATTGTATTTTAGAGGCCTACTTTCACACAGGATCAGATTTCAAAGTAGGCATAGAAGACAATTGGCTAGATCTCCAGATCCTGAGGAACGCCTGGCACTTCCACATTCTGAACTGTGGGTGTTGCCAGTTCCATTTCAGTGTTCCTGTACCAGACACCCACTCCTGGTTTACACTGCCTGGCTTATGTATCAGTTTATGCACCCCTTTACTGGCTAATACGTAACCCCTTGGTTGCTAAAGAGATCTACAAATTACTGCAAAACAATGCAGTGTCAATATCTAGCAACAAAGGGTTTAAAATCTTTAGTTGTGCTAAATACATACATAATATGGGTATTTCCTGTGAAATGGAACAGTGTATTGGTCAGTGAACGGAACTGGGGGTGGAGTCAAGTGATTGGTAGGAATGTGGAAATGGGTGGAGCTAAGGGTTCCTTGACTTGTCCAAGAACACTCACAAGTTCTTAAATTGGCCATGATGGGCAGACAGACAGATAGACAAATAGCCAGGGAGAAAGGAGAGAAAAGTAGATAGACTGTAGCCATATCACTGTTAAAAGAAAAGCGGTGTACTGTGTGAATAACGTACTTGAATGTATAATAAATGCAATTCTTTTGTTTGAATAGAAATCTTTATTTCATCACAGAATTTTAATAGCCCTATATTTATTGTTCAGCTCATAGTGACACTTTTCTCTTTTTCTATTGTAAGACGGAGTTTGTATTGAACCTTTTCTGTGAATGGGTGGCGCTGTCACTATTGCTGTGAGTTGGTTTCAGACACAATCTCTCCACAGACAAGACAAGCAACATCTCCAACTGGACACAAAATATGTTAAACTCAAACTGTAAAAAAAAAAGAAAAATGGCAGGTTTTCACTGTAATAACTTTTTAATGAAACATCACCTTTGTACAAGAAATATACACTTTTCATTCCTTATTTTTTTATCAATAATTTATATAATAAAATAATTTGTATTCTATGTATACTTTGTGTTTTTTATTATTGCAATATTGCTACATTATTATCTTTCTGTGAATTTTACACTTTGAGTGCCAGATAAGGATTGCATTGTCTGAACCTGGATGGTTATTAAATATCCTTTGAGTGCCAGAGGGATGTGCAGCACCTTTTTTTGCTCTGGCACTCAAAGGGCATACCCCTTTGGCAATCAAAGGGTTAAAGGCACAGTGACATCTTACCATAAGGTGGTTCTCTAAAATTAGCCTTAATTACTACTGAATATGTTGCTACTTCTTTGAACATTTGGTCCTATGACTCAAAGCTAACAACTATCCTATCAAATCGTTGGAAAATAGCCCAAACAGAGCCAATCCTCCAAGGAAGATAAGTCTTATAAATGAGACACTCAAGTATATTCATGTACAAAAACTATTTTATTGGTAGAAAAAATATCAAAAGGATGATATATTAAAAACAGTACCCTGACGAAGCCTTTGATAGGTGATATGCATTGCGATGGCTGGCTTCCAGAGAGGGCTCTGCTTCTAGATGTACCTGATATCTTTCTGTGATAAGGATCTCAATTTCTTTTTTCCACTTATTATTAACACTCGTTTGTTCCTCCTTATTTCTTGGGATATATTTCTGGAACGTGGTATTGATTGTCTACTTCACATGTAATAATTGTTTTTTGTAATTTTCCTGGGTATTTAGTTTACTGTGGACACAGTGTATTTTCATATAATACTGTTTGCAATTTTGTAGTGTGTTTACTCCACTGTAGACACAGAACTTTAGTATTGTTTGAGGTGTTTTATAGGCATACCTGGGAACTACAAAGTATTATCTCCCTGGAGGGGAGTCCTGTGCTGCTGAAGAGGCTGGGGAAAATGACTCATATTGCATCAAGAAGGGACAGGGCTTAATCCGAGCGGGGGATGACAGGGCTTAACAGGGGTGACAGAAACAACAAAAATAAGCTGGGGAAGGAGGAACACAGTGGGAAAGAGTATATGTGGGCAGAGTTTCAGTAGAAACTCCCCACATCCAGAGACTCAGCCTCTGCCCCTGAGACCCGGTAAGGCAGTGTGAAAACCGGAGTCTCCAGGGCAAATCCGAAGAGTTCCCAGCCATGTTTATAGGAATATTTATACGCCGGACAGCACAGATTTATAAGTCTGCAGGAATGCATGGCATTGACGGGTTTTAGTAACATCCCTCTCTAGATTGTTTTTAATTGTTTTTATTATATCATGCTTTTGATATTTTTTTTACCAATAAAATAGTTTTTGTACATGATTATACTTGAGTGTCTCATTTATGAGGCTTATCTTCCTTGGAGGATTGACTCTTCTTGGGCTATTTTCCAATTATTGATAGATGTATTTTATATTCAGCCGCCATTCTAAATCTGCCTGAAGAAGAGATCTAAGTTATCTTACCACGCGTTTTGTGGCTATGAACACCACTTTCTCAAAGAGAAAAATACTCACCGGCTCCTTTCATATGATCAGAAGTTGTAAGTTTCTTTGAGAAAATGGCGTTTATAGCCATGAAACATGTTAGGATACTTCTGTATTATTTTATTATTTGATTTTATATAAGTTTATTTTTAATAAATTTTGATATTTTTTCTGACTGGAGCCATGTACAGCATCCTGATTTCCAGCTGCTCAGAATATCTGATTCATTTTTGGCCTGAACAGAGACGGGATTAATTTCTCCGTATGTGCATCTGTCAGCTTATATTCTAGCTGACATCTACAACTGTGAGCATACTAAAGTCTCTCGTTTACGATTTTTACAGACAATATTGCACTATGTTATGATCCGCGTCGTCCTTGCCAGTAGCTTGACTGGCTTCAGGATGGCTGGGTGCATGCGCGCGTTTCCACGCATGCGGGAGTGATGTCGGTCATCGCACTGACGTCATTTTTGGGGTGCCTGGCGTCCATTTAAGCCGGCAGGAACCGGGACTCGGCGCTCAGTTGTCGCTTGAGTCCCGGGGGTTCGTTAGCCTTGTCAAGCGTCTTCAGCCCTGCCTTCTGCCTGCAGCCCTATCCAGGGCCTTCCAGTTTTGCCTGCTATCTTCAGCCCTATCCTGGGCCCTCCAGTCTGCCTTCAGCCCTATCCAGGGCCTTCCAGTTTTGCCTGCTGCCTGCAGCCTTATCCAGGGCCTTCCAGTTTGCCTGCAGCCCTATCCAGGGCCTTCCAGTATCCTCCAGTGGCCTTCTCATTGACCTCTTCTCTGGAACTCATTTACCTTCAAGTACTGACCTCTGGCTTGTTATACTGGACTTGCACCATCTCAGCCTGCCGTGACCTCTGGCTTGTTGTACTGGACTTGCTCTCTCTCAGCCTGCCTTGACCTCTGGCCTGTTATACTGGATTTGCACCATCTCAGCCTGCCCTGACCTCCAGCTTGCTACATTGGACTTGCTCTATCTCTAGTTGTCCATCCTTTGCATATTATTTTTATCTCTTGTAGTTACCCTGCATTCTGGGTTCCTTACCTGCCTACTTCAGATCATATAGCTTCCTGCTAACCTCTGGGTGGCTCCTCCCACCCAGAGATAGGCTTCAGCAAGCTAACATTCTTACACATTATTGGGCTCCCTTCTTTTCTTCTCTTTGTTTTTTATGGTTGATCATTTGGGGAGAGTGATTTAAGAGGGAGCGGACCTGCACTATAGTGTCCTACAGATTGGCTGATTTGGGGCATCGATATATCCCCTCAAGTGTTTAAGCTGTTTCTCACATACGTGTTGAAGCAACATTTTTTTCTGTGAGTATCACTCACTTGGGTGATTGGTGAAGGGATCATCATTATATTGGATTCAACACAAGGGGTGCCTCTTCCCCTTCTCTCTCCTCTCTTGTTGTCCATAGATTATGACCTATGAGGTATTTCACACAGCCAACATGTTCTGCCATTGTTGCAGAGAGATGCAGCATGCTGAAACTTTCCTCCGACAACAGATACAAATTAGCAGTATTAATATCAATAGAATCACATTTAAATGGCTTTAATATCTCAGAACTGTTGCAGGTACATTTTCCCTGAGATTTTATCACTTCTGTTTCTATTGGAGATTAGGATGCTAGGAAAACCTTGCTACACTGTAGCACTAAAAATGCATTAACATTTTCTGCTGCTACAAAAAGGTTATGCTACAAAGTAGCCAGTGTGAAAGAGCCGTTGGGCTAGGCTCCCATGACCTGAATTCTTTGTAATGCAGTTCTGTTCAAACTACCTGTGTTTAGTGGTTTCCTAGCTCATGCAGAGGATTTGATGTGTCTGGTCCATAATGGTGCCAGCCATATATGAACATACCTGGGAACTCTCAGGGTTTGACCCTGAGACTCAGGGTTTTGGCCCAAATCTCAGGGTCTCAGGGTGAAGAGACAAAAGTTCAGGGTGAGAGAGTCCAGTGCTATGGATTATATATTCTGCTCCAGTTAGGTGCTTCTTTAGTATTTAAATGGGTGCCACTTGTACCAGGAAGGCAGGGGGAGAAGTCCTGCTTGATTTGTGCGTGTTCATGCAGTGATATCTGTATGTTGTTGTGTATTAATGGCTCCTTGAATGCCGACGGGAGCGACTCTCGATTACAGCGATTAGGGATGTAGCGAGGATAATCTATATTATAGGAAATGTAAGGGTTAATATTTACACAATCTCAGGGTCAGCTCATTTTGAAAGTTCCCAGGTCTGTATATGAATGGCTCATACCCATGTGAGTTGGCCAGACAGTCATGGTGAGCAGCATCATAACCACCAGTCCCGCCCATATGAATGTCCGGCGCATTGGTGCCATAGGCCACCATGCACGTCAAGCCTGCTGAAACTTGCGCTCTGCTCTTAACATATCCAAGTTACAGCACGCTGAATTCTGGGGCGTCACGTGCAATAAAAATCACCCATGTGAACAGCACCATAGGAGGCAATGGAGGGGATGTACAGATATTATTCCTTGCTAAATTAGAAGCTGAAATAGATTTTCTGTCCCTCTGCCTGTTAACACCAATTTATCGCACCAAAAATTCTCCCCTTACCACTGATTGTCTCAAGGGGAGTGCAATGGACAGTCTATGGACATTCTGGAGTATTATTTTCCTCAGCACCTTAACATTATGTACAAATAAACGCACAGAGGATATGGTATGATTTTATTCCACATCTCCAGAAGGACATTAACACTTTGAGAGACCGAGGGGGTACACAAAGCATTGCTGAACAGTGCTTTGCACATCTCTATGGCTCTCAAAGGGTTAATGAATTGGATACTAAAAAGTAGAGAATGTATGTACACACACTTCAGCTGGTATAACCGGCCTTACCACAGATGGCGTCTGTAATGCTCCCGACTCTGCACAAATGATGTTCCAGTGAGGAGAAAGGGAATATAAAGTGGGCAAGCACCAGAGATGGTAAAGGTGCTCTCCCGACCAATGTTAGAAACCTCTTTAACCCTTTAAGCCATATGTTCAAAGAAGAAGTGAACTAGCTTTTGTCGTTTTTAACAACATTTTATTGTACGTTGTTGTAGTCTTCATATATATTTTCAAAGAATGTCGTTTGTTATAGAATATGTGTCGTTTTTTTCTTTGAAGAATGATTTCTGACTGGAAATGTCATAAAACGTTTTCCAGATTCATATCTCTAGATTTTACTACACTTTTTAACTGACATAAAATTTTTGTCGTTTTTTTCAAAAAATTTTCATTGAAACCGACATATTTTCATTGTGACTATACGACACTGAAGGACATTTAAAGGGATAGTAATGTTTCATAATAAAAGCAGCTATAATTAATCATCATAGTATTTGGACTATTTATTAGTGTTATTTCAATTCTGTCAGAGTTGTAGTTCAAGAGTAATTCAATGACAAAGTATCCCCCTCCCGCCCCTTTTACTGCTCAGCCAGAGCAGAAGGGAGGTGCCCAGGTAGATTGCAGAGAGGGACAATCTTCAATTAAGATAAGGGAAAAACCTGAAAAACGTCATTGTTCTCATAGGAAGAAGATTTCAGGACCTTCCGCCTCCAGCCAATCGTAATGCAAGCATGCCGCCGGCATTGAGGATTTGCCCAGAGAAAGTTTATTTAAGCTTCTCTTCTTTTGCCTACAGTACAGAGGGGACCACAGTGGAGCACAGTAAGCTTCATTATGACATCGGATAGCGCCGGGGGAGGGAGGGAAGGGATCACCAGCATTACAAATTTTTTTTAGCAAGGGGGAAAACAAGGGTGCGTATTATACATAGGCACTCTTGTTTCCCCTAAATCTTGGGTATAATATACACCTGTGTATTATACACAGGTGCGTATTATACCTGAGATTTTACGGTAGTATTTATTTACTAGCGCTCTTCTTTATATGCCTTCCTAGAGGGTGTTGCTAGTATGCAATGTAACTGTAATATAGTGCAGATAACATAGTGCAGAATGGAAAAATTTTCCAGAAAAAGAGAAATACTAGAACAAGGAGTCATGATCTAAAGTTAGAGGGTAGAGGATTCAGAAGTAATGTGTGTAAGTACTACTTTACAGAAAGGGTGATAGACTCATGGAACAGCCTCCCAGCAGAGCTGGTATCAACACATGCTATTAGAGAATTCAGAAATACCTGGGATATACATAAGTCTATTCTGAGAACTATGTAAGACTGTGTATTTTATTAGATAGGGAGATAGGCAGTCTGGATGGGCCAGGCGGTTCTTTTCTGCCATTAAAATCTATGTTTCTATTTTCCTGTGCATGCTGTGGGATAGGTGTAAGGGCAATAGTGGTAATAATTTTCCATTGATGGCACAGTGTGTCCCCATTGTGTACTACAGTAATCATAGAGCACAGGAACTGGCACTGGAAGCTAACACTAGTGGAGTTATACTAGTGGATCGTACATTCACCCAAATGTTTGTCACACAGGGTGCCTATAGCACAACATTAAAGCTCTGAGCTAAAGTCACTCATGTAAACATAGCTGCCATACTTAACAGAATAGGACAAACAGCTGACAAAAGAAAGACTACAGCAGTCTTATATTCTTCTGAAACAAAAACTACACTACATGGTTTAAAGGGGCAATACAAGTGATTGAAAGCTATGGGAATTGATTTCACAAAGCTTAAAGGGTCAGTAATATCCGTATTTAATTTTATTTAAAGTATTTGGAGAAAGTGCCATCTCTCAAACCCTTATGTTTGAGAGATATTCACCGCTAAAGTTTCCTTTTTCCTGCTGTCAGTTGTAAAAGCTGACAGCAGGAGATTCGAGTCGAACGACTCGAGAAGGCACTTCAACAGAGCCGAGATAGCGCTATATAGAAAGAACTACTTCAATGGAACGGTCCTTAAAAGGAGCTAGCAAACCAGGCACACTTTGTAGACCGTTCCAATTAAGTAATTATTTTTAAAGATCGCTATTTCGGCTCTGCTGCAAATCTCCTGCTGTCAGCACAGCGCTGATGTCAGGAGAAGGGGAGGGAAGGGAGAACTATGGCGGCGAATACCTCTCAAACCATAAGGGTTTGAGAGATGGCACTTTCTCCAAATACGTTATTTTTGTAACCGCTACAATATTAACCCCTTAACGACCGGCCGATTGTCGTGGCGACGCGACTTAAGGAGCGTGGAGCATTTCTTTTTTTTTTTTTCCCGGTTCCGGACTCCCCGAATGGCGTGCAGCCACGGGGGGAGCCCGGAACTCCATGACAGTCATAGTACGTCATGGGTCGTTCAGTCAGATCGACCCTTGACGTACTATGACGGTCAAGGGTCTTTAAGGGGTTAAATTAAGTTAAATACGGGTATTACTGACCCTTTATAGCACTACAATACTCTCCCCATTCCTCCTGCAGATCTCGTGATCTCAGTGATCTGCAGGGCTGAGTGACATCAGCGCTTCACTCGGAACCTCTAGGAGACTGCTGTCCTCTACTTTGAATTACATTTTTGGCAAATTTACTGACACGGGCTTCATTGGAGAGGACAGTGATCTTGCTGCATCTCCTAAAAGTGCTCAGCAGGAGGGATGGGGAGAGACTAATGGCGAGGTTTAACCCTTGAGGACCAGAGGGGTATACAGTGCATTTTAAATGAGTTAAGATTGATTCTGGTAGCTTTCAGGTAACTTTTTCCACTTTTAAACCCCTCCCTGTCCCATTTACTGCCCATTTAAAGGGACACTAACATGTAAAAATGAGATCAGGTGATATACCTTTAAGTATCATGTACATAGTAAATAGTTTTTAAAGCGTGTTGGCAATGTATCTAGCATCCTTGAGGTTAAATATAAATTTAAAACATGACAACTTGTATTTCATATATATTTTTTATTATATTTTACATTACAACTTTGGGTGGGGGGAGGTTAGGACTCAGGGATCTATAATCCAAACACATCACACTCACATACACATATACACATCACACACACAAACACACACATCACACACACATATATACACACATATACACATACATCACACACACACATATATACACACATATCACACATACATACAGACATACACATACTCACACAAACACACACACACATCACACACACACATATCACACACATACACACACACACACACACATGAACATACAAACACACACATCTCACACACACACACACACACACACACACACATATACATATACACACACATATCTCACACACACACACACATACAAATATAACACACATACACACACACTTATATACATATACACACATATCTCACACACACACACATATACACACACATACATACACATACACATTTACACACACACACACACACATTATTCTGACTATGTGGAAACAGAACAAAAGACCATGTGAAAAGGAAAATATGAGTATGCTAAAAATAAGTAAAAATAAAATTACTGTGCTATTACGCATCACAGAACGTTAAAAAATAGACACATAATACTGTATTTTAAAACCACAAATGACAACATGGGAAAGTTGTAATGTCTGTGTTTGCAATTCAAAGTGAGTAAATCTTTAGGATCTAAGTCAGATCAGTCATCTATAATCAAATAATTCCATCTGATTTTTTTATATACCTGCGCACATCATTTTTGTATGTGGATGATACAATTCACGTACTTTAACCAATGCATTGTGAACCCCTCTGGCACACAAAGGGTTAAACGATGATGCACATGTATAAAAAAATAGTTACCAATGTTTCCTATACAGAAAAAGTTGCCAGTGTTTCCTATTAACCTTTTGAGTGCCAGTGGGGTAGGCAACGCATTGATTTGCAATGCGTTGCCTACCCCTCTGGCACTCAAAGGGTTAAAAAAAAGATCCGCTTATGTTTGGTTCATTTTTATTTTCTTGCACATGTAATTTGCATTGCAAAACTTCCGTGAATCTATCTGGGTGTTGGAGAGATATCTGACACCTGGTTTAGTCATTTGTTGTATATTTCGCTACCATCTAAAGAAATAATCCTAGGCTGCTTTCCACTACAGTAATTACTGGAATACAACACTTCGCTTTTCATGTACTGAGAAGAACTGGAGGAATTCTGCCACAAAAATCAACGTCACCATTGATTTCAGTTGAATTTAACCCTTCCTAGAGAAGTGTCTAACATGTAGCTTTGCAATGCATTGGGAGTCCTTTCTAGTGTTCAAGGTGTTTTCCAGGGAGTCTGACCTATATGGGTAACACATAGTTAATGGTCTGCTGCAACCATTTTGCAGGCCCCATTTAAATCAAGATGGATTTGTGTAACTTTTATGTCTTACCTATGATGAAGTTGCTTTGCCCTATAACCTCTACAGGTCTTTTTAGTTCATCAGCCTCATGGAATGACCATACCTGGGAACCTTCGGATCTGCCCCGAAGACTCCGGTTTTCAGGCCAAATTACCAGAGGAATTATACACGAAGGTGTGATAAAGAGGTGATAACATGAAGATAACTTCTCCAGTGATATCACTTCTCCAGTTCCTATGATATTCCATGGAGTCAATGCATTAATATGTGTCCAGCTTTGGAGATCTTAGTGCATAGGCTCCATAAAATAACACACTGGAGAAGCGATATCACTGGAGAAGTCATCTTTACTTAATCACCTCTTTATCACACCTTAGTGGATAACCCCACAGGTCTCCAGGGACAGAGGCTGATTCTCTACTGGTGGTGAGTTTCTCCTCTTTTTCTTCCTGTTTCTCCCACTTCCCACCCACTTAATGGCAAAAGTAAGTCTAAGCCCCACCCACATGATTAAGCTCCACCCCTTTAGTACATAAACTGCGGCGTTGCCGTCCTTTTGTCGGCAGCACATGAGCTCTGGCTCGGAGCTCCAGATGAGCAAGTTCCCAGGTATGGGAATGTCTCGAATGAAGTGCAAAGGATGTTCGTTCTTTAACCCTTTGATCACCAAAGAACTGTACAAAGCATTGCTTTGCTATGTATTGCTAATCCTCCCCTGGCATTAAAAGGGTTGATTTCAAGTGAAATTGTCTCTTTGTAACAACACATGTATTTATGTCTACCATTTTCTTTTTAATACAGTTGATTATAGTGTCCATACCTGGGAACGTTCAGCTTTTTGACCCAAATTTCTGGGTGAAAGGCCACATTCTTAGGGCGAGAGAGCCCAGTATTATCTACTATCGCATTTGCTCCAAGTACCTGCTTATTTAGTCCCTGTATTGCTAGCAGAAAGACAAAGGGAGATGTCCTGCTTCTTTTCTGTATGTTTAGGCACAGGGTCAGATTTCACAATAGGTAGAGTAGGCAACTGCTCTACCAAATTTTGAGGGGTGCCTCAGCTGCTGTTCTGGCCACTCCCATATTCTTTGTTATGAGTGTGGCCAGAGCAATTTCAGTTTCTGTGCACCAGTTTTATACTCCTTTACAAGCTATCATTTAACCCCTTGGTGCATTGGAGTTCTCTCTAGCAACCAAGGGGTTAAAAATTATTGTATCTTTTTGTTGTTGTTCTTGCTTGTTATAGGCCAAGGGTGGTGGGGGTGTGGACATGGGTGTACCTAAGGGCACCTAGAGTGCCTTGCTTAGGGGAGCCTTTGATGTTCAGGCAGTGAAAGCATGTTAACCCCTTAAGGACCACTGACGTGCCAGGACCGTCAAGGCGGTCCGGCACTTAAGGACCAGTCCTGGCACAGCATGGAGTTTAGGGCTCCTGGCGCTGCTGCACGCTGCCCCGGAAGCCCTGAACTGGAAGTTTAAAAAAAAAAAAAAAAAAAAAAAAGCTCCATGGTTCTCAAGTGCCGGCCGCGCATGCGCGCCGGTCCTTAAGGGGTTAAGGTTTCCTTCACGACCGATAAGAACACCTCCTGGTTATAGCAACCAGGGATATATTACCTAAAATCTATATTCTAGTAAAGTTTGAGGTTTAATATTTCAAAGAACCCAGGATTGGCTCATTTTGAAAGTTCCCAGGTATGCGGTGGGCAATTTGAAGCCCTCACTATAGGAGTGGCAGTCTGGAAGTAGCTAGAGAGGCTCATGTTGGTTTGGAAGCAGCTAGAGGGGCTCAAATTACTGGTTTATGAGATTAGCTTTATGTGTTTATCACATTATGCAAATGAACTAGTACTTCTTGGTAGAAAGTGGCAGTTGGGATGGGGAGCAGTGTGCCAGTGCCAGCCAGGTTTGCACTAACTGACAAATAAATACAGCTATAGATCTTATAAACTATAGTCTAAACCCTTTCAGCGCCAGAGGGGTACACAACGCATTGCTTTGCAATACGTAGTGCACCCCTCTGGCAGAAATAATAAAACACAAATGAACCAGCATGAATACTGGTGCTTTTCAAAGTGCTTTCAAAATCACCTATTTGTTACAAAGTAGCAGTTCCTCGTTAATTACAAGAGGATAATTATAGGTTTATTGTTACTGCAAAGAAACAAATAACACAAAATTATTGATTTGATGTCTGGTCAATCCAAACTGGTTCAGTGTGGCTGATGTACTAAAAGAACCAGAACAATTCTGGAGCAAACTAACTGCATCAACAAATAAATACTGTCAGTGCATTTATTGGGTCTTTTAACCCCTTGAGTGCTAGAGAGGTCTCCAGAGCATTGCAAATGATTGTGATGGAGACTTGCCTAGCATCCATGGCAATAACATCCCCATTTAAAAGGGCACTATCACTGGGTATTCGAAGTAGCTTTCAAAATCACTTAAATGTTGTATTAGTCATTTTTATTTTGAAAAACAAGTTTTTGAGTTATTTAGATGTAAAGACATATCTGGGAACTCTATGGATCTGCCACTCACTGACACTGCTCAGCACCTCCTGTAGGACTGAAAGAGATAAGTGACTTTGATAAAGGGGTAAACTTTTTCTTCTAGAATCCCCAAAGGGGGCTCATGTGGTGCCTCTGGGTGGATATAAATGACATGATTTGTGTTGCAACGGGTTGGGACAGGGCTTAATGGGAATGTGTTAATGGGAGGAAGTGGGTGGAAAGAGGGCAGAACAGGGTGGGAAGGAGGAGGAGTGGGTGTGAAATGGGAGAACAGGGTGGGAAGGAGAAGGAGTGGGTGTGAAGTGGGAGGAACAGGGTAAGAAGGAGGAGAAGTGGGTAGGAAGTAGGCAGAACAGGGTGGGAAGGAGGAGAAGTAGATGGTAAGTAGGCAGAACAGGGTGGGAAGGAGTAGAAGTGGGCAGAGTTTCATAAGTAATTCACCTACATCGGCAAATCAGCTTTAGTTCCCAGAGACTCGGTAATTACCTGCAAAAACCGGAGACTCCGAGGAAGATCCTGCCAGTTATGGAGGTAATGTAGGACAAAGACAGGAAGTGCCTGCGCAGCAAGCCGTAATTAGCACCATCTATAACTTTAAAGGGATAGTAATACTTCGTTTTATCTTTATTTTATTTTGTAGGCATTAAAAAACATGAATAACAATATAAGTCTTATCTCTCAAACCTTTATGGTTTGAGAGATATTCACAATCAAAGTTTCCCCCTCCCGCCCCTTTTACCTAGTGTAAGCCATCTCTTCTCAGATGTGGAATGCAGTCCATAGACCAGACAGATAACAGCAGGGGACAATCTTCTTCCTATGAGAACAATGAAAGCCCTGCCCCCCTTGACAAGTTTTTCAGTTTTTTCCCTTATCTTAATTGAAGATTGTCCCTCTCTGCAGTCTACCTGGGCACCTCCCTTCTGATCTGGCTGAGCAGTGTTACATCAGTAAAAGGGGCGGGAGGGGCATACTTTATCATTGAATTACTCTTGAACTACAACTCTGACAGAATTGAAATAACACTCTCCAAAGTCCAAATACTATGATGATTAACTAGAGCTCCTTTTATTATGAAACATTACTATCCCTTTAAATAACTGAAAAATGAGTTTCCGAAATGGCTAATACAACACATAGATGATTTTGAAATATATTTTAAAATCCCCATAGTTGTTTTTAGGTTATATTGTCACATTAAATTGAGGGGTATTTGGGAACCTTTATTTGTTCCCTACGGTGCCATTGGTTTTTGCTCCACTTCTTTTCAGAAAAGCAGAAGTGTCGGCTTCTTTTTCCACCAAAGAAATAATTCTAAATTGTTTTGCTGTATTACTAATCAAAACTGGTTCACAATAATTGTGGATGAAACCAGCTGACCCAGGAATGCATTGGAGAACTGTCTAGCATTCCAGGGGTTAAAAGCCCCTTTTAAATAAATGAAACATTTGAGAATTGTTATATGTCCCCAACTGTGCAGTCAGTTGGCCCCCAGTATTCTCCAGTTCTTAGTACATCAGCCTGCAACAAACAATTCATTTGAGACATTACAATTTTCATAGGAAAGGCCAGATAACCTAGGAATATCACATGAAGTGTTCCATGACCATTTTTATATTAGGACGTGTGCTGAAACTGATATGTGATCACTTCTGAAACCAAATAAATGGAATGATATCTCCACACTTTTGCAAATACATTAGAAATAGGAGGGAGTCATCACGTACTGCACAATGTTTTATTTATCGTGTAATGGGTCCTCAGAGGTTCCTTTTTACATTGTGTAATTTGTTGATAAATGTCCATAAAAGAACACTAACACCAAACATTAACGGCATGTACTATACACTGAAATACCATGTCAGTAAACATTTATTTCATATGAAAACTGTACAATCAATGATTAAAGGAGTTGTACACTTGTTATGTTATAAAACCCTGTACTGTAGGGATTTTCCTATTAAGTAAAACAGGTACTTCAACTTCTGGGAAATGCTTTGCTCTAAACATATTATGGTTCACACATGTGTGTGTGTGTGTGTGTGTGTGTGTGTGTGTATATATATATATATATATATATATATATATATATATATATATATATATATATATATATGCAAGGGAGATGGCAGCACTCACTGTTCAATAGTCCTTTGGTCTGGGTGCTTATCCGAGAAAAGGAAAGCACGCTCAGAGGTCCATCAAGATTGGTAAAGGCCATTGAGGGTGGCCGAAACGTTGATTTAATAAAAACACCTGTGTGACTTATGTGAATCATGGACTTCTGAGCGTGCTTTCCTGCAACTTATGTTTGTATATATACAGGGCTTATAATTTGAAGTCCTTTGCTACTAGCCAGACCTGAAAAGTTACTCGCCACTGCAAGCCATAACATACCCACCAGGGCTGAATTTTCACTCGCCATTGGCTAGTGGCGAGTGGAAATTTTGAGCCCTGTATATATATATATATATATATATATATATATATATATATATATATATATACACATACACTACCATTCAAAAGTTTGGGGTCACTTAGTAATGCCCTTGTTTTTGAAAGAAAAGCAAATATTTTCCATTAAACTAACATCAAATGGATCAGAAATACAGTGTAGACATTGTTAACCCCTTAAGGACCATTGATGTACCCGGACCATCACACTGGTCCGGCACTTAAGGACCAGTGACGGTCCTGGTACGTCACGTACTTTTACTCACCGCACTCCTGCAGGAGCACGGTGAGTAATACCGGGGACTGAAGTTGAACGCTCCAAGACGGGAGCGATCTCTTTCAGTCCCTCGTTCGGCATGCCGGCACACGTGATCAGTTATGTGGGGCGGCGCGCAGAACTTCCCTATCTGGTCCTTAAAGGACCACACACCCCGGGATCACTGGTCCTTAAGGGGTTAATTTTGTAAATGACTATTGTAGCTGGAAACGGCTGATTTTTAAGGGAATATATACATTTGCTGCAAATAGAGGAATCTTCGACGAACGCAAAGTTTGAAGGACACAATAATTATTTAAATTAAAAATCATTATTTCTAACCCAGTCAACATCTTCACTGTATTTCCTACACATTTTGCAACTTATATGATAAAGTGACCCCAAACTTTTTCTTGATAAAGATCCACGTGAGGATCGAAACGTTGACCACAGAATAAAGCTACTTGGAACACTTCGTTTGAAGTCCTGTGAGTGCTGATTCCTTTTACTTTGATTATGAACATTGATCGTGCACCCAGGCATTTATCCTGTTGTCGTGAGTGCATCCTACTTTATTTTATGATATTCATTCTATATATATATATATATATATATATATATATATATATATATATATAGACACTCCAAAAAAAATTTAAGAAATAATGACAAAATTGCCTAGGGTGTTACTAAAAATTATATATAGTAGATCATTTATAGTAGCATATAACCATACAAACAGGGCACTCGATAGGACTTGGAAAATAAAGTATAAGATGTCCTGAGGAAGGCCCTTAAGGGGGGCTGAAATGTCGATATTCATTAAAGCTCATACTTTCTTTTCTAAGGGCTATCGAGTGCCCTATTTGAATGGCTATATGCTACTATACATTATCTACTATATATATATATATATATATATATAAAACAGATGTGTCCCAGCACTCTCCAAAATATTGTTCACTTGCCTGGGTGACAATTTCAATGTAATACATACAGTTTGTAGTTCAAAAACCACACTCACAGGACTTCCAGATGATGCAAATTATGCGAGATTTATTATCAACATTTCGGCCCCACCTTGGGCCTTTATCAAGATAGATAAAGGCCCAAGGTCGGGCCAAAATGTTGATAATAAATCTCGCATAATTTGCATCATCTGGAAGTCCTGTGAGTGTGGATTTTGAACTACAAACTGTATATATATATACTAGTTGAACAGCCCGTTACACGGGCCACAGTGCCACTGCCACCCGGTCGCGGGCCACTCACGCGCAGTAGAGACTGTCCACGCCACGACTGATACAGAGCTGGACGCTCCTTCGGAGCGCCCAGCTCTGTATCAGCCGCGGCGCGGGCAGTCTCTACTGCGCATGACTGCAGCACGCGCAGCAGTGTCTACTGCACATGTCGGGTGTTACACACGATTTAGCGAATTATTATATAGGATATATATATATATATATATATATATATATATATATATATATATATTATTCACACCCTGTGTTTGGGTACCCCTGTTCTGATTTTCACCCTCTGCTGGAACTCTTTTATGAAAGTAAGTTACCAGGAAGGATACACTGAGATTGTCGCTCGTTTCTATGTATGTCCTGGGTTCTGATTTTAGCTACCTCAGAAGGATGAAATTATTAACTTAATGAAATTGAAAGGCACAATATAAAATCTTATAAGACCTTGCTTAATAATAAACATTTAGTTCTGGAGTAAAGTTCAGTTTCATTAAACACACACACACGTGCATATATATATATTTTATATATATATATATATATATATATATATATATATATATATATATAAAAACTCCACGAGTCAATGGACCTACTTATAAAATCAGGGCTTGTGCCAAGGAGCTAATCTCTAAGGTAGACCAGAAAGCACTCACAGATCTTCTTAAAGGTGAAGTAATGTGTTGTTTTATTCCATTGTTTAAAATTTAAGGCCTGTGAGTGCTTTCTTATCTATTGAAAGTGATATAAAAAAAAAAAAAAAAAAATTTTTATATATATATATATATATATATATATATACACACACACAGTTCTGTGGTAGAATGACGACACTCACAAGATCCTTTTTACTTTAAATATGTCTTATATGCTTGCATGTCACCTTTGCATGTGTAAGGAAGGAAAATGGTGTCTCAGACGTGACAGTGCAGTAAACTGTCACAGTTACGATAACAAGCTTTTTGAGTAGAAGAAAGATGGACACTCATCGCAAAATATCAATGGCTTTAAATTTAGTCACTCATTACAAGCTGCACAAACAAAATGTATCAGTGTCAATCTATATAGATAAACAACACCGTTTTCCACAAAATGCACTAGGAAAGTAAATCTGTCATTCGATTTTAGGGACATGGACCCATATTTATAAAAGGAAACTGGAGTTATTTTGGAATAAACCAACTTTACCAGAGGGGACAAATAAAAATTCCTGTTAATTTAAATTCAGTCTTTAACCTCTTGAATGATAGAAAGGTCTCCAATGCATTGCTTTTAAAAAAATCTTGATTCAAGTGCATGGGGATTTAGGAATCTTTATTTGTCCCCTTTAGTGCAGTTGGTTTACTCCAGAATAATTACAGCTTCTTTTTATAAATACAGGTCATTGAAACATATGTGTAAAGGCAAAATTGGAGCAATTCTAGGATAAAGCAACTGCACCTCAGAAAACCAATAAAAATATCCATTAAAATAAATAGGGATTTTAACCCTTGAATGCTTTGAAGACGCCGCTAGCATTCAGGGGGTTAAAATTCCTATCTGAATCAATGCTCTATGGTGCAGATTGTTTGTCCTAAAATTGCTCCACTTTTCCCAAACTTTTCCCATTCCTGTGTCCTGCAGAATCAAATAAATAAGTTTTACAGAAAAAAGTTTGGAGTACATGATATTTATTGTATATAATCCCCATTTCAGTTTTTCATGTTAGCGTCCATTTAAATATGAACTATTTTACCACAGTTGATCTTTTCTTCATGAACAACATTCCACATTTTAAGCAGATCTTCCGAGCTCATTTTATGGACGACCAACAAGCTCTTATAGAAACAAGGATCCTTATTCATTGCACTAGACCTCCGTTTGCTTATACCAAATGTCCTGATACCTGGATGAGCCTTGGGCTGAACTCCTGCAGTCTTCAGACACATCCCCAGGAAAACGTCATCGATGGGAAACAGTTGGATCTTCTCAGAAACAGAAAAGAGTTTTCTAGCTAGAAAAGAAGCCATCAGAAAGCCTCCCCCTCCAGCATAAACAGGGTACGGCTTGTCATACAATTCTTTGGGAATATAGTATTTGCTCTGTCTGTTCCTGATAGGAGCCGCTCTAGAAATAATGTCTCCCACAAATAAGTTTGGCAGCAGCGGATCCCCCTTCTTGAAATCTAAGAAGTCCAATATATTTTCAGTGTTAACAAAAATGTCATCGTCGCCTTTAAAAATAAACTGAACGGTGGGGCAATAGATGTGAAACCATTTTAGAAAATTGACTTCTTTAAGTGTCAGGTTGAAAAACGTGTCCATGAAATCCCATTGCAGGATGTCCCCATAGATCTGATCTTCCTGCTCAATAAGCCTCTGAAGGTTCCTGTGATCTTTACCCAGAGATGTAGTGCCTAAAAGAAACAAAGTCCTTATCTTTTTCCCATCTACCTCCCGCTCTCTGCCCCAGGTCCTCCTCACAGCCTCTCGCCTGTCATGCTGCTCAATGATGGACTTAACCACCATCAGCAGGTGTACATCTCCCTGGCACTTCTCAGGGTGGTTTAGCAGCAGTGGGAAATATCTGCAGTGCCTGTGCAGAATAAACTGATGGAACCTGGGGTCCACGTGTTTGAACCAAGGTTGTTTCTTTAGACCACTGTTTTCAGGACATCTGCTCTCATTGATGTCCCACCTTGGTGGTGATAAGTTCATGATGCTGGGAACACTGCCCCCTTCATTGTTGGAATAGCTGGTTCCTTGGCTGTTCCCCTTGTAGGAGCTGTTATCTGGCTGTAGCCACTCAAGTTTGACTTTTGAGTTGAGTGCCAGATGGTCTTTTGTGTGTTCTTCCACCAGTTTAAGTTTATGAATAGTCACCAGTGTGGCACAGAGAAGGGACACACTTAGACACGTTTTCAAAATTCTTCTCCTTCGAAACAAGCACTCCATGCCTGAGATTTCAAGGGCATAGACTTTAATATGAGTTAATTCAGCCCTTCCCCTTCAGTCTTCTACTTCTTTGAGATTTGTGGTAAGTGTCTGACTTGCATGGCTTCAGAGTCCAAACCTCCAGGAAGCACATAAAGCAGAGACACATGAAAAATCAACACAGGCAAACTTCAGTGTGGAGCGCTCCTGGAAAGTTTTAGTGCAGAGAAGAAATCTGAGCTGCTTTTAATTTCAGTTCCTTGCATTTTGACTGCTCTGCTCCTCTAGCACAGGGATCTCTTTATGATCCAGGTATGTACGATTATGTTTTCTTCACTTGTGAACTGAATAATGTTAAGGCAGGTAGGCGAATGGTCATTGTTCCAGAGGAGAGAATATTGTCTGTTATCTCCTACGAGTCTGCTCTCTCTCCTGGTCCTACTATGTCTATGGAATCACGATGTACAGAGCTCTATCTGATGACTTGCTAGATGTAAACTGCTGCTGCTCTGAGATTTTGCTCTATGCAATCCAGTAAATCCAGCGTCACCAGAGATCAGATTTCAGGGAACCATACTTGGCTGGCTTTACATTTTAACCCTTTCACTTAAGGGAGGGTTCATATTTGGATTCTGCACACACACACACCCATTTCCTAATTGCATAGATATTTGTGGTCACTATAATTTTCCTTCAAGAGCTACATTTTGTGTGTGTGTGTGGGACTGTATATGTGTGTCGCGTTGGAGACCTCTCTAGTATTCAAGGGGTTAAAAGCACCATTTAAATGCGTGGATTTTATGTGCCCTGTTTTTTGTGCCCTGTGGTGCAGCTGCTTTACCTGAGAATTGCAGCACTTTGCCCTGCACATATAACACCACTTGCAGCATGCAAAATATTGGCTCAACATTCTGAATGAGTAGCACAGTTACTGCTCCCTTTTATACAAAGTAAAACAAATAATATGCAAATACTGCATATGTAAAATTGACTCCTTGTAAAGTGCACATTTTTTTCTTGTTTTGTTTCACAGCATATTTTGAATTTGCTCGTTTTGTGCATACCTCTCAAGTGTCCCTCTTTAGGAGATATTAGGGGTCCATACCTCTCAGGTGTCCCTCTGTAGGAGATATTAGGAGTCCATACCTCCCAAGTGTCCCTCTTTAGGAGATATTAGGGGTCGTACCTCCCAAGTGTCCCTTTGTAGGAGATATTAGGGGTCGTACCTCCCAAGTGTCACTCTTTAGGAGATATTAGGGGTCGTACCTCCCAAGTGTCCCTCTTTAGGAGATATTAGGAGTCCATACCTCCCAAGTGTCCCTCTGTAGGAGATATTAGGAGTCCATACCTCCCAGGTGTGTCTGTTTAGGAGATATTAGGGGTCCATACCGCCCAAGTGTCCCTCTTTGGGAGATATTAGGAGTCCATACCTCCCAAGTGTCCCTCTTTAGGTGATATTAGGGTTTCATACTTCCAACTGTCCCTCTTTAGGATATATTAGGGATTCATACCTCCCAAGTGTCCCTTTAGGAGACATGAGAGATCCTTACCTCCCAAATGTCCCTGTTTATCAGTTATTAGGGATCCAAACCTCCCAAGTGTCCCTTCAGGAAACATTAGAGCTCCATGTCTCCCAATTATCCCTCTTTAGGAGATATTAGGAGCCCATACCTTCCAATTGTGCCTCTTTAGGATATATTAGGGATCCATACCTTCTAAGTGTCCCTCTTTAGGCGAGACAGTCCCTTTTTGAGACCCAAATCCCTCTGTACCTCATTCCCACCCCAGTGTCCCTCTTTTTAGGCTATCAGACTGTGTGGTGTGGATATAAGTGTATCCCATTGATCCGCAACAACAAAACTCACATTAATGTTTGTTTAAACTTCAGAATATTTGTTTATAACTTAGTCTGTGTAAATAAAACATTTTACCTTGCTCTAAATCATTTATTCAGTTACACAAAGAGGTGTTACTAGATCATAAACTAATCTAAATAATTCCAGTAAAACCCCTCCCACCAGCCACAACTCCTAAAACAGAAGTGTCCCTCTTTGGCCATTTGAAATGTTGGGAGGTATGCGTTTCGTGTATGAAGCAGCATATTAGTAATTTTAGTTTATTAAAGGGGCAGCAACGTGTTTTAATAAGATTGGATTCATAATAAATTGCTGTTGAAACTATAATGTGTTTATTTCATAAAAGAAAAGGTCAGCTCTTTGCATAACATTTTCCACAGTATCTATGTTATTTATCTAATTGTCTTGCTTTTTCAAATTCTTTAACCATTTGGCTGCCACAAGGGTATGCAACAGATTGCAGATCAAAATGTTACACAGGCCTCTGGAGCTCAGACTGTTAAAAAGTAGTAATTTTTATCCATTCCTTTGATAAGATATAATTTTGAGGCTTCCATTGACAAACCTTGGCCTAGATTACATTTCCCACTGAATTTTACTACTAGGCATGTTTTTGCAGCTTCGGTAGAAAAACTATAATAAGAATCCGGCTGATTAGATAAAGCCAAGATCTCCATTAACCCTTTGAGTGCCAGAAAGGTATCCAATGCATTGTGTTGCAATGCATTGGATATCTCTCCGGCACTCAAAGGATTACATTTCCTGAAAATGAAGGAATGTCTCTCCAAAACCACAATAGTGAGGTATACTTTTGATTGGTCACCCACTAGTGGGGACATACCAAATGCCGCATTAAACTTGTCACCGGCATGAAAAGAGCTACGAGATTCTGATGTTGCCTGCTTAACCATCACATGTCCTATGGGTCATGTGTCTGCTCCACCGTTGAGTCTCTTTCCAAAGCATGTAACCCTTTGAGTGCCAAAGAGGTATCCAACGCATTGCAACGCAATGCGTTGGATACCTCTCTGGGACTAAAAGGGTTAAGATCAAAGTAATTGAGCGCAGTAAGTGCTATATATTTTTACCTTCGACCATATAAATAAATATAGGTATTACATGCCACTTCCTTCAATTACATATTTGCAGATTATATTCAGCATCTCAGTATTAAAGCATACTCTTTTTGTCTCGCCCGCAAACTACAGCTCGTTGACTTGTTTACTTTTTTATTATATGTTGTTCTGAAGAATAAATTTTAAGATATGAAGCGCATCACTAGTGGCCTTACAAATGCAAATTTTCTGAAATGTTTTACGATTAGTGAAAACTTTTCCATTCTTTTGAGGCCTATGTAAGATAAATTTCCACTCTTTTTGTCTCGCCCGCAAGCTACAGAGCAGGCATATCGCCCATACCATTACTATTTAAATGTGTAACGTTTAAGCATGCGACATAAGAATCTCGCTCTTTTGATGGGGGAGAGATTCTCATGTCGCTTTTTTCATGCAGGCTACATATTTAATGCAGTATTTTGTTGGTCGCCCAATAGTGGGCGACAGTTTCAAAGTGAACCCAATAGTGAATCCCGGCGAATCTCACATATTTCAGTCCTAACAAATGTCTATCTTTAACCAATAAAAGAACACCTGAAAACTTGCTTCTTAAATTCTAAATCACAAATGCCAATCTCATATTTGAATGTTACATCAGGTGGAACAGCTGTTAGGATTCCATGTAAGAGGCTTCTCTATAGTTGTGTTTGTGATGTTATCAAGTTAGGGGTAAACCGGAGCTGGCAGATTCAGTTCATTCAGCCCGATTTATCCCCTCATCTTAGCTTTCAGCTATGTCTATGCTCATACGCAACAGTATTTTGCTATACTAATTCATTCATAAGCCCTACCTGGGGTTTCACTATTAGTAGGGTACAAAGGCCCTTATCAGGGCTGTTAATTAGGACATTAATAATCCTTAGTTTTGGGCTGATTAGGCCCATCTAGGACCATTCTCTCGTATTAACTACTGGCAAGCCAGTTTTGTGCCCCGGTATATTAGATTAGTGTCGTTTTGAGCTTCAGAGTTCAATCTGTTAGATCTCTACTAGGTGGGACCATTTTAGGTGAACTGTGTGTGCTAGGGTTGCCACCTTTTCTTCAAAAAAATACCGGCAATGGCATTCCCTCCATAGACTTAACATTGGACAGAAGCCAATTTTTACCGGCCTGCCAGTAATATACCGACTGGGTGGCAACTCTAGTGTGTGCCATCTACAAAGGCCCTTGTCAGGGCTGGTAGTGGGTTACACCGTTATAAACTGGCACACTCACTTTGAATCCGAGTGTGTCCATGTGCTCCAGGACATGTTCAAGATGCAGATGTCTTAATCATTCCCACATCGCTAATTTTTACAAATAAGGTTTTTCCTTGGAATCACGTGACTATTATATCTTTGTCACTGGATGATTGTGGGCACTAGTGCTTGTGTATTATTCATATGCTCAGTATATGTATAGCAATTGTGGCAAACCGGTTCTTTTTGCCACGGTACTTTCATTTCTATTCGCTTTTCTTCTTTTAGTTTTTCCCATTAAAAATTAAGTTTTATCCTATTCTATTGCTCATTGTATTCCGATAGCAGTGGTGTATCAAATCTCAGAGTGCAAATTAGGCATGGTATCTTCTTTTTTTCTCAATTTACTTTGTGCATGTCCCCCTGCAAGCACCAGACATATACACAGTGTATTGTGATAATATTACATGAGCCAACGTTTGTCATAATTGAGTGCACTGGAATTTTTTGTTCTTTTGTATCAAGTTAGGACACAGAACTCAAGAGTTGGTGCTTAGTAATACTGCTAGAAAAAGTGAGAGTTGTTGGATTGATGTGCAGTTATACATATATGCATACATTATACGTTTATACATATAATGCTACACTATTACACCTATACCTGGGAACTGTATGGATCTGCCCTAGAGACTTTGGTTTTCAAAATGAGTTACCAGGTCTCCGGGAATAAATGCTCATTTTCTGGCTTTGTGAGTTCACTGGTAACCCCAGCTATTATAACCTTCTGTTCTGCTGCCTCCCATCCTGGGTATCTCACTTCCCCACCCATTTAAGTGTAAATCTCACCTCTCAGCCCTCCAACTGTGTATCGCCTTGATTAAGCTAGGGTGACCACATTTCCGTTCTGCTATTCCGGGACATGTGGTCACCCTACTCCTCTTCATCGCCACATTGCCCCTTGATGCCCTACCTTGAGTGCTCTGTGCCTCCTCCGGCACAGAGCTGAAGCTCCCGCTCGCTGTGCTCAGTAATGCAGAGCGCTGGGAGATGATGTCATCTCCCAGCGCTCTGTATTACTGGAGCGCTTGCCTCCAGGAGATCCGCTGGATTGCCGCCCTGGATGTCAGCCTGCAAGCGGTGTGTCACATCATGGACGCCGCGAGGGAGCGCTGATTTATGCTACCAAGCGCTCCCTCGCGGCGTCCATGATGTGACACACCGCTTGCAGGCTGACATCCAGGGCGGCATATATATAAAAAAAAAAAAACACACAACAAACACTGGCTTCATCCCGGGACACTTCATTGTCCCGGAGGGAGATGACCCGGGACGCGGGACATAGGCTTAAAATAAGGGACAGTCCCGGACATTCCGGGACCCGTGGTCACCCTAGATTAAGCCCCTCCCACAATATGAAGTGAATCTCTTTATTTAGACACTGTCATTCCAAGGCCTGTGTGTTTCTCCGGGGGCCATGAATGATAATGTTCCCACATATGATTATACCACACAGAACATTGCATACACATATACATATCCCAACATATTACCCCTCCTACACACATTACCCTTTACCCCATATCCCTCCAATTTTTTTTCTTTTGGATTTTTTTCTGCTTTTTTTTTCATTTTCTGTATAGTCGATGTTTTTTATTATATGTCATATGACGTACCGCAAAATCTCAGGTATAATACGCAGGTATAAACTATACCCAAGATTTTGGTGAAAACAAGAGTGCCTAAGTATAATACGCACCCTTATTTTCCCTCCCTCTACCCACCAAAAAATGAGTTTCTTGTCTGCTTCTCTCCCTCCACCCACCTCAACATGCTCCCAACTTTCTCCTTCCTTTCCTCACCCCACCTGGTGGCATCTGGGAGATCTGCTCAGCAGGTGGCATGCTTGCACCTCCTACTTCTCACATCCCCTGTGAGGACCTGTATTAATTCAATGAAGGGCTTCAAAGGGCACTACTGTAGTTTCAGTGGGCAGAGTTCTATTCTTTGGATCTATGGTAGTGCCCTGCACTCACTATCTGCATCCCCCTGTGAGGACCTGTGTTAATTCAAGAATGCTAGTGCCCTTTGACGATCTGAAGGTCCTTGTAGGGTACTACCATAGATCCACATCAGTGAACTTTGCACACTGAAACCAAAGTAGTGCCTTGTGAGGACATTCAGGTCCTCACAGGGCATTACCATTATCTTGAATGGGATGGGGAAAATCCAAGCGTACCACCTGCTGTGCAGATATCCCAGATTCCTCGAGAAGGGGTGAGTGGAGGGAAGTGAAGGTGGAAGCACACTGAGGTGGAGGTTGGGAGGAGGAGAGCAGACATGAAGCTATATGTTTTTTTTCTGTTGTGTATAATATGCACCCCCACTTCACATATGGTGAAAAAGGGCAAAAATATGAGTATTATACCTGTGATATTTGTTTTACACCTCTAGTCAGATCATTGTCTGTTTGGTTTACTTTTTGTATTTATATTTGCTTTGGCGAGTGAATTGTTGGGTAACGCAAAGGAGTGAATGTGAACATAAGTGAGAGATGGTGTGAGCCTGTGGGAAAAGGCAGACAGTATAGAAAGGGAAAGACAGATATCAGGTGGGCCACGTAAGGTATGCACACCCTCAACCTCAAAGACAAGGGAGGAAGATGGCTAAGGGGGGTCAAGCTAAGAGGAGAACAAGGAGCAAATACTCTGCTGTCAACTTGGACCTTACAGCCAAAGCACCCCAGCACCAAGCAGCATGGAGGCAGATCCAGAATGTATGTGTGCACCATCAACAACACCAGTTGCACCACTGATGTCTTGAAATATCTATACAATGAATGCAAGGTGGCAGTGAAGAAGATGGCAACATTTGGTGGATAAGTCTAGGCATGCCTTTTGGTGGAGGACCACCAGTGGTCATGAACCTTAACTTCTGGGATGAGATGCTGATGTGGTCCATGGTGCCCCAAATCATCACTGGGTTGTTATGGGTGATTGCAGGCTGGTGGTGAGAAAAGCATAATCTCTGTTGACTAAATTGTACCATGTTATTCAACTCCTCCGGGACCAAGGGGGTGTGAAATGCATTGTGAAGTTGTTTGGGGATGATGGGCTTAGTAGTCTACAACAGCTGGAGGGCCTCAGGTTGCAGAACCCTGTTTTAGTTAAAGCAGCTGCCCCATAGGGATCAAATTACAATTACCTTAACAAACTCCATTGTCTTAAATATTGTTTTCAACCCTCTTGAATGCTAGACCAGCAACCAGGAGGAGGATGAAGAGGGGAAGACCCATAAGAAACTGGAATTCTGTCCCAAGCCCAGCTCGGCCTCCTTCAAAAAATCTCTTCTTAGGGATTTCCCATCTACCTCACATCTAGTGATGCCAGAGGTTTCAGCAACCATCCCTGTTATGACCTTGCCATCACCACTGACAGGGGCCTTAAAGATTGCCACACTTCTGTCACCACAGCAACTCCCACTGGCACCAAGAAGGCTGGACATACATCCAGTGTTAAAACCACTATAGCCAGCTCCAAGCCATGTTCCATCAGTTCCCATCCAGCCTTCACCCCAACAGCAATTGGAACCCATGGGAGCTTCTGAAGTCAGCTGCTGCAGACTTATGAGTTCCAGTATAAAGAGTTGTCAGGAATATGTAAATTCAAACTAAAGGGTTACTATCTCTTTAATGCAGGATGCTTACTAACCCCTTGAGTGCCAGAGGGGTATGCAGTGCTTTGAAAAGCATTGCGTACCCCTCTGGTACTCAAAGGGTAACACTGCATGCTGCAGGACTGCTCTGGAATCAGTGTTTTGCTGAAGTGTGTGGATTTCATTAGGGTCCAACATTAAAGTGGCGATCTGGGCACATTAGGCTAAGGGCATCTAGGACACTTTGCCTAGGAACGCCAGGGAAGTAAATCTGGCCCAGGCTGAGAGTGAAATTAGCTAGAGATGTAGAGATACAAGTTGCCCTCCCACTAAAGTATATGGGATTTAGGGTCTAAGGCATTGGTTCTCAACCAGGGTGCTGGTATAAAGGCAAAGGGCTGAATATATTCAGGAAAAAGTGGAATAATTCTGAGGCAAAACATCCACACTACAGGTGAAAAGTATAAATTCCAGACATCCCCACTGATGGGGAAATTAACCAATGCATTTTGGGGTAAGCCAACTGCACCATAGGGACAAATGCAAATTCTCATTTTTATTTATTTAGAAAATGTTTTACCAGGAAGAATACATTGAGATTTCTCTCGTTTTCAAGTATGTCCTGGAGTGTTTACAGCAATGAGTTGCGTATTTGCACTAATACAGAGCCATAATATATATATCACTATATATTTATCTATATGTGTACATAGATATATATCAACATATATAATTTGCTAGAATGCGTCGCTCCCTGTGTGCGTAACACGCATATGCGCAGTAGAGACTGCCTGAGCAAAACAGTCATGCGCAGTAGAGACTGGCTGAATGACCTGGCCTCCAGTCCGAATGGAGGCATGGCTGATCCAGATTGGGGAGCTCTGAACGGCCCACCGCCTGTCTCCGCTCCCGGCTCATGGGCAGCAGCCGAGGCTGCTGGGTGGCACTTTGGCCCGTGCACGGGCCTTCAATACTAGTGTACATATATATATATATATATATATATATACATATATATATCTGTATAAATATATATATATATATATATATATATATCTGTATAAATATACTCAGTCTGGGGAGCTTCGCATTGAGACAGCACTCTGAAGTAAAAAAAAAGTGAAAAAATGAATAATCAATTTATTGCATCCATGCCGAACATTTTCGGTCCGCTCTGGGACCTTCACCCAGGGAGGACTGTGCCCACTTAAAACTGCCCATTTTCTAGGTATGACGACCGGTCATACCTTTCATGCAGTGTCCATAAAAATGTAACCCATTGTGCCCAAATGATCCCAAGAGAGAAAAAAAAATGTTTTTTTTACATTTTTTTTTACCGTTTTCTTTAATTTTACTAAAATAAATGGTGGGGGCGGGCTATCCATATAAGCGTGGTAACAAAAGAAAGCCCTATTTGTGTGTAAAAAAATGGTATATAATTTTCATGGGTAAAATAAAGTACTTAGAGGGAAGACACTGTTGAACAAAGACATGGTCAAAAATGTCAGAATTGCTCCAGTCCTTAAGTGAAATCCACCTCAGATTTTCCTGGTCCTTAAGGGGTTAAAGACCTTTGAGTGCCAGAGGAGATTCCAACACATTGCTTTTAAGTGCATTGGATACCCCCCTAGCATGCCTCCCAACATTTCAGATGGTATTGCTGTGGGTGTGCAGGACATTACTTAGGATATTTAGGTTATCGCATGACCTATTGACAGCACTTTGTGTAACAGAATAAATGATTTAGATCAAGAACAAAGTATTGTATTTACACAGACTAGTTTATAAACACATATAGTGAAGTATAAACAAACATTAATGTGAGTTTTATTGCTGTGGAGCAATGTGATTCACTTACATACACACCACACAGTCTGATATCCAAAAAAGAGGGACACCAGGTTGGGAAAGCATACCGCCCAAGTGTCCCTCTTTAGGAGGGACAGTCCCTCTTTGACCCAAATCCCTCTGTCCCTCTTTTTAGATCAGACTGTGTGGTGTGTATATAAGTGCATCATATTGCTCTACAGCAATAAAACTCACATTATTGTTTGTTTAAAGTTAGTGTATATGTTTATAAATTAGCCTGTGTAAATAAAATACTTTGGTCTTGTTATAAATCATTCATTAGGTTACACAAGGTGTCAATAGGTCATAAAATATCCTAAAAATTCTCAGTAATGCCCTGCACAACAGCCACGCCCCCAACAACACACCCTAAACAATTTGAAATATTGGGAGGTATGGGAAATATGGATTTGGATCTTAAAGGGATAGTAATACTTCATTTTAACTTTATTTTATTTTGTAAGCATTAAAAAAAATCAAGAATGATATGTCTTATCTTTCAAACCTTTATGGTTTAAGAGATATTCACAAGCAAAGTTTCCCATCCCGCCCCTTTTTCCTAGTGTAAGCCATCTCTTCTCAGATGTGGAATGCAGTCCATAGACCAGACAGATAACAGAAGGGGACAGTCTTCTTCCTGTGATAACAATGAAAGCCCTGCCCCCCTTGACAAGTCTTTCAGGTTTTTCCCTTATCTTAACTGAAGATTGTCCCTCTCTGCAATCTACCTGGGCACCTCCCTTCTGATCTGGCTGAATGGGGGGAGATACTTTGCTTGTGAATATCTCTTAAACCATAATGGTTTGAGAGATAAGACTTATGTCGTTCTTCATGTTTTTTTAATGCGTACAAAATAAAATAAAGATAAAACGAAGTAATACTATCCCTTTAAAGAGAGACTGTCCCTCCTAAAGAGGGAAATTTAGGAGGTATGCTCTAGTACTACGGATGATGAGGATATGCAAAGATTTGTTTCACTGCCTGTCTCTATGAACCATCCTGTCCCATGTTGAGATGTGATTGGCTGGAAGCCTATTTCCCAGCGTGCACCAGGTCTTTGCGTTTCCTGCCTGAACATGGCGGTGGCCGGGCAGGCTGCATGGCCGGAGATAGAGAAGGCAGAGCGGGAGAAGCGCCGGGAGTTGGTGCTACAGGGCTTGGATAACAGACTGACTTCTGGACAGCTGCCACCGCGGCTATTCTCCCTCAATCTCCTCAATTACCTGGAGGTGACAGGCTGCTCTGAGCTGCAGGAGGCACCTGCCGGGCTGGGCCGCCTCATCCACCTGCATAGCCTGGTACTGTGCCGCAACAAGCTCAGATTGCTCACTCCGGCTCTGGGCGAGCTGCGGTCTCTGCGACTGCTGGACGTGTCCGGGAACGAGTTGGAAAAGCTTCCGGCAGAGCTGTGTCAGCTCCCAGAGCTCTGTACCCTGAACGTCAGCTGGAACCGGCTGCAGGAGCTGCCTGTCGGGCTGGAGCGGTGCACCAAGCTGGCCGAACTCAACCTGTCCCGGAACATGCTTACTTCCTTCCCCATTGGGCTACTGTGCCGACAGCTAGGCCTGCTCGCCTCCATTTCAGCAGCCGACAATCAGATCCAGGAGCTGGGAGCGGAGATCGGCCTCCTTCCCGGCCTCAAGGTAACTCCCCTGCTATAGCTGGAAGATGGACTCTCATACTGCCAGAACACAATTACACAGCCCACTGGCACCCAGATAAAGATATAACTGAAAGAATTCTGGTGCAAGCCAACTGAACCAATTGAGACAAATTACCCTTAGAAACTACTTTAGACCTGCTAGCAAAATATAGCTTTTAGATTAGCTAGAGCAGAGCTGGACACCCTGACATCACAGGTCTACATTTAGCATCACCCCCCAGTCAGCTCTTGTCCTCCTATGGGCTAAAGCAGCGTTTGTCAAACAGTACTGGCTATTAGGATAGTACTGCTTTATCACAGATGAATAATCTGGAACTCGGTCACTGAGGTTGACCCTGCTGTGATTAATTAGGGATATCCTGACAATGACCTTTTGGTGTGCTTTCAGGACGGGATCTGAGAAACAGTGCTAGAGTGACAGCGAAGCTCTATGTAACTAAATGTTTACACCTTAGGTTCAAAAGGAACATAAACAAATTACCTGAGCAAACAGCTGTGTTTTAGTTGGATACACAAACATTCCCATTGAGTTACATGGGTCGTTTAAACCCTGGAATGCTAGAGAGGTCTGCTGTTCAATTAGGTTCACCAAAAATTGCTCCTCATATTGTGCATAAGCAAGCTGGGAATTTTCACTAGTCTCTGCTGCTTGTGTGGGGGTGTGAAATGAAAAATCCAGGCAAGTAAGAAATGATGATCTACTTGTTTAACATCGGGTATACTAAGATCTGGCGCAAGTCACCTGAATTGTCGGAAGACAGACTTTTAGTTTCAAATGGCTAAATGCACCATGTAAATGTTAGGTCTCCATCATATTTGTAATTAGTTGAAGACCTTTGAGTGCTGGAAATGTATCCAACATGTTGCAGTGTGTTCTATGCCTCTGGCACTCAAAGGGTTAAACCACCATTTTAAAGGGATAGTAATGTTTCACAATAAAAGTTGCTCCAATCGCCATAGTATTTGGGTCATGCAGAGTGTTATTTCAATACTGTCAGAGTTGTCGTTCAAGAGTAATTGAATGATAAATTATCCTCTTCCTGCCCCTTTTACCTAGTGTAAGCCACCTCCCCTCAGATGTGGAATCTGGTCTTGAGACCAGGCAGCTCACATCAAGGGACAATCTTCTTACTGTGAGCATAAAGAAACCCCTGAACCCCCTGACAGGTTTTCCACATTTTTCCCTTATGATCACTGAAGATTGTCCCTTTGTGAGATCCATCCGGATAGTCTTGCTGTTCTGAGGTGAGTAGTGTTACATCTGTAAAAGGGGCGGGAGGGGGATACTGTATCATCCAGTTTGAATTACAACTCTGACATTATTGAAATAACTGTCCATGGCCCAAATACTATGAAGATTAATTGGAGCTGCTTTAATTTTAAAACATTACTATCCCTTTAAATCAACTGATTTTGGGAAGTTTCTTCTAGCGTTCAATGGGGTTAACAGCCACATTTAATTTGATAGGAATTTTTATGTGTCCCCCATGGTGCATTTGGTTTACCTCAAAATGACTCCAGTTTGCTTTTATAAATATGGTCCTCATATAACCCAATCAACCTATGTCTACTAACACCCAGTCAAGTTCATGCTTCTGAGCATGAAGTGAGGAGGTGTGGTAATGAACATCTCCCCACAGCCTACAGTGTGTACTGCTTCACCTCTCCTAAATCCAAAGGTGACAAATGCGTACATTTTACAATAGCTATTTAATGTGTCTTTTTGTTTCTATTAATTTTCTTTTTATTAAAAGGACTCTGTCATTTTATTTGATTTTTAAATGCACTAGTTTTTGATATATTTAGATTTTTAGAATAGGCAATCTAAGGCATGCCAAGCTGGCAATTTTGTGGTGGCTCTATATTACATCTCTCACTTACTGATACTTTTCCCAGAAATGCATTGTCCACCTTCTCTTGCTCTTAAAGGGATAGTAACCCCCCCCAACCAACGTGACGCCAAAAGAGAGCAATGGTGCAAACATACTGAACTCCCTTAGTCCCATCTCTCAAACCTTTATGGTTTGAGAGATGTAAGGCAAGAAAGACCTCTTCTCCCTCCCCCCTTCTCATGCGTCCGCTGTATAGAAGACGTCATAAGATCCTGCTTCCAGCACCAGACAGCGGCTCTGCAGGAGCGCTGTCATCTAGATATCTCCGTATTATTACTTCATGGGTATGGTTTAAAACATGTGCCTGGCTTGCAAGCACATGTTGTAGACCATTCCTATGAAGTAATTATACCGAGACATCCAGATGACAGCACTCCTGCAGAACCGCCGAAAGTCAGCCGACCGGATTCTGCCTCTGACAGCTTTACAGCTCGTCAGGCAGAAGGGGGAGGGAGCGGAGCTCTGTCTTGCCTTACATCTCTCAAACCATGAAGGTCTGAGAGATGGGAATAAGGGAGTTTAGTATGTTTGCACCATTGCTTTCTTTTGGTGTCACGTTGTTCGGGGGGGAGGGGTTACTATCCCTTTAAGGGTTGTGTCAGTGAGTAGGTGAGGTAGTGTAGGGCTAAGACAGGAATTGCTTGCATTACATGGCAAACCTTAAATGGCATAAGCTAAAAAAAAATCTAATTTATCAAACTAGTTTTCTAAATGAAGAATGGGCAGCAAAAGATATTGGTAATTTTGAAAGCTCTTTCAAAATCGGTGTGTGTTTGTGGTGGGGCCTGTTTAACAAGTTGTTGAATGTGTCCCTTGATTGAGCTTCCTTGATTACTGTAATGTAATTACATTAAAAAATGTTCATTAATCTTCCTATCAGAGTCTGGACCTCTCCAACAATCAACTCACTGAGATCCCATATGAACTTGCAGACTGCTCCAAGCTCAAAGATGTAAACTTCAAAGGCAACAAGCTAAAAGACAAGCGCTTAGAAAAGATGGTCAATGGATGCCAGACAAAATCTATATTGGAGTATCTGCGAGTCGGAGGCCGTGGTAGTGGGAAAGGTAAAATGAAGGCAGAGAATGCTGGGAAGGAGGAAGTAAAAGATAAAAAGAAAAAGAGAGATCGAAAGCAAAAGAAGGACAGTGGTGCTGATGAAGAGGATGAGGTAGAAGAGTTGAATAAAATGGTGCTGAAGATCCTGCACATCTCTGAGAACTCGGCACCCATCACTGTTAATGTGAGCCCCAGCACAAAGGATGTGCGTCCATACATTGTGTGCTGTGTGGTGAAGGGGATGAACTTGAAACCGGGTAACGCACTGAAAAGGTTCTTAACAGCACAGGTGATTATTGCTAGTTGGTTCCAGTGTTGTATGCACACTTACCAACAATACACTTTTTTGACTTGACATTCTGCAAGTGCATAATATATAAGCTCACATTTCCTATAATTTTGTATTTTTTCACTTGCTTTTAAAGGGATAGTAACCCCCCCGAACAACGTGACGCCAGAAGCGAGCAATCATGCCAACATGCTGAACTCCCTTATTCCCATCTCTCAAACCTTTATGGTTTGAGAGATGTAAGAAAATAAAGTCCTCCGTTCCCTCCCCTTTCTGCCTGATGAGCTGTAAAGCTGTCAGAGGCAGAATCCGGTCGTCCGACTTACGGCGGTTCTGCAGGAGCTCTGTCATCTGGATATCTCAGTATAATTACTTCATCGGTATGGTCTACAACATGTGCTTGCAAGCCAGGCACACGTTTTAGATCATACCGATGAAGAAATAATGTGGAGATATCTAGATGACAGAGCTCCTGCAGAGCCGCCGTCTGGTGCTGGAAGCAGGATCTCATGATGTCCGCTATACAGCGGACGCATGAGAAGGGGGAGGGAGCGGACGTCTCTCTTGTCTTACATCTCTCAAACCATAAAGGTTTGAGAGATTGGAATAAGGGAGTTCAGTATGTTGGCATGATTGCTCGCTTTTGGCGTCATGTTGTTCGGGGGGGTTACTATCCCTTTAAGAAGACACTTCAGTTTTTTATTATTTAACTGCAGTGGATGTCTACTCTCAAAAAGTACTGAACTGGTCTCATTCTTTGTATGTATGCACTGAGTATTAACATGTTATATATGTAAAAATGAGCCTTTTTTGTATTCTCTATTAATACATTGATTATTTTCATTAAGCACTACATGCGTATGAAAATTAAAACCAATATCTATCCTGAATTTCTCTGAACTACATTAAAAAAAGTACAATGGAGTAAATACAGGGGTTAAACACTACTTCTGCTGCTCAGAATTTTACTGTAGATATTTCCATATTCAGTTTATTTCCCTGATTTTGTAGCTGAAAGAGGACAAATTACTACTGAAACATTCTCTGTAACTATTGCTAATAATTGTTTTATAGCAGATTTGGAGACTGGGCATTGTTTGTTACTGATATAGTTACAATGAACTTTGTAACCATTGTATTCAAACCAGCCATACATTGGGTCCCTTGCTGTATAAACCAAAGTAGAGCAACCAGTAGAAATGAAAGGGTCAGAAATGCCTGGTTTCTGTTTGAACTTCGGGAGTATACAAAGTGGCATCTCGCACACTTTCATTCCTTATCAAACCCCTGATGAAGCCAGTTTACTGGTGAAATGTTTAGGGTGACGAGTATAGAGAGGGGTAACTTTAAAGTTCTCTGATGAGAATGTTCAGAAATGTTGTCCTCTTTGAGCCACAAAGCAGGCAGAGAAATAGACAGAATGTGGAACCCTCGAGGTTCTGTGAGGAAGGAGATATTGAGACTCTGAGCCGCCACTATCTCAGTTGACTCTTGATGGCTATAGATCCAATTTTAATGTTACTTCCTCTCCTTACTTACCAGCAGGCATTGTGCATTGCGTAATTAATTAAATTACCATGTATGGAAATATATACTTTAACATTCTCAGCGATAGAAGTGGTGGTTAATCCTTGTACTCACTCTGCTATAGCTTTTAAAACCTACTCCTGATAAATACAGGATAGATATGGGTTTTAATTTTCAAATGCATGTTGTGCTTAATGAGAATAAGGCGCATATTAATAGAGAATACAATAAAGGCTCATTTTTCAATACAAGAGATGCTAAAACTACATGTATATGTAAAAGTACTGAAAAGGCCTCCTGTCTTTGTGGTTACATAATACACAACTGAAGTTCACCTTTCTCTTCTTTATCATCCATACACATATTAATACTAGTGTAAAAGCCCGTGTACACGGCCCAAGGTCCGGGTAATGTTAACACTTTGAGAGCCAAAGGGGTACGCAATGCATTGCTGGCACTGAAAGGTTAAGAGGCCGCTACCTCACTGCTCCTACGTGATGCAGTCTTGCGTCACCTCACTGATGCGATGCAATCATGCACAGTAGAGACTGACCAAACGCTGGCAGTCTCTACTGCGCATGACTGCCCGAACACGGGCAGTCTCTATTGCGCATGACTGCATCGTGACAAACATCCTAGAGAATTCTTATGTAGGATAAGACCTATTGCTGTGACACATACGTGTTAGAAATATAGTGATACAATGTAAAATTATCCTCTCAGCACTGAATGCTCTGTATGCTGTATTTTTGCTGTAGGGTTACGTTGTATTTTTCTATACCTGCTTTCACAGTCCATGAATGAAAGCGCTCTTGAAAACAATCCAGTGAGCCTACTGCCAGGGACATATAGGCAATTTGACTTTTTATTTGTCTCCTTGAGACAGTTCTTTTGCTCCATTATTGTGCTCGCTCTTCTTCGTATCTACCTCTTTGTATTATTAAAGGATTGTCCACTCTGCCTACCAAGTTGTAGAGTGGTCTGGGTGGGATGTAGCTGGAGGTATGCTGTTTTATTTTGTTTGTCCTAAGTACATAATTACAGTGCAAGCAATCCAATCCATTGCTGCTGTATTGTAATCGCCACACTTTGGGCAGGGAAAATGTATCACTCAGATTCAATTATGCGCTCACAAGCACTCGTAAGCAGTTTTCAGTGAAACTCTATGTGGGTAAAGAAAATAGTTTCCTTATTCCAAAATGGAGTCCGCTATCTCCCTGGATTAATATCCTATGTGTATTGTAACCAACTGTCATAATAATATTTTTCTAGGTGAAAAGGTATCCTATGCTTTTTAGAAAGTATCTGGAAACAAAAAAATAAAATCCCTTTCTATGTGTTAGTAAAAAGTGCTTAACCTCCAGTCTTAATGGTTGACCCCTTGTTTAATTGGTCAGCTCATTGAGAAAAGGTTCCCCAGAGAGTTCTTTGTGTTGCCTTGCATGTATTTTAATGGTAACAAATTCGGTTTGGTTAAAGTCTTTATAAAAAAAAAAACAACAAAAAAAAAACTTCAAATCTCTAAATTTTGTTGCACATTTCTGTACTTTTTTCCAGTTCAGTAATAGTTTTTAATTTTGTTTATTTATTTTTTAAGGACTTGATGCCAAAAAAACTATATTCCACAATCTAGATGAGGCCTTTACTAGCATTTATTAAGAAGTAGAATTATTTTCCCATCTCGTGCATTTATAACCCTTTTTTAACCCCGTTTATACAAGTTGTGTGCAGTGCACTGTTTTTGCAATGTGTTATGCGTCCTTCTCGTCCTCTGAGGGTTAAATATACTAGTACCCTCTGACTCTTACAATTTGGATGCTGGAAGAGATGAGCCAACATGAGTATTATATGATGCTCAAATGGTAATGGTAAAATACGGACTTGGCTAGGCAAGTGAAACCAGTTCTGCATACATTCTTATGTACCAAGACAAAATTGCAGCAAAAGTGCTTCATCATCCTATATAATAATTTGCTAAATGTGTGTTTGTCAGAAGCCATCATGCTCACTACAGACTTCCCGCACCAAGGCTGATAACGGAGCGGGGCTCCGAATTCAGACCGTAGTCACTACGGTCTGAATTCGGAGTGCCCCGCTCAGTATCAGCTGCAGCTTGGGCACTCTACAGTACATGACTGCACTGCGGCCATTACTGGGTGGCATTGTGGCCCGTGTACACGGGCACTTCAACTATTAGGGGATAAAAAGTAATTCCTATTGATTGAAATGGTGCTTTTAACAGCTTGAGTGCTAGATGCCTCCAAACGTATCGAAATTTTCCCATAGCGCTGAACCACAATGCTAATAGCCTCTGCAGCAGGCACAAAACCACTACCATGTCTCTTATTTTATTAAATAATCAGATGCCAGCTCAAAGAACATTATTAAAGGAACAATAGCACCCTCCACAGGGTATTCAAACACGTACGGTGGGCTTTAATGCTGTGCTTTTGTTCCTTCAACTTTAATACATTTTTAAACTATAGACCTTTGTGGTGGCTGTTTTGGCTGCTTTTGCATCTGTTAGAGGGAGCATTAAGGGGACTGGGAGGTGAGGAGAAGGCTGCAAAGCACTCTGTGCACCACCCCCACTGTGAGATTGTGCATGCTTTGCTACCATGTGGCAGTGTGTGGATTTTAACTAGCATTAACACTATATAATGTAGTGTGAGACTGACGCAGCATACCCCAGCCTTATAATACATTCAGACTGGGCTAGAAGGTATGCACTGCTGCTTCTTAGCTGAGCAGTGCATGATTTTATGTGGGGGCCAGGGCCAACATCCAAAGAGAAACCTTTGAGGGTACAGAGTTTGTATCCTTACTTGATTTGAGGGAAGGCACTGCACAGTTTGAGGTGGAAGTTCAGCTGGAAGCATTATCACCAGACAGTATATAGCATTATAAAAAAAATGTAAACCTACAGCCTGTCAGAAAAACAAAGTATTAATGCACACAATGTGTGCTTTAATATTAAAGCAGGTGAGATAACTCAGTGGTAAATTCCCTGACTATGGAACCTGTTCAAACCACAAGGTTGCAGGTTCGAATCCCAGCAGGGTCAACTCAGCCCTTCATCCTTCCGAGGTCAATAAAATGAGTACCACTGATTGGGTAATAATAACATCTATTATTCAGCTGCCGATTTGTTTAATTCCAAGAGGTGCACTGAAAGCACTTTGAGTTCCACTGGGAGAAAGGTGTGATATAAATACTAGTTATTAATATTTTTATTATTATTATAAAGCATGTTTGTGGATGTGTCTTTTTTAAAACACATTGTTGTAATGCATTTTGTCCACTTGGTGGCAGCATATATTTACATTTTGCATTGCAGTCTTGATGTGGTCAATGCCCAATCTGGTACAAAAAAAACGTTCAGTGCACAGAATATTAATATCCTATAATTCTTCATAGTGACATGGACTTTAGGTTTACTCCAGTGCAACAACCAGTATTGGCACATATTTTGATTGCCGAAAATGTATCCAGAGCATTGCAAATCAATTAATTGGATACGTCGCTGGCACTCAAAAGGTTAAAGAGAATATGTAATTAAAAACAAGAATATTTGTATGTAATGGAGTTTAAAATCTTAAGTAAATAAGTCTCACACTGCTGGGAGTTATAAAGAGGATGAGCAATTCTGGGGTAGACTCTCTTCTCTGTAGGGGAGAACTAAATTGGTGCAGTTGGTTTGCTCCAGAATATCCTAACTTCTTTTTAGTACATCTTCCTTTCTGTTACGTTCTGTCTCTGAGAAAACTCAGTGCTGAGATCATCGTGTGTGCAGGTATCCATTTTATTTTTGCTGTCAATTCAACTGATAAAACTGCGCTAAGTTAAAGGGATAGTAATGTTTCACAAAAACGGCAGCTCCAATTAATCTTCATAGTATTTGGGCCATGGTGAGTGTTATTTTATAAAGTATCCCCCTCCTGCCCCTTTTACCTAGTGTAAGCCACCTCCCCTCAGATGTGGAATCCGGTTTTGAGACCAGGCAGCTCACAGCAAGGGACAATCTTCTTACTGTGAACATAAGGAAAACCCTGCCCCCATTCACAGGTTTTTTCCTTATGCTCACTGAAAATTTTCCCTCTCTGCGATCCATCCGGAAAGTCTTGCTACTCTGAGGTGAGCAGTGTTACATCAGTAAAAGGGGAGGGAGGGGGATACTTTATCATTCAATTACTCTTGAACTACAACTCTGACAGTATTGAAATAACATTCTCCATGGCACAAATACTATGAAGATTAATTGGAGCTGCTGTTTTTGTGAAACAATACTATCCCTTTAAGAGACAGTTTAGACATCACTCATGCAAGAGAAACCTCTTAATTCATGTTATGCTAAGGAAACTCTGTCTTGAAAAATAGCTTTCACATGGGTATATGAAAGAATTCTCTCTCCTTTTAGTGCACTGATTTTCCTTTTCAGTAAAAAACATTGCTCTTCAACATATTGCTTACCGTGTTATCAAAAATTTACTGCACCCAGAAGGCTATGAAAAGCTGGTTCAAAGAACAGATGTGAACAGTACAGACTGTTTATACTCATGAGCGATATAGGTTTCTTCAAAATATATAAAAAAAAATATAAAAATAAATGCAATTTAACCCTTTGAGTGCCAGAGGTATCCAACGCATTGCAGGTACACCTGGCACTCAAAGGCTTAATACAAATTGTTGTAAGGTGTGAAATTTACTTCAATACTAAAGGGAACCAGCAAGGATTGGTGAAACCCTTTGATTGCCAGAGAGGTATCCAGTGAATTGCATTGCAATGGATTATATACCTCTCTGGCGTTCATGGTTTATAAGCACCAGTGTGGGGGGGGGGTTGTAATGCAGAACTGCACACGCCTCTGGTCTTTAAAGGATTCAAATTAGCTAGTGATCTTAACCCTTATAGTGCCAGAGGGGTATGGAACACATTGCAATGTGTTGTGTACCCCTCTGGCACTCAAAGGGTTAACTAGTGTTGTTTCTATTAAAACGTGACTGTTCAATAACTTGCTGCTTACGACATTTTAACTCTACGTTTGAACAGTGTTAGAATTTTTCAAGATCTAATATATTGTTCTGCAATCTGTTTAGACGAAGCTCCACGAAGAGATCTGCGATAAAAGGACTTTAGCTACCATTGCCACTCATGACTTGCGCCTGGTGAAAGGACCTTTGCTGTACGATGCAAGACCACCTAAAGATTTCAAGGTTAGATCTGAGTTCCCTTGTTGGCAAGGCTGGTAAATGTAATCCTCCTCCTATACTCCGACTAGTGTTACATTGCTTGTAGTTTATAATGGGTTTCAGTGATTTTTTTATTACAAGCAACTAAAACATGACACACATACACAGCCATGTTCAGTAAGAAAAGCAGAGGAGTTAGAGTACACCAGCAACAGAATGGTGAGGGAGTGGAGGGGCAAAAAAACCCCAATTGTTTTAAATTGGGATTTTAGTACTTTGAGTGCTAGATACCCATCATTCAAGGGGTTACAATCCACATATAAATCGCCTATGTTGCCTTTTCCCTGGAATTGTCCCATTTGTTTGTATTGTATGTATGAATCAAGCTTTTAAAAAAAAAAAAAAAAAAAAAAAAACCCGTAATGATACTTATTAAAGTGGATGTGTCACCAATAGATAACATCCCATAAATAGTTATGTGACATAGCCAATACGATGAAAACATTATTTATTTTTTTTATTTAAAGTTTTGATTTTGCTTCAATTTGACTTACAAAGTTTGTGCTGCAGCCGATTCTGTGTTGACTGCGGTTCTCTGCGGTTACAGAGCTCTGCCTCTATTCTCCTCCCTCCTCCGAGGACAGAGGCTTTCTGTCTGTAAGCTGGAGCGGTCTCATTGGCAGAGATTGATATCTAGCCAGTGAGACCGCTCCAGCTTACTGACAGAAGCCTCTGTCCTCGGAGGAGGGAGTAGAGCAGAGGCAGCGCTCCGGGCTGCAGTCTATACAGAAATGGCTGCAGCCCAGACTTTGGTAAGTTAAATTTAAGCGAAATCAAAACTTTAAATAAAGAAATAAATAACACTTTCATTGTATTGGCTATGTCACCTAGCTATTCATGGGATGTTGTCCATAGGTGACACATCCACTTTAAGCACTGTTTTTTCTATAAGGCAGAAAGATGTAGGTCAGGGGAGCTTAGATACGGGAGCCACTTTGTTTGATAGCCATCCGAACATGATCTATTGCCTTGGGCACCACTCCAGCACTCAGGGTTAAGAACCAGAAGAGAGTGCAACCCATTGTGAAGCAGTGTGTTGCACAACTCTCTGGTCCTTAATGGGTTATGATTACCATGTTCAGTAATCAGTTTGAGGATCAGTGGGGGAAAAAAAACCCACCCAAACCTAGGGAGCTCTACCTAGTCTATCAATAGTGCTCAGATGGTTCCATGTAGTAGTAGGAGAGCAACATACTATAATTTTGCTACATACATAGAAAATAAACAAGGGTCTGCATAAGATAACTCTCTTTTTTTATACTGATAAATAACTCATCACTTAACCCTTTAAGGACTCGTGACCATAGCTTTGAACTCTCCTGATTTGCCCCGGAGACTCCAGTTTTCACTCTGCATTACCAGGTCTCCGGGGCAGAGGCTGATTCTCTGGGGTGTAGGTAATTTCTGTTGAAACTCTGCCCATTGGTGCTCCTTCCCACCTCGTTCCTATGCCTTCCCCAGCCTATTCTAGGCATTTTTTACTAGTTTTGGAAGCCACACTCACGATTAGGCTCCACCCTCTTGATGCAAATTGCATTATTTGTCCTACCCAACAACACCACAGGACTCCCCATCCGGGGAGTCCAGAATAAAAAGGTTCCCGTGTATGCCCATGACGTGCAATAAGGACCCATGACGGTCCTGGCACGTCATGTGTTAAATGATAGCCGCATGCCTCAGTGCACACTGCTATCATAGTGTACAGGCTGAAACTGAGATCTCCAGGACCGGAGTGCTCAGTTTGTCCTTCACTGTTGTGCCGGTACATGTGATCGCTCCTATAGTGGTCACATGTACCGGCATTTTCATTCACAAAGGCGATGCTTTTTATACATTGCCTTTGTGACTGACTGTTTCCTGCCTCTCTCTTCCTAAGGGAGAGAGAAGCTGAGAACAGACAAGCTAAGGAAGAAATAGAAGCCCAAGCTGAGGGTATTAACTCCTTTAGCGCTGGAGCTTTGGGCATGATAAATGCTGGTCCTTTTTGGACCTGCTAACAGCAGCTGCTTTTTTTTTTTTTTTTTTTTTTTTATTTTATAAATATGAGCAAAAATCACATTAAACCTATGAATTAAAAAACACACCTGCTGCAGTTTAAAAACAATTTAATGGGAGTCTTACTGTTGTGGAACAATGTAATACAGTTATACACACCACACAATCATATGTGGGGAAAAAATTGGAAAAATAGGGAGTGCAAGAGGGACATGGAGTTTTCACCCCAGAGGGGACAGTGCCCCTATAAAACAGCACATTTTGTAGGTATGAATGACCAGTCATACCTTTCATGCACTCTAGTTAAAAAATTAACCCACTGGGCACAAATGATCACAAGCGAACCAATAAAAATGGAATTTTTTTTTTTACCTTGCAATCATTTTCTTTATTTTTAATATAATAAATGGTGGTTTATACGTGGAAATGTGGTATCAAAGAAAGCCCAACTTGTGCATGAAAAAAACTGCAGATAACTTGTGTGGGTGAAATAAAGGACTTGGAGGGAAAACACTGTTGAACAAGGTCAGACAAAAAGGTCAGAATTGCTCCGGTCCTTAAGTGTAACCCACCTTAGATTTTCCCGGTCCTTAAGGGGTTAATACATTTAATAATCTGCTCAGATATGAAGCTGACATATATTTTAGTATAATTCAATTATAAAACACTGTCTTTCTATGCTGCTTACTTTGTCTGCTTGATTTTGCATTTGGCAAGGTATAAATACCTCCTTTATTCCCCTCACTAGAGTTTGCTTATGCAGAGGTAAGACTGTATCTCGGATTTTTACTTGCATTATACTGAATACATGGTCACTTCAGATTTGAGGCAGACAGGGACTTGCCCGGCCTGAGGTTCCTTAACGTTGGCAGGCAAGCTAGTCATGTTTTTGGGCTCAAACATATAATGAAACCCTCTCTATATAATCTGAGTAAGTAGCAGGTTATTTATTGGGCAGAGCGAAAGACCTGTCTGCCTACGTGTATACACAAAGTCTTGGCTTGCACAAGTCTACATACAGAATCAAGGGTAATAAACACAATAATCATGCTGTTCTCTCTGAGGCCAAAAATAATTGAAGCTAGCAGATGGAGTGGTACCGGGGTGTAATGGAGCAGCTTGTGGAGAAATCAGTCTGTGATGAAGTAAATGCTAAGGCTTCAAAGGTGTTAAAAAAATGTACTATAGTGCTCTGCCCCCATCATATAAATGATTAAGGCTGTGTGTGGCTATGAAATGGACTTATCCGTGCTGTGAACGAAGGTGGGTGATGGTGGTGATATGAATACATGCAGTGTGATGACCTGAACCTACAGTGAGGATTAATGACCTTCAAGGGGAGTTGGAGGGCCGCTGAAATGATGGGAAAACGCTTTGAAAAAGCCCAGTGCATGAGGTGATCTGACAGTTAGTCACATGGTTGGAACACGATGCTTGCTAGGAGATGGACTAGAGGGGATCTTGCCTACGTGTAAGGGATAAGGGTGACTTTGATCCTTTGGACTCAATTGGGGGGGTAGGATTTTAGGAGGGGGGGATGTGATGAGCCAACTGACGGCCACTACGGGGGTGGGGGGGAGTAATGGCATATGGGGAGTCAAGCATATTGGGTTGGATGGTGGATAACTGGAATCCGCTTAGATGCAGACCGTCTTACTGACGTGATTTAAGCTGGGGGGAGAAGGGAAGTAAGACCCGTCCCTATGCAGCGGAGGCAGGCCGGTGCCACTACGCAGAAGGACCGGAGGAAGACCTGCGGCTGGATGGATGGCTAGTGTGGACGATGTGTGTAGGTGGGGGGGAGGGTGATAGCTGAAATGCAGTGGTCATAAACCACAACATGTGGTGAATATGAGAGAACTAGAGACTTTAATGGTGGTTGGTGTGATTTATGCAGAACACAGCCTGGCAGCCTCATGCTAGAATCTAGCCTTGAAATTGAGATTTTCTGGTCACAATAATTTGTGGCGAGCAGAATTTAAGATGAAGCTGGGACTGTATTTTGAGCTGGAGAGCAGAGGTCTGATAAATGACCCCCTGCTTTATCACTGACCATGCAATAATCTTAACTCCAGGGCTTGAAATCTTGCAACTCATCTATGTGGGGTGTGTCTGTTCCCATGCACTGTTGTCTACTGCTTGAAAACCTGGGCTCTGCAGTCTAGAGGCCTTGTGTGCAAACCAGCAGAGTTTTACTGTGAGTCACAAGCTTCCATATTGCATTCAGGGGCATCCATTTTCATGTCCGTTGGGGGTGGGCATGACAGTTGCTGACAGCTGTTGTTTTACTGAAGCAGACGGCATACATGAGACTACCAATGACCACGGAGGTGCATTGCGCACCTCTCTAGTCTTTAGTTAATATTGGCATATGCAGTGAGCAGGGTTTGAAGTCCTGTAGTGCTGCAAGAAACTTATATCTGACTGATTTAAAGGGATAGTAATACCTAAAATGTAAAAAAAAATATGTTGTAGGGTTTATCCCCCTGAGTAAAACAAGAGTACTCCCACTGCTGAAAGATGTTTCATTCAAAAGTCATTCATTTTCAAAGTTGAATTTTTTAGGTGCAATATCACAGTGGCCTGAAATTTTACAGTGGCGCTGTTGCTACACCATCCTATGGAGATTTATGGTCCTGAGACCAGAGCTGTCCATAGGATCGTGTAGCAACAGCGCCACTGTACAATTTCAGGCCACTGTGATATTGCACCTAAAAAATTCAACTTCGAAAATTAATAACTTTTGAATGAAACCTCTTTCAGCAGTTGGAGTACTCTTGTTTTACTCAGGGGGATAAACCCTACAACATATTTTTTTTACATTTTAGGTATTACTATCCCTTTAAATATGGTCTTTCTTGGAGCAGGGGAAAAATTCATAGTTATGGTTGTTATGGTTCTTGGTTATTAGGAGGCATTCGTTATTCTTTAATATTTTATATTTAATTACTACTTTTGCTTTCCATCCTATTTGCAACCCAAGGTTGTTTTGCTGCCTTGTTTGTGCTGGCAGTGGACATTTTAAACTGCTGGAACACAATTAGCGGTGGTAAGGTTGAATCTTGCAGGAGATGCAATTACAAACCCAGTCATCTGGGTGCGATACGATTACTTAGACTTGTCAATCAATCTTTTCTTCTCGTAAACAATTACCTGTCCGTCTTCAGTCTCCCAATGACTCCTCTGCCTTCACAGTATTGGAGTTGGAACTGTCACTTTGAAACAGGGGATTTTGGAAGGGCTTTCAAACGCACCTCTGTGTAGGTCAATTATTATTCAAAAGCAAACAGTTATCCTATATTTACCTTTAAACAAACAAACCTGCGCTCCTCCAGTCTAATTCTTATTAGTGTGCCCTGTGTTAGGCATATATAATAACTCTTAATAAATTTGAGGTTTTAGTGCCCACATTTTTGGCACAGTATTCACAATTAGACTGGAGGAGGTTTATTGTTTGTTTTGTGTTTGCACTTTGGGCTTCTGCCTGATGTTTGGGGGACTGGGGAACCCTCACATTCCTTGCTGCAGACTTCAGTAACATCAGTTCTTTCAATGATCACTTTATAAAAAAAAATGTATACATTTTATTATATATATATATATATATATATATATATACACACACAAATATTACCACACACTAAGGTGAGTTAGCGCTGTGACCTATCTTTCTTTCTATATATTTAGCTTTATTTGTCAGTTAAAAGGAGGATAATGTTTCACAACAAAAGCAGCTCCAATTAATCGTCATAGTATTTGTGCCATGGAGAGTGTTTTTTCAATACTAAAAGAGTTGTAGTTCACGAGTAATTGAATGATAAAATATCCCCCACCCGCCCCTTTTACTGATGTAACACTGCTCTCCTCAGAGCAGCAAGACTGTCCAAATGGATCGCAGAGAGGGACAATCTTCAGTGAGCATAAGGGAAAAACCTGTGAAGGGGGGCAGGGTCTTCCTTATGGTCACAGTAAAAAGATTGTTCCTTTCTGTGATCCTTCTGGTCAATGGACCAGATTCCACATCTGTTGGGAAGGTGGCTTACACTAGGTAAAAGATGTGGGAGGGGGATATTTTATCATTCAATTACTCTTGAACTACAACTCTTTTAGTATTGAAATACACACTGTGAGCTCAAATACTATGAAGATTAATTGGAGCTACTGTTTTTGTGAAACATTGCTATCCCTTTAATGCAGATGTTCCAGGCACGCCCTGCAGAAACTCACAATTTGTACTGCTCTCTGTCACAGCTGCCAGGAACAACTGTTCATTTCCATAAAGCGACAGAGCTGAATCTCATAAACTATTGTTTGAAATGACTAACAAAAAAAAAAAAAAAAACACCTATATTTTTTTTTAAAGCTCTATTAAGATCACATAATTGTTACAAAGTAACCATTTTACACCTTTCTGGCACTCGGCACTGCGTTGCAATGCGTTGGATACTTCTCTGGCACTCAAAGGGTTAATTTAGATGCGAGGCAGAGATAACATTACTGCTTTTGGAATGGGAGACCAGCGAAAACAATTGCAAGTGCTAGATTGGGTATCAGCGCCACAGGGGATATTGTTTTTCTTTAAATGAAACTAATCCTTTGTGTGTTAGGGTAGAAAGCAACTAGCTGCAAAGGACAAATATAAAAATAGTAAAACTTGTGCAAATAAAAGAACAGTACACATTGTGCGTGTTTGTTTTATGGCACTGTGTCCTTATACAGACCGCAGACCTAATACAGACCACTTGAAGTGTATTGGGGTTACTTGGCAATCGGCCTCTGAAGGGTTTGTAGTTTCCCAGCAATCCTCAAATAACCGCCTTTTATTTATGCTAACAAGTAAAACAAACATCACTGAGGATTTGTTTTCGGTGAGGCTTTAAAGTACTTTGAATGTATGTATTCTTAAAGGGATAGCAATGTTTAAAGGGATAGTAATATTTCATAATAAAAGCAGCTCTAATTAATCATCATAGTATTTGGACTTTGGAGAGTGTTATTTCAATTATGTCCGAGTTGTAGTTCCAGAGTAATTCAATGACAAAGTATCCCCTCCCACCCCTTTTACTGATGTAACACTGTTCAGCCAGATCAGAAGGGAGGTTCCCAAGTAGATTGCACAGAGGGACAATCTTCCATTAAATAAGGGAAAAGCCTGTCAAGGAGGGCAGGGATTTCATTTTTCTCATAGGAAGAAGATTGTCCCCTCCTGTTATCTGTCTGGTCTATGGACTGGATTCCACATCTGAGAAGAGATTGTTTACACTAGGTAAAAGGGGCGGGAGGGGAAACTTTGCTTGTGAATATCTCTCAAACCATAAAGGTTTGAGAGAGAAGACTTATATCGTTCTTCATGTTTTTTTTAATGACTACAAAATAAAATAAAGATAAAACGAAGTATTACTATCCCTTTAATAATGAGGGGAGTTTATTGCAAACTTTTATTTCTTGATGCAGCACTCCCACAGCCTGAAAATGTATGGTACTGTTTTTATTTAGTCTTTATTGTACAGCTGATTTTGTCCCTGAATTGCAACTCCTTTACTTTGTGCATGTTCTCCTCTGGTAATGTTTAACCTTTTGAGTGCCAGAGGGGTATCCAACACATTTCTATGAACACACTTACTGTCATACCCTGCATCATGAGTGGGCAGCGTGAGGCCCTCCAGCTGTGGAGGACCATAATTAGTCATCCCCAGCTGGGAATCGTGGGAATTGTAGTTGTAGGCCCTCCAGCTGCCAATCCTTGCCCTACATATTCTTCCTTAGTAATGTGGATAGCACATAGATTTGGAATCTGGTCGCTTGACCGGACAGCTCACAGTAAGGGACAATCTTATTACTGTGAGCATAAGGAAAATGTGCCGCCTTGACAGGTTTTTCCTTATGCTTACTGAAGATTGTCCCTCTCTGCGATCCATCTGGACAGTCTTGCTGCTCTGAGATCAGTAGTATTACATCAGTAAAAGGGGTGGGAGGGGGATACTTTATCATTCAATTACTCTTGAACTACAACTCTGACAGTATTGAAATAACACTCTCCATGGCCCAAGTACTATGAAGTTTAATTGGAGCTGCTTAGATTGTGAAATATTGCTATCCCTTTAAAGGAACACAAGCACCTAAAAATGAACTGGGGTTATATATACACTTAAATAGCCTGTAGTTCATACCTGTAAAAATTCTGAGGCATAAAATCACACCACAGCAATGTTGAGGTTATTGTCTGTAAATGGGCTGATATTAAACAGCCTTTTGGACTACAAGAGCAGTGGACACTAATTACAATAAATTACATCTTTAGCTTTTTTTCCTATCATTACAAAGAAAACTAAATGCTCTTCGAGTTGTACATGTGTTTAGAATTTTATTTTATGGATGTGACATACAAATGATTTTACGTGTGCTGGCTGTAAGTCATATTAAGTTACGCCAAGCAATTTCATTTTTAGGTGTTAATGTTCCTTTAATTATTTTTTTTTTTTTTTTTTTTTTAACTGGTGCTGAATAGCCTACACTGTAGGCAACATTTTGTGGGTAAAATTCTGGTGCAAACCATAGGGAACACATTTCTCATTAACCCTTTGAGTGCCAGTGCAAAGCAATGCATTCCGTACCCCTCTGGCGCTCAAAGGGTTAATTCTAACCCTTTGAGTGCAATGCGTTGCATACCCCCTGGCACTCAAAGGGTTAACCTTTTGAGTAACAGTTGTGTGTATTGCATTGCAGAGCAATTTCTTGCACACCGCTCTGGTACTCAGTGAGGGATATGCACTAAGGAGTGATAAAGAGGTGATAACTTCTCCAGTGATATCACTTCTCCAGATCCTATGTTATTCTATGGAGCCTCTGCACTAAGATTTCTCCAACTTTGGATTACTTGGTGCATAGGGGCCATAGAATAACATGGGATCTGGAAAATTGATATCACTGGAGTCCTCTCCTCTTTATCACCGTTTAGTGCATCTCCCCAATGAGTACTAGGGCTCTGTCACATTGCAAAGCAATGTGTTGGAGACCTGTATAATTCAAGGGGTTGAAAGCATTTTTTTAACACATGGATTATCTGGTCTCCTCTATGGCATAGTTTGTCCCCAGAATTGTACCTCTCTCTATCTTATTGAATATGGGCTAATGACTCACAATACCTGAAACGGTTAACCCAGCTCCAACAGTTTTATTTCTAGCTCTTAACCCTTTGGGTGCCAGAGGGGTATCCAGTGCAATGTGTTTGATACCTCTCTGGCACTCAAAAGGTTAAATGCTGGGGATGTTTTTGGAAGTATCTGTATACACGCATCACCTACATAGGCTCCTAAAACCTCACTTTGGCTCCTGGATATAAAGACGTGAGGAGGACTTGATTTGTTGGTGTTTGTTGTTTTTTTCTTAAGCGTAGAGGGAAGCCTTCAGTGGGATGTGTTTGGAGTCCTGGAGTCTGTAATCTTGTTCACCTTTATGGACTTGAAACCCAGTACTAACTGAAGATTAATTTTAGAGACCTGATCCACAGCACGGATTCATTGCAGACATTAGTATTTAATACCCATATTTATGTAAGCAGGGGTTTATTGTTAAAGGGACAGTAATGTCCCATAAAAAATTATTCTTGTTTTGTACCGGTTAAAAAAAATAAATTATGTGGCACGTATCTCTCAAACCTTTATGGTGAGAGAGATTCGCCTGTAAAGTTTCCCTTCTGATGTCGGCTGTAAAGCTGACAGCAGGAGATTTGTGTTGGCTGACTCGAGGAGACTCTTCAGCAGAGCCGCAATTGCTTTACATAAAAAGAACTGCTTCATTGGGACGGTCTACATAGTGTGCTTGCAAACCAGGCGCACTTTGTAGACCTTTCCAATGCAGTAATTCTTTTTAAATAATGCAATTTCGGCTCTGCTGCAGAGCCACCGGCTGGTCCCCGGACCAGGATCTCCTGCTGTCAGTATTCTGACTCAGATTGTTGTGATAGCGATCTATCCCTTGTAAGACCTCTATGCCTGGTCTGAATAAGCAGATATACCCACTGCGGACAATCCTTATCAGATAGCTGAACTCACCAATGCCGGTTTTCATCCACAAGCTGGTTTATTCTGTACAACAAACAATGGAATACAGCAGAATGAATGGATTTCAGTATTATGCGGTCAAAAGATGATGCTTTCCTAGCTTAGCATGCAGAATACATGTTTCCCTATTACATGTGGCAGGCAACCATGATACAGGAAGTGCCTCACTAGAGAGCAGGGGTGTGGTTTACATACAAAGTAAATGTGTCATAAGTGCATTACCAACAAAAAAAGGCCACAAGATGGCAGCAAATAACTAACCATAGAGAAATCACTAACCATAGAGAAATCCATAGTAAATGGATCAAAGAATAAACTATGTAATTCCCATCTACAATAATGAGAATATTAACTGTGTAACAGCATAGTCAGCACAGTGCCAAAGTCAGGAGAAGGCAAATATCTCTCAAACCGTTATGGTTTGAGAGAGAGGATTAGTGCCACATAATTTATTTTTTTAACCCCTTCGCATCTGATGACGTACCCGGACTGTCACATTGGTACAGCACTTTAAGGACCCATGACTGTCCTGGCACGTCATGGAGTTCAGAGCTCCCGGCGCCGCTGCACGCCACTCCGGAAGCCCTGAACCGGAAGTGATGATTATTTTAAAAAAAGCCCCGTGGTCACCAAGTACCGGCCGTGTGTGCGGCGCTGGTCGTTAAGTGGTTAACCTCTACAAAACAAGTATAATATCTTAGTGTCCCTTTTAAGCGGTGTAAGAGTTCCTTTAACCCCCTTAGAGATATCAAATGTATTGTGGAAAATATCTAGCATTAAGGGGTTAAAAGGGCAGTTGTGTTTATATTGTCCTATCGGCGTGTTTGTTCCCTGGGAAGTGAAGCTGCCACTTGATTCTGAGCCCTGGAGGACCAGCATGGGGAGCATAAGGGGTCTGGGACTAGATGCCTTTGCGCTCCTCAAAAACCCAAACGTTTGGAGCGTTGCAGCTCAGGCTCGTCTGGCTGCGGCTCCTGTACAGCTTGGGGCTTTTAGCTCCCTTCTAGAGCCACAGCCTCTGACCTCCCATTTCCAAAAGGCTGACTGGAACTGTTTTTGAATGAGCAGCCCCTGGCTTTTTACCAACTCTGCTTCCATACTAATTACCCTTTATATACAGACAGTATATTTTAAAGTTTTTGTCTAATTCTAATCTTTGTGCATTTTATTTTTTTGGTTCAGGTTGTTCCCCTGGGTCGCAAGGAGATAAACGCAAAGGATCTCGTTAGGCAACTGCAGTTTGAAGCAGAGGAACAACGAAAACAGAAAAAACGCCAGAACGTGTCTGGACTTCACAAGTTAGTTTGTGTGTCTTTATACAATACTATGGAAAATGCATCTATGGAATCTAAAAACCAAAGTTTGTCTACAGAAGAGAGAGATGTCAATTTTAGAGTCTATATCAGCTGTTGGGGTAATCCCCTTTTCTGTGTACTGAATCACTTTGAATTAAGTACCCATTAGATTAATCTCTAGGAAAAATATACTTCTGTTTATTTCTTTTTTTTATTTATGTTTTTATTTATTTTTTTCTATAAATGTTTCTAATAAACCTAATTTCCTTAAAGGGGGATGTATCACCTTATAACATATGTTTTTGTACCATAGCTTTTGTTAATAATGTAGTAATAGGAAAGCTGTTTTATTTAAAATAAAAATACAGAAAAAGTACTTTAAAAGCTATTGCTTATTGAAGCTTTGCCGATCAGCATAATGTACCACCCTGATTCTTCAGCAAAACTCTTCTTAACCCCCTAATCTGCTCCCACTTCCCTCCCAGCTGCCCTAGGGAGCGTGTTCACGCTTCGTTTCGGTGGGCTGTGAATAACTTCTATAGTTATATCAAACTCCGGTTAGCATTATACTGAGATTGCAAACGCAGTATAATGCTAACCGGAGCTTGATATACTGATAGAAGCCATTCACAGCACACCAAAGGGAAGCATGAACTCGCTCCCTGGGGCAGCTGGAAGGGAGGTGGGAGCAGAAGAAGAGCTGTGCTGTGCACATTATGAGGAAGTGCACAGCACTGAATATAGTATATCTTTGAAAGTACTTGTTTATTGAAGAAGAAGAAGAAAAAAAAATTATAAGGTGATACATCCCCTTTAAAGTTGACATTAAACCATCATTAAAGTAGGACTTTTCCTGTAAGCTTACTCTACCACTGTGAGAGATTTTGATTCAAAAGTTATTATGGGTCAAACTGCCATGAAGGGATTGCATTCTGGATACCAGGTGAACTGGCAGAACCCCAGGCTGCACTGGTGCAAAGTATGAAATGTAATGTAGTGCTGGACTGTGGTGTCTTTGACACAGGTGACTGTCACCCTTGTGGACACACCTAAGTTCAGCATGCAGCCACTCTGCTGTCTTCACTCAGGAACACCATAAGGAAGGTTTGCACTGTGGTCTTTGGGGCTGCCGGTTAATCTTTCTCCTTAGCAGTGTTGGAAGTTGAGTTCCTCATCACAGCTTCCAATGAATGGCTGACCCACGTGGGCAGTAGTTTTGGCTGGCACTCATGTTGGCACAAGCCATCGGGCACTCCACTGCTTTCCAGTCGGTGGTGCAACACAGGATATAGGTGAGTAAAGATACACCGGTGACAGGATTCTGAGGGCTGTTCTGTCACTCTTCTGACAAAGGTCTTAATTTTAACCCTTTGAGTGCCAGAGGAGTATCAACGCATTGCAAAGCAATGTGTTTGATTACCCCTCTGACACTCAAAGGGTTAAAACAATGAGGTAAAAGTGAAAAACAAAACCTTGTGATGCATGGGTCCTCCTTAATATTGATCCAGGGACTGTGATGGTTGATTGGTCTCTCTAACCCTTTTTGTACGGCTGTTCAGCACATTGCCTGTATGAGACTTGCTGATTGCAGTACATCACTTTTTTATTTTGTAGGTACCTTCATATATTAGATGGAAAAGAGAATTTTCCCTGCTTAGTGGATGCAGAAAGTGCAGTTATCTCCTTTCCACCAATCACAAACAGTGAAAAGACAAAGGTAAACCTGTGTTTCATTAACTCTGTGCTCCAGCCTGTGTGTGCACGTGTGTCCGTCCATATGCACGCACGTCCGTGTGTGTACGATCTAGATTCAGTCATAGCACAATGTGTTTGACGTTCCAGGGATTTTTCCACCCTTCTCCAACACATAAACTAATTAGCATAAAGTGCCACTAACAAGTAATGGTTTATTTCTCAATATATTACAAACATTGGCTAGTACAACATATAGGTAGTTTTTAACCCTTTCAGTGCCAGAGGGGTACACAGTGCATTACGAAGCAATGCATTGTGTACCCCTCGCAATCAGAGGTAATGATCTTTAAAATTAACAAAACTCTTCTTAGGGTGATAGGTTGGCTTCAAGACAAGTTTTATTTTATCGCCCCCACCCCAATAATAAAGTATTGGGCATGTTGTATTGGAACATATCTGCCAGAAACTTTCCATCTCTCTCATGTCCAATATGGACCACATGAACCGTGGGGTTAAGATTCTACCACCAGGAGGGCAGGGCAATTAAAAAAAAAAAAAAAAAAAAAGTCAGGATCTTTAGGGTTGAGACTCTCTGCTGCTCTCCTCCAGCTCAACCTCGTGCCTTAACCCAAATCCATGTACTCTGTGAAGCAGAAAGAGTGCAGTGGCATTCCCTTAGTTTTTAGGTTTATTTTATAATTTTATTTCCTTGGATATGGGGCTGTATAATCCCACATTAGTCAGGTTCCCGCCACTGGCTTCCCTGGAGTTGGATTGCCCAGTTCACAGGATTTTCTATGGACCACTTCCCTGTGGAGGTTGACGTTATAAATAATTATTTTCCTTATTGCTGAACTTCTCAAAAGTTCTACTTTATCTAGATGGGAGCCTGAAGAAAGAAGACTGGTGAGTAATCCTTTTGAGTGCCATGGTCCTATTCTATGTTCTCTTCTCCACTTTTTGGGGTGAATATGCACTCATCCTTCCTTTTACTTATGCTGCCTATTATGTCTGGGTAGCCGAGATAGCGGCCTTAATTTTTCTTCCTAACCCTTTCAGTGACCGTTGGTACATTGGAAACTGTTACCTTATCTATGTTCTGAGCGTCATTGCAATCTTTTAGTTCTCTCTCTCTGGCGCACAAAGGTCTTTTTGGAACTTTTTAGGTTATTTTACTCCCTCCCCGCCACCCCACACACTCATTGTTCCTCATACTTTACTGGGCTTACAAGGGAATAATCTTGGTCCCTATGACCTTCCCATGCTGTGGCCCTCATTACACCCCCAGGGCCATCCAGAATTGATAAAGAACCAGCTTTGGTTAAAAACTTGTTGTCCTTGGTGGCATCAGTTCCCTGATCCTGATCAGGCAGGTTGATCCTGTTTTTAGGGGACATTTCCAATTAGTTCTGGAGATAGCTGATGAAGAGAGTGAATCCGAGGAAGAAGATAAGGATCCCCAAAGTACTATGGAGAGCCCATATGAGTCTGATTGTGCCTCAGGATCATTAGAGCGGTGTTGGAGACCCTTCCGGTCTCAGAGGCTTCTGATGGGGGTTCTGCCTCTCTGGATATTTTCCAGAGAAGCAAGACACTTTCCGTCAGAATGGAAGACCCCCAGACAAAATGGTTGATCAATAAATGTATCTCAAAACTCCATCCTTTTTGCAGCTCAGTCTTTAGTGCAGTGGGCTTCTCCCCCTGTTATTGACCACTTTATTTCACTCTTAAGGATCAGGCTGACAAGCGCCTTATTTCCATTTTTAGAGGCCAACTTTGTGGCCGCAGGGGCAGCTCTGTGGCCTATTTTCACTTCTGTATGGGTTAATAGGGCTATAGCTGTCTGGGGCAAAAAACTTGCAGAAGCAATATGCTCTGATGCTGTTTTTTAATTATGCTTGCTAATATTTTGAAGGCTAATGAGTATCTTTCTGAAGCCTCTTTTGATGTTGCAAAGTTTTCTGGAAACATCTCGGCTTTCTTGAAAACATTCCATTGGGAACATTGACTTCTTTCCCCACCCCCTGCCATTTTGGAGAGAATTGGGTTCAAGCCCCAAAGTCCAATCAGACTTGGCAGAGCAAGAAATATGCTCCAAAATGTAAGTTGACAAGCCAACTCCTGCATGACTTGCTGAGTTCTGGTCTGTTGTTGCCTGTAGGGGGGCACATCTGCCTTTTTCAAGGAGCTTGGGCGTCTTCCACTATGAAACAGTGGGTTTAGTGGGTTGTTTCAGAAGAGTACCGCTTAGACTTCATTTCTTCTTTTTGTGAAATGTTCCTCTGGGCCCAGAGTGAGCTCCTCTCTCTGCTGGGGAAAAAAGGTTCTAATGCTGGTCCCAGCCCATTAGCACTTTTCAGGTTTTATTCCTACCTTTTTTGTAGTTCTCAAGGACATTGGATGTCACCCTGTTCTGTACCTGAAATACCTCGATCACTAAATGGTTGCTGCATGCTTCAAGATAGACTCTGTGCTCTGTCATTTCAGCACTGTGTCTAGGTGAGTTCCTGCCTACTCTTGATATGTCCTGGCCCATACTGAGCACCAATGTTTCCTAAGCTTTGCTTTTGCATAGTCATTACTGCCGTTCGGCCTGGCCTCAGCCCCAAGAATCTTCACAAAGTTCAAGGCAGCGTTAGCTGCATACATCCTCTCAAAAAGGCATTTCTGATATTTGGACTCTCTGCTAATCAAGGCTCCTTCAGAAGAAATCTTGGTAATTCATAAGCAAAGATTTTGCTTGTGTTCTGATGTACCACAGATGGATTCTCAACTTTAAGAAGTCCTCTCCAATTGCATCCCATGTCCTTTTCATTTTGGGAATGAAGTTCAACACCCTTCAAGGACAATGTTTCTACCAGAGAAAAAGATACAGATCGTGTTCTAGGACGTGTCACTGGCACTGACTTGGCCCTCTGCGACAGGGATTACATGAGGATTCTAGATGTCTGGTATCTGCCCTGGAAGTTTTCCCTTACGCTCAGTTGAAAACTCCAGCTGGTCCTGATAGCAATCTCACCTGTTTCACTTCATAAGCCTCTCCCCTCAAATAAGGGAGGATATCCATTGGAGGCCACAATCGTCCTCTTCTACCACAGGGAAGTCTCTTCGTCATTTCCGAGTGGAATCTAGTCATGACAGGTGCCAGCATGGGTTTCATGGGATGTTGGAGAGGAGAGCCTCCAGTCAATAAACATCCTGCAGGCTGGCACGTCTTCACTGGTCTCAAATGTTAACAGGGACCCCAGTTCGGGTACAAATAGACATCTGAGAGTTACTCTTTGGTTGATGTAAGGCAAAGTGAGGCAACCTGAAAGTACGGAAGCTTCTCCATTGGGCAGAAATTCACGTTCTTCCATCTCAGCAGTTCATGTACCAGCAGTAAGAAAATGTGGTAGTGGATTTTCTCATCCGTCAAGACATGGATCCAGGAGACTGGACACTGAGCCAGCAGGTATCTGGTCGGATAGGTCAGTGTTTGTCTTCCAGTAGTAGATGTCAGCCTCTTAACCCTTTGAGTACCAGAGGGGTACACAATGCATTTTTTTGCACAAAGGATCCCTTGGAATGTGTTGTCCATTCTATGGAACTTTCCTTTGTCATGTATGTTTCCTCCAATTCATCTTATTCCCAGGGTGGTTCAAAAGATCAGGATTGAGAAGGCCCAAGTTAGTCTGATTGCCCGTTCTGGCCCGTCAGGCCTGGTTTGAAGGTTTTCTCAATCTATCCATCCAGGAGCCATTTCATCTTTCTAGGATCTCCTACTTCAGGGTCCTATCTGTTACCAGGATTTGCAAAGGCTTGCTTTGTTGGCATTACGCTTGAAACCACCATTTTGAGATGGAAAGGTTTCTCAGATGATATAATCTCTAGTCTGGTCGAGGCTAGGAAGTCTGCCTCTTCTACAGCATACCATAGGATTTGGTCCATCTTCCACCATTGGTGTGCCGATAAAGATGTCTACCGAGACTTTGATGTACTTACAATGTGAACAAGGGTCTTAGTCTGAGCTCTATTAAAATACAGATCTCTGCTCTCTGTCCCCTTCCAGAGGTACATTTGATTCTACTAGAGGTTAAAACCTTTCCGCAAGGGGTGGCTCATGCCTTTGCTTTCTTTAGGGATCCCACACCCCCATAGGACTCATCTTTGTCCTGAGCATCTTTCAGAGACCTCCTTTTAAACCTCATTCCTCTGTCTCTCTGCACTTTCCTCATAGCCATTTTCTCTGCATGGAGGGTTGCTGACTTGCAAGCTTTGTCTTGCCAACCTCCTTTCCTCGTATTTCAACAGGTTAATGCAGTACTCTCAGGAGTTTTCACCCAAGATTTTCTGACTTTCACATCAATTGTGATATCATTTTGTTTTCCATTTGTCCTGACGCTGCCTCTAAAAAGGACTTTCACCTGTTGCATGTGGTGCTATGCCTTAATTAATATGTGCATCGTACACAGCCTTTCTGCAAGGCTGATTCCCTCTTTGTGGTTCTTGAAGGACATAGGGCAGGTCATACAGCATCCAAAGTCAATACTGCCTCTTTGCTGTGATAGTTCTGTGCCTGTTGACACCTAAGGCTACATCGATTCATTATCTCTCCCTTGCTGCTGCTCTGCCATTCTTTCTGAGTTTCTCCTTCACTACCTTTGCTCCGCCTCAGTTCTTCTGCTGTTGGTTCTGTCTGTCCCTCATTTATTTATAGCTATCACTCCATGGTTCCATATTGGACCTAAGGGCAAATAGGATTTTGGTGAACATACCATTAACCACTTAAGGACCTATGATGGTCCTGGCATGTCATAGGTTAAACGTACGAAAAGGACCCATGACAAACAAGGACTGTCTTGGATTTCAGGGCTCCACATGTGGCTGCATGCTGTTTGGGGAGCCCTGATATGGATAGGAAAAAAAAATTGCTTAAGTGCTGCCCTCGATCATGTGCGGCCAGTCCTTAAGGGGTTACATCCTTTTCTGTTTAGTCAATATGAAACACAGGGCTGCCACCAAGAGGAAAGACCTACCTGTATTTCCTTCCCCAGACACAGGAGTCCTTTTAGTGTCTTTGTTTCAGTAGTTTGCTTTTCTTTCCACTATGGTTCTTGTTACATGTGAATCTGGATTAAATTAAGGTGCGGGTGGGTGGGGGCTTGAGGAGGAGGGAGTGTCCACCTCAAAGACCCTGTGTTTTTGAAGTGCCTTGCCCTTCTGCTGGACGAGCACAACCCCAAGGTTCCATATGGACTAAAGAGAAAAGGATTGAACAGTAAGTTTGCTAAAATCCTATTTAACTGAAATATGGAACAAACGCAAATATCCAAAATTCCCAGTGAATTAAATGAGACCCAAATGAGCTTTACCATAGAATTAAATGTTTCAAGTCCTTCAACACCCTTGGAGCATCATGGTGAACAAATAAACACTAGGATGTTTTTAAATATGGCTTTTAACCCCTTGAATGCTAAACAGAACTGCAAAACATTGCATTCAATGGGTTAAAAGGCCCATTTAATTTTGAAGCTCAGTATAGTTTCTCATTTACATTTTAACCCCTCGAGGACAAGCGAGCAACACACTGCAAAGCAAAACCAATGTGTTACACGCAACTCTAATCTTTAACCCCTTAAGGACTGGCCACGCGCGTACTTTACTGTCCCTTAAGGACCACGGAGCATTTTTTTTTTTTTTTTTTTTTTTTTATTATTTTTTTTTTTTTGTGATTCGATTCCTGACTCCCCGAATGACATGCAGCTGTGTGGGGAGCCCGGAATTCCATAACTGTCCAGGAACATCATGGGTCATTAAGGGGTGAAATAATAATGTTATTTGTAAAAAAGACTACAAAGTTCTGTTTATTTTAATGTCCTTTATAATCTAAAATTGTTTCTCAAAGATACGTAAATCCACTCGAGATCTCTTCCTGGAAGTGACCAGCTCCACCAGCCTGCAGGTCTGCAAAGATGTACTAGACGCACTAATTATTGTGAGTATTTCTACTTTCCATAAAATTCCCTGCACACTTGTGGCTTGATTTCTTCTGATACCAAAACAGTGATGGGAATATAGGAGACCTATTTTAAATCAAGTATATAGCTAAAAGGGATTTAAATTAAAAAAAAAAAAAAAAAAAAAAAAGAAAAAAAAAAAAAAAGAGGGTTAAAGGGATGTTAATACTTGCACATTTTAGTATACCACATCTTGTAGCCCTTAAAAAAACTAAGTAAATGCCCCCAGTGCCATCCTCAAACCTTTATGGTGTGTAAGTATTGACATCCCTTTAATGTCACAGATTCCTATAATAAAGATTTTTTTTCTTTTTTTGATATTACAGTGGTGGAGAAGAAAAAAATAAACATTTTAAGGAGCCAGCTAGCACATTTAACTGTCTAGTTGAAAACTTTGTAACATGAATGATCAGCCTTTGCAGCGTCTTAGAAGCTTCTATCTGTACAGGAAGTGTGTAAAGGGTAAAAGTGGGTGGTATCGGGGAAAAGTCTACCCATGTTACCGGTGACATGATCACTGGTAATGTGAGAAGTCTTTCCCCAATCCCACCCATTCCTACTGGGGATAGGACTGAAGCAGGTGAGCCTGTTGCTTCACTATTGTTTCCCAGCACAATCGGAAATGATAATCAATAATAAATATTAAAAATGGAAAATAAAGTTAACCCTGGGTGTGCCATGGGGATGTCGGTTCAACAAATTGGTTTTCAATGCGTTGGACATCTCTGTGGCATGTACTCTCACTGCCTCCAATACCCAATCATGTGCCCTACCCTCCCCATTCTGGTTCCACAGCCCAGTGGCAGTCACATTCTCCCGGCTGTTCTTAGTGTTGTTTTCACCATGTAACCACTGGGATATTCATTTTAGTTTATAAAGCCGATAATACCATTTTGTGCTTCTCTTAATTAGATGTCTGCGCTGACCTTGCCTGTAGTTAGAGCTATACATATTTGGTATTTTCATGCTTGGAAGATTCTGTGCTTTTTCAAAGGGGCGGGAGGGGGACACTTAATGATTCAACTACTCTGTAACGACACATCATGGAGAATGATAACGCTGTACATGGCCCAAAAACTATACAGAATATTCTGAGCTGCATTTATTTTGAAACGTTACTATCCCTTTAAGTGCTGGCCTCCAGTCTGGCCCTTAAGGGGTTAATAATGTGTGTGTAATTAAGATAAATATACATTTTATTCCCTACTTCCTAAAATGAAGCCCAGGCTGCACCTTTTGGAGTGTATTTTGATCTGTAAAGTCTGGTAATGGTTTGAGGTACATGTGATACCCACAAGTTCTAGATTTAAACTGGAACACAGTGTAAGTGATCTGATAATGACATCAAATAGGGTTTTGTGTTTCATTACTTGATCTACTAAAAGACTTTCACTTACAGCAGAAATGTGTTTCCATTCATGTTGTGCACTTTCAGATACGTTATTCAATCTATCCTTAGACATGGAGCCATAGGGCCGCATGTTCAAAGAAGTAGCAAAATGGCTTTTGTTTGTAACATCTCAGAGTACGTTGTTGTTGGATTCAGTCATATTTAAAGGGACAGTAATGTCCCATACATTATTTATTTTAAGTATTTTGTAGAGCTTAAAAAATAAGCTAAATGCCACAAATCTTATTTCTTACCCACTATGGTTTGAGAGATATCCTCCTCTAAAGTTCCTCTCTCTCCCCCCTTCTCCTGATGTCAGCTGTAAGCTGACAGCAGGAGATTCTGGACCGGGGACTGACAAGCGGCTCTTTAGCAGAACCGCAACAGCGTGAATTAAAAATAATTACTTCTTTGGAACGGTCTACAACGTGTGTAGCACACTTTTTAGACCATTCCAATGAAGTAATTCTTTTTAAATTGTGCTGTTGCGGCTCTGCTGAAGAGCCTCCTCGTGTCGGCTGACACAGATCTCTTTCTGTCAGCTTTGCAGATGACAGAAGGAGAAGAGGATTTTCAGCTGATGATCTCTCAAACCATATTGGTTTGTGAGATGAGATTTGAGGCATTTACCTTATTTTTTTAAGCTATACAAAGTGTGATTCCTGACTGAAATTGTCGTATGTAATGACAAAAATGCGACATTTCCTCCACTTTTTTTCTTATTGTACAATTTTTTTTTTGTCATTGTATACAACAAATTTTCTATACTCCTATACAATGCTGGCAAATAGTTTAGCCACACCCTTACCCGTCGGTTCTGGAGTTGTGTATACATGGGACATTACTAGTTTTTTTGTTGTATATTCTATAGAAAATGTTGTTCATGCATACAATTAAATATTTTTTGTTATATGACATTTAGTCATTAAACTAAAGAGACAATTCTGGAGGAAAGCAATTGCACTTCCGAGCTGATATGAAAATTCTGCAGATTTCTGTTGAGTTAAATGGAGATTTTAACCCCCAGATTGCCAGAGGTCTCCAACAAAGCAATGCATTTGAGGCTTCTCTAGCATTCCAAGGTTAATTTAACCCTTTGAGTGCTAGAGGGGTACTCAATGCATTGCTTCACTATTCATTGACATTCAAAGGGACAAGTCCAATTTAAAAGGATAGTAATGTTTCATAATAAAAGCAGCTCCAATTAATCTGCATAGTATTTAGGCCTTGGGAGAGTGTTACTTCAGTTCTGTCAGAGTTGTAGTTCAAGGGTAATTGAATGATAAAGTATCCCCCTCCTGCCCCTTCTACTGATGTAACACTGCTCAGCTTAGAACAGCAGGGAGTGCCCAGGTAGATTGCAAAGAGGGACAATTTTCAATTAAGCTAAGGGAAAAACCTGTCAAGGGGGGGCATGGCTTTCATTGTTCTCACAGTAAGAATATTGACCCTTGATATGAGCTGTCTGGTCTATGGACTGGATTCCACATCTGAGGAGAGGGGGCTTACACTAGGTAAAGGGGGGGATACTTTATCATTCAATTACAGTTTAACTACAACGCTCACAGTAATAGAATAACACTCTCTATGGCCCAAATACTATGATGATTAATTGGAGCTGCTGTTTTTGTGAAACATTACAATCACTTTAAATAAATGAGAGCAGTTTTTGGAATTTAAAAAAAAAAAAAGTCTCTCTTTTTTTTTTTTTCTTTTTTTTTTTTTTCTTTTATATATAAGGCCCATTGTGTTGGAGAGGCCTCTAGCATTCACTGGATTTAAATCCATGGGAATTTAGGGAATTTTTACTTGTCCTTTAAGGTGCTATTAATTGGCTCCAGATGTATTGTGTTTCTTAGTAAATCAGCCTCCTTACTGACGCACTGAATTTTCATAGCAATTTGGGACACTGAGAGGGAAACAATGGCTACAATTTTGGCCTTCTAGGAGATGCTACATTTGCTCCATAGTTGTCTTAAAACATGTGTAGCATTAAGCTACTTTCATTTAAATATGGATAAAGCCACTGGTCACAGGGAGCTGACATGATGTTAACAAGAGAATGTTTGTTTTATTTGGCCAGTTGAGCCCCTCCTGCTCTAGTTCACATGCATTAGGTTAAATGTTACCTTTCCAAATACTTCAATAAGTGGGAATGTTAGTCTTTGCAGGGTTTGCATGATTATTCATTCCCATTAGTTTATTCCACCCCTTTAGTGGAAGGAAGGATGAGATTTCAGTGCAGGTGAGTTAGTAATTATGCAGGATGTGCCACACAGTTCAGGGGAAGCAATTCTCCTGAGGTTAGTCCCCAACTATTAAACCAAAAATCTCCAAAACCATTACTCTGAAAAACATTGTCATCATCATCATCATCATCATCATAGGCATTTTAAATAGAGGATGTTACAATATAGCTTTTATATCTAACAGAAAATGCACTTAAAGTTGCAGATTTAAAAATCACTTTTTATATTCCCAGAAAATGGCTGAGCTCAATAAGTTTACCATGGAAAACAAAGAAATGGAAGTTATTTCGGATTCTGAACCTGATGTGGATTCAGCACTTCAAGAACAAACACACAGTCAAGATCCCGATACAGAGATTAGCGCCCAACTTCTAGTGGAACAAGTGCGGGTAGCAGACACGGAAGGAAATCTGAAGGTCCTATACCCTTCCAAAACAGACCTGAACTTCAGTTCTTCATCCTTTGTCGTCGTTCGCTGAGTTGAAAGCATTTGTTCAAAAAGAAGTGCACATGTTTTCTATAAAACAGTTTAACTAGTTAGAGCTGGAGAGCTCTCCATTGAATTGCCAAGCAATGCATTGGAAACCTCGCATCAAATGGGTTAATAGCACTTTTCTGACATGTTATAATGAAGAAAAAAAATGAACACAAATGTATAATTTATTTTCTTTTCTTTTTTATATATATATACATTTTTGATGCTACGTTTTATTTTTGAAATTGTATATATACAGGTTAGTGATGTTTACCGATTCGGTATCATGCAGCTTTTTGGCCAAAATTAATTCTGAAAATAACTTATTGTACAGTATGCTGCTCACTGTGGGCGTTGTGTAAAGCCAAAGCAGATCAGTGCTGAGACAAACCAGCTGCACCATACGTGACAAATGTACATCCCCACTGATCTAAAAATGGGGATTTTAAACCTTTGAGTGCCAGAGGGGTGCACAACGCATTGCTTTGCAGTGCGTTGCGTGCTCCTCTGGCCCTCAAAGAGTTAACCCTCAAATGCTTAGGGTTCTACAGTGCGCATTGCTTTGCAATGTGTAGGATACGTCTCTTGGTTTGAGGGGGTTAAAATCCTCATTTTTAAATTGGGTGGAGATGTTGGGAATTTCCGCTCGTCCCTAATCTGTTCTAATGGTCTTTACACGTAAGGCTCTGTATCATTAGTGCTCTGATTTTAGCATCCTAAAAGCAAGTTCTAAACTTTTGTTTTTGTTAAAATAACACCGGTAAGATTAAATTGTTTTCTTACCCCTTAAATTCTCCTCTGGTCATTCTTTCATGGCTCCTCTTTGGTCACACAAAGGGAAAAAATCTACAACTGAAGTGACAGTCAACCTCCTTTATAAGTTTGCATATTTTGTAAGTTCATATTGGGTAAAGTAAAATAATCTATACTTGTTTTTTTCATCACTTATCATCCTATCCTATATAATCACTAAAACATGTGTAACGCCACAGTCATGCACAGTAGAGACTGCCAATGACAGGTGCCCCGCTCTGTATCAGCCGCGGCGCAGGCAGTCTCTACTGAGCATGACTGCACAGCTACCGGCTGGCACTTTATCAGCCGCGGCATGGGCAGTCTCTACTGTGCATAACTGCCCCGCGACCGGCTGCCAGTGGCACTGTGGCCCGTGTAATGGGCTGTTCAACTAGTTTAAAAATAATGTAAGAGAAAACAAACCATAAAAACACAGAATTAAAGCTTTTTCTACCCTTACAGTGAGTTAACTGAATTTGAAAGTTGCACTTTTCCTGCACCAAAAACGCCTGCACCCACTATAGTATACAGAGCACTCGGTGCTGTACAAATAGTGAAACATTGTATCACTGATCCTGCTTTGACATGCCGACATCAGGTTTTCTGAAAACAGAGATTCAGTGTGCTCCCTATCAAGGACATAAGTGTATAGGCAATTTACTTTTAGTATGAATTTACAGAATATGTAAAGTCAAAATGAAGGTTGTCTGGCTTTAAACAAGGCATAATGCCTAACAATACCTCCTTATTGTTAAAGTACTTATAATGCTAAGCTAGTGTGATGTTCCAACAGTCCATTCCCATTCTGTCACTTGCTGTTGAGATACAGATTTTAAGAGTAGGATAAACTTTCTTCTTGCTCAAAGCATGCATCACTACTAGGCATGTGCAAAGGGGTATCCTTTAAAAATGTTGAACCAAAAATAGCGTGTGACTACTGGACGCATTAAGCATGTTGCCGTGATTAAAAGGGTGACAGGAGAATTTTGTCTTGCATGAAAAGAGCGAGATTCTTATGTCGCGGCATTAAACATAGCTATAAGCTACCAGAAATTGCGCTCCTTTCACAATCAGATTTACCTGCTGAGCGCTGCTCTGGGCTCTTTCTCTCCCCCCCTGTTTTTGAAGTTTAGATCTGTTACCTCCCCTCTTCAGGCGTTAAAGTGAACGGCAAAGGGCATTAAAGGGATAGTAATGTTTAAAAAAAAACGCTGCTCCAATTAATCTTCATAGTATTTGCCATAGAATGTTATTTCAATACTGTCTTAGTTGTAGTTCAAGAGTAATTGAATGATAAAGTATCCCCTTCCCGCCCCTTTTACCCAATGTAAACCACCTCCCCTCAGATGTGGAATTTGGTATTGACACCAGATAGCTCACAGAAAGGGACATAATCGTACTGTGAACATAAGGAAAACCCTGCCCCCATTGACAGGTTTTGCAGGTTTTTCCCTTATGCTCACTGAAGATTGTCCCTCTCTGAGATCCAGCTAGACAGTCTTGCTGCTCTGAGGTGAATAGTGTTACATCAGTTAAAGGGACAAGTGGGGGATCTTTATCATTCAATTCCTCTTGAAATACATCTCTGACAGTATTGAAATAACACTCTCCATGGCCCAAATGCTATGAAAATTAATTGGAGCAGCTTTTATTGTGGAACATTACTATCCTTTTAAACAAGTAATGAAGTATACAGATGTATGAATCCACCACCCTAAGCAGGGTGACATTGAAATATTTGAGAGCGAGATTCTCATGTGTGGATGCAGAGAGACTGATTCTGTGATAGAATGTTATGATTAACACCATAGCAATCCATAGATTGGTTGCAATATTGTCTTAAGGATATGTCTGGAGAAAGAAATTAACATGTTGGACACTAGTGCTAGCGATCTGTCTAGCATCCGAGTGCTTAAGGAGCCTCAGTCTCTCTGCATCCACACAAGACATGAGAATCTTGCTCTCAAATACACAATGCTAACACCTAAAATGTTTATGTGGGTATACTTTGAAAGGAGCTGTAAACATTTTATGAAAATCTTGTGTGCTACAAAGCTTTTTCCTGCTAAGTAAAACAGGGTACTCTCGTTGCTTGAAGTTTTTAGTGAAATTTTATAACTCTGACAAATGAGTAACAGCCTCATTGTGTCCTAGAAGCTCAAACCGACAGGAAGTTATGAAGCAGTTACTATAACATTCTATGAAGAACTTGTAATTGGCTCACTTCTCCCACATAATGCAAAAGAATAACTGTCTGAAATCTGGCCACTAGAAGGCACTGTTAATATAAAATAACAGTTTAAAATAATTTGGGAAAGATGACACCCACTCACCAGTTTGCTTACTTTTATTTGTGCAGCTCGTAAGCGGTGTTGATATTGGTACCTACCCTCTTCTATTCAGAAGAGCGGTTATATATCTGACAGCTTACAGACGTCACTGCGTTATCTCTAGCACACTTGCATAAACAAACAAGGGTACTGGTTCATTCCCAAGAAATAGTTTTGCTTTAAAACTAATCCTCATAATTATAATAATCCACACTTTCCTTAACCTTTTATTGACCAGAGGGCTGTGCAGCAGATTAAGAGTTGCACACCCCACTGGCCCTTAAGGGGTTAATCTAGGCGGAATATATGAATCTCTCCTAAATCAATTATGCCCGGACTGGTTGCCTAAAATAAATATTTATTTGGTACTGGATCTTATTTTATGGAGGCAGATATAATTATTTTTTCAGGACTCCTGCTTACCCTAACACACACAGACACACACACACAGACACACACACACAGACACACACACAGACACACACACACAGACACACACACACACACAGACATACACACATCCAGACACAGAAATACACACACACAGACATACACACATCCAGACACAGAAATACACACACACAGACGTACACACACACAGACGTACACACACACAGACGTACACACACACAGACGTACACACACACAGACGTACACACACACAGACGTACACACACACAGACGTACACACACACAGACGTACACACACACAGACGTACACACACACACATACACAGACGTACACACACACACATACACAGACGTACACACACATATACATACACAGACACACACACATATACATACACAGACACACACACATATACATATGCACGCACACACACACACACACATACACGCACACATAGACACACACACACATACACGCACACATAGACACACACAGACACACACACACACATACATACATACATACATACATACACACACACACACACACACATACATACATACATACATACATACATACATACACATACACACGCATATACACGCACGCACATGCACACACATACATATACACACAAACACATACATACATACACACACATACATACACACACATACACAGACACACTCACATACACACATACATACACACACACATACACACACACATATACACGCACACACACATACACACACACACATGCGCACACACACACACACACATACAGACACACACACAGACACACACATACATACACGCACACACATGTTCTTGGGGATGAGTCTGCATTGCAGGAGCCCTGGAAAAGAATCATGGTGTCTTCTATAGACATGGTATCCAGAACCAGTTAGAGATTATTTTTGAAAAACCTGTGAAAACAGAATTGATTCCTAGTGACTGTGAGGATTTACTGCCCAGATTAATTCCTAGTGCCCACGAGGATTATCTGCCTATATTAAGTTGAAGGTTTACTATGAGGTGGTGGTTTTCCTTCAGCCTGGTCTTCATAAGAATCCTTTAGCAGGAGGCGTTTGTGTACCTGATTTACTGCAACAAAGAACCATGTCTGCCTTGGTGGATATGATACTCTGTACTAATTTAAATACTGATATTTGGATATCCAGTCCACACAGAATTGACTCATAGTGGCTATTAGGATTTTCTACCCAGATTAAGCAGAGTCTTAATAAGAAGTTACTGTTTCTTTCACTTCACTACTAAGCCTTTACACCCCTAATGATGCTTTCATGCTTCATGCAGTTTAGTCAAATGACCGTTGTAGGTGCTTTTCTGTTAAATTACATTATACACATTTCTTTCCCATCAGAAGTCTAGTTACTTTAAAAAGATACCATTATTTTGCAGCCACCCCCTAACATGACAAACATTTTACCCAGAATGCAAAATTAATTTGTTTTAATTCAAATTTTTATTAAATGAATGACAAGTTATTGTTCAGGAGTGTATTTTTTTTTTTTTTTTGTACTAGCACATGGACATCCAATGTGTAGCACATGGGCATCCAGTGTGTAGCACGTGGGCTAAATGTGTCCCACTGGGCCTCCAAGGTGCAGCCCACCTAAGATCTTTAACCCTTTGCGTGTCAGAGGGGTATGCAACACATTGCAGAGCACTCAAAGGGTTAACATAAAACCTAATTAGCCGACACAAACTAATAGGGCAGTACTTTACAGTTCAAGAATAGTTAGAGAGACAAAGAATTGTGAGGAGCACCCATCGAGCACGAACAAGATAAAGTGTCTTGCTCTTAGGCATGGTAGCCTCTCAATGGTGCTACAACTCACGTTTTTCACTCCCATGTGCCACTGCAGAGAGAAAATCTCTATATCCATATCAGACTGGTCCCGCCCACAGACAGTCCGGCTCCGAAATGTCAGGCAAATCCTCTCCGCACGAGAGAAACAGCATAACCACAGACGTACGTTTCGGCCTATGTGGGCCTCGTCGGTGTGGTGCAGCTGAATCCCTCTAGGCACATGGAAGCAAGGGCCCATGCCTGGGATACCCTTATACTTAGAGAGACAAAGAATTGTGAGGAGCACCCATCGAGCACGAACGAGGCTCACATAGGCCGAAACGTACGTCTGTGGTTTTGCCGTTTCTCTCGTGCGGAGAGGATTTGCCTGACATTTCGGAGCTGGACTGTCTGTGGGCGGGACCAGTCTGATATGGACATGGAGATTTCCTCTCTGCAATGGCACATGGGAGTGAAAAAGATGAGTTGTAGCACCATTGAGAGGCTACCATGCCTTAGAACAAGACACTTAATCTTGTTCGTGCTTGATATGTGCTCCTCACAACTCTTTTTGTCAGTTCAAGAATAGTTGCCTTTTAAATAGCAGTCTTCTCACTGCCTTGATAAATCCGTATTTTTGAATAGCGGACAGGCTATATTCACCATTGTTGGCAAAAAAAAAAAAAAAAAAAAAAAAAAAAAAAATGCGACCCTCGCACATATGGCTTTCTGATAATGTGTCCTACAACTGGAATAATTTGGATGTCCTAGCATATCCTTTTGGTCTAGTAATAACATCCCTTTCTAAAACCCCAAAATGTGTGTCGCTCTATAGACATTATCAGTTGGGAGAGGGATTTTTTTTTTTTTTTTTTTTTTTTTTTTTTTTTTTTTTTTTTTTAATCTCTCCCTCAACATTTTGATCCATTCTCCCTATCAGCCTACAAATAATGAGAAATAAACATTGTAGCCCTACATGCTAAATAATTTTAGAAATACAAAAAAAAAAAAAAAAGAATCAATTTCAGGCACTGGTCACCCGTGTTTCTACCCAAAAGCTGGTTTACAGCTACAGTGAATAAAAGCTAGTCCTGGTATACCATTTTGGAAGTGATCAGACACCTGAAATGAAGGGTCACTTTTCTTTCTACTTCTATCACAAATGTTTCCAGATGGTGGTGCTTTGGGGAGGTCTTATTTATTTATTTTTTTTACTAGTTGAAGAGCCTGTTACACAGGCCACAGTGCACTGCAAACCGGTCGCGGGGGAAGCCATGCGCAGTGGAGACTGCCCGCGCCACGGCTGATACAGAGCTTCCAGCTCTGTATCAACTGTGGCGCGGGCAGTCTCTACTGCACATGACTGGTCGTTGCATGAATTTTAGCAAATTATTATATAGGATTTTCCACCACTTCGGAGATGCGAACATCTTTCAAAACCATGAGATTTCCTACTTTTGTCAGTACCTACAGCTAACCAGAGAAACATGGAACACTTGGTATAGGTTTACCAAATGTAGGGGCTGCCGGGATCACAAAACTATATATTGTAGATTGGCCAGAATTTATTTTAATCTTTTACATTATACGGATTATGAAAGTCCTATAACAGCCCCTCTAAGCTGATAGGCATAAATACCCTTGTGTGACAGAGGAATGTCTTTTGAAATAAGGGTAGTTTCTTCCCCCAAAGAAGAGACCTGTTAAAGGCTGGCATGCAGACCATAATAGATACCCCTTTCCGCTTTGTTTAGAGGGATAGTTCCACTTTAAAGTGGACAGTGCATGTGATTCTGAGATTGCCAGTGGAACAAGGTTGTGAAAGATCATTTGGCACAAACCGGTCATCATTGCCCTTACTGGAAATGGAAGACTCTCCCCTTTCCAACAAGGGCACCCTTATGTTGGTAGAAGGGGGTGGGGAGGTATGCTCTCCCTTAGTGCTCACTCCTGTCACTTTGGAACATTTTGTTCCATTGTCCTCCAGTGGACTTCTGGGTTACGAATATTTAGCACATTTCAGAATTTTATTTTAGTGTTCCTCTAACTTGTCTGAGCTTGTAAGCATTTGAGTGCCAGAGTGGGTGAGAAATGCTTTGCCCTCGGTGGGTTAAATGATGGCATGTAAAATGTTACAAAAATGTTCTGAACAATGTCAGTGGCGCAATGCTATTTCCAGGCATTAGGGAGAATCTAGATTACACAATCCCTTCAGAACATGAAGGACAGGGGAGGAAAGTACAGGCTGCAAGCGGACGCTTTACACACGATCAAAGCGAAATGATTATTCTAGCGTGGGGAAAGGACATGACTGGCAGTACCTGAGCTTCCTTTAACCCCTTGAATGCTAGGGAGTTCCTAAAATTTTTAACCACTTCAGGACTACAGGGGTGAGCAATGTGAGTAACTATTCTTAAAGGGATAGTAATACTTCATTTTATCTTTATTTTATTTTGTAGGCATAAAAAAAACATGAAGAATGATATAAGTCTTATCTCTCAAACCTTTATGGTTTAAGAGATAATCACAAGCAAAGTATCCCCCTCCTGTTCAGCTAGATCAGAAGGGAGCTGCCCAGGTAGACTGCAGAGAGGGACAATCTTCAATTAAGATAAGGGAAAAAGCTGAAAAACTTGTCAAGGGGGCAGGGATTTCATTGTTCTCATAGGAAGAAGATTGTTCCCTTCTGTTATCTGTCTGGTCTATGGACTGCATTCCACATCTGAGAAGAGATGGCTTACACTAGGTAAAAGGGGCGGGAGGGGAAACTTTGCTTGTGAATATCTCTCAAACCATAAAGGTTTGAGAGATAAGACTTATATCATTCTTCATGTTTTTTTAATGCCTACAAAATAAAATAAAGTTAAAATGAAGTATTACTATCCCTTTAAGCTTTCCTTAACCTCTTGAATGATGGGGTGTTTCTAAAATTAATTTAACCCCTTAAGGACTAGAGGGTTGCTCCACGCATTGAAAAGTAATTAATTGCACAACCCTCTGGTCCTTAAGGGGTTAAAGGAACTGTAAGCTTTAATTACAACTTTGCTGTAGGACTTCAACTAAGAAATTATTTCAACTAAAACTTGCATTTTTTTTTTTTTTTTTAAATCAAATTATCATCAGGGCCAACTAGTGTCCAAAAGGCACAGATTTATTTATTTTTTTTATGACTGAAGAGTCACTGACTATAGCTGTTAGGAAGCGATTGGAACAGTGCCCTCTGGAAGCCGCACTGGAAAAAAAAGGTTTTTTTTGTTTAAATTCAAGTGGAACTATCTCTCAAAAGTGCCCCCAAATCCTTATGCACATAGCGATATGCTTATCAATACTAGTATTATCCTGAATAAGTCTGGCGTTATTGAGAAATCTGACTTGTTTTGAGATGCACAGGCAGGCATCAGCACAGAGAGAGACATCTGTACGTTTGCGTTGTCCGTCCTGGTCTCCTCTAGGATTTGTGAGTGGGAATTGCATTGTACCTTTAGGTACAGGAAGGGACTGACTCCGCAGGCGCTCAGATGCCACTACAGCAAGCTGCCTTCCTGTGCTTCTCAGAACAAGTTGGATTTCTCAATAACTCCGGACTTGTTCAGGATAATATTAATATTGATCAGCGTATCGATATGCGCATAATGATTTGGGTTGCACTTTAATTTTTGTGAAAATTCCGCTTTAAGTCCCCCAGCAGTGACTACCACAGTTTTATTCAGCTGGTAAAGCCCTATACCATAATATACACTTGGGAAAGAAGCACAGTGTTGCTGTATGATGGACAGCTGGACCACTGCAGCGGTGAGTCTCTGTGCAGCAATTTTCACAGGTGGAGCCCCCCCCCCCCCCCCGTCCACTCCTGTGAAAACTGACTCCCCTGATTCGCTGCCTGTTGCCAGTCTCCGCACCCTGCTGTTCTGGGACAGAGCAGACAGTGAACCCAAAACAGAATATATATAATATATAATTTTGAGACCCTTTAACCAAATGCTAGTGCCTTCAGAGATATGTATTCATTTTTACTAGCTGTATTTGACCAGTTGTAGTAACGCAGATATAGGAGTACTTTGGTCGGTACTGCTTGACCTGAGGAATAGCGCTGATCTCTCGAAAGCTCATCTTAAAATGTAAGTTAGTCCAATAAAAAGTTACCACTAAATACCAAAGTGCTCAGAGCTATGGGAACAGAATTTTCATTGCTTGTAACTCACCCGTTGTCTGGCAGTTTGATGTGCAGATCACAGATATCTATCTGCTCAGCTGAGAGACACCAGCACCTTATTTGGTGCTCCTAAGAACTTTTCCTTTCTCCATAGAAGCTCTGTGTTGGTGGTTTCACCTGAGTGCCGAGTAATGTGTTATCACCCACCGGTGCAGATATTGGTAATCTGTACAGCACACAACGATGACATAAGCTATGGGGATACTGTTACGGTAGCTCTGAGTGGACTGGCAATGGGTTAGCTGGGTTTCGTATTGACCTTATATTGTCTCCTTAACTCCTTAGTATCCTAGGGGTTATCAAAACATTGAGGATTATCTTGCATCCAAATAATTAAAAGTATTGAAAAATCCAGTTTTTGTTCAAATTAGTTTGAACCCCGTTAAAACTGTGTTTGAGTTGATTAATTCATTATAATTCAGATTTAGGTAAACATAATCAATACATTAGACCTTAAAGGGATAGTAATACTTCGTTTTAACTTTATTTTATTTTGTAGGCATTAAAAAAAACATGAAGAATGATATAAGTCTTATCTCTCAAACCTTTATGGTTTAAGAGATATTCACAAACAAAGTATCCCCCCCCCCCCGTTCAACCAGATCAGAAGGGAGGTGCCCAGGTAGACTGCAGAGAGGGACAATTTTCAATTAAGACAAGGGAAAAAGCTGAAAAACTTGTCAAGGGGGGCAGGGCTTTCATTGTTTTCATACAAAGAAAATTGTCCCCTTCTGTTATCTGTCTGGTCATACAACCAGATTCACTTCTGAGAAGAGATGGCTTACACTAGGTAAAAGGGGCGGGGAGGGGAACTTTGCTTGTGTATATCTCATAAACCATAAAGGTTTGAGAGATAAGACTTATATCATTCTTCATGTTTTTTTAATGCCTACAAAATAAAATAAAATTAAAACGAAGTGTTACTATCCCTTTAAGTACAAAATATAAGTGGAATAGTTCTAAGAAAAACCCATAGGGGGGAGAGAAAATTTCCTAAATCTCCCATTGTTATAAATAGGGTTTTTAACTCCTTGAATTCTCCTGTGCAGTGCATAGGAGACCTCTCCAGCATTCAAGGGGTTAAAAGCTCCATTTAAATCACTTGGCATTTGTATGTGTCAATTATGGCACAGTTGGTTTGCCCCAGAACTGTTCCACTTATCTGTCATGCATTTTGCACTTTGTGCCTTTGTTCAGCACACTGTCTTCAAATGAGCTTCTGGGTCACTAATTTATAAACTGAGTGAAGCCAAATGGGCTTGTAAAACGGGTGGGTAAAAGCAGACCCTTCATATGTTGCTGGACTAAAATTCCCCAAGGATGATGGTAGCTGTGTTTCAGCAACTGGGGAGCCTCTTGATGCCCATCCTTGTGTTAAAGTGTTTTAAATTTAAACACTTTAAATTGGAACTATCTCTGTAACAAACAGGATTTGAAAGAGCCTTCAAAATCACCTTTATTTTTAGCCATTTTTATCAGATATTTAGTGACAGTAAGTTAGGTTGAAACAGACAGAAGTCCATCAAGTTCACAGTATAACCAAGAAAATGAGCATTATATAAGACTTTCCGACTCCTAAATGAGTATAACTATGTTTACCAGATGTTCCTGTTTTACCCACTAACACGCTGTAGAATCCTGTATGTTCCCTTCTGCTAGAAATGCATCTAACCTTCACTTAAATGTATCCACTGTATCTGGCATTACCACATGCTTGGGCAAGGAATTCCACAGTTTAACAGCCCTTACTGTATGGGTTTGTGTGGGATACTAATCGGTGTCGGGGCCAGTGAGTCACTATGCTTAGCTTGCTGTTAACTTATGTTTGTGAAAGTTTTTCCTTGTTGTGTAATGCCATTATATCCTTGTCCATGCACACAATGTTACTCCCCATATTGTCCATCAGGGGTGGATTGTAGGGGAATACCAGCCCGGGCAATTTTTTTTTTATTTTTTTAACTAGCCCAGTAACTGGTGTTTGTGTGTATTATATATACATACACGCACACGCAATTTTGGCACTCATAGGGTTAAATACAACCCTAGCAACTCCAACCCCCTGTCCTCCACTCTCTCTTCCCCAGCCCTTTTCTACACTCTCATTTCCAGCCTATTACCCCCTTTAACTTTCTACCTACTGGCCCCTTTGCTGCTTCCTCTCTCCCCCAGTCTATTTCATCCCCTCTTCCCTGCCCCCCTCCACTCTCTCCCATTGCTTCCCCCACTTCCCTAATGTTGCTCAGTCAGACCTCCTCAGTTCCCTGCCTTTCTTATACCCACCTCCTTCTCCATCTAGTATTCTTCTCTTTTCCTCTGCCTCTCAACATATCTTGTAGCTACGTTTCTCTTCCTCCTCTCTTGCATTCCCTGCTGGTCCAGTGTGGGCAGTGAGAGATCCGTGCAGCCTCCAGCACCAACGTCCCTATCATCGCCCCCTTGTGGTCCCTCTGCGGCATGGAAGTGCAGGCTCCAGGATATTATGTCATATCCTGGTGCTCTGCTTTAGCAAGGAATGCAAGGTCTGTCACAGAGAGTGCCTGTGCCGGTGGCAGCACAGACCTCTACTTTAAAGGGATAGTAATACTTCGTTTTATCTTTATTTTATTTTGTAGGCAATAAAAAAACATGAAGAACAATATAAGTCTTATCTCTCAAACCTTTATGGTTTAAGAGATATTCACAAGCAAAGTATCCCCCCCCCCTGTTCAGCCAGAGCAGAAGGGAGGTGCCCAGGTAGACTGCAGAGAGGGACAATCTTCAATTAAGATAAGGGAAAAAGCTGAAAAGCTTGTCAAGGGGGGAAGGGCTTTCATTGTTTTCATAGGAATAAGTGTGTCCCCTTCTGTTATCTGTCTGGTCTATGGACTGCATTCCACATCTGAGAAGAGATGACTTACACTAGGTAAAAGGGGCGGGGAGGGGAAACTTTGCTTGTGAATATCTCTTAAACCATAAAGGTTTGAGAGATAAGACTTATATTGTTCTTCATGTTTTTTTAATGCCTACAAAATAAAATAAAGTTAAAACTAAGTATTACTATCCCTTTAAACTATTGTGGGATGATCAGGTGAGATCCTTTGATCTCTCCAACTGGCCCATGATGCAGCGGCCCACTGGGGGATGCCTGATCCCCTGACAAGACAATCCACCCATGTTGTCCATGTACCATCTTGTGGTGCTGGAGTTGATCTGTCATTAGGTACCAGTCTCTATATTCTGTTCTCTTCTGATCTGCTCTGCCTCCACTCTCCACAGCTGCTTCTCCCACTCCTCAGCCTTCATGCTGACGCAACAAAGTCATCATGGTAATTCTGGCCCTGTGTAAAAAAACTCCCTTCCTCTACTCAAGTTGAATCTTCCTTTCCTCTAATTTTAAGGGGTGGCCCCTCATTATTTGACCACACCTGGGAATTAAAATCTCACCAGAGAGATCCTTGTACTGACCTCACTTATACAGTGGAACAAGATCTGATCTTAGTCGTCTTTTTCTCTAATTTTGTTGTGCTTTGCTGTACTTTTGCCATTTCCATTTGTACAGTGGCAACATTATGTTATCCACTCTTGCCTCAATCCCCCTTTTTATTGGAATACAGGACATTATTTGCCTTTGCTACTTCTGTTTGCCATTGGTCACTGTTTTCAGGTTTGTAGTTTACAAGTACTCCCAGATCTTTCTCTAGTAATGTTTCCTAAGATTTCACTAAGTTCATTAGTAGCATTAAGATCCCAAATGCATAACTATACACTTTCACACATTAAACTTCCTACTGCATTTACTGGCCCAGTCTACCATTTTATCTAAATCCCTCTGTAGAGAACAAAAACCCTCCTCTGAATCTCTTGCCTAATTTAGTGTCCTCTGCAAATATTGAAATTATGGTTTCTATACCTATTTCTAGGTCATTTATACATATGTTAAAAAAAAGCTGTGGACCAAGTATTGAACTGTGAGGTACTCCACTTTCAACATTAAATTTATTGGAGTGTTTTACAACAACACACTGTTCCTTGCTTGTCATCCAGTTTTCTATGCAGGTTGAAAAGGCAACCATAGCCCCAATTTCCTTATTTTATACACAGCCTCCTGTGTGCCACTGTATCAAATGCCTGTACAAATCAAGGTTGCTTCTTACTCCTTCATAGAAGCTCAAAAGATTTGTTTGGTAAGATCTTTTCCCTCATAAAACCAAGCTGTTTCCTTCTAATATATTGTTTTTTTATTAAAGGGATAGTAATACTTCGTTTTATCTTTATTTTATTTTGTAGGCATTAAAAAACATGAAGAACAATATAAGTCTTATCTCTCAAACCTTTATGGTTTGAGAGATATTCACAGGCAAAGTTTCCCCCTCCCACCCCTTTTACCTAGTGTAAGCCATCTCTTCTCAGATGTGAATCTGGTTGTAAGACCAGACAGATAACAGAAGGGGACAATCCTCTTTGTATGAAAACAATGAAAGCCCTTCCCCCCTTGACAAGCTTTTCAGCTTTTTCCCTTATCTTAATTGAAGATTGTCCCTCTCTGCAGTCTACCTGGGCACCTCCCTTCTGATCTGGCTGAACAGGGGGGGGATACTTTGCTTGTGAATATCTCTTAAACCATAAAGGTTTGAGAGATAAGACTTATATCGTTCTTCATGTTTTGTTAATGCCTACAAAATAAAATAAAGATTAAACAAAGTATTACTATTCCTTTAAAGATATGTAGAGACAGCACCACCTCCAATAACAAAGCCAAAAAAAAAATGATTAAAAAAAACAACAAGAAAGAATCAGTGTGCTTGAGTCGAATGAGCCGCTCCCAAAGACAAACACTTCCAATAGTTGTGTCCATAAGGGACCACTCTATCACAGTCCATCAAGAAACAAATCCAAAGTGAAAAAACACCACTATGTTCCCTCCAAATTTCAGATCAGAATGGAGAATTTGTAAATCCACAAACTCATGTTCGGCAATGTGTTTTGGCCCAATTTGCCCTTCTTCAAGCTGTCAGTAAGATCCTACTGCTTTCCAGTGTCTTCTTTTGAACTCCATGCCCATGGCAACAAATAATACATCACTTTCTCTTCTCATATTGCAACTATGCATTCCACCACAATGTCAGGGAGACCAAGTGTCATCACACACACAGCCTAGTTTTGAAACTATAAGCCGGCAATAACACATTTATTGAGTGTGGGCTCAATGCGACCACGTGCCAAAATACAAACATTAAAGACACACCACAAAAATAGAGTAAACACATATCCTATATAATAATTCGCTAGGATGTTTGTCAGAAGCCGTCATGTGCAATAGAGACTGCCCGAACACACAGAATGCTGGGAGTTCTCTGCTGGGAGCATTCTGTGCTTTCGGGCAGTCTCTACAGTGCATGACTGCGTCGGATGCAGAGCAGGACAGGCCTCTTAACCCTTTCAAAAGCAATGAGTTGCATATCCCTCTGGCACTCAAAGGGTTAACATCACCCGGACCTTGGCCCGTGTACATGGGCTTTTCCACTAGTATTACATAAGCAACGATTTATGGTTATTGGATGTGTAGCAGCGATCATATGAACCGCCTCACTGGGGAAGGGCTGAAACTGACTCGTTCTGGAGCAGTCAGCTACAGCCTACCCAGCATCATCACAGCGCTCCATGAGAGGAGAATTGCAGTCCTGAAGTACATAATGGACCAGGTCTGTCACCTGTCCTTAAAGGACAGAAATGTGTGATGGACCTGGTCCATCACTCGGTGTGACGGGGTGAACCAGAAGCCCAGCTAATGTATAGTTTAGGAGATATTCAGCCTTTATTTCTGGGAAAGTGAACAGATCCTTTTACAGCACAGAGTTTCAGTAGCATTTGAAAAGTCACTGAAACAACTTCATTAGCATATGAAACATCACTGAAACACTTTGTATATGAAACATAACTGGTACACCACGGGTACCACATTTAGCATACATTTGCATAAGGTAATAAGTATGACTATCTCCTTAACTGTACTGTACTTGCTGGTCTTTTGGTTAACATGACACACAGGCAGTTTTTAATGCGGTGCCAATTTGATTTAAGGGGAAAGTTCCACTTTAAACTAATTTACTGTTTCACCCCCAAACATTTTCCATGGGAGCTATTCCATGTACTGTATCTATTACCTTTTACATAAAGTCATTATATATATTAAACAGTAAAACGTTATGTCTCTTCTAAAAGGATGCTGTTTTGGCAAAGGGTGGGCACATCATATATTCATTTAATTACATTTTTCAGGGGTCAAGTCCTGGGGAAAAAAGTGTGGGAACTCACCCAAGATTCCCCCCCACACCCCCAAAATAAATATGTATGACTCACGTTATGTGTTTCTATCTCTATACATGTGTGTGTGTATCACTGCATGTATGAGTGTGTCTATCTCACTCTATGTATGTCAGTGCATGTGTGTGGGAGTTTCTGTGTCTATATGTGTGTATGTCTGTTGGATTTGTCTTTGTCTCGATCACTGTTGCATGCATGCACACACATTGCCCCCCATCATCTCCACATTGCCCTCACATTACCCCCCATCATCTCCACATTGCCCTCACATTGCCCCCATCATCTCCACATTGCCTTCACATTACACCCCCATCATATACACATTTCCCCCATCATCTCCACATTGCCCTCACATTACCCCCATCATCTCCACATTGCCCCCCACCAGCTCCATATTGCCTCCATCATCTCTACATTGCCCCCATCATTTCCCCCCACCAGCTCCATATTGCCTCCATTATCTCCACACTGCCCCCCATCATTTCCCCCCACCAGCTCCATATTGCCTCCACATATCCCCCCATCTGCTCCAACTTGCCCCCATCATCTCCACATTGCCCTCACATTTCCCTCTTCAGCTACAACTTGCCCCCATCAGCTCCACTTTGCCCCCACCAGCTCCAACTTGCCTCCATCAGCTCCAACTTGCCCTCATTAGCTCCACTTTGCCCCATCAGCTCCACTTTGCCCCCACCAGCTCCACTTTGCCCCTATAAGCTCCATCTTGCCCCCCACCAGTCAACTTTGCCCCATCAGCTCCACTTTGGCCCTCATCAGCTCCATTTGCCCCCCATCAGTTCCAACTTGCCCCCACCAGCTCCACTTTGCCCCCATCAGCTCTACTTTGCCCCCCTAAGCTCTACTTTGCCCCATCAGCTCCAACTTGCTCCCCATCGGCTCCACTTTGCCCCCCATCAGCTCCAACTTGCCCCCCATCAGCTCCACCTTGGCCCTCATCAGCTCCACCTTGGCCCTCATCAGCTCCAACTTGACCCCCATCAGCTCCAACTTGCCCCCTGTGTTCGTTTCCTACCTCCCTGGTGGTCCAGCGGCCTGGCAGGAAAGGTCTGTTAGCACAGACCTGTATCTGCTGGAGCTCCTGCGCAGTCTTCTCTTCAATAATGCAGAGCGAGCTGGGAGACAATGTCATCTCCTAGCGCTCTCTGCATTACTAAAGAGCCGACGGCGACGTGGGAGCTCAGTAGCTACAGGTCTGTGCCAAAGAAGGCACAGACCTGACTGTGTTGTGGTGCTGGGAGGGGGAGTCCTGCTAGCGGGAACGGCGTTCCTGCTCTGGAAAATGTACAGGAAAGCCGTTCCCACTCGTTCCTGCAGAACTTGAGCCCTGACATTTTTCTTCTGTTCACTCACTATGTATTTTGTTAATTTATAAAAATAAACTAAAGTTTATTTTTGAAAGCATTCTTACTTTACAGCATTTTTTCACACCTGCCTAAAACTTTTGCACATTAATGTATATTTATTTAAGATATCTACATATGGTGGCTTAAATCAGAATTTGGAATATCAGAATGATCCCTCTAATGTGGATACTGTCAAAGTGCACCTGGTCAAAGTGAGTGTATCTAGTATTTTGTGGATTAGATGAGATCAGTTGGTTTTTCTGTTGTTCGGTTCCCGACTTGGTAAATAGCAGCCAGGTAGCCAAGATTGGGGTTAGATATTATATTTTTTTTTTAAGGTCATGGGTTGTTTTTAAAATTAGTGGTAGGTATTAGGTTTAGAGGATTTTTTTATAGGGTTAGGTTTTGTTTTTTTTTGTTTTTTTAGTTATTTGGGATCTTTTTGGGATGATAGGTTTTAAGACTAGGGTTGTTTTATAATTTAAGGGTTATTTTGTAGGGTTATATATTAGATTACAAGTTGTTTTGGAGTTAGTCTTAGGTTTCAGTATGAAGGATTGTATAGGATGGGGTTTGGTATTGTGTTGTTTTATGGGTGAGATGTTGGGGTTAGAGGTTGAGTTATTTTTAGGACTTAGATATTAACCCCTTAAGGACTACATAATGTACTATAGCCATCATGGTTCTTAAATACTTAAGGCGCGATGACGATCATAGTAAGTCACGTACTTTTTACTTACAGTGCTCCACCGGGAACGCTGTAAGTAAACATGAGGCCTAAAATAGACCGCTTCAAGACTGGAGCGATCTCTTTCAGGCCCTAAAGCGGCGCGCCGATACACGCAACAGGTCACGAGTACTGGTGCATCGGCAAGGATTAAAGCGGTCCTTACGGGACAGAAATGTCCCAGGACCGCTGGTCCTTAAGGGGTTAAGGTTAGGATTACCCCTTTTCGTACCGGTGGAAATTATATCACATTGCTTTGCCGTATGATATGCACCCCACTGACACACAAATGGTTTCATTAAAGATGTAATTAGCACTTAGGATACTGACTTAGGGTTAGGAAATTAGAATTATTTAGATGTATCCAGCAAACAAAAATTCCAATTGACTGTAACATTAAACAGGTTAAATGCCCCATTTAAGTCAATGGGAATTTTATGGCATTTAGTTATCACATTTGTTACAGTTAAATTACACCAGAAATATCCACTTATCTTTCTGCATATGGCCTTTTAACCTTTTGATTGCTATTCCTTTAAGGCGTGATAAAGAGGTGATAAAGCAGAGATAAACTGTGCAGTGTTATCACTTCTATGTGATTCTATAGAGCCTATGCACTAAGATCTCCATTGGCCCCATAGAATAACATAGCAGATGGAGAAGTGATATTACTGGAGAACTCATCTCCACTTTATCATCTTTTTATCTTAGTGCATAACCCCCATTAAAATGGATGGTCACCTCAATATAACGTAGCATAAATAGTTAGGCTATATAGCGAATATTACTAAAACTGTCAATTTTTTTTTTAACTTTAAGTTATAAAGTCGACTACTTCCACATAGACTGCGGTTACCTGCTCTGTAACCACAGTCCGTCACTTTGCCTCTGCTCCCCTCCCTCTATCCAGTCTCCTCCGATGACGGAGGCTTCTGTCTGTAGGCTGGAGCGCTCTCATTGGCTAGATATCGATCTCTGGCCAATGAGACCGCTCCAGCTTACAGACAGAAGCCTCCGTCTTCGAAGGAGGCTGGATAGAGGGAGGGGAACAGAGGCAGAGCGACGGACTTCAGACTTTATAACTTAAATTTACAACAAATAAAGCTAAACATAAAAAAATTAAGCCAGTTTTAGTAATATTCGCTATATAGCATAAATATTTATGCTACGTTATATTGAGGTGACACATCCACTTTAAGTGTGGTTTCTCTATTTTACAGGACAATCTATCCATATCTATTCATATCTCTATTTTATATATATATATATATATATATATATATATATATATATATATAGGCTAGATGTATGTTTGCCCGATGCAGTCATGCACAGTAGAGACTGCCCGAACACAGGCCAGATGTTCTGTTTGTCAGATGCAGTCATGCTCAGTAGACACTGCCCAGACTTACAGAATATAATATATAGGTGAATTTTAATTCTCTAGAAAACAAACTAAACTTGTCTTAGGATGACTGGAGCACTTCAAAGTGTAGGGCACTGTGTGAGTCCAGCCTGAGAGGCAGTGTCCTGTTTCTGTAATTCAAGTAGGTTTAAGGAGTTCTTAATTAAGAGGTAATGATGGCTGTGAATTTGTTAGATCAAGTAAAAATTCCAAATGTCACATGAGACAAGAACAGGAGATAACTGAGAGGAATGAAAAAGGACTGGTGAATCACTGAAAACTGGAGTCACTGATAATATACTAAGAACTGGCACAGTTCTGTCGCAAACCAAATTCACCATAGGACAGAAAGTGGAATTTTTCTTACTGTAGCCAGACAAATCTGACTACTATGCATACTTTCCAGATAATTAGCCCATTAGCCATTATCCCAATTTAGACATAACTTACATATTACTAAATGAATGTTAGCCCTATGAGTGACAGAAAGCTATGCTTTGCATACCCCTCTGACACTCAAAGGGTTAAAAGGCCATATGCAGACAGGTTAGTGGATATTTCTGGTGCAGTTTAACTGTAACAATGTGATAAATAAATGCCATACAATTCCCATTGACTTAAAATGGGCCTGTAACCTGTTTCGTGTTACAACCAATTGGAAGATTTGTTTGCTGCATAGATCTAAATAATTCTAATGTCCTAACCCTAAGTCAGTACCCTAAACTCAAATAGAATTAGAGTGTCAGTGGGGTGTAGAATACTGCAAAGCAAGGGGTACTCCTAATCTCTAAATTCTAACAATAAGTCATCCTTTAACCCCAACATCTCCCCCACCTGCCCCACACAAACATTTCTGTTCCTGACAATGAGCTCCCTGGATCAGTTTGCAGAGGGATTTCTTCATGGACTATGAAGGCAGGGAAGGGATAGTAATTCAATGTAAAAAACAAAAAGATAGCCTACAGCATGCACAGTACTCAGCACTGCAGGGATAGTGTTACATTGTATTACATTCTGCTTTGATGGTCGATCAGAAAACACTCTGGAAAAGGCAGCTTTATTGTCAGGGACATAAAGGTTGATTTTTTAAAGGGATAGTAATACTTCGTTTTATCTTTATTTTATTTTGTAGGCATTAAAAAAACATGAAGAATGATATGTCTTACCTCTCAAACCTTTATGGTTTGAGAGATATTCACAAGCAAAGTTTCCCCTCCCACCCCTTTTACCTAGTGTAAACCATCTCTTCTCAGATGTGGAATGCAGTCCATAGACCAGACAGATAACAGAAGGGGACAATCTTCTTCCTATGAGAACAATGAAAGCCCTGCCCCCCTTGACAAGTTTTTCAGGTTTTTCCCTTATCTTAATTGAAGATTGTCCCTCTCTGCAGTCTACCTGGGCACCTCCCTTCTGATCTGGCTGAGCAGTGTTACATCAGAAAAAGGGGCGGGAGGTGGATACTTTGTCATTGAATTACTCTTGAACTACAACTCTGACAGAATTGATATAACACTCTCCAAAGTCCAAATACTGTGATGATTAATTAGAGCCGATTTTATTATGAAACATTACTATCCCTTTAAGTCTAGGCAATATGAATTTACATTTTATGCACTTGCAGTCAAAATAAATGGTTACTAACCTGTAGTCACTTGTAAGCTTGCTTGTATAAATCAAAATCAGACGTGACTTGGATAAGTACAGGAATGAAGTGTCAAGGCTACTTTATACAAACACTGATACAAAATTAACAACATCAAACAAAGGCTCAGACAAGCTGCCAACAAGCTAGTTAAACATTTGTATATTTACTTTCTGTTTGCACATAACATACACGCTAACAGGGCCAGATCAGAGCCAGATTAAGTCTCCATAGGGCCCTAGGCAGAATCTGAAGTTGGGGCCCCCTGTCAGCTTGCCACCCTTCACCCCTGCTACAATCCTGTCTCAGTTTGCCCATTGTTCTTGTTGGTAGAGGTAATAGTACCAATGTAATAAAAGACAAATGAATGATTTAAATATATTAAAAATGTATAACAGAGCTTAGAACTGAAATGGTGCTACACAAGTGATTCCACAGAGCTTACAATTGAAATGGGTCTTTAAAATTATACCATAGAGCTTACAACTGAAATGAGGCTCCACTAGTTATATCAACCACAGAGCTTACAACTGAAAGGGTTAGTAATGGCTAGGTATTACTGTAAGATCGATTCATGTATAACAATGTGTAGCTTTGTAACCAACCACAACATTGCCGTTTTTGTTTATTCTATAACAGTGTCCTCCTCCCGCCCCTTTTCCATACATCATGAATCATCCCCTCATACCTGGAATCCAGTCAGAGGACCAGACAGATCGCAGCAAGGGACAATCTTCTATCAGTATAAGGAAAACCCTGACCCTCTTGATGAAGGAGGGCAGGTTTTTCCTTATGCTGGCAGAAGGTTGTCCCTTGTAGCGATCCATGCGGACTGACTTGCTGCTCTGAGGGGATGGTTCTTGACGTATGTAAAATGGGTGGGAGGGGGAGTAGTTATTATTGCAATAAGTTCAGGGATCTTATTCCCTGCACGATGTGCATTTGTACACTTTGCTCACAGTCTGCTGGTTTTTTACCTATGTGTCACAGACATACCTTGTCCAAATTCATCTGTGCAACTCTGTGGGGGGCAATTGGATTTTTCCTGTATCATTCCATTGTTCCCCTCTAGTTTAAATACCTGTTAACAAAACCTCTGAATCACTTGATGAGAACCTCTGTTTCCTTTTGAGAAAGATGCACGCCATCCTATTTGTACAATTCCTTGTTACACCAGATAGGGCTGGTGTGAGAAACAAAGCCAAATCCATGTTCTTGGCCCTGTTTTCCTAGCCATGAATTAAAGTCTCTAATTCGCTGCATCCTACCATCATCTTCCTTATACACTGGCAGAATCTCTGTAACAGTAGTAGCAACTCTCCTTTCTGTCTTGCTTCCTTAACAATTTTAAAATGTGTCTTCTATTTCTGTGAGCTGAAGCACCAGGAAGACATCTGACTTCTTTGCTACTACCATGACTATCCTCCAGAGTCAAACCTCTTAATATAGAATCCCCAAATAATAGCTGCTTCCTCTCAAAGTAGTTTGCACTTCTTACCTTTGTCAATTTGTCAGTGGTTGTAGTCTTATTTACCTGTGACTTAGAAGTTGGTGAACCAGTAGCTTCTGCTGCCAGAGTTGTCCCAGTATTAAAGCAGTGTTCTGAAAGTGTAGCAAAAGAATTATGAAGAGGCACAGACTGTGGGACATGCCTCTTGTCCACAACTCTTACCCTTCCAGAACCAACTGTAGCCCATCTGCCATTTCTTGTAAGTCTCTGAGGCAGTGGCACTTGCTTCTTTTGCATCTGTGAGGAGCTCACAGATACCTTGTAGATCTCAGCCTTCAAATTTTCAATATCCTGCTGTTAAAAAGAAAATTGTTGACACATTGTACAACTTATGAACCTCCAAAAGCTTTCCAGGGGGAGAAAATCAAAACATCCATTGCACTGCAACATGCCTGACATTTTCACAGCACTAATGTAATCAAAGGACAAAGAGAGTTAAATACCTTCAGATTTTGCAGTTGTTTTCTGACTTTAATCACCAGAGATCACCTCCAGATTATCTCCAGAATATCTCCTTCTGCACTTAGAATTGCTACACTTTCAATTGCTGCTCTGCCCATATCTGAGCATATTTGGGATCTTTCTCATTTGTGGATCTGGAGAAAAAGTACTTGCATCATAATGTTGGCTTTAACTTACTCTGGACATCACTGATTTGGAGGAATGAGAGGCGGGCTTTGAATTTAAATAGGAAGAATATTGGGTGGAGCAGATGACAGTAGGCAGAATAGATGGGAAAGTGGGGGAGTCCCCAAGGCAGATTTGGAGAGTTCTCAGGTATGACCCCAATTCCCACCAGCTATTACGGACTCCAACCACCATCATTCCACACAGACCCACAACAGTTGCTGACCCTTAGCTTTCCCAATTCCCATCCCAGAAATATGCATTCTAAAAAAAAATAGCTTTTACCTTTATCAGATGTTGATGCAGGATAAGGAGAGTGAACTAGTCTGATCCCACATAGTCTTCTTCACATGACGAGCACCATCTCCAGAATGACCACGTGACCTAGCCTACACATGTTCCCACCTTTTGCTTGCATATGTGTAGAGTCATTAGTGGGGGTAGCACATCTAGTGCATTGTTTAAGGCACGCTGAGTGGATAAGATTATTTTTCCTCCTGGTCACAAAGTAGCCAGTCAGAGCACAGAGCATTGCAAGTACAAGTCCGATCAGGTCCTGGACAGATTTCTAAGGTATCTTACAAATGGTCCAGCTCTGGGCCAGATTTACATCCCAGGCTCCCATAGACAACCCATGGCCACATGCTCATTCTTCATGTGGCCCCACCCTCAGTCCCATCCACTATTTCTTGGCACAGAAGAAGGATAAAGGGACGTCAGCCTGCACCAGACTGTGCAGAGCCAGAGGGATCTTGTTGGGAGAAGCCTAAAGTGTAAGTGGATTTTGTATTTATCTGTGGGTATTGTTACAAGATTCTAAAACATAGAAACACAGAAAAGTAGAATTTGACGGCAGATAAGAACCATTCGGCCCATCTAGTCTGCCCATTTTTCTTACTGTAAAAACCTCAAACCTTATTTGGTCCTTGGTCTTTTCTTATGTACCGGACAGCCTTATTAATATCCCATGCATGCTTACACTCATTCACTGTATTAACTTCTACCACTTCTGCTGGTAGGCTGTTCCACCCTCTCAGTGAAGTAAAACTTTCTTACATTACATCTAAACCTCTGTCCCTCTAATTTTAGACTATGATCTCTTGTCCTAACATTTTTACTCCTTTGAAATGTACTTCCCTCCTGTATGTTGTTGAATCCCTTCATGTATTTGAATGTGTCTATCATATCCCCTCTCTCTCCTCCAGGCTATACATATTCAGATCCTTTAGTCTATCCTGATATTTATTTTCCTGTAAACCAGTCACCATTTTAGTGGCCCTTCTCTGGATTCTTTCTAGAGTATCTATATCCTTCTGGAGATGGGGTCTCCAGTACTCCATTTCTCTGTTAACAACAATTTGCATAATATGATGAACTTTTAAAGAACAAGGATTAGATGGATTTATTTTACAAACTGACTGCTCTCTCTCTCTGCTTTATTTCAATTTTTACTATTAATTATGGGTTTTATTGTATTATATAAGTTCCTACTTGATTGTATCTTATAGAGCACTGGAATCCAATGTGTTTTTTTCAATAATGTTGCTCTTAATGCTACGTGCAGGAACATAGTCTAAAATAACAAACAGCTCAATGTTCTTAAGGAATTTTTTTACTAATCATAATACGGCTTCACTCAGCTTGGCTTCTCTGATTTAGTGTGTGCCAAGCTGCCCATTTTCACTTAGCTCCAATATCCTACTTTCCTTACGCAGTCAGCTCACATTGGGGTGTAGCAGGGTAGATCACAATGTCATGCCATGCAACTGTCAGTCATATATCATTTGCTGATGCCCATGTATATCAGCCAGTCATAGGAGGCTGGGAACAGCATTATAACCTCCAATATTACCCAAGTGAACAATTTGCACTGCGACCTACAGGCTGCCATATAGATCAGGCTAGCTGAAATCTGGTTGTTCCCAGTGCATGATAGCATATTCCCAATTAAAACATGCTGCTTAAGATGTACTACATGAGATGAAAATTGGCTGTGTAAACATCACCATTGTTTCAGAGTATGTGTTTGAGCAGCATGAATAATGCTGTGCCAAAGTCACCTGTGAAGAAGGCTTAGAAGTCACGTTTATGACAGTTGGTTTCAGTGCAGATTGGATGTTGCTCCAGGGAAATATCCATCTGCCTTTTGGAATCAGGAAGGAATCTTTTACTTACTTGTGGCTTACTTGGAAATGGCTTTGATAGGGTTTTTTTTTTACCTTCCTCTGGATCAACAAGGGTAGTAAGGCAAGGGCTGAAGTAAGTGGATGCATTTCTTTTTTCAAACTCATCAATCATTTTATTCTGTTTATATATTTTTTTTGTTAATGCCATTCAATAAAAGCTACATTTGTATGTTATGTGATGTCACTAGAGTGTATGTGTATTTATGATATGTCTTTGACAGCTTGCTCTGGTAGTCTGGCAGATAAGTATTACTGCAATCCACATTTTATGATTATGTCCTCAAACACTGAACTGCAGTTTGTCAACAAAAGCAAAAGAGCAGAGGGGTGTGTGTTTGTGTGCATACGTGTGTGTGCGTGTGTATGTATATATGTGTGTGTGCGTACGTATGTATATGTGTGTGAACATATGCATGTGGGGGGGGGGCAGGGATCATTGTTGAAAAAAATATCTTGCATTTGAGTTAGTTTCTAACAACATGATGAAAGCTATGAACAGGGAGTGCTAATAATTAAATAAGTGCAATGGACATATGCAAGTAATATAATATATTTACCAAAAAGCACCCTACTTAATAAACTCTTTTTGGAATTTCATTTTCAGATTGTGGAGACTATGATTTTGTCCTAAGGGATGGATAAGGGCCTAATAGTCCTTGAGTTGAATGTTTTAAGGGACTTATTCCACTAGAAAGGTGTACAATGTCCTATAGATACAGTGTAAAAGTGTCAGTGCTGTAACTGTTTGGCCTCGTTTTCATTTTCTCTCCTGTCTCTCATCCCTCCATACTCTTATAAGTGCCATATATGGTATTACCATGCCTAGTCTTATTGTCCTGTGTTTCTTGCCAGTGTTCCTTGATCTTGCTGTTTGTATTGCTCATCTGTGTTTGAACCAGCTTGTTCGACTACTCTGCTTATCTCCTGTGGTTGACCTGGCTTGTTCGACTACTCTGCTTATCTCCTGTGGTTGACCTGGCTTGTTCGACTACTCTGCTTCTCTCCTGTGGTTGTCCCGGCTTGTACAACTACTATGCTTGTCTCCTGTGACTGACACCACTTTGTTTGACTACTCTGCTTATATGCTGTGATTGACCTGGCTTGTACGACTAGCCAGCAGCCTCTCTGTGTTTGAAATGTCCTGTACAACTTAACCTGCTCTCTCCTTTGTTTAACCCGGTCTGTACGACTAACCTTGCTCTCTCCAGCTTTCGACTCTGCTCTCTCCAGTGTTAGACACGTCCTGTACGACTAACTCTGCTCTCTTTAGTGTTAGACACGGCCTGTATGACTAACTCTGTTCTCTCCAGTGTTAGACACGGCCTCTATGACTAACTCTGCTCTCTCCGGTGTTAGACACGGCCTGTATGACTAACTCTGTTCTCTCCAGTGTTAGACACGGCCTCTATGACTAACTCTGCTCTCTCCGGTGTTAGACACGGCCTGTATGACTAACTCTGCTCTCTCCGGTGTTAGACACGGCCTGTATGACTAACTCTGCTCTCTCCGGTGTTAGACACGGCCTGTATGACTAACTCTGCTGTCTCCAGGGTTAGACACGGCATGTATGACTAACTCTGCTCTCTCCGGTGTTAGACACGGCCTGTATGACTAACTCTGCTGTCTCCAGGGTTAGACACGGCATGTATGACTAACTCTGCTCTCTCCAGTGTTAGACACAGCCTGTATGACTAACTCTGCTCTCTCCAGTGTTAGACACAGCCTGTACGACTAACTCTGCTCTCTCAGGTGTTCAACACGGTCTGTATGACTAACTCTGCTCTCTCCAGTGTTAGACACGGCATGTACGACTAACTCTGCTCTCTCCAGTGTTAGACACGGCCGGTATGACTAACTCTGCTCTCTCCAGTGTTAGACACGGCCTGTATGACTAACTCTGCTCTCTCCAGTGTTAGACACGGCCTGTATGACTAACTCTGCTCTCTCAGGTGTTCAACACGGTCTGTATGACTAACTCTGCTCTCTCCAGTGTTAGACACGGCATGTACGACTAACTCTGCTCTCTCCAGTGTTAGACACGGCCGGTATGACTAACTCTGCTCTCTCCAGTGTTAGACACGGCCTGTATGACTAACTCTGCTCTCTCCAGTGTTAGACACGGCCTGTATGACTAACTCTGCTCTCTCCGGTGTTCGACATGGCCGATATGACTATCTCTCCTCTCGTCAGTGTTTGTCCCGGCCTGTACGACTAACCCTGCTGTTGGGCTTTATACCCCTTGAATGCTAGATAGATCTCCAGTACATTTCTTTGGCTAAGGATGATGGGAATTGTAGTTCAACAAAGCTGGGTGCTGCAGATTTCCCAAAAATGATCTCAATTCAAAAATGTTTCAAGAAACAGACCTATGAAGTATATATTAGAGCCACATTTTATTTGAAACAAACATTAAAGGAACACCAACACTGCAATGTAATTATCCACACTTGCTTATCCTTTTATCGCCACAGGGGTATCCAACACATTGCTTCTCTGCCACTCAAAGGGTTAATCTGAACAGAATATCCTAATGGGTCATTCCGCATTCGTGGACATAATTATCAAACACTAATGAAGAGTCATTTTAGGCACCAAAACAGACAGAACTGATGTGGTCATTAAAGTATTCTGCACAGGTTAAGGTAAGGGGACGTTAATTAATGAAATGTGTTACTCTTCCTTACAGGTTAACTAAAACGTCCTAATTAATAACACCCCAATTACCTTGCTATGGCTAGATTATGCTTTGTAAATGTCTGGTTCTCTCTAATGGCAGCTGTGCTGTCTATGTATATCTCTGCCTCTCACTTAACCGCGCTGTGTATATTCATGGCTTTCACATAGTCGTGCTGTAAATATTCCTGTTACTCTCTCCCACAGCCATGCTGTGTATATCACGTAGCCGTGCTGTGTATATCACATAGTCGTGCTGTAAATATTCCTGTTACTCTCTCCCACAGCCATGCTGTGTATATCACGTAGCCGTGCTGTGTATATCACATAGTCGTGCTGTAAATATTCCTGTTACTCTCTCCCACAGCCATGCTGTGTATATCACGTAGCCGTGCTGTGTATATCATGTAGCCGTGCTGTGTATATCATGTAGCCGTGCTGTATATATTACATTGCCGTTCTGTGTATATCACATAGCTGTGCTGTGTATATCACGTAGCTGTGCTGTGTATATCACGTAGCCGTGCTGTATATATTACGTTGTCGTGCTGTGTATATCACGTAGCCGTGCTGTGTATATCATGTAGCCGTGCTGTATATATTACATTGCCGTTCTGTGTATATCACATAGCCATGCTGTGTATATCACGTAGCTGTGCTGTATATATTACATTGCCGTTCTGTGTATATCACATAGCTGTGCTGTGTATATCACGTAGCTGTGCTGTGTATATCACATAGCTGTGCTGTATATATTACATTGCCGTTCTGTGTATATCACATAGCTGTGCTGTGTATATCACGTAGCTGTGCTGTGTATATCACGTAGCTGTGCTGTATATATTACGTTGTCGTGCTGTGTATATAACGTAGCTGTGCTGTGTATATCACGTAGCCGTGCTGTATATATTACATTGCCGTGCTGTGTATATCACGTAGCTGTGCTGTGTATATCACGTAGCTGTGCTGTGTATATCACGTAGCTGTGCTGTATATATTACGTTGTCGTGCTGTGTATATCACGTAGCTGTGCTGTATATATTACATTGCCGTGCTGTGTATATCACGTAGCTGTGCTGTGTATATCACGTAGCTGTGCTGTATATATTACGTTGTCGTGCTGTGTATATCACGTAGCTGTGCTGTGTATATCACATAGCCGTGCTGTATGTATTACATTGCCGTTCTGTGTATATCACATAGCCATTCTGTGTATATCATGTAGCCGTGCTGTGTATATCACATAGCTGTGCTGGGTATATCAGGTAACCGTGCTGTGTATATTTCTGTCTATCATGCAGCCATGCTGTGTATATTTCTGTCTCTCACTTAGCCATGCTGTGTATATTTCTGTCTCTCACTTAGCCGTGCTGTGTATATTTCTGTCCCTCACTTAGCCATGCTGTGTATATTTCTGTCTCTCACTTAGCCGTGCTGTGTATATTTCTGTCTCTCACTTAGCCGTGCTGTGTATATTTCTGTCTCTCACTTAGCCATGCTGTGTATATTTCTGTCTCTCACTTAGCCGTGCTGTGTATATTTCTGTCTCTCACTTAGCCGTGCTGTGTATATTTCTGTCTCTCACTTAGCTGTGCTGTGTATATTTCTGTCTCACTTAGCCGTGCTGTGTATATTTCTGTCTCACTTAGCCATGCTGTGTATATTTCTGTCTCTCACTTAGCCGTGCTGTGTATATTTCTGTCTCTCACTTAGCCGTGCTGTGTATATTTCTGTCTCACTTAGCCGTGCTGTGTATATTTCTGTCTCTCACTTAGCCGTGCTGTGTATATTTCTGTCTCTCACTTAGCCATGCTGTGTATATTTCTGTCTCTCACTTAGCCGTGCTGTGTATATTTCTGTCTCTCACTTAGCCGTGCTGTGTATATTTCTGTCTCTCACTTAGTCATGCTGTGTATATTTCTGTCTCTCACTTAGCCGTGCTGTGTATATTTCTGTCTCTCACTTAGCCGTGCTGTGTATATTTCTGTCTCTCACTTAGCCGTGCTGTGTATATTTCTGTCTCTCACTTAGCCGTGCTGTGTATATTTCTGTCTCTCACTTAGCCGTGCTGTGTATATTTCTGTCTCTCACTTAGCCGTGCTGTGTATATTTCTGTCTCTCACTTAGCCGTGCTGTGTATATTTCTGTCTCTCACTTAGCCGTGCTGTGTATATTTCTGTCTCTCACTTAGCCGTGCTGTGTATATTTCTGTCTCACTTAGCCGTGCTGTGTATATTTCTGTCTCTCACTTAGCCGTGCTGTGTATATTTCTGTCTCTCACTTAGCCGTGCTGTGTATATTTCTGTCTCTCACTTAGCCATGCTGTGTATATTTCTGTCTCTCACTTAGCCGTGCTGTGTATATTTCTGTCTCTCACTTAGCCGTGCTGTGTATATTTCTGTCTCTCACTTAGCCGTGCTGTGTATATTTCTGTCTCTCACTTAGCCGTGCTGTGTATATTTCTGTCTCTCACTTAGCTGTGCTGTGTATATTTCTGTCTCACTTAGCCGTGCTGTGTATATTTCTGTCTCTCACTTAGCCGTGCTGTGTATATTTCTGTCTCTCACTTAGCCGTGCTGTGTATATTTCTGTCTCTCACTTAGCCGTGCTGTGTATATTTCTGTCTCACTTAGCCGTGCTGTGTATATTTCTGTCTCTCACTTAGCCGTGCTGTGTATATTTCTGTCTCTCACTTAGCCGTGCTGTGTATATTTCTGTCTCACTTAGCCGTGCTGTGTATATTTCTGTCTCTCACTTAGCCGTGCTGTGTATATTTCTGTCTCTCACTTAGCCGTGCTGTGTATATTTCTGTCTCTCACTTAGCCGTGCTGTGTATATTTCTGTCTCTCACTTAGCCGTGCTGTGTATATTTCTGTCTCTCACTTAGCCGTGCTGTGTATATTTCTGTCCTCACTTAGCCGTGCTGTGTATATTTCTGTCTCTCACTTAGCCGTGCTGTGTATATTTCTGTCTCTCACTTAGCCGTGCTGTGTATATTTCTGTCTCTCACTTAGCCATGCTGTGTATATTTCTGTCTCACTTAGCCGTGCTGTGTATATTTCTGTCTCTCACTTAGCCGTGCTGTGTATATTTCTGTCTCTCACTTAGCCGTGCTGTGTATATTTCTGTCTCTCACTTAGCCATGCTGTGTATATTTCTGTCTCACTTAGCCGTGCTGTGTATATTTCTGTCTCTCACTTAGCCGTGCTGTGTATATTTCTGTCTCTCACTTAGCCATGCTGTGTATATTTCTGTCTCTCACTTAGCCGTGCTGTGTATATTTCTGTCTCACTTAGCCATGCTGTGTATATTTCTGTCTCTCACTTAGCCGTGCTGTGTATATTTCTGTCTCTCACTTAGTCATGCTGTGTATATTTCTGTCTCTCACTTAGTCATGCTGTGTATATTTCTGTCTCTCACTTAGCCGTGCTGTGTATATTTCTGTCTCTCACTTAGCCGTGCTGTGTATATTTCTGTCTCTCACTTAGCCATGCTGTGTATATTTCTGTCTCACTTAGCCGTGCTGTGTATATTTCTGTCTCTCACTTAGCTGTGCTGTGTATATTTCTGTCTCTCACTTAGCCGTGCTGTGTATATTTCTGTCTCTCACTTAGTCATGCTGTGTATATTTCTGTCTCTCACTTAGCCGTGCTGTGTATATTTCTGTCTCTCACTTAGCCATGCTGTGTATATTTCTGTCTCTCACTTAGCCATGCTGTGTATATTTCTGTCTCTCACTTAGCCTGTGCTGTGTATATTTCTGTCTCTCACTTAGCCGTGCTGTGTATATTTCTGTCTCTCACTTAGCCGTGCTGTGTATATTTCTGTCTCTCACTTAGCCATGCTGTGTATATTTCTGTCTCTCACTTAGCCATGCTGTGTATATTTCTGTCTCTCACTTAGCCGTGCTGTGTATATTTCTGTCTCTCACTTAGCCGTGCTGTGTATATTTCTGTCTCTCACTTAGCCGTGCTGTGTATATTTCTGTCTCTCACTTAGCCGTGCTGTGTATATTTCTGTCTCTCACTTAGCCGTGCTGTGTATATTTCTGTCTCTCACTTAGCCATGCTGTGTATATTTCTGTCTCTCACTTAGCCATGCTGTGTATATTTCTGTCTCTCACTTAGCCGTGCTGTGTATATTTCTGTCTCTCACTTAGCCGTGCTGTGTATATTTCTGTCTCTCACTTAGCCATGCTGTGTATATTTCTGTCTCTCACTTAGCCGTGCTGTGTATATTTCTGTCTCTCACTTAGCCGTGCTGTGTATATTTCTGTCTCTCACTTAGCCGTGCTGTGTATATTTCTGTCTCTCACTTAGCCGTGCTGTGTATATTTCTGTCTCTCACTTAGCCGTGCTGTGTATATTTCTGTCTCTCACTTAGCCATGCTTTGTATATTTCTGTCTCTCACTTCAGCCATGCTGTGTATATTTCTGTCTCTCACTTAGCCATGCTGTGTATATTTCTGTCTCTCACTTAGCCGTGCTGTGTATATTTCTGTCTCTCACTTAGCCATGCTGTGTATATTTCTGTCTCACTTAGCCGTGCTGTGTATATTTCTGTCTCTCACTTAGCCGTGCTGTGTATATTTCTGTCTCTCACTTAGCTGTGCTGTGTATATTTCTGTCTCTCACTTAGCCGTGCTGTGTATATTTCTGTCTCTCACTTAGCTGTGCTGTGTATATTTCTGTCTCTCACTTAGCCATGCTGTGTATATTTCTGTCTCTCACTTAGCCGTGCTGTGTATATTTCTGTCTCTCACTTAGCCGTGCTGTGTATATTTCTGTCTCTCACTTAGCTGTGCTGTGTATATTTCTGTCTCTCACTTAGCCGTGCTGTGTATATTTCTGTCTCTCACTTAGCTGTGCTGTGTATATTTCTGTCTCTCACTTAGCCATGCTGTGTATATTTCTGTCTCTCACTTAGCCATGCTGTGTATATTTCTGTCTCACTTAGCCGTGCTGTGTATATTTCTGTCTCACTTAGCTGTGCTGTGTATATTTCTGTCTCTCACTTAGCCGTGCTGTGTATATTTCTGTCTCACTTAGCTGTGCTGTGTATATTTCTGTCTCTCACTTAGCCGTGCTGTGTATATTTCTGTCTCTCACTTAGCCGTGCTGTGTATATTTCTGTCTCTCAATTAGCCATGCTGTGTATATTTCTGTCTCTCACTTAGCCATGCTGTGTATATTTCTGTCTCTCACTTAGCCAGTGCTGTGTATATTTCTGTCTCTCACTTAGCCATGCTGTGTATATTTCTGTCTCTCACTTAGCCATGCTGTGTATATTTCTGTCTCTCACTTAGCCGTGCTGTGTATATTTCTGTCTCTCACTTAGCCGTGCTGTGTATATTTCTGTCTCTCACTTAGCCGTGCTGTGTATATTTCTGTCTCACTTAGCCATGCTGTGTATATTTCTGTCTCTCACTTAGCCATGCTGTGTATATTTCTGTCTCTCACTTAGCCGTGCTGTGTATATTTCTGTCTCTCACTTAGCCGTGCTGTGTATATTTCTGTCTCTCACTTAGCCGTGCTGTGTATATTTCTGTCTCTCACTTAGCCGTGCTGTGTATATTTCTGTCTCTCACTTAGCCATGCTGTGTATATTTCTGTCTCACTTAGCCGTGCTGTGTATATTTCTGTCTCTCACTTAGCCGTGCTGTGTATATTTCTGTCTCTCACTTAGCCGTGCTGTGTATATTTCTGTCTCACTTAGCCATGCTGTGTATATTTCTGTCTCACTTAGCCGTGCTGTGTATATTTCTGTCTCTCACTTAGCCGTGCTGTGTATATTTCTGTCTCTCACTTAGCCATGCTGTGTATATTTCTGTCTCTCACTTAGCCGTGCTGTGTATATTTCTGTCTCACTTAGCCATGCTGTGTATATTTCTGTCTCTCACTTAGCCGTGCTGTGTATATTTCTGTCTCTCACTTAGCCATGCTGTGTATATTTCTGTCTCTCACTTAGCCGTGCTGTGTATATTTCTGTCTCACTTAGCCATGCTGTGTATATTTCTGTCTCTCACTTAGCCATGCTGTGTATATTTCTGTCTCTCACTTAGCCGTGCTGTGTATATTTCTGTCTCTCACTTAGCCGTGCTGTGTATATTTCTGTCTCTCACTTAGCCATGCTGTGTATATTTCTGTCTCACTTAGCCGTGCTGTGTATATTTCTGTCTCTCACTTAGCCTGTGCTGTGTATATTTCTGTCCCTCACTTAGCCGTGCTGTGTATATTTCTGTCTCTCACTTAGTCATGCTGTGTATATTTCTGTCTCTCACTTAGCCGTGCTGTGTATATTTCTGTCTCTCACTTAGCCGTGCTGTGTATATTTCTGTCTCTCACTTAGCCGTGCTGTGTATATTTCTGTCTCTCACTTAGCCATGCTGTGTATATTTCTGTCTCTCACTTAGCCGTGCTGTGTATATTTCTGTCTCTCACTTAGCCGTGCTGTGTATATTTCTGTCTCTCACTTAGCCGTGCTGTGTATATTTCTGTCTCTCACTTAGTCCATGCTGTGTATATTTCTGTCTCTCACTTAGCTGTGCTGTGTATATTTCTGTCTCTCACTTAGCCGTGCTGTGTATATTTCTGTCTCTCACTTAGCGTGCTGTGTATATTTCTGTCTCTCACTTAGCCGTGCTGTGTATATTTCTGTCTCTCACTTAGCCGTGCTGTGTATATTTCTGTCTCTCACTTAGCCGTGCTGTGTATATTTCTGTCTCTCACTTAGCCGTGCTGTGTATATTTCTGTCTCTCACTTAGCCATGCTGTGTATATTTCTGTCTCTCACTTAGCCGTGCTGTGTATATTTCTGTCTCTCACTTAGCCGTGCTGTGTATATTTCTGTCTCTCACTTAGCCGTGCTGTGTATATTTCTGTCTCTCACTTAGCCATGCTGTGTGTATTTCTGTCTCTCACTTAGCCGTGCTGTGTATATTTCTGTCTCTCACTTAGCCGTGCTGTGTATATTTCTGTCTCTCACTTAGCCGTGCTGTGTATATTTCTGTCTCTCACTTAGCCGTGCTGTGTATATTTCTGTCTCTCACTTAGCCGTGCTGTGTATATTTCTGTCTCTCACTTAGCCGTGCTGTGTATATTTCTGTCTCTCACTTAGCCGTGCTGTGTATATTTCTGTCTCTCACTTAGCCGTGCTGTGTATATTTCTGTCTCTCACTTAGCCGTGCTGTGTATATTTCTGTCTCTCACTTAGCCATGCTGTGTATATTTCTGTCTCTCACTTAGCCATGCTGTGTATATTTCTGTCTCTCACTTAGCCATGCTGTGTATATTTCTGTCTCTCACTTAGCCGTGCTGTGTATATTTCTGTCTCACTTAGCCGTGCTGTGTATATTTCTGTCTCTCACTTAGCCGTGCTGTGTATATTTCTGTCTCACTTAGCCGTGCTGTGTATATTTCTGTCTCTCACTTAGCCGTGCTGTGTATATTTCTGTCTCTCACTTAGCTGTGCTGTGTATATTTCTGTCTCTCACTTAGCCGTGCTGTGTATATTTCTGTCTCACTTAGCCGTGCTGTGTATATTTCTGTCTCTCACTTAGCCGTGCTGTGTATATTTCTGTCTCACTTAGCCGTGCTGTGTATATTTCTGTCTCTCACTTAGCCGTGCTGTGTATATTTCTGTCTCTCACTTAGCCAGTGCTGTGTATATTTCTGTCTCTCACTTAGCCATGCTGTGTATATTTCTGTCTCTCACTTAGCCGTGCTGTGTATATTTCTGTCTCTCACTTAGCCGTGCTGTGTATATTTCTGTCTCTCACTTAGCCGTGCTGTGTATATTTCTGTCTCACTTAGCCGTGCTGTGTATATTTCTGTCTCTCACTTAGCCATGCTGTGTATATTTCTGTCTCTCACTTAGCCATGCTGTGTATATTTCTGTCTCTCACTTAGCCGTGCTGTGTATATTTCTGTCTCACTTAGCCGTGCTGTGTATATTTCTGTCTCTCACTTAGCCATGCTGTGTATATTTCTGTCTCTCACTTAGCCGTGCTGTGTATATTTCTGTCTCTCACTTAGCCATGCTGTGTATATTTCTGTCCCTCACTTAGCCGTGCTGTGTATATTTCTGTCTCTCACTTAGCCATGCTTTGTATATTTCTGTCTCTCACTTAGCCGTGCTGTGTATATTTCTGTCTCTCACTTAGCCATGCTGTGTATATTTCTGTCTCACTTAGCCGTGCTGTGTATATTTCTGTCTCTCACTTAGCCGTGCTGTGTATATTTCTGTCTCTCACTTAGCTGTGCTGTGTATATTTCTGTCTCTCACTTAGCCGTGCTGTGTATATTTCTGTCTCTCACTTAGCTGTGCTGTGTATATTTCTGTCTCTCACTTAGCCATGCTGTGTATATTTCTGTCTCTCACTTAGCCGTGCTGTGTATATTTCTGTCTCTCACTTAGCCGTGCTGTGTATATTTCTGTCTCTCACTTAGCCTGTGCTGTGTATATTTCTGTCTCTCACTTAGCCGTGCTGTGTATATTTCTGTCTCTCACTTAGCCTGTGCTGTGTATATTTCTGTCTCTCACTTAGCCATGCTGTGTATATTTCTGTCTCACTTAGCCGTGCTGTGTATATTTCTGTCTTCACTTAGCTGTGCTGTGTATATTTCTGTCTCTCACTTAGCCCGTGCTGTGTATATTTCTGTCTCACTTAGCTGTGCTGTGTATATTTCTGTCTCTCACTTAGCCGTGCTGTGTATATTTCTGTCTCTCACTTAGCCGTGCTGTGTATATTTCTGTCTCTCACTTAGCCATGCTGTGTATATTTCTGTCTCTCACTTAGCCGTGCTGTGTATATTTCTGTCTCTCACTTAGCCATGCTGTGTATATTTCTGTCTCTCACTTAGCCATGCTGTGTGTATTTCTGTCTCTCACTTAGCCATGCTGTGTATATTTCTGTCTCTCACTTAGCCGTGCTGTGTATATTTCTGTCTCTCACTTAGCCGTGCTGTGTATATTTCTGTCTCTCACTTAGCCATGCTGTGTATATTTCTGTCTCTCACTTAGCCGTGCTGTGTATATTTCTGTCTCTCACTTAGCCATGCTGTGTATATTTCTGTCTCTCACTTAGCCGTGCTGTGTATATTTCTGTCTCTCACTTAGCCGTGCTGTGTATATTTCTGTCTCTCACTTAGCTGTGCTGTGTATATTTCTGTCTCTCACTTAGCCATGCTGTGTATATTTCTGTCTCTCACTTAGCCATGCTGTGTATATTTCTGTCTCTCACTTAGCCGTGCTGTGTATATTTCTGTCTCTCACTTAGCCGTGCTGTGTATATTTCTGTCTCTCACTTAGCCTGTGCTGTGTATATTTCTGTCTCTCACTTAGCCATGCTGTGTATATTTCTGTCTCTCACTTAGCCATGCTGTGTATATTTCTGTCTCTCACTTAGCCGTGCTGTGTATATTTCTGTCTCTCACTTAGCCATGCTGTGTATATTTCTGTCTCTCACTTAGCCGTGCTGTGTATATTTCTGTCTCTCACTTAGCCGTGCTGTGTATATTTCTGTCCCTCACTTAGCCATGCTGTGTATATTTCTGTCTCTCACTTAGCCGTGCTGTGTATATTTCTGTCTCTCACTTAGCCGTGCTGTGTATATTTCTGTCTCTCACTTAGCCGTGCTGTGTATATTTCTGTCTCTCACA